>JAPQWN010000008.1:12280833-13637500 GCA_028538565.1 Umbellularia californica | reverse complement strand
GTGTTAGAGATTTCGATGCGGAGAAATTCCAGCTTTCCAAGAATTTGCAGTTTCCTTGGTCAGTGAATGTAAGTTACCCAATCACAGTGCGAGTTATTATTATTATTTTTTAGTGAGGTGGGGGGGTTTGGTTTAATAAAAGGGCTATCAAAGAGTGTTGTTTTTTTTTTGTGTGTGTGTGTGGGGGGGGGGTTTTGGTTTAATAAAAGGGCTATCAAAGAGTGTTGTTTTTTTTTGTGCGTGCGTGTGGGGTGGGGGGTGGGGGGGGGGGTGGGGTGGTCGTTGTTTTAGAATGTCTGGATGTGTGTGAGAGACAAGGGAGGGGGTGGTCATTGTTTTAGAATGTCTGGATGGATGTGTGTGTGGGGGTGGGTGTGGGGTGGTCATTGTTTTAGAATGTCTGGATGGATGTGTGTGTGGGGGTGGGTGTGGGGTGGTCATTGTTTTAGAATGTCTGGATGTGTGTGAGAGACAAGGGAGGGGGTGGTCATTGTTTTAGAATGTCTAGATGGATGAATTTTCACCCTGATTGGATGATGATTGCATGCAAGGGCTATCAAATTGGATGGTTGGACTTGTTTAGCCATCTTCTTTTTGTGCCCATTATCACATGGCTACAATCAACCAAATGGGTTGAAATTTCACGCATCCCCTATTACGATGCCCACTTCACATCTCCCTACCATTGTGATTTGGCATACATGTAGTAGGGGCCCACAATAACTGTTGCACCTCATTTTGGTGAGAGTGGCTCAGGTGCACAACTTGCACACTTGATCTTACATACAGGACGGTCATTTTTATCAAAACAAAATGTGGACATGGTGTCGTCTTTGTTTACAGTGCACATCAATGCAAACTTAATGTAACATTTTGCCACTTTCTTGTCACCAACCTAAAATTCATCTAGATGTTATTGGATTGACCATTGGCTCAAACCATCCTTAGTTTACCATTTGGTGGTTGGAGCCTTCAAATTGGTAGCATCAATCACCATCCAACAATGTGGGTTGGCCAAATTTTCATCCATCATGAGATCATTTCATTTAATCTGCATGGCAGATTATGGTGTTTCTAAATGAGATGTAGATGGGACTGCACAGTACTTGGTTTATACCACATTAGGACTAATGACATGGTTTTGAGAGACTAGAATGCAGCCCTTCTATGGAGGATGAAGCCCCCACAAAACACTATTTATTTCTTTTTTTCCACAATTCCCAAATGAAAGCTATAAAAAGGAAACCACCGCATCACTATAGCCAAAAAAAAAAGTCTTACCCTTGGCTAACCCCACCGCCAATCTCCAAGCTTCAAATAACTGAGGGAGAACCCAACTGCATTTAGAAATGCTTCGAGCTACCTTCCAATTTAGCAACAAGTGATCCACAGATTCCACATCAGCCAAAAACATGAGATAACCATTCACCATCAAGAAACCAACTAAATCCTTGTATCTTTTCACCATACCCATACTTAAGTGCCACATGCTGTAGAGTTTGATGATTATTATGGAATTCTGTAATGCATGCAACTCATGATGGCATCTTTCTTACTTTGGCTTTGGCAGTGGCTAATGATGGTCTTCACTGAGCTGAAATGGCACCGTAAATTTATTTAATGGAATCTGGGGCTCAAATCTTACTAAACCAATTTTAAGTCTGCATTTGTGTGTTTATATATATATATATATATATATATCCTTTTTCTTTTTCTTAACCAGGAACTTGAACTCATGCACTCACATGCATACACGTCCCTAACCAGCTGACCAACAGCTAGGGGACATCTATATGGATTTACTTGCAAATGCCATTAATTGGAACTTGCTGCACAATGAATTATACTCTGTTCTCATAATGAGTCATCCGTCTGCAGGATGCATCAGTGAGTCCGGATGGCAAGCTTTTTGTCGTAGTTGGAGACAACCCAAATGGACTATTGGTGGATTATTCTACTGAACTGGTATTAAGCTTTTCCATTTTGTGAACAACTTTATGACCATTGCTAGACTATTGATGCACATGTTGATTAGAGGAGCAATTGATGTAATGGGAGATGATTTTTTTGGTAGCTGGAAAATCTCTGCACAAATCCTTTGTTGTCAAGCAAAAATTCTGAGTAGAACTTGAACACTTTCACTCGTGAAAGTCACTGGTGGGCTTTGCTAGATTGGGAGAAAGTTTTTTCTGATATCTCTGCAGTAATCAAGATTATATGCATCTGCCTCTATATTTACATTTAGGCAGATTTCATTTTGATGGAGAAAATAGGAACTGCATTGTGTGAGCTTTCGCTCCTATGCCTTTGCACCGAAACCTCTGACCTTTTTAAATGTTATCAGTTTTAGATGAAAAAAGATTCTGCCTTTGTGTCCTGTTTATGACATCTAAACATACCCCAATTCTTTCCTTTTGGACATTTATACATACCCCAGTTATTTTCTTTTTAAAATTCTGTAATTTCTTTTTCATTAGGATTAAATTAGCTAATATTGAAGGAGCTGATATTAAAAACTGTTTTTCCCCCTTTGTCTTGGATGAGATGAGAACCCACTGATAGATGGTACCCAGTTGTCACCATAGGTTTTACTGCAGGTTGCCAACTTCAAACTGGTGCAGCCCTGGATCTGCGAACGAGACTAGCTCCACAATGGGATTTGACCGAATCCTCAAGAGATTCAATGAGATGTACCAATCTCCAAATAGGGCTTAGCAGAATTCCCAAGGGATACCACACAAAAGCACACTCAACTGAATAAAGGCAGTCACAGCCTTCCTCAGTTGAAGGGGTCAATACATATTTTTAGCTCTGGGATGGGATTTTCTTTCCTCAGTTGGAATTCCCATTCGAGCACACATTTTATAATAATCTAATTACATTCCTAGATCATCTCCTAGATTTCTGTTTTAGAAACTCTAAAAACAAGAACAACTAATTGGTAAATACTAGAAAAACAGGGAAACCACTATAGAGTATAGAATGATCGGTCCACCCATAAATGGGTTGTCTGACTGGGCCAGTTGGGTTGGCACAATGAGCCTCGTCGACCTATAGGTCATGGGTCTTAGCTTGCACCATAACTTTGATAGTGTCTGATAAAGTGCAAAGTTTTTGATAACTTGGCTGACAGAAAATTGGTTTTTTGAAGTTGATTTCTAGGTGGAATATGTGAACCTCAAGTTCATTTGAATTCTTTGGAACGTGTGAAAATAAACTGGTGTCTAAGTTTGTTGTGCTCATCTTGCAGACTATCGCAACTCTTTATGGTCATCTGGACTTCTCATTTGCATCAGTGTGGCACCCTGATGGCCGTACCTTTGCCACTGGAAATCAGGACAAGACCTGCCGTATTTGGGATATCCGGAACCTATCCAAATCAGTTGCCGTCCTTAAAGGCAACCTTGGTGCCATCCGCGGCATTCGCTTCACATCTGATGGGAAGTTCATGGCAATGGCAGAGGCTGCAGACTTCGTCCATGTCTTTGACACCAGCAGTGGGTATCGCATGGAACAGGAGATTGATTTCTTCGGAGAGATCTCTGGTGTGTCGTTCAGCCCTGATACAGAGTCCCTTTTCATTGGGATCTGGGACCGCGCATATGGCAGCCTCCTCCATTACAGTCGAAATCGGAGCCTTTCATACCTTGACCCTCTAATTTGAGGTAATCCTGCAGCTCTGCTTTTACCTTTTAGGACATGGGTATGAGACAACATTGATGAGCACAAGCCTTAGATACTAACCTTCACGGCAACTGTTTTGAAGTGTCTTAGGAGTAGAATTCGGATCCTTTCAGTGCATGAAATGGAATCATGTGCGCATCCCATAAATCAGTGCAGTCCAGATTGCTCAAATTAAAGACCCAACTCGTAGTCTACAAATTGGCAAATTTTCACTCAAATTGGTTTGGGCTTGCAGATTGATCAATCGTGTAAAACATCAATTGAAATATATAAGCGACAGGTGGTGGATCACATGCAAGTTGTGTATTTCACCTGGTCAATCTCATGCTAGGCCCTCTTTCCTGTTTCTGCAAAATTTTGGCTAAGTGGTTTTGGGTTTCGGTGTTGGTTTTTATATTTGCAGAAGTTTGGATTAAGATACTGGATGTGGAACCTGCTGACTGAAATTTGAATTATGGGACTGCCCTCAAAGGATCCCTCTTAAATTCACATATCATGTGAGATGAAAAACAAAAAAGATTGTTCTTTTTTCCCTTATAAATAATGTTGGTTGCTCAGAACTTTGTGGACTCTGCTTGAGGCGTATAGAGAGGGAATGCACAGAGGATGGGAAATGCAATATGAGGTATGGACATAAAAGGTCTCTCCTTGGTGTGAGGTCAAAAAATTCGGACTTTATTTAGTTGGGTTGGTTGTTTGTTTACTTACATAAAAGGTCTCTCCTTAGTGCAAGGACAAAATTTTTCAGACTTTATATGGTTGGGTTGTTTGTTTGTTTACTTATATTTTGGCCTCCTTATGTAGTTTAATTTGGTCACTGTGGGAAACTATTGTTGAGAATCATTTTGTATTTTTCATATGTCCCCTAGTCATCTCCATCCCCAATGAAACATTTGTGAAGAGACTCTCCTATCCCCTTTTTAAAAAAAATAAAAAAATCTGGATTTGGCTCATGATTGATTGGAATTGAGAAACAGAATTGACGTAGCTGATCCCGCCATTGGTTGGGATAAAGGGGTTGATGTTAATGAGCCCCAACATAGTTGAGACAAAGGGGTTGATGTTATGGTGGTTCAAATTTCAGAATGTTTGATGAGGATCAACGCCTGAGTTTTCGCCTCTTGATGACTAAACTGACCAATTATGCCCTAAAAAAAAACGTCAGTGGCTGTCATTCGTTTTGCAAACCACCAAATTGATTGTCAAATGGGGTATATTGGGAGATGGCTGTCTGATGGTGAGGCAGACTGCCAGATGAAGGCTTATGGGCTCCTTAATCAAACATATATAATTTTTCTTGAAGCACATGAAATAGGATCCTTGAAATTGACTAAGGTGACTAGATTGGAAAAGAAATTAAGATTATTGTGGATGAGGAAGAAGCAAAGACCATGGTCAACCTCATTATGGATTTGAAAATTTTTGAGGATCTACATTTTGATAACAAACACCCACATTTATGAGAGAGTAACACAACTATAATCTTATATTAGTGAACTAATACCAGTAAAAAACCTTATTACTATCTCTTATCTTCCACTTAGAGACGACGATGATTTATCATGATCCTAACGTGTCTAACATAAACTCAGTCCAAAAACCGGAGAAATGCTCAAGTCCAACCATTAGACAAAAAATTGCAGCCATCTTTTTGGTCGTTCGGCTACATTATGAATGGTTGATGATTGGATAAGGACTTAAAATAGATTGAGTTTAGAGATAGAAAAAAAAGAGACTTAGGTTCATGATCATAATCTACCTTGGTGGGCCTCTAAATAGATGGCTAGAACAATTCAGTTTGATCATTCATTTTGCATGCTCCTTAATTTAGTAGCTATGTTCAGGTAATCCATTTGAATCTTTTTCATTTTTCCTTCTTTTCCATTTTAATAAAAAAAAAATGAGAATTTTACGGGTAAAAGTCCTTAGGATCCCATACTATTGATGAGGTCTCAGAATTACCAAATAGACGGGAAGGGTCCTCTTGGTGCGTTTTTTTTTTTTATTTGTCATTTAGCGATATGATCGATATATTATATCATTAAAATCCTTTAAAAAAAAAAAAAAAACATTATATCATTCCTACCGGATCATCCACCATGCATACATGTGGATGGACGGTCAGGTAGGAATGACCAACAATTTTTAAGCCAAAAGTATGAGAAATAATCAAGTCCAAGTGATTGCATTGCAACTGCATTCCATCCCAGGATGTGGCGACCACTGAAACTGCTTTATCTGTAGAAGATGATTGGATAAGATGGATACCATGGAATGCAAATAACTAAAAGAATGTGGCCCCTGTGATCATAATCATCTCAAGAGGAGCCACCAAAATGGACGGCTAGGATAATTCAATTTCCTACTTTTATTTTCATAATGCTCTATCCTATTCCTACCCACAACAGAAGCCTTTGCCTCTGCCTCCAAAGGGATGGATGCGTCAATTTTAACGGTTCATTTCACATGCTCACAGTTCAATGGCTATGATTATCTAATCAATTAAGAAATTTGGCATGTAATCAACATTGTGTCATCTTTTACCCCGACCCTCCAGCATTCATTAGGTGGCTACTGTGGAGCCTAAAAGGTATGTTGGAACTGCTCTTTTAAATATAAGAATGGAGCTCCAACACATCTAAAGTTGTTCGGTGCACATCTATTCATAGGACCCCTTTAAAAAAGACCAAAATACCCCCTCTCTCCCTGCTCAGCCGCCCGCCTCCACCCCTGTGGCCACCTCCCTTTCCTTCTCCCAATCCCTCCCTCTCCCAGTGGCCACCTCCGACCTCCTTCTCTCTCCCTCTCCCTCTCCTTCCTGTCTCTCCCTCTCCCTCTTTATCTCTCCCTCTTGGTGATCGCCGTCCCTCTCCCTCCCTTCCTCTCTCCCTCTCTCGTTCGGCCACTCAGGGCTGAACAAATGAGTACGTATGTAATCCAATGGTGAATGATATCCGGATGAGTGTTGAATTGGGAACAATACTAATGTGGAGGCATTGGACTGTAAGTAAAGGGAGGTTTTTTTGATAATTTGATAGTCAATATCAATTTCTTCTTTTCAAAAAATGAAACCTTCTTTCTTCACGAGCATCAGCCCGCTGCAAATACCAATCACGATCCGATCTCGAGCCAACTTGGCTGATGCTTGTTGATCAATTGAACACCACATGACACCACCAACAAATAAAAATGGGGAAAAAGATCCAAGAATCTAAACTCCCACATGAAACAGCTCAAAGACGACCAAATCAATTCTATTTAGTTCATGAATTTCAGCTGAAAGCAACAACCTTTTACGAGTTGCCGATGCCCGATCAAAAGTTCCTCCAAGAACGAAAGAATCTGGACCCAAACAGCTACTGGAAAAAGAGTTTTCATGCTCAGCCATTCTCAAATTGAAAGACATGATGGGTGTTCAAGATTTTAGCAAAATAAGTATATTCTTTGGCACTTTTTAGTGAACTTTTCCCCATTTTTTCCTGATTTGTTATACAAGAAACAATCCAATGTATCCCAATTCACCACAAACAGCAGTTTCTTTGTTCATAGTTATCAAATTGGATGATTTGGGGTTCAAACTTGGAATGGTTGGAATTGAACAATTAGCAGTTGGGTTTGCCTCAGTTCAGAAATTAAAGAAATAAAATTATAGAAAATCCAAAACCAAGGCCTATACTATCAATGTCATCTACAGTTCATTTAAGATTGAACCTTTCAACGGTCGGAATCTTCACAAATCTAATGCAGGGAGAGGATTTGGAACCACAGTTGTTAATATCGTTTCGGACCTCATTTCACTCTGGCCTGTAAAATGAAAAGTTTCGGCCAATTTGGGATTTCGGTGAAACTTTTCGGAATTACATTTTGAATAAAATATAACATAATATATATATACATATATATGTAAAAAAAATAAAAAAAAAGTAATAAATATAGATTTAATCCATTATACTAATTTTTCTGGAATTATATTTTGGGAAAATATAAGAAATACAAAATATATGTGTAAAAAAAGTTAAAAAAAAACTAATTATGTAAAATTCCATTTCAACCAAAAAGCCACATTTCGGCCGAAATCTTGAATTTCAGCCGAAATTGACTGAAATTCAAACTGAAAAGTTTGGGCTGAAATTTCGTTTCGGCCACTTGACTGAAACGAAAATTTTTAGCCATTTTAGCGGAAATGGTACGAAATTAATAACTATGTTTGGAATATCACAAAGGTAAGATGATAAGGTCAAGAGACTGGGACACGGAAGAGAAAGCCATGCCACACCCTCTTGGCTCCTATCTTGCGATGCTCACTGTTTAACCACTTTTCAATTTTTTGAAAAACTGGTAGCCATGCTGAGTTGGTTTCAATCGGGTTGACTTTTATATGAAAATAATATATTTAGATTAATTAATTCTGACTTTTCGCCAATTTTCACTAAATCACAGTCCTAAAGTTTAATGGTTTATAAAATACAAACCCCTTAAATTTGAAGCCTTCAAAGTAGATGGTTGCAGTAATCAAATCAAATTAGCAAAATGTACTCATGCTAAGCATGGATAAAATGTAGGGAAGGATAAATTTATCAAATTAGATAAGTATATAAAAATTGAAAATGTGAAATAGAAAGAAAGCAATTTATAGATCTTGATAGGTTAAGTTCTACAACCCATCGTTTCATTGTAGGTGGGGACGTGGGGTTAGTAATTTAGTGACCTAGATCGTTCATTGCTCTCAATGTGTGTCATTGAAATGTTATTTCAAATGGATAGATTATTGAAAGAATATAACCAAGTGACCCACCTTTTTAGAATAAAAATAAAGAAATACAAAAAAGACCCGACTAGCTTATAGTGCCAATGCATGCGATGAACTCACTTGGGGCTCACCTAGGGCCATGACAATAATGCTTGGGTATAACTCGGGTTGTTGAGTATCAACTAATGCTCTCAAGAAAAGACTCATGAGTTCAACAGTTAAAGTTTTCTCAAATAAGATATTAAATAGGGTACATAGATAGTGCACTGAAGCAACAATTTTTATGAGTTCAACCATTCCATTGTAAGTTTGTTGAATAGTAAACTACTCATTGTTTACTTCTCGTAGTACAATATGTATAGATTTTGCTAAAAAAATCATTTCATTTTTAGAAATGAAAAATAAAAATTTTTGTGCTCATCTTGATTTCGTTTCAAAACCCTACTTTTACTACAATTTACCAAGGATTAGCAACAAAGTTGACGATATTTTCCTTCACATTTATCGCTTTAGAATATAAGTTTTAAATAAAAATTAATCAAGCATGATATCCAATATAAACTAGTGAGTTCAAGAGTTAAATAAAATATAACCAAATGAGTTGCAAAATACTTCAATGTGCGAACGCATTCGAATCTGAGATGTCGCAAGAGATAAATTGAAAGGCAATTTAATCTAAAAAAATGAAGTCTACGAGATAAGATGCTTTTGGACGCTCCTTGTGTTTGAGGATGACTTTAGAGATATTATTGGGATATTTGAGTTTTTATTAGACAAAAGTATTAAGAGAAATTCTATTTGCACCCACATGTTTGGCTCAGCTAACCTAATTTTCCAATAATACCCAAAACACTATCTTCTCATCTTCTCTTCTCTTCCCCTTCCACTTGCTGTGACCGAACCTTGATGGCCGCCCTATTACCGGTGACCATCTCTCCCTCCGGCGACTCCGCTCTCTGCCCCACCATCACCGGCAAGCTCCCCTCCCTTCTTCCTCCGGTAAGCTAAGTGATTTCTTATCCTCTTCTCTTCTCTCCCCCTCCCACCTGCTGCGACTAAACCCTGACAGCCGTCCAATCACCGGTGAGCTCCCCTCTCTGCCCCACTATTATCGGCGACCATCTTCTTCTCTTTCTTTGCATGTATCGCTAATTGGTGGTGTGCACGGAGTTTGAGGGCCGTGCACATAAACGGTGCACCGTTGTAAAAACCGCCGTACACATGAGATATGCACGAAATTTATGGGTATTTTCGTCATGGTTATTTATATATATAATGAAAAGCGGGTGTGCTAAGCTATTTTCGTGTTGCAGGTAGAATTTCTCAAGTTCAATAGTCTTCCATAGATTCCTCTCCATATTTTATGTTAATAAGAAGAGTAGACAAGAGAAGAAAGAACGCTTCTGAAATCCAACCCGCCATAGATCATCTCATCTGCTTCTTCTTTAAAACAGTTAGATCTCATCATCGCTTTTTCTTATTCTCCATCCATTTGATTTGATTTTCCTCCATTCCTCTTCTCTGCTTTTGCAACTCTGTTTGTGTGTGTAAATCACAAGCTTTGTGTCCTTCAGAAGTGTTGGTGGATCCCAAACTGCCCTTGCGTACATTTCAGGCAATTCGCCCTTCCCTTGCGTACATTTCAGGCAATTCGCCCTTCCCTTGCGTACATTTCAGGCAATTCGGAAAAAGCGGTACTTTGGTATCAGATAAGATAAGATCTCGATTGGATTGGATCGGATTGGAGACGGATTTAATGAGTTTTGCCTGCTTGTTTAGATTGCTATCGTTTCGTCTGTGACTGCTTCTCTGAGATATTCAGGTCCGTTTTCTTTTTTTTTTTTTTTTTTTTTTTTTTCATTCAGTTGTTTTGATGCGTTTTGATCATGTAAAAGTCAAATTGCTTAAGTTTCTGGGAGTATTTGATAAGTAAAGTAAACCCCCGTTGATTTTGAAGCTTGGGCTCTTTCATTGTAGATTTAGGACTTTTGCCCTTTGGTGATGAACAATATAAGCTTTCTGTATGGTTTTTGTTAAAGTAAGGCTGAAACTGCAATGTGTAACGCGAGATATGTAGCGGTTTCGGGCTTTGGCCTAAATGTAAACTAAGCACAACAACCCGTGCAGAGCACAAGTCTGTCCATACAATACAAACCAAATATTCATGCAATTGAAAAATAATTATTGGCTTGAGTGGCGGCCCGAATACATTTCACAATAGTAAACTTTTCAAAAAAAAAGGAAAAAGAGAGACAGTACTTATTTTCGCAATTGAGAGCAGGTAGAGTAGAAACTAGAAAAGAAATGAGAGGAGTGAGGTTAAAAAAAAAAATGGAAAAAATATGTAGAAATGGGAATAGGAGATGTGAGCAGAAAGACAATTTTGCATCAACGAAAAAGGAAAGAATGGGGAAGTTACAAGAGACATGGGTAGTTACAGATAAGAAGTGGGCAGTTACAAGAGAAAAGGGAGGAGGGAATAGCTTCCAGTGAAAATCACGATGGAAGATCCAAATTAGATTGAAAAGGCTTAGCTTTAATATAGTATAACTAGCACAACCAGACCACCTGTGCTCAGCGCGGTCGCATTATAAATTAAAATTTCTTACATTAAAAAGGTTATGTGGAGTACCTCTTTCCATCCATTAAGTAAGTTGCATAAATGAAAAAAAAAAAAAAAAAAAGGACAGAAAGGGAGTAGAAGAGATGAGGTGGAGCAAGGGACTTAAAATAGGAAGAAGTGGAGTTAAACTAAGTAGTGGGTAGTTTGATGAGATAAGGATATAAGTGGATAGTTATACGGAGAGAATGTGAAACATTTTAATAAAGAGGCCGTCACTCAAAATTATAACTGACGGTCAAAATTAAATCTAAAACCTTCTAGCTTAATATATTATAATTGTATCGAAACTAAACTCTCCTAGAGGAAGGAAGAAGATAAAAAAAGGGAGTATCGAACTCTATTCTCATCACACCTTTAAATTGAATTGGAAACTCTTTTGTTTGCATACATAGGAATTCACACCATAAGTGGTTAAAATAATGAAGATAAAAAAAGACCATCAAATAACACTCCATTTAAAGGGAAATGACTCAAGGGAAGATAGGAAGTGAATACCCAGCCATCGCCCTAGTAATTCAAATCCTAGGAAAGTCATAGTCCTATCTATATTGATATCTTATATACCCTTTGACCGTCACCTCATATCATTCACACTTAACCTCTTTAATAGTCTCTTGGTGGGGCTATTGACCATGAATTCCTATGTATTCAATTATTATGATGCTGACAAACAGGCCCAAAAAGCAATTAATAATGTAGTTTGTTATGTAATTTTTCTTTACGGCCTTGTTTGTTTGCACATAATGCATAGTAATTGATTGCATAGGAATTCATGGTCAAATGAGAAGGATTATTAAAGAGGTGAGGGGGCAAGGATATAAGGTAGCGATGTAGATGTGACCTTAGGATTTGAATGGTTAGGGTGATGGCTAGGTATTCATTTATTGATTCCCATTCCATTAAAGGGAGGATTATTTTATGGTCATTTTGGATATTCACCTTTTGATTCTTCATTTTTAACCACTTATAGAAATACAAAGTCTTAGAATTCTTAGGACTTCAGTGACATGAATCAAATGGGCCCTAAAAGATTTATTTTAGGAAAAAAGGGCCGAAACAAACTGTGATAAGTTGAAGACCGATATAAAGGTTTTAGCTAATTTTCTCATATGTTATGGGTTTTAGTGCTAGAGATGCATTCAGATACATGCATTAACTAATCGTTGTTCCATCCTGTCCATTAATGCATTCAGATACATGCATCAACTCTATCTGGTACATTAACTATAGTGAAAAGGTCTTGGTCCCACAGTTGTCAATTTCGTTCTGTTTCGACTGGAACATTCTAGAATTGGCATGAGGCAAATGGAATGCCCCTCCGGTAAAAACTGGGCCCACTTCCGGTCCATTCGGTCGGTTCGAGCCCAATACGAGCCCAAATTCTGGCCTAAGTTTTGCCCATTCCAGATGGAATGGAAAGCTCCCAAATAGTTTCATTTTGTTATGTTTATGAAGTAGTTTTGATAAGTTCACATGTTTCATACTTTCATTCATACATCGCGAAAACTAGAAAGTAGTCAAGTATAGAGTGTAGTTTATTTTAAACGAAGTATGCATGCATTTTTAGAGTTATTTTAGTATTCTGCTATTTTTTTTTTCCAATTTTAGGTATTCTTTTAGATTTTTCATTTTTCATGTTTCTGTTCTAGAATGGAACACCGGAATCGATCGGAATGCCAGAATGGTCCACTACATGGCCAAACCAGAACGTGGACTAGAATAGAATTGACAATTATGCCATGCAAAAGAGTCTTGTTGATTTAAATTATCTTAATTACTCTATCATGTCACACAAAATGGATAATGAAGATTTCCCAGCGAAAAGTAAGGCCATAAATTTAAGCATCTGTTTAGAGAACCTTATCCTGGATTACATATGTTCTTGGGGAATTGTAGGTCTGATCATAGTTTCCTAATTTGGTAAACCAGGAAAAAGACACTCATGCAAGTATTTGCATTGAAGAAAAAAACTCGATATAAGATTCATACCCAATATTTAGTAGTCAATAGATTTATACTCCTAAAGCTATGAGATAAGCATGAGATGGTTGTATAACCATAGATCTTTTATTGAGATTATCCTAGGCCTTAATTTTACAGCCTTTAAGTGTATTGTTAAATGGATCAGTGCTAAATGGGTCAGTGAGACACAACCCACATTAAATAAAGCCCAACTTGTGGGATAAAATAATCTCACGTGTGTAAAGATTTGTATCATGTATTCTTGCCTTATTAGGAGATATGATTAGATTGTAATTAGAATAGAATGGCTGTAATCTAGATGATTACTACAATCTTGGTAACTTGTATAACAACTTTAATTCTATATGAAGGAACATCGTGACCCTAAAAGGGATGAACGAATTCACTCAATCTCTTCTCCCTTCTTCTCTTTCTGGTTCTGACATGGTATCAGGGCTCTAAGCCCAAAACTCTATACAGAGTTCTTTTTTGAGTGATCTACTTCATCTTCCAAGCAGTGGAAGTCGTCCAGCATCTTCAGTAATCAAGAAATCTCCATCCACTGTTCTGATCAAGGTCTGATCATACGTGGCCCACCCCAGATCCACTCTGCTGAATCTGGAAACTGCAACCACTCTGGTCGTCTGGGTCTTCTGGTATTTGTGGATATTTTTTGAGGATTTTTAGCATCACAGAGGTAGGATTTCTACCCATTCTAGAGAAATTTCAGTTTCTGCAGTATATTTTCATCACAGCCGTCCAATTTTTTGGATTTCGCTCTATTTGGTGAGCAATCTGGCTTGTTTGGTGCGAATTTTTATCATTCATTACTCTATGATCTCTGATTAATCAGAAAACACATTTGTTGTGTGCTGCCACTCATTCTATCTTCAAATTTATGGTCGCCTGGGTCTATTTTTTGGAAAAAATTTTTTTGTTTTTCAAGTGCTGCCTTCTTTGCTTGATCAATTCCACATATTAGAAGTCTTCTCACAACTGGTCAGCATTTCTTCTCAGTTTTGATCTAAGAACAGTTGGATTTGGTTGATAAATTTCCTGATTACTGACATGGAAAAGCATGATATTGCATTGATCAAATTTAATGGAAAAAATTATACTTCCTGGTCCTATCAATTTCAAGTCTATCTTGAGGGAAAGGAAATGTGGGGACTTGTTTCAGGATTAGATCCACGCCCTAAGGAAGATGAGAAAAAAATTCTCTCATGGCATACAAAGGATGCCAAGATAAAGACCCGGATTCTTGGTTCCGTTGAACTACAATATATCTTGAACCTTAAACCTTACAAGACCTCCAAGGAGATGTGGGAATATCTGAAACAGGTATATCACCGAGGGAACTCTGCCCGTCAATATCAACTTGAGCTGGAAATTGCTCAGTATTCCCAAGGCACTTCCTCCATCCAGGACTACTATACAGGTTTTCTCAATCTTTGGGCAGAATATGATGAAATCAAATACCTCAATGTATCTGAGGCAGTTCTTTCTGAGATTCAAAAATTGCAAGCTACTTCTCATAGAGACCAGTTCCTCATGAAGTTGAGATCTGAATATGAGATTATTCGTTCCAATCTGATGAGCAGAGTTCCATCTCCATCCCTGACTGAGTCAATGTCAATCACACTCCTAGTGCTTCTCATGGTTCGGGAGGGGCCGTTCATCATTCTACTTATGCTACTAAAGGACAACCTCCTGCAAAAGATCTCAGCAAAATCCAGTGCTTTGGCTGCAAGAGTTATGGACACTATGCCTCACAGTGCAAGACCAAGTTTTGTAATTACTGCAAATCAAATGGTCATATTATTAATGAATGCAAACGGCGGCCACAAAATCGTCCTCCATGAGCATATCATGTCAATACTGCAGATGCTACTACTTCCAATGCTAGTCCTTCAGCACCGGTCATGCCTTCACCACCTCCTGCCTCAAATACTGCTCCTCAGATCACTCCTGAGCTTATTCAACAAATGATCATCAATGCCTTCCCTGCACTTGGCATTTCAGGTAACCACCAATCCTCTTCCTCCCTATGGTTTATTGATTCTGGAGCTTCCAATCACATGACCTCCTCCACCACTCATCTCTCTAACATGCAACAATACAAGGGCAATTTGCAAGTCCATACTGCTGATGGTCAAAAGATTCTTATTACAGCTACTGGTGATATCATTCATTCATTACCTCTCACAAATATCTTTCTATCTTCTTATCTAACTACAAACCTTCTGTCTGTTAGACAACTAATTGATGATAATTGTAATGTTTCCTTTTCTCGCTCTGGTTGTGTTGTGCAGGATCGAGTGTCGGGGATGGTGATCGCGAAGGGGCCTAAGTGTGGACGCTTATTTCCTATTGATTTGTCTTCCTCTCAAAATATACCGATCTCTGCTTTTTCTTGTTTTTCTTCTCAAGATGTTTGGAGGCTCTGGCATAATAGATTAGGCCATCCTCATTCAAATTTGTTATCTTTAATGTTGAATAATGGTAGTATTAATGAAAATAAAATTTCTTTTAGTCACATTTCTGATGAATGTTCAGTTTGCAAACTTGGAAAAAGCAAAGTTCTTCCATTTTCTTCCAAATCTACCATGACTTCAAATTGCTTTGACATTATTCATAGTGATGTCTGGGGGATTACTCCTGTAATCTCTCACACACATTTCAAATATTTTGTCACCTTTATTGATGATCATAGTAGATTCACATGGGTATATTTCTTGCATTCTAAATCTGAAGTTTTTGATGCTTTCCAAAAATTTATGGCTTAT
This sequence comes from Umbellularia californica, assembly GCA_028538565.1. Taxonomy (NCBI): domain Eukaryota; kingdom Viridiplantae; phylum Streptophyta; class Magnoliopsida; order Laurales; family Lauraceae; genus Umbellularia; species Umbellularia californica. The sequence goes on along the minus strand of JAPQWN010000008.1, from coordinate 13,621,695 downwards.
GTTGAAAATCAGTTTTCTACTCACATAAAAATTCTCCGATCTGACTCCGGAGGGGAATATATGTCCCACCAGTTTCAAACTTATTTGCAAAACCATGGGATTTTATCGCAGCGATCATGCCCTTACACTCCTCAACAGAATGGAGTGGCTGAACGAAAAAACAGACATCTTCTCGATACTGCTCGTTCCCTTCTCTTAGAATCATTTGTTCCAGCAAAATTTAGGCCTGAAGCTTTAGCCATTGCGGTTCACTTAATCAATCGCTTACCATCTCTTCGTCTCGCCAATCAAATACCATATTTTCGTCTCTTTCATACAGATCCTACTTATACCCACTTGCGTATTTTTGGATGTGTGTGTTTTGTTCATCTTCCTCCTAATGAACGCACAAAATTAATTGCTCAATCAGCTAAATGTGCGTTTCTTGGCTATGCATCTCACCAAAAAGGGTATATTTGCTATGATCCTGTGCTTCACCGCATTCGCATCTCCCGAAATGTCACGTTTTTGGAAAATCAACGTTTTTTTTTCTACTCATTCCTCGCCTTTACCTTCTTTTTCTCATCTACCTACTTTTTCTGACACAATATCATCTCCACTCATTGTTTATGAAAGACGTCGTCACAAGGATGCTCCATTATTGCCTCCCCCCCTGGATCCCTCGCCGGCACCTGATCTTGCCCCCACTTCATCACATACTGTTTCATCTTCTGTTCCGCTTCGACGCTCTGCTCGTCTCTCTAAGCCTCCGGATAAATATGGGTTCACTCACACATCCTTGCTTGCTACCCTTTCCTCCATTGCTATCCCTACTTCTTACTCACAGGCAGTGAAGCATGACTGTTGGCAAAAGGCTATGCATGAAGAATTAGCTGCACTGCAGGATAATCATACCTGGGATATTGTTTCATGTCCCTCATCTGCAAAACCTATCGGCTGCAAATGGGTTTTCTCAGTCAAACTCAAGGCTAATGGCTCATTGGATCGCTATAAGGCACGGTTAGTCGCATTGGGCAACCGCCAGGAATATGGCATTGATTATGAAGAAACCTTTGCTCCGGTTGCAAAAATGACAACAATCCGTACTGTTCTTGCCGTTGCTGCTTCTCACTCATGGCCTCTTTACCAATTTGATGTCAAGAATGCCTTCCTTCATGGTGATCTCAAGGAAGAGGTCTATATGCGCCTTCCCCAAGGTATTACGGGTGCCTCGGCAGGAGATTGCGCGCTTACGGCGCTCTCTATATGGCCTTAAGCAGACTCCGCGCGCTTAGTTTGAAAAATTTAGAGATGCTCTCCTTCAGTTTCAGTTCACTCAAAGTGCCTCGGATCCTTCTATGTTTCTTCATCGCTCCTCAAATGGGATTACGGTCCTCTTGGTTTACGTGGATGATATTATCATATCTGGGACTGATTCTGGCATGATCACCCATCTACAAGCATCCTTACATGAATCTTTTCATATGAAAGATTTAGGGCCACTCACATACTTCTTAGGCCTTGAAGTTCATCAGTCAGCGAAAGGTCTCATCCTCGATCAACACAAATATGCTATGGACCTTATTGAAATGGCTGGTCTTCAAAATTCAACTCCTGTTGATACACCTGTTGAGACCAATCTTCAGCTCAGTGGATTCGGGTGATCTTCTTCCTGATGCCACAATATATCGCCGTTTAGTCGGTAGCTTGATCTACTTGACTATCACTAGGCCCGACATCTCCTATGCGGTGAATCTGGTTAGTCAGTTCATGACTCAACCACGCCATCTACATCTTGTTGCTGTTCGCCGCATTCTTCGCTATGTTCTACATACACCATCCCGTGGCCTTTTCTTTCCCGTGGGCAATTCACTTTCTCTCATTGCTTACTCCGACTCTGACTAGGCTGGATGCCCTGATAGTCGGCGATCTATCACGGGCTGGTGCATGTTCTTAGGCGACTCGTTGATTTCCTGGAAGTGTAAGAAACAAGATAAAGTCTCCAAATCATCCACTGAAGCAGAATATCGTGCTATGTCTGCCGCCACGTCTGAGATCGTCTGGCTTCAGGGACTCCTATCTGAGCTTGACTTTCCTCCATTTGGTCCTACACCTCTATATGCTGACAACACAAGCGCCATCCGGATTACTGAAAATTCTGTCTTCCATGAACGCACCAAACATATTGAAGTGGCTTGTCATTACATCCGTGATGAGTTTGTGCGTAAAGCTATTACTCTCCCTCATGTTCCTACTGGGCTCCAAATTGCAGATATATTTACTAAGGGACTTCCTCGGCCACGGCACCAATTCTTAGTTGGAAAATTGATGCTCGTTGATTCACCCGCATCAATTTGAGGGGGGGGTGTTAAATGGATCAGTGCTAAATGGGTCAGTGAGACACAACCCACATTAAATAAAGCCCAACTTGTGGGATAAAATAATCTCACGTGTGTAAAGATTTGTATCATGTATTCTTGCCTTATTAGGAGATATGATTAGATTGTAATTAGAATAGAATGGCTGTAATCTAGATGATTACTACAATCTTGGTAACTTGTATAGCAACTTTAATTCTATATGAAGGAACATTGTGACCATAAAAGGGATGAACGAATTCACTCAATCTCTTCTCCCTTCTTCTCTTTCTGGTTCTGACATGTATAACCATAGATCTTTTCTTGAGATTCAATCCAATGGTTAACAAAGGTCAGATGAGCATAAAATTGGGCATGTGCCAGATCATGCGGGGGTAAGAGTTTGAAAGGAGCTGCATTGATCAAAGGCAGGCCCAAGTGTGCTCCATGAAACTGGATTGTACACACGGTCTGCTTGTAGGAGAAGATTCTCCATAAAATCTATGGACCGAAATCCATACCAAGTTTTATTCAGCTCCTTTAGTGGACCTGAACCCAGGCCAAATTAAAAATGGGTCCATATATCAAAACCTTACCCCTTTTTTTTTTTGTCAATTTGGGTCCTTTCAGGTCTGTCCACATGCAAATATGTTAACATGTTGCATCAAATACTTGCATCAGCTAGGCTTGGGGCCTACCATGTTGTATATCAAGTTGCCAAAAATATGCCTGTCCAATCATCAGTGATCAGACAACACTTGATCTGCATTGTGTACTGTATACTATGTTTATGTTCGTAGTTTTTTTTATAGATATAAAATTTCTTCTTCTTTTTTAACTGTTGCCAACTGCATGATGGGGCTAATCTTAAGATAAAAGTAGCTTGGGTATTTGACGTGCATGCCAAGATGCAAAACTCACCAAATTCTTTAGTCAGATGCATTTAGGAATTCCAATTTTAATCTTTTCTTTATTGAATTTCATATTATCAGTTTCACTCAAATTGGCCAAAAACATTTTGTTTCTTGAGATGGTAACAAGAAATTTCATTAAAAGAGACGAAAGATACAAAGAGAAATAAGGAGAAGAGCAAGAAGGTACAAGAGAGATGTACCCCCACTCACCCCACAATTACATAACAATCCCCTCCCATGGGGTAGATCTCTCAACCCCTTGTTTTGCCAGAGCGTCTGCCACAGAGTTGGCTGATCTAGACTCATAGCGAAAGGCAACATTGATGGAAGATGATAGGGCACGGATTTCATTGAAGAGGAATTGGAATTTATAAGGATTCGCCTTCCGATTAGACACCCATGAAACTGCATCCGAAGAGTTGCTCTCCACAACAAGGCTTTCATGAAAAGATCTTGAGAAACATCGTAGAGATTCCAAGATAGCTCTCAACTCCGCTTCATTAGAATCACAAACACCTACATGCTTAGAGAACATAAATAAGACTTCCCCTTTGTTGTTATGAAGCAACCCTCCAATGCTCGCGGGTCCCGGCTTCCCCCTTGCAGCTCCGTCCACATTGAATTTGAGTACACCAAGAGGAGGGGGAGAACAAAGAGTAGATCTCCTTACCCTAGGCAAACCACACACCATACAAGCTTCCCAATTTACAAAGATATCGTTAATGGAAAAACTGGAAAACTCCTTTCTAACCATAGCCCATTTTGCAATTCTAAGGGTGACACCCTCAATTAACTTAAACTAGAGGAGAGTAGATACCCCTGAAAATACTATTATTCCTTTCCCTCCAAATAGTCCATAATATAGCAAAGGGAATTATTCGCCCAAGAGTTCACCCACAAACACGAAAACAACCTCCCAACCAAGATTGAGCTGTGTGTACAATAGATTCTGGGCAACACCAAGCCACACCACACCTAGCAATGAAATGACTCCAAATGTTGGCCACAACCTCGCGATGAAGAAAGAGGTGGTTGATTGTCTCCTCTTCTTTCTGACACATCACACAAATATCTGAGAAGTTTGCCGGTGTGAGACCTCTTCTTTTTAACTTGTCTGCCATAGAAATCTTCCAACCAATAGCTAACGAACAAAATGCCTCAACCCAAGGAGGAGCAAGACCCAAACAAGCTAAAGCAGTAGGGGCTGTTGAAAGTTGGGTTCCTTCCAAGGCCAATAAAAGCTTTGACCGAGAAATCCCCAGATATGGAATGCTTCCAAATCCGAGAATCTTTTGAATTCCTGCACAAAACAACGTTAGAAAGAAGATTCAATAACTCCCTATACTAGGCCACCTCTGAAGGGCGGAGACTTCTCCTAAAGGACACCCCCCACACAGTGCCTCTATCCCTCTCCTCATAACAATCCCTAACAGAAGACTCCTTATTAGCCACCACTCTAAAAATCCTAGAAAACAATACATATAAAGGACCCACCGCCACCCAATCATCCAACCAAAACCTCACATTCCTCCCCTCCCCCACCACAGAACCCACCCCTTTGGACAAAAATTCCCCCATCACTGTTAACTCATCCCCAACAGACACAATACCTCCCCATTTCCCTGACCTGCGGTGCCCCGGGCCAGGTTTAGGCCACCATCCCCACTTATCTACCCCATACTTTGCTACAATAACCAAAAACATATCAAATGTCTTGAGGAATTGGTTACCTTTAGGAAGATTTTCCAAACCTTCCCTTTATCTGTATTGCAAATGTTTTTTTTTTTTAATAACTTTTCTCTTTGACACTTTTGCCACCTTGCTTTGTGATGTTTGTTACTGGATATTGTTATTTATCCTGTTTTGATATTAGGAGCCACTGTGTCTAGCAAACGAATTCAGAAAGAATTGCAGGGTTTGCAGAGAGATCCTCCAACATCTTGCAGTGCTGGACCTGTTGGGGTGGACCTTTTTCATTGGCAGGCAACCATCACGGTGCCTCGGGCCAGGTTTTGGCCACCATCCCCACTTATCTACCCCATACTTTGCTACAATAACCAAAAACATATAAAATGTCTTGAGGAATTGGTTACCTTTAGGAAGATTTTCCAAACCTTCCCTTTATCTGTATTGCAAATGTTTTTTTTTTTTTTTAATACCTTTTCTCTTTGACACTTTTGCCACCTTGCTTTGGTGATGTTTATTACTGGATATCGTTATTTATCCTGTTTTTATTTTAGGAACCACTATGTCTAGCAAACGAATTCAGAAAGAATTGCAGGATTTGCAGAGAGATCCCCCGACATCTTGCAGTGCTGGACCTGTTGGGGAGGACCTTTTTCATTGGCAGGCAACCATCATGGGCCCTGCTGATAGCCCATACAATGGAGGTGTGTTCTTTGTCATGATCCATTTCCCTCCTGATTATCCCTTTAAGCCTCCAAAAGTCAACTTCCAGACCAAGGTGAGAGGATCTTTTCTGCTACTACAATTTATTTAAATTATTTGTGTTATGGACACCCTCTTGCCACCATAATCACTTATCTTTATTAAAGGATAATGACACTTTAGTCTCCTATCGAGCAAAACCTCTATATTTTCCCATTATTGGGCGTGGATGAATTAGAGTCAAAAGCAACACTCCAGTGAGAGAGGGTTTCTCTTCTTAAGTGATCCAAAATTATGATATTACAGTTCTTAAATGAGAGAACAGACTAATTATAATTATAATTATAATTATAATTATATATATAAGGGGGATCTTCATATGCATCCATCCCTCTCACCATTTTTGGTGAGGGACACCCCTTTTGGGGAAGTTTCAAGTACAAAAGTGTACTTTGTGTGAGGTACAAAATACACTTTTGTACTTGAAACTTCCCCAAAAAGGGGTGTCCTTCACCAAAAATGGTGAGGGATGGATGCATATGAATATTATCCTATATATAATATGATACTTTTCTAGATATGTAGAATGCCACGACTCACCAACATTTGAAAAATGACCTTTTCTTTAAATTTCATTATTGTAACCCTTAATCTTCTCTCTGACCCTAACATCTCCAACACTTCAATATTGAAGAAGCCTCTTTGTTGTTTCAATTTTCTTACCCCAGATGTTCTTGTTTTACTGCGGCATTGTTTGCTTATATGAAATGTGATGGAGAAGTGAATTGATTACTTGCTTTCAGTAACTTGATGAATACTAGAACAAGGCATTCCATTTAATACAATAGAGTTTTGTTTTGAAAGGCAATATATAGGCTACTGAATTCACTTAACAAAATAGACATCGTTTGTTTAACTCCTATTGACTCTATTGTGGTTCATGGGAAAAAGGCTTTTTACACAAGTAGTGTTGAAGGGGTAAACAGTGAATAGTATGTTGAATGCAAGGAAATTAAAGTTTTTCTTGTGATTTTCTTTTAACCTTTGGTGTAGAGGTTGGAATATGAATTTTCCTCATAAATATTGATTCACTATTAACTCTATGCATATATATTCTTTCCCTTTTAACTCTATACAAGTTAACAACTTCCATGTCTTACTTTGTGATGGAGAGCATTTTAGTCGATGAAGATGAATTTATACGTTCAAATTGTGTTAGGAACACCGACATGGATAAGAGTCGGATGGAGATTGAGGATAGACGATACCCTAAGTATTTAGATGGTGTTATACAGTTCTTGGGTTTTGCATATGCCCATATTGAACCAAGGGAAAAGATTCGGCGTCTGTGTGTTAAATGCAACAATGTCTATTTCCATTCTTGGGATGATGTAAAAGCCATGATTTGTATTGTCATGGTATAGTTAAGGGTTATAATATGTGGGTATTCCATGGGGAGGAGTTTAAGTTGAGCACCGATGAAGATGACGATGGAACACCGATGAAGTTGACGATGGAGTTTAAGTTAAGCACTGATGAAGTTGACGATGATGAGCCCGACAAAGAAGTTGAAGGTGATCATGATTACATGCAAGAAATGATACATGATCATTACATTGCAGTAACCATAAATGCTTAGGCAGGGGAGGATTCGAGCAGCAATGGGAATGCAGTGCCCAACTGAGAAGAAGATAATTTATGAGAATGTTGAAAGATGCCGAACAGAAACTATATCCAGGCTGCGAGAAGTTCTCCAAGTTGCCGTTCATTGTGAAGCTACCGCACCTAAAGATACTTAATCGTTAGAGCTATAAATCCTTCACCATGTTGCTCGAGTTTTTGAAGAAGGAGCTTCTCAATGGTGAGACGCTCCCCAACTCCTACTACGAGGCTTGAAATATAATTCGTGGCCTAGGACTTGATTACATGAGAATTCATGCTTGTAAAAGCTCATGTGTACTATTTTGGAAGGAGTTCGAACACAAACAAGAGTGTCCAGCATGCAAAGAGGCCAAATATAAATTTACCGATGGCAAACGAAAGAAGATTACTCTGAAAATCATACGCTACTTCCCACTAAAATGGAGGCTACAGAGGTTCTTTATTTCAAAGAAGACGACATTCGATATGAGGTGGCACATAGAGAAGTGCATCGATGATGGGGTTCCCATTCCCCACCTAAGCCTACAACTTCTTTAATTGAATATAGGATTGGAGATAAATAACAACAGTAAATTTATTTATAGCTTCATAGATTTTATGCTTCCATCAAAAACCCACTTCCATCACGACCAAGGAGAAGGTTCAACTTTTAAACTTCCAACTTTCCTTATTTATTTTTTGCTTTCTGCCATCTTTTCGCTTCTATTAATGAAAGTTTCAGGGAACATGAAACCTCTAACCAAATGAATGCTTTCCGCCATCTTTCCTAGTGCAGATGCTAATAAGAATAAAAAAAAGAAACCGACAAACATGAAACCATACACAGATATATATATATATATATATATGGGGATATTCATGTGCATCCTTCCCTCACCAATCCTTCCCTCACCATTTGGTGAGAGACAAACTTAATGGGCCCACTGATCATGGGACTTGTGGGGGTTGGAAAAAGACATCTTGGATGAGCCCATATATCAAATTTGGGATCAATCCCATGCCTCTAACCCCCTTCATCTGCGGCTCACAAATTTAACAACTCTATATTAAAGGAAAAAATTTGACCCTCGATCCAACTGTTCAATCCATTTGGATAAGTGAAAATTTAATGGGTCTAGTGTACTTAAGGGGATCTCATGTGTGTGGATGGTTCGGATGCATTAAGTCAAGCCTACTATGTTGTCCCTCACCATAACATGGTGAGGGATGGATGTGCATGAATATTTCCCTATATATAGTGACCCACAAATATGAAACCGAAATAGAAGAAACAGTCACCGACAAACATGAAATTGAAAAGGAAAAAAATAAAATAAAAGCATCACTCAAACACATCTCAACCATACGTAGATCAAACAAGGACATGAACTACAGACCAAAAAATCAACTATTGTGACAGAGACTTAAAATAATTAAAAAGCCCGAAAGCAATCAAACCATAAATCTAAGCAACAAACAGAAATCAAAGATGTGTTTTCTAAATAAATATACAAAAAAAAAAAAACCATAGAGAAATGTTTGCATATTGGTACAACAGAGGCGAAGTTCTTGCTAGGGTTGAGAGAATCCCACCACTTCTCCATTATTTCTTTTCCATCTCAGAGAGAGAGAGAGAGAGAGAGAATTTGACAAATTCGGATGCTTGTAACTTTTAATACGACCGTTGGATTTCTATGTTTAATATATCGTTGGAAGCCCTTGAAACGTAGAATTCAGTGGCTTAGATTTCATAACGATCAGAGATGGGGAAGTAAGGTAATGATTCAGACCATGTCTTTGAAAAAGAGACTGTTAAATTGAGAGAGAGAGAGAGAGAGAGAGAGAGAGAGAGTGCAATACAAGTAGAAAAGGATTTTGAATGGCACAAAATCGAACCCCAAATCAGCGAATGCAAGATCAAAAAATAAATTGTGGCTAGAAGCAAGACATTTTAGTAATCAGTGACGAAAATAAAAAGTTGCCGCTAAAACCCTAGATCATTTAGTGTCGAAAAATTAAAACTTGGCACTAAATCTCCTTCCCTTCAAAATCTCACGGCACTAAAACTTCTTGACATTGTATTAGTGAAACTTCTTGACATTGTATTAGTGGCAAATTTTATCTTTGATGGATGAGTTGCCACTAAATGTGGCCACTATAATACCTTTAGAGGTGACATCAGTTTTTCACCACTAAACGTGAGTTTTTATTGGCAAAAATTAAGCTGTGGCTAAAATAGTTGCCACTAAAGGCAACTTTCTTGTGGTGGATCAAGGAAACAGATGGAGGTAACATGCCTCCTAGGGGATTTTGAACTTGTGACCTTTGGCTCTGATACCATCTTGATAACCAGTAACACCAAATGGTTAACCTATTTGTAAACCACACAATAATTTATTTGAACAATCCTAACTGATTCCTCTATCCTAACAATTTGTAGGGAATCAGGTGCTTCTTCAATGACTCAAGCAAGATCTCGTTTGTGGTCGTAGCAGGTATTGAGCCATTTGTTATCAGTCCAAAACACGTGTAGACTGTAGAGCCATTTTTGCTTCCATCCAATCTCTGGTAGTGTTTGTATCCCTTTTAGCATTGGTTCTTTTTTGAGGTCCAGTTTTTGGCTAGTCTTAGTATCGGCATCTGATATTCTTTTGAGGCTTATCAATATTGTCCACGGCCATACATCTCATGGACATTCTGTCCAGTAGGTTCATGTCAAGTCTATTCTCATAGTTTCTGTTCAGTGTGGCCCTCATCCATTGTTCATGCAAGTCTTGTAACTTTCTGTCACCACTATATTCAATGTTTCCATTGTTTAGACACTTTCGATGTTGGCTTTCCCATGTCCTTTTATTTATCTGCATAACATTGTATGTTCAGCCACTTATTGCATTGCTTTCCTACATCAGTTGGTTTCTGCATGGTCTCTCACATCTGGGTACTCAGCGGAGTCTCCGTGGATTTGTTATGTTCATAGTGTTTCCATGTGGTTCTCATGTCCAGACAGTGTTTGCTAGGGTCTTCTACCGCTCTAAGTCCAAACATTGTCCATCTTGCCAGGCTGAATCATTCTCCAGTTTGAATCTTTGGTAATTTATTCACACCATCCATCCATTGTTCATATTATCTATCTGCGGTTTGAACTGTGTCTCCTCTGTTTAGCCAAATTGTCACTCTCTATTTGAACTGCCTGTCCAAACACCATCCAGTATTCTGGAACTTTTCGTTCTTGGCAAATTGTCTATCCAGTTACTGTTTGTTCGTGAAATTTGTAACTCCATCATAACACCTTACAAAGGGGGCCATATCTTCTTCGGTTAATGTCAGAATCACTCTATCTTGGCTATTTGAAGGACTTTGATCAACTTATCCAGCGGATTTTTTTTTAACTTTTTTTAATTTTTTTTTAGTGTCATTCAGACACCATTTCATGCACATGAACAAAGCAAGTGTCGTTGAGGCATTTTTAAGTTATTCAATAGTCTGTTGAAAGTGAGTCATGACTCCCTTATGTATTCATAGGTTATAATGAAGTCTTTCAATAAATGCTGTCAAATGTCTAATTTTATTTTTATGTCATGTGGACACTGTTAACTGTTTGATGCATGAAAACACTGCAGGAGAATGCACAACCCTATCGCATCAGGTGACCACTTGGTGGTTATAAGTATCCTTTGGGAAGTGGTCCTTTTATGAATTATGGAATAAGGTTCGCCTTGAATTATAGGATCCTGAAATTGCAGAATCTTTATCCAACACTAAAATGAAGGACTTAGTGAATCATCACAAATTCACATCTCTCTCATTCTTCCCTCATGAAACCACCACATGTTCCCAAGATCTCTCTTTCATTCTCCACTCTCATGAAGACAATCAAAATTGATAATTGATAGAGAAGATCCAAATTTAAAAACTATCTAATTCTAAACCCCATACCTTTTACTGATGTAGGAAGAAATGTGGGCTCTTATGTGGCAACATTGGAAGACCAAGTGGCAACATTAGATACCTAAGGCTTTAGCCCAATTAATGTGATTTTGAAAATTGGTTGGCATTATTGTGAATTTCTTGGAACTCCCGGTATTTATTTTGCCTAGTAACTAGTTTTTAGTAAGTGGGGTCTTATTTTGGGAGTGTCAGTTGACCGCCTAGTAGGTTGTGGTCTTGAATGTAGTTAACTTTGGGATTAAGCATGTATTCATGGAGGAAGAATGCTATAACTTGTAGGAGTCCTATGGTTGAGACGATTATGTTTAATTCAGTGCAGAGCTTGACTCCTCTCTTTTATCCTTTATTATCTCTTGTTGTGATTGTTGTTTCTTCTTGCTGTCTCCATTGTATCTTTCCCTCGTCACTTACATCTAGTTACCCTAACAATGGACATAGTAGTAAGAGTAGAAGCTAGAACTAGTGACATTAGGATGCAACCTTGTCCAAATAATACTCCTGTAAGCTAACTAAAAAGAATCAAGTGAAAGACCTATTAATGATTTCTAATTTCCATCACTTCCTTGCAACTGTTCTACAATTCCATTTTAAGTAGCCCAATTCTTATGGGAATCGCACATTCATTGGCTTGTTGGGCGAGTAACTCAATAGGTTATAAAATGGCATTAATCTCATGGTGCTCTTAAATGTCTAAAAGAGGTCATAAAATATTGAAAATTGGATTGGGCAAATGCCTTCTTGTCTCAATCTTTAACCAACCTATAGAAATGAATGTTGACTGCTATCCAGTTAAAACAAGAAAGAGATGACAAGTTGATAGGATATTACAGTCATACATGTTCCATACTCAGTGGGACACTCCCAGTGAAAGGCGGGATCACCGCATGCAAACTGTGTGTTCAACTTGTGTGCAACACACCTGATGACCCTAGAAGATCACTCGGACTGGATTCCCCTTGCATATGCTACAAATAATTGTTATGATATTCAGATTGTAAATGGTTGATTCTTATGGAAATTGCTACAATATTTGTCATCTTTCCTTTGAGATTAATATTAATATGTCTGGCCTTAAATGGTTATCATGATTTGGTTACATATGTGCTTTCTTTTTAGATGATAAGATGTGTTGCCTCTTTGTTACTTCACAGGTATACCACCCAAACATAAACTCCAATGGCAGCATCTGCCTTGATATCCTCAAGGAGCAATGGAGCCCTGCTCTGACCATCTCGAAGGTCCTTCTCTCTATCTCCTCCCTCCTCACGGACCCCAACCCCGATGACCCTCTTGTCCCGGAGATTGCTCACATTTACAAGAACCAGAGAAGCCGTTACGAGGAAACGGCAAGGTTGTGGACCCAGAAATATGCAATGAACTAAAACTTCATCAAACAGAGATAAACCAGGAAAACAAAGCAAACAGGAATAAAATATCTACTATTTTGAATGGGAGCAGAACAGTAGAGAAATCAATGTCTTGTTGGTTTTGATGCGTCTTCTCTTCCTATATTTGGTATTTGGTTTTTGTGTATTATGTCATTATGAGATTTGGTCTTTTGCTGCCTGTTTGTGATAGTTTTTCATTCTGTTATAAGCTTTTGAGAATTACTTGTTATTTCATGTTGGTCTATTTGCTAAAATATGTGGACGAAAAATTAGTGAAGTATCTCACATTTGATGGAGATATCTCACTCTACTCTGTTTCCGGGGGGGTGGGTGGGGTGGGGTGGGGTGTTGTAAAGTACTAAATTACAAAAAGCACATCTTTTTACCAAAAAAAGATAAAAAGCTACTCTCTCATGGCACTAAATGACAAAAGGCTATAACTTGGGGAGGCTTGAGCATGAATCGGGCTTGGACCCAATAAGCATGACATTTTTTAGGTAGGCTGGGCTTGGACTAGGCACTTATGGCTCGTGTTAGGCTGGGACCAGATATGGGACTGTGTTTTTAAAGTCGGTTCGGCCATATATATGGCTCAACCTGGACTGACCCTGGCCGATTAACACCCCTACATGTCCACTTGATTCATTTTCGATTTTTACGGGGAGATTATTTGATAGTCAATCCTTGGATATTCACCCTTATTTCTTCAATATTTACCTCTTTTAGAAATACAAGTCTTAGAATTCCTAGGAATTCAATTACATGAAACAAACGGGGAAGTAAAGAAAGTCAGTAAATAAGATGTGAAGAGTTCTTTAGCATGAATTCTTTGTTGTAGAAATTGTCGATGGTAATCAGATAAGGAAAGTCTAGAAGTGCACAAAGGCAGAAACAAGGATTATAATATATCCCTTCATGTGGCAAGAGTGTCCATATATGTACTATTCAATCATCTTAATAATGTATGCAATTTTTTTCATTTTAACTTTTCCCTCTCTATTTGCATTGGTTTCTCCTTATTTACAGGTATTGTGCTTGTGCGGCGTGTGGCCCTGCTGGTTTGCAAGCAATGTGAATAATCAGGTATGATTCCAGAGCCTTCTTCTTGCATCAGTGAAGGATGTATAGGGTGCATGGGATGGTTGAGTGGCTTCTAGTATGAATGTGTAGTCAACAGTTAATTGTCAGATTCCCAATCACCTAATCGCCACTGTTAGCCCTTTGTCATTGGACGGATGTGGAACTTCAACCACACCAGTCAGTCGGCATTGGCCACCATCAATTTCACATATAGATAGGGTTGTCAGAAACCACTCCCCTCCTCCTAGGGATGTGCGACTGCCTGGATATTTATATGATCATGTGCTTTAGGAGGTTGTCAACAATATGAGGAAAAAAGTTCACATTGAAATGGTTGGCAGCTGTAATTGCCAATCAGTCTTTCATGAAGCTGAGCTGACTTCTTTTTGCTTTAATATCTCTGCTTTTTGACTTAGTTAGGTTTCCATATTAATCATTGATGTATTACAATCACGTGGAATGAACAATGACAACTGAAAAACCTTGACTAGTCTTTCCATGTTTTCCAAGCTTCTTGCCTGTCAGTCAACAGCCACATTATTCACTTTGCATGAGTTGTGAAATTTGGCATATAATTCCTCGTGTGCTCTCTATCAATCATGCTGGGATCCATATCATTGTTAGGAGGAAGTTGGGATGGAAAGCTGAGATATGTTTATTTATTCCAACTTTTAGTGTTTTGTTGGTCTTTGTATTGCCAAATTCAAGTGCAGGTTGACTTACCTAACAGCAACATGTTTCCATTATCTTCTGTTGATGCAACATCCAATCCCCATGTTTAAAATAAGTCTGGAGTTGATCTAAAGTTCAACTTTCCATGTGTGGAGTTGGGGACCTTTTCCTTTGTCCTTTGACTAGGGTGCCTGGGTATTTCTTCTCTGCAGTTAGTGATTAAATCTAGAAAATGGGACCTTTATTTTTCATGGCTGCCAGCAGGTTAACTTTTCCTGCTGGGCCATGGGGTGCCTTTTGTGATCTTTTGTTTTTTAATCTTTTTACATATTTGTATAGCAGTCTGTTGTTTACTGTGGACCAGGTTGTGTCTGGGCAGGTCTTATTTGCTCTTGTTAGTAACATGGGTTCTTGCTAAGTTTGTAGTTGGATTTGGTGATGTCTTTTACTTTGGTTTGAAGAAGTCCCTGCCGAAAAACAAGCATGAGCTTATTATATTAGTTGCTTTGCACTCATGTTCATTTCTGAGACATGTAGCATAATTGTATGACAATGTGGACTGTCCAAATTTTGTGTTCTTACAAATGCTGTGTCAATGGTATGCATCTGGAGCTGGGCCTGGATTCTTTTAGTATCTAAAACCTTTAGTAAGCTAGATCTGGGCCTAGGGCTTCAGGCCCGTAGGACTGGATAGATTTTTCGTATATATCATGTACCAATAGAATATTATCAACATAGAACATACCAGATGGGATGTGCTTAAAGGGCATCAAATTGATGTAGGGAGTAGTGATCAGATGCTTCCTCGCAAAATCTGTATATAGGGCGCAAAAAACTAACATTTGGATCATATCCTCTTCCATTTATACACACCTAGGTGTATTGGTCCTATAAATCTGATCTGGGCCTCCCTTAAATTGGTAGTAGCCCTATAGTTTGGACTTTGATTAACATTATTTTTAGGAAGAGTTAAGGATTAGGGCCATTTGATTGGATTAACACACTTGACACATTTAGGACCTGTTTGTGTGCACCACTTATGTGGCACCATAAACCCTTTGCTGGTGGAGAAAACCATTAGTGGTGCTGGCTGTTGCACAAATGCGTCATTGGTCAAAATGTTCAAATCTATACAACCTCTATGTGCGGGTATGCGTTAATGGTGTGCACTTATGATCAGCGGATAGCCTTTTGAACATTCTTCTTTTCAAATGCTTCCCCTCTGTCCTAATTAGGGATGCACAACGGGCCATGCCGGCATTTAATCACGGCCCAGCTGTGCCGGTGGCTGACAGGTCCTGGCCCAGCACGGCCCAACGGCATGTCCATGGGCTGTACTGTACTGGGGCCATTTTTTTAGATGGACTACACGAGCATGTTGGCCCACCCCGTCAAATACTAGGGAAAAATATATTAGCAATCTACCGAGTTTTTAACTAGAGAGTCTAAACAGATTGGGCGGCTATCAATCTATGATAATTTATGAAGGCCCAGGCTGAGGGGAGTTAAGCTGGGAAGAGCTCTGAATCTTCAAGTTTACCCAAGACGTATTTGTCAGGCTCTTGGGTCCTATTAGCCGTGGACCCTCATTTTCATGGGCCCATTACCTAAATTTTGATTTATCATTTTCCGGAGATAATCCTACCTGGTCAGTAGACAGATAATTGGAAAGCCATGTAAATCAATTGGGTTTATGAGTGGACTCTCTTGGATCCCAGCCTCCTTGGGTGGGGTACCCAAAAAAAAAAAAAAAATCTACCCATTATGGGCCGAACAGGCCATGCCCTGGTCTGGCAGACGGGCCATGCTGTGCCATCAGCCAAGCACCCTGGCCCAGTACCATCCAGGCTGGAATGGGCCATGCCATGGGCTGTTGACCAGAGTGCCAGGCGATGTCCGGCCTGAGCGGCCCAACCCGTTTTCCATCCCTGGTCCTAATGCAGTTCACCATAGTAATGAGTACTGACCTAAATTATCAGACAAATGCTTACCACATGTTCAAACTAGGGTTGAAGATGATATATGTGAGACTGACTTTTGTGAAGATAGAAAGGGATGAATGCCAACCATGTTAGACCATTGTTCCTTTTAGTCTCTTTTAACTTGGACCGACTTCTGAGGTACTGCTGAAGCGAAAATCTTACAAAGCCACGTTTTCAACACGTTCAAAAGGATCAGATTGGACAAGCAGCTCTAAATTTTGTGTTTTAGTTAGGTAGGTGCACTACTTTTTTCTTTCTTTCTTTCCTTCCTTCTTTCTTTCTTTCCAATAACAAGAAGGTGCATTACTTTGTAGTTTGTAGATTGAGTGTTAGCATGTTCCCTGCACCGGCATCATTTTCATTATTTGGTAGTCTTTGTAGGTCGCAAATAGAATGTAAGTTAATGGGAGAATATTCTCAAAGGCGTTTGCTGCAACTATCTAACTCATAAAATCAATAGTCTATAAAATCAGTAGTATAATGTTGTGAGTCAATGAAGATGAACTTTCACATGTACAAACTCAAAAAAAAAGTATGACTCGCACTTCTTATATAGCCCATCTGGATGCATGACAACCAAAGGATGTAAGTACTTTTAAGTAAATGGGCATTTCCTTTAACAACGAGAGACAAAAAAAAAAAAAAAAAAAAAAGCACCGCTACACACCAAACTCCACAAAAGATGTGATTAGTCTTAATGTGGAAATGAGAGAGAGAATGATGGGACTAGGGATAAAAGAATGATACTCTTATAAATAACGATGCACCCATTTTCGTTTGATACATGTAAGGGAAAAACTATCATTTACATAAAAATTCGGCACAACCCTAAAGATGATTGTCCATTCTCATTGCGGTAATTGATTTTGAGGATGTAGAAGATATTAAAATGAAAAACAAGGGATGTATAACTAAATAATGAAAATTCAAGTACTTACTTTTAAATATGAAAAGTCTTAGGAGGGTATATATATAGAAAAAGCTTTTTCAATCTTGAAATTCACAGGCATTCTTGTCTATGTAGAATTTGAATTGGGATAGAAGCACTAAGTTTTTTTTTTTTTCCCCAAGGAACCTTTCCATAAATACACTAAGTATCTTTTTTGTGAGGAACCTTGCCGTAAATACTTGCATATTTATTAGCTTTTTTCGTTATAGAACGCCTATAATTTATCTAAACTAGGTCAACTTCAAAATCAAGTCCGGTCAATCCATTGTTAGCTCAACAAAAAATGGTGTTCCATTTGTATTTAGAGACTTGTTTTTCACTCTTTTTTCCGTGAGGAACCTTCCCTCTCCACAAAAAATGACCAGGGTAAAATCTCTAGCCATAGCATTGATGTTGAGGGACTTGAGTAGGGTGGCTTTATGAGTTGTGTATTGGTGTAAAGAAACAAAGAAAAAGAAAGGAGTGAAAAACAAGTCTCTAAATGGTGAATGGATGAAATTAGATCTCACATGTACAATTTTAAGCAATGGGGTGTTTCCATTTGTACTTCTTGTAAGTCCATCCCATGCATGAAAATTAAGGGGAAGATGAAGATGCATTGGTTAGAAATAAGCATGAAGGCTATTTTAAACATAATAATAATCAATTGACCAAAGCCCATAGTTTTATCTTCTCAAAGTATAATACTACATATCACAGGAATGTTGTGATAAAATCTAGCAGTTAGTTACACTCAAATTAGGAAATTGGATTCATCATAAGTAGGCTAAACAGAAAGGAGATGTCAACAACAAAAGAATGGAGGTCTACAATGTTCACTATGTGAAAAAAAAAAAAAATTCATGAAATAATCTATAATAGATTGTCAGGAATTATCTTATGGCCTGGTGTGTGAAGGTCTTACAGTGCATGTGGGAGAAATGGAGTTTCAAAATCCCATATCAAAAAAGATGGACAAAGGGTTACTTGCATGAATCAATCACTCACAGTTGTCTTTGTCCAAGCAATTATAATGTCATGATGTGATGGGACTCAAAACGTAGAAAAGGAAGATGGGACCTTTTTCTTCCCTTTGAATCCCTCCTTGGGCCTTTATTTATTCCCCAGGGAATGAAGCTTTCAAAGTATAAAAAAGCATGAGATATAAACAATTTTCAAAGCGAGGACTTTGGCTTCTTACCTAACTTAAAATACATACAAATGCATCCAACTCTGCAATTATTTGGACAATACTTATCTAACCGCTACTTTGTCTTGCATGCATGTGGCCATTGATGATCGACTACCCCATGAGTAGATGATCAAATTAATGCTGATGTCAGCATGAGAGTTTCATGACAACAACAACTTACATCGAGGGGAGGGTCATCTTTACTTCAACCAAACCATTTATTTATCATACTAGCACGAAGCGTCCTGAATGATATATTAAAACTAATATCTCATTTATATAAATATATTATAATAATTTAATTAAAAAATTCTTATCAACCAAATAATTATAAAAACCAAATTTTTCATTACTTAATCCATGCCAGCATACACAAAATAAAGGATTTAAATGCATTTATGTTCATTTGAATACTATATAAAAACTTTAAAAATAACCTTAATTTATAGAGTTGGGAGGCATCCCTTTGAATTGGATTACATCCACACAAATGGGCCTAAGAGATACTTTATTGAAAAGGCACATATTTAGCCCAAGAGACACCTTTTATTGAAAAGCCACATATAATGTGTTTTTGAAAGGGCACATCTACAAATTGGCCCCAATAAGCCGATGTGGCTTCTCCTAAGGCCAGAATTGAGAGTTTTTTTTATTTATTTAAGATTTGGTTTGCAATTGACATTCAGCTTTCAAGAGAAGGAATGACCATGAATGGTGAGTTTTCCAAATTTCAAGACAGTTGAATTGATACTGACCATTGCATTCATAAATATATATATTTATATATATATATATATATATATAGAAGGATAAGATTTATTGACCATTGCATTCATAAATATATATATATATATAGAAGGATAAGATTTTGACCAAATAGTTAAATTTATGTTCTCATGCACATCAGATTGATCTAATGGTGTAAAATATTTTCAATGAAATGAATTTGGACAATTGGGGGTTGGTTGTTTAGTTGGTTGCCAACCCCGATTGTTACCTGGTTGCCTAGGGGTCGATTGATCCATGCCACTCTTTCCACTTTTTTTGTTTGGTACCCCATCCAAGGGGGGTGAACCTAAGAGAGAGAGCGCATGCATACGGAAAGGTAGCCCACTCCAGTGGGAAGAATGCCCGCTCTTTCTACTTGTGTTGGCTTATCTTTCCACTTGTGTGGACTCTATTGGCCCCAGCCCCCTTGGTGTCGAAATGAAATTTGGCCCGCCTACTCATAGACTGCTTGCATGCATGTGAACCATTAGTACGGATCAAAAGTGGGACACCAGTAAAATGGAATTCATCCCTGTAAAAGAAAAAATTTCCCATGCTGATGCCGACATCTGCATTGGATCCTGTCTCTACACTATCAATATAATAGATGGATCAGAATGGTGATTGTCATTCTCCTCTTGTTATATTCAATGCTCAGTGTAGATTTGTTTGGGTTTTTTCTAGGGGTGCTCAAGGGCCGGCCTGAGCCCGATCTGGGCCTAGTCCGCTTTCGGCCGGGCTTGGATATGTAATTAGGGCATGACTAATAATTGATCCGGGCTTGGATTAAGTGATAGAAAGCACATGACCCGGCCCGACTCGTGTAAGAAATGCATGTAATTCAATTTAATTAGTATACTAATGCCCACAAAAGTGATGAAAAGACCAGTTCGGCCCAACCCGATTGATTAAATCCTTGTCGGGCTTCAGCCAGTGTTTCTAAAGTCAGTCCGGGCCTGGATATGCCTTAGCCCGCCCATGAACACCCCTAGTTTTTTCTTAGAACCCAAATGCTGCAAGCCACAAGACCGGCTTTAAACTACGAACAAACTATTGAATCAGAGATTACATGAGGTTTACCTACTATTATTAAAATATCTCTCTCTCTGCATCACCCTTGTGTCACCTTATTCTCTCTACTCTCTCTGTCTCAACAATGCAGCTGGCTCTATATGGCTCGGATCCTCGTAGGGCATCCCTATAAACCCATTGAGTGGGGTCCATCTTTTCAAGGTCATAGTCCAAGGGTGGAGAATTTCATTCCAAAAGAGTTTGGTTTAGTTTCAAATTAATAGGGCCTGAAACATTTTAATTAAAGGTTGAAAGACAGGGAAATTCTATATGCACCCACACATTGTGCTGTGCACACCCACATTCTTCTATGAAAAATCACTGTTCATTGAAGAATGTGGGTGTGTTCAGCAGAAAAATGGGTGAATATAGAATTTCCCTAAAAGACAAAGAAGGCAAAACAACGTGTCTCAAGGGATTAACGTGGAAATGTGCACTAGATGAGATAGTTTGCCGATGATTTGCTTTTCTTCCTTCAACCCAATGACCCATCGCTTTTTATCTTTATCTGATCTTTTGAATCAATTTGGAGAGGAGGTTGAACAAGTAATCAATCAATTCAAAAGCCAAATAATGTTTTTCAAATCCACTATTCCAGCAGTTATTCATCGCATGAAAGGTATATTGGGCATATCTCATTCGTCAATATTTGGGTGCTTGTTGACTCTTTGTAGACGCTCAAGGCAAAAAAAAAAAAAGGGTATGGTTATTCATTAGCTATGTTTTAAATAAGTCCCATATTTGCCACGTACTAACTTGTATATGGTCAATCATCTATGGGTTTATGAGCAAAAGCCTTAATTGGGCCATGGTCTCGCATGGTAGGGCGCTGTGTGTGACATTGGAAATCTAAGAAATTCGATCAGAATTTGCTAATGTGACGCGCGCGCGCGTGTATATATATATATATATATATATATATATATGAGCTATTGTGAGGCTCATCCTCGTACCGTTCCAACACAAGAAAATGATGCAGAAATTTTTTTTTTAACAAAACTAACAATATCATCAACTCAATTGACAAAATATTGTCTAACCGTTAGATAATATTGCCTACCAGGAACATAACTATATAGAGTTTTTTTTTTTTTTTTTTGTATAAAGAAATTTCATTAGAGATGAAATAAAACAAAATAAAACCAAGAGGAGCTTTCCAAACTACATAAGAGATCAATCCCTTGTTAGTTCCACACAAACCCATCGTCTATATGAGTTCTTGGCAAGTTCATAAACAAATTGATTTAGCCTTCTAGAAACATGGAAAAAGGAAATGTCTTCAAACTTGAACCTCAACTCATTGATCTC
Source organism: Umbellularia californica (assembly GCA_028538565.1). Classification (NCBI taxonomy): domain Eukaryota; kingdom Viridiplantae; phylum Streptophyta; class Magnoliopsida; order Laurales; family Lauraceae; genus Umbellularia; species Umbellularia californica. Next base: position 13,600,079 of record JAPQWN010000008.1, on the reverse strand, counting down.
CCATGTAGTTTGGGAAGAGTGGGCAATTGTCCCTATCAACTTTTTCCTTCCCATTAATTAAGGAGAAAGTTGTGGACAATTATATTTTGATATTATCCTTTTGCCCATTCTCAACTTTTTTTCTTCTCTTGTTTATCTCACGACAATCTTTTTTTTCCTCATAGCAATCTTTGTTGTTCCTCCTAGCTAAGAATGGAATTTTTAAAATACAAAAGGGGATTTTGGTCTTTGACTCATAAAAAAGAGGCAACTCATCAAATCACCAATAAGGTATACGCTATGCGTGATTCTTCTCCTTTTATTCTTTCTTTTTCTTGCCTATTATTGAGCTTTGAATCCTAATCCTCTTGAAGTTTAAGATTTATAATCACCACAGCTCGTTTAATTTATTATCAAAATTTGAGTTTTTAACATTTTACTTTAAAATTTGGATTAAATCAAATCTAATTTAATCTCCAATTAAAAAGTTACAGGTAGTTATAAATAGAGGTGCTTAAAAGGTTTTTTTTTTTATATAGTAATTACATGTCAAAGGCTCTATCAATGTTAGTGGTTTTATTAAAGTTTTAGAAAGGATTTGGTCACTAAACAATGGGCTAAAAATCAAGACTTTTTATAAGCGTCAACCCAATATCATGATCTCAAAAATTATTTAATTTAATTTTTAATTAAAATCATATGATCATGAGTAAAAATGTTAAAATACGCAATTCACAATTCTTCTTCGTGCCCATTTATATCATTATCTGATATAAAGACCAATTTAAATTCATCTTTTTAAAATATATTTGGAGTGTAATAACCTATAGCTTTTTATACCCATTGTAAAGTTGTAACAGTTTTGAGGCATGGCCTTAAAAGAGAAACTTTTGCCTCCACCACCTAATAGAAAATCATGGGTTTATCAGGTTGCATCACTGTCGTCGACTGGGTTAATCTTGCAAAATAAATGTATGGACAACTTTTTCATCATTTTATAATCCTTCTTCGTAAAATCCCTTCATTTTGTAGCTTGAGATCAGATGGTGATATAATATTTAAATTTGTGTGCATGGGTTATTTAACATGTGGGACCCACATGGTCCACATCTCACCGCGTATATTCTTAGGCCGATGTAGACTAACATGCAATCACATCAGCAAGAACTGCAGCAGAGGAGGAGAAGAAGAAGAAGCATAATATGGAGGAGGAAGAGAAGCTAGCAGCATAGCATGCATGCATGTGACATTTGATTAGACGCGGCTGAAAGGTGAGGGATGAATTGATGTATGAGCATACTGAGTGTATGAGTATGACCCATCGTAATAACAGGACCACTTGAAGTACTAGTACTGCCATTTCCATTCTCCTTCTTCCTTGTCTTCCAAGTTCCATCTCAGCTACTGGTCTTCCCTTCTTTATTTATATTTATAAAAAGAGCAGAGGAAGATGAACAAATGTGCATATAAACCTTTCACATCATCATAAATGGTCAAAGCCATAAACTAAATTCATTCATTCGATGCAGTAAGTCTCGTCCTTTTTTACGCTCCTGCACACGCCAAAATCTCGCCGCCCTCGAAGCTATCACTAATTCTTCTCTTCCCCTCTTCCCTACCTGTGAGTTTGCCACACCCCTTTCCCAGATTCACCTTCGCACATGAAAATTCTCATCTGAAAGTAATAAAGATTAGTTTTACCATTGGACACATTTTGGGACAGGTTTTGGCAATTCAGGTTTCTCCTAAAAGTTTTTTTTTTTTTTTTTCTTTTTTTTGTTTTGAAATTTGTGATGAGTATTAGAAGATTCGACGGCATTGTAAGATCTCATTTCCTCATTATTTTAGATTTTTTGGTTTGATTCGTGGGAGTTTTAAAATCTAGCATTATGAAGTCTCACTTTTTACTAATGAGACTTTAACTATAAAACGTTAGAGGCTACTTGGGCATTTGTGAATCCAGATGGAATATAACATATAGGGATTTTAGATATCCTTTAACTAAGACACTTGTGTCATTGAAACTTCCCAAGAAGTAATTTAAATTAAAACTTTGCACGTGAATACCAACCTTCGTAATGAGGGTAGCTGTAATAGTAATATAATGTTAAGATTTATTTCTATCTGCCTTTATCAAATATATGGTTCCACATACTCTAAAATAATAGAAAGGGCATTGTATTGTGAAATATAAAAAAATAGCAAAAGAAGTTGATTTTTCTGTATTGATTTTCTATTAAATGCATGTTTGCCTAATATTTTTTTTTTAGTGCACTGACCACATAAAGTCTTTTTATTTGGATAAAAACCCCCAACAAAAAGTGAGACAATTTGACAATTTCATTCAACCATCCATTGCATTACTTCATACGTGAAGCCTGTACATAGATGGTAGCAAAACTCAGAGGACATCAGCACCTGTTATTTTACCAAATACGATGGATACTCCCCTTGGGATGTGGATATCCTATTCCCTTGCTATTGTCATCACTCCTGCTGCAAAAACTGTACGAAAATCCCATCATTCACTTCTACTGTTAACAGTGGCAGACCCCCAACTACAAGGACAAAAGGAATTTCCTTTCTTCCCCCATCCCGTGTCAATGCTATCTACTTCTATCAACTCTTTTGCCCTCGTAGCTGCCACTGCCAACCGTGTCATTCCTCCTCCCCTACTTTTTCCCTCGGGAATCGTTCGAAGATTTCACAGGGCCGCAGTGCAGTGCAGTGCAGTGGTCGCTTCCTGCCCACGTTTAAGCTGCAGACTGGCCTTTGTCTGCTTAAAAATCGGCTTTCGCCAGTTTCGCTTACTGGACTATCCTTCTCCTTACACAAGATATAAAAGACGTGTCCCGAATTCAAGATAGCATTGCAGTGGTTTGGTAGTGTGAACTCTGGATCCACACTAGAGTGGCCCTTGCTCTCCCTCAGATGTGGCTAAGCTTGCTAGGGACATGCGTGTGTAAATCGAGAGTGGTCCAAGGCTTTGAAAACCCCATACACTAATAAAGCAATTAGGGGTGCAAAAAAATCACTAAACCACTAAATTGATCCCGATTGATTGGAACCGTCCGAATCGTATCGGTTTTGTAGTAAATCGGTTCAATCACTGTATGAATTTCCTTCAAACCGCTCGGTTTGATTCGATTTTTTGTTTAAAGGTGCGATTAAGCCGCTCAAACCGAACCAATTATATAAATATATATTTTTTATAAAATATATAAAGAAATATAAAAAATTACTTGAAAATGATTCGAATCCTCACTCTGTTATTTGAAATCCAACGTCTCCCACCAATTGAACTACAACTTTTTATAAATAAAATAAAATAAAAATCATAACGGAACCGAACTGAACCGATTCCTTTCGATTTAGTTAAAGCACATGGGTGGTTCGGTTCGGTTTGAAAAATAGAAAATCGATGAATTCGGTTTGGTTGATGGTTTCCCCTGTAAACCAATTCGAACCGCCCATGTGCACCCCTAAAAGCATCCAAAAAAAGGGAATAGATTTTACTCACAGGATTGTATATTAAGTGCTGATATTTGCTCTAAAAAATTTAAAATCTAAATATTTTCCATAGAATTGTTTGTATAATAAAGGTGCAATATCGTATGACTTTAGGTTACCGCACATGGTGATATGTATGATTTCGCACGGCCTTAGAATTTCTTTTTGCATGATATCTACAATATTGCACTGCCCTAGAATATCACATAAACAATTCTATGAAAATAAGTGGTGTGATCATACCAACACTAATGCATCGGATCCCATCATAACTTAGGCTTATGCAGGCTTGATCCGACTAGGCAAATATAGGCCTATGTGGCTATGTCTAATAAGTCCATCATGAGCAGTAAGTAATTGGCTCGAGCCGTCATTTTGTCAATTGGGCCGAGTGGGACTTTCTATAACTTTCTTGGAAAATTCAGTTACTAAAACTATAAGCAATGCTTGTTGGAGCCGGGCAAATTCTGAGCTTTTTATCACTTAATTCAAACCCCAAATTTTAGGTACAAGTGTGGCCCCAATATGAAACCTCTGTCCGAAGCCCAGAGTGAGCTAAACCAGCCCACCAACACCCCTAGCTATCTGGTATAACATTTGTATTTTCTTTTTTCTAATATATGAATAGTTTTAAAATTTTAAATTATATACACACAATTATATGTGTAGGAATGAAACAAAAATCACAATATTAATATATCTCATCTTTTGCATGAATGCAAATCATAATGAAATAGGATTAGATGTTCAAATTTATTAATTTTATTAATAATTGTTATACTTTGCTTATAATGGACGGCTGGATGCATATTTATATGCCTGTGCTTTAAGCATGGGTTACACTCCCCTCATTTCTTTGACATTCACAAAAACATCATTGTTATAAGCTTTTGGAACTAGAGAAGTTTGATCTGGATTGGCCACCATGACTAGAGTCTCCCATATATAATTCTAGATGGGTATCCAAAAACAAAAAAAGATAGTTCAAGGCTCTTTCAAAACTCTTAAAATAAGCTCTTGTTTTATGATTTAGAGATTATTTAGACTATTTGATAAGCTTCGATCTGTAAAAAAGGTTGAAGGAGGCTAACCATGGTTTAGTCAGAGTGGGAGGAGACGGAAGCCTAAATAATTACAGACAAAAAAATAAAAACCCTTGAAGTAGCTCATAATCATACTAATGTTTTTGACTATTTCTCTCACCAAAATACATTTTCTAGTTAAAATTATCTTCTTTGGGCATGTAACAAAGAAATGCCCCTCCTATTTATAAGTTTATAAAACATTTTAATAAGCCATTTTTTTTTCATTTTATCAAACGCGATAATTCTAAATTAAGACTTAAAATTAGAGCTTTTATTTATATCTTAACCTAATTAACTCTTATTATATTAGACTAGAGTTAAACCCATATGAAATGCATAAATAAAAGATTTGAAATAATATATTTTACTCATAATAATCTAATTGTAGGTTCAGCAGCACATATTAAAGTGAAACCCACATCAGATGGGATGGGAAGATTTTTACTTGTATTGCTAGTCGTTTGAACTTTGAAAGTTACGCTCTATAATGAAGTTTACAGGCCCACTACCATCAGATTTCTAAGTCATTATGATCCGGACATGTGCCAAACAGCCCAAATGCAAGGAAGAAACAGTCGAACAGAAAGACAAATCCAAGCACTCCTTTTTACCTCCCTTACCACGTGCTTCTCATTCTTACTCACCAACCTTTTCTTTACCAGTTTCTCAGAGTCGCACCTGACACCTCCATAGATAGCCATGATGCACCTCTAGCCACGTAGAAAAGAGAGCCCACCACAGACAAATGAATAAATGATGGTTTGTCCAGTTTCCACGGAAAACAACAGAGAGGAGAGGAAAATAATACATACAAAAGAGTGCCCACAGAGATCATTTATTTAGTTTTACAGTCATTAATCACAACGTAAATGCATGTAACGTACGCATTGCGTGAGCTTTGCCCCCTCTCTCTCTCCTGCTGTTTTTTCTTCCCTCCTTTTGATCCTTTCCCTACTTGCCACTGCATAAACAACAATATATTCCTTGTTCCTTTTCCACCCTCTCTACTGCAGAATGATACTGTGTTTTTGTGTTTTCTTTCTTCTTTTCGGTTCTTTAATGAAACTTGAGAAGATGGTGTAAGTTGTAATTGACAAAATGTGTCCGTGGAAGACATTGATCCACCTACCAACCTTGTGTAAAATAGTCATATGGGGTTCCTAATATCCTTGACTTTTACACAGACACGTGAGTCTTGTCTTGTGTAGTGATTTTTCTAGAGAGGAATGTGACATAATATAATATAGGAAATGCTTATATTATACGTAGTCTAGGTTTGATGCAGTCAAGCCAATATGCCAAATCTGGACTATACATATGTGCACACTAACTATCATGGAGGGAAGTTGAGATTCATCAATTGTGTCAAGTCATGTTGCCCACTATTCAGATTTGGCTTGATCATTTTGTTGCCCTACTACGGTTTTATAGCAAGGATCTAAGATTCATGTGGGATCAATCCTTACACCCCGTTTGGGAAGGGTGGAAAATGGAGGGGAGAAAAAAAAAATGGAGGGGAAAATGGAGGGAAAATCTTTTTGGAGGGTGTTTGGAAAGGGGGGGGGGGGGGAGAAAAATGGAGGGGGGGAAAGAAGAGAGAAAAATCTTTATCCTCTAGTGTCAAAAATTTCCCCCCAAAAAATGGGGGGAAAATGAGGGCAAAAGAGGGGAGAGGAGGGAAAGTACTAAAATGCATTTTTTTGTCTAATTGAAATTTTTTCAAAAGTAAGGATAAAATGGTCTTCATCTCTCTACCTCACAAGCAAATAAAATTTTCCCTTCTCCTACTTTTTCACTTCCCAAATAAGAGAAGGAAAAATTAATTTTCTCTCCCCTCCCCTTCATTTTCCTTCCCCCTCAAATTTTCCCTCCCCTCCCCTCCCCTCTTTCCTTCCCTTCCCTTCCCTTCCCTTCCCAAACACAGCATTAGGTTCTTTTTCTGCGCGAGCAGGTTTCTCTCATTTAATTAAAATTATCTTTCCACATAAGCAGGCATAATGCGTCTTTCTCCTTTGTTACGTTCAATCACCGGTTTCCAGAAAAAAAAAAAAAAAAAAAAAAAAGGGAAAGGACTCATGTGGGGGGATTCCAAAAATCAGCCTAATTTTTCCACCGCATCTAATGTTACCTCTGAAGTTTTTTCAAATGCTAATCTCACACAACCATTCTAAATTTTGAAATACCGAACAGTTTAGATGTCACATATACATACCAAATAGTCTATGGACGGTTTTTAGTAGTGTTTTGTAAATACTCTTCTTGGAATTATGCCCGGGTAGGAAACAATCCAAAACATTGCCATCAACTAATTCTTGTCATGGTATAATTTAGAAAAGGTAACATTTCACACCTTGGATGATAGAGAATATTGCCCCAGGTACCGTAGCTCCCATGGTAAGAAAATGTGTGCTTGACTGCTCTGCAGATTGGGTACGTAATCTTAAAATAATATGAAGTTTGTCTGATTTGATGCCAACACTCGAAGGTGACAAGCTAAAAGTGATGTGTCTTTGTTACATTTTCGTACACCAACCCAATACATTAAGCAGGAGATATTGACTATCACCGTCCATCATTGCTCTTGTAGTATAAAGAGGCCTAAAACTTTGAGATAAACGAGGAATCTGTGTTTGGTGCTGCTTGTCTATTTAGATTTTCTTGGTTTATACAAGGTGTTCAACAATAGGTGGGGGTGTATTCATCAGTTGTGTAAAATGGTATGAAAGAATATATAATAAATATTGCATTGCCCTAGATGCTAATATGGATATAAAATTGTATGAATCAAAGGTTGAAACCATGGAGGCATAGTGTTCATATGACTAATGTTACAAAATAGAAAACTATAAAAAGAAGATAACTAATTAATAGACAACATAATGACCAATGCCCTAGTTTTTATGGTGGTTAAGTAGGCTTACGCATGATTTTAACATATTGAGGGTCCACGGGGCTAAGTTGGTTTTGCTTTCTGTGTTTGTCCCCTATCTTTTTCTTTCCTTTTAATGAATCAGCTTATTGATTCTCCAAAAAAACATGTTGAGGGACCCTTTTCTGTAATTAAGTTAGTTCATATCAACATTGAAAACTTCAAATTCACCTTGAAAGGAAGAGAAATAAAATGTGCTCCAAATCATCTTAGTGCTCCCAACTCATCCTTACTTAGGAACCGGTCCCTACTTTCGACCAAACGGGGAAATCTTGTTTGGACGAATCAGGGGTGACACGTGGATGAGATGTCAAATCCCATTTCTTCCAAATGAATAAAAAAATCCATCTCCCCATATGACACCTCCTGATTGGTCCAAACAAGGTTTCCCTATTTAGATAGTTTCCCATTACTTATAAGGATGACAAAGCAATGGTGACATAACCGTTTCGGATTTCTTTTCTCACGATTAAAATGCTTCTCCAATGACCACTTAATGATGCATAAAGAAAGGCTATTTTAAAATGGGTAACGGTCCTGTAAGGACCGTCCTCACCCATTTGTGTGAGGACTCATCGAGGGCGTCCATTCCTCCTTCAGATCCAACGAATAAGATGACTCGTATATATCATTATGAGAGGGAAACGAAAATTTCCCAAATGCAGACGAGCCCGCTCTGTTCTCTCTCGAAGCAGCTCTGTTCTCTGTTCTCTCTCTTCTCTCTCTCCCAGCGCCCGACTGAAAGCCATCATCTCTCGCGATAAGGGATTCCTCTCTGTTCTCTCTCGCACCTCTCTGTTCTCTCTTCTCTCTCGCACCTCTCTCTCTCCCAGCGCCCGATCGAAACCCATCCTCTCTCGCGATCGCAGAACTCCCTCTCGGCATCCCATTTCTGTCGAATCGAAGAGCGACGAACGAACTCCCTCTCGGCATCTCATTTCTGTCTAATCGAAGAGCGACGACCCGCACGGCATCACATTTGCACATCGGTAGCATCTAATCGAAGAGCCATCGGTAAATCCCCAAATCGGAGTTCAACCTCCCAAATCGGTAGAAGAAAGTAGATTGCAGCTTCAGGTATGATGAGATCTTGGCTACTTTTCCTTTTCCTTTTTTTTTTTTCTTTCTTTTTGTTTTTTTGTGGGGGGCGGGGATGATGAGATCTGTTTTGGGGTTTTTTTTTTGTTGGCATGTGCTTCTTGATTTTGGATTGATAGTTGCTTCTGATTATGTTATACTTGTTGTGCTATTGTTTTGTAGTCTGGATTTTTCGTTTTATGCTTGGTTTGGATGTTTGGTGCATTTTCTGTGGTGTGAAATATGCATTGAAATAGGTTTGCAGGTTTCCATCAGATTTTATTCTTACTTGGGGTGGTGCTGCTTTTTTTGGGATATGCATTAGTCTGTCTGCAAATTATGTTTAGGGTGCATCTACCCTTCTAACAGAAATGTTGTCATTGTAAGACATTTGTTTTGATGGTATGCCGTTTTTCAAATGCTGCAGCTGTCTGATGATGAAGCTTCTCTGTTTTGAGTAGTTTTAGTTGCCTGAAGTTTTGTTTCTTTGACATTATTCTTTCTACCATGAACTTGCATGTGTGAGTCATGCTACCTATAAAATGACCCTAGTCTGCATATATAATTTTTACATGAATCTCATCGGCAGTGCTCTTGGAAACTTCAGAGTCTGAGTGGTCACTGTATGAGGGGAATGCACAACATTTTTCCTCTGATGCTGGGGATAATTTCACTAGCATTCTGTACATATGGGATCATTTGAACTATGCTTTTACTTTCACTGTGACCAGGTGTCGCTGCAAAAGAACTCCATAAATATCTAGCTGTTGGCCTTCCATCATCATGGAATGTTCGGATTTATAATCTTCCCACTTTTTTTTTTTTTTTTGCTTGCACTTGAAAGATGGTTGAAAATGGGTCCTCCTGCATGGCTTTCTCAACTCTATACAAATAAAGTGAAGATTCAAGGTCCTGCTCCACCCCCCCCCCCCCCCCCCTCCCCCACAACGTCCCCTTTTTTTTTTATAAATTTAAAATTTTGGGTAAAACCCAAATGAAATCCATTAATGACTTGGATGATGAAGATTACTGCCGTGGAGAGTTGTTTATTCATATCTGAACTGTAGTGAAAACAATACCTGTGGATGATTCTTGCTCAAGGAAAAATAAGAAAGATAAAAGTTTGAACTGGCAAACTTAGTTTATCCTCTTGTGTTTTTTGTTTCTTGATTTTGAAAGATCCTTAGAAACTATCTATTCTGTTCCCATATATTCTCTTAATGATACTTCTGAATTACAAAAAGGAAGAAAAGATTCCTCTCTAGTGTAGCAGACATCTCAATTATAGGCTGAATGGAAATTTTTTGTATAGAATTATTTTTTGTATATAATTATTGGCTGAATGATTCGTATTCATTAAAATACACTAGTTTTTTTGAACTTGTCCATATAAAATGTTGGTGTTGTACCTTTATTCAATTGTGGTGATATTATCAAGGACAGGGAACAACCCACATTGCCAATGGATCTTAACAACAACTCTGTTGCTATGTTTGTATGTTAAAGGAAAAAACATAACAACTTTGTTGCTATGTTTGAAACCCATCATCTGATTCTTCCAGATGAAATGCTTCAAAGCAAACTATAATAACTCATCATCTGATTCTTGTGCAATAGAATACTGTCAAGTGCTGGGCAGGTGGTATGAACCTATGAATTGTTCTCTAATGATCAGATACTTCTTTCAAACTTGATGCAGTAAAAAATTTTTGCGGGAACAACTCCAGGAAGGTCACAATTTTGCTATACATGGATGACCTTATCTCTTTCCACCCGGCTCTGTTCTCCCAGACCTTACCCGCCGATAATGAGGTAGAAGAGTTCTCCAGCTCCGACCATGGTGGTGGGTCACCTAACCACTATAGAAACACTCAGGTATCTCTCAAATGAAATATTTTGGGAGTTCGTTTAATTTATTTTATCTATTTATTTTTGTGTTGAGAATATATGATGTGCAATTATTTTATCCCTGAATTTTTTTTTCTTCATGTATATTCTTGGTTTGCTGTTCACATTTGGCTATGGATGAGAAGATGGAATCAGCTGCATCTTCCATGAGTAAAATATTCATACCTGATGTAGACGATGATAAAACCCCAAAGGTCGGAATGTATTTTCATGACTTGGAAGAAGCTTACGAATTTTATAATACTTATGCGAGGGCTGCCGGTTTTGGTGTTAGGCGTGGTTCAGATAAAAAGAAGAGGGGTGAAGTATGTTGGAAGCAGTTTATGTGCGCCAAACAAGGTCAAAGAATAGAACGAGGTTATGTGGCACAGAAGCGTGTTCCATATACGAGAGAAAATTGTGGAGCGGAGATGATTGTGAAAAAAATCACAATCGGTCACTGGGTTGTTAACAAATTGGTTGTAGAACATACTCATGTCTTATCTACTCCGCGTAAAACTCATATGTTTCGTTCACACCGTAAGATCACTCCGGCTCAACAAAACTTAATAGATACATTTGAAGAAAATAACATTCGTCCTGCAAATCAAATGGGACTCTTAAGCACACAAGCTGGTGGTTCAGGAGCAGTTGGTTTCAATGAGCAGGACATGAGAAATTACCATCGAGATAAGCAGAAAGCAAAGAAGGGGCGAGATGGTAAGATGTTGTATGAGTATTTTGAATACATGAAAGAAATGAATCCTGGTTTTAATTATTCTATAGAGGCAGATGAGAACAATCAAATCAAGTATGTATTTTGGGCAGATCACCTATGTCGGCTTTCATACATTGTTTTTGGTGATGTTGTTACTTTTGACACAACATATCAAACCAATAAATATGATCTTATCTTCGGTGCATTTATGGGAGTAAATCACCATGATCAAACGGTGATCTTTGGAAGTGGTTTTTTATCAAGTGAGAGTTTTGATTCATTTGTGTGGCTATTTAAACGCTGGTTGGAAGCTATGCCTGCGGGTCCACCACAAGCGATTGTAACAGACCAAGATCCAGCGATGAGGAAAGCAATTAAAACCGTTATGCCTTCCACAATTCATCGATTTTGTCTCTGGCACATTATGCAAAAGTTGCCCAGCAAGTTAGGTGGAATTGCAATTCATGCTGACGGGCTTATGGATGCAATAAATAAAGTTGTTTACAATGCTATCTCAAAGGATCATTTTGAGAAGGAATGGGCTAGCATTCGAAATGAATATAAATTGAAAGAAAATAGTTGGCTAGAAGACATGTACATGCTTCGTGAGATGTGGGTACCAATCTTTTTAAAAGGCATGTTTTTTGCGGGAATGTCATCATCACAAAGAAGTGAAAGTTTCAATGCCTTCCTTAAGCAGTTTGAAACACATAAGTGTGGTTTGCATGACTTTATGATGCGGTTTGAACGTGCCATCACCCGTCAGAGGTATCGAGAGTTAAAAGCGGAGCACGAAAACTTGCAAATGAGGCCAAAGCTGCTTACTGATTTGGAGATGGAAGAACAAATGGCCGGAATATATTCGAGAAAAATTTTCCATGAGTTTCAGGTACAATTCATGGCGATGGTATCATCCATTCCAAAAATTGTAAAGGAAGATGCGGCAGAGAGCATCTATGATGTTTTTTCCATGAAAAATAAATGCAAAACTTCTGAAAGGGTCATCTTCAAGAAAGATTCTAAATGTGCAAACTGCTCTTGCCAACTATTTGAGTTTCGAGGAATTCCTTGCAGTCATATCATTGCCGCGTTGAAACACGAGCTGATTTTCACCTTGCCTGAGCACTTTATATTAAAGAGATGGACTCGTCACGCGAGAGATGGTACGGAGTATAGCAAATGTGTGATGGTGGGGAATACTACTGGTGGTAACTCGTTGATTGTCCGGCATGGTGATTTGTCTTATTGGGGCAACATGGTTTCTAATGAGGCAAGTATGTGTTCAAACACATACGAATATGCAAGAAGTGTTTTGACTGATCTTCATAAAATGTGTCGCCAAATGAATCAACTTGAACTTGGAGGAGAACATACATCCAATGGAAAAAACAAAATGGTTAGTGACGCAGTTAGTGAAGCAGTGCAATTGATTGAACCACCTCATGCTACAACAAAGGGCCGTCCAAAGAGACTAAAGTCATCAAAGGAGAAAGCTCAAAAGAAAGAACGACTTTGTCGTGGATGCAATCAGCGTGGTGTTTCACATGATAAACGGAATTGCCCAGCTCTCTTGAATAGGTAGTGATTTGCCTCAATTTTTGTTCAGTTTTATTATTCTGATTTTACATCACTAATCGCATACCATGTGTTTTTCCTTCAGGGGGATTGTTGATCTACATGTGGACATTCCAAGAATGCCAGAAGCACCATCTGATACACATGTTGAAGGAAGCTCTTCGGATGGGTCCGGTTCCGATGTCAACCCTTTTCCATGACATTTGGTTTATATTTGATGTTGAATGAGGCCAAGTTGCCTTTGTCAAATTTATATTTAGATTTGATGTATGTCTTGTTGAATGATGTATGTTGAATGTTAAATTTAATTATGAATTTGATGCCCAGTTTGAGATCAATTTGATTGTGTTACAGGTTCAATTTGATTATGTCAAATTTGTTACAGGTTCATTATATCAGTTTGAGATTAGATCATTTGATGCCCAGAGCATTTTGCATTTTCGTGGTTGTTCACTTATTCTCATCTAAAGGATTCAACTTCATGGTCACTAAGGCAGCACAAACCCAGCCCTCGTTTGGATCCTCAAAACAGTTGCCCTGCACTCAATTTGCCAGTAACTATCTCCTATGTGTTTTTCTTTTATGGTTTTTTACTTACATTTGAGTTATGAATGGAAATAGCCACCACATTCAAATCAATCTCAATCTTCCTCTACTACTGCTTCCAAGAGACTGGCTCATGATGTTTCTGCAGTAAAAATCATCATATTTTTTAGGGGGTGCATCAGGTTACAGGTATAAAGGACCATGTCAATGTCTATCATTTTGGCTTTGGTAAATTAAATGCATTGTTGTATCTTTGTGGTATTGTTGTCATGACTGCATGGTTAAAAAAGTGAATTGTATCTGGTATGACATGTCAAATGGTTCGGGAAAGAGTCATTGAAAATTAATGAATGTGAGAAGATCAAAAAGGGAAAATCTCACTACAAGTACTAATATTATCTGCTCAGGTATCTACCCTCTGAAAATCATAGGATTGTCGTCATGGGCATTATAATGAGATGTGGTTAAGAAGGAAAAAAACAACACCTAAAAGGGGTCTTGGCACAAACATATTGTTGAAGGGAGGTGCAAATGACATAGATAAAGGTGTCCCAGAAACAACAAATGGCAGGGGAACACTCAGAAAAGCCATGAGTGACGAGTCATCTGAGTGCAAGTTTTAACCAAGATGTCAAGGAGGATGCTAAGCCACTTTGTAGTAGGTACTTAATCAGGGCATGGCACATTGGCACTATGGCAGTTCAGGGTAAGTTCAAGGTGGCAGAGATCTTAGGCAGATCTTACTTCAAACAATTCCAGGGAAAAGTCTTTGTAAAAACATCTGCCATCAGCTTCCCTCTTTACCTTGATAAAGTGGCAATCGATTTCTCTTTCATCCTTTTTCCCATAAGTTGAGTTGGACGAGTCATTGAGAGTGCAAGTTTTAACCTTTGGTTCACTATTTTGCACCTTGAATGAGTGACGAGTCATCTGAGTTTCGAGGTTTCCAAACTTGGGGTGATTAGTTTATGACTTCAACAAAAGCCACAAACCTGAATGGAGGTTGGTCAGTGGGTGCTCACCTTGTAAATCCCAACAAATCATAATCAACTGATATTCCTTCACTATCATCAAATCATCAAGGCCAACAAATCATAATCAACTGCTATTCCTTCACTATCATCAAATCATCAAACTTGATAGGGACTATAAAATACAAACAAGTTCTTTTTTTTTTTTTTTTTTTTGCTTATGATCATCAAACAATCGGCCATTCTTTACTGGAGTAAAACTTGATCACATTGATAAAAATTTACAGCTATAATCGATTAAAGGTGTAAATTTTACAGCTATAATCTGAACATGGGTTGAACTCCGGCATGCAATCAATCTGGGTCATAGAGAACTTGGAAATAATAGCCAGATTTCAAAAATACATCAACTGTGAATTCATGCCTGGTTGAACAGAAAAACTAAGATTATTATACAACATGTGACTATAATAGTATGATAAATTTTCCGTAGATACTCATTTCGAATTTTCTCTACTTCAATAAAAACACACAATGAACTCTCAAACTTTTCAACGACCGCTATCAAATTGGTCTTTTCTTCTCTCCAGTTTTCTCGTTCAAAAGTTGATGAATTGACTTCAGGTTGCTGCCAATTTGCTACTTCATCTTTCCAAAGGAACGCACCACAGCCATTTTCATTCTGCATAAAGATTTATGCACAAAAAAAATTGTTAATGCTGGATTTGAAACCTTGACAATGTATATTGATTGATCTATGAGGTAGCCTAAACACCCTTACATTCCAATTCGGGCATTTCCAAAATTTTCTATTTGGATTCAACTGCGTACGAGAAGTATATAATTTCATGTCTCCTGCTCCACATCGACATTTTGGAGTACACTCAGATCGGATTGTATTAGAAGATGACATTCTGAAGAAAAGAAAAAAAGGTCAGGTAGACATAGAAAAAAAATGTATTATATGAAGGAAATCAATACAAACATCTACAAGAAGGTGTTAAGCTTTTATAGACTCAAAAGGTACAAACATCTACACTTGGTGCAAGCACTATTGCATGCATTTTAGGCAGAATGGAAAAGAGGAAACAATTTGATATCATTTTCCATTTTAGTACTAAAATCAAGTATGAGTCCCAACCAATAATATTAATTTGGAGCAGAACATTCACAAAGAACAGTATCCAATCTGATATGATTTCCTATTATTGTGGTCTGAATGAGCAGGGTAACTATAAACTCTGCTGTCCATATCAATTGCTATTTATGGTGCATCCATACTCACCGAAGGCTTTATTTTAATGTTCTTATTCATCTGAGTGAATCACTCTCCATTTCCTCAATACAAGGTAAATCTCAACCGTTTCAAACGAAAGAAAACAGTACCTCCAGAAAAAAAAATCTCAAACCAAAAAAACTGAAAGCCATGACTAAACAACCAAACACCTTCAAGTGATGTATCTCAAACAGGAATACCAAACACCTTCAAATTTCCATAATTTGAAGCAACCCATTAACATCAACCCTTCCTCAATGAACACACAGAGCCACTTGGTCCATCTGGAGCGCCCTTGTGTCTACAACAGGTGCCTCAAGGAATTCCTTACCATCTCTACACATGCCAATGGAGCCTCATGGCGTTCAAAAGCATGGTTCTAAAATTGGGCCCAAACCTCGACAATCTTCACCATTTTTTCTTTTAGTAGTGAATCTTCACTTTATATGGGAACAGAATAGATAGTTTCTAAGGATCTTTCAAAATCAAGAAACAAAAAACACAAGAGGATAAACTAAGTTTGCCAGTTCAAACTTTTATCTTTCTTATTTTTCCTTGAGCAAGAATCATCCACAGGTATTGTTTTCACTACAGTTCAGATATGAATAAACAACTCTCCACGGCAGTAATCTTCATCATCCAAGTCATTAATGGATTTCATTTGGGTTTTACCCAAAATTTTAAATTTATAAAAAAAAAAGGGGACGTTGTGGGGGAGGGGGGGGGGGGGGGGGGGGGGAGCAGGACCTTGAATCTTCACTTTATTTGTATAGAGTTGAGAAAGCCATGCAGGAGGACCCATTTTCAACCATCTTTCAAGTGCAAGCAAAAAAAAAAAAAAAAGTGGGAAGATTATAAATCCGAACATTCCATGATGATGGAAGGCCAACAGCTAGATATTTATGGAGTTCTTTTGCAGCGACACCTGGTCACAGTGAAAGTAAAAGCATAGTTCAAATGATCCCATATGTACAGAATGCTAGTGAAATTATCCCCAGCATCAGAGGAAAAATGTTGTGCATTCCCCTCATACAGTGACCACTCAGACTCTGAAGTTTCCAAGAGCACTGCCGATGAGATTCATGTAAAAATTATATATGCAGACTAGGGTCATTTTATAGGTAGCATGACTCACACATGCAAGTTCATGGTAGAAAGAATAATGTCAAAGAAACAAAACTTCAGGCAACTAAAACTACTCAAAACAGAGAAGCTTCATCATCAGACAGCTGCAGCATTTGAAAAACGGCATACCATCAAAACAAATGTCTTACAATGACAACATTTCTGTTAGAAGGGTAGATGCACCCTAAACATAATTTGCAGACAGACTAATGCATATCCCAAAAAAAGCAGCACCACCCCAAGTAAGAATAAAATCTGATGGAAACCTGCAAACCTATTTCAATGCATATTTCACACCACAGAAAATGCACCAAACATCCAAACCAAGCATAAAACGAAAAATCCAGACTACAAAACAATAGCACAACAAGTATAACATAATCAGAAGCAACTATCAATCCAAAATCAAGAAGCACATGCCAACAAAAAAAAAACCCCAAAACAGATCTCATCATCCCCGCCCCCCACAAAAAAACAAAAAGAAAGAAAAAAAAAAAAGGAAAAGGAAAAGTAGCCAAGATCTCATCATACCTGAAGCTGCAATCTACTTTCTTCTACCGATTTGGGAGGTTGAACTCCGATTTGGGGATTTACCGATGGCTCTTCGATTAGATGCTACCGATGTGCAAATGTGATGCCGTGCGGGTCGTCGCTCTTCGATTAGACAGAAATGAGATGCCGAGAGGGAGTTCGTTCGTCGCTCTTCGATTCGACAGAAATGGGATGCCGAGAGGGAGTTCTGCGATCGCGAGAGAGGATGGGTTTCGATCGGGCGCTGGGAGAGAGAGAGGTGCGAGAGAGAAGAGAGAACAGAGAGGTGCGAGAGAGAACAGAGAGGAATCCCTTATCGCGAGAGATGATGGCTTTCAGTCGGGCGCTGGGAGAGAGAGAAGAGAGAGAACAGAGAACAGAGCTGCTTCGAGAGAGAACAGAGCGGGCTCGTCTGCATTTGGGAAATTTTCGTTTCCCTCTCATAATGATATATACGAGTCATCTTATTCGTTGGATCTGAAGGAGGAATGGACGCCCTCGATGAGTCCTCACACAAATGGGTGAGGACGGTCCTTACAGGACCGTTACCCTTTTAAAATTTCTTCCTTTTTTAGTGCCATTGGCATCATACATATGTCATTATTGGGTGAACCCTTTTGTATTCGTCTTTTATTGCCACCTATCATCTTCATTATTGGTGGTGGTGTTGTTACTATTCGATCCTTCTTTATGACATCCTGAGCATCATATATACAAATTATTTCTTATATTTTTAACATTGTTCTTGATGCATATGAGGCATAATACTAATAGTCTAATAGTCTTATAGTTTCATGTTACTCTCGTCACTCATGCATGGAAAAAGGTAGCACTGGAAATTAATCTTTTGACGTAGGATAAAGGACGACAGACAGGAAGTAATCATGGAGTGTCTATTGCTTAATCTATAGTGTTGAATTTTAACTAAAATGTACAAAAGTCATTAAGGTTATATCTTATAGCTAGAAGTCTTATTTCACGTGATCAAACCATGTTTTCTTAATTTTGTTTCAATGAGATTATTCCTTTTTACCTCTAAAAGCAAACCAAAAAGCTTGATAACTTTCTTTGCTTATCCTACTCCCTAGATGGACTATACGCATTAATCTAGCTAAATAAAGTATTCCATTATCAGAAAAGGATAGATTAATTGAGCATAAAATCCATGACCAACCCATTGCCTACTTAGTTCAACACGTGCGACTCCATCTACCATAGATAGTCATAGAAGGGCTCTGAGCTGTCGAATCTAGGACCTCCTAAGATCAATTCGAACGTGATACACACAATCACCCACCTGAATGTAACGGATCCCTGAGCATGTTTGGATGTACGGTGAATTGAAATAAAGTGAAAAGAAGCATCAAATTAAGAGAGAAAAAAAATTTAGGAGGTATGATGGTCTTTTGCTTTTAGTTGTTTGATAGGGAGTCATTTTTACTTTTTGTGTAAAAGGGGGTATTTTTTTGTCATTTTGGTGGAGAAAAGAAATTGTTTTTTTACTTCTCATTTGAAAAAGAATGGGGGAATTTTAAACTTGTGTACTTTTGATATGACCCATTGTCTTTTTTTATTTAGATAATGAAGGTTTTACTTTACTTTCCAAACACACTCGATTTGGACCTGATCTGCCGGACTAAAATAAAAATAATGATACATTCTAAGTCTTTTGATATGACCCATTGTCTTTTCTTATCTAGATAATGAAGATTTTACTTTACTTTAACTTTACTTGTAAATTGCCAAACACACTCGATTTGGACCTGATCTGCCGGACTAAAATAAAAATAATGATACATTCTAAGTCATTAAACATGAGGGCTATAGATAAAGTAGTTAGGAAGATCTTATGGACCTGAAATTTGCCCAATATTTAAATATAATTAGCTTTATATTGTTGTTGGCCAAAATGAAAAGGATGTTATCATGACATAGTTAAGAACATCTTGGGTACTAATTAATTTACATCCTTTCAAAATCTCCGTAAACAACAAAAAAGAGAATCCCAGAGAGAAAAAACGACTTTAATTTTAATAAATTTTATAATTTAATTTATAAATGGACATCGAATAAAATAAATGAAAAAAGTGAGGAAGCAAACACGAAGTCACATCCTTCAATGTTGTTGGGGCTGGTTTCGCTGTGGCCCTTTGTGATTAGGTTTTTAGATTAGCAAGAAAGAAGTCAGAAGATATATAGTTGCCTCAAGCTCCAAATGCGCGTTTCACACTTTCACACCTCTTTCCTCACAAGCTCCTTACCGGGAACACAACATTCAACTTGCATTTTCTAGTATACAAACTACAAAAGAAGGTGATTACATTTAGATCTTTCGATCTCACCTTTTCCTTGATTAACATGGCTCTAGATGGGACTCACAAGAGTGTAGGCAAATAGCATGCTAGCATATATATATATATATATATATATATATATATATATATATGGGTAATATTCATATGCATCTATCCCTCACCATTTTTGGTGAGGGACACTCTAAAAGGAGGAGTTTCAAGTACAAAAGTGTACTTGATGTGAGGTATAAAAGTACACTTTTGTACTTGAAACTCCCCATTTTGAGGTGTCCCTCACCAAAAATGGTGAGGGACACCCCTTTTGGGGGTGTTTCAAGTACAAAAGTGTACTTTGTGTGAGGTACAAAGTGCACTTTTGTACTTGAAACCTTCCCCAAAAAGGGTGTCCCTCACCAAAAATGGTGAGGGATGGATGCATATGAACATTATCCTATATATATATATATATATATATGAAGAATATTCATGTGCATCCATCCCTCACAATTGTGGTGAGGGACACCCCCATTTTGAAAAGTTTCAAGTACAAAAGAGAAATATACTGATTAATATAATCGGGATCCTCTAAGTGTGTACGTACACCCACGGTGACCGTAAGTGGACCACTTAGGATCTACCACGTCACCATGAGCAGGCCTTGTCCCGATGCATGGTAGGTTGCCTGCATTGATGTGGTGGACCGTGAATGGTCCACTCATGATCAGTCTCCATGCGATTTTTCCTCACCATAACCGGACTCATGGAGCCGCCCCCGGTGATTACATTTAGATCTTTCTTATGTGTTTTTTTACGAGCCACATGCAACGAGGTCTATGCATTTTATAATATATGAAAAAACAACTATATATTATACATACACATCTAAAAGTTAGTGGTTCACTGCTAAACTGTACTTGATCTAAGTTATTCATAACATGTACGATAAATCTCACCAAATTTCAAACCCATAAGAGCCTATTTCTTTACTGGATTTTATGAACTTCATGCATTGGGATCTTCACAAGTTGGAATCTCATAAGATGAAATTCCTACGTGGGAATTTCATGCATCCTAAACTCCATAAATTCTCTCTCTACTAGTAACAAGAATTCTTTATTGAAATTAAAACTTTTATATATTGCAGTACATTGGACCTAGCTTTTGTTATTGCAAACTTGACACAAACATGTAGGAATTAAAATATATAGGGATTACAATGTGCCCCACTTTTTAGAAATTGCCGTATTGGGTTCTACTTTTAGAAGTGATAACATAAGATCTATCTTAGGAATTAGAACAAGAGCCCACATTTAGAGATTTTGTTGCATGTGGAGCCCATCTTTAGAAATCATAATGTGGGAGAGGGACCAAACCCACATTTTATAAAATTATAATACTTGGGGGCCATATTTAAAAGCACAACATGAAACCATTACCATTTAGGAATAATGTGTGGCCTAATTTAAAAAACTGAGTGCACAGGAGTTTTTTTAAGAAAGTCACTGGATTTCAGATTTCATAAATGCCAGAGGATAAGGTGATATTTGCAAATACCACATTTTGAGTATTTGAAAATTCATCCATTCTGAAACTCTTAATTCAAATTATTTTACAAAACGGAATTCATACATTTTCATAAGGTTTTTGTCACATTAACTTCATATAACAAGTGAATAAAATATTATTAGTATTGTTATGTTGGCTAATTTATGGGTTAGACAAAACTATGGGTCCATTGAGAGTAAGATTTTCGGAAGACACTATCCACGAGGTCCGATCGATTGGACCTGATGACCGTATCGATCGGATGTGGGGTACCCGATCAATCAGATCTTCAGGAATTTACAGTTTGGAACTCTGTGAGTTTGTTTCCTTTTGCAATTGGTATTTCCAACTTTAGTCCTATTTATGTTCTAATTACAAGGCACGAATTTGGGTCTATAAATAGGGTATTGCTCTCAACCCTAATATACACATCAATTAATTACCTCATTGATCTAATGTGAGAATACCCTATGAGAGATTATTTGATTCTCTATAGCTATTGAGCGATTATAATGAAGATAAAGGTCTAGAAGGTTTTTGTTGCTTCTACTCTCTTGTAGAAGACAATTCATCTTAGTTGACAAGGTGTGAAGAGATCAAATAAGAGGAACGGTGCACGGCGAGGAAGTTATGGCAGCGGGAAGTTGTGCAAGAACAATTACAGTCTGTAGATCGAGGCACTGACTAAGGTAAATGAGTGGTGAGTATATCTTATAACTGTTCATTAGTTCTTGATTTATGGATCATGGTTTTTCTCCCCAAATAGGGTTTCCACGTTAAATATTATATCTACCTTCTTGTGGTGTGTGTGATTGGTATATTGATTAGATTGCTAGTTCTATCTTTTTTATTTGGTTATGTACGTAGCATTGGTTAATTGAAATTAGCATCCATTATGGTATCCCAGAACTTTCAAATATTATATTAAATCTATGCACGATCCAACGCCTTCGGCTTTGATACCATTTGTAATAGTTCAGGTCCACTATCATTATGATATTATCCACTTTGGCCCATAGATTTCAATCCAATTTTGCTGCACGAATTTAAAGGTCTTCTCGTGGAGTTAATGTCATGTCACACATATATACCCGAGATCAAGCGTGTTTTTGATGTGAGACTTGTGTGCCACTTCATTTCTCCTCTCATCCAATCAAACAGATACTTAGGTAGCGTTTGGTTCGCTGGAATGGTTGTAGGTAGGAATGGAATGGAGACCGGAATGACAATGGAATGGAATGAGGCAGGAATAGTCAATTCCATTCCAGCGTTTGGTACGCTGAGGAATCAACCCAGTAATGGAATTCTGATTCCTATTCCTGCGTTTGATACGTTGGAATGCTGTCTGGAATGGAATCAAATTTACATAAGATTGACCAAAATACCCTTGTTAGATTCTACTGTCACATTTGCATTGTTTGTGGTGGATGATTTGGGGGTGGGCCCCATAAAGGTGTAGTGAAAAAGTTTGTAATTTCTCATAATAATATATTATTATATTATATTATACTATTTGGGGGTGGGCCCCACAATGTGTAGTGAAAAAGTTTGCATTATAATATTTTTGGGTGGGCCCCACAAAGGTGTAGTGAAAAATTTTGCAATTTCTCAAAATAATATATTTTTATATTATATTATAATATTTGGGGGTGGGCCCCACAATGGTTGGGTGAAAATGATATTATATTATTATTATGATATAATAGTATATTATTATATTTTATTATAATATTTTGGGTGGGCCCCATAATGGTTGGGTGAAAAAGATATTATATTATTATTATTATTATTATGATATAATAATAATATTACAAGCGAGGATATTTTGGTCTCAACAAAAAGTTAGAAAGGAATGGAATGGTGATTCCTTCCGTTTTTTGATGAAATGGTGATTCCCTCACATAAAAGAATGGGATTCCGGAAGTAATGGCCATTCCGCCCCTTTTTGGCGAACCAAACGCTGGAATGGTCCGACCTCTATTCACGCGAACCAAACACTACCTTAAAGCATCAAACAAGTTAAGTTTAAATTTTCTTACTATGGTAAGTAAGACAACACAAGCAAACTATTTCAATTGGTCACAAGTTCCAGTGGTCTGAATTGAAAACCTTGATCGAATGGGCGCCCGAGTTTGGATTCTCCAAAAAGGTTTTTGATTCTTTCCTTGTCCCACTCTAATGTTTGAACATTATCATTGCTGTCTTTCTAGGAACATTCTCTTCACGTAATTGAGTTTTTCAACTACATGACTACATCTACATCTACAGCCACATCTACATGTGAGAGTAGAGTCATATTTATATAAATTCTGTATTTTCAAACGTCGGCCACCTGCTTGAAGACGAAAAGAGATGTAGGTGATTGATTGACTGATTGATGGGAAACAGATAATACCCACAAGCAAAATCAAACCGTAGGTTTTTTTAGGGTTTGCTTTAGCTCGAAATTATAGCGTTTTAGTTGGAGAAATTACTGTGTACTGTTTATCTTGATCTTGGCAGGCTGGAAGTTTCAGGTTGTCCAGAGGGTAGACTTTTGGACAAAGAAAGTGTAGGATGATTTGGCCTTTTGACCGGTTCTTTCACAAATCACAAGGATGGAGTTTTTATTGGTTTAAGCTGGGAGTCATCCCATGTGCCCTCCATTGATTTGGCCACGTGAAGATAATCTTAGCCACCCATGATGTGGGGCCCACCATGGTAGGCTCTATGAAAATTCTTAGATTGTTATTTGAACAGTGAGAATTTGCAAACTTAATATTTTGAATGTCACTTTTGGCCTATAAAATTCTCATATTCTCAACAATCTAAGTTCTCATTTAGAATTTTCAAAACTCTCTAAACACCGAATAACTTGTCTGTGATGCGTTTAAAAGATCTCCAGCTAGGAAGCATCTATTTATAAGTGATGGCTTATATATCCCATCATATGTTAGGCGTGAGTGGTCCTCATGACCATATGTGCAACACTGTTAGGACTAACAGTTTGAGTTCACTAATTTAAGTTACTTTTTCCTTTTGGTTTTTTATTTTACTAAGTTTATCTTGAATTTAATTTTAGTAAGCCCAAATCAAATAGGACTATTGTTAGTTAATTTGAGGAAATTTATTTTTATTAGATTTCTTTTATAGGAAGAAATCTCTCTAAAGCTTATCTATATATAGTTTTTCGGTCCTCTCTCTTAACCTATGAGATCTGAAAAGTAACCATCAACTTCACGCATATTGTAGTGGGTAATAAGGGAAATAAGAGAAAACCTTATTTGAGAAAAGAGTTATGCTCATCATCATAATCATAGTGCAAGGTACGCTTTTACATTATTTGAGATTATATATTGTTTCATACATAAATTTAGATCCAAAAGTTTGATTTATATTGTAAACCATTTCAGATCTTACATCATACAAAGATAAATTCATCTCAAATTTGTATGAATCTTAGTAGTTAGATGAAGTTAGAAGTGTTCCAATTTGAATAATAAACCCACATCCTTACGAAACTCAGATGTGAGTCAAACTTGTTTTAGCATTAATCCATAGAGACAGGTGGAAGTGTGATATTTGGTCAAGCAAATGTGAGGGGTTTCACATTGATACTAATGAAGCGAACAGCCAAGTTAATTAGCCTCATAAGCTAACTTGTATCATGCACTTTCATCAAATTATTAACTAACATAATATATCTGTTAATGTGTGATGCATACATGAATATAATATGTGATTTGGGTTTTTTCAAAATCCAAAGTAAATATCCTAAACTCTCCAATCAAGAATTGTTTTGATTGGAGGGAAGAGCATAGAGTCAGTGAACCCACCTGATAAGTGTGATTGGGTTGGGTTTAATATTAA
This sequence comes from Umbellularia californica, assembly GCA_028538565.1. Classification (NCBI taxonomy): domain Eukaryota; kingdom Viridiplantae; phylum Streptophyta; class Magnoliopsida; order Laurales; family Lauraceae; genus Umbellularia; species Umbellularia californica. The sequence goes on along the minus strand of JAPQWN010000008.1, from coordinate 13,575,182 downwards.
TTTTCCTTTCATTATTTTAAATATTGAAAAACACATTTTATAATGGTCTTTTATACTTCTAAATGCGGAGAATCAATTGTGTTTGGTGGATTTCATTTCTTATATTCTATTAATAATACATAAATCAGTCCAAATTAAGCAGAACCAATAGTTCTAACCCTTAATCAAATGGGGTTAAAACTTAAAAGACTCCTCAATTACCCTCTTAAAATTCAAACAAAACCACTGCCAAATGGGAATGGCAAACCCAACACCAACACAGGCAGGTCGGTGTAGGCTGTAGCTGACTAGTTTTAACCTGACCCAATGTGGACGGAAAAGCACTTTTAAACCCCTACAAGGGTAAAAGACTAAATTACCCCTAGAAGGGGTATAGAGAGTAAGCTAATGATGGGCATGAGATTGGAAGAGATTGAGACTGTTCTGGAGCCGTTTTCTCTATTTTGCCCTTTTCGTCTCGTGGGCATTTTTTGTGATGATGACGACGTTGGCGTTCCTTAGTCAAAGCTGCCCTGTTTAATTATTTCCAGCTCGTGTTGAGAACTTTCCTCGTAGCGACCACACGAGAGAGAGAGAGAGAGGTAGGTTAATAAGTCAAGGGTCGGAATTTACAGAGGGAAAGAGAGGGTGTGAATTGTAGGATTTCCTTCCCTTTTTAAGCCACACCAGGTCCAACGACGGGAAGATTTTTGGGAAGCTGTACAAACCAAAAGGGTGCAAGAAAACTGAGTTTTGGGGTGTTTTGAAGAAGACCCAGAAAGGAAGATACCTCATTTTTTTTTTTATAGGATTTTGCTCTTGGGTTGTTGAAAGAGGAGAGGCAGGAGGATCCCATAAGCTCCTTTTCTGTGCCTGAGAGAAGAAAGGAAGAGCGCCCCAGAAGCTTATAACGGAGTTGAGAAGCTCAAAGGTCTGAAAAACTGGAATATTTTCGTCTTTGAGAGGGAAGAAGTGGGTGTTGGATACTATATAACTGGAAGGGTTTTTGGGTTAAGGATTTTGGTGGGTGAAGAGGCAAACATGAGTAGCTTTGAAAGGAATGGAAGTGTTAGACAGTACATGAGGTCTAAGGTCCCTCGTTTAAGATGGACTCCTGATCTTCATCAATGTTTTCTTCAAGCCATTGAGATGCTCGGAGGGCAAGATAGTAAGTTTTTCATTCTTCTCTTGTTGAGTACTTCTGCTTCGTTTTCTTGTCTCCTTTTAAGTATATTTCTTCGTTCTCTTTTTGGCTTCTTTTGTCTTCTGTTTCAATCCTTTCCTTAAATTGCTGATAATGTTGTTTATGTTATTCATTTTTCTCTAGAGGCCACACCTAAGCTTGTTCTTCAGCTCATGAATGTGAGGGGACTAACAATCTCCCATATCAAAAGCCATCTTCAGGTTTACATTTCTTTTCTTTTCTTTCTAACTTGAAATCTTTCATGGGTTTGCATCTTTTGAAGTTTTAAATTCTCACTGGGTTTTTCATTGTTGATTCTTATCAGATGTACAGAAGCGTCAAGAATGACTTTAGAAGGCAAAGAGGTCTGTTACCTTTCTCGATTTCAGTTAAAAATTAATACACTTGTATTTCTCTCCATAAAACAAAGAAAACCCATACATGTTTGTTTGTTTGTTTTTTAGTTAAACAACACAATGTTTTGTATTAACCTTCAACATAATAAATTTTTTTTATAACAAATAGAATATCAACTTGTATGTGGTTTGTTTCTATTCTAATAACAGATTCTATTGGTACCAAGAACTAACAAATTTTATAACAGGTATTCTATCCTCCCAAAAAAGAAAATCCTCCTCTAATGACTATGATGATGAGATAGACGAAGAGATCCATGCTGGTTCATCTCAATCTTCAAAGCCCAACAAAGATTCACATTATCATTCCATGTACCATTCTCCACCTTCAAAAATGTTAGCTTAAGATTTTTGCTTTTGTTTGTTTTGTTCTTTAAAAGTTCTTGGCTCCTTTTCTATTAAAATTCTCAATTCAATATTTTTTATTGTTTTTGTCAGACCTTGCTTAGACATCAATTCCATGCCCATCAGTCTGCATTCCAGCAAGAGAGAATTTGAATATCCGTACTGCTTTTATGATCATATTCAATCTGCAGCAGAGAGAGTGGAAACAGAAGAGAATGGCTTGCTATTTCAGAAGAAAGATGCTGAGAAAACAGAGACGTTTGCAGATGTTTCTAAGCTAAAAGCATTGGGATATACAATGGTGGGGGAATCTGACTTATTCAAGGTACAAAGAAAAGGAATTCTCTGCTGCCTTTTAGGACTTGGACTTTTATTCCTTTCTGTTTCTAGCATTTTGTTATCCATCTTCCTTTTTGTTTTATATGGGAATGCTTGATATTACAAGGTTTGCATGAATGAGACACTTCTAAGACACCGACTTTTACACATGTGGTCTAGTAAAGAAAATAAGAGAACACTTGTTTTGTGTTTGGGAGTTGAATGTCACTTTTCTTCTTTGGTTTGTTATTAGACACTTGACATTTTCTTTTGATAACTTTTTAAATAAGAGAAATCATCATCATCAGAATCTCAATTCTTTTCCCATTTATGAGTTCTACTTTGGTTTGTGAGTTCTACTTCCCTTCACTACTATTTGAAGTCATCTTCCAACTTTACAAATGGGCCCCAATCGCATTTCTTAATTTCTTTTTTGGTACTTTTTTTTAATTTTTATTTTATCTTTTTTTTGTTGTTTGGATGTACCAGGTATTTCTTTTTAGGAGCCATTTGCTTGATGGAATAGAAAGCCTAGTAATTCAGGGTAAAATGGGTTTCAAAGCCGTAGATGGGACCTTACTATCCTGGGATTTATTTTACCAAGGCATTGAATTCATTTTTCAAGGAAGGGGAGATTATTAATTTGATGGTCATTTTTAGATCTTTATTTTATTTTATTTTCAATTTTAGCTACTTTTATTGAAATCATCATCATCATTACGAAAGCTTTGCCCCCATCTATGTTGGGGTTAGGGACATGAATTTCTTTGTCACAAAAGGTACATGAATTTCTCTGTCACATGGGAATAAAGCCTAGTCCCATCTATGTTAGGTTAGGCGCATGAATTCTATTTTGCCATTCTAGTCCCTCCTGAGTTGAATCCTTGAAATACATTTTCTAAAATTCCTAGGAGTTCAATTAGATGCAAGACACTGCCCTTAATGTACCTTTTTTTTTTTTTTTTTTAAGTTGTAAGTTTACATCCATTTTATCCATAGCATATATGAGACCAAAATACTTCACAATAATATATTGTGCCATATTCAACACTTTTTGTTTTATTTTGTTTGTAAAATCCATGTCCTTTCCATATCCATGCCATTTGATATCATAGATTTGCATCCCTATTACATGCTATATCCGGAAGGACTAAGGTCTCACCTGTGTATTACTACCGTGAATACAACAATAATCACACAAGTGATAAAGTTAATGATTGTATTGCTAGCTTGATGGTTTGGGCATTCTTGCTGGAGAAGTAGCAGGATATTAAATTGTGAGGGTCTACCTACCAAGTAAAAGAATGAATAAGAAATAAAGGAAAGAAAACAGTGAGAGTATGAGATTTGTGATGTAATGGTTATTTAGTAGAAAATAATTAAGATGATTAATTAGCAATTTAAGGGAATTTGTAATTCTAGTTTTTATTTGTTTTGCAGTGTTAATATTAAAAACAACTAATTTAATGAAGTTTACTATAGACGGTATTGAATGAAGAAGATGATCCATCCATCAATATGGGGTTTCCAATATATATGCAAAAGGAGTAATAAATACACCTCTATTTAGAATGGCCAGGTTACCATATTGCAATTAGCAGCATACCCCATTGGGACCATTGAGAAACCTATGATGCCAGCTTCCCAATAAGTTGACATTCATCATATGCTACTTAAATCATTAGGTTGATCTTGCAGAAACACAAAAGCATGCCTTCAACTGAGTGGTAAGCTGAGATTTGTTTGATTTAAAAGCCCTTTAAATTAAGGGTCAGGATAATTAATCTCTCTCTCTCTCTCTCTCTCTATTTAGTGTGTTCATTTTGTCAAAATAGCTCAATAATTTCTGGTATTTGCAGATTGCTAATGTAGATGATCTACAACACACACCAAGAAGGAAGCACAACCATGAGGAGAGGCATGACTTTCATTCATTTTTGTTGCAATCACTAAACAAAGAGCATGGCAAAGAAGAGGAAGGAGTTGATGACTTGTCGTTATCCCTATCGTTCAATCCTATACAAAGGAGTATTAATACACCATCAATGAGTGAAAACAGCGAGGGAATTTCTTCTCTCTCGAAGTCAGATTTTAAAGAATGCTCGGGTTCTACACGTAGTAATATTAATCTGGATCTGTCCATCTCAGTTTATGATTCTTACCATGACATCATGTAAATAGCATTTGTATCCTGTGAAATCATCTTTTCTTTTTTCCTTCTGCATTTCATCTTAATTCCTTAGTTTATTCCTTCATTTCTAGTGATGGTTTTTGTTTTTTTTTTTTTGGGTAGAGAAGTGATGGTTCTTGTTGTATCTTAGTTATATGAACTTCTTGTTGTACACACTGATATTTTAGCTACTTTCAAGATTCACACCGTGATTTGTGGGAGATGATCTTTAAAATTTTATGTTTTTATATAGTTATTTTGACTGTTTGGCTGCCCTTAGATATGACATTTCCCCAAGAATAGTCTGAAGTTTAACTATTTCCCGCGATATTGCATGGCTCTAAATTATCAAACAAGGCGATATGTGCGATATCACATGGACCTAGGATATTGCACAATAGAAGGTGTGTGATATTACACGATCCTAAGATATCGTACGAACAACTCTGCAGGAAATATTCAAACTTCGATTGCTCAAGGACAAATGTCAAGTCTAAAAGCAGTTGTATGGACAATATTCCTTTTATATATACTTTTCCCCCTTGAGGAATAAGATCCAAAGATATCGCACGAATAACTCTGTAGGAAATATTCTAACTTCGATTGCTCAGGGGCAAATGTCAATTCTAAAGGCAGTTGTACGGACAATATTCCTTTTATATATACTTTGCCCCCTTGAGGAATAAGAAGGGAAAGTTTTCAGCTGTGTAGAGTTATGAAAGAGTGAAAGTACTAAATGATTAAAAGTTGTGTGATAAATTTTATAGTATTGTGATCCATTTTATATCAAAAGATATTTGAACAATAGAATTGATCTTTTTTTTTTGGTAAAACTAATATAAAATAAATATTTTCAGTAAGTTAGATCATATATACTTAGTAGGCGTTGTATATGTTATGCCCAATCTATTTTGACATGAGGTTGTGGGGGCAGTTGCTCCCATCGGACATAGGCATATCTCCACAGCTGGATGAAAATATTTGGTCTGCCTCTACCTCTAAAATCAACTTGAGAATTTCAAGTTTGCCCCCTGAAACTCAAGTGAAAATCTTAGATTTGTCCATGAAATCCAACTATCTATTTGGGTCTACCCCTCTCAAACAAAAATCTTGGGTCCACCACTATTCACGATGAGACCCGTGTTCTTTCCACCATGAATTCCTATATTTGAATGCAAGTGGATAGGCCGTAAAGGCTCCCAAGCTATGCCTCAGCTGGTGAAGAACATGAGCGTGAGTTTGAGTGGCTGAAATCTAGTTCCCAATATACATAAGGAAAGAAAAGGGCCCCTAAAAATTAATGTACTCGTCGGATGAGAAAAAGACAAACTCTCTTCTACTCAAACCAGGCAGCATAAAAGCTATTACCACAATCACAACCTAAAGTTACCAAGATACTGTGCAAAAGCAATGGAGAAGGAAAGAAAATTGTGCCTAACATCAAAAGACTCATTGGTGTATTGATAGGCAAAATATCATGAGGCCTTTAAAGCATAACCTAATGTGAGCCAGCCCATATGTGTCCATGCATTGTGCATGAAAAACTGATTGCACAATAAGCGTTCGTCGCTAACACACACAAACTCAGCCCACACACAGAGCACATTGACAACATACACTATAATGTTAAAAAAAAATTGCAGTATATAATTAAACATTATAAACACTTGAGAACATTCCTCATTAAGTACGTACCCGACCGACCCATCCAATCCGTCGGCCCAAAGAAAGGCCCATGGCCAGATGTTTTGGGCCTGATCTTTCATTAAGGCAATTTGAAACATGATCCATACAACCAACAGGAGATCCAATGTAAGTTGGTAAGTTGTTCCACACATTCCATTTGTTATTCTACATAGAAGTTTGTAATTTCATAATGTAGATTTTGATTCATTTACATATAGACACTAATATTACACTTGGAGGCTTCTTCCTTGGCCTCCTGGCATATTGGACACTCAGATTATCAACCAATAAGATGTCACCCTTCTGCCAGCTCAGATTGATGCAGTTCTCCTCCAAGATGTTTTTGTAGGCATCAACTGCCCCCACTGGAAAAGGGCTTCCATCACTGAAAACAGATCAACTGCCTCCACTGGAAAAGGGCTTCCATCACTGAAACAGACTTCCAGATCTCTCTCATTGTCAGTGTAGCCCAAGATATTGTTGAACCAAACTCTCTTTTCTCCCAATTCGCTGATGGGATTCATGGGTCCGTATATAAACTCAGTACTTCCATCCTCTTTAAACACAACTGAGTCACAAGCTATCTTAACTCGAGCCCTACCAATCAACCAACTTAACTGATTAGTTTGGTCATTTTTTTAACCTGCAATGGCACAACATAATGAACATTGTTTTAAAACTGATCAGTGTGGTTCACCCAAAGTGCATACTCTGATTCGACTTAGTCGTCGATTTGAAGAAGACATTTCCATGTTTTGCTTGCAATGGCAACTGAATCTTCATCTTTTCTGGTCTTAATGTGGAAAATGCTTCCAGTTTCTGATAGTCTTCATACAAAATCTGGCACCATTTCCTCCATCTTCTCTACTATGATGTGGCTGGGGACTATTGATATCTCTCCACCTTCTGGAGATGGATTGGAACAGAAGAAGATCTTGGAAGGAAATTCCTTTAGCCGCGTCCATATAAAGAAATTGAAATTTGTGTCACTTTGTATTGTATTTCCAATTAGATGAACTGACCAGGGGTGCAACACCCATATGAACCCGCATGCCCTGACCCAACCTGACCGATAATGAAGTTCAAGTTGGGCTTGGGTCTGGGTCAGGCTTAGGCTTATATATTATAATGCATTTTGGAGATGATCATTATGCAAAAAACAGCATAATCGACTTTGATTTTGTGGGACCAGCCCTATTTTAACTTAGGATAAGCTAAGCTGCAGCTTAGGAGAGCTGGCCCCAATTAAAAAAGATAGCAATGCCTCTTTATATTTAATACAATTTGATATGGGTATGTATGGGTATGCTAGAAGCCTAGAACGAAGTGGGCGTTTGCTGGATCAAAGCCTTTTAATAATGTCTAGGATCCAGGGTCTGATCCCCAGAGTGGTAGCTTTCTTTCAGAGTTCCTGGAGGCCAGACAAGCAGGAAAAAAAAAAAAAAAACGTCTAGTATCATCAATCTAAGCAATACAGATGGCTAAGACCATAAATCCAAGGCATCGTTCGGGTAAGGTCTGAAATGTATATGGGCCCGATCCCTGAATTACTAGTAGGGGGTATTCATGGGCCAGGTAGAGCTGGCCTGGAGATCAGGACCCTAAATTCAAACCCCTGCCAGAAAAAAAATTAGTACGTGGGCCAAAATGGGCGGTAAGCCTAGAGATTTGCAAGCCCAGCACATTTATTTATCAGTTTTTAATACAGGCACACTATAGTCCAATGCCCAGAAAGCCAGGCCCAGGCCCAAGACCGGGCTCAGGCCCAGTTCCATTTGCAAAATATATAAACCTCATTGTGTTAAATATGTCAGGCTAGAATGGGCCTTATGCAATCATAGGCCAAGGACCAAACTCTTAAATAACCGGGCCAGAACGTTTAACCCAGATACGGTCCATGCCACATGCATATGGATGGGTTATACCAGACATGATCAGCTGATATGGGCCCTGCAATTGCAACCTTAGTTAGCAGTAAACTAATCGATATTAAGATATGACTTGGTATGCTGTGACCTATTAACAAGTTGAGCACTTTTAATTATGACAAGGACATGCACCACTGTCAAGATTTTGTGATAATTTCAAACCACCACCACCCCCTCTTTACATTCATTCAAAAACTCCCTGAAAGTTATGAATGCACCGACTGCCCTCTTGTCAATAAGAGCCACAAATAGTGCTGTCTATGAACTGGTCCCAGGGTCAAGAAACCTTTATTAAGTTTTGGCAGGCCAACTCACTTGGTCAAAACTTATGCTAGTCTGTCGATCATTTAGGCCAAACATGCATTAAAGGAAAATGTACAACGGTTAGGAAATCCATCAAACAGACCACATGGAATGCATTAATCGCTATCGGTTGCTTGATGCAACCGCAATTTCCCAGAACATATTATGAAGCTTAGCATAGTAAGTGCCATTACTGAACCAACCCACCGTGCTAGTCAATCTGAGAAGCTCAGAGGCAGTTCAGTTAAATGAGCACCAACAAGGTTATCCAGTAGAACAAGAAGACCGCCTTTACCTTCAGTTATGGCATCAGGTACTGAATTCTGTGCATTCAACTGTAGCAAACTTGTTCTGGTGACAACACGAACAAATCTTCAATAATCAGATTAGGCATGGCCAAAACTAAGTGTGAAGACGATCTCCGAGAATTTCAGTGCACATGGAAACATAAATAATCAGACAACCAGGCAACTTCAGCAGCAACTGCTTTGTCATGGTTAAATCTTGTTAGAATGCACTTGAGAATACCATTGGACGTCATGTTGTTGTTTCTAACTCCTCCCTTTTGTGGTTTTAGCATCTGCAGCCAATGCCTTGACACAGAGCCGTGGCTTGGTGGTGAAAAGGTTACATGGAAGAACTGAGATTGCAACCACTGATGACCCAATGGGTACCCCAGAAATAGGTAATAATTCGACAAGCACAGCAAGCTGGAATTTTGTAGTTATAGAAACATCAGAAATGTGATTATTATTACAAGCTAAGCAGGATAGTCTCTGGAAAATAAACATAGAAGGCCAAGCAGTATATCTCTTAAATTAATGCAGAAAGATTATCAGGATGAGAAACAAATGGGTTTTATAGCATTTTGTATCAAGAAATTTATATTTCTTAGGTTATTAACTGGAAAATTACACCAGGATGTAAAGTAATTTAAAAAAAAAAAAAAAAAACATGATCCTCAACCTGTCGCCTTGGGCCTCGAGCATGTAAAGTGGTTTCATGGTTTGGTATTCTAGATTTCTAGTCTCTTATATGATTGAACTCACTGTGTGCAAATGATGCCCCTTACCCTTCCACCACCGCCCATAAATTCATTGATCAATTGTATCCATGCATAATGGGTGCAGGTAGTTCAGGTTATTAATGAAATGGGAGTACAAGCCTCAGGCTATCTCAATAAACTAACTCAGTCGCATCAATAACACCATATCTTGAGTACCCACTCAAAATCCAGACTCCTCTGAGGAAAATTCAGTAACTCTCTTGGTAATCAAATTTACCAGGTACCGGAGTCACACGTACCCAAATGGACACTCAAGGAAGAAATACAGAAGTCCACATCCATGATCCAACATAGACAAAAAGGCCATCTATCAAAATATCAGATGGTGAGGAGTATTTCAATTACATTGTTCTTGAGGCCTGGTTTGGCCTAGGGATGGCAACCAATCAGGTTAAACAGGTGACCCACCCTGACCCACCTCCATCCGGGGCAGTCTTGGCAGTGGGTTTTTGTTTAATGGTGAGTGTAGGTTTATAGATTTTGGCCCAAGTCACTTTAGAGGCAGCCTTGGGTTTCTGGCTGCCTCGTCCTGCTCTGTTTATAAAACACTAACATATTTCTTAACAGATTATGATACAAGCAACCTGTGTACTGCATTTGGTAGAGGACATCTGAAAAATTGGAATGATAGGTTTTGTGTTTGAGTTGTCCCACATGAAAGAGAAAATATATAGTCTGAGTTCTATATTACTACTTAAAAAAAATCAGTATCACGCCTGACCCAACCCATGGACTGGTTTGGTAAATCACAAATCAATTACACATCACAGCTTGGGTAAGGTATGGGTCAGGGCGGGTTCAGGTTTAGACCAACCCCTTGCCATCCCTGGTTCAGCATCAGATGCCAAACCAATTGTTACACATGTAAACATTCAAGGGCTGAGAATGAATACATGTCATCAGGCCGATGATCATGTATTTACCCAAAAAGATGAAATCTCAAATCAAACAAAAATTAGACATGGGTGGGTTGATACCTCTGGGGACTTAAGATCTACAACAGAATCTGCTGCAACTTCATGAAATGCTCCAGCCACAATGCTAAAACATTGATTTCGGTCTAACAATGATGATTCTTTGGAGTCACATGAGGTATTTTTCTTATTCTTCATCTCTGCTTTCTCATCAATGCCTCTTCGGTTATAACCAACTGCAAACTATATGGTAAAGCAAAAAAGTGTTGTCTAGACAGTCAGGTAGTTAGAATTTGCAACTGAAATAAAGTCTGTCATAATTACAAAAACACTTCAAATGTACAGAGATCCCATGGAAAAAAATAATTAAAACGCAAAAGAGAAGATGCTGTGAATAACAGAACAGGTAAGCATAAAACTAAAAAAAGAAAGATTAAATAAAAAAAGGAGACTGCATAAATAACAGAACAGGCAAGCATGAGAACATCATTTCATTTCTGCCATTTAAAGACTAAAAAATAAAATAAATAAATAAATAAAGGTTGCCTTCCTCACTTTTAGATAGATGGAAGCTAAGGGCACATTTTGGCATCGTTTTTAACAGGTTCCAAGAGGCATTCTCAATGAACCTAACTAATAATGTGGGAAATTGCTGAGTTCCATCTAACGTTGGAAATCAGAGCAAAAAAAATCTAACATTTGTAGTGTAGTCATGGTGGGATCCATCTGGTGTTGGTAACCATTCTAGTGCCCATCAGTATCTAGAATTAGTATGGAACCCATCTAATGGTAAAATCACCACTAGGCCCATTTATATCATTTAGAGAGATGAAAAGAATACACAAAAAGATATGCTGAATGCAGTCCCCATCTTGGTCGACTGTTCTTTCCTTATAAAGGGGCTGTATGCCCTGATTACATGTAAGTATTAACTTATCAGATCCTAAAAATCTGTTTTACAAAGTATATCTCTTTGACTAAGTAAGATGTGAAGTTTGGGCCCAAATTGGGACTGGGCTTGGATTGACACCCCCCCTCAAATTGATGCTGGGGAGTCATATAGCAGCAATTTGGAAACAAGAAATTGATGTCGAGGCCGAGGAAGTCCCTTTGTGAAGATATCTGCAAACTGAAACTTTGTAGGAACATGAAGTAGACTAATGATATCCCGCTTATATTCATCCCAAATAAAGTGACAATCAACTTCGATATGTTTAGTACGTTCATGGAAGATGGGATTTTCAGTGATTCGGATAGCCCCAGTATTGTCGGCATGCAATGGAGTAGGAGAGGTTTGAGTGAACCCAAGTTCTGACAGAAGGCCCCGTAGCCATAAGACTTCAGAACAAGCAGAAGACATTGCCCTATATTCAGCTTCCATGGAAGATCTGGACACATGTTCTTGTTCTTGCATTTCCAAGAAATGAGCGAATTTCCAAGGTACATGCACCAACCAGTAGTAGAACGACGTGTCTTGACAGCCTGCCAAGTCAGCATCCGCATAAGCAGTCAGATGAAGAGGATTATCCTTTGGATAATATAAACCACAAGGGACATTTTTTAGCAGATAGCGGATAATGCGCTTCACAGCTGTCAAATGAAGGTGTCGAGGAGCGGTCATGAACTGGCTCACAAGATGAACAGCATAGGATGTCAGGTCTAGTGATGGTGAGATAGATAAGACTGCCCACCAGACGCCGGTATGTATGAGGATCAGGAAGAAGGTTGCCATCATCTTTACTCAGCTTGAGATTTACCTTGACAGGTGTTCAACAAGCGAAGAATCATAGAGGTCAGCCAACTCGATAAGGTCTAATGTGTATTTGTGTTGATTAACAAAGAGACCTTTGGGAGATTGATGTACCTCTAAGCCCAAGAAATAATGCAAAGGACCCAAATCCTTCATATGAAAGTAATTCCGGATGAAATTTTGGAGAGATTTGATCATACCATTATCCGTGCCAGTGATAATAATATCGTCAGCATACACCAGAAGCACAGTAACCCCAGTAGATGTGTGGCATAGAAAGAGAGATGGATCATAAGGGCTCTGAGTAAAGCCACTTTCACATAAGCGACCCTTGAAGGTTTCGAACCATGCCCGAGGAGCTTGCTTTAGACCATAAAGCGATTTTCGCAGCCGACAGACGGACCTCTTGGAGGGAGAGGGGACACCTTGTGGTATACGCATATAGACTTCTTCTTGCAAATTCCCATGGAGAAAGGCATTTTTGACATCCATTTGGTATAATAGCCAAGACTGAGATGCAACAATTGCGAGAAGTAACCTAATAGATGTCATCTTTGCCATAGGTGCAAAAGTCTCCTCGTAGTCAATGCCATACTCCTGTCTGTTTCCGAGTACCACAAGTCTAGCTTTGTGTCTATCAAAGGACCCATCAGATTTAAGTTTGATCGAGTAGATCCATTTGCAACCAATGGGCTTAACTGCTGAAGGACACTCCACAATATCCCAGGTGTGATTCAAATCCAATGCATCTAATTCCTCCTTCATGACCTGGTTCCAGCAATCTTGTTGGACAGCCTGCAAATAAGAACTTGGGATAGAGATAGAAGATAGAGTGGTCATCAAAGAAGTACAGGTAAATTCATACCGATCAGGCGGTCTAGAATTTCTGGAGGAGCGACGTAGGGTAGGAGTAGGTGTGGAACCATTTGTCGGTGGACGATCAGGTGGAGGGCCATTTGCAGTGGGAGGTTTCTCCCGTCGGTGGTATACAAAAGCAAGATTAAACCTAGTAACAGAGTTTTGATCCGAAAAACCTAGTAAGAGAGCTGGTGAAGAGGGATGAGGACAGTTCATGTGAGTGTGGAAGAAATATTGATTTTCAAAGAAAATAACATTTCGAGAAACCCTGATACGACAACCAATGGGATCATAACAAATAAAACCTTTTTGATTAGTGGCATAACCCAAAAAAGCACATCTGCGAGATTGTGCTGTTAGTTTCGTTCTTTCTGTGGGAGGTAGATGAACAAAACAAACACAGCCAAAGGTATGTAGGTGATCAAACACAAGATGATGACCAAACAATTTAAAATGAGGCGTTAAATGAGCAATGGTAGGTGATGGAAGGCGGTTTATGAGATAGACAACCGTGGTGAGAGCTTCAGTCCAAAAACGAGGGGGAACGGATGCTTCAATCAGAAGAGTTCTAGTTACATCAAGAAGATGTCTGTTTTTCCATTCCGCGACTCCATTTTGTTGTGGAGTATACGGACAGGTACGGTGAGAAATTATTCGTTTATTGTTTAAAAAGGATTGAAAATCCTTGGAAACATACTCCCCCCCTGAGAGGTTGCTTCCGCTGATACGGTGATGATGATCGCAGGTGGGCCACGGCTGATCTGAGAAGATCAGGGATGATCACAGACGATCAGGTGGTAGAAATGGCTTCCAGTGAAGATGTGTTTGATAATGAAGAATATGCACAAAAGAGGGACTGTGCAATCGAGACAGTGCACAGAACTGCACTAAAAATGACTGACGACCATCTCGTCAGTGTGATTCCATAAACGTGGGCCCCACCAGATCATCATAGGACAGATCAGAGGTCGGGGATGAAGGCACATCATATTTTCGCAAGTGATGGAAGAAGTTTCAGCCAAAAATAACTAAGATCCTAGATTTTGGACGGCCGAGATGAAATCAGAGGGAGAAAACTGATTTTCCACAAATGGTGATGGAAAACCTACGTCGGATGGGAAAAAAATTCCTGGAAAATCACCACAAATACCAGCAATTCCAGTCGACCAACATGGTCTGATTCCTCGGAGTTGTTGAAGAAGATTTCAGGTGGGCCACACCTGATCTGAGATTGGATGATCTAGAGATCAAGGCTCTGATACCATATCATTTAGAGAGATGAAAAGAATACACAAAAAGATATGCTCAATGCAGTCCCCATCTTGGTCGACTGTTCTTTCCTTATAAAGGGGCTGAATGCCTTGATTACATGTAAGTATTAACTTATCAGATCCTAAAAATCTGTTTTACAAAGTATATCACTTTGACTAAGTAAGATATGAAATCTGGGCCCAAATTGGGCCTGGGCTTGGATTGACAATTTAATACTGGTAATCAAGGCAGGACCCATTGAATGTTGAAAAAATTGCATTACAACCCATTAAATTGTAACAATCAAAACCCAGATATGTATCTAGAGTTAAATAAGGTCTTTCCCCTCTATAGAAATGAAATAATTAGCAACCATTTTCTCTAGCTATATGCATTTCGCTTGAGGTTCAATATATAGCAGAATCAGAGGGTGTATCAGATGGCTAGAAAAATTATATGCATATACATCTGTATCAGATTGGAGGAGCAAAATTTTCAAGTACAAAATATCTGGAAAAATATCCAATGAAAATTTTTAGATCTTGATTTTATTTTACTTTTCCTTATTTACATTCTCAAGTAATATATGGGGCGTATAATGGGCTGCTAAATATCACGTGTATCATAAATTCGCAATCTGATGAAACTATTAAATATGTAGTAAACTCACAACCTGATCAAACTACTAAATATGTTGAATTCAGTCATTTCATTCACTTTATTGGCCGGAATTTTACATAAAATTACAGTTAGAAGTAAAATACATGTAAATTGTGTCTTATTTCATTTTCATGGCAAACTAAGGAGCAAAAATTTATAGCTCATAAGTTATAATACAAGCGTGGCTATGCTGTGTACATGATGTAAAGATTGAAGAACAAACCAAAACCTGTAAACCAGGTAATAGAATTCCAACATAAATTTGATAAATTTTGAATATTTTTTTTAATAAAAACCAAAAAATTCAAAAATAGATATAAAGAATTATAAATGGCTCAAATTGCATAGATCTTAGCTATTCATAGCTATTAGTTGTATATTTAAGTTAAAAAAATCAAAATAAGATAAAAATACATCGACTCCCACAGATCGTAACCAGTGAAAGACACTTTTGCTGTATTTTATTTTAAAAAAGCTTCTTTTTATTTTTCTAAGAGGGTGTCCCAGCCCTTTGGGCCAGACTAATCCCTACGGGGCCCGGGGGAGCCCCCAAGAAACACTGACCAAGTGGCCATTTCCATCAGACATGCTGCAGATCAAATAAAGTCCCACATCAATCAGTTTCAGGTGTAAATACAGTTACTTTAGACAAAATCACAATGTGGTGTTTGGAGTCGGTCAAACAACAATGGACAGAAATGGTAGATATTGTCAATCTACAAAGAAGTTTGCTGACTAGTGTACCCTGATAGGCCTCTCAACTTTATTTTGTTCATCATCTAGATATTGTCGGACAAGCCTTGATACAGTTACTTGCAGGTCTTTCTCTTTCAGACAACACGTTGCCTGAATAGGGAGAATCCGATGACACCAGCTGCATCAAAGAAACCTAATATCACTTAAAATGCATGATTAATTTTTCAACACATGTATACAGAGACAACAAGAAGAGATGCTTTTTGTTCAAAAACAATGGGAAAGAAAAGGAAAATCAAATGACCAAAAAAAAGAACAATAACAAAGCTTTAAACTCACAGTGGTGGTTTGAGGCCTCCAGAACTCAAAGACTCAAAAATATTTGACAATATATTGATGGTATCCAAGCAACCATTCCCGGGGAAAGTAAAGAGAAGTAACCCACTCCTAGTGAGCTTCACTAATGACAGAGAACCACCACTTTCTGCATCCACGTCTGCATCAGTAGATGATACAGTGGTCCCTTCACTAATTTCACCTGGTTTCAGAGATTACTAGTAAGCTTACATGCCTGCAGCATATCTGGTAATAATTTCTCAAACTTGGAAGCATTAATACAATATGAAAATATGTTGGTCCCAGACACAGAATGCTTGAATCCTATCAAGACTCTCACGTTACCCTTTTGCAAAGGAAAACTTTGTAGCAAGTTAGCAACTCATCCACCATACAGGTGGTATAAATGTTTGCCAATCAAGACCCACCAAATCATGGGCCCCATCATTACAGCCCCTGAAAACAAGTAACTAGGTAACAGGAAACCACGTAATTGGTCGAATGTACAGTCAGGGAGAAACAATCAGTTGTTGATGCCGGATAGACCCATGGTCTACATGGGTCGACCCGCCAATAGGCCCAGCCCATCCATCTCAACCAGTTCATTGGGCCCAGCCCACCTACCAGTCCATTTATTTTCATGTTTTTGGTTATTAGAGTTATATTTTATGTTATTTATGGTTTTTCTTAAATGTTTTAATCATGGCCATCAATGTGTTTGAATGGTCTAGATTAGCTTTAGATTTTATTATTTTGCTATATAAGTGATGTAAAGTCTCTTGGGTTACTTAGTTGATGATTAATGAAATTTTCTTCCAGTGATTTTGGGGATTCCCAAGTTTTTACTTCTTCCTCGCCCGCGATGGGAAGCTTGGCGTAGAGCCAATTTTCAGGTGAAAGCCTGACCTATCCCTCCACCCTTCATTTTTTATCCCTCCGTCTCTGCCGACTCCGCACCTGGTGCCCCGCTCCACATCAGTTGTTTTTTTTTTTTTTAATGGTAATCAGACAGGCAAAATGGCAGTACAATCAGCTTGATTTTGGAGCTACAGGCTACAGTACAACCATAATGAGACCCAAGTTTATAAGCCTGAGGTTCTGAATGGTGTCCACACATGTGATAAGTGGTTAATTGTTTATAATCTAAGCCCTAATATTTGATTCATCTTGTGCTAGTATAGTTATTTTATTTGATTTTACATAGGTTTTGTTAACTTTTATGCTAAGGTCAAAAGGAGCAAAAAGAGAGTAATTAAAGAAGACATGATGGGCGTGAATCCCAAAGAAGGACCATGGTGGGTCCCATCCAAGCTATTCCAGATTTCAAGATTAATTTCTAATTCTTTGGGTACTTACAATTCAAAGAAGAAAAGCAAAAGAAAGAAAGAAGAAAAAGGAAGAAATCCAATCTAGGGTTACACGCCCAAGAGGGGTCCACATCTATTGCAAATAGAAGAATTTCAGAAATTAGAAGTCCTATTCCAGTTGAAGTGGAGCCCAAGATTGGAGAAAAACAAGGAGAAAAACAAGGAAAGTTTGGAGAAAGTCTTGTTCAAGTCAAGATAGAAGTCCTAAAAGAGGGGTCCCACACTCATGTTTCACGCACCATGTAGGGCCTACTTTTATTATAAAAGCTTCAGATTTAGTTATTGCAATTAATTCTCAGATTTGTGGGTCCATATGAAGAATTTTCTAGAAGATATAAGTGGGACCAGATTTAAAAAGTGTTGCTAATCAAGAAAGAAGACTCCTATTTCATTCTAATTAGGAAGCCCAATTGAAAAGAAAGATGGAGACCTAAACATACAAGGGAACTATTACTAAAGGGGTTGTTGCAAAAGTATGAAAAGACATCCACATCCCAGCCACGTCCATCCACAATAGAGCCACCATTCAGCCACCAGAAAAGCATAAAAATCAGTTATTATCATCCCATAAACCCTATTTTCCATACAGCCACCTTTGGAGCATTCTTTGGAGCAACTTGGAGGGCTTTTGGAGCAAGAAAAAGGGGAAAAAGCTGCTGGCCATCCACTGCATCTTCATCATCTTCTAGTTTTCTTCTTATGACTCTACTTTTTAGTTTATTTTTCATTAAAGACATGAGTAGCTAAACTTTTTAGGGCTAGGGTGTAATTGAAACCCTAGCCTAGTTCTATATAGTCTCTTTTGGCATCTTTTAATTCAGATTTCAATTTTGTTGGTTGAGATTCTAAACCATGTTATTATTTGATGAGTTGTGTATATGCCATGCCAACCATGTGATGTTCAATTAATCTTAAGAGTAGCTAACTTAATTTTGATTGATCTTGATGTTATGCATCTAGGGTTTAGAACCATGAATAATCTAAGTATATGCCATGCTTAGACTCATGCATTTATCTTTCCCATTGTTTTATGCATTATGTTTGTTTTGACTAGGACATATGCCATGCTTAGTTTTTGCATCATGATGAACAATTCATGTAGTATGCCACTCATGAATTAGGTTTAGGGGAATAATAATTTAGACGCATATGCCATGGTCTAGGTTGATAGATGTCACTAATAAAATCTGATTTTTGATTAAAAGATAATAAGGGACATACATAGGATTGGTTAGGGGAGTAGATGAAACCCTAGTTCATTCATTATTACTGTTTTTCAATTCTCATACTAGTTTTGTGTTTTAAGTTACTTTCCAATTATCTTTTGATAGTTTAATTTACTGTTTTTAATAGTTTAATTCAGTTTTTTTTCATCATTCAATTATTCCATTTAATATTCTGATTTTTAGTTAATTTTGACATTGTTTTATCACAAGTATTTGTGGGATCGACCTCGTACTTACAATTCACTACACTACATAGTGATCTTGTGCGCTTGCGAGTTTTAAATTAAGTGCATATTAAGTAGCTTATTTCTAGGTTGCTTAGTGCATACTAAGTTTTTGGCGCCGTTGCCGGGGACTTGTTTGCATAGAATAGTGTCAAAACTTGTGTTTAGTGTAGTGTCATAGTCCAGTTTAGTTTTTGGTTCAGTTTTAAAGTGTTGTTATTTGCTGTTTTACCATAGTATTTCAGCTATTTAATTTCAGATTTCTATTTTTTTTTATTACTTCTTTTATAGGTGCTTACTTGCGGTCGTAAATTTTGTATATGCAAGGTAGGCGATCTCAGGACTTAGCCATCATCATCAACGATCCAGAAATTGAACGAACTTTTAGAAGATTGTGAAGACAAGCTCAGAGGGCAAGATCCAATACACAGCCCTCATCTGACTCAGAACTTGAAGAAATCAGTGTTAACAGAAATCAAGGTCCTGAAGGAAAAATGGCTGGCAGAGAAGAAGAAGAAGAAGTGATAGTGAACAATCAAAAGAGACCAATGAAGGAATCTTACATACCCTTGCACACCGAACAGCCGTCCACCATTCTTTATCCACCTAATACGGCTGGAAATTTCACCTTCCATGCACAATTGCTGAATATGGTGCCACACTATCATGGGCTACCTAATGAAGATCCTTATCTTCACATTAAGGAATTCTTTGAGCTGTGCACGATACAACAGATACAGGGAGTTACTGCAGAGGGCATCAGGCTACGTCTATTTCCTTTCTCTCTTAAGGATAAAGCGAAAATATGGTTAAACTCCTTAGATGCTGGTTCTATCAACTCTTGGCAGTAGTTAGCCAGTAAGTTTCTGAAGAAATTTTTTCCGACTCAAAAGACAAGGCAATTAAGAAGAGAGATCCAAACATTTCAGCAGAAAGATGGAGATCAGTTCTGGGAAGCGTGGGAGCATTTTAAGGATTTATTATTGAAGTGTCCACATCACAACCTCACCAAAGATGATCAGGTTCAAACTTTCTATGAAGGACTGAACGAGCTGAATAAAGGAATAGTTGACTCTGCGTGTGGAGGGGCCCTTATGGAGAAAAATAGTGAGGAAGCTTATGATCTCGTTGAAACTCTTAGTGAAAACTCACAACAATTTTCTTGTAGAAACAGACAGATGGGTAAGAAACAAGGAATGTATGAGATCCAGTCTCAAGGAAATATAGCTGCCCAGATGGCAGCAATGGATAAAAAAATGGACATGCTCATCAAAGCAATGGCTTCCAATAGCATGCTCGGACAACCATCAAAAGAAGTATGTGCTATATGTTCTCACACTAACCATACTACTGAATGCTGCCCCATGTCATCTTTTACAGACCAGGAACATACCAACTATGTTGGTAACACTTTTCCTAAGCAAAACAATCCTTACAGCAATACTTACAATTCTGGATGGAGGAATCATCCAAACTTTTCTTGGGGAGGGAATCGGAACAATCAAGGAAATCAAGGGAATCAGAACCAGTATCAAGGACAGCAGAGAAGCTCCCAATACCCACAGAATAACAACTTTTCTCAGAACAGTGCACAAAAGCCACAAGAAGATGAGTTCAAAAGTTTGGTGACCCAGTTTATTCAATCATCTCAGGTTAATTTCCAGTAACATAGCCAAGCAATTACAAATACTCAGCAGAGTTTGGCCAAGCTGGAAGCACAAGTGGGTCAGATAGCTAATGCCTTGAGCAAAAGGGAGGACGGTAAATTTCCAAGTCAGACTGAAATCAACCCTAAAAATCGTGAGTATCTGAAGGCCATAACTACCGTCACCAAAGAGCCAGAGAAGGTCTACAGGAGAATGAGGCAGCATGGTACAGCCATAAACACCAGCGTGAATGGGCCACATGAAAATCCGAAAACTGTAGACATTGAGCCACAGGACAATGCACGGCAAACTGAGACTAATGTGAATCAGAAATGTGACAAGAAGAGCATAGACACTGTGGCCACTCCTATTCAGGAAACAACTTCTAAAGAGCCAGATAGTGTCTATAAGCCAGTTCCACCTTATCCTCAAAGGCTGGGACAGGTGAAGAAAAATCAGTTCACGCATGACATCTTTGAGACACTGAGGAAGGTAGAGATTAACATTCCGCTGATTAATGCTATCAAGCAGATACCTTCTTATGCAAAGTTTAACAAAGAGTTATGTACAAACAAGAGGAGATTCAGAGATCATGAAGAGGTTAAGTTAACTGAGGAAGTCAGTGCAGTTCTTTCAAGAAAGCTTCCTCCAAAACTGAAGGACCCTAGGAGCTTTACTATACCTTGCAAGATAGGAGATCATACATTTGAGAGAGCCTTACTAGACTTGGGTTCGAGTATCAATTTGTTGCCATTCTCAGTATATGAGTATTTGGGTTTGGGGGAGCTCAAACCAACTTCAATTACATTGCACTTAGCGGATAGGAGTGTGAAGCACCCAAGGGGCATTCTGGAGGACATTTTGGTGAAGGTAGGAGAATTCATATTACTTGCTGACTTTGTGGTATTGGACATGGAGAGTGTATCACTGCCTCACCACCTTTCTATTATACTCGGCCGACCTTTCATGGCCACTGCGGGTTCAAAGATAGATGTACAGAAAGGCACAATTGAAATGAAGGTCAATGGGCAGAAAATTGAGTTCAAAGTGTTCGAAGCTATGAAAATGCCGAGAGATGAAGATTGCTTTCAGATTGAGGTAATTGAACAGGCTATAGTAGAGGTGTTTCCAAGAGCACATGGGTACAAGGAGGAGTTGGACACATGCATTCAGCAAGGCCTCATCAAATCTGAAATCGAGCATGATTGTGATGAGCTTGAGGCAACACTTATGGAGATTGTAAATCAACTAGAAGTACTCCCCTCTATCCTAGGTAAATATTCTAACTGTTTCGAAATTCTTGGTTCTTCCACAAAGCAACCCGTTCCTTCTGTTATAATAGCACCAGAGTTAGAATTGAAGCCATTACCTGAACATCTCAAGTATCACTTCCCACTACCATTCATTGACCCCTTCGAGGTCACTCAGGTTTTTGAGCATGGGGCTATTGAGATCTATAATCCAAAGAATGGTAACAAGTTCAAAGTCAATGGACATAGGCTCAAGCCCTATTGAGAGCAGAATTTTGACAAGGATGTGGATGTGATTACATTCACAGATTCCCCTTTAGCTTGATAGAGAAGCACAGTCTGGCTGACGACTATAAAGCAAGCACTACTGGGAGATAGCCCAGATCTTTGCAAGGAAAAATTGAGGATGGCGATTCAGAGCTGGCAATGTACTCCATATCCAGCTGAGTTCTTTTACCCTTTTCCTTGTGTTTTTACTTACTTTTTTGTTGTGTTTTTAGTGTTTCCTTCTTACTTTCTTTTACAACATTGGGGACAATGTTTAATTTTAGTTTGGGGGAAGAGTCTTAGTTAAGATAGAGTCATTAATAGAGTCATTATAGTCCAAAAATACATAAAAATTTAAAAATTTTCGAAAATCACAAAAATGTATATTTTTTTTTTCTTTGAGTCATAGTTCCTTCCTACCACAATGATGAGTAATGATGATTTGTCTTGCATGGTTCATTGAACTTAATTATGCTAGTTCTTTTTATTATTCAATTGCAGTAAATCTCGTTTTAAGTATATTGAGCTATCACTGTGTGGATTACAATGCTGATATAGTCGGAGGTTGAAAGCTTGTGCATAATTGAATGATTAGATGCTTTTGGTGAAAACTTGTGCAACCTAGTGAGATTTGAGCCTAAATGCTTATTCTTGAGAGGGTTATATGCTGAGTGATATGATCTTTCATTTCTTGATCTATATAATGCAGTTGATTTCATTATCATTCTTTGATCACATGTTCTGAATTTTATATGGAATACACATGCTAGAACTCTCATTTTTATCCGATTGAGGCAAATTTCGACTTCATGAACCATAGGAGATGATTTTAGGCCATGTTTGACTAGTTTGTGCTTTTCTATCCATTCCCTTTGATGTTTATCACTAGTTATCCATGTTGAGCTTTAATTAAGCCATTTCTTGCACCCACACCAACCCCTAAGTTTGGGGGAGTTACCTTACCATATGTATAGCCTTACCTTATCTAAGGAAGTATAAAGAAGAATTCAAGGTTCACTACAAAATGTGTGCAAGGCTTTAAAAAAAAGTAAATAAATAATAAAAGAAAGGTTACCGTTACTCAGCCACTCCATAGTTTCAATGTTTCTAATCCAAAAAAAAAAAAAAAAAAAGGGAAAATAGAAAACGAAAAGAAAAAAAAAAAGAGAAAAAGAAAAATAATAAAGGAGGGTATATGTGTGACTCTAGAAGGTGGAAATTCAAAATGCAAGCCTTAGTCGCCAAAATCAGAAGTGTAAAAGGAACCTGAAGTGTGATTCTACGCAAAATTCCTTAGATCTTGTTATCCATTTCCTTTCATTCTTAACCCTTCA
Organism: Umbellularia californica; assembly: GCA_028538565.1. Classification (NCBI taxonomy): domain Eukaryota; kingdom Viridiplantae; phylum Streptophyta; class Magnoliopsida; order Laurales; family Lauraceae; genus Umbellularia; species Umbellularia californica. Next base: position 13,552,009 of record JAPQWN010000008.1, on the reverse strand, counting down.
CCCTAGCCCCATGATAACCTATTTGTAAAGTTCTAATTGATTCTAGGGGAAGTGTAGTCCCAGTGTGGAGATGAGATGGAATGGGAGCCTATGGTGTGTGATTTCACTTCAAGCATGTGGTATTTTTCATGAGTTCATTGTCTGTTCAATCTTAGTCAATTATTGAGTGTTTTATTGTGAGTGTATGCATGGTGAGGATTGAAGTTAAACTGAATTGCAAAAAAATGATTGTTTGGTTGTGTGAAAGCCTAAACTGAAAGTTATGTTGGTATTGTTTTACACACGACCTTGTAAGCATGTGGATTGTGAACTGGTTGCGACTCTTGCTTCTTTGAATCATGTATTGATCAGACATCTCTGAGACAAATGGTGGAAGGATAGGTTTCATATTTTAGTGTTTAATTTTCTACCTTGTTATTTTATTGTTTTGCTCGAGGACTAGCAAAAGGTAAGTTTGGGGGAATTTGATAAGTGGTTAATTGTTTATAATCTAAGCCCTAATATTTGATTCATCTTGTGCTAGTATAGTTATTTTATTTGATTTTACATAGGTTTTGTTAATTTTTATGCTAAGGTCAAAAGGAGCAAAAAGAGAGTAATTAATGAAGACATGATGGGCGTGAATCCCAAAGAAGGACCATGGTGGGTCCCATCCAAGCTATTCCAGATTTCAAGATTAATTTCTAATTCTTTGGGTACTTACAATTCAAAGAAGAAAAGCAAAAGAAAGAAAGAAGAAAAAGGAAGAAATCCAATCTAGGGTTACACGCCCAAAAGGGGTCCACATTTATTGCAAATAGAAGAATTTTAGAAATTAGAAGTCCTATTCAAGTTGAAGTGGAGCCCAAGATTGGAGAAAAACAAGGAGAAAAAGAAGGAAAGTTTGGAGAAAGTCTTGTTCAAGTCAAGATAGAAGTCCTAAAAGAGGGGTCCCACACTCATGTTTCACGCACCATGTAGGGCCTACTTTTATTATAAAAGCTTCAGATTTAGTTATTGCAATTAATTCTCAGATTTGTGGGTCTATGTGAAGAATTTTCTGGAAGATACAAGTGAGACCAGATTTAGAAAGTGTTCCTAATCAAGAAAGAAGACTCCTATTTCATTCTAATTAGGAAGCCCAATTGAAAAGCAAGATGGAGACCTAAACATACAAGGGAACTATACTAAAGGGGTTGTTGTAAAAGTATAAAAAGACATCCACATCCTAGCCACGTCCATCCACAATAGAGCCACCATTCAGCCACTAGAAACGCATAAAAATCAGTTATTATCATCCCATAAATCCTATTTTCCATACAGCCACCTTTGGAGCATTCTTTGGAGCATCTTGGAGGGCTTTTGGAGCAAGAAAAAGGGAAAAAAGCTGCTGGCCATCCACTGCATCTTCATCATCTTCTAGTTTTCTTCTTATGACTCTACTTTTTAGTTTATTTTTCATTAAAGACATGAGTAGCTAAACTTTTTAGAGGTAGGGTGTAATTGAAACCCTAGCCTAGTTCTATGTAGTCTCTTTTAGTGTCTTTTAATTCAGATTTCAATTTTGTTGGTTGAGATTCTAAACCATGTTATTATTTGATGAGTTGTGTATATGCCATGCCAACCATGTGATGTTCAATTAATCTTAAGAGTAGCTAACTTAATTTTGATTGATCTTGATGTTATGCATCTAGGGTTTAGAACCATGAATAATCTAAGTATATGCCATGCTTAGACTCATGCATTTATCTTTCCCATTGTTTTATGCATTATGTTTGTTTTGACTAGGACATATGCCATGCTTAGTTTTTGCATCATGATGAACAATTCATGTAGTATGCCACTCATGAATTAGGTTTAGGGGAATAATAATTTAGACGCATATGCCATGGTCTAGGTTGATAGATGTCACTAATAAAATCTGATTTTTTATTAAAAGATAATAAGGGACATACATAGGATTGGTTAGGGGAGTAGATGAAACCCTAGTTCATTCATTATTACTGTTTTTCAATTCTCATACTAGTTTTGTGTTTTAAGTTACTTTCCAATTATCTTTTGATAGTTTAATTTACTGTTTTTAATAGTTTAATTCAGTTTTTTTCATCATTCAATTATTCCATTTAATATTCTGATTTTTAGTTAATTTTGACATTGTTTTATCCCAAGTCTTCGTGGGATCGACCTCGTACTTATAATTCACTACACTACATAGTGATCTTGTGCGCTTGCGAGTTTTAAGTTGTGTGCATATTAAGTAGCTTATTTCTAGGTTGTTTGGTGCATAACAACATGCCATATGCATGATGCATAAGTTACCACCGAATTTTGTTTGGCCAAAGACTAGTATATAAATGCAGACCATAATCCCCAAAAATAGACTAAATTTAGTTCCTATATCTACAAAATAATCAAATGAAGACTAGCATTAAAAGATAAAAGAATAAGAATGAAAAAGCATTACCTGAAGCCCCTGATATACCAGCCTCCTTACAATATTCCCTCTTGATATCTTCCCCATTTTCTTCCTCGTGGCAGGTTTTCCTTTTCTTTGTAGCAAGAATTGCATCAGGTGAGTCTGATCTTTTAGAGTCACCACAACTAAAAGAGCTGATGTACTACACCAAATCAAAAGAAAATTATGGGAATCATTGTTTGAACAACTACATGGAATTTAAAGATGCAGAATTATCAAATCTTTAACCCAAATATATAGCTGGTAAGTGTTGAGTGCGTACGAGTTGCGCCCATGGTCCAATGCGATTTGGAATGCTGATATGATGAGCACCAGAGTTGATAAACATGCCAAAAATCTCCTCAATGCAAAGAAACTAATCCATCAATTGATGGCTTTTATGTAGACTTAAGAAAGAATGGGAAAAAATCATGGCTGGGATCAACTGATTTGTGAATTGTTTCTTAAAAGGACCTTCTCAATGATCACTTTTCTTTTTTTATTGGTAAATGTGACTTGAACCCAAAACTCTAGGGTTGCAATAGTGAGCACCCTCCAGTGCCCTGAGCTTTTGTCAACAAATCACTAAATCGGTACCTTTTCTATTGGTAACGTGACTTGAACCGACACCCTCTAGGTTGCAACAGTGAACACCTTCTACTGTGCCATGGGCTCGTCATCAATCACTGTTGTTGAAGATCGTTGACATTGCATCAAAATCAAGCATGACTATTCCAACATTTTGGGAGGTCAGTAGCAAACTGCACCACGCTTCTATAACACTAGGAAGAAAGCTTCGTTTGAGAGAGAAGAAGACACATGAAAAGTTTGACAGCACAATTAAATCTAAAATTGGTATCTGACCAGCACCAATACTACTCGCCCACTCAGCTGAGTTGAGTGCGACTTGACTGAGTTATATAGACTCAGGAAATACTAGCACCAGGACAACTCAACCGAATGGCATGTGAATCAACCGGGAAATAAAACCATGTTTGATAGAGACATTCTGATATGCTTGTTTGAGGGATACATTAAAAGGCAGCCTGAGGTCCCTCAATTTTTCTTTATAGGAGATTTGCATATATTGTGATAAAGCATAGCTTCAAATCGTGCTACCAGTCAATCATAATTATCAAGGTTGTGGCCACCAAATGGACACTTAACACCATAACCTTACGACTATCGATGGGCCTGTCCAGATTCAGACCTGGCTAGATTAAAAAGGATTGAATTCAGGTCTTGACGACTTGACCTAACATTGATCTTAGTGCCAGCAGCCAGGCTTTTCCCATTTAGTGAAAACCAAGATCCAAGTCTGCCCAGTGAAGTGTTCGTATTCGAATTTGGAACCAAAAGCAGTTCAGATCAATAGCACTTTCGGTTGGTCAGGCCACATTAGGGTCGGGTTGAAGGTGCCTATGCACAGGTTGAGCTTGGGTTGGCTCTAACCCGATCTAATCTAACCAGAATTACAGCCCTATTCATTAGAACACATGGTAGAGTTTGCGGGGTCCGCTAGCCCAACTAGATACAAGAGTGCTTTGGGATCAAGCAATATGAAAAGAATCGGGTCCATTGGATTTGGATGTCTTAGCTATCTGAAGTAAGGCCCTAAATTCCAGTTTGACCTATTAGATTGCACAGAAGGGACATCCACTAGATTTGTTTCCCACCTAGCTAGATCCCATAGCCCTTTTGGATCTAGGATGGCCAGTGCCCCCCATGGCCCATACGCTCTGCCACATATGATAGAGAGTGACACAATGTGGCTGTTGGAGCTGGATGTTGAGTCGGATGCTATGACATTTGTGGGATCCAACTTTGGTTGGATACAGGGCAAAATCTACTCTATTGAGAACTATTTTCACAGTCAAATTGACCATGTAAGAAAAAAAGGGAAAAAAAAGTGACTTGGGTCATTTTATATTTAAGTATCCTAGTTGCCGTTGGGGAGGGATCAAAAGTTGGGTGGGTAGGCGTCTCCTTATCTGAGGGCTGAATATCGATCTGGTTGTGATGATGATTATCAATGGCTTTTGTGAGAATCTGAGGCCTTGAGTTTGGATCTGTCTTGTCTGGGTCTTTGTGACAGGCTTTTTGAACCAACTCTTCTGTTCAGGTTTTTTCTCTTTTTTCCATAGGTTGAAGAAGATGTCTGCAACTTCCATTGTCGTGGCCTCGAAGCATGCAGTGGGAACAAAAATCTCTTTTTTTTTTTAATATAAACTTGTATTGATCTAAGACTTCTTTTTTTTTTTTTTTGTTTTGTTTTGTATTGATCTAAGACTTAATGGCACAAAAAAGATATACTGGGAAGCAAAGAAAAATACCAAAGAACAAAGACCAAAAAAAAAAAAAAAGAAAGAAAGAAAAAAAGTAAGCCTAACAAAACAGCCCCATACAAAAAGGCAACCAAAAAACCTCCCAAGAAGTTAAGATATCACCTCCCTCCATTTGAGAAGGATAATGTCTATAGGCAGACTCCAAAACTCTTGAAGAATAGACACCCAAGAGGCGGCCAGAAATCTGGACCTGGAGATAACAACATAGGACGGAGAAGATTTTCCTTGGAAACATCTAGAACTTCTTTCCTTCTAGATAGCCCACATGGTTGCAAAAAACAGAAGCACGCCATAGCAGTTTCCTTTTGTGGGAACCAAACATAAACTTCCAAGCTCCAAAGAGGTCTTGAATGGATGAAGTGAGAATCCAGGACAGATCGAAGGACTGGAGGAGGGAGTTCCAGATGTCAGAAGCCATTGGACCATGGATGAAAATAGCGGCCGCATAGCGCTACGCTAATCGGCCATTGCACCCGTAGCGGCCGCTACGTCCGCTACGGGGTTGCTACGACCGCTACGAAGCTGCTACGGGACCGCTACGGGGTGAGAAAAATTCCTACTTTTCAAATTTTTTTTAAAATGCATAATAAAACTTATTTTTTTTCTTTTTCTCTCCAAATAACATTTCTACACAACTCTTCTACCTTTTTATGTTTAAAAGAACACCAAAAAGCACATGATCTCGCCGAATTACAGTCGATACAAAGAGTTATTCTCAATGATTCTTCTCTAAGTACATCCTATTAAACTTCCCTTTGGTAGATGTATTTTTTTTTTTCTCTAGGTACTCTTAAGTCTTGACTTTATGACATAGTTTTTTCTATTATAAGCGTTTCATTAGTTTCTAAGTTAGCATAACTAAGCAACATGAACACATGTGAAAAAAATAATCATTACTATTATTTTCTATTTATATAGTGATACAGGACCTCATACAGTGAGGGGACCGCTACTCCCCCTTACCTTAGTTACTTTTGCAAAAAAAAAAATACATTTTCTTCCATTTTCTAATATTCTAGATTTTCTAGAATTTTTTCATATTTTTTTGACGATTTTTCCAAATCGCACCACTACGTAGCTTTTTGGCGGCAGGCCGCTACGCCCGCCGCTACAGCTATTTTCATCCTTGCATTAGACAATGCCAGAGAAGGTGGTCGACTATTTTTTCATCTGACAGACAAAGGGGGCAAGCATTAACCACTATCACATTGCAACGACAAAGATAGTCGAAGGTGAGGATACGACCTCGAAGCACCAGCCAAGCAAAAGCCTACACTCCAAGAGGCACTTTGGATTTCCATAGAAAGTCATAATGACTATTAGGGGAGGGAGCATCGGACAAAGCCGAATGGAAGGATGATGAAGATCCCTTCTTTGGACAAAGCCCAGATTCCACCCCCACCCCAAAAAAAAAAAAAAAAAAAAAAACCACACACACACACACCCCTCTTCAAGGCCCCTAGAAGGCGAAGAAGCTCTCTCTCCTCATCCTCTCATAAATGCCTTCTAAAAATTGGGGTCCATACAGTATGATCATTAATCCTGTTTTGTGTAATTTGACTTTGGCCAATTAATTTGAGGCACATTTGAAGAGAGAGGGGAACTCCTCAGCAAGAAGTCTATCCCCGTCCCAGACATCCAGCCAAGAAGAGAGGTCTTCCTCTGAGCCAACCTTATATATAACATGAGCTGCGAAGAGGTCCTTAACCGAGATAATACCTCTCCACAGACCAGAGAATCTGTATGACGGCCCTGAGACATCCCCAACCATGTCTACTTACTCTATATTTGGCCAGGTCTAGTTGCCTCCATAGACTATTTGAATGCTCTCCTATCCTCCACAACCATTTCCCCAATATGGCTCTTTAAGTTTTAATATTTTCTAACCTCATATTTTTCCAAAAGAAAACAGGTAAAACGGGATGCTAAAGCGGCCGAAATGTTCCAATGTGGAATCTAACAAAAATGAGGTCCAAAACGAAATTGAAAGCTTAGGCTCTAATTTCTCATCATCCCACTTGGATTCAAGCCTGATTTGGGTCTTTTTGGGTCTTTAAGCGAGTTCTCTTTCCTGGGACTTTTAGGGAGTGTTTAAGAGAGTTTCAAAAATAAGGTCTTGCATGTCGGCGGTAGCCAATATCAAAATGTTAGGTAATCTTTTTAACTCTCTTTCGTAATACTCTATTGGCATGGTGGAAGCATTTATCTAGATTGTCCATGGATCAACCTTCCGGACCGGTGAACCACGTAAATCTCTATGTATCATGTGGTTTGTGTACTCTTTCTATTTATTATCCACAATATTGCATGGATTTAATTTATATGGAGCGTTGTCAGAATTGCATGTTCATGTAAATTGGAAACCAGTTGATTCAGGGAAGAAGCCGTATTCCAAACATCTAGAGGCTGGAAGTTGATAATCGGCATACCTACATGTAACTCATTGGGTCCTATCTGTACTTACAGTGCACTGAGAAATTCCAGTTCCTGCTACTAATTAAAATGATCCAGATTTGCATCATTAACACCAAGCATAAAATCACTTATAAGTTTCTGAATCTAATTGGCAAGCTAAAGTGCATCATAAACCACATGAACATACAATTCAAAGTAACAAGTAGCATCTGATATCTTGATGTTCAGTAAGAGAATAATAGTCAATTCTAACCTTCTCAAGGATGGAAATGGCTTCTTTTGTCGCACTTTTCTCTCTTTCTGTTGCGAACAAAAGAAAGAGAATTCAATTACCATTATAATTAGATACAGCTACACATTTAAACAAAACAAAAATCAATTCCATTCAATAACAAAACAGAGTAAAAACAAAACAAAAAAAGAAAAAAAAAAAAAAACCAAAATAAATAATCAAACAAGGAAAAAGATAAGATATTTTCCACTTTAATCGGATCATCCTATCCATCATTCATCTCCATTTGAATGCTCAACTTCAGCTTTTAACCATTGTTACTTATATAATTTTAAATAAGTTTTCTGAGTTAAGATGCATTTACACTGCTTTCAATTAGATTAAAATTGAAAAGGAAAGCACCCCAACAAGTGAAATGAAATTTAGAACCGAACCCATGTCTCAGATTAATCAAAGATGGAGAAACTGACTAATAGTGCATGTGATTAGAAACCCAGAATGCGAGTGGTGGAGAAGCGAAGAAGGGGCCTTGTAATCAAACCGAGGGAGGCTGATAACTGCTGAGTGCTGCTCCCATGGGGCCATACCCGCTCTTTCTCCTGCTCCTGTTTCTTCCACCATCCTCTCTCTCTCTCTCTCTCTCTCGATCTCTCGATATTTGCTTAAAACCCTTCCAAAACCCTAGACCTTACACCAGAATGAAAGCTGAATGCCGATAGATACAGTTAGAACAAGCCCAAAGCAAGATGCATCCAGATCAAGCCTGAGCTGGCCCAACAGTTAAACACCTCTGGCCCTATTTTATGTGTTGGCCCATTGACCACGAGTGATACTGTCAACTTGAAGATCCCGAGATTGATTCCTGGACATATGTATGATACCGCGGTGCCAAACAATGCCCTAACGAGCAGCTCATATGTGTATGATATGGTTATGTAAAGTAGTGCCCATTTGTTAGCATGGAATTGAATTTTCAGCAATAGAGGTTCGAACAAGGGATTGTTTTAGAGGTCATGGAAGAACAATATCAAGGTGGAGATGTAGATCAGAGCTTGACTTCCTTAGAATTCGATTTGCATGGGTAATAATTGTATATTCATTTTTCATTCCCCAACTCAAATCATTTTTCAATAAGGGAAAGATTATTTGATTATTATTTATAGATATTTACCCTTGTTCCTTTAATTTTAGTAGCTTTTAGGAATATGTTTGTTAAGATTTCTATTAATTCAATATTATGCAGACAAATAGGTCCTAAGTAAAGAGGTAAAATGATTTAATTGTCTGTTGAATTTCAAATAATCCAAGTTTTATTTTTCACTAGGTCATTGTCAAATGCATCTAATCTAAATATCCATTCTCCATAAAGTGCTCTTCGGTAGTGATTTTAGACCGGCCATGATCAGGGCGAGCCATCTTGGGCCGGACTTGGATATATAATTTGGAATGTGTTCAGATGAAGTGATAGAAAAGCCCAAAGCCCCAGTCTGGCCAGTATAATGAGTGTCTGTAGAACACTTAAAAAGCATTTTCAAGGCTATTGATTCATTAAACGTTTTCTGTAATAGGCTCTAATTTGACACTTTTCCAATGATTAAAAATAATGGCACATAGTATATAGTTTGCATCTTTCAATTTCATCAAAAACAATATTTGGAGTGAACAATAACATAAATGATATGGGATTAAAAAAGTAAAATAGAGTAGTGGGAGAAAGAACAAGTCTCGAAATAAGTTCAACGATCCATTTGTTTGAGCCCCTCTTATCAGAAGGGCCAAGTTTGGAGAGTGGCCAATGAGCCTTCCCTTTGGTAGGATAATAATTGCCCGGAAATCAAACCTAAGAAAGAAAGGATCAATTTACTTCTTCATCATGTTCACACCTTGCCCATTTAAAATAACTTTCTTCTTTTTGTTTTTAAGAACAATGGGAGGCCAAGTTGCTTGGGAATCTCATTTCTCGCCTTGCTGCTTTTGCTCCCTACGCAAGCAGATCCTCTCCCCACATGATTGTGGGTTTTGGCTCCCTACTTTTACAGGCTCTCTAAACTTTCTTCTTTACTATGTACACAAAAATTCAATCCTTTTTTTTTTTTTTTATACGTAGCTAAAGGTGTTGGAACTGATTAGAGATCCCATCCTTCGGAGATAAAAACTCGCTACCTCTGCACAAATCCGTCCTTTGAGATACTATATGCTCTCCCGATAAGAAACTTCATCGTTATAGATATAACATCCATTGTAAGAAATAGAGTTCCTGACCAATTGCGCAACCCCCTGTTACCATGAATTCACTTCAAAGTAGGCAGACTAGAAAGTTAAGGGTGAGAAGGTGGAGCTGTGAATTGGACCCTTAGCTTCATATGATTTGATATACTCTGGCAGCTAGGTGTTTATTTCTCAACTCCCCTTAATTCATTTTTTCATTAAAAAGAAGGAATTGTTTGATTTTTCATTAAAAAGTAGGCATACACCTTTATTTCTTCAATTTTAACTTCTTCTACAATATCTCTATTAAATATTGAAAACTCATCACTAAATTTTAGAATCCCATGCTCAGGTAGCTTTAGAAATTACACGATTCATATCTACTACCTCTGTAAAAGGGAAGATAAGCATGTCAAATTGTTTTCTCTACACCACCGTGGGGCCCACTAATTGCGCATTTTGACATGCCTATCTTCCCTTTTATAAGGGTAGTAGATCTACACCACCGTGGGGCCCACTAACTGCATCTACTACTCTTATAAAATAGAAGAAATGACATTCTTATCTTATTTCTATCCATATATCTACTCTTATAAAAGAAAGAAAGATGAGTCCTTTTTTCACTACACACATAGCCAATCAAACGAAAGTTGTGGGGCCCACCCTTATTATAAAAGAGAGAAAGATAAGTCATTTTTTCACTACACACATAGCCAATCAAATGAAAGTTATGGGGCCCACCTTTATATATATATATATTTAAGATGAGTCTTTTTTTCACTACACACATAGCCAATTAAATGAAAGTTGTGGGGCCTACCCTTATATATATTTATTATGGATAAAGATATGGAACGACACACATAGCCAATCAAATGAAAGTTTTGGGGCCCACCCTTATATATATATATATATATATATATATTTATTATGGATAAAGATATGGATAAAGATGGGGACATAATGGGAATTTCCCAACCTCTACTCTTATAAAATGTCTAAAAAAAGAGAAAAATGATGTACTTTTTTCACTATACACATGCCCAATAAAATGCAAGTTGTGGGGCCCAGCCTTATATATATTTATTATGTACATGTATTTTATGTATGGATAAAGATGGGGACATAATGGAAATTTTCCAATTTGTCTAAAATCGACTTTGGACCAGGCTTGGATTTAGAGGGGTTTAAGGATCCGGATCAAGATGATCTAGAAAACTAAAGTTTAGGAATTAAAAATATCTACCCAACGGTACCATAATCTCAAAAATCTAAAATTACAAAAAAGACCCCTAAATTCTCTGAAAAATTGCTAATTGCCTCCCTATTATACCCAAATGAACTCGGATACAGACCAAACTTGGCACACACAATCCTAATAATTTTTTAATCTTTTATATTGAGTAGATGCTGATATTTTAAACGTAATAAAATTTCATTTTAATACATTCCAATAAATCGAGTAATTTTTTTCGATTTCTTTGTTTTTTTTTTTTTTTTAAGGTAGTGGAGAAAAGAAAAGGAAAATGTGGATAAGATTGGAATCTATTTCAAATCAATTTCTCAAATGTTGTTTTTTCCCTCTTTTTTTTTCAATTTTATTTTAACATTCTTCTTATTCAGATATTACAACATTTTCAATATAGGGAATTTTATGGGTATGAGGTTTTTCCTCTGTGAATAATTGTGTAAGGAATAACATGATATTTTAACAGATTCTTCATTGACTCTTAGCTTCTTTTGGAATGGAGGGAGTTTTCATACATGTAAGTGAGCACTGTCTACTGAAATTATTATTGTTTGATTTTGTCTTCTTATTTAATTGTTTTTAATCTATTGTTGTAACAAAATCTTCATTCTAAGAAAAATGGGTGCAACTAGAGTTAAGAAAATGATGATGAAGAGTTGGTTTTTTCTTTCTCATTCCTGTTTGGGCCAAAGTTAGGTCCATTGATAGCCTTCGTGCTTTGATAGTTTTAATTATATGTCTATTTTATTTCTTGAATCTCAACTGCAGGCTTCCGAATTGTGCATGTTTCGTGTTTCCTTATGGTAGAACTTTGTATTTAATTCTCACTCTATGTTTGGAATATGAATTTGTGCATAACATTTAAAATGAAAACTTTATACTGTTTTGTTATGTGAGATAGGAAAATGGAAAACTCAAATAGAAAGTGTCATGGTTGAGAAAAGCAAAGTAGACAATGACTAAAAGGACAATGTTATGAGGCATGGAAAAGCTTTCCATTATTTGTTAGAATTTGTTTTCATTCTTCATAGAGTCGAAGGGGAATGGCTTTTTTTAAGCAGTACAGGTGCTAATATTCAAAAGGCCAAAAACTTAATCCATATTTGTATAAGAATTTGACATTTTATGTTGTTTCTTTTTCCTGTTTTAGTTTATGTTAGTTAAATTCTTATGTTCTAGACCAATGTATTTTCAATCGTCACCCTCCAAACCCATCAAGAGTGGGATAAGACCAATAAGTATTCATTCGTGGTTCTCATTGAACCATTTTGTTCACTAATTTTCAAATTTTTATTCATTTTTTTTGTCTTTTGTAAAATTAATTGTGAGATATGGTGCAATTAAAGAATCATTTCGAAGGAAAAATATTTTAGATTTTATCATTTACAAAGATTTTTTAGTCTTTCTTGGCACTATTTTGTCCACTCCGGTTAATAAACAAAGGCAAGGTGGGAAGAACAAAAGATTTTAACTATGCACTATTTACTCTATTATATGGTTCATGGTATACATACTGCCTTTTAACTCTGAAAACTTAAATGTCATGTACTTTTTCAATGATAAACCTTGAACTAAGATGAGATGAAAATAAAAGAAAAAATGAACAGTGTATTTTATGATGGATCAAAAGAAAAGCAATCAAGTGTATTTTACTTACTACCTTTTGGTGTTTAATATTTACAATTTTGTGGGCACTTTAAATACTTTGCCATCAGTTTAAAAGTCGCAACAAAATGTATTAGCTAGCTTGCTACTTTTGTTATTGTTGCTGGTGGCCAATTGGTGGTTGTGTTATAATTCAAATACCAAATTGACTACACACGAAAGAATTAGCATTCTCTCTGTTTTTTTTTTTTACAATGTTAATTGTGCAAATAGTTTCTATTTATTTATTTATTTTTATTTTTTGGTGGAAATAAAAGATACTTGAGTGGTATTTGTATTTGAAATTTGAGGGTTAAGAACATCAGAGGGCTCCGGGAGGTTTCCAGAAGATATGAGATTATTTTCTTTATACGGATGTAACCCTTTCTTATTATTTTTTAAATATTAACCCTTTAATCTTTTGTACACTAACCTTAAATATTTATAATTTGATGTTCCTTCAGTTGTATATTATTTATTATGGCCTTTGAAAAAGGTATAGGGACCTCCAAAACTTATAAGCACATCCCATATATACAGGTACTTCGTTTGCATTATTGCCTTATGTTTAGTTTTTTCTTTTTCTCTTTTAGAAAAAAGTAGCAACTAACAAAATATCATTAATAAGAAAGTAAAATGTACAAATTTAAACTCATTTTATGTCCGCCCTATTTTTTTCTCTCTTTTAATGAAAGTTACCATTAAAAAAATTAAATATTATTTTCACTTTTGCTTCATGTGTTTGTATTTTATTTACTTAGAATAATTGAGTTTTCAATATGACATAATAGTTGCATTGATCTTGATTGATACTCCTGTTGAAAGAGTAATCACAAGTTGGATAATGTGATAACTACTACTAAATATTGGTTCTCTTCTGATATTAGTGATTGCTAAAGATAATTCCATAAATGCAATTTAGTGGTAGGTCTTATAGATTACTATCGTAAAATTGTTGTTGTTCAATCAGTACAATTTTTAGTTTCTTAATATACAACTTTTGTGAATTTTTATTATTATAAAAGGCCATTTCAAGGGCATGAATATATTTATTTATTATTGCTCTTACTCATGAGGCTTAAATTGAAAAACGTTGATCATTTTCTAACACATTTATTTCTTTCATCATTGCAAGCATCTTCTTGCTCTTCTTCTTTTCATATATTTCAATTAAACGTCATGCAACGAGAATCTCATAGAAACTCCTTGTTATGCTAGCATTATTACAAACTCCAGAGTCAATGAATGAAGTGGTCGTTTTAAGTGTAAACAACCAAAATAAGTATTTGATGACGAGCTGCAACAAATTCAGTTTGTCTTTGTTCGTTTCGAATTTTTCTTACTTTGATTAGCACTCCCATCCTTTTTATAGAACATAGCAGAAGAGTTGATTTAGAATACCTATGTTACATTCTTATGTATTTCTTAAGAGGAAGGTCCAATTCTTTTGACAGATTTGTATTTGTAGTTTTTTTATTTTTTGGTATTTTTTCCCTATAGATATCTCAATTTGTGAGCTTCCATTTAACTGAATTTCTATTATTACTATGTATTATCTTTTTCTTTCAGGGTATAAAATATAGCACTTTGTATCAAGCAAAAGAAGATGCTGACTCTTGGAGAGGTATTGCCTCTATTTACCTGATAGTGGTTCATCTTATAAAATAAAACAAAACAAATGTTAAATACTAATATTGTTCAACATGTGTTCTGCAAATCTTACCCGTCAGAGTTCATATCATAATTCCACCATTGTTGATCCCTGTTACTTGAGGACAAGCCAGATTACTTCATTATTCTTGACGGTTGGTGTGAGTTGTTATTCTTCTTTATAAGTTAAGAGTAAAACTACCATCTTAGTTTTGTTATTCTGATGTCCTTAGGTAAGATATAATTAATTTTTTTTTCTAAATAGAATCTGATTTTGTTGTGAACATATAATGTTTATGGTAATTGGTTAGAACAGTAAGCTCATCTGGTTCTTCATTTTTATTTTCATTTGTTATAAAACTGCAGGCTATCAATTTGACTATGCTTTTAACTGGACTCCAACTTTAGCAGGTCAAGTCTACCAGGAAATTGATAAGTCGAACTAACATGTCAAATAAAGTAAATTGAAATTTCTTTGTACACATTCATGATAAAATATCTAGATTTATGTGATTTATATCCTCAAAAAGTTATATAAATTCCATATCGATTGTCTTTTGAGATCTCATTTTTTTCACTATATCATTATTTTATTGTTTTCAAATGTATAGAAAAAAAGTAGTGTCAGCTGTATTTGGACATTGCACGGGCCTTGCAATTTACAATCACTCATTTTTTGTTGAAAATTTATTTTTAAATGTATTGAAGCTTCTACTGAATTTTTTCAGAACTTTTTTTTAAAGATTTTATTAATAAAACTGTGTGTTCGATGCACGTGCAAGGGCTCCACTAGTCTTATTATAAAAGAGAAGAAATGACCTGCTTAATGTTTTCTCTACACCACTATGGGGCCCGCTTGAAGAAATGACCTGATTATTATAAGTGAGAATCCTACTTAATATTTTCTCAACACCACTATGGGGCCCACTTGATGAAATGACCTGCTTAATATTTCCTCTTCACCACTATGAGGCCCACTTGAGGAAATTAAATGACCTACTTATTATAAAGGAGAAAAAAATGACCTGCTTAATATTTTCTTTGCACCACTATGAGGCCCACTTGAAGAAATGACATGCTTATTATAAAAAGGAAAATTGACATGCTTAAATATTTTCCCTACACCACTATGGGGCCCACTTGATTTGCTTAAAGTCACCTTTTTATACAAGAGAAGAACACATGGCAGATTCTCAACACACCCAACCCTGATGGGGCCCACTTAGATGCATCTAATGCATGCCATCCAAATGGATCTCATCAATTGATCTGCTTAAAGTCACCTTTTATCTATCTACCCTTATAAAAGAGGATAAGTTGCATGGTTGCTTTAGTACAACCATTGTGGGGCCCACCAAAAAATTTATAATAATATATTATATAATAATAATAATATAATATCTATACCCTTATTATCTATCTATCTCATACAAACTTTTTCACTATACCATTATGGGGCCCACCCCCAAATATTATAATATCATATAATAATATATTATTTTCTATCTACCCTTATAAAAGAGGCTAAGTTGCATGGATGCTTAGTACAACCACTGTGGGGCCCACCAAAAAATTTATAATAATATATATATAATAATATATTATATAATAATAATAACATAATATCTATACCCTTATTATTTATTTATCTCATACAAACTTTTTCACTAAACCATTGTGGGGCCCACCCCTAAATATTATAATATCATATAATAATATATTATTTTCTATCTACCCTTATAAAAGAGGCTAAGTTGCATGGTTGCTTTAGTACAACCACTGTGGGGCCCACCAAAAAATTTATAATAATATATATATAAAATAATAGATTATATAATAATAATAATATAATATCTATACCCTTATTATCTATCTATCTCATACAAATTTTTTCACTACACCATTGTGGGGCCCACCCCCAAATATTATAATATCATATAATAATATATTATTTTCTATCTACCCTTATAAAAGAGGCTAAGTTGCATGGTTTCTTTAGTACAACCACTGTGGGGCCCACAAAAAAATTTATAATAATATATATATATATAATAATATATTATATAATAATAATAATATAATATCTATACCCTTATTATCTATCTATCTCATACAAACTTTTTCACTATACCATTGTGGGGCCCACCCCCAAATATTATAATATCATATAATAATATATTATTTTGAGAAATTGCAAACATTTTCACTGCACCTTTGTGGGGCCCACCCTAAAATATTATAATGCAAACTTTTTCACTACACCATTGTGGGGCCCACCCCCAAATATTTACTATCTACTATCTACTACTATACCATCATAAAAGAGGGAAAGTTACAAACTTTTTTCACTACACCATTATGGGGAAATATTATAATATAATTTAATAATATATTATTATGAGAAATTGCAAACTTTTCACAATACCTTTGTGGGGCCCAACCCCAAATATTATAATGCAAACTTTTGCATTACACCATTGTGAGACCCATCCCCCAAAAAGTATAATATAATATAATAATATTTTAGTATGAGAAATTACAAACTTTTTCACTACACCATTGTGGGGCCCACCCCAAATATTATAATATAATATAATAATATATTATTTTGAGAAATTGCAAACGTTTTCACTAACCTTTATGGGGCCCATCTCAAAATATTATAATGCAAACTTTTTCACTACACCATTGTGGGGCCCACTTCCAAATATCCACTATCTACTATCTATCTTCTACTCTTATAAAAGAGGCAATATTACATGGTTTCTTTATTACAACCATTGTGGGGCCCACCAAAAAATTTATAATAATATATAATAATATATTATATAATAATAATAATATAATATCTATACCCTTATTATTTATTTATCTCATACAAACTTTTTCACTACACCATTGTGGGGCACACCCTCAAATATTATAATATCATATAATAATATATTATTTTAAGAAATTGCAAACTTTTTCACTACACCTTTGTGGGGCCCCCCCCAAAATATTATAATGCAAACTTTTTCACTACACCATTGTGGGGCCCACCCCCAAATATTTACTATCTGCTATCTACTACTATACCATCATAAAAAAGGGTAAGTTGCAAACTTTTTTCACTACAGCATTGTGGGGCCCACCCCCAAATATTATAATATAATATAATAATATATTATTATGAGAAATTGCAAACTTTTTCACTACGCCTTTGTGGGCCCAACCCCAAATATTATAATGCAAACTTTTGCACTACACCATTGTGGGGCCCATCCCCCAAATAGTATAATATAATATAATAATATATTATTATGAGAAATTGTAAACTTTTTCACTACTACACCATTGTAGGGCCTACCCCAAATATTATATTATAATATAATAATATATTATTTTGAGAAATTGCAAACTTTTTCACTACACCATTGTGGGGCCCACCCCCAAATATTATAATATAATATAATAATATATTATTATGAGAAATTATAAACTTTTTCATTACACCTTTGTACGGCCAACCCAAATATTATAATGCAAACTTTTTCACTACACCATTGTGGGGCCCACCCCCAAATAGTATAATATAATATACTAATATATTATTATGAGAAATTACAAACTTTTTCACAACACCTTTGTGGGGCCCACCCCCAATTATTATATTATAATATAATATAATATAATCATATATTATAATGATATAATAATAATAATAATAATAATAATAATAATAATAATATAAAATCTATATCTATATCCTTATTATAAAAGAGAAGAGAAGTTGTATACTTTTTCACTATACCTTTGTGGGCCCCCCCAAATATTATAATAGAAGATAATATAATAATATATTCTTATTATATTATAATAATAATCATATAATATCTATGCCCTTATTATAAATGAGAAAAAAGTGTCATGCTTTTTCTCTACACAACTGTGGGCCCCACTTAGTATTATGATATTATATATATATAATAAAAGAGAACTACACATATGTGGGCCCCAATAAAAGAGAAGAACTTGTCTTGCTTTTTCTCTACACATCTGTGGGCCTCACTTAGTATTATTATATTATATTATGTATATATAAAATAAAAGAGAACTACATGTCTGTGGGCCCCACTTAGTAGAAGAACTTGTCATGCTTTTTCTCTACATCTAGACATCTGTGGGCTCCACTTAGTATTATTATATTGTATATATATAAAATACAAGAGAACTACACATCTGCGGGCCCCACTTCGTATTATTATATTATATATATGTATAAAATAAAAGAAAACTACACATTTGTGGGCCCCACTTGGTATTATTATATTATACCACTTAGTGGAAGAACTTGTTATGCTTTTTCTCTACACATCTGTGAGCCCCACTTAGTATTATTATAATATCTGTATGCTCCACTTAGTATTATTATATTAGATATATATATGATAAAATGAGAACTACACATCTATGGGCTTCACTTAGTAGAAGAACTTGTCATGCTTTTACTCTACATCTACACATTTGTAGGCCCCACTTAGTATTATTATATTATATATAAAATAAAATAGAACTACACATTTGTGGGACCCACTTAGCAGAAGAACTTGTCATGCTTTTTCTTTACAAATATGTGGGCCCCACTTAGTATTATTATATTATATTATATATATATAATCAAAGAGAACTATACATCTGTGGGCCCACTTAGTATTATTATATTTCGATGAAATGCTTAGCTCAAATGATTATGAAAAGGGTTGTGTTTGAAGAATTTGTTCATTCACTACTGCAACTCAAATGAGAAATTTCAGTTGAGATTTTCATGTATAGAAAATTTCAACTTCAATCCCAATGCCTGTAAAGACACAATTTGCTTGGAATCTTTGTGATTTGTTGTTGATTCGTTTAAAGCTATGAGTTGTATACTGTTTTGGTTGGTTAGTATTTTGTTTCATTGAATTTGGTAGGTATTTGGCGCTAGGTTTTAGACAAATTTTAATGGAAAATGGGCCGGACTATTGATCTATATTGAAATTGGTGAGTGTTTTGCCTAATCATGTATGGCCAGAAAAGGTTGGTTTTCAACTTTTTTTTTTAAATTAGTTTTCTTCCATATATCTTGTTATCCCATCTTCTTTTTACTTTTTTCTATTGAAGCTTTCACTAAATTTCATAAGAACAATGAATGATTGTAAATTACTTAATTTGCCAAAAAAATGAGTTATATGTAAACTTGTCATTCTCCATTGGGATAGTTAAATTGAGTTTTTCAATGACTTTATTTTTTCAGATTATCATACTGAACCTTGAAAGAGTATGTTCCTTGCACATGCATTGCATGTGCAGGGCTCCACTAGTTTTATAAAAAGAACACATGGCATACTCTCTACACACCCACACCCCTGATGGGGCCCACTTAGATGCATCTAATGCATGCTATCCAAATGGATCCCAAATTGATAAACAACAATGCATAGGGCCCACTTATACCCTTATAGAAGGAAAGATGAAACATGCTATTTTATCTACTCCATTATAGGCCCCACTTACACCCACACTTGATGGGGCCCATTTAGATGCATCTGATGCATGTCATCCAGATGGATGGAAGATTAGGGTCCACTTACATGCCACAGCTCCATTCTTCCTTTCCATGCTTGGATTGTTCCTCTAATCTACACCGTCGATTGAATGAAAAAAATGAGAAGTTGTTTGTAGGAAAAAAAAAAAAAAGCATTCTTCGTCTGATCATCTCTCTCAGTCATCTTCACTCTCCCTATTGCCATCTTCCATCTCCATCTCTCTCGCGACTGAACCTAAGAAAACACATGACAAACAAAACCCTAGAATCCGACTACCCATTATCCTCCTCTCCTTCTCCACAATAGATATCCTTCTTCATCAAGCTTCGAAATTATTTAAAATCTTCCTTTTTAAAATCAATTACTGTTTTAATTACCCGTGTTGGGCATGAGACCCATGTATGGACCAGCTTTTATTTTCTTCTCATTATAGTTAGAAATACTAGAAATTATATTTTTCATTCATGAATTTGAAGTCAAGTAGGCATGGAGGTTGAGGGTTCAGAATAGTGCTACCACATTAGGGCCACAAGGGATCTATTTGGCTAGCTCCCCCGGGCCTATAGGAATTAGTCCAACGCAAAGGATTGGTACACCCTTGTTATAAAAAAAGAACTTGAAGTGATGTGGTCCCGGCCCAATTACCCATTCAATTCTAGTTTCTTCTCAATCTTTTCATGAAGTAGTACAAATATAATCTGCCCTATATAGAAGACATATAAGCAAAAGTTGTAGGATATGCAGAATCATTGCCTTTCTATAAATAAAAATCTTAACTTAACTTATCAAGCTTATAATTAAAAATTTTAATTAATAGTAAAAAAAAATGTTCTCTTTCTAAAATCTGAATTTTTGGCTATTACAAAATTTATCACTAAAGCAGAAACTAATATGTGGAATTCATAAATTTAATCTATAAATTAATTTAATAAAATATAAATATTTATGGATTAAGTCAATGTTTTGATTATTTTTTTTTTTAGATTTTGTTTAATATGCTTGGACATTTCTTTCATATTAACTGATAATTCTTTTTTTTTTTTCTTTTTTGCCCATGCTGGGCATGGCCCTGCTTCACTAGTGCAAAGAAGAAGAGAGAGACCATGGTGCATGCTGGAGCCAGAGTAGCTTATCCGAGAGAGAGAGAGAGACTGGGTTTTTCCATGGGCCAGGGTTGGACCAGCTAGCCCACATAGCCCTAATGGACTTTTTCAAGGTTTGAGGGGGGCCGAAGCTCCATGGTACCCATACATAGTTCTGCCCTAGGGAATATTAAGGGAAGTGTCAACAGCCGAATTTTGCCAATGTGATTTTTTCCCTCATTTCGGCACTCATGCAGCTTTACCACTGCTTGTAGAGGTGGAATGTCGGATTTGCAACTTTTCCTCCGTTTAGAGAGGAGGAAAAGTTGACTTTGCTGATATCCCACTCATTTTTATTGCGGCAAATTTGGATTTACCACTTTTCTTTGCTTGGGGGTCGTGTGTCTTTGACGCGTGGGATATATAAATACAATTTGCACAGGTAAATGATGAATATTCAAATTTTAAGTATGTAATGTTTACACATGCATTTCTTTTTACAACGTTGGTCTAATAACACTATTTTCGTATCATTTACACATGTGATTCATTTTTCTATGTTTGTTTCAATGATATGTGTACATGTATTAAACAATTTTGTAAATGATACTTATTAATCATTAAATTATATTCTACAATAATGATATGAAAAAGAAACAAAAAAGGTCTAATTTATATCAAAGTTTTCATTTGCATTTTAGATCCTTAAAAAAGAACATGTCTTTCAACATGAAATATACTTTTCAAAAATATACATTTCTATCAATGATCACCTTAAAAATAAAATACATTCTAACATGTTTGGTTAAGGAAATATGAGTTTATATTCTAATGGTTAATATTAATTTTTTATTAATTAATATTTAGTTTAATATTATCTTAATTCATTATTCAATTTGCATAAAACTTAACCCAAGCATCTCACCTGCTTTATGCTAATATTAATCAATTATGGAAAGTTCTTAAAATGAGTATTTTGTTGTTAAGTTCAATCATATTAAAAGTGTCACAAATTTGTCTTGGTTAGATAAAATCGCATTTATACATGATTTTTGAATGATACCATAATGCTATATAAAATACATTTTTTTCTTCCTTCTTACATTCATTTATACATGATTAAATATTTTTAAAGTAATGCAATAATAAATAATTTTAGAAAAATATTTGAGATAGTGGAAGAAAACTAAAATAATAAGGTACTTGTTCTAGTTAAAAGTTGATAAACAAAACCATTGAGATATTTATCTTACAGACCGTCTCTTAAAATTCTTACTATCAATAAGGTTTTTTTTTTCCTTTTGTCCTGCAGATTTTGTTCCTTAAAAATCATTGGAGCCATTTTCAAGTCTCATCATCCTACACGTGAAAAAAAAGAAATCTAAAAGGAGAAGAGAAGATAGAGAATCAAATTCTGAAATAATAAACATACAGAGTAAATAGATTTTATAAAGTTTTTTTTTTCTTTTTTGTATAGCAAGGCAAGAGAGAGAGAGAGAAATAGAGGTTACCTTCATAAAAGGGAGATGAGATGTAGGGAGGATTTTCATTCATAGATTTTATTATTATTTTTTAAATGCGTTGGAGGGGGTTTTCGAACCTAGAACTACTTTGAGGGAAATACTTATTTTATTATTATTTTTTTAAATGCGTTGGATCAAGTTTCGAACCCAAAACCCGTTTGACTGAAATTGCCAAAAACCAAACTGTCCGCCTCTAATGGGTATTCTTTGAAATCATATATGGTTTGGTATTTTCTTTTTCCCACTTAAACAGGTATTCAAATCATAGTGTGAGAATGAGTTCATTTTCACACCATTTACACATCTAATTTATATACAAGATGCGTAAACACGTGTAGACAAACATGACTGATGCATAAATATTATGCATATTCACCATTTACATATGTAAATGGGTGTAGACAAACGACCCCTTAGAGAGGGGGAAAACTTGCATTTTGAGATAACCCGCTAATACAGACGGCGGTAAACTTGCAAACCGACTTTTTTTCCTTCTCTTTTTACTCTTTTACATCTTGGTATGGTCGCAGGTAGGGGCTTAGGTCCACACAAGGATGGATGGGCATGTATGATTAATATTTAAATACAATAATAATAAATACACAATAAATAGCTTTTTTGGTGAATTGACTTTATTGGTGAAGTGAAGTTAATGGTTAATACAACAGAGAACAAAAGTAGATATTTGGTTAAATCAAAAGGTGAGAGAGTACATTTTTAGTTTTTTTTTTTCCTTTTAAAAAGAAAAGTATTTTTTGTAATGATGCTCATGGATCTGGCCGGGCCCGACTTTCGGTCGGGCATGGGGTTTAGGTTATAATAGATGGGTCGTGCTCAAATTTTTTTATTTGGACTCAGTGGTTGAGAGTCAGAATCCTTGCCCGGCCCTAATATACATTAATTAGAAGGGAGGGAGTAGTAACGGGGGGACTCAAATCCCATGACCTCTCACGGAAGGTGAGATAACCAAACTAGTTGCGCTGGCCCAGGACATGGTAAGGAACTCATTTTTTGTTCTATATATCTAACATGGGTCGGGCTCGGGCATCATCATTTCCATGCGGGCAACGCTCAAGCCAGCAACTTTAGGCCAGCTGACTCAGACTTGCACGAGGCTTAGGCTTCAAGTTTAGAAGTCGGTCCGTTTTGAACATTCCTCAGCCCAGCCTAGCCTTGTCCATGAAAACCCCTAGTATTAAGGAATGCCAACTCAAGCTTGACTCTACATAGTTACCAAAACTTTGTAACTAGAGTAAGTTAGGCCAGTACAAGGGTAGATATGGACAGATCCATTCACCTCTCTTTTAACTCAGTAACTTACTGTGTCAAGTCACCTGGGGCAGGTCTCGGCTAGTAATAAGGAGTTTATAAATTAGGGGTTTTGACAGTACAGTAATATTTGCCTCTAAACAGTCGAAGTCCAAATATTTCAGTATCGCACAAACAGCTTTGCGGAAATTTATTAAACTACAACGGGTAATAGGGAAATATCAAATCCTAATGCAGCTGTACGAGTGAAATCCCTATAAACTACATTCGAACTGCATCCGTCAGCATCAGTCACACTAGCTGGTACTGATGACTGAAACTGTCTAAAGCTAAACTATAGTTCGATTTCAGAGTTCTTAAACTTAAACCTAGTTTTTTTGGATAGAGATAAGATCATGAAAACCATCTTCTTGATTGTTTAACTTATGAAAAAGCCATCTCATCTATTAAGAACCAAGCATTTTTTTTTTTTATTTCCGGAAAATTAAGAACCAAGCATTTGCCAAACCAGAGCGCGTGATCCCATGAACACACAATCAACTTACAGCGAAGGGTTGACATTGGGGTTTTTAAATTTAGGCCAGTTGTCAATCTGTTTCTCACAAGCGTAATTAAAAAGCAACTTTATAAACAGCTATCCTTCTTTGTTTTGCGTTTTTAAATGCTCGCGTTCTAGACTTCTCTCTGTCTCTCTCTCTCAACTTAGGGTTTATATGGCAAGTCTAATATATTTGAAATAGATCCGATTAGATTTTTTTGAAATAAAGTTGTTCAGATTTTTTTTTTTTTGCTATCGGAGGGTTCCTAATCCTTTGAGCTGGACTAATATCTCCAGGCCCAGAGGGAAGTCGAGTAAATTCCCCTTTAGCCCTAGTGTGGTAGTGTAGTCTCGAATCTACAACCTCATGGTGCAAACCATAAAGTTGTTCATATTAGATCTTTTAATTAATATACTGTAAGATACGTTTGCTTCCATTGGAAAAAACAAACTTTTTACATTGAAAAAGTTATATGGGCAAAGTTTTCTTATATAGTAATGCAAATTTGTCAAAAAGTAAAGGTAGTAAAGACCAACATATAATATTAGAGAGTTTATATGAGAAAACTCGTAAAAAAAAAGAGGTAAAGAGTGTGTTGTTTTAAATATTTGTGTCTATTTGAAAATATTACGTACTTTGGGTTGCCTTTTGTAAAAAGATTCAAATGTCTCAAGCTAGCTAATTGAATCAAGCGTCCATACGAAACATTATAAAACAGTCTAAAATACTCAGGCATTTTATTTTAACCAATTTTAAATCAAATATACCAAAAAAGAAAGACTTTCCAAACAATAACTTACATTTGTTTGAAATAGAGTTGTTCCAATAAGAGCATTTTAAAAACAGATTGTTTTGCATGCCTAATTCAATCTTTTTGGATAATTATGCCTGTTTGGATTTGAAAAATCAAGATTGTCATATTTTCAAAGTCGGACGCGGGCCTTGAAGTGCTAGTGGAGGCTTATTATAGTTAAAGGACAATTTCACTTGTCAATGAAGTAATACAATTCTACCAAAAAAATAAAATAAAAGAAGTAATACAAATAAACAAACAATTTAAGAATTTACTCTCCCCGAGGGAGGAACATGCAAATAGAAAAGCTGGACGCGGGCTCTGAAGTGCTAGTGGAGGCTTATTATAGTTAAAGCATAATTTCATTTGTCAATGAAGTAATACAATTCTACCAAAGAAAAAAAAAAATGAGGTGATACAGATAAACAAACAATTTAAGAATTTACTCTCCCCAAGGGAGGAATATACAAATAGAAAAGTTGGACACCGTTTCTGAAGTGCTAGTGGAGGCTTATTAAAGTTAAAGGACAATTTCACTTGTCAATGAAGTAATGCAATTCTACCAAAGAAAAAAATAAAGTAATAAAATAAACAAACAATTTAAGAATTTACTCTCCCCGAGGGAGGAATATACAAATAGAAAAGTTGGACGCGGGCGCTGAAATGCTAGTGGAGGCTTATTATAGTTAAAGGACAATTTCACTTGTCCATGAAGTGATACAATTCTACCAAAGAGAAAAAAATGAAGTAATACAAATAAACAAATAATTTAAGAATTTACTCTCCCCGAGGGAGGAATATACAAATCTATTTGAAGTTCTCAAGGAGAAGTAACAAATTGACTTTGACCACATTGCAAATTATTAAGATTTCTGAACCGGGCATCCCATTCCCTTCACATGTTCAAAAGGGTTGATGAAATGCTTCTTGTATTTTATTTTTCGTTTTGGCTAGGTTGGGCAATTGATCTGGATGAAATTTTAAACTTGTAGACCCAGAAATCAATTTCTGAACATGTGTGTGATTCCCCACTGTCAATACCACTCAATCATAAGTGTGTTGGCTAAATGCTTCTTCTATTAGTTTATGAATCATGTCAGTCTTTCCAAGTTACATAACTGTCATGTGTGAATTGGTAAGGCCAAACATTTGAAATCGAAAATTTAGGCATTTGTTTATATCAACCAGGATTAGCAAAAAGGAAATCTTCTAACAACTAAAGCTTTATTTTCATTTTTACGTGGAATCGCCCCTGCTCCCTGATAAGATCAGTCTACGACCTTGGACTATTGGCTAAATGCAGCTAAAGTTATTAAAAAGGCAAATAATGCCACAATCTTAAACTATTTTGTAATACTAGTGTAAGAGGCCGGTGAAAATGAAAAAAATATTAAAAAAATATATTTTTTGAAATATTTTGAGAAAAAGATAGATACAAAATAAACAAATATATTATCTAATTGTAGGAGTAAAAAACCTAAAATAATTTAAATTGAATAATTAAGATTACATATAAATTATCGAGAGACCAACAAACGATATAAATAATAGTAAAAGAAAAAAAATATTGTTAGGTACATTATCCACAAAATAAGCATGTCCCACCTCATGATCGTATCCACAAAAAAACTAGATGATCATAGCCTCCAAATACTCATATAAATGTTTCCCACTTTTATAATGTTTGTATGATCTAAAAAAAATCAAAGGGGCTGTTATACCCATAAAAAAAAGGCCCATGCTGATCTCAGGCAGGAAAAAAACTATATTTTAAATTTTACTTTTTTTATATAAATGTGAAGAAAAGAAATCTAAAATAAATAAGAAGTCACATAAAAGGAAAAATACTTACTAAAATTAAATAAATTACAGTATAAATCTAAAATGATAAAATCTCACCTATTTTAACTTTTCATACAATTTGTAAGTAAAAACAAAAGAAAAAAAAAAGACAATTTTCCAATTATCCATTGCCCTAAACTAAATAAGTAATCTAAAATCTACATTAGAGATCAACTACCTTTTTACTCTCCTTCACAATTTGAACATTTTGAAATTGATTTATTGAATATCTGCAAAAGAAGACTCAGATTAAAAAACTATCATTTTTTTTTTAATAAGAAACAAGCATAGCCATACAATTACATCATATTAACAACAATAAGCAATTATTTTAATAAAATTATAAATATATTTAATATCAATAAATTTCGAAGTGGTCGTAATGTAATATACAATGTATCAATATTAATAATTCATAACTCACTCTTTAAGTTAATAACTTATTCAACTTTCGAAACTGAATCTCAAATCTTCTTAGATGCACAAAAACTTGAATGTAGAAAAATAAAACATATTAGTGTTTAATTTTTATATTCAAGCTTCCACAAGTTTTACAGGAGCAAACAACGTTTCCTCCATTTAAAAAAAAGGAAAAATAGAAACTTTAAATATACTGTCCATCTATATGGTAGTAAGCTACTAGAAGACACTTTTCGTTCCTTTAAAATGGAAGGAATCTTGTACAATCTGTAAATGTATATTGTGAATGACTTTTCCTCCCTTTAGAACCAAAAAAGTCTTGCAAGATCAAAGAGTTATATGGTGGACAACTCTTCCTCCATTTGGAGTGGAGGAAAGAATATTGCAAAATCAAGCAAATGTAAAGATATATGGCAGACAACTTTTCCTCCCTTTAGAGCGGAGGAAATCTTGGCATAATGTAGAGTTATATGGTAGACAACTTCTCCTCCCTTTAGAGAAGAGTAAAGCTTACAACATCAAGCATAATGTAGAGGGGTGTATATATATATGTATGGCGGTAAGCCCGCCAGAAACCTACTTTTGCATTTCATGGGATCTGATAATATTTTATGGACATAATATAAATTAGAATAAAGATAGGAACTAAATAATACTTAATGGCTCATATATTATATTATGGATAATTAATTGATCATACTTCTCCTTTAATTTTATTTTGTGTGCCTGTTTCTAGAAACAATAAACATTAAACCATTATAATTGATTGGATAGTGCGAGAAATTAGAAGGGGAATATAATAAGAAGGCCCCATAAAAAGTACTTAAAAATTAAAAATATATTAAATTAATATAAGACTTTAAACTTGAGAAAAGAATATACAGTTATTTTTTTTAAAGAATTTTAGAAGAAGATAAGATGAGAATGAAGATTAAGAATTTATGGCAAAAGAAAAATATTCTTGCCAATGATAAGAGGTGAAAATGCAAAAATAGTAGGAGATATTGTACTCGATCAAAAAGATAAAATAAGAGAAAAAGGAGAAAGTGAATCGAAAAAATAATATTAAGAATTCAAAACTTATATCTTTCTGATTTTAATTGAAAATGGGCGGAAAATCTATCGAAAGAACAACAGATTTTTGAAATGAAAAATTAAAAAATTCTTTATTTAGTAAGAGTTGCCAAAAGAGAATATAAAATGTTAATAAAAAAGAATATAAACATAAATAACTTAAACCAATGAAGAATGTAAAACAAAAGTAAAAATAAACGACTTTAAAATCAAAGTAATTGAGAATTTCAAGAAGATGAAGATGGTTGTCTTCCTAATCATGTTCCTCACTGGCATTCCTTAGAATAAGAAAGCAATTAGAAAACTTGGGGTATTTTAAAGATATAATTAGAGAGAAAATAAATCTAAAACAAATAAATACACTTTTTTTTATTCTTAAAAATTTATTGAAAAAGAAAAAAAACATTTACTTTGATCATGAGAACCATTCAATTTGTCTACACTGATCTTCACCAAAAGAAATAAACCAATATCAATAGGCTCATTTTTTTTTAAGAGAGAAATAAACCAATATCAATAGGCTCATTTTTCTTTAAGAGAGAGAGAGAGAGGTATATGTAAAAAAATGAAGATGAGAAAAACAGTATAAATAAAAAATAAAACCTACCAAAGATTCTTGGGAACAACATCAAAATTTGTGAATATCTTGGCGTTATTGTGATGGAGTTGGTTCACTAGGTGGTATGTATCAAGTCACCCATAAATAAAAAAGCATACATTAATAAATGATACGCTATATAAATTATCTAAAACTAATTATAACAATTAGAGAAAATCTACAGAAACTGTGTTGCCTCGTCCAAATAAATCTGTGGATATTGCTTGGTGAAAAACATTAACCTCCTTTTGCCTCCAAGGGTCACATTGGATCCACCAATCCAATTAAGAGAAAAATGGAAAAAAATTCCAAAAACCAGAAATGGCAAAAGAATAAGAAAAACAGAACAAGTCATTAGTTCGGAAGGATCAAGAACAACACAAAATTTGGCTCGTAAGTTTTTCATACCGTACCATCAAGAACACATGCACATCAGTATATCCAAATGCTTCCACTCTTGAAAATCTTTGATGCATTAGAGTTTTGATCATTCTTTGAAAAAAAAAAAAAAAAACAAAACCTGCACTTGAAGAAATAAGTTTAATATCAAACGCATGGTCCTTGAGTTTAATACTTCTCTTTATGATCTCATATTCTCTCAAAGAAGAAAACGAAGATTTGGAAAGGTGATAAGTACCTAATTGTTAAGTAATTAGAGACTTAATTTCCCTTCCACCACCTTCATTCGTGTTTAATTCCTTTGATTTCATATAATTTTGCACGAGTGTTGGTCTTTGGTCAATTGCAGGAAATTAGTGAAGAATGAAGCTTTTGGGATGATGAATAGACCAAGTGCAGATTGAAGGATCAAGTGACTTCGAAGAATTGAGCAACAAAGAGCAAGAACTTGCACTTCTATACTCCAACCGGAAGTTCTACCGGTAGAGATGTCCAAAAATTGGACAGAAAAGCTGCAAAAAGGAGATTTCACTCTTCTACCGGAATTTCTACCGGTAGAGCTTCTTGTACCGCAAGTTCTACCGGTAGAAAATGCTGAAATTCAACCAGTGAGCTGAAGGCATGGAGTTCTACTCGTCCAACCGGAATTTCTACCGGTAGAAAAGGTTAAACCGCAATTTCTACCGGTAGAAATGGCCGAAAATCAGGCAGAGAGATGGACAGCAGCTGTGCACTTGTCTACCGGTAGTTCTACCGGTAGAACGACTTCTACCGGTAGTTCTACCGGTAGAACACTCGGATTTCACTTTTTGGGGTACTGTTGTAATTAAAGTTTTGGGACCTATATAAAGCATTGTAACTCGACATTTAGGGTTATCTGGGAATAGTCTTGGTTTCCCAGCCCCCTTTTCTTTCCTCCTTTGATAGATGAATGTATAGGGAGTTTTCCATTGAAAATCGTTGTTGAAGTTTGCTAAGCACATGTAGTAAGACAGAATTCTTCATTTTTAATTCAAGTTTTCGATAGAGGTAATGTTTTAATATTGTTCTTTCTATTCTCTTGCTTTCATTTAATTTATATTTAGACTTCTCCATTAATGGAGGGGTAGAATCTCAGATGGTTTAGTCTAAGGGGAAGTTATCCTGGGTTTTACATGGTTATTCTTCCTGATCATGCTTTAATGATGAAAGATAATTTCCATTGATGTTCTGTTTTCAGAAATCTTAACTGAGATGTTAAGCCTTTTACCAATTGTGTTCATCTAGGGTGATACAATTGGTGCTTAGGTCGATGACTCTCAGGTTATTGATTAGAACGTTTAGAATCTCTTTGGAATTTATTCAATTGGATTGATATTTGATTTTTACGAAGGAATTTTCCAGGTAAGAATTGGATTGCTCAATTTCTAACCTGCGTAATGGAAAGGAAGATGAAATCATGTAATCCCGGGTGAATTGAACCCTAGGTTGAACCATCTCTCAGCTTAACAATTTCAATTAGTTTTGCAGTGTTAATTAGTCCTTAGCCTAGAATCAATTCAATCCTTGAACAAAAGTTGGTCACTCTAGACCAAAAGAAGTCCTCTAGAGCTGAAACCTTAGTCCGTTCTCTGTGGATTCGACCTCTTCGTGAGCGAAGTGCTACACAGCGATAAATCCCGTCCTCCGCTTAGGACATCCAAGCACACCACATAAATCAGCTAAGCATTTCTGGCGCCGTTGCCGGGGAACGGCAGTTAAGGTAAAAACAGCTTTGTGAGTATTTCTTCTTATTCTTTTCTTTTTAGTTTTCCTTTAGGATTAGTTGATTATTTTGATAATTGGGGTTGTTTGTGTTATATGTCCTCTCATTACCGTAGGGACATACACAACAGATTGGTCAGAGTAGATCTTACAGAAGTTCCTATAACCGATTGGCCAGGGATCGACATTTTTGTTGAGCTTCCCCTGCCCGACCCTTCTTTTGAAACAATGGCGGATCGACAGAATGATAATGACCCCCATAATCAACATAATCAAGCTGTCCCACCTAGGACAATGGATGATTACTTGACCCCTAGGTGGACTGATGCTCCATCTTGCATTGTAGATGAAGCTCAGGGTGCAATTGCATATCAGGTCAAACCAAATATTTTGACTCATCTTCCTACCTTTCATGGAATGACATCTGAAATGCCTTATTTGCACGTTAAAGAGTTCAATGCCATAATTGAAACCATGTGTCCTGCAGCTCAAAGAGAATCAGCCAAACTTCGGTTGTTTCCTTTCTCCTTGAAAGGGAATGCCAAAAATTGGTTGAACAATCTGAGATCTGTAAGAATCACCACATGGGATCAATTGCAAAGAGAGTTTTATAAAAAATACTTTCCCCATCAGAAAACAATTGCTTTAAAGAAAAATATCCAGAGTTTTGCTGAAAAAGGTGGAGAGTCTTTTCATCAATGTTGGGATCGGTTCCATGAGACGTTGAACTTGGTCCCTCATCATGGTTTTACCATTCCTGAGTTGGTTACAATATTTTATGAAGGATTGAGTTCAACAAACAAACAGTTCATTGATATGATGTGCAATGGTACTTTCCGTGCCAAGGAACCTCATGAAGCCTATGCATATTTAGAGAGTTTGGCAGAGCAATATCAGGTTTGGGACACCACCAATCCCAATGATAGAACAACTCCAAATGTGTTTCCTAGTGCTCCTAGTGCAGGAAAGTTTACTTTGAGTGAGAAGGAGGATTTGAGTGCAAGGATAGCTCAACTTACCCGTCAGATAGAAGGTTTAGAGCTGAAAAGAGTTAGTGAGATTAATCCTACACCAGTTGCCCAAGTGGATCAATTGTGTGCAATTTGTTCACAGAATGATCATGGTACAGACAATTGTCCAACCATTCCTTCCATCAAGGAGTTACTCCATGGTAACCCTCCATCTGATGTCAATGCTGTGAATCCCCAGCAGAAGTCTTCTTTCCAATCTAACCAATATCAGAACTTCAACCCTAGATACAATGATCATCCCAATTTTCGGTGGAGGGACAACCCACCCCAAGCCCACAATCAGAATTCTTCAAGTTTTCAGTCGCAGCCCTATCAGAATCAAGGGCAATTTCCTCAGTCTAATCAAGGTCAAGGGCAATTCTTCCAATCTGCCCCACAGTATCAGCAGCAGAGATTCCCATCTCAGCAGCAGTTTCCATCCCAGCCTTATCAACATTTTCAGCAACAAGGACCCCCTCAAGGTCATGCTCCATATCAGCCTCCCCATAAGAGAAGTCTAGAAGACACCTTCCAAGCCTTTTTGAGTAGTCAGACTTCCATCAATGAGCAGAACAACCGGACCCTAGAGAACATCAAATCTCAATTAACTACACTTACCAATGCGGTGAGTGCTAGTCAAACCACAAGGGGTGCCTTGCCTACCCAAGCTATCCCTAATGTCCAAGGCCAGCACTTTGTGGCTGATTCCGGTGAGTCGGATGCTCAAATGGAGCAACTTAAGGCTGTCACCATTTTGAGGAGTGGTAAGATCATTGATAAAACCATCTCTCCCAAGCCATCTAAACCTGATGTTTCTACTTCCATGGCACTTCCTGCTTCGCATGAAGTGGAGGAGCCTAAGAATTCTGAGTCTAGGGATGAGCTTTCAAAGAGATCTAATGAGTCCAATGAAATTAAGAAAGATGAGTCCCCCACTTCTACCATTCAAGATCCTAAAGTCCAAGCTTTCCAACCCCCAGCTCCTTTCCCTCAGAGGTTGAGAGGTAAGTCCAAACCAGATCTTGCAGAATCTCTTAAGGAGCTTTTCTCTCAAGTTAAGCTCAACATTCCGCTCTTGGATGCTATCCAACACATTCCTGTCTATGCGAAGTATCTTAAGGACTTGTGCACTTACAAGCGCAAGTTCGTGCATCAAAACAAGGTCCTCCTAGCAGCCAACGTCAGTACCACCATCTCTGGTTCTCTTCCTCCCAAATTCAAGGATCCTGGTTGTCCTTGCATTTCGGTAGAGATAGGGGGAAAGAAGATAGAGAGAGCTTTGTGTGATTTAGGGGCAAGTGTCAATCTTTTGCCTTATTCAGTCTACCTCCAACTCGGGTTGGAGGAACTTCAGCCCACCTCGGTTACACTTCAGTTGGCAGATAGGAGTGTTAGAGTCCCTAAGGGGATTTTGAAGGATGTGTTAGTTCAGATAGGGAGTTTCGTGTATCCCGCAGATTTCATTGTGTTGGACACATGTCCAAATCTAGGGGTTAGTGATCAAGCCCCTATCATTCTAGGTCGTCCTTTCCTGGCTACCATAGATTCAGTCATCAAGGTTAGGAATGGGAACATGTCCATCACCTTTGGAAACATGACCCTTGATCTGAACATCTACAATGTTGCCTCCCAATTGGGAGATGATGAGGAGATACATGAGGTGAGTTTAATAGAGAGTTTGGTTCAAGAACATGTGGACACACACTTTTATTCAGATCCTTTAGAGACATTCTTGACCCAAGAGGAGAGGGAGTTTCTTGAATCCCCTGAGGTAGAGTATTTGTATTCTCTATTAGATGAGGTTGAGGAAGTCAAGGGTGCTGCGTATTGGGCACCAAAATTTGAAGAGCTTCCGAAATCGGAAGCTAAGTCTATGCCTAGTAGTGAGGAAGCCCCTACGCTTGAGTTGAAGCCTTTACCCTCTTCGGTAAAATATGCTTTTCTTGGTGTCGACGAGTCATATCCTGTGGTGATTTCCTCTTCTCTTGAGGAACACCAAGAGACCCAGCTGTTAGAGGTCTTAGGTAGGCACAAGAGAGCAATTGGGTGGACTTTAGCTGATCTATAAGGGATTAGTCCCTTGATTTGCACCCATAGGATTCATTTAGAGGATGATGTCAAACCTTCCCGCCAGCCCCAGCGTAGATTAAACCCTGTTCTGAAAGATGTGGTTAGGAAGGAGATTCTGAAATTGCTTGATGCTGGGATTATCTATCCTATAGCTGATAGTAAATGGGTGAGTCCTATACAGGTAGTGCCTAAAAAGGCAGGGGTAACTGTTGTGGCTAATGAAGAAGGAGAATTAATCCCTACTAGAGTTGCCACGGGGTGGAGAGTTTGTATCGATTACCGAAAGCTTAATGCCAGCACGAAGAAGGACCATTTCCCTCTTCCTTTCATTGATCAAGTCTTAGAAAGAGTTGCAAATCATACTTTCTATTGCTTCCTGGATGGGTATTCAGGATATAATCAGATTGAAGTGTCTTTAGAGGATCAGGAGAAGACCGTGTTCACTTGTCCCTTTGGGACCTTCGCTTATAGGCGCATGCCCTTTGGGTTGTGCAATGCCCCGGGCACCTTTCAGAGGTGCATGATGGGTATTTTTGATGACATGGTCGGGGACTTCTTGGAGGTATTCATGGATGATTTTTCTGTTTTTGGAGATAGCTTTGCGGGATGTTTAGAAAATTTAGAAAAAGTCCTAGAAAGATGTGAGGAGAAGAAGTTAGTCCTGAATTGGGAGAAGTGTCATTTCATGGTGACACAAGGGATTGTATTAGGCCATATAGTTTCTCCTAGAGGCATTGAAGTGGACAAGGCTAAGGTGGAATTGATCTCCCAATTACCTTCACCCAAATGTGTCAAAGATATCCGATCCT
This sequence comes from Umbellularia californica, assembly GCA_028538565.1. Classification (NCBI taxonomy): domain Eukaryota; kingdom Viridiplantae; phylum Streptophyta; class Magnoliopsida; order Laurales; family Lauraceae; genus Umbellularia; species Umbellularia californica. Next base: position 13,517,094 of record JAPQWN010000008.1, on the reverse strand, counting down.
TCTTAGGTCATTGTGGTTTCTATAGGCGATTCATTCGTGCTTTTAGCGCTATTGCACGCCCTTTGTGCAATCTTTTGACCAAAGAGGCACCATTTGTTTGGACCGAGGCTTGCGAGAAAGCCTTCAGCGCTTTGAAAGCGTGCCTCACTTCTCCACCTATTATGCAAGCCCCGGATTGGAGTCTTCCGTTTGAATTGATGTGCGACGCTAGTGACTATGCCATTGGTGCCGTTTTGGGTCAAAGAAGAGATAAAGTCCCTTATGCCATTGCTTATGCCAGCAAAACCCTGAATGATGCTCAACTCAATTACACCACCACAGAGAAAGAGCTGCTTGCTGTGGTCTTTGCTCTTGATAAGTTTAGATCCTATATCATAGGTTCTCCGATTGTTGTTTTTACTGATCACGCAGCGCTCAAGTATCTGATGAGCAAACAAGACGCGAAAGCGCGTCTCATTCGGTGGGTCTTGCTGCTCCAAGAGTTTAATATCACCATCCAGGATAAGAAGGGGGTTGAGAATGTCGTTGCGGATCATCTTTCGCGACTTGAGTTCGAGGATAAGTCATCCCATCTTCCGGTCCTTGATTCTTTTCCCGATGAGCAGTTATATTCAATGTCGACGTGTCCGTGGTATGCGGATATCGTCAATTATCTCGTGACAGGGCAGCTTCCTACTGACTGGACTTCTCAAGTGAGAAGAAGGTTCTTAGTGGAGGTGAGAAAGTACGCTTTCGATGATCCTTATCTTTACAAGTATTGTGCTGATCAGATTATTAGGAGGTGTGTCCCTGAGTCGGAACAACAGAGTATCTTGTCTTTCTGCCACACTGAGGCGTGTGGGGGTCACTTCTCATCAAGAAAGACCACTGCAAAGATTTTGCAGTGTGGCTTCTTCTGGCCCACACTTTTTAGAGATGCCCATGAGTTTTGTCGGTCTTGTCCTAAATGTCAGCGGTTAGGAGCTATTTCCAAGAGGAATGCCATGCCCCTTCAGCCCATGCTTATCATAGAGATCTTTGATTGCTGGGGTATAGATTTTATGGGTCCTTTCCCGAGTTCGTATGGATTCCTCTACATCCTTCTGGCTGTAGATTACGTGTCTAAGTGGGTAGAGGCTATTCCCACTAAGACCAATGACCACAAGGTTGTGGTCAAATTCATGAAGGAAAATATTCTGTCTCGGTTTGGGATGCCGAAAGCCATGATTAGTGATCAGGGCACTCACTTTTGCAATCGTCCCTTCGCGGCCTTGATGGCCAAGTATGGGATCACCCATAAAGTGTCCACTGCCTATCATCCCCAAACCAATGGGCAAGCTGAATTAGCCAATAGGGAGGTCAAGCACATCTTAGAGAAAACTGTGAATCCTAATAGGAAGGATTGGTCAACTCGGTTGACTGATGCTTTATGGGCCTATCGAACGGCCTACAAGACAGTTTTAGGGATGTCTCCGTATAGGCTTGTGTATGGCAAGACTTGTCACCTTCCGGTCGAAATTGAGCATAAAGCATTCTGGGCTCTCAAGACTTTAAATTTCTCTTTGCCCAAGGCAGGTGTCCTTAGGAAGTTCCAATTGACCGAATTAGAAGAGATGAGGAGAGAAGCCTATGAGAACGCTAATATCTACAAATCCAAGGTCAAGGCTTTTCATGATAAAAACATTGTGAGGAAAAACTTTGAGGTGGGGCAAAAGGTCCTTTTATATAATTCAAAACTTCATCTCCACCCGGGAAAGTTGCGTTCAAGATGGGCTGGGCCTTACTTTGTGCACAAAATCTACCCTCATGGTGCTGTTGAGGTTTTTAATAAAAATGATGGTAAGATTTTCAAAGTTAATGGGCAAAGGCTTAAGCCATTTCTTGAGAATTTTGTAAAAGATGAAACTGTGGAAGAGTTAGTGGATCCGGTTTATCCGGAACCCACTAGTTCTTAATCTTCCTTGACTTTGTTTGTGCCAGCTTGCATGCATTCTGTTTTTCTCTGTTTGATGTCTTTATCTTGTTTGTGTGCATGATTGGCCTAATTGCATCTTCAAATAAATAGCGGATGATGCTACTCCGTATCACATCGTTCTTTCGTGTGATGTCTTGGAATCTGACTTTAAAAGACCAATGAAAAGTGGAACTTCTTTTCTTTTGGGTACGCCATCGGTGCTTACCCCTTCTTTGTTTCTAACCAATGGTTGCTGTTAAGTCTTGGCAGGTTATTCGTTCTACAACAACAACCTTGGTAAATTGGTAACTTCATTCCTCTCTTTTCCCTTTGTTCTTAGTTCTTTTATTCATTGAGGACAATGTTTTGTTTAAGTTGGGGGGGAGAGGCATGAAATTCATTCATGCTTATAGATACTTGTTCATACATGAATATAGTTCATTTTTCAGTATTTAGAAAGTGTTAATCCAAGCCTTGCTTTCATTTCATTGAAATTCTCATTTGGAGATTCAACTTCCGTGAATTACATGATTTATGCCCTCTGTGATAATTAGGTGTCGTTGAATGATTGTCGAGTTGATCATCACATTAAATTGAATTCATACCATATCCTTTTTTTTAGAGTGCTTGAGTGATAGATTAGATTCCACACACTTGCAAATTCACACTTTTGTAGCGTTGAATTGCATTCATTTTACCTCTTTTGGAAGTGGTGGCACAAACTGTTAATACAAGGAAATTTTGTTGTCTATGAAACCAGAAAAGAGTCACCCTTGTACCCTTTTTTTGAGCCATGTTCCTTATCCTACTATTCTTGTGCTAAAACTTAGGGGACCGGTGTAGAGGAGGAATGGGGGGTGTGAAGAATTTCTGCAGGAGAAAAATGGGTGCCTATTGAAAATTGGATTTGGTTGTGATATGTATAAGAATAACTTTACAGTGGAGTTGAGCTTCTATTCCTTTGTAGTGGAGTTTTTGAGTGGCTGAAATGAAGGCATTTTATGAAGATGGATTCAGTGAGACTTCTGCTCTTTCAGTAGCCCGTTGCATAGTTGGTGAAATTCGTTAATGAGTCGCTTCGAAGGACTATAAGTGAGGCTTACGACTGCAGATATTAAAATCAGAGGAAGAAAGTTGTGGCTTTGTAGTCATTCATTCAACCAAAAAAAAAAAAAAAAAAAAAAAAAGTTTGAAAAATGATGGTGAATGAACGGCAGTACCGGTAGAAACACCGGTTTAGAAATGGAAAATTGAGGCAGAGAAGGTGAAGTTTCAGAAAAAACAGAAGAGCATTTCTACCGGTATTTATACCGGTAGAAAAGGAAGAATGAAAAGCAGTACCGGTAGAAACACCGGTTCAAAAACTGGAAATTTTGGCAGAGAGTGTGGACTTTTGAATGTTATGACAGAACCGGTATTTCTACCGGTAGAACATTATCTACCGGTAGTTCTACCGGTAGAAAATTATCTACCGGTATTTCTACCGGTAGAGAATGCGGGCCCAGGCACTCAGGATATATATCTTGCCCTCGTGCTGTTTTCATTTCGTTTGCTTCCTTCACCTTTCTCTCTGGCGGAAACACCTTCCTTCTCAAAAAAAAAAAAAAAACCCTAGCCCCAAACTTCCAAATCCTCCATTGATCCACCCAATCTTCAGCCAAACTCGTCCAAACTTCTAATCCCATCTCCATTCCTCTCTCCTTCATCGGATTAAAACCTTCCAAAACCCTAAGAAACCCACTTTGGCCGAAAATTTCAACCTTCCCCCTTTAGCCATACATTCATCAACTCCAATCATCTCTCCTCCACAAACCCTTTTTTTTTCATTCTACATTCCACCCTCCTTATTCTCCAAAACCCTAACCATGCCAAGAACAAAAAATCCGAGTGTTGGGGGCGCACCAAAGAAAGGAGCAGTTGCCAAAGTAAGGAAATCCAAGGGAAGCACTTCAGGGGGAAGTGAGAGAAGGGCAGAAAAAAGACCAAGGGAGTCTTCTCCTCCTCCTCCTCAGAAAACTGCGGATCAAATCAAATGGGAGAAGAAAGTTGACAAGAAGGCCTTTGTCATCGAACGTAGAGTTGATGTGGGGAAACTTGGGAATGGAGAGTGCTTCGGAGCAATAATTAGCAGCAAACTAGAGTATATGGACACTGCATTCACAGGGTATATTCCTAACCTCGTTCGTCAATTTTACAAGTCTATGGAGCTTGTTATAGCAGGGGGTGAGCAAATTGTTGCCATGGTGAATGGAACAAGGATTAGGGTGGACCAATATATCATTGCAAAAGTCCTAGGATACACCCCTGTGGCTAGGGAGAAGATCACATTCCCTAACCCTCAAAATGTCTCCTTGGAAATTCCCTATGCCCAATTGGTGTTGAGAGAAGAAGCTGTGGTAGAAGGGACAACCACAGTTGGGAATTTGAATGGGGAAGCAGGAATGTTGAATAAAATCATGCATTACAACATCTTCCCTCGAGGTGATGAGAAGATGCTGGGAAGGAAGGAGATGGAATTGCTTTGGGTAATCTGGAGCCCAAATGAAGGGCTGAATGTAGCTCAATTCATATACAATCAGATGAGAAGATACCCGGAAGAGAGCACAGCTAAGGCAGCCCTCCCATACCCTTGTCTCATCACTAAGATATGTTTGGATCAGAAGGTGGAAAGAGGTCCAGATGACCGGCTTCTGCCTAGTGATAGGGGGGCAATCACTGTTAAAACCATGGCGAAAGCCCGATCACAAAAACGGGACTCTCCAGCAGCAGCTCAGCCCTCTTCGTCCCTTCCAAAGCAAGTGAAGGGTTCATCTTTTCAGACTTATATGAAGGATTTATTGAAGTGGATTGGGTGCAAGGTGGATGACTGCATAGATGGGCAGAAAAAGATTCGACAAGAAATGGAGAAGCAGAGATCCCGGCAGGAGTATCTGATGAAGTTTGCCGTATCACAAGGAGCTGAGCCATATGTGTCACCCCAGAGAGAGGCAGAGGCAGGCCCGAGCCAGCCTAAGGGTGATGGTGATGCTGCAGCAGGAAAAGAGGCAGAGTTAGAAGAAGATGATGATGAGGAAGATGAAGATGAAGATGAAGATGATACTGAAGATGATACTGAAGAATTAGTCAGTGAATGAATTGTCTAGGGTGATGGTTGGTCTTAGTTTAGCAGCGGGTGGTATTTCAATTGCCTCATTTTGTTTTTTTTGTCAAGTGAATTGTGATGGGCATGGCCATGGGGTAGTTGACCCAAGCCATGTAAGGCCATGCCCCATTTGGTCTTAAAACTTTCATTGATAACCCTTTTCAGTTCAATCCTAAAGTCCTTGATTAATCTGTTTGTGTCATTACTTCCATTAACATGGCATGCATGTTTGAATTATATGCTACTCTTGTGTTGTTTTGTATGTGTGTGACGTTAGGATAGTATCGTGAGATTAGTTTTTATGGGATATGTTCGTTCAAATGTGTGACAGTTACTTGAGTGATGAGCTTTTGTGAGATTTGGAATCAAATTGGATGTGATGGCTAACTCATTTTAAATTGAACATCTTGATTGAATGTTTTCATGGCCTTAGACATTTGCATCAATTGGGCATAAGTCATGTATTTCCATGTTTAATTGAGAATCATCTGTACAAAAAGATAACTTCTTCTTAATTTGCTAGGGACTAGCAAAGTCCAAGTTGGGGGGTGTGATAAGTACCTAATTGTTAAGTAATTAGAGACTTAATTTCCCTTCCACCACCTTCATTCGTGTTTAATTCCTTTGATTTCATATAATTTTGCACGAGTGTTGGTCTTTGGTCAATTGCAGGAAATTAGTGAAGAATGAAGCTTTTGGGATGATGAATAGACCAAGTGCAGATTGAAGGATCAAGTGACTTCGAAGAATTGAGCAACAAAGAGCAAGAACTTGCACTTCTATACTCCAACCGGAAGTTCTACCGGTAGAGATGTCCAAAAATTGGACAGAAAAGCTGCAAAAAGGAGATTTCACTCTTCTACCGGAATTTCTACCGGTAGAGCTTCTTGTACCGCAAGTTCTACCGGTAGAAAATGCTGAAATTCAACCAGTGAGCTGAAGGCATGGAGTTCTACTCGTCCAACCGGAATTTCTACCGGTAGAAAAGGTTAAACCGCAATTTCTACCGGTAGAAATGGCCGAAAATCAGGCAGAGAGATGGACAGCAGCTGTGCACTTGTCTACCGGTAGTTCTACCGGTAGAACGACTTCTACCGGTAGTTCTACCGGTAGAACACTCGGATTTCACTTTTTGGGGTACTGTTGTAATTAAAGTTTTGGGACCTATATAAAGCATTGTAACTCGACATTTAGGGTTATCTGGGAATAGTCTTGGTTTCCCAGCCCCCTTTTCTTTCCTCCTTTGATAGATGAATGTATAGGGAGTTTTCCATTGAAAATCGTTGTTGAAGTTTGCTAAGCACATGTAGTAAGACAGAATTCTTCATTTTTAATTCAAGTTTTCGATAGAGGTAATGTTTTAATATTGTTCTTTCTATTCTCTTGCTTTCATTTAATTTATATTTAGACTTCTCCATTAATGGAGGGGTAGAATCTCAGATGGTTTAGTCTAAGGGGAAGTTATCCTGGGTTTTACATGGTTATTCTTCCTGATCATGCTTTAATGATGAAAGATAATTTCCATTGATGTTCTGTTTTCAGAAATCTTAACTGAGATGTTAAGCCTTTTACCAATTGTGTTCATCTAGGGTGATACAATTGGTGCTTAGGTCGATGACTCTCAGGTTATTGATTAGAACGTTTAGAATCTCTTTGGAATTTATTCAATTGGATTGATATTTGATTTTTACGAAGGAATTTTCCAGGTAAGAATTGGATTGCTCAATTTCTAACCTGCGTAATGGAAAGGAAGATGAAATCATGTAATCCCGGGTGAATTGAACCCTAGGTTGAACCATCTCTCAGCTTAACAATTTCAATTAGTTTTGCAGTGTTAATTAGTCCTTAGCCTAGAATCAATTCAATCCTTGAACAAAAGTTGGTCACTCTAGACCAAAAGAAGTCCTCTAGAGCTGAAACCTTAGTCCGTTCTCTGTGGATTCGACCTCTTCGTGAGCGAAGTGCTACACAGCGATAAATCCCGTCCTCCGCTTAGGACATCCAAGCACACCACATAAATCAGCTAAGCAAAAGGTAGGAAGTAAAAGGAGGTTAGAGACGTGGGTATTTGGTAAAAAGATAATGAAACCATACATGTGATACTTTCTAGATTTGAAAGTGAGATTTTTGGAGGTGCAAGTATCGTGAAAGCTAAGTGGGAGATTTAAATTATATATGCAAGATTTTAGAGGGAGAAACTTTAGGAGGCAAAAATCAATGCAAAATTAAGTCTAACAATAAAAAAAATCTATGAGACTGATGGAGAGAGGGTAACGAGAGAGAGAGAGAGAGAGAGAGAAAGAGAGAGGAAAAAGGAAAGATCGATTCCATGATTAAAGTGAGATTTTAGGAGTTAAATAGGATTCGGAATCATAAGAGATAGTAAAAAAGAAATAAGAAAATAGTTAATTAGTGAAAATTCAAAACTGAATGGGAAAGATATTATCTGAATTATGATTTATAGAGATGGAGTTGAGATGAGATGGATGCGCCACTTGTATTGCTGAAAACCCAAAAGCAGGCGTCACATGTCACTCTTCCATGAAACAGACTGTTGTCATTATATTTAGAGGATTTTACCGGAAAATGCACCATATTTGCCCGTTGCACGAGAAAATGAAAGCTACTAGCTAATGCACAAACGTGGTCCGTTAGGCATGGTTTCGGTTTTTTTCTTTTTTTCAAAGTTTGGGACAAGCGACGCTAGCGTTGGTTCATATTTTGATAGACGGCGCTCTTCGTAAATCCCATAAAGCCCTAGTTCCCTCATTCGCTCCCATTTTTTCTCTTTTTTCCTTCCTTGTTCTACCACACTACATCGACACCTCTGCCCCTTGCCTCCTGTGCTCTCTCTTCTCCTTTCTCTATCACCCTCGTTCTGATATTGCTCATCGACTCGAAGTAGGTGTGTTCAAATGTACCCATTTACGGAAGTTCCATCCACCTATTCTTCTTTTGCTTTGTTGTTTGGTTGTCTATTTATGGCTTAATGGCTTCAAATCAGTTTTTTGACTCAAATGGGTGGTGCCATCTAGTTTTCCTTCCCAATAAACTATTTCGAGTTGTGACACATTGATGTCTGTGGTTTCGAGTTGTTTGTGCTATGTTTATCCCTCTCTCTGCAGTGATAATTGCTTCTTGTATTTATTTTGATTAATGAAATGAAGTTCTGTATTGTATTAACACTTGATGGGTTAAAAATGCATTTCAGTTTGTAAATATTGGTTGGTATAAGCTATTGCGTACTGTATTAACAATTGAAATGAAAATTGTATGTCAAGTGTTTGTTATAATGCTTCATAGGCCATTTGACATTTTTGTGTAACATGTAGAATTATTTGAGCTTGATTATGCGAAGTTATATTTATGCGAAGTTATATATAGTTTCTTAGGGCTTTGAGTTTTTGAGTTCAAAATAAAGTGGAAAGATGGCATCATATTTTCTTGTATTGTTTGCAAGTTCTGTGTACTAACTTTTCTCCTTATTTCTTAATCTAATGACAATTCCCCACATTTAATTTTCTCCTCAACGAAAAGAAACACGCAAGTCCACTGTCGAGTCGAGAGATTGGTATTGGTTTCTGGACTACGGATTTCAGAGAAAAGTGTTACAAGTTTTGTGGTAGTTGTTGGTTTGGTTTTCTACCCTTCGAGACAAGGCAGAAAATTCGGAGTAACAAGACAAAATGAGAAGACTTTGCTGCAACCATATACAATGTGGACTTGGAAGCATGAAGGTGGCTTTGAATTTTCAAATGACAAGTGCATAGGACGAAAAAGATGATGGCATGCACTAAAGTTATCAGTGTGTAGAAAGGAATAGAAGGGAAGTCATGAGTCTGGAAAATAATATACGAATTGAAAGTAGTGAGGAGCCCATGTGACAATGACACATTCAACTAGTGATTTATTCATGTTTTGAACCTGAAGTCCAAATATTATTGGTAGCTAGATTAAAGTTAAGTGTGGAGTGGCGTACCGTTTAAACACTAACCACATGGTCTCAAATCACAATCCTTAATATATGTACTCACTATTGGATTGCATCATTGACCTTGGATTGGTTCACAAGGCAATAAATCTCTAATCTCAAAGCACTTGCTCATTAGGTCACCTCTTGGGAGAGAAACAACATAAACAAAAAAAATTGGTCTTTCTCTAGGGACTACCAATAATCACTCTACATTACTAATAATAATGAAAACCAAAATCTTATTGATAGCCAACATCCTTTCCTTATAAGTGATTAAGAGCCTTCATAAACTTTACTTAATACATTGGCATAGTAATTCTGCTTAAGTTGCGCTTCTCCCAATTGACCTAAGACGCATACACTAAAAGCGACAGCCAAACAGGTCACCCCGAAATCAAAGTACCCCATAGAGCAAGAAAGAAAAGAGGATAAATCTAAGAAAGAGTGTTGCCTTCCTCGGATGAGAGAAAGTGAATATATATTATATGATGTGGGGTTGTGTTTGCCAGTTGTAGAGAAGAATGCTTTACAGTCCTGAGAGAGAATAAAACAAAGGGGTCTTGACTAAATGAGAAGGACTTTGACAAGTTCGTCCATGGCCTCCTATTGGTTCTACATTTGCTTCCTTTTCCTTTCATGGGCCATAGCTTGTTATTATTTGCTATCTTTTCCACAACTTAGAGAAGAATCTCAAAAAACGTGTTGTTTGTGGGTGATAAGGAGAGCGAGGAGCTGGTGGAGTCAATGAGAGGCAGCGACCTATGGATAAGAACAGTAACATACATGTAAGAAGGGCTGCTTCTTCCTATGGGCATTAAATGGAACACAATGAATTGCCCACTTTTAAACCAGACATAAATGAAAGCATTATATTTGTTTTAAACTTGTTTACAGTAACCAACTGATTTGGTTGTGATTGTCGAAATTCTAATGCATTGCCCACTATTAAGTTCAAACTTGTGTAGGGTCGGCTGCTGTCATTCCCAAACTATGGCTGGTGGGGATCTTTTGGGTCCTTATTATGTAAGGAAGAGGAGGAAATGATAAACAAGAATTTTCAACTTAATGCTCTGAAATTATTTCCTTTGAAATGAGAATTTCACCGAAAATGTAAAAGCTGGTATGATTTGTGTCATATCAGTTTAGTGTGGTATGCCAAATGAAAGTAGGTTGCTTATGAAGCAGCAGATGTAAAAAAAAAACTAGTAACAAGGAACGCTAGCATCGTCTATCGGTAATGTTGTATACGACGCCAGCGTTGTACACTCACACTCACATTTTTCTTTACTTTGCACACCACTATGGCCATGCACGCCATAACATATAAGATTGCAAACAAATGTAGACAATATATGTCATACATCATGTGGTTTCCATGTGGAAGTGGGAGGCTATGGGGCGACACAAGAAAAAAAAAAAACTCTAGGCAATGCTAGTGTCGGCTATCAGTAAAGGTGTGTGCGACGCTAGCGTCACTTAGCCCAGAATTTTTTTTAAAGAACCACCCCCTCGGTGAATGCCATGCACACCAGAACAATCAAAACTCCACGAAAAAAAGATCAAATATCAAAGTGACAATTCATAACTGATGTAAAACAAAAAAACATCAAAAAGTAGAAGTCATAGCAACGCATCAATGTAATTCACTAGGGAGGAGGATTTTGACAACTTTGGCTATTGTGTCCTCTTTGCCTAAAATTAGAGCATGTCATTATCCTATGTTGTCTGTAACGATCCTCAGTACGAATTCGGTTCTTCTTCGGTCTCCATGGTTGCTTGGAAGCAATCGGAGGCAAGACCCTTTCGATGGAGGTGTGCTTCCACTGTTTGCTATCACGAGTAGTGTGAATAACCCCACCATAAGTGGATCGGTAGACACCTGTTAGAAACTAGTTCTCACAAAAATCATACGGATTTAAGTTTCTCACTTTCATCAGCGTGATGGCATGTGAGCATGGAATTCCTTGCACATCCCATTTATGACATGTGCAAGCACGAGCATCTAAATGAATAACATCGACATAATTGGCTGACTGAAATTGGAACTCGTCTAATCCGGCCATCCGAACGTGTAGCCTACGAGCCTCTTTTGTTTTTTGGCTCAAGATCTTCTCAGCATAAGGAGTCAAACGACTATTAATGTTTAGAGACGTCAAATGTCCTTTTTGGAAGAAATCCATCAACTTTACCATTATCTCCTCCACTTGCTTAATAATTGGAAAAACTTGAATGTCTTTAAGTATGCTATTGGTTACTTTAATGGCATTGCTTATTAGCATATCATAATGACGGCCTCCGATGAATGAATTCACCCAATGGTGCTTACCCAATGCATTTATATAATTACAAGCCTCAACATTTACCATCTTAATATCTTCTATGAACACTTTGTACTCACGAGCCCTATAAGCCTTGGCTGCACACCAAAATTTCATCTGTAGTGCGGAGTCACAGAAGTTTGACTTGATATTTTCCGTTAGATGACGGCAACTATAGCAATGAGTTGCACTCTGAATAATATTTGCAAACGCAGGAACAAGCCCCTAATTTTGTCGATCAGAAATGATAGTCAAATTTGTAGGCCGTCGAAGTGATAATGAAAGGTTTGCAAGGAACCACTCCCAACTGTCGCATCTTTCGGCCTTTGCGAATGCAAATACAATGGGAAAAAGTTTGTTGTTTGCATCCAGTGTTACAGCCACCAATAGGACACCTGGGTATTTTATGGGAAGATGTGATCCATCCACTACAACCATTGGCCTAAAAGTTGAAGTGAGTGATCGTATGCATTGCCCAAATACAAGAAAAAAAAAAAAAAAAAAAACCTGTTGAATCTGTCATCATCCATAGTGCAGATGGTCGTCACGGTACCTAGATTTGTCATCCTCAACTCGGCGCAATACAAAGGGAGGATCTTAAAGGAATCTTCATACAAGCCTCGAACCATGCAAAGTGCAGCATCTTTGGTGATGTGTGCCTTCTTGTATGATATTGTAACTCCAAACTCTATTTGAAAATCATCCACTATATCTTTCGGTTTAATGTTATTATTTAGGAGGACTTTATCCAAAATGTATTTTGCAATTAGCTCGGATGATGCTTGTGGATGTGCCGTACCCATCATTGGCTTCGAACATTTATGAACTGGATTATATTTTTGGACTTTAAAGCGCGGTCCACTCTTAATCATAGACGCATGGATGGGCCACGGATAATCTCGATCCTTGCAGCATGCAGTTACCATCACCTAACTTGTTCTTATGTGCTCAAGGGTGAAGTTGGTGTATATTGCGAACTTGGCCAGAGACCTTCTAAAATTCTCGCGATCCGGAAATTCACGACCTAACCACATCTCCCGAGGGCCATTCAGATCAAAGTTTGTAATGAACTCCTCCGGTGCCATATTGTCTTCGAAAATAACTTCAGGACAATGAATGGAACGGTTCCCGACATTAAGCGTTGTTTTGAAGCCCAGTTACTCTATGGGATGCATTGACATCAAGACTGTTGACTGGATTCTTGGATTCTACATTGATGACTAGTATCTCCTCATTCGTTTCTGTCGCATCAACACCATTTTGTAGGACTCCACCACTGTTTTGGCCCACTTCATCTCTATCAAGGATAGGTCTAGATGAGAAATGAACGTCATTGTCTTCGCTGAGGTTTACGGTGGGATGCACAGCATCTCCTCCATGAGTTACTTTGCGCTTGACATTATACTTGCTTCCTATTCCAGCAAGTTCATGATCTCCTATCAAGCGCTTCTCCTTCCCATGTGACCTTCAATAGATACAATGAATCAAAAAGCTAACCATGAGTTACTTTGCGCTTGGCATTATACTTGCTTCCTATTCCAGCAAGTTCATGATTTCCTATCAAGCGCTTCTCCTTCTCATGCGACCTTCAATAAATACAATGAATCAAAAAGCCAAGTTGGTGACTCAATCAGATATGACTTAAAACGCTAAGTCAGTGACTGAATTTGATATGAATTAATGATATGCATTTGTGGTAAATACCTTGCTTGTTTTTCCAAGCATTTAGCTAAATGAATTAGTCTCATCCTAATGTAAAAATAAATCCCATTTGTATCATCTCATGAGAGTGACAGCAAGCACCTTATATCATTATCATCTTCTATTGCTACGAATGAGAATACATGACCATTATGATGGAGATAATCCATGCTTATGTTATTAGAGATTTCCTCACAATTTGATGCTTCAAGAGCTATGTTTATCAGAGAGTTGAATGTTATATCGCTATTAATGAACCTCGTCTTATGTTTTTAACCTTTGTAAAGCGGACGAATCATATCAAACTCGAAATCCCCATCATAGTGGAATATTATTATTAAATCACCGTCCGACATCCTAATCATGGAAATGTATTTTTTATTATCCAAAAAACATATGGATCAAAAGGTGGGTGTATGTGTAAGAAAAGGTAGGAGAGGGACTTTTCCAAGTAGAGAAGGAGGCCTGAAAAGGGATGAGAGAAAACAGATAAGGGATGAGAGAAAACGGATGTGGAAAAGTGCAGCTTCGGGGTAGGGGATATATAGAGTAGAGCGACTCTAGTCTCACCCATGATTTTTTTAGGTGACGCTATCGTTGCAGGTGAAAAAAAAAAAAAAAAAGGAAAAACGAGCGGGATGAATGATCTCGTTTAGCAGGAAATAGTTTTCATTTTCTAGTACAATGGGCAATATGGTGCATTTTTCGGTAAAATCCTCTTATATATAACTAGTGCAATAGGCATGCGCCTAATGCAGGCCGTAATTAAAAAATCATTAAAATTTTTAATTAGAACTATTTTATAAATATTTAAATAAATTATAAATAAATATTAATATATAATTCATAATAAAGATAGAAACTCATTAGAGAAATTTTAGACACCTGGAACTATGTAGGGTAAGATCAAGTAAATAGTAAAGATTTTAGGACCTTGATTTGATTATATTTGTGCTTAGCCATAAATTGAGTGCCATTTCAGAATTAAATGTAGATTTTGTAATTAATTGGCTTCCACAATGGGGCCCACAGATTAATTGATCCTACCAAACATCCAAATAAAAATAAGGAGAAAGATATCCATAATGGGCTCCACAGATTAATCTTACTGAATATTGAAAGGAAAATAAGGAGAAAATGGTAGAAGAATACAGCCTTTGAAAGTGGCCCCCGCTCTGGTATCAAAAAAGCTCTTCATGTGTTGGTATAAAAAAAGTGGGCCTCTTAAACTGTGAATTTGGAAAGAAAGAAGACTTGGATTTCATAATGGGACTCATAGATTTATTTGGTTAAATTCGTAAATATAAATGATAATAAAAATATCCTGAAAAAGATGGAGACTCATGAGAGAAAATTTATTTGGTTCAATTAGTAAATATAAATGATTATATATTAAGTGTGGATTTTGAAATTAACTGGCTTCCACAATGGTCACCACGGATTAACCACACCAAATATTGAAAGAAAAAATAGGAAAAAAAATAGCAAAATACTGCCTATAAAAGTGCCCCAAATTTCTACAACTTAGATCTGACATGAGGGTCCCACAAATTGATATGCAACAATATTTAATACATACATGTTCACCAATCACTAAAATCATAGCCAAAGAGCTTTTATTCTCTTTTTTTGTCAGTTTAATAATACGTGGGGCCCATTGAAGGTAACTAAAGAGAGGTTATTATTGTATGCTATTTTTTACGGAAGGGATAAGTATCTTATTTCAAGAATATCTTAGATTTGCATTGAGATACTTTAAGTGATAGAGTATGGGAGAATTTGAGTTAGTTTGGTAAGATCAGATTAGAAGGATAATTTTGGAATGTAGCATTGCAAAAAGTTTGAAGATACACTACATGTTACTCTATCATGAAAAGGGCTGCTGTCTTTATATATATATATATATATATATATATATATATATATATATGAGAGATGCTCGTATGAGAGATATCTCACACCTTAAATGAAAGATTGGGTGGTGACCCTCACATCCATATCCAGTTCCAACAACTTAAATGTGAGGGCCCCCACCACTATCTCTTATATCTCTCATATAATGTGAGAGATATCTTTCATAGGAGCATCTCCATATATATATATATATATATATAATACTTAGTATTAGAACAACTAAAGCTGAAGCATTAAATTGTTATCTTATCCTTGAATTACTAGAGTTACAATGGTATTTTTAATGAAGATTATTTTCAAGGTTAAACTGAGTTGTGAAGATTATCTTCAAGGTCAAACTTAGTTGAGGATAAAGTATGGAGGCCAATTGTAGTTAAATGACATTTTCATATTCTTCAAATTATTTTTAATAAGATTCGCTTATTGTCATCAAACACTCAATCCAACAGTGGTACAAACTCCAACTAATGTAAAATCTGAAAATACCTAATAAAGCTGGTTCAAATTTCAAGATCTGTGTAATGCTGTAGAGTTCCACTCCTTTTAACTCAAGATTTCGCTAGGCTAAAGCATCAAGGATGCAAACTCTAAGAACCAAATCCAATAAGGATAGTGGATCCCACTGATATGATTGTGTGTGAATGGGTGAGGCCCAACATTTGGGATCTGAAAGTTTAGTCCAGTTGCTATTCTGTTTCTACGAAGCAGGATTAGAAAGGAAATTTACGAACAACAACTTGAAGTAGTCTAGAAGAAGCAACGATGGACTTGACCATCTGTAAATCATTGAGACTTCTGGAACGGGCATTATTCTGGTTCCTTCACATATTCAAAAGGGCCCATGAAATGATTCTTGTATTTGTTCAAGAATCAATATGTAGTATTTCCAAGTTATATAAAATGTCAGGTTAATTTGAATGGGTGAAGTCCAAAATTTAGGCCAGTTTGGCGATTTTTCTTTATTCAACAAGGTTTAACAAAGGAAATTTTCTTATGACCACATTCATTTTGATTTTTGTAAACAACTACCTTTATTTAATTTTTACATGGAACCAGATCCAAATTCCCTGATAAGTTCAGTCAACGATCTTGACTGTTGACTAAACGTAGATAAAGTCACAAAGAAAGTCATTATCTTAAACTATTATGTAATAAACTTAGTATAAGAATAAAGAAAACTGAAGCATTAGTACTTTTTCATCTTGTTCTTGAGTTTTTGAAGCTACCATGTCATTTTTAATGAAGTCTATTTTCAAGGGTGGAGACCAATTTTATTTTCTTTTTTTAGTTAAGTGATATTTTCATGTTCTTCGAACGATATTTAATAGACCCATTGCAATTTGCAAGTGGTGAAAAGCCTTTGTGAGGCCATTATTTTAAGAAATTAATCAAATTCTAAGAAAGTGAGGGTCTATTTAATCTTCATCATGTCCACACCTGGCCTCTTCTAAGACCTCTTTCATTCTTTACAATGTATTACCAGCAATTCAATTCAAAGTAGGCAAACTAGCCCTCAGGAATTCATGATAAAATGGGTTTAAAAAAGGATTAAAAAAAAAGGTAACATGTGGAGAGGTGGAGATGTGGATTGGACCCTGACTGATTTACTGGGTGATGGTTGGAGATGTAGAGAGGACTTGTAGTTTGGGAAATTGTATGATTCATATGTTTAAAAAATAGACTTTCACTTGTTGACTGAACCATATATGTTAATTAACTTCTTCCTATAACGCCCATCTGTTGTCCAAGACTAAATCTAAATGCCTAGAATTCCTGCTGGCTCATCTATCCAGGCAGGGGCCAAACAATCAAACAGTCTAAAATTGGATTTACATTGTGGAATCTACTTAACTGAAGAGATCCATTTCAATAATGAACATGTTCCTATTTACTCAGCGACTTACTGAGCCAAGTCATCTGCTGCAATGCAATCTGGAACAAGTTTCTAAGCTATACCATACTGCATCCATGCATCATCTCAGTCAGACTAGCCTGTGTATAATACCCATGATAGAAACTGTCTAATCTACAGTGCATCTCTAAAACTCTTTATGGTGACCCTAATTTGATAGAATATATAGAGCTAAGATGATGATGATGGCCAGACCCTCTGGGCTTTAATCTAGTGAAATTCTTAGTAGAAAGAGTGGAAATCCACCATAGGGTCCACCTATTGAGATCCAAATCGCTCAAAATAAATGTCATCCTCAAATTTTACTTCAATTAGATTTTCTTCCACTGATGACTGACGTCTTGATAAACAAAGTGATTACCACAACCTGATGCATATTCGTTATCACGTTTGTCATCGCATGCTGAATTCAGTTGTCATCAATGGTTCTAAAAACTCTGATAGAAGTAAAATCTGAAGAAACCTCATAAAGTTGGAGTATTTTAAACAATACAAGTTTTAAGAGATGGGGCTCACTGTGGAGTTCCACTCTTTTAACTAAAGGTTTCTCTAGGTTAAAGCCTCAAAGGATCCAAACTCTGAGAACCAAGTCCAATATTCAAGAGAGAGTGGATCCCACTGACACGATTAGGTGTGAGTGGGTGAGGCCCAACATTTGGAGTCTGAAGTTTAGGCCAGTTGTTATTCTGTTTCTATTTTCTTCTTCATTTGCTAAATTGAAGTTCATTAAAGTTGTTATTCTGTTTCTATGAGCCAGGATTAAAAAAGAAATATACAAACAACTTGGTCCTTTACCTGCATTTTTACAAGCAACCAACTATATTCCTTTCTCTGAGGTATATCTCCAAAAAAGTGTTCCATCTTACTGTAGCTTTCTTCTCTCCTTTTCTCTGAGTCTTTTTTTTCCTTCCTTGGCCCGGCTGTGGGTGTTTTTGGCTATGGGCCCGGCTTTTGGTCACTTTCTATTTTCCATTTTTTTGGCATACTGCCTTCTTCCCTAGCTCTTCTTTGGTTGCATGTGTGATGCCCCACCATGTGGTGCTCATGGGCACTCGCAATAAGGGTGCTCAGTTGAAGGGGTGCCCATGGATAATTTGATGGTCACATGCAAAAACTAAAGATAGACACAGTTTAATTTATTGGAAAGACTTGCAGTTTTATGTTTTTAAAGACAGGCAGGCAAAAACCAAACCTGTGACTGGCGAAATCATCTATTTGTCAATGAAGTTAAAAAAATTAAATCAGCAACTCTACAATTTACTCTGAATGAGGGAGGAATTTTTACAAGTCTATTTTAAGTAGTCTAGAAGCAACAATGGACTTGGCCATCTGCAAATTATTAAGATTTCTGGAATGGGCATTCAGCTTCCTAATTCACATGATTAAAGTGCTTCTTTATTTGTTCATGAATCATGTCAGTCTTTCCAAGTGACATAAATGTCAGGTGTGAATGGGATGGGCTAGACATTTCAAGTCCAAGATATGACATTTTATGATCAACCAAGATTTTAAAAGGAAAATTTCTCACAACCACCTTCATTTTTGTATTATCTTGAAAAACTACCTTTATCTATTCCACGTGCGTGCATGTAGTTGAATGATATTTTCATCTTCGAGTGAATTTTAATTACACCCATTGCTGGTCAAAAAGCCTTTTCTTGGCCTTTGACTGCAAATCAAAGTGGCTGAGGGACAAGGAATATAGATGGTCTGATGTAAAAAGTTGTATTAATATTGTTTGTAAATGTGTTTTTTTTATCAGTTTGTTTGTTTGTAAATGTGATAAAAGGTAAGTGGTTATATGTAAATTTTTAAAATGACAAGCTATTTGGGATAAGAAAGGTCAAGCCTGTCATTAGAGAAACCATTCATTGACAAATCAAGTAAAAATTATATGAGCAATTCAACAATGTACTTTGAACGTGGTGGGCTGTACAAATCTATTTTATTTTAATTAGTCAAGGAGAAGCAACGAATGACATGACCTTCCGTCTGCTACTTGCATATGTAGGGTTGATGAAATGGTTCTTGTATTTGTTCATGTACCACCTCAGTCGTTTCGAGGTAAATGCAAGGACTCTCACTCAAAACATACAGGTTGACCACTAGAAGTTTTTCATGTTATTTTTAACCACATTCATTCAGGAGCAAGCTTACAATTCACAAAGGAATTCAATTACAATATGAAACAAATCAGCCTTAAGAGAGCCAACAACCCAACACACCCAAATTAAGGACGTGCTTAACTCTGAGCGAGCAACTTCCCATGAGAGAAATGATATATAAGATTAATAGGTGGTTTAAGTACAAGCTTTAGAATTCACAAAGGAATGAAAGAAAAAAAAATTTTTCCCAGGAGAGAGTTTTCAGATTAACCTTCTATTATATTCAGCCCCATGAAATGATATATATATATATATATATATAAGATTAATAGGTGGTTTAAGTACAAACTCTTTCATTTATTTACTTTTCTATCTTATAATCTCGCTTTCGATGATTAAAATGGACTGAATCTTGACAGATGCTGAATGTAATGACCCCAATATTACTTGGTGAGATCAGTTTGGCCGGCTACATATATGGCCCACTAATTGATGTCATGAGCAAGATGTTGCATAAACTATACTCAAGTCTTTTACCAACTTTGGCAATTATTTTTCTCTGTATGACCTGTCCAAATCTCTCCCCCAGCCTCATCAGACCCCACATATCAATTTTGCATGACGTGGAAGCAGCCAGTGTTGACTAACCACAGACCTAAAGGTATTGATTTAACTAGTGATATACACTACTTTAAGTTTATTAACCATTCATTGGAAATTATAGGTTTCTTATGTACGATCTGATATGGTTTGCAATACAAATCAAATCTATGGATCTAGATTTAAGCATTAAATAATATATGATCTCAAATTATATAAAAGCGTACCTTGCGCCATGATCTTGATGATAGACAGATCTCTTTTCTCAATTAGGGTTTTCTCGTATATCCCTTATCACTCATTCCAATATGCGTAAAATTGATGGTTACTTTTTGGATCTCGTAGTTAAGAGATATGATCGAAAAACCATATATATAGATAAGCCATAGAGAGATTTCTTCCCATCAAATAAATCTAATAAAAGTAAGTTTCCTTAATTCCCTCAAATCGGCCAATAAGAGTCCTATTTGATTGAGCTTACTAAAATTGAATCTAAGATAAACTTAATAAAACCAAAAACTAATAAGGGAAAAATAACTTAAATTAGTGGGCTTAAACCGTGGGTTACAACAGTGTTGCACATGTGGTCATGAAGACAACTCACGTCTCACAATCTCTCACTTGGTCTGAATGACCACACATATGTGATCTCCCACTTGGTCAAGACGACCAATGAAAGCAATCCACCTTTTATAATATAATTTTGAAAAAAAAAAAACGAGTTAAATTTTTTTTCTTGACTCAACTTGGATTCAACTGATTTTAAAATCCCGACGAGTGGCCACTCATTTGTAAAAATCAGCCCAATTATTCTTGTTTATGCTAATTCCTATATACTATAACTAAATGAAATTTTGATAGGCCCAAATTGAGGGGACAAGGAGTTTAAAATAAATTGGACCATGTAATTTTCAGAAATTGTCATTTCTAAAGAGTTGAGTTGGGCCGCTATATCCCTCATCTCCATAATACGTTCCCTCATATTTTATTGAAGATAATCTGGCAATCAAAGTAGCTGCTAAAGCCTTATTAGATGTTTGAAATTGCTGCTCCACAGATTCGAGATAGGCCTTTGCATTTCCATTATCTGGGATAAAACCATAGA
This sequence comes from Umbellularia californica, assembly GCA_028538565.1. Classification (NCBI taxonomy): domain Eukaryota; kingdom Viridiplantae; phylum Streptophyta; class Magnoliopsida; order Laurales; family Lauraceae; genus Umbellularia; species Umbellularia californica. Next base: position 13,496,391 of record JAPQWN010000008.1, on the reverse strand, counting down.
TATTTTTAGCTATGGATTTTTTTATCATCATGAGACTTAGACGGTTGGCCTTGATCCATTTTTCATAATATGCTCTCACAATTTGAGAGCTATTTTTAGTAAGATCAGCGAGTTTGAGTTCCATAATTATAGTGTCCAAGTTTAAGCAGCTCAAGATTAATAAAAGTTCATCTTTCCAATCAGTGAAATTTGATTCATTTAACATTGGAATGCTCGAGAGATGTCCATTCAAGGTAGTGGGAGTCAATGCTGGAATATAAACGGAAAAAAATGCTCAATTACTTTAATGCTTTGAGTTCACTCTAAAACATTAATCTAGAATGATTTGGTGCATAAATGAAGCATATCTGGTGAGTGATCAAGTTCATCATCACAGTCTCTCTTTTGGGTCGAGACTATAACATCCAATAAGATCGCTCGTGGAGGAATCCTATCCATCCATAGGGCTAATGAGATAGTATGAACGCAATTCGCTAGGCTTTATACCTTTGGGTATAGGAACAAAAAACCAATTGGGTACATATATCAAATTACCCTATTCTGGTCTTATAATTATTTGAGTGGCGATTGTACCTTTGGACCGATCCTCATTCTCATAATTTAGGATCGCAAGTTAAATGCTATTATCCTTACACAAGAAATAGCGTTAAGGGTCTTAAATTTCAATTGATACCTATAAGTTTTCATAATCGGACCACTTTGGCGACTACCACATTATTTAAAACTATGGGTCTCAATTAAATTAATAGCATTTATAAAATGACATAAATGGGTTTAACTAAGATTGGTTATAATATCACAACAGTGTTGCACATGTGGTCATGAAAACCACTCACGTCTCACAATTTCCCACTTGGTCTGAATGACCACACATATGTGATCTCCCACTTGTCAAGACGACCAATGAAAGCAATCCACCTTTTATAATATAATTTGGAAAAAAAAGAACGAGTTAAAAAAAATTTAACTCAACTTGGATTTAATTGATTTTAAACTTACGACGAGTGGCCACTCATTTGTAAAAAGCAGCATAATCATTCTTATTTATGCTAATTCTTATATACTGTAACTAAATGAAATTTTGAAAGGCTCAAATTGAGGGGGCAAGGAGTTCAAAATAAGTTGGATTATGTAATTTTTAGAAATTTTCATTTCTAGATAGTTGAATTGGGCCGCTATATACCTATACTCTAATATGTGTGAAGTTGATGGTTACTTTTCAGATCTCGTAGGTTAAGAGAGAGGACATGAAAACCATATATATAGATAAGCCCTAAAGAGATTTCTTTCCATCATAGAAATCTAATAAATGTAATTTTCCTTAATTCCCTCAAATATGAAGAGTCCTAGTTGATTGAGCTTACTAAAATTGAATCCAAGATAAACTTGATAAAACCAAAATCTAATAAGAAAAAATTATCTTAAATTAGTGGGCTTAAGCCGTGGATCATAACAATAACATTATTGCACATGTGGTCACGATTCACGAAGACCACTCACGTCTTCCAATTTAAGTCTTTCTTACACATGCTACCAAAGATATTCAAACCATGTGATTTTCACTTTTGAGTGTCGCGTACGAAAGGTTTCAAGTCAATACAATACAAAACTATGGGGAAAGAAATATTTGAAATCAAAACAATACAAAACCTGCGGTCAGAGTTATCTCATAATCTCACTCACCATTTAATCTATGTGATTGTGACAGTCCATGTACATGCAAGCTGTTTATGGAGAAACATACCTGTTTGTGGACCCACCTTGGAAGATAGATGACAGGATTTGAGCCACTAGCAAGTCTACAATTCTTGATTTCCAGCCGTTGAATTACTGCAATTTCTACCCCATCCATCTAGTGGCCGTGATTATGTTTGTTTAGCAAGTATAATATTAAAGGTGAAGTTAAAATTAGTTGATGCGCGAGTGTTTTTTTTTTTAATTATGTTTGAGGTGAGAAGAGTAGCCAAGATAAGTAAATTTATTACATGACATTTTTGACATTTACTGATTCACAAGCTCCCCTTCTTTTTACCATTGGAAAGTGAAGTTCACTATAAGGTGAAACATTTTTCCTAAATCAAATCCAAAGGGATATTAACTGACGTTGCAATTAGAATAAAATCCATCACCATCCAAAGGGAGAATAATACAAGAGAACGGGGAGCGACACAGAGAAGGATATGTAGAGGGAGGGAGGGGAGACTTGAAATATTGCCCAAGGACAATTGGGGGAGGAGATTTGATTGGGGGAGGGCAAGGGAGGGAGGTTGTTGCTGGAGAGGTGGTCGTTAATCACCGCTAAAAGGATATTTTTGTCATTTCTCCTCGAAAACTAGTAGTTTTTTTATTTTAGAGTAAAATTAGAGAGGTTTTAGTAAAAACACAAAACACATGGACTTTTTTGAGATTCTCTAAAAATATGGGGGCCTTTTTGTAAAAACCTCTAAATATTTTGTCAAACTTCTAATTATATACTTCAACAAATTTTTAACTTGATTTTCTTTTTTCATGATGTGATATGTTCACCAAATTTTTACTCCTTTCGCATGTAAAAAAATATACTCAGATAGGAAAGAAATCATTCTCGGACCTGAAAAGATTGGCACATATAGTGACATTTATATCCAGCATTTATTAATGAGGCATCTTCATCATTCATAGACTTTGCTAGATGTATAGGCGTATTGGATTAAGGTCTACTAAAAATCAAATGAGAAATAAATTTATAAAGATTTTATCGCCATGCTCGTTGTAGACCTTTACTACTCTACACAGGGAAAGAAAGGGTTGACTTTGTAACATTTATATCAAAGCAGTCATTACACGTCTATCCCTATTGTTCTTTGGCCTTACCAAATGCGTAAATTATCCAGATTAAGGTCTATAAAAAATTAAGTGAGAGATATATTTATAAAGATTCTCTCTCTCAAAAAAGGCATATCCATTCCCCATGACAATGGCCTTTTTGAGCTGTCCTACTAATCCAAATGGCACCATCACTTGGACCTTGGGGGACCATGAGTTGGACCCTGGGGCACCATGAGTGGGACCCCCCACTCAAATACACGCGTCTCATCTATCAATTTGTTCCTCTTGTGTCAAAATTAGTATTATCTGACACTTACACATACTTTATGTAACAAGCGTGGTCCACCCTGGTTGATCTTTGGCCCAAATTCAAAATAATTGAAGATGTCACAACTAGATGATTACGTGTGTAGTCCAATTAGATCAATCAAAATGGGGCCCCAATAGATTAACTTCAATAAATACAAACTTGAATTTTCACACGCATCTCACCTTTACTCCTCCACACATGTCAATTTACGCTTGCCCAAGATCTGAACAGGGTGGCGCTATGAAATTTCGCGGTTTATTAGTCCTATCATATGTATATGCTACTTAAATTAAAAATTTAACAAAAATCAAATTAGCAATACGGTTTTAGATACTTTAGATTTTATATATCTATAAAAGGAATATCTGCCTGGTGAAAGGAAAGTGGAGTTGTTGCTCAATTCAAGATGATGGATGAAGATGCCCCAAGAGTAATAACTTTCCTGAGTTGTTGTAATCGGCACCATCAGCTGGGCCAGGTGGACAATGAGTGGGGGATACGGATCCAAACAGGAAAACCCTGTTTGGAGCAATCGGAAGGTGCCACGTAAGTGAGTGAAAAATTATATTTTAACGGAGGAGATGAGATGTCATCTGATTTGACATTTTCTCCTGATGTGGCATCCTTTGATTGGTCCAAAGGGGGGATTGGATTGTGAGTGGGACCTAGTGAGATACATGTGTCCCATCTATCAATTGGTTCTAATTTTTTTTTTCTATCTCACGTGTGTGGCCCACCTTTGATTGATCAATCAAAGGTCGGGCCCAGATGATGATAAAAAGTGGTTCTAGGTGCCTTGAGAGTTGAGTTCCGGTTGTAAAGCTGCGGGAGTCGTGTTTTTCGTTTTTCGGTACATGAGGATTGTTGCGAAACCGAGACGACCGGTACAGATATTTGTATATGCTTGTATAAAAAAAAGCCCTTCCAGAATCTCACTCTCTTTATCTCTCTCGATTGCGACCGGTACACTTCTTCTTACTATCAGCCGACACGAAATCCTCATTCAAGTTTCCGTTACGCCCGCTCTATAAAAACCCCCCTCTCCACCTCATGAATGACGAGGCATCCTTCTGTCGGCCGATCGTTCCGCTTCAAGATGGCCGCAAACACCGAGCTGCTCCCGATTTCCGGCCGCCTTGGACGGCCTCTCACGGCGCTGCTCCTCATCTCCGCCGTCGCCTTGCCCTGCCTGGTTTTCTACCACGCGGCGCGTCCGGACGGTTCTCCGCCGGCGACGGTCGGAAACTCGTCCGGAGGTGGCGATCCTCTAGACAAAATCCACAAGTTCTTGGCGAACAAAACAGACGATCCGGTGAGTATTGGCTTCAAATCTGCTTTTCTTTCTTCTTGTTTTCTTGCAATTCCTTCCTACTTTAGTTAGAGTTTTTAGATTCTTCTCTGTTTAGGTTTTCACTTTCTAATCTGATTGTGATTACTAAATTTCAGCTTCTTCTCTGGATTCAAGCTCGCTCTGATACCATGATAAATTTGTTTTTAATCTTTAAGAGTACTGAAAACTGGCCAGATTTTTTGAACACATTTGATTTGAGATCTGGCTGCATCATTTTTGTTAGATTCATTAGATTCTGTAATGTATTGTTTGTAGGTTAGTGAGGATGTTAGGCTGGAGAGGGTTTTGCAGGAAGCAGCCATGGAAAACAAGACTGTGATATTGACTACTTTGAATGAAGCATGGGCTGTTACTGGTTCAATTTTTGATCTCTTCCTTGAGAGTTTCAGAATTGGCATTGGCACTCGTAGGCTTCTAGACCATTTAGTAATTGTTGCTTTGGACAAGAAAGCGTATGCTAGATGCATGTCTGTGCATAGACATTGCTTTGCTCTTAGTACTGAGGGAGTTGATTTCGCTGGGGAGAAGTTTTTCATGACCCCTGATTATTTGAAAATGATGTGGAGAAGGATAGATTTCTTGAGGATTGTTCTTGAAAAGGGCTACAGCTTTATTTTCACGGTAACTATTTCTCGATTCTCTTAATGATGTTTTGTTTACTCTTAGAGCTTTAAGCTGCTAAATGTGAATACAAGTGTACATGATCTTCACCTTCAGACTTTGAACATGCCAAAATGATGGTTTAATTAACATAGAGTGATTTGATCAACTATATAATAGAGTTTGATGGAGTGGCATAAGACATGGGTTTGATGCTCACATATTGTGTTTGAAACCGCTCTAGATTTGCCTGATGTGCGTTTGTGCGGGTTTAGTGGGTAGCACGTAGGGGATTAGTTCTGTTGGGTCAAAGACCTTGGGGATACCCCTGGCATAAAAAAAAGTCACCAACACATCTGTGATAGGTTTTAGCCACAAATATGTTTTGCTTTAGGAAATTCAGTACATACACTTCTTCTTCAAAGCTCCTAAATTTCACATGTTGTCTAGGATTGACTATACAGGCATTTAATTTCATTATGAGGAAAGCAAAACTCAATTTGATAGTTTCATCAACTATATCCATTTCAAGTTCTATTTTGCTATTGTTTCTTTTGCTGTAACTATACATCTGTCACTCTTCTACTTGGGGTTAGTAGAATTTGTGTTGTTTGTAATGAAGTTTTATTACTCTACATAAATAAATTAATACGGTTGTGGTTCACAACCTTTAGTTTTCGTTCAGATTTTTGGCATGCCAAAATAATGGTATACCTGGAAAATGGCAGTTCAGTAGCAGAAAAATGTGACCACTAATAGACTTCATTATGTATCAAAGTACTAATACATCTATGATAGGCTTGAAATGCAAATGAACTATAACTTGTTTTGGTTTTACTAATTTCGTTATGACCCTGTTGCACTCTTCATTCTGTTCTACACATGCATGAGTTAGTTTTGGTGCTGAGCGAGGACAGTATGCCTTACCTTTGATACTTTCTCTCAGAAAGTAAGTTTTTCCATTAGGTGTGGGCTTACATAGATCACACAGCTTTCCAGATTAGTCTAGGCTGTAGATTTGTGATGAGTGGATTGGAATTTTGCCATGATGAGGGCTATGTACAACTGGATCTAACCCTTATGTAGTTGTTACAACTGTTACATGGGCCAGTTCACAGTTATTGCCTGGCTTCTAAGCCCGAGTTCTTTTAGTGATCTGTAAGGGCCAATTCCTCTGTGTCTCTACAACTTTAAGAGCATTGCTCTTCCTAGACATACCAGCACAATTGTTTAGGCTTTTGTGTTCTTCGTCTTCTCTTACCATTCATATCTTTCATTAGATGCTTCATTGAACCAAGGAAAGGAATTTATCTGTAGCGCTGTACATGTTTTAATATTTTCACATTCGTTGTATATGGACTTGGGTATTCTATTTCAATGATTTTCTGTTGGTGTTCTTTTTTCTCCAGGATGCTGATATCATGTGGTTTAGGGATCCATTCCCACGATTTTATGCGGATGCGGATTTTCAAATAGCATGTGATCGCTTTGGAGGAAACTCTTTTGATTTAAACAATATGCCAAATGGAGGATTTAACTATGTGAAGTCCAGTAATCGCACTATACAGTTCTACAAGTTTTGGTACTCATCCGGAGAGGCCTATCCCGGAAAACATGACCAAGATGTTCTGAACTACATTAAATTTGATCCATTCCTTAGTGAAATAGGACTGCAAATGAGATTTTTGGATACTGCTTTCTTTGGCGGGTTTTGTGAACCCAGCAGAGATTTGAGTAAAGTCTGTACAATGCATGCAAATTGCTGCGTTGGTCTAGATAGTAAATTACATGACTTAGGAGTCATGCTAGAGGATTGGCGGAGGTTTACGTCCATGCCAATTATATCAAAAAGATCACCTAAATCATCTTGGAGGGTACCGCAAAATTGCAGGTAAGAATCAGTGGTTTTTGGAAAGTCATCCAAATTCAAGGCCTACTCTTATTTAACCTTTTGCCAATGAGGATGTGTTTGGCTGCACAACAAATTGCAATCTGTTTCAAGATTTCAGCAGAGTGGATGGTTATAGGTTCTGCCTTGTGATAATTGTCTTACAGAAACCAGAAATCACATTGATAATAATCATTTGGATAGGAAAACGCGGATAAATAATATGCCTTCCATTTTGTATCCCACATCTGGTATCTTCTCTGCAATAAAGGCGACCGAATGTAATTTGGGGTACAAAAAAAAAGGAAAGAAGAGTCAAATATTTTTCCTTATTTTTTTAGTCACTTAACTATTTTTTCTGACATTCTTCTAATGTTAACCCCTTGGCCATTTTCTTTCAGTGTGTCTTCACCCCATCATTAGGATTTGCTCACAAACATATAACTCCTGGCGGAAAAATGATGATGCATGCATTCAATTGTGTATACTTGGGCCAGTTAAACCTTTTGTAAAGGTAATGTTTTACAGTTCAGTGTTGTTTGTATTTTTTCCTATTTGTTTAATTATGATCAATTTTTTAATGGATGATTTGATACATACATGCTCGTTTTCTTTTTTCCTTGGGGCTGTTGTTTAAAATTGTAGTCAAATAATACGTTACTTTAAGCAAATTCTATTTAAAATATGGTTAACAGTCCAAACATGATGAGATATTGTAAAACTTATTTTATGCAAGGAAAGGTTGCACACATTACCGTACTGGAATTTTCATGAGCAGCTGGACCACTATTTCATTGCTAACAGTTTAGTTTGTGGGCACCACTTGGGCTCGCTCACTTGGTAGGCCCCACAACTTGACACTCATCTTATTCCTACCTATATACATCGTTGGGTCAATCATACAAAGAACACAAATATGCACTTCAACAAAGGGCTGAAAAATGTCTTAACTTTTGAGGCATTTTATGAAACAATTAAGATGATCAGACGGTTCCTATTTTTCATACACCCTTGGCCATACATAGACCTTTCCTGAAACTGAGAGTTTATGAGTAGCATGTTGTTCAAACCCCAACTATCTTTCGATATCCTTTTTTGTGTTTCTTCTTTGAATCCCATGGAAGAGGATAGACATGAAAGAGATGATTCATCAAATGCCACCCTCACCAAAGAACTCTTGGCAATACTCAATCTTAGGCCTGAGACTTCTTGAAAGCGCCTAACAATGCGAGCAAATACTGTACTTCTTGAAAGCTTCTAACACTAGCTTAATTTCTATCAGTCTATCACCCAATCTCTCTACCCCCACAAATTTTTTTTTTTCTTCCCAAATCCTTACCTGCTATTATATGTATCTCATTTCTGGCATCAGTCCTTCCTGTGTAGTAGTGTAGCCATCATCGAGCTTCTTAGCTTTATCCACTTTTCACTTTGTTTCCTGTAGATAGGCTAAATTAACTCTTCTTTTCAGTGTATTGATCGACTCCATACTCTTTCCGGTCAAAATTTCTATATTCCAAGGATCAAGTTGAATCCTCCTATTCTTCTTGGTTAACTTCTTTACCTTAATTTTCATTCATCTAGATCGGCATAGGAACCTTGACAAATTATGCTGTAGTTCTAACGAAAGTTTTACAATGGTTGTCAACCTACTAGATACAACCCTCCTCCTTTATCTTGGCTTGGGACTAGAAAGGACTAATCAATCTTGCATACCACACCGAACTCTCCTATCTCCTGGATGTCAATGCATCCATTTGCAATCAAGATGCTATCTTAATTTTGGTCTTCTTGTACTAATGCACCTTGAAATGGGCTTAGAGTGCTTCCTGTTACCTCTCTTACTCAATGTTAATAGCCTAATGCTTTGCAATTACTTTTGCTCTGAATTTTGATGACACTCCTCTTTCGGTTGAGTGTGGCAAATGTAGAATTCATACCTTTGTGGACCTTTTTCATGGGATCCTTGGAACCACTTCTATAAGGTTCAGTTGAATGATTGACCAGCATTCTTGATAGAAATGGTGAATCCATCTGGGCCAAGCAAGTCCTCTCTTGCTGATTCAAAAACTGTTTCTCAGATTTCCTCTAAGAAAAGTTGGTCTAGTTTCATCTTTTCTTCCAATGTAATTTCATCAAATTGAATATCATCCAACTTTTTCTTTGACCACGTTTACTTTCTATACATATTTTGGAAGGGTTAAATACTCATATCCACAATCCTGCCTTTTTCATCCATCACTACCCCATCAGTTTTTAATTGAAAGATGTAGTTCCACTTCCTTCTTGCACTAGCTATTCAATCAAGAAAGCTGTATTCTTGTTAACCCTTACAATCATGGAGCCCGTGATTTTTGTCTACACAAAACCTCTTCATGCATTAGGATAGATTGGATTTCATCTTCATTTAATACTTGGATCTGCCCTCCTTTTAAGATAATGGAGCTATGTCCTCCAGAATAACCAATTCCTTAACCTCATTTGGAAGCATCTGATTCCGCAAGATGGGTAGGAAGGTTTTCGTTCTTCCCCTGCCCAATTCCAGAACGTTTCATCTGAAATTGCCCTGAACAGAATGGAACTTCCAATTCATGAGTCTTAGTATGAGGGGGTTTGGGTTGATCATTGGTACGCCCGATTGGGAGGTGTGCATAAAACACACAGGATTGGTCATAGATGAAACTGTGCCCTAGATAGGTTGTCTTTAAGGTCCTTTTGTTGAACTGGGATTTAAAATTTTTGTTGTCTTAATTGTCAAAGAGACCATCATTGTTAAAAAGAGAGAAGAAATGGATATTGTAATACTTAAGACCCAAGATTTATTTATAAACCAAAATTGTGTACGAAAGTTGCATGCAATTCTATGTCAACAGTGATGCAAGATTCTGCTGACAATACTATCATGACTCATGAGGTGTTTTTTTTTTCCATTTAAAAAGAGGAATAAATATATGATTATGTGAGAGGGAGCTCTATGAGATGGGGACAAACATCATTCTTGTATCCTTGCAAGGTTGACACTATTTCCTGATACCTATTAATTTAAACAATGATCCCACTGTAATTTACAAAATTTCCTTCTAGTTTCAGATTTCTCAACAACTTGTCTCATGGACTGCTGCATAGATCTACTACAATTTCAAGTCATCCATAGATTTTATCTTTCGACTTCATGGTGTATCCACCTTATGCATACAAAATAGGTGGTCTTTTTTTTTTCATTATGGAGTGATTATTTGCTTTTTTTTTTCCTCTTTGGGTTGTAATTTGTAATAAAGTCAAATTTTCCTTGCTTCTTTTTCCCCTTTGGGTTGTAATTTGTAATCAAGTCAAATTTTACCAAGTAACAATAACCAGAAGGGAAGGTTCTATGATTCCTTTTTGTCTTTTAACATTTGTTTTTATGATACTTTGATACTTCCATGACGTGGCAATTTTCCTCATTCTACATTCCATTCTAATTCTGCAGATAAAGAATTTTCATTGGTGTAGCGGATAGGAGACATACATCTTCCTGCTGTTATAGATTCAACTTTTTTCTGACATGCACTCATTTTCAGGATGTTGTATTGCAGGGCATTTAAAGGAAATTGAAAACATTTGGGCTAAAATTTGTTTGTATTCAATAGTTTGCTCAAGTATAAGTTGCTGCATTTTTTTTTTTTTTTACTGGTTAAATGCACTAACAATGATACTCTTAGGGCCTGTTTGTTTGCATTACAATGCATAGGAATTGAATGAATATGATTCATGCCATAAGTGGTTAAAAATGAAGACCGAAGGTGGATTTTAAAAAATAGCGAAAGACAATCAAAGGAAGATGGGAAATGAATAAGTAATGTGATGGCTGGATATTTATTTTACATTTTTCTTTGATTCTATTTCCATTATAGGAAAGATTATTTGATGCTTATTTTTTGTTTTTAAATTGACCTATGGTCATCATTTTTAACTACCCGTGGCATAAATTCTATGCATTTAATTCCTATGCATTTTAATGAAAACAAACAGGCCGTAAGTGAAAGTGGTAAGCGTTTGAACGGGGTTTTAGTTGTTTTGTTGGATCATCTCTTGTTATTTGTCAGCGCCAACTTGTCATTGGTGACCATAACCTTTGTTACTGATGAGCTTGGATCTCTTAAACAGTATTATATTCTTTCTTTTCTTATTGCTGCCCGATCAAATAGGTATTATATTGGTCAGGGGACAGGTCCAACCCAAAATATTCCCAACTTGATTTGGGGCTGAACAAAGGGATCAAAACTAGCTCTAATAATTGGGATTAAACATTTCATAGCCTAGGCTATAACGCAGCCCACATACAACTATACACTGCCATGTCATCTACTTACAAGTTACAGCAGTCTTCTATTTATGAAATAAATGGGTGGCTACAGAGAATGTTTCAGCATCCAAAATTATTGAAGACATCTTCACTTCGTGTATATCTACACTCATGTAGGGGTTGTGTAGCCAAGCTTAATCTTGTTCTTCTCTAATTTATACATTAATTTTTGGGATACATCTACCTTTCAAAACTACATGACTATCCTAATTTCGTCAAAGTACTACTGGCCGATTTCTCCCTGTTCTAACCTCATTGTTCTAACGAAGGCTTGAATGCCGCTCTCCTCCCCCAAGGACTCTAATGTGCATTGGCAACTGCTAGGCAAGTGGATGTATTTAGTCTCTGAGAAGTCTTAATATTTGAAAAAGGGGAACATGTTGAGATTGGCTCCTCTTTAGTTAATCACATTCATCTCTTTTTAGTGTCAAGTGCATATTCATAGTTTCTCTGCTGATTAATTTTGGGTGTGGAGGAAAAAGTACCCCAAGCCAATGGGCATTCTTTAATAAAAAGACTGATTTTGATGATAATGCCCAAAACAACATTTAGGATCCCACCAAAATACGAGTGATTAGAGGACCCCATATGCCTGCAAATAATATTTTGAAGAATTTTCACAAATTGGAATTCCCAAAGTTGATTTCTGTCTTTAAATAAAGGAAGGATAAATTGTGATTATTCAGGAAAAACCATGTGCATGATCAAAGGAAAGGAGTTCTTGTAATTTTGGGTAAAAAAAATAGAGAAGAGTTAAGATGGAATATTTTGGATGTCAAATGGTCTTTGTAGCCCCCCAAACCCCCAATTTCTTCAGTATGAAGCCCAAACTTCAAATCATTTGGGTCAGGGCTCATTAAATGGGGCTGGTTTCTGGTCTGAAAAGTGGTTCATATCACCTATAATGGGTTTGGATCCTTTTGAATACTTTTGAGTTAAAAAGTCCAATGTCATCTTATAGGATCTATATGGGTTGAGATCCAGTCGGATCCTCTGGATAATCAGGTTATTGGGGACCCCTTGCCAGACTTACATGCTTGAGACTGAAACTGCCATTGTTGCATTGTTTCCACTGTTTGGGCATCATTAACTGGATGAGGCCTTTCGCATGCCTTCACAACAGGTTTTTCTTAGCAACCCCAAATTTATATATCAAGTAAAGAATGTTTTATCTTGTTACTTCAAAAATGATTATTTGGGGACCCAACCTTCCAAACGTTTGATTTTCTTAAGCCCTAACCTGGTGGGCCGTTGAAGAATTAGCCGTATGACATGAAATAGTTGATTTGGGCCCATTCAAAAGCTTTCAGATACAGGTCGCAATTCCTTGTCAGCCTAAACCAAAACACCCCAAGGTTTGTTTGACCCTTAACTATTATTACTAATGTTTTAAAATTTCTGAGTTGGGTTCAGGTTAACATATTCTACCAAATTAACAAAATGGATTGATTTCTAGTTGGTCCCACTTGCTATCCAAGCTGCAATTGGACATGAACCTTACCCAATTTAACTTGACTGGTCAATTCCAGGTTTGGGTTCACCCATTAAACTTAATTAAATTGGTTGGGTTCCAGTTGAGCCCATACATATTACCCACTGCATACCTACTGTTGGTCTTATCACCGGGCAAATGTGCCTGAAGTTGATGAAAATACTTAGAAGGTTGGGCCTGTGACTTAGTCCTTAAACCCATAGGCAGGAGCTGGACAGTTACAATCCTGGCCCAGTTGAAGCCCTAGTGTTCTGTTCCTACTTAAAATCAAATCAACACACAATCCAATCCAATTTCTTCTTTACCAAATGATTCAGTAACCATAAGCTAATAAAATACAAAAACTGAAAGGTGAAAGAAGAAGTTAATAGAATTACATGGGTGTGTAAAGAAGGCTAATATCAAACAAAAATCAAGGAGATCGTTTCACAGAGTCAAGATAATCTTGAAGTGCTTGAATCTGTTCCTTGGATGGTGGCTTCTCATTGTTCTTGATGGATCTATGAACGTCATAAGTTGTTGAAGCCAAAAACAGAAGCCTGTTTTGTTGGTTTAATCACAAACAGCAACAGAAATTTCTAAGTCATCATCACAATCAAATACCATACAAAAAGAAGAGAAATTTCAACAGAGTATGAGGAAAGGAAGGTACCCAGATGCTGCTAGAACGATCTGCCTTGGGAATACTTTCTTGCCGAAGAGTTTCATTTCTGGAACAGCTGCTATTGTTGCAGTACTACTCCTTTTTGAACAACCGAGCAATTTATGAAGATCCTTGTCACAAATGTTGCAATTGGGGAATATGGTTTTTGAGAAAGGATGTTTTGGAATTTGTGGGGTTGTCTAGGGGGTATTATTGAGAAATTATTAAAATCTGATTTTAAGCAAGTAATAATGTATGAAAATAGAATAAATGGCTTGCAAGATTAATCTGGATTTGGATTAGGGATTGATGGACATTCATGTGCATCTATCCCACACCGTAGGGTGAGGGACACGTACATGGCTTTTCCTCTTTGTACATGAATATATTTTTTTTCTGCATATAACCATATATGGCTTTTCCTTTTTTGCTCATAAATATTTTCAATTATATAAGTGTCTCTCATCCTATGGTGAGAGATGGATGCACATGAATATTCTTTGATTTTGAGTTTAAAATAAGTGGCATTAGGGTTTTTTTTTTTTACTAAAAATCAGTGAAAGGACCTTTATTGAAAAATAGTTTCAATGTCAAGGGTTTTCTACGAACTTCAAAATGGTTCCTTTTCCTTTTTTTTTTTTTTTTTTTTTTTTTGTAACAAGAATTTCTTAATGGTGAGTGTGCTTTTAGTATCATCTAAACCTTGGGGGTTTTAAAAAAAAATTACTGAAAAATATGTTTTTTTACTTTGACTTCATGAGTTTCCAAAAGGGAAAATAACCACACCCTCGGCAAGGAAATTGCATCTCTTTTGTATTTTGTATTGTGGAGTAGTACTTCGATGAAGCACAGGGGGTTACGCTAGATGCAGAGCTCATGATAAGACCAAACTTCCCCAATTAGAGTCTGGATCCACTTCAAACTGGGTGGTAATCTAGGGCAATCCATTTCTTTTAATGCCAGTCTGTTTCATGTAATTGAAATCCTAGGATTTTTTTATTTATTAGTGATTATAAACGAAGAATCAAAAGTGAATATCTAAACATGACCAATAAATTGTGGAAAAGCATTTCCTCTGCCTCTTTTTTAATGCATTGAGGTTTTGGTATGACTGGTCAGCGGAGGAAATTTAATATTGTATTAGAGCCAACCGGCCACATATTCTAGTCCCAAGAGGAATGACTCTTAATGGAAATCAACCCTATGAAGATGATAAATGAATATCTAGCCATCACCCTACTAAATCAAATACTATGGAAGTCAAGGTCCCGTCGCTATCTTATATCCTTTGACCCTCACCTCATATCCTTCACCCCTCACCTCTTTTATAATTTTTTGGTGGAGCTCATTTGAGAATAAATTTCTATGTATTCTATACGAACAAACAAGCCCTTAAGATGCTTGGGGTGCATTTCTCTTATGAGATCTCCATCTTTTGTGGAGCCTACCTTTGATCAGGAGCACACTTAGGCCGGTCAAAAGAACCTAATCCTTAGTTTTGGGTCCTCAATGGTTAATGGTTATACATCGTAAAAACTTAATGTTATAAAATCCAATGATGACTAATGTCTAAATCAATGTAAATAAAGAAAGAAGACCATTTGCCATGGATAAAATCTAACTCTATTGCGTCTGTTACATGAAGCAACCCTATTTGGGGCAGAGAGATTTCCCAACAGCAGAGGTTGCTGAGCATTGAAAGATTCCCAGTTAGTTGAGTTGGCAATTCTCAGCTTGTGTATAGTCTCAAATATGTGATATGTTTTGCAAGGGGTTTGGAAATCACTACCAATATCTTGAAGTCCATGTGGCTATGCCATTTTCCACAAAACCTATATCTTAAACTCCATATGACTGGATGTTTAGAAAGTGATAGGGGCTTCTATAGAAACTTTGGTATATGAGACGAGAAGGTTGTTTTTAATGGTTTTCTGTTATTATGCACTTTTTCCTTTTTTTAAAGTTTATGAGATTGTATACTTAGAATCACCTACTGCAAATAGGCTGGCTCATGGGCTGGGACCAGCCCGAGCCCGATCCTGGCCTAGCCCGCTTTGGGTAGGGCTTGGATATGTCATGAGGGCCTAATTAAAAATTGGGTTGGGCTTGCATTAAGTGATAGAAAGCCCAAGCCCAGCCCAGCCCGACTTGTGTAAGAAATGCATGTAATTTAATTTAATTAGTGCTCTAATTCCCAAAAAAGTAATGAAAAGCTCGGTTTGGCCTGGCCCGACTGATTAAATGGGAGGGCTCGGGCTACTGTTTCTAAAGCCGGACTGGGCCTGAAAATGCCTTAGCCCGCCCCAGTCCGGCCATGAACACCCCCAACTGCAAATCTGAAATCTCTTACGAAGAACAAAATTTCCTTTCGAAGGACTCCAAACATAATATTTTCTTGTGGAGTAAGTACCAAGCGAGAGAACAGCATGCTATTTTGGAATTCATCCAGGATGCCACTATTTAACGGCTCTACATCAAATCGGACGAGTCATGCATTGAGAGCTTTGACCAATCAAGAAATCTCTTGATAGAAAATTTACCTGGCATCTATCTCAATACTTACATCTTGAAATTGAAGCTGTTGATTATAAGCCCTTTCATAATGTTCGTCATACAAAGCTAGGTCATGAAAAGGATTAATATCATCACACTCTGAATCACTTTCTTGAAGACTTGTTTATTTGAAATGCCCAACGCAATCCATTTGTTACTTCACTTGTCTCCACAATTCTTTTACTTGAATATATTCAGGTTTACATCATTGTGATCCCGTGAATGAGCTATCACCATATCCACGCACCATCTTACCTTAGGGCTCATTTGTTTGCATGAAATTGAATATCTAGGAGTTCATGAAAAAATGGATTCTATTAATAAACAATTGTGAAAGAGGTAAGGGGTGAAGGAACCTGATTTTTCATAGTTTTGTTTTACTAAGGCGATGGTAGATACTCATTTTCCATCTCCCCTCGATTCATGGTGATAATAGGTATTCATTTTCCATCTCCCCTCAATTCAATTTCTCCAAAAGGAGAAAACATTTGATGGATATTTGTGGATCTTCACATTTGTTTTTTCAATTTTAGCCACTTTTAGTGCTTTTTTCAAATATCCTAGGACTTCAATCCAGGTAAACAAATTAAAATGGCCACTAAAGATATACAAAAATCTAAAGGAAGAATGGGCTTTAATACCATAAAAATAAAGGCTAATGGTACAGAGTATGGATTTATATACAAACAAAAGATACAGATATAAAAAGTGGAATATCACATATTGAAACACATGAATGCTCCTCAGAGCACTGATGTTCTTTTACTTCCAAAGAAAATAATAATTTCCTTAACACTGTCCTCTACAAGTCCAACCATTCATTTTGTAAAACCTCTCTCTCTCTCTCTCTCTCTCTCTCTCTCTCTCTCTCTCTCTCTCTTTTATATATATATATATATATATATATTTTCCTGACATAGCCTTCCATTTTGAAGTAATCTTGAAAGAATAATCTTAGTGAAACAGAAGTTGCTTAATAAAAATTATCTAAATATAATAGATCATAGAAATGATCTTTCTAAATCTCTTCATCAGAGCCTTAATTCATACCTTAGCCTCTTTCTCTTTCCATGTTAGTGGTTGGGTAGTAGGGTACTGGACTGATGGTTGCAATGCTCAGTCCTGATGTTGTCCAATGCAACTACATTATATGAATTTAATGTACCGAACAGCCATGTCCCAGTATTCCGACGTTTGGAAAACTGAATTTTCCTGGTTGTGTAAGAGAAACTACTGAAACATTTGGGGTGGATGAACATAGTGAGATACATTAGGTGGAAGCAATATATATAGTGTTATCACTTGCATGAACGTTTAGCTCTCTCTTTCCCCACAAATTATTAAAATCATTGCTCATGTCACAAAATTAAATCATTAGTAAATGAAAGCAATCTCTCTCTCTCTCTCTCTCTCTCTCTCTCTCTCTCTCATATGGAATAGCAAATTCAAACCATTGATGGCATCAACCATAGGGTCACTCACATGAACAAGAACACTTTTTAGGTAAGTCCTAATGGCTAAATGGTATGTCCCTTCTATTTGGATAATTCACTTGTATAGTGAAGTGATCAAGTGAATGGTTACTTTAAGAGAAAAGAAAAGAAGAAAAGTCAAATTAAAAAAGTATCATATTTTATAAATCACCTTTTTTTTTAAAAGAAGCTAAAAGGATACCTTCTTATATCACCGAATAACAAAAAGTGATCATCTTCTTTATATTAAAAAGTAAACAAGATAACCTTCGGATGCCCCTAAAAAAAAAAATCATGGCATGACTTTTTATCCTTTTAACACCTTTTCCTCTTCTTTTATTTTCTTTGGAATATTTGACCCTTCTCCTTACTTCATTTTTCAAGTAAATTACCCAAAAGTGAGGTCGATCCTGCTTCCATTGACAATGATTATAAAGAATAAATCATGGAAAACCACCTCATAAGGGGAGTTGAACTCCAATTTACATGATTTTGCAATTTCAAACACAATTATCTTGTGAGATGATATATAGGCTAGCAGCATGCTACCTGCCTTCAAGCCATCTTTATCTTCCTTTATCAAGGTTTGAACTCTGGTCTTCCAGTGCTTAACACTACTTAACTACCCGGTTGGTGCTATTATATCTTCTTATAAGAGTGATTTGGTGTGATTAAGGCATGGAGCTAGCGACAACTTTCTATGAAACCAATTCAAGGTGATTTGTAGGATGTGTAAGGGACCATAAGGAAAGGAGTTCCACTCTATGGCAGTGATCCATACTGTAAGTGATCAAAGCTGTAAGTCTCAGATCACAAGGCTAGAGATCTCCTATAATTGTTATTTTTCAGGCATCAAACCACCCTTTCACTGGCTTGTCATGTAAGGCCTTTGCGTGCAATTTTTAATATTGGGTTCATCTCATCATCTAATTTCAATATTTCTCCTTGCCTACCTTCAATTAGGGCCATAGGTAATCATCATGCTTTGATCTTTCACTTACTATTAGGCCTATAGAAATGAAATTGTCTCACACATGCATATACTTAAAAACATATATGATTATACCTGGCCAAATGCACGTAGTCAAATAATGTAGAATCTATCTGGTAAAGCATTGTCCACTTTTGAAGATCCAAGCCGTTCAAAAGATATGCGCTCTGATCATGTTATGTAAGACGTCTATGACCAGTGTTTGACCTGAGGATTTTCATTGGTGGGGCTATGTGTAAAAACTACATGGAGTTTTTATAATCCTTAAAGTGCACGTTTGATAGTAGGTGGGGAATCTACAGAGTTGAGGATTCCTCGCTAAAGATTGTATATCAAAGGATTTCACTTTGATATCGGCATATATGGTTGAGAAAAGTTGATGTCGGTGTGTAAATACACAAAATTAAGAATTTCGAAATTATATGGGTATTCACTAGCCCAAATCCTTGAGGACTTGCAATTGCCGAACATGGATTTTTCATATATTTGGGGATATTTAATGGGAAGTCTTCAAGGATTTGATTGTCAAACATGACCTAAGAGACTTTCAGTTTTTCCCCATTTTCTTTGGGTTGGGGGGTTCCATGGTTTTTCCCATTTGATCTATTATTCAACCCAATATTCACTGTTTCGTTTGGATGTTCTTAGAGAATGCGGCTAGATCACATATTATTCAGATTTTCTCAGCGAAATCAATATTTTCATATCATGGGGCTTATATAACATGGATCCAAGCTATCAATTCAATCCAACCAACATTCCAAAATCTTGATAACTATGGGCACTTCAAAGAAGAAAGAGAAAGTTGCTTGGTGTTCTCCCCCAAGAGGAGCCCTAAAGTTTAATATGGATAGAACATATCAAGGTAAACCGGGGTTAAAATATTGGGGGTGTATCGAGAAATCACGAAGCTAAAGTTTGTACATGTTCTCCAAGAATGTTGGAATCAAAGACAATAATGAAGCCGAGGTCCTTGAAATTCTGGAAGCTCTTCACATTTTTATTTTCTCATTTTAGACTCATCTTACAGTGGAGAGAAATTCATCTAATGCCATATCTTGGGTGAACTCTTTTAAGGGCCTATGGAAGATGCAACTCTATTTCAATGAGATTTGTCAACGTTCTTCAAAATCTTGGGTGCAATTTCATCATATAAGTAGGTCGGTCCGCAAATGGTTTCATGGATTGCTTAGCTAAACAAGGGGTTGACCATTCATGTAAATTTAGTGCTTTCGTAATGTGGGTGCGGTAGGCGTCCGATATAGAACCCTTATATCGAAACACTATGTTGTGGTCTGATTTCTTTTCTACTATGTACTCTTTCTTCTTTCTAATACATTTTCAAATTTACCGATCAAGAAAAAAAATCTTGAGTCAATTAATTGGAGTAATGTTGACAAGTCAATTGGACAATGTACAAAAAACATGGCCAAATGGCTTCTATCTAATCCAGTGATGAATATAACTCATTGGATTGAAACTTCATATGATCATGGGGAACGAAACTGCACATCTATTGGACAATCTGGATCACCAAAACATCGGTCCAATTGTGTGAAAAAAATGAAATAAAAATAGATTAATAAATTATTTATTACCTAATGCGGTAGTAATGTTTTTCTTCAATCTAACAGTTGATATTTGAGAGAACTTGCTGGTCCCAGTCCTAGATGGTTGTCGAAACCGAACTCGCCGAGAACTATGTGCATTCCGGTGTGAGGTAGACCTACGAACTCATTGCGAATGCTCTCAGATCTATTGGATGATCAAAAGCAAGGATTCCATCTCCCTTAGAATAGAGCAATTCCTAGGAGTCACAACTCTATCCGACTTTCCTCCCTTGAAATCCCACATCTCCTTACCAGTGTAAGAAGTTTGTCAAAATCGGAAGTCTAAACTTGATTCAAACTCTACTATAAATAGTTTAATCATTATCAAACTTAATCAGATCAAAACTTGTTAAGAGTTCATCCGCGGCAAACTACTGGGTTCGATCTGGCGTGGATCCCATGGCAATCGGGCCACACAATTTTCCAACAATATCACTCTTTTTTTTTTTTTTGTTTTAAATTTCACTCTATTAAATAAGGTGAAGCCATGATTTGAAGTGTTTGAATCTTTGAAAGTTAGACCCCAAATGCATTAATTTTGCCTGACCTCGTTTAACGACACCCTACCAAGGAATCACGAACTAGCCTGGAGGAAGTAGGATATAGATCTTTTGTATTTCTTGCAGCAAAAAGCTCTTTGCAATGAGAGAGTTTACGAACCCTATGGGCCTATCAAATATAATAGGGGAAAGCAACTTGATTGCTTGTTTTGTGCTTGATTTAGGGCAATAAAATAAATTGTAAAAAGGCCATGAACCTGATTTCTTGTATATAATGGATCCTGAATTTGACATGGCAGTGGCTGACAAACTTCTTGGAAAAGCAAGAGAGCTTCAGCCACAAAAGCTGCAGAGGATCCAAATCCTTACAAATCGGTGTATAAAATGTCGAGGTGGAGAGAAACTGCAGTACTCAGTTAACAATCAACTACACAATGAAAAAAATACAGAAACTGTGTTGCCTCGTCCAAATAAATCTATGGATATTGCTTGGTGAAAAACATTAACCCTCCTTTTGCCTCTAAGGGTCACATTGGATCCACCAATCCAATTAAGAGAATAATGGGAAAAAATTCCAAAAACCAGAAATGGCAAAAGAATATGAAAAACAGAACAAGTCATTAGTTTGGAAGGACCAAGAACAACACAAATTTTGGCTCATAAGTTTTTCATACCATACCATCAAGAACACATGCACATCGGTATATCCAAATGCTTCCACTCTTAAAAATCTCTGATGCATTAGAGTTTTGATCATTCTTTGAAGAAAAAATAACAAAACCTGCACTTGAAGAAAATAAGTTTGACAAAACTTGCACTTGAAGAAATAAGTTTAACATCAAACGCATGGTCCTTGAGTTTAATACTTCTCTTTATGATCTCATATTCTCTCAAAGAAAGAAACGGAGATTTGGAAAGGTAGGAAGTAAAAGGAGGTTAGAGACGTGGGTATTTGGTAAGAAGATAATGAAACCATACATGTGATACTTTCTAGATTTGAAAGTGAGAAATTTTTGGAGGTGCAAGTATCACAAAAGCTAAGTGGGAGATTTAAATTATATATTCAAGATTTTAAAGGGAGAGACTTTAGGAGGCAAAAATCAATACAAAATTAAGTCTAACAATAAAAAAAAAATCTATGAGATTGATGGAGAGAGAGAGAGAGAGAGAGAGAGAGAGAGAGAGAGAGAGAGAGAGAGAGAAGGAAAGATCGATTCACGATTAAAGTGAGATTTTAGGAGTTAAATAGGATTCGAAATCATAAGAGATCATAAAAAAAGAAATAAGAAAACAGTTAATTAGAGAAAATTCAAAACTGAATGGGGAAGATATTATCGGGGTTATGATTTATAGAGATGGAGTTGAGATGAGATGGATGCGCCAATTGTCATGCTGAAAACCCAAAAGCAAGCGCCACGTGTTGTTCTCCCATGAAACAGACTGTTGTTATTATATATAAAGGATTTTACCGAAAAATGCACCATATTTGCCCGTTGCAAGAGAAAATGAAAACTATTAGCTAATGCACAAACATGGTCCATTAGGCATGGTTTCGTGTGTTTTTTTTTTTTTCCTCTAAAGTTTGAGACAAGCGACGCTAGCGTTGGTCCATATTTTGATAGATGATGCTCTTTGTAAATCCCATAAAGCCCTAGTTTCCCTCATTCGCTCCCATTTTTTTCCTTTTCTCCTTCCTTCTACCACACTACGTCGACGCTGCTGCCCCTTGCCTCCTATGCTCTCTCTTCTCCTTTCTCTACCACCCACATTCCGATATTGCTCATCGACTCGAAGTAGGTGTGTTCAAATGTACCCATTTACGGAAGTTCCATCCACCTATTCTTCTTTTGCTTTGTTGTTTGGTTGTCTATTTACGGCTTAATTGCTTCAAATTAGTTGTTTGACTCAAATGGGTGGTGCTATCTAGTTTTCCTTCCCAATAAACCATTTCGAGTTGTGATACACTGATGTCTGTGGTTTCGAGTTGTTTGTGCTATGTTTCTCCCTCTCTACAGTGATAATTGCTTCTTGTATTTACTTTGATTAATAAAGTGAAGTTTTGTATTGTATTAACGCTTGATGGGTTAAAAATGCATTTTAGTTTGTAAATATTGGTTGGTATAAGCTATTGCGTACTGTATCAACACTTGAAATGAAAATTGTATGTCAAGCGTTTGTTATAATGCTTCATAGGCCATTTGACATTTTTGTGCAATATATGGAATTATTTGAGCTTGATTATGCGAAGTTATATGTAGTTTCTTAGAGCTTTGAGTTTTTGATTTCAAAATAAAGTGGAAAGATGGCATCATATTTTCTTGTATTGTTTGCAAGTTCTGTGTACTAAGTTTTCTCCTTATTTCTTAATGTAATGACAATTCCCCACATTTAATTTTCTCCTCAATGAAAAGTAACATGCGAGTCCAATGTCGAGTCGAGAGATTGGTATTGGTTTCTGGACTACGGATTTCGGAGAAAAGTGTTACAAGTTTTGTGGTAGTTGTTGGTTTGGTTTTCTACCCTTCGAGACAAGGCAGAAAATTCGGAGTAACAAGACAAAATGAGAAGACTTTGCTGCAACCATATACAACGTGGACTTGGAAGCATGAAGGTGGCTTTGAATTTTCAAATGACAAGTGCATAGGACGAAGAAGATGATGGCATGCACTAAAGTTATCAATGTGTAGAAAGGAAAAGAAGGGAGGTCATGAGTCTAGAAAATAATATACGAATTGAAAGTAGTGAGGAGCCCATGTGACAATGACACATTCAGCTAGTGATTTATTCATGTTTTGAACTTAAAGTCCAAATATTATTGGTAGCTAGCACTACAACAAATTGCACTTTCGCCGGCGGTTAAAGGCTTTCCCGGTGATTTTCCTTGCGCCAGCAATGCGCCGAAAAAAGTGTGCCGGCAATACCATTTGCCTACGAAAATGGGTTTGCGCTGGTAAAAATTTAAACATTACCGGCGTTCTTCGCCGGACAAAAAGGTATAAAACGACGTGAAAAGCCCTTTATTTTTCAATAATAAATTGATCGCAAAACATTTATGTTTTATGTAAATTATTTTTTCAAAGCTTTTGCCGGCGTTTTTTTTGCACCGGCAAAAAATTTTATTTTATGTAATTTATTTTTTCAAAACTTTTACCGGCGTTTTTTTTGCGCCGGGAAAACATTTCTAATTTACAAAAATTATTTTTTTTCAAAATTTGTTGCCGTTGTCTCTTTTGCGCCGGCAAACAATATTTATTTGATTTTTTATTTTTTTGCTATATATACATCCTTATATCATTACAACTTGCAACCTGTATCATATGAAACTATATTTAAGACCAAATCAACTACACACCCAACATCTATTTCAATTCCAAATATTCATTCCACTTCATATTAATATTCAAATATCCTTACAATATTAAAAGCACTTTAGCATTACCATTACAAAATAAAAATCCATGCTAACATTCTACTCTTTGCCAACATTCAAATGCCAATGAAAATTTACATCTTCGTATTGTTACACCGATATAACACCTGCAACATTATTAAAAAAAACTTCATACATCCAATTTTAACATATAGCAATCTGCTAGTCTGCATCCATTTTTCCTTCATGTTCGCTGCATCTTAGTTGCATAAATCTTTCAACAAAAAAATTTCTTCAATTTTCATTTGATCCTGCATAAAAAAAAAGAGCAAGATTAACATATGATTAAACTCATAGATGGCACATTTGCACCAAAACCATAGACTTGCAGTTTCAGCTACTAACATAATTCATGCAGCAAACCCTTTACATTACTAGCAAAAATCCAGCAAGAGATAGCACAGATAGTAACAAATAGCAATCACAACATCAGCTGGCAATCTCTGAAACAAAAGTAATCTTCAGGTCATTAAATCTAAGGTCACACTTGACAAGTAATCTTCATCTTCAGGTCTGACATCTATTGAATGTGGAAATCTTCGGTTGAAAGTGGAAGGCATTAAATCTTCAAATCATACCAACTGTGAAGATTAAACAAAATAAAATGTAACTTCTTGTGCAAATGATAAATATAAAGTATTCTCTGATTTCTGATTTTAAACTTAAGGCCAAAATTACATAATTGATTAAAAGCAAGAGCCAACTTTGAAACAAAAGTATTGTATCCCCACACTGAAACTAGAACTCACTTTATCAGGTTGAAATGTTCAAAAAGAAATAGGAGGGAATATGGTTGCTGTTTGTGATTGTTGATTAGGTTCAGACCTTACTAACCTATCTATACTTGTTATGAGCTAGCCCTTGGCAAAGGATAAAATATGAGAGATGCTCTTTTTTCTTTTTTTATTGATAATGTGAGTTGGAAGTAGAACTGGGAAATTTGTCTTTGGAGGGCATGAAATGGGGTGGGAGAAATTCAATGTATAGTCCTGTAATGGAAGAAACATAAAAAGAAGGCTGCTGCAGGCTTTCCCTTTTACACAAGTGGAATAAGGAACAGCACAAGAGAAATGATTCGTCAGTGGTGACACTTTCAACACCAAAGTAAGCTAACATCAGTGGAGCACCACCATTGATAATATGAAGGCAAAAATATACACACCCTCTGATTAGACGATGTCATCCCTTTTACCTGCAAATGGATTAAGAATATAGAACAATCTGCCGTCATCTGAAAAGGGATCAAACCGTTGTCTTCCTGCCCTTGGCACAGTGGTAACTCATTATGGCTATAAGCTAAAGCTATCTTAGCTTCTGGTAGGCAGCATATAACTATTATATATATACACACACACACATACATAAAGGTCACTTTTTGGTGGTCTGATTTATCAAGGCCCATCAGATCAACAATACAGATTAGAGCAACGGGGGTTTGTGAAAGGAGTACTTAACACACAACACACACACTGTGGTTCACACAAAAAAAGTATCACTCGTGTCTAGTAGTTCACAAATAAATAAATAAAAAAAGAAAAACTGTGGTGGCGTTAAAGGTCATGGATTTTTTAGAGTTTGAAGAAAATAGAAATGATAAAAAGTGTGCTAAAAGTGTAAAATGCAGCATACCTAGAAATCAACCATAACACAGGATGACAAGAATCTAGAAGGCAATTATCTCACTAAACAACCAGATCCTGTAGTAATTATGCACCTGGTTTCATTGCTTATTCATCATTTATGCATCCTTTAAGTTGAAACTAAATCAAGTTCTTTGGATTGGTACATGGTCTTGTTTTCTTTTGCATTGACAGATGGAATGATGGATGTATATCAATTAAAAGATATTATGATCAACAAGCAATAAAAAGATACCTTTGTAACTGCATCATGGTCTAAATCACCCTGCGCCACCGAGCTGTCAGATTCGTATGCAGTAATAACATCATCCTTGAATAACAAAAAAGGATAAATAAGAAGCATAAACACATTTTGGCAAACATTAACGTAAACTTCATAAAAATGTTCCTAAGAAAAATTTCGAATGTAAAAGATTTCTCAAAATTTCGACAGAGTCTCCCCTGTACATGTGACATTTAAATTTTTTTTTCACAACCTGTTAAATACCTGTACATAACAAAAAAAAAAAAAAAAAACCTTCATATAAACAACCCAATGCCCCAACACACCACAAAGTCATTCACCACTACATCATTAGTCATTCACCATTCAACCATAGCACTTCAATATATGAGCATCATAAAGATGGAGAAAGTATAAATGATAAGCTTGTAAGCATAGGTGATAGCTTTGTACTAACCAGGAAAAAACTTACCCCTCCCCCGGCCATCTGAATTGCACTAGGAAAGTTGGTAGTAGCTTCCCCTGAAAAAACATTCACATATACTGCAGAAGCTCTCCTACTCAACAACTGGCTCTATCAAATTAGTCATATGAGCTATCTTATCCAAACAAATAATTTTACTTTTCTTTCATATCAAATCCTAAGTTACTGAACAAGTTACTTGTCAGAAAGATGGTAGGCCGCCCAACATGGATGAGGAGTTTTTGCTGCCTGTTCAACATCAACTCCCTTCTCCAATTCTGACATCCAGTAAAGTGCTTGTTTCTGTTCATGGTTCCCTTTTCTCCGCTTTGCAATATGCATCACTTCTGCACTATCATTTGTGTTGTCCTAGTTTGGTTCAATGAGATAATCAAAGGCAGTAAGAATTGTGGTTACAATCACAAATGCAAGTTTACATCCTGCCATGACAGTGAACATAAATATGTCAAAATATGTAATCTCTCTCCCCCTCTACACACACATGCACAGGCTTTATCCAACTGAGGACCATCTGTACACATGAGGATAGTGCGCATTCCAGCTTGGTATACATACATTTTGTGAATTTAAGTGAATTCAAGCACCAGAAACAGGTCTCACTTGAATTGTTTTCGTATGCATGTATAATTACATCTTTCTTATGAATCTAAGTGAGATAAATAAAAGAAAGAAGTGCTTACATTCAGGTTTAGCGAACACTTCCGAGAATTAAGCTCATCTGGAGTGAATTCAGCCTATTTGGGAAAGAAGTTTCAGCAGATACATCAGTTTGAAAGTAAACTTGATGCGGAAAGCTCCGTATCATAAAAGACCCACTGAAATTATTGTTTGTCTACCAACCAAATGTAAGGAAAAGACATTGTGCAGACCTTCTTAAATGGTTCTATTTTCAGCAGTCTGAATAGAGTTGGAAGTGGGCAGACAGTAGAATCCAAATGCAAAGGAGCAACCAACTTCCATGAGGATTTATCACCCTCTGTGATAACTGAACTGTGAATGTAATGGCTGTGTACAAAGGAAGCAAAACAACAGGATCCCATCATCATTCATGAAACTTATGCTTCCTAAACATTTATAAGTCTCGCAACTTGTCCATAACAGAGAAAGGGAAAAATCAAACTGAGCTCAAATGGTGCCGATATACATCGACCACAAACCTTTACCTTCGATGAATTCACAAGGGGAATTAGGCACCTTGCCCACTCAATAGGTAACCTCCCAATTTGAAACAGTTATGTATGGAACCATCAGGAAAAGTGAGAAAATCACAATTTCACATTAATCCAGAAAAGTTACATAGCCTACCCAAATCCTAAATACTCCCACCCCAAACTGCAAAGAGAAAAATGGAGCTCTGCTCTTTCCTTAGACCTGTTGTAGTTGTTCTATCTCTTGTTCTAGTGAATATACTAATCTTAAGAGGTTTGAATTTCATAGTTGGACTCTGTTGATGGATTAATATCTAGGACCCAAAGAAGGGTCCAGATTCATCCAATACAAAATCTACTGTGGATTTACTTGACAAGGTTACATTGTTCAGTCTATTAGGACCAATCTAGAGGGATATTTCTATTTAGTTGGGTGGATTTTTTTTAATGAAGTTTCACCCTCTCAAGTGGAGTTAACTTCAGGGTTAGCAGGATCTAGCTCTCCATTCTTGTACTATGTACCTTTAACTCTGGAAATACAATTATTCTTACTTTACACACACACACACACACACACACACACACACAAAAATGGCATTACAAGTACACTTAGTTACGTACGTTTGGGTAGTGGGGAAAGTCATATTTCTCGTGAAAAGCAATAAAAAGTAAAACGAGTGGTCAGAGCTTTTAACTTCAATATCTAGAATCACTGTCCCAATCACACCAGCGCTTCAATTTGGTTAACGAGTAGATTGTATGTTATGAATATCACCAAGACTATATATCGAACCCATGAGCTAATGAATGGCATTACAAGTACACTTAGTTACGTACGTTTGGGTAGTGGGGAAAGTCATATTTCTCGTGAAAAGCAATAAAAAGTAAAACGAGTGGTCAGAGCTTTTAACTTCAATATCTAGAATCACTGTCCCAATCACACCAG
This sequence comes from Umbellularia californica, assembly GCA_028538565.1. Classification (NCBI taxonomy): domain Eukaryota; kingdom Viridiplantae; phylum Streptophyta; class Magnoliopsida; order Laurales; family Lauraceae; genus Umbellularia; species Umbellularia californica. Next base: position 13,467,957 of record JAPQWN010000008.1, on the reverse strand, counting down.
CGCTTCAATTTGGTTAACGAGTAGATTGTATGTTATGAATATCACCAAGACTATATATCGAACCCATGAGCTAATGAATGATGGATGTAAGGATTGGAATAGAAAAAGGTCTCCTTTTGTTGATTACAATCTGCAACTATAGACCATCGAGAATCTAACATCCACAGCCCTGATTCAAAATCCAATACCTTGCTTTATTGCCTAACAGTTTCCTCATAATCATCATTAAGAACCGGTAATATTTTCTGTGTCTCTACTGGATGAAACTTTAGGAAAAGATCACTTGAGACAATGGAGTTTACATTGGCTTCAAATAAATCATGGGGTAAGCTCAGTTGACTCTCAAACCATAACTATTTCAATAGATGAGGCCAAAATTAGATAGATATGGGATGATGATTTAATAACTGGGTTGAGATTACTAAGCAAAGGCCTGTGGCGAAAAAGCCAATTTAAATCTGGATGAATGAGCTGGCAATCTGTTATTTGAGAAATACCGTTGCATCATATAGCTGCACCGGAGACAGCCCCTTATAGGAATTTCAATCAGTTCCTTGTAATTCCTCTATAAAATTTTTGACAGAACGTTTTCTTTTCAGAGTAGTCTCATACGTTACATCTTTCCAGATTCAGAGATTTTTCTTTTAGAAGAAAGATGTCGGCTTTTGCGCTGTCTAGCAAAGTTGGAGATGGTCAGCACCAGTTCCAAGGAAAGAATACTCCTTATGTTTGGATTTGTGGGATTGTTGCCTCCTCAGGAGGCCTCATGTTTGGTTATGATATTGGGATTTCAGGAATTAACAACAGCACCTCTCTCCAGATAAACCCCACTTCTCCATTCTCCTTTGTATATACTCTCTCTATATACACACATTATATTATATCATTTATGTGATTTGAGCCAGTTTCCTTCTTTAATATCTATTTCTTTTTTTGGCTTTTTTTAATAAATTTTTATACACAATTTTTAATGCCAATTTTCAATATTTATATACAATAATAGCTCAAATCTCTGTTTTTCTCTTCTTCTTCTTCTTCTTCTTCTTATTATTATTATTATTTACAAAGTTAATCACTTTTCAAAAGTAATCAAATTTACGTTTGGATTGTTTTTGTATTACATGATTCTTATTCAGTCTCAATCTTCATATGGTAACAAGGTAAAGGTAACCTCACAATTAACAAGAAACATATGTTATGACTTAAAATTCATTCATTCCTTAGTTCATCATCAGATTGAAATAAAACATGAATCACATGTAATAGCACATAATTCCTTCATTCCCAAGTTCATCATTATCAAGTGTGAAATGACTAAAGTTCAACAAGATCAATAATTTCTAATCAAACAACAGTACATAACCTATAATATTTTTAGGGTTACAACACAAACTCATAACCTACCTGAGAATGCAATAGATCAATGAATAGAAAAAAAAAAAAAAAAAACACACACACATACAGATCTAAAACCACGAAATCCGACAATTCAAATCCCTTCGACCTTTCACCTAGAGAGACATGATCATATGAAGATGCATTTCAGATCTAGATTGTAGAAATTCTCCTAAAACATGGATTCGAAACAAAAACAACTACAGAGGAAGATAATTCTGCGCAAATGAAGATCGCTGGATCCAATGAAAAAAAAACGATCATTCAGGATACAAGATCAAGCAAACATTGTTGCCGATCAGGGTCTATAATAGAAGAATTGCAGGATCAACAGCATTGCAATCATCAAAAGCCTGAAAATCCATAAAATTAGATAAAAACCACACAGGGAAAAAAAAATAGAAGTTGCAATCATCAAAAGCACCTCAAAATACATAGAATTATACAAGATTACACAGAAAAAAAATCGCAAAATGCTACTTTTTTTTTGTTTGCTCTTGAAAGTGCATGACCAACCTTCCCATTGAGTTAAATCTCTTGCGACTGTTATTGCTGGGAAAGCCAAACTCCTCTTCTCCTTCAGACCCACCACCTATCATCTCACCATCTTCATTGCTGGAGCACCTGACCTTATCTTTCTTCGATCTCTCCGAGATTTCCACATCCCCACCATTCAATGCTGCAGAGAGAAAAAGAAAGCAAAAAAAAAAAAAAAAAAAAAACAGCAAATGAACATCTTTTTTTCAGAAAGCAAAAAGGTGGGTGCATTATATGAAACCCAATTGTATACAGAGTGGAAACAGATGCAATCAAATAGATAAAGACAAAGATATGGGATTGTTTCAATCTCCATAGATTAGGAGAACAAAACAAGGAAGTTGTAGGAGAATTTTTTTTTTCTGGAACTACCAGAGAGAAGCTTATGTCCAGATGCCTTGTGCTGTCGCTGCTTCGCAAGCGAGTTCTTAGTTCCTCCACGCTTCACCTCTCGAGCTCTATCCATTTCTCTACTACCGACATGAAACACGCCTCCTAGACTGTCGCTGAAATGGATCAAACCCACCTCGTAGAAGCTCTGGAAAACCGATTCCTTAGACTGTCGCTTGAATTCCTTCCAAATCAGAAAGACCCAATGATCAGATGAGCAGAAACAGGACTTCTGTATCTCCTATTTTGTTGTTTTCAAATTACCTGAATGAAAACAACAGCCGCCTCGTTGCAGAATCCAATACGAACCAATAGAAGAAAAAACAAATGCTAGTCCACAGTACAATCCAAATCCCCACAACCACAAAACATTTAAACTAGCTCCAACAACAGCAATTGGCTCAGACAACCCAAAAACCGCCCAAACAAGAACAAACCCAGATCGAAATCGGCTCCTCCAATGAATGGGAACAAATCAAAATACGAACTTGGTTCAATCCACAAGCCCTAAACTCAATCAAACCCAGACCAAAAACCAAAACCCAAATTCAAAACTAGCTCGAATCACCCAAACACAAATAGAAATCCCCCAGACAGAGATTCTCTGAGAAACCCAAGGGCTTATAAAACCCTAATCGATTTCTCCCGAGAGTGGAAGAAAATGTGAGGAGTCTTCAAGTCTGGAAGAGATTGCGGGTTCAAATACTGAGTCGAGATGGAAACCCTAGCTCTCTAAGATCGATCGAGAGAGAGAGAGAGGGAGAAAGAGATTTTAGAGAATTGTGGAGAGTGAAGAGAATAAAAAGGAAGCGAGAGAGAAGGCGAGGGAGAGGGTCAGAGAGATGAGGGAGAGATGAGGGATTAAGAAGAGGGAGAAAGGCGCTGGAAATGATATGCACTGGAGCAGGCGCGGGAAATGGAAAATGGCGCGGGCACAGAATTTTCAGGGCTGAAGTGATTTTGAAGGCCTTACTGCGAAAATAGTGAAAATAATGAAAATATGATGTTTCCCCGGCGCTTGCTGCGCCGGTAAAAGTTAAATAAAAGGTCAAAATTTAGCAAGCTGACATTTACCGGAGATATATATATTTCGCGGGCAAAAAATCTAGCCTTTGCCGGCAACGGAAATATTTTGCCGGTAAAACATAATCTTTGCAAATGGAAAAATGAGTTCGTCGGGAAAAACTGATAATTTCGCCGGTAAAAGTATAATTTTTCCCTGCGAAATAAACTTTTTCGCTAGCGAAAGTTACACTTTTCCCGGCGTTTTATTATTTCGCCGGCAAAAAACGCCGGCGAAAGTGCAAATTCTTGTAGTGTAGATTAAAGTTAAGTGTGGAGTGGCGTACTGTTTAAACACTAACCACATGGTCTCAAATCACAATCCTTAATATACGTACTCACTATTGGATTGCATCATTGACCTTGGATTGGTTCACAAGGCAATAAATCTCTAGTCTCAAAGCACTTGCTCATTAGGTCACCTCTTGGGAGAGAAACAACATAAACAAAAAAAATTGGTCTTTCTCTAGGGACTACCAATAATCACTCTACATTACTAATAATAATGAAAATCAAAATCTTATTGATAGCCAACATCCTTTCCTTATAAGTGATTAAGAGCCTTCATAAACTTTACTTAATACATTGGTATAGTAATTCTGCTTAAGCTGCGCTTCTCCCAATTGAGCTAAGACGCATACACTAAAAGCGACAGCCAAACATGTCACCCCGAAATCAAAGTACCCCATAGAGCAAGAAAGAAAAGAGGATAAATCTAAGAAAGAGTGTTGCCTTCCTCGGATAAGAGAAAGTGAATATATATTATTTGATGTGGGGTTGTGTTTGCCAGTTGTAGAGAAGAATGCTTTACAGTCCTGAGAGAGAATAAAACAAAGGGGTCTTGATTAAATGAGAAGGACTTTGACAAGTTCGTCCATGGCCGCCTACTGGTTCTACATTTGCTTCCTTTTCCTTTCATGGGCCATAGCTTGTTATTATTTGCTATCTTTTCCACAACTTAGAGAAGAATCTCAAAAAACGTGTTGTTTGTGGGTGATAAGGAGAGCGAGGAGCTGGTGGAATCAATGAGAGGCAGCGACCTATGGATAAGAACAGTAACATACATGTAAGAAGGGCTGCTTCTTCCTATGGGCATTAAATGGAACACAATGAATTGCCCACTTTTAAGCTAGAAATAAATGAAAGCATTATATTTGTTTTAAACTTGTTTACAGTAACCAACTCATTTGGTTGTGATTGTCGAGATTTTAATGCGTTGCCCACTATTAAGTTCAAACTTGTGTAGGGTCGGCTGCTGTCATTCCCAAACTATGGCTGGTAGGAATCTTTTGGGTCCTTATTATGTAAGGAAGAGGAGGAAATGATATACAAGAATTTTCAACTTAATGCTCTGAAATTGTTTCCTTTGAAATGAGAATTTCACTGAAAATATAAAAGATGGTATGATTTGTGTCATATCAGTTTAGTGTGGTATGCCAAATGGAAGTAGGCTGCTTATGAAGCAGCAGATGTAAAAAATAATAATAATAATAAATAACAAGGGACGCTAGTGTCGTCTATCAGTAATGCTGTATATGACGCTAGCGTTGTACACTCACACTCACATTTTTCTTAGCTTTGCACACCACTATGGCCATGCACGCCATAACATACAAGATTACAAACACATGTAGACAATATATGTCATACATCATATGGTTTCCATGTGGAAGTGGGAGGCTATGGGGCGACACAGGAAAAAAAATAATTATAGGCAACGCTAGTGTCGGCTATCAATAAAGGTGCGTGCGATGCTAGCATCACCTAGTCCAGAATTTAAAAAAAAAAAAAAAAAAAAACCCCCTTTGAATGCCATGCACACCAGAACAATCAAAACTCCACGAAAAAAAGATCAAATATCAAAATGACAATTCATAACTGATGTAGAACAAAAAAAAATCAAAAAAGTAGAAGTCATAGCAACGCATCAATGTAATTCATTAGGGAGGCGAATTTCGACAACTTTGGCGATTGTATCCTCTTTGCCTACTATTATAGTATGTCATTACCCTATGTTGTCTGTAACGATCCTAAGTACGAATTCGGTTCTTCTTCAGTCTCCATGGCTACTTGGAGGCAATCGGGGGCAAGACTCTTTCGATGGAGGTGTACTTTCATTGTTTGCTATCATGAGTGGCGTGAATAACCCCACCATAAGTGGATCGGTAGACAACTGTTAGAAACCAGTTCTCACAAAAATCATACGGATTGTAGTTTCTCACTTTCATCAATGTGATGGCATGTGAGCATGGAATTCCTTGCACATCCCGTTTACGACATGTGCAAGCACGGGCGTCTAAACGAATAACATCGACATAATTGGTTGACTGAACTTGGAACTCGTCTAATCCGGCCACCCGAACGTGTAGCCTATGAGCCTCTTTTGTTTCTTGGCTCAAGATCTTCTCAGCATAAGGAGTCAAACGACTATTAATGTTTAGAGACGTCAGATGTCCTTTTTGGAAGAAATCCATCAACTTTACCATTATCTCCTCCACTTGCTTAATAATTGGAAGAATTTGAATGTCTTTAAGTATGCTGTTGGTTACTTCAGCGGCATTGCTTATTAGCATATCATAATGACGGCCTCCGATTGATGGACCCGGCATTTGTCCTCTCCTTCCGCCCCGGGGGCTGCCAGGGTCCGGCGGAGGAGAAAAGCGGGTATTAACATTTTTTGTACGGGTATGTAAGATTTTCTATTCTACTTGGAATTTGATGTGGTGATCCGAAGATTCACCTTCACAAGTAGAAAGGAAATCGATCATTTTTTCTAACTTTTCAAATTGCATAAATATTTAAGAAAAGAGACAAGTTTCTTTTGAATGCCGTAGGAGGCGTTTTTTTTTTTTTTTTTTGCCGTGAAAAGCGATTTGGTGCCGTGAAAGGCGGTTTTGCAGTAAAAGACGATTTACAAATCTTATCAATAATGAAAGACAAGAATTGTGATTTTTTTGTCTTTTTAAAAAATACATAATACAATAGAATAAAAAGAAAATGGATTTAACTTCTCAGGAGATTGTGGGGACTCGTTCAGATCGATGGTCGCAAGTCATGTATGGACTTCGCCATCGTTTTTCAGATGAGAACGCATGATACTTTGATTCTTTTGGCTTGGTTCTAACCTCAAATTTTTAAAGGACAAAGACCAAGGGGAGGTCTTATATCCAATAAAAAATCGAGTAAACGGGCTGGTAAGCCGCGTTTAGGCCATGTTGGATAGAAGGAGAGGAAGAGCTTTGCCTTGGGGGGATGGCCCCCCAAGGGACTTCGATCACCTTGTGGTATTTCTTGTAAAGTAGCGGGACTTCTTCAGAATTTCTCTGGGATTTTCTAGACTCCGGGCTTCTTGTTGTAGAGGGGAGTGTGTGTGTGTGTGTATGTCGGTGTCTCTCTCTCTTTGGAATGAACCTCCTTTTATAGGCTCTTGGTAGCCATGGGGTGGTTTATAAGCATTGATGGCCATGACGAGAGAATTGATGGCATTGATGCTCCATGATCGGAGGAGTTACAAGTTTTTATTGCTTGATTTTGTAACTCCTTTTTCTTGGCTTGTGATTGGCCGATCGAGAATGATGGGCATTTAATCACCTTTAATCTCCATGATGAGGGGAGTTTCATGGTTTTAATGCCATAATTACTTGAACTTGTAACTCCCATTTGCTTGCTTCTGATTGGGCCGTCCAAAATAATGGGTTAATGACCGCAGTAAGTTGTTATAAAACGGGCCAATTAACAGCATTAAGTAGTCGCCTGGGCATTTGAAGAGTCGCGAGCCGTGCCACATCTTTTGGAATTCTTCAGGTGACGATCGCCGATGGATCCACATATTGTTTGATGTCGGATGGCGATGTAACTTCAGACATTGATTGATGCCAACGGGCCGGTGACATCTGTCTTGTCGATTTCTCGATCGGTCGGACAGAAAGTGTACTTCTTGGTTAGCCGATTGGCGATCTTGGAGCGATCAATGATGATTTCATGCTCTTGACGGTGGATCCGAGATGTTGGCGAATATCAATAGTTTTCAAGCATCAAGATTTAGGTTTTCGGAAAATCACAGAGGCAGGAACTCCTGAAACGCGAAAATGATCGCCAAACGAGCCACCCAAAGGTCACCGGCGACCATAGGGATTGGTCCCCTTTTGGTCGCCGTTTTTCGGCCGTTTCGTCATATTTTTTGTTCCTATTTTTTTCTGTATTTTTCTTAACATTTTTCCTCAATTATTGACTTCATTCGCCTGAAGAAAAACTTGACGAGAAACTGCGCAAAGTTTCCCATTTTTTGGAAAAGCCGAAGACTTTGTAGCCGATTTTCCGTCAAGGGTCGAAAGTAGGTAAAACGATGTCTGAATGACCCGAAATTTGAGGTGAAACCTCTTGAGCAGTGGATAGGATCAACCATGGGCTTTTGTTTGAGTTTTGAAGCCGTTTGGGGTCCTGTCGCTGCTAGGCTTGATTTTATTGCGAGGAAGATGCCGAGCTTTGATATACGGTCAACCGATGTCCGATTGATCTGAGATTTGACAGGGAGCCCAGTCATTTTAGATGATCCATTAGCTCCGATTTGGATGTCATGATCCCGATAGGCTTGATTTTGTTTCAGAGCATCGAAGTCTAGTCAAACGTTGTCAGAATGACCTGAAATTCGACGTGTAGCCCTTTGGGAGCATGTTGAAGCCACTCATGTGTTCTGTTTGATGAGTAATGAACTCGGTGGTTCTTGCCGCCGATAGGCTTGATTTTGCTGCTCGAGGGTTGATGAAGGGTTAAACGTTGTCGGTTTCACTTGAAATTTGACAAGAAGCCTTTTAGAGGTATTTTGGTATCATCCGTAGGCTCTGATCGAAGTTTTGATGTCTTCGACACTGTCGCCGCCGAGAGCGCGTATTTAGCTGTCGGAGGAGTGAAGTTAGGCCAAATGATGTCAGAATGGCCTGAAACTTCATGTGTACCCCTCTTTTGGCTGTCTTGAAGGATCTTGCAGTTTTTGTTTGATTCTGACAAGATCTGATGCTTGAAGTAGCATTACCTATTTGTAGTAAGATGCTGCTTCATGTGGCTTCTTAATGTTTAGGAGGCAAAGTGACTTTTTTTGGTGTCAACAAATGCCCCCTAGAGGTACAACGACGAGTAGTTTTTGGAGTCGATATGCCTCGAAGAGAAACATGAAGGAGAGCTTCTGACTTGACCAAGAGTCTTGAGTTTCCAGGGGAATTTTATGGTAGTGAGAGGGATCACGTACCATCTCAAGGCAAAGTTTTGAAAATGACATGGGGGATTTGGATTTTTAGGTTTTGGATTTTGGTTTTTCTCTTTTGACTTTGTGAACCTAAAGGATTTATGTGGCATATTAGGCGGTCAAGAAAGGCTTTTTGGTTTTTGACCATTGACCTAACAAGCTGTATGTAGCAGGTTAGGGGGTCGGGGTTTGATTGTTTATTTTGACCTTGTGACCCAACAAGCTATATGTGGCAAGTTGGGGGGTCGGGATTTGGTTTTTTGGTTTTGGTTTTGGTCTTGTGACCTAACAAGCTGTATGTGGCGAGCTAGGGGACTAGGGTTTGGTTTTTTGTGGAATGTTAATTTCGAGATTTTGGCTTAATTTGGTTCATGAGGTTGGATGGTTTGGTTTTTTGGAAACTCATGAGGCTTTCTTTTTCTTTTTTCTTTTTTCTTTTTTTTTTGGAATGGTCCAATCGACTCAAAAGAGGCATGGAACCATTTTTTGTATGCTCTTGGTAAGAAGGATGTTTTGACTAAAAGCCACTTTTAGTGCCTAGGTGGTCAAACCTGGCTCATGTGGGCTAACCCATGGGATCTAAGGCTTTGAAAATGGCTTAGATCTCATATGGTGTCATTTTGTAGAGAATATCTAAAAATATCTCTTTTGGGTAAAAAATATCTAAAAATATCCTTACTTGGAGAGAATCTCTCAAGTTTCCTTGTTTTTGGGAGAGATTTTCTCAAAGTATCTTTCTTTTGGGAAAGTTGCTAGTTTTTAGCACTTACCTCTTTTCTTTTCTTCTTGTTTCCTCTTTTGGTTTGCTCTCTTCTATAAAAGCAAAGGGAGGTTGATCTCTTGCTCCATTGCTTTCCTTTTGCAAGAATCTTCAAGAGTGCTCCAAGATCAAGAATTTCTCTTCTTCTTCAAGGATCTTCAAGCTTTTTCTTCTTCTTCTCCATCAATGGCTTCAAGTAAGTTTTCTTCCTTCACAAAAAACTCCATGTAGAAGTAGGAAAAGTTTCTTTTCTTTTCTTTCTTTCTTTCTTTTTTTTTTTGTTAAGCACGTTTTTTCTTTTCTTTTTTTTTTTCATGCTTCTTTTTTTCTCTCTTTTTTTTCTCATGGTTTTTCTCTCTTTTTTTTCTTTTTCTCTCTGTTTTTTTTCACGGTTTTTCTCACGGTGTTCCCTTTTTTCACTGTTTTTTTTTCTTTCCTTTGGGTACGGATTTGGCCGTACGGCCACGTGGCCATGGGCCAGCCCGAAATTTTTTTTTTGTTTTTTTGCTCACACCATGATAATGAGGTTATGTAATTTCAAGATGTTCATGCATTTTTTGTTCTTGTTTGATGCATCAAGATAGAAGACTAGAGTCTCTAGGTCAAGCCAATATGATTTTTGACTTGGACAAAGTTTGATTGGTTTTGACCAAGTTGGGTTGGAATTGGTCAAACTTTGGTTAAGGTTTTCTACCATCTAATGTATGATGGTTTTCTTTGATGCATGATTTTTAGTAAATTGACTTGGAAGCATGATGATGCATACCTGGAAATCTTTTGCAAGTCTCGGGATTTGGAGCTCGCAGCAATGTTGAGCCCTTTCTTAGTTTTACGGGATTTTGTGGAGTTTTACAAGTTTTGGAGTTTGAAGCTCGCAGCAATGTTGAGCCCTTTTCCAATTTTGCGGAAATTTGATAAGACTGGCTTGATCTCACAGCAATGTTTGAGTTCAAACCTTCTTTGAGAATCTTCCATTGACTATGAGCTTGCAGTGATGTTGAGCTCATCTTCAGGCTTCATATCTTTTTCGGAGTGTTTCCCTTTTCTTCAGAATTGCTCCGGAACCATGCCAAAATTTCGCTAGAATTTTTTTTAGCAAAATTCTGTCATTTTGATGATTGTTCTTTTCTTTTTCATCCTTTGCAGGTAGTTCATCCAGAACGAACAAAGGTAAGGGGCCTATTATTGATGCACCTCGCCGATCTGCCAGATCTTCTAATGCGGCCGTTCAACAGGCCTGGGAGAAGGTCCAGTTTGTTGAGAAGAACTTGAAGGAATATGACTCCCTCAACCGTGATGAGATGAGACAGCGATTGATCGCTCTCAATGATGAGGAATTCTACAAGATTGCAGTAAGCAGCTGTCCTTGGGTTACGGACAATCAGAGCATTATGCCCAAGCCTACTTTTTTCTTTGATAATACAGTCCCTGATGACTTGGCATACCAAGGGAGATGTTTTCAGTCCTCTTACACGGCAGATGGTGAGGAGAGAACTATTTCCACCCGGTCGACCTTCGATCGCACTATCTCGATCATGAGCCTTTCTCCCACATGTCCTAAGAGGGAGGATCCTCCGAGCTGGGTGAAGAGGACCAATGTGATCAAGACCGGGGTTTTTGTTGGCAGCCCTTTCGGTTTTGCAGAGAAGTCGCCTATCCGTATAGACATGTTGATGGCAGCCAGTGGCTACCAAGGTTCTGATCACCCGTCGGTCGATTTGAGACCGGTGGGCCTTGGCATTTTTCGGGGTGACGGCAACAATTGGGTGAAGCCTTTTCGACTTGGTGCTGACTCAAGCTGGGAATCATGGACTGATCACACCCTGAAGGTTGGCGGGGTAATTCTGCGGGAGGCCGAGATTTTTTATGCAATTTGCGCTTTTCAGCAAACCGTGGTTTTCTCCGATGAGGCTTTTATGGCCATGCTGGAGTCATTCCTTCCACAAACCAACACCTTCATTATTACGAATGGTAAGATTAGTTTTTATTTGAAGGAATTGAGCGCCATCACCGGGCTGCCTATCCTCGGCAAACTCTATGAGGAGTTCATGCCTATCGACAGCGTCCTTGAGGAGTAGTCTGAGGAGTTCAGGCTTTTGTACTTTCAGCTCGTCGCCTTCTATGATTTTTTTAAGGAGAAGGAGGGCTCGAAAGTCAGGTGTAATAGTTGGAAGAGTTGTAGATCCAACTATTTTGACAGCGGTGAGTCTTTCGATAGCATGGCCCAGGATGCTAGGGCTAAAAACCCAGGTTTAAAGAAGATCTCCGCCATGCGAGAAGATTTGAAGAAATTCTTCGCAAGTATAGACGCCATTTATCCTAACATTGCATTGCGGAGAGATCTCACTGTTTACCTCACTTATTTGCTGGGTGAGGCTGTTTTTACTGGAGGAGATGGAACGCACATCAGGCCGTATTGTATTTTTCCGGCTTGTTAGATGGCATTCGGAGAGCGGCTGGCTTTGGTGTCTGCTCTTTACTCCTATTTGTGTTCCGAACTACAGGCTGCTGCTTTTCTGGTTCGGCTTGGGCTCCCTATGAACATGGTATTTTCCGCCCATATATTCTATTCATGGTATATATACCACTGTCTTAACTTCCATCAGTTGGGAGTTGCACAGGACGATGACCTTTTTATCTGTTTGGTATTTTCCATCAGTTTGGCTAGAGGGACAGCCGTTTCCGAATCTCTTTTGTCTGCCCGTTTGAGAATCCGACGGTTCAGGGACGTCGAGATTGAGCAGTCTTCAGTGAAGCTTTCTCCGGGTCTGTGGAAGAAGGCTTTTGATTTTGGTGTCTCCCGTGATTCCACCAGGGCAGGGTCGGGAAGACACTATGCTTTGACAAATGCAGAAAAGAGATGGCTTTTCAACATACGGGTTGGTATGATGGGGTACCGTGGACATCTTTTTGTTGATATCCAGCCGTATGTCCTCTTGCGTTTTGCGCTGCAGCTTGGCTTCTCTCAAGGCGTTGTTGGAGCGCCTTCGAGCATGGTAAAGTGTTTTGGAGGTTTGCAGGACGGGAGAAATGCATGGGCTTTTTACAGTGCAGAGGACACTACCGCCATGATTTCCTATCCTGAGTTGCCCACTTTCCGGACTGCTGGCTTCACGAAGTGGTTCGTGGAGATCTTTTCAGTGTACCGAGGGCTTTCCAAGAAGGAGCTTGATGTCAAGCAATCTCCTGGGAAGGGTCTTGGCAGATCAGATGGTGTCCGTCGAGAGGAAGTTTTGGCTTTCCTTTCTAGAGAGAAGCACAAGATAGGCTTTCTCGGAACAGGACGTCATCAAATCAAGAGCTGCACAAGGGATTCCTGGTGAGGTCTTGAAACAACTGGAAGAGGAGGAGGCCGAGATCAATGCTTGGATGCAAGCGGAGCGCACAAAGGCTTCCATAGAGTCTACTGGGAAAAGCAGGCCATCTAGTGAGGACTTTATTGAGAGACCTGGTTTTGATAGTGGGGCAGGTTCTTCGAGCAGACCATCCCACAGAAGTAAGAGGAAGAGATGACAGTGCCGTATTATGAGGCGGCAAGAAAGTCCTGATTTGGAAGTTCCTTTCACCATTGCTGAAGAGGTGCCTGGGGATGCTGATGAGCCTCTAGAGAAGAGGAGTCAAAAAGAGGAGACTGTTGATATGATTCTCCTTCTTTCTGTTTACGATTCTTTTCTCATATGAGAGATTTTTGTTTTGATCCGCTGCTTTATTTTCTTTTGGCAAAGGATGGTGATTTGGTGATGCCCGAGGTTCCGGCCGATGAGGCGATGACGGACCCATTTGCGGCATCTGAGAAAGAGTCAAGGGACTTTGGAGTGGTTCCAAAACCTTCACCTGGTATGATTTCTTTTGTTTTTCCTTCCTTTTTTTTGTTTGTACTGCCATTTGCCAACATGTTGCTTTTTTTTTTCTTGCTAGCTGACTTGCCAGAGGATTCTGACGACGACGAGCCATCCATGGATGCAACCTTTGATGATGCTTCGGATGAGCTCATGGAAGCAGAAAGTACTCCGCCGGTCGTCGAAGAAGGTATTTTGTAATAATAATCTTGATATTGATTTTTGACAGATCATATTCATATATTTTTGTCTTTTATTGACAGATTGTGAAGCAGCAGGAGAAGTTCCTCCGTCTTCTTCAGGGCCAGAACAGGAGATACCTGCAGCAGATCTAGAAGTAGGGGCTTCTTCTACTAGTTTCAACACGGCAGGTGTGAAACCTCATGATGAGTCAGCTTCTTCGGTTGGAAAGAGCTTATTGATTACTCCTCCAACGGGGCATGACATGAGTAGTTGGGCACCGGAGAATGGTGAATCCTCATCTGGGCCGCACATTTAGTATGCAAAGAAGGTGTTGAAGAGTATTTTGAGCTCATGGGTTGAGACTCTCTCTTCATGTCACTTGGAAACTGGTTTTGGCATGATCAAGCATATGCAGGACATCCTTGCTAATAGCGAAGAAGTCGGTCTGGAAATTGCAAGTGCCAAGGCTTTTGTTGATGAAGTCATTGCTTTGGGCAACAAATGGACCGAGACCAAGAGTTTCCCAAATGGTGACTTCTTTAATGAGATGTTTGTGAAGCCTTCCAGCGAGGTAAACTCTGAGTTGACTGAGATCTCGCGGACTCGGAAGCAGTTTATTCAGGAGAGGAACGTTACTGAGTTGGCCATCATCGAGCTATCATAAGACCTGAACCGCTTTGATAAGGAGGTTGTCGAGGCTAGGCAGCGTCTTGAACTTTTGGAGGAAGAACCTGCTGCCAAATGGACCGCCATTGTGGAAGCTTGTGCTAAGGAGGGGGCTCTCATTCGCCAAGTTGAGGAGGCTGAAAGCAATCTCCGGAGGAAGACTCAGGAATATGAGCAATGACAGATTTTCTGGGAAGAAGTTCCTCGTGCTGCAGATGGGTCGCGGCGTTCTGTCGCATTTTATGGGAATGTTTTGAAGAAGCGTGGCCTAAAAGCCTTGGAGGCTAAGGCCAAGAGTTTGCTTGAGGAGTTGAATCTTTGGTTGAAGACCATGTTAGACTGAGCTCCTGAGTTGTAACAAACTCCTTTTCTTCTCTTTTCGGTACCTCCATGTATAAGCATTTTTAGTATTATATTTTTTGTATTCCCTCCTTTCACTTAAATTATTTTTTGATGAAAACAAATTTAAGCAAGAGTTTAATGGGAATGTTTGTTTTGAGAATTTGATCAAAAGGTTGTCATTTTGTAAAAATCTTTTGTCAAGGGGTTGTTTTGGGCATGAAAGCCAAATTTGGTGGAGAAAGCCTGGTTTTTTATGGCTTGAATGCCGAATTTTGGGATAGTATAGAAGCCAAATTTTGAATTGGCATGAGAGCTAAGTTTTGTGGCATAGGAGCCGATTTTGTTTGTGGCATGGAAGCCAAAATTTTGGGATGACATGAGAGCCGAAGTTTTTTTTTTTGTGTGTGTGTGGCATGTAAGCCAAAGTTTTTGAGATGGCATGAAAGCCGAATTTTGTTTGTTGTTTTTGGCATGGGAGTCAGACTTTTTTGAAAACTAGGTTTTGTTTTGTTGGCATGAAAGCCCTTTTTTTTTTTTTTGCATTTATAGCCGATTTTTTGCGTTGATAGCCGATTTTGGCGTTTATAGCCTGATTTTTGGCGTTTATAGCCGAGTTTGGCGTTTATAGCCGGATTTTTGGTTTTCAAAATGCAAGTATCGACCAAAGGTCGCCTCCTTGCTGAATGGTCTTGCAAGTATCAATGGAATGTCGCTTCCTTGCTCATTCGGTTGCGAGTATCGATGGAATGTCGCCTCCTTGCGGATTGGGGTACAAGTATCGACTAAGCGTCGCTTCCTTGCTTTTTTCAAAAATTTTGGTTTTGTGGGTATCAACTTAATGTCGCTTCCCCACAATTTTTGAAATTTGAGGTTTTTTTTAAAATTTGGGTTGTGAAAATCAACTGGAATGTTGCGTCTCCACGATTTTTTTTTGAAATTCGAAATTTTGCAAGTATCGATGAGGTGTCGCTTCCGTGCGATTTTCAGGTTTTGGAAGTATCGAATGGGGTTCGCATCCTCCCGATTTTGGGGTTTTGGAAGTATCGAATGGGTTCGCATCCGTCCGGTTTTTGGGTTTTACGAGTATCGACTGAGCGTCACTTCCCCGCGGTTTCTAAAAACCATTTTTGTTTAAAGACACGAGGGTCGTAAATTTTGACTCAAAAACATTTTTTGTTGTAAAAGTCGGGGCGGACTAGGATGGAAATTCCTAAGTCCTGATTTTTGTTTCAAACCATGAATTTTGGGTTCAAGGATTAAAATTTTTGGTCAACTCCAGGAAGAGGCTCTTAAACTTGGATTTTTAGTTTTGATTTTTTTGTGAACAATGAAGTGATGAAAGTAAGCATTGTTTTGAGAATTTTTAGAAATTTCAACATAAAGATGAAAATTTCAAAAGGGGTGGGTTTGACGAGCAAGTACCTGAAAATAGGCTTTAGCCGCATAGGCATCGCTCTGACCCGTTGGAGGAATTCTTCAAGGGTAGTACCGCTTCAAGAACTTGCCGTTGATAGGCAGAATACATCTGTCAACTTCAATGTTTAGAAGAGCGTATGCACCGTTGGAGAAGACTTTGTCGATGACGAAGGGTCCCTTCCATTTTGGTTCAAATTTGCCTTTGGAATTGTGGCAAAGACTATGAGTCTTTTTACCGCAAGAACCAAGTGGCCTTTTTGTAGGCGCGTTGTCTGACCTTGTCGAAAAATCCTGCCATGGGTGCTTGGTACAGATCAATGCTTTGTAGAGCTTCAAGCCGTCTCTCGTCGAGATTATCCAGTTCTTGGAGCAGGAGTTTGTGGGCTGTTATTTTGGGGTCTAAGCCAGGCATTTCAGCATAAGACTATGCAAAACAATCGACGAACTCGCAAAGAAAAGAGATATACTCGGGTAACTCATCATCCTTTATATTCTTGCTTGTGAATACAGGACGTGGGTTATCAGGTGTTCCCAAGTCTATCTTTTGAACAGGATATTCTATTGGAAGGTTTGAAGGTGGTTCCTCCATAATATTTTCGGAGGCTTCCAACTCAACAAGACCTTCTAAAGATCCAGAGGCATTTTCAGACCAAGGCTCTACTTCTGTCCATAGGTCTTCTTGATCGGTACTCTTCTCAAGACTTGCAATGAGATGATCCCAATCACCTGTTGGAACTGGGTCGAAGTAGGGTACTTCTTTTGGAGACGATGGTTCTTCAGGGTGACTCTTCGAAGAGATCTCCTGACTCTTCGAAGAGATATCCAGGGAGATCAATGTCTTCATAGACACGAGATGTTGAGGCTTGGTCGGCAAAACGACTTTGCAACCTTTATGTCAAATGTCTCATGGGAGTGGTAGGATCATACCCCAATCCGTATGAAGACTTGTCTTTATGACGTTGGAGTTTTGAATCTTCCGGTTGACTTTTGGTCAAGGTGGGTTCTAATGGTGTGAGAATACCACGGCCACCTCCCAAACCGGTCGGATTCTTAGCGACGTAGCCGATTTTCTTCATGATAGCTTGTGCCATTTGACTATATAGGGATAGTTGAGGCATACCTTCGTTTTGGAAAGGTTCAAGTAGAGAATTTGATGAAGAGACTCCCGATCTGTGGAAGAATATTGTTTTTTCTTCTGTCGAAGTTGCCGGAACAACGAAGGAAGCAAACGTAGGATCTTCTACGTCAGCAGGTGTCTCCAATGGAGTGAGAGCAGGTTGATCTCACTGAGTATCAGTTTGGCTTGACACCGTGTCATCTTCTGGCTCTGAATCCGAATCTGTGTCATGCATAATAGACACAAAGGAGACAGCGAATTTGCCCTCAACCTTTTATTTTGTCTTCTTTGCTTTGGTGGTGATCACCAAAGGCTTTGAAGATTTGAAAAAGACAACGAAGGGAGAATGATTGCTCTCTTCGGATTTGCTGGAAGGTTTGTTTTCTTCCGATGATTGCTGAGGAGCCTTGCCCTTATCTTTCTGGAGGTTTTCGGCAAAGGGTGTTGTTTCTTCCTCCTTTTCTTCTTTTCCATCTTTATACATTTGAGCATCTGCAAAATGGACATCCTTGCCTTTGAAGGGCTTTTTGTCTGCAAACACTCGATGCATCAAACCGTCGTTGCCAACAAACTTGATGCACTGATGTAGGGTTGAAGGGACGACACCATTCTCATGTATCTAGGGGCGTCCGAGAAGGATGTTGTAGCATGAAGGGGTCCTTATTGCATATACAGTGACTTTAGAAATGAGATCACCAATTTGCCGATAGGCCTTTGAGCGCTCCCGTCATATCCAAAGATGGATACAGACGTGTGACTCAGCTTGCTATGTGGGATGCACAGCTCTTCGAGTGCTGAAGTAAAGATGAGGTTAAGTGCAGAACCTGGGTTGATTTGGACTCTGTGTACTGGTATCTCTTTGACGTACCCCGTGAAGTACAAGGGTCGGTTGTGCTTTATCTCGCCTAGCAGGAGGTCATCCTTGTTGAAGGTAATTGTTGCACTTGCTGCTTTCTGAACCGAGAGGCATTCAATGCTTGATCCCTCAGCTTTCTTCTTTTCTCCTTTTGAGGAAGTACTTGATTTTTGACCCTATAGTCCATTTCAAATATGTAGGACTTATGGGGCATGTTTGTCGACATCCGCATTCAACTTTTGTAGTTCTGAAATGATACCATCACGAGTTTATGGAGACATTCGAAATAAGTCAAGGATGTGCAGTCGTGCAAGTATGTGTTTGAAATGTTCAATCAAGTCGTACTTGAAAGCCTCCTTCGGGCCTCCATTTTCATTACTGTTGCCACTTGGGGCGTTTACAACTTGCTTTTCCGAAGGATTTACATAAGAAGAAGAAGGTTCGTTGTAATTTTTGTAGTAATCCCGGCCAGAGCGGGTACCTCTACCAACTTCAAGAGCTTCTAGAGAAAGGTCTTCTTTTGGAAGATCACTCTCGGGATCAAGGGGTTGGTCATTGTCATTTGCTGAAGACGTCCTGTAGCAATATTGCCGTCTTCAGTGATCGCGTTGCACGGAGCATTTTTCGGGAACAAGTTCTGAACAGCATCCAGCAACTTCTTTTCTTTGTTGAATAATTTATCGATCCAGACATCGTCTATGAGATCGGGTATCTAGGACCAATTGACCGGATTTTCATTGAAGAAGACTTCATTAGCAGGAGCTTCTTCAAGATGATCAGTTAGAGGAGGTGCAGGCTCTGATGTCACAGTTTCAGGAGACGAAGGCTAAGAAGATGATATCTCAGTGGAAGTCACCTGAGATGATGTAGCTCCGAAAGATATACTACCAGTTGGGGAGTACGTGTCTTTGGCAGATGAAGCTTCAGAGGCACTATCATCCTGAGCTATCGCATTGCACGTTATCCTGATAGGAGATGCCTCTAGTATAGACTGTTGGGAGTCAGACTCATCTTCGGATGTAAGAGGATCATCGATCCAGCAGTTTTCTCCAATTTCAGGAGTTGAATGAGGAAGTTCCTGTTGATTTTTAGGGACTTCTGGTTCTGGATTTTGATTGTGACGGAGGTCATTGATGCAATCCAGCTCCTGCTCTATGGCAAGATGTTGCAAGATTCTTGCATATCCTTCGAGATCAGGCATATGAGCCAAATCTTCTTCTTCGTCTACTCCTGGTGGCTCAACATAGTTGGGTTCCCCTTGAGTATTGGCCGGTGCTGGGTTGACAACATTTTCTTGAACAGCCTCTTGGTTTTCTTCATCATTAGACCAGGATCCTTGTGGCTTTAATGGGTTATACCAGATAACTGGCATAAGATGAGACTCGGGAATCCATTTCTCATCGGAGAGGTATTCGCTCCTGTTTCAAGGGATTCCTCCTACTCATCGGTATCACTGGACTCGTATCCATCCATGGAGAATCCAATTACCGAGTTGCAATAGTATGATGTCCCTTGCGTAGTTTCATTTCTATAATGAGGTGGCATGAAATCACTATGGGTGAATTTTCTTACCGCCTTTAAAGCCATGGGAAGGGATTCTTCCGTCGCCCCTAGTGAAGCAGTGGAAGAGGTTTCTGCTTTTTCAAGGACTTCTTGTTTTGGTTGAGACTTCTGCTACTGTTTGAGCTTGCGGAGTTGTCTCTTGGCTTGCCTTCGTTGTTGAGCGGTTAGCTTTGTTTTGACGATCTCCCAATTTTCATCTTCTAGGAGATCAGGATGCACCCATATGGGTTGTCCATCTGGTGTTGGATAGCGAACCAACTCTTGGGATGTTTGAGCCATTTTTATCACTATGAATGAAGTAGTGATCTTCTCCTTTTGTGACTTTGAAGTTTGCCCACATGACACCATGTTAACGGAAGCAAACCCGTAGTTTTTATCAAAGGTGATGACTCCGTTTTTCCACATCTCGTTGATCTTCTCTCTCATAACAAAGCATTGATTGAGAAGATGCGAGACCATCTGATGGTATGGACAATACCGAGGATCATTGGTTTTACCAACATCTCCCGGCTTTTTGGGCTCAGGCAAGGTGAGTTTGCCGTTTGCTAATAGAGCCTCAAAGATTTCTTCAACATCTTCATCGAACGGGTATTTCTTCTCTACTGGTTCTTTGAAGGCATCAGAAAGTTCAAGTCTTTTACCTGTAGCTTTGTTTTCAGCTTTATTTGGCTGCTGAGGAACTGACTTGGTTTGCACATTAAGAACCTCATTTTTCTTTTGTTTTGAGGTTGTAAGGGCTGTCGGCTCTTTCTTTGATGATTTCTGACTGTTGAGGTCTTTGATCACCGTTTCAGCCTCCATGGAAGCTTCTAGGAGTTCTCCCAGGTTCTTTGATTTATTGCCGATGATCATGGAGCGGATCCTTGCTCTCATGTTGTTACGGCAGATGTCGACCAGTGATGCTTGTGGCAGTACATCTAAGCACTTGTACGCCATCGCCTTCCACTTGTGAATGAAGTCGTATGTTGACTCATTCTCTCCCTACTTTAGGCTGCAGAGTTGAGCCATAGTATTAGGATGATCCTCACCTTTAAAGTGGGTCAGGAAGCGTGTCTCCAGCATGGCCTAGTTTTGGATGGAGTCCTCCGGCAAAGTAGAGTACCAATCAAAGATTGTACCTTTTAGGGTACTTGCAAAGAGACGGATCTTGAGGGCATCTTGATCCGCGATAGCTCCCGTCAAGACTTTGAAGTGGATGACATGCTGTCTGGTTGAACTTTTCCCCGTATATGTTTGGAGAGTAGGCTGTTTAAACTTAATAGGGAACGGAACCGAGTCATCCATAAGGGATAGGGTGGCTTGATCCCATGTTCCTTCAGTGTATCCTCTTCTTTTGCTTTGGCGAGGATATCGTCAACGTCCTTTTTGGTAAGGACGTGTGACTCATTATTTTCTGCATTGGCCTCGTCATCTTGATGACTCTGAGGAGCTTCATTGTTTGGTGGACGCTGGATAGTGAGAATGAGGTTTTCCATCAGAGCCTCAATTCTCTGTTGTCCTTGTTTCAACTGCTGGATGCATGCGGTTACGTCATCATGCGGTGGAAGCTGTTCAGCATTTGTAACCAGGACGTTCATTCTTCGAGAATCGACTGAAGATATCGTCTTGGTAACTGAGTTGGAGCTCATTCTTTTGGATGAAAAGTCCGAGTAGTGGTTACTCCGATGTCCTTGGCTTGAATGAGTGGAGGATTCTTCCAAATGTCTTCTTGTCCGGGAGACGCTGCGAGTCACCGGACGTTTGACACGAATTTTGGTTGCTGACTTCTGGCGTCTTCTGGTTTTGCCAACCATATGGACAGCAACAACTTGGTTGGGTCTTTCTTTTTCGACCCATTTTTTAGAGACCTAGAGAGTAGAATGCTGGGTTCTTTGCTTCTCTAGTCTCTTTTGTCGATATGCCATGCGGCGACATATACGACAAGCAACTTGAGTTTCGATGAGTCTGGCTGGGCTTTAGCGATGATGGACGTAGTCCCCTGTGCGCAACAACCAAGCTTGTCTTCTTTGAAGCTAGGCAAGGATAGGATCCAGACGCAGTCCTTTGCCTGTTGCAGTAAAGCTTTGAATTTTGTGAGTTCGACCCCTGTTGAGATGAAGGGTCGACTCGTAGGAGTGCAGGCTTTAGCAGGTTTTTGCGGAGGCCTTACGATGCACGATTTAATTTTGGGCTTGTAGAAGCAAGCCGGCTCATGTTTGTTTGTTAGGCGGATGGTAGGTTTCTCCTCTTTCATGTAAGAGAGAGGGTAGAACTGGTTCTCCTTGAAAGGGGCCAGGTACGCTGACTTTGTAGATGTTTGCGACCTCCTTTGTTTTGGTGAAGGTCTCGGGGACCATGTCTCAGGGAAAACCTAGTTTGTTGTAGGTTGAGGCTTCGTGGGAGTGCCACGGGCTTCAGGCTTCTTTGTGTTCGCACTTGGTGCTATGGTAGTGACACGTTCCGGGGCGATTTTCTACTTCTTGGCAGGTACAGTTTCTTCTGCGGGGAGTGGGAATGGTCCCAGTGACCCAAAGACGATGGTCGGGGGAGTAGAGGTCATCCCGTTGTTTTGAGAGTTGTCGAGGGAGATGACGCTTCGGCAGCTGGCAGGGCGCTTATGAGTGCGCTTGTTTTGCTTATCTTGAAGCATGAGCTGGTACTTGTTCTCATCAAAAGTGATGGTCAATGAAGCTACCATTGTTAGTTTGGAAAACTTCTGAAACAAGACCACATCCATTAGTAATCGCAAGAATATGGTGATCATAAATGGAGAATCACTACGGTTTTGTCTTTTCAAATCGCTCGAGGGGACATGGCTCAGCCCAAGTAAGATGAAGAAGGCAAAAAGCCATATAGGGTACAATTATTCTAAATGCGAGTATGGTAGGGTCAGGGTGAGCATTCCAGTGAATGCTAGAAGCAATTATAGACCTTAATTCAAATTACCGAGAAGTAAGGCTCACTCGAGGTAAAACGATATAAGGTTGGAGATACAAATGTGTCGGTCGTGAATACAGCAGACCCGAAAGAGCGTACTAGCACCGTTAGGCACAAATGTTACAAATCGCATCCTTGGAAAGGACATGAGATAGGATTTCTTTTTGAAAGGTCAAAATTGGATTCATAAAGGAGAGCAAATGGTAATCCAATCCGAACACAGGCTTAAACATTTCTGCAAGCACTAAGTACAAAAGGGAAGGAACCAGAATTTCTTAATTTTGAACCCAAAAGTGACGGAAGCTTTTTTTGTTTGAAAGGTCAAGATTGAATTCATCAGAGAGAGCAAATGGTGTTCCAATCCGAACATAGGCTCAAACATCTCTACAAGCACTAAATCCGAAAAGGAAAGAACCAAGATTTCTCAATTCTGAACTCAAAAGTGACGGAAGCTTTTTTTTTTTTTTTTTTGTTTTGTTTGAAAGGTTAAGATTGAATTCATCAAAGAAAGCAAATGGTGTTCTAATCCGAACATAGACTCAAATATTTCTGCGAGCACTAAATCCGAAAAGGAGAGAACCAAAATTTCTCAAATCTGAACTCAAAAATAATCAAAGTTTTTTTTTTAAACGTATTTTTTTTGAAGGGTGCACATAAGTTTCCAATTCGGTCTTATGAAACCTTAGTAGATAGATCGGCCCCTAGGTAAGGGTAGGATTACTTAATGAACCCGTTTGTAGAACCCTTGCCTCGAGCAGTCTAGCTGCCTCCACACTTTGGATAAGGCTTTTCTTAGATCCACTTTGGTCAAAGAACGCAATTGGTGCAACCTTAGTGGTTTTTTTTTTTTTTTTTCATTTTCGTTTTTTTTTTTTTTTTTGAAAACCCCTATCGAACTCATCGAAGAGAAAAGATGGCCCAATCCTCGATACGAACAATAGCTGCAAACATTTTTGTGAGCTATCAAGTTCGAAGAAGAGATGATCAAAGTTTCTCAAAATTGAATCCAAGAAAGAGAAATCATACTTTTTTTGAAATGAGAAAGAATGAATGAAATCCCATCTCATATTTTTTTTAGATGCAAGATCCAACATAGGCCACCAACTAGAAAGGAGCCAAGAAATCGAAGCATCACATTCTCAAATGAACGTGTCCCACCAGGTGTGCCAACTTGATGGACCCGGCTTTCGTCCTCTCCTTCCGTCCCGGGGGCTATCAGGGTCTGGCGGAGGAGAAAAGCGGGTATCAACACTTTTTGTATGGTATGCCAGATTTTCTATTCTACTTGGAATTTGATGTGGTGACCGGAGATTCACCTTCATAAGTAGAAAGGGAATCAATCATTTTTTCTAAGTTTTCAAATTGTATAAATATTTAAGAAAAGAGACAAGTTTTTTCTTAATGCCGTAGGAGGCGGTTTTTTTTTTTTTTTTTTTTTTTTTGCCATGAAAGGCGATTTGGTGCCGTGAAAGGCGGTTTTGCCTTAAAAGGCGATTTTTGCCGTGAAAGGCGATTTACAAATCTCATCAATAATGAAGGACAAGAATTGTGATTTTTTTTGTCTCTTCAAAAAATACAGAATACAATAAAAAAAAATGGATCTAACTTTTCAGAAAATTGTGGGGACTCGTTCAGATCGATGGCCGCAAGTCATGTATGGACTTCGTCATTGTCCTTCATATGAGAACGCATGATGCTTTGATTCTTTTGGCGGGGCTCTAACCTCAGATTTTTAGAGGACAAAGACCAAGGGGAGGTCCTATATCCAATAAAAAAACCGAGTAAACGGGCTGAAAAGCCGCGTTTAGGCCATATTGGATTGAATGAGAGGAAGAGCTTTGCCTTGGGGGGATAGCCCCTAAAGGACTTCGATCACCTTGTGGTTTTTCTTGCAGAGTAGCGGGACTTCTTCAGAATTTCTCTGGGATTTTCCAGACTCCGGGCTTCTTGTTGTAGAGGTGTGTGTGTGTGTGTGTCGGTGTCTCTCTCTCTTTGGAATGAACCTCCTTTTAAAGGCTCATGGTAGCCATGGGGTGGTTTATGAGCATTGATGGTCATGATGAGAGAATTGATGGCATTGATGCTTCATGATGGGAGGAGTTACAAGTTTTTATTGCTTGATTTTATATTGGCTTATGATTGGCCGATGGAGAATGATGGGCGTTTAATTACCTTTAATCTCCATGATGAGGGGAGTTTCATAATTTTAATGCCATGGTTACTTGGACTTCTAACTCCCATTTACTTGCTTCTGATTGGGCCGTCCAAAATAATGGGTTAATGACAGCATTAAGTTGTCATAAAATGGGCCAATTAATAGCATTAAGTAGTCACTTGGGCATTTGAAGAGTCGCGGGCCGTGCCGCGTCTTTTGGAATTCTTCAGGTGATGATCGCCGATGGATTCACATGTTGTTTGATGTCGGATGGCGATGTAACTTCAGACATTGATTGATGCCAATGGGCCGGTGACATCTGTCTTGTCGATTTCTTGATCGGTC
The DNA here is from genome assembly GCA_028538565.1 of Umbellularia californica. Lineage (NCBI taxonomy): Eukaryota > Viridiplantae > Streptophyta > Magnoliopsida > Laurales > Lauraceae > Umbellularia > Umbellularia californica. Next base: position 13,443,173 of record JAPQWN010000008.1, on the reverse strand, counting down.
GGACAGAAAGTGTACTTTCTTGGTCAGCCAGTTGGCGATCTTAGAGCGATCAATGATGATTTCATGCTCTTGACGGCAGATCCGAGATGTTGGCGAAGATCAGTCATTTTCAAGCATCAAGATTTGGATTTTCGGAAAATCACAGAGGCAGGAACTCCTGAAACGCAAAAAGGATCGAAAAACGGGCCATCCGGCGGAAAATCCGGCGATCCAGATTTCCATGGTCGCCGGCGACCATGGGGATTGGTCCCCTTTTGGTCGCTGTTTTTCGGCCGTTTCGTTGTCTTTTTCGTTCCTTTTTTCTTCTGTATTTTTCTTGACATTTTTCCTCAATTATTGACTTCATTCTCCTGAAGAAAACTTGACGAGAATCTGCGCAAACCGAAGCACAAAGTTTCCCATTTTTTGGAAAAGCCGAAGACTTTCTAGCCGATTTTCCGTCAAGAGTCGAAACTAGGTCAAACGATGTCGGAATGACCCAAAATTTAAGGTGAAGCCTCTTGAGCAGTGGATAGGATCAACCATGGGCTTTTGTTTGAGTTTTGAAGTCGTTTAGGGTCCCGTCGCTGCTAGGTTTGATTTTGTCGTAAGGAAGATGTCGTGCTTTGATATACGGTCAACCGATGTCCGATTGACCTGATATTTGACAGGGAGCCTATTGGAGTCATTTTGAGATGATCCATTAGCTCTGATTTGGATGTCATGATCCCGGGAGGCTCCGCCGCTGGTAGGCTTGATTTTATTTCAGAGCATCAAAGTCTGGTGAAACGTTGTCGGAATGACCTGAAATTCGACGTGTAGCCCTTTGGGAGCATGTTGAAGTCACTCATGTGTTCTGTTTGATGAGTGATGGCCTCGGTGGTTCTCACCGCCGAGAGACTTGATTTTGTTGTTCGAGGGTTGATGGAGGATCAAACGTTGTCGATTTGACTTAAAATTTAGAGGTATTTTGGAATCATCCGTAGGCTCTGATCGAAGTTTTGATGTCTTCGACACTGTCGCCACCGGGAGCACCTATTTAGCTGTCGGAGGAGTGAAGTTAGGCCAAATGATGTTAGAATGGCCTGAAACTTCATGTGTAACCCCTCTTTTAGTTGTCTTGGAGGATCTTGCAGTTTTTTTTTTTTTATTCTAACAAGATCTGATGCTTAAAGTAGCATTACCTATTTGTAGTAGGATGCGACTTAATATGGCTTCTTGATGTTGAGGAGGCAAAGTGACTATTTTTTTGTGTCAACACCGATGAATGAATTCACCCAATGGTGCTTACCCAATGCATTTATATAATTACAAGCCTTAACATTCACCATCTTAATATCTTCCATGAACGCTTTGTACTCACAAGCCCTATAAGCCTTGGCTGCACACCAAAATTTCATCTGTAGTGTGGAGTCATAGAAGTTTGACTTGATATTTTCCCCTAGATGACGGCAATTGTAGCAATGAGTTGCACTCGGAATAATGTTTACAAGTGCAGGAACAAGCCCCTAATTTTGTCGACTAGAAATGATAGTCAGATTTGTAGGTTGCCCAAGTAATAATGAAAGGTTCACAAGGAACCACTCCCAACTGTCGCGTCTTTCGGCCTCTGCAAATGCAAATGCAATGGGAAAAAGTTTGTTGTTTGCATCAAGTGTTACAACCACCAATAGGACACCTAGGTATTTTATGCGAAGATGTGATCCATCCATTACAACCATTGGCCTAAGAGTTGAAGTGAATGATCGTATGCATTGCCTAAATGCCAAAAAAACCTGTTGAATCTGTCATCATCCATAGTGCAGATGGTCGTCATGGTACCTGGATTTGTCATCCTCAACTCGGCGCAATACAAAGGGAGGATTTTAAAGGAATCTTCATACAAGCCTCGAACCATGCAAAGTACAATATCTTCGGCAATGTGTGCCTTCCGATATGTTATTGTAACTCCAAACTCTATTTGAAAATCATCGACTATCTCTTTCAGTCTAATGTTATTATTTAGGCGGACTTTATCCAAAATGTACTCTACAATTAGATTGGACAATGCTTGCGGATGTGCCGTACCCATCATTGGCTTCAAACATTTATGAACTGGATTATATTTTTGGACTTTAAAGCGCGGTCCACTCTCAATCGTAGACGCATGGATGGGCCACGGACAATCTCGATCCTTGCGGCGTGCAGTTTCCATCACCTAACTTGTTCTTATGTGCTCGAGGGTGAAGTTGGTGTATATTGCGAACTTGGCCAGAGACCTTCTAAAATTCTCACAATCCGGAAATTCATGACCTAACCATATCTCTCGAGGGCCATTCAAATCAAAGTTTGTAATGAACTCCTCCGGTGACATTTTGTCTTTCAAAATAACTTCAGGACGATGAATGGAACGGTCCCTGACATTAAGCGTTGTTTAAAGCGCAGTTACTCTCTATGGGATGCATTGACATCAACACTGCTGCTTGGACTCCTGGATTCTACATTGGCGACTAGTATCTCCTCATTCGTTTCTGCCGCATCAACGCCATCTTGTAGGACTCCACCACTATTTTAGCCCACTTCACTGTCAAGGATAGGTCTGGATGAGAAATGAACGTCGTTGTCTTCGCCGAGGTTTACGGTGGAATGCATAGCATCTCCTCCATGAGTTACTTTGTGCTTGGCATTATGCTTGCTTCCTATTCTAGCAAGTTCATGATCTCGTATCAAGCACTTCTCCTTCCCATGCGACCTTCAATAAATACAATGAATCAAAAAGCTAAGTTGGTGACTCAATCAGATATGAATTAAAAACCTAAGTCAGTGACTAATTTGATATGAATTAATGATTTGCGTTTGTGGTAAATACCTTGCTTGTTTTTCCAAGCATTCAGCTGAATGAATTACTTTCGTCCTAATATATAAATAAATCACATTTGTATCATCTCGTGAGAGTGACAGCATGCACCTTATATCATTGTCATCTTCTATTGCCACGAATGAGAACACATGACCATTGTGATGAAGATAATCCATGCTTGTATTATCAGAAATTTCCTCACAATTTGATGCTTCAAGAGCTATGTTTATCAGAGAGTTGAATGTTATATCACTGTTAATGAACCTCATCTTATGTTTTTAACCTTTGTAAAGCGGACAAATCATATCAAACTCAAAATCCCCGTCATAGTGGAATATTATTATATATATATATGGTTACGCTACAAAACTCCCCGGGCGTTTTTCATAATAAAAATTGTAAGGTCCACGACCTTACTGGGTCAGTTGGGCGCAACAACAGGCCCATTGACCCGTTTAATTGATAATTATTTTATTAATTGTATTTTTGATATTTAAGTGGGTTTAGATCATGAGCGAGTTTCTTTTAGCATTAGAATAGTAGCTGCGAAGTTTCGTGCGATTCCGAGTTCGTTTGTTAATAGCAGGGAGATAGTTTGCAATTTAGGAAAAATTGAGTGTTTTTCCGAAATATTCCAAACGCCGTGATTTATGGGTTTGTTGGAAAGGTTTCGTCGCGCTGATCATTTTTTTCTCTTGACTCATCGTGATCCGACAACTAGAAACCCTTCAAGTGGTCCATTCTTTCACCGGACCCACTTAAAGGGAAACTTTGGTCTTTTCCTCCCAATCTTCTTCTTAAACGAGATTAACCCTAATCTCTCTCATTATTCTCTGCAACTGAGCGAAAGCAACTGCAACCCCATTCTTCTTCTTCTTCCTTTCACTAGCCAGATCTCTAGCCTAGAGAGATCAATTCGAAGATCCGTTCCACTAGTTCTCATTCTCTCAATCTCCTCTTGATTCCGGTATCAATTTAGTAAGCATTCTCATACTTTCATCTTTTCATTCGTATTCTCTTTGGTTAGATTTAGGTTTGATCTTAATTCTTTTCCTTCCTATCTTCTTCATGGCTTACTAGATTTCGTTTTATCGGGTTAGATCGTGGATTTTGGGGTAGAAAAGCTTCTCGAGTTTTGCCCAAATTCTATAATCTTCTTGGTTGAGGCAAGTAGATCTGCATTGTATTTTTAAGCATGTATGTTTATTTCTATTTGATTGGCTATGATTCCTTGTTAGAATTCCTTAAATGTTTATTTCTATTTGATTGGCTATGATTCCTTGTTAGAATTCCTTAATGCCAAGCCTGTTCTGATTTAGGGATTGTTATTGTTAATTATTGGTTTAGGTTGATTAACTGTAAATGGGAAATTTGTATTTATTTGATTCAATGAATGGAGTGGAATGGAATGTGGATGGATTGGATTGTGGGGAGAGTAGGAGGCTCATTTTCTACAGGATTGATCTTGGAATGGCATGAGGAAGAAGAGAGCAAAAACCCATTTTTGGGCTTCAGGTTCGCTGTCCGATCGATCGGCCACACAGTTCGATCGATCGGAGGGTGCAGGGTCACTGAGCCTGGAAACTTCAAAGACTTGTAACTTTTAATCCACCCGTTGAAATTCTACGTATAATATATCGTGGGAAAGCCCTTGAGATGTAGAATCCAATGATTCTGGGTTCACTACGATCAGAGATTGGGAAGTGATGTAATTACTCAGATTAATGATCCAACTCTTGTTTACTTGGAAATGAGACTGTTTAACCTAGGTTTGGGCCTTAGAGGTTGGAAACCATAAACTTACTCACTTGACCATTAATGGGGATTGAAATCGAAGTACGTGGCTTGGTGTTCTTCGATGAGTTGTCTAAGTATTCGTTTATCACCCAAGTTGTAACCGAATGCGTATGGAACTGAACCAATAGATGCTTAACATGATTGTACACCAAGGGAGTTCCCTAGAAGCATCGTTGATCCATTTCCACACATATTCCGTTAGAACATGTGAGGTGCAGGGATGACACCATTTGCCTAGGACTGGATTGTAATATTTCTTTGACCTGTGACTTGTATCCGTCGTTTGTATTCCTTGTACACTCTCTTGACATAAAATGCATAATTGTTATGAAACATATATTCTTATAGAATTTAGGCTTGGACCTGACTTAGAGTGTACTGTAGGAACATTGTCTTGTATTGATGAACATGACTGGCTAGCAATGAAAGGGATTATTACGTGGTTTGCTTGTCTGGTATTGTCTTGAATGAGATAATCCCTATGATTGTGTCTTGTACATTGAACTAGCCAGACTTGCTTGTCTTGTTTGTCCTTCTGTCAAAACCACTTTATTATTGTTTGCATATCATGGCCATCTACAGTTTAGGGTTTATTGACGAACCGGTTACTCGGTTGTCGGGATTGGCAGTCGGCTTTGGACGGCATCATGGCGTTGAATAGCTGGGAGCGGGCATTGGACCATGTTGCTATTCCCAGGACCGGGAGCTAGAATCCTATTGGAGCCAGACTTTCGTATCAGTAGTCCAAATTGGGATTGTTATTGGTACCCCGGGAGGTGGCATTGGACATCATCGAAGTCTCCCTCTTGTTCTTGTCTTGCATTGCATGATAGTAGTTATTGTTAGATGGTTGTTAGGATTCCTATTATGATTTTTATCGATCATTATTCTTGCTATATGCTTAGACTCACTTTCCTTGTGTTCATATGATGTGTACTTGTCATTACTCTATATTTGATGCATGTCATGTTTATTATGCTATGCTTATCTATTGCTCAACATGTCGTTGACTCCATTCCTTGGTGTGCAGACACCTCAGGTGGTTACTACTACTATGAGGAGCAGGCCGGTGAGGAGATCCTCCAGTCGAGGAGGAACGCGAGTGGCGTGCCGATGACGTAGAGTAGCGTCATCACTCCCGGCACGAGAGAGATTCCCATGGACTTCATTAGATATATTCCTTTATTTGTTTCTCTCGTTGGACATTTCTTTCATTGACTTGGTTTTATTTTTTATTGGCCTTGTTTATTGGGATTGGCCAATGTAATAAATTACTTTAACTTCTTCAGTAGTTTTAATTATTCATTCTTGTAATTTTTAATTTAATAAGAAGTTATTATTTATTGACTGATATTTCATATGCCTAGACTTATATGAGGTTTAAAATGTAATCTCCTCACAGCGGACTTACGATCCGTGGGCCCAAAGGACAAAATTTTTAATTAGTCCTAAAATTCACTCTTCGGATCCGGTTTATTCTTAATCGGGTTCGGGGGACGTGACAAAAACTCCCCTCTTTTAGCCAATGAAAGTGTGACATGTGTCATCAATGGTACACCTATCCATTCTCTCTCATAAATATTCTCCTAAAACTGCGGATATTTTATTGATTCTTTGAAATCATTGGCTAATAGATAGGGGCAGAAACTCCCCTTTTGAGATAGGGGAGTTTTTGAGAATTTCCCATATATATATATATATATATATGGGAGATGCTCATATGAGAGATATCTCACACCTTAAATGGGAGATTGGGTGGGGGCCCTCACATCCGTATCCAATTCCAACAAATTAAAATGTGAGGGCCCTCACCACTATCTCTTATATCTCTCATATAAGGTGAGAGATATCTTTCATAGGAGCATCTCCCTATATATATATATATAAATATTTAGTGTTACATCCCGGTCCCGAATCACCCTGGCGTAGGGTAATCTCCGAGGTGTGCCACACGTACTCCCGCGTGCTGTATCTGTCTCGAGCCAAATACAACACACGAATGAGAGAAAAACAACTTTCCATGCACGTGAGAGAAAACTCACTAGAATACATCAATAGAATTTAAACATAGCGGAAGCTGTAATTCATATGAGGATATCAGTTTCCCATTCAGTCCATTTAATATTCCAAGTTTTAATACAAAAGAATTATACAATTAAATACACATCGTTTACAAAATATGGTATGAAAAGAACTCTAACAACACTACCAAAATCATAACAAAAGAATAATGACACAGAGTGTGACCCACACAAAAAGGGGCTAGCCACACTCGCTATTAAAGTTCTCAAAAGAATAGTCGCGCTCTTCGAGGAGGGTAATTAAGTGGCTCCAGACTCTGGCCACTCCTTTAATCCCGAAGGTACCTCTAGGGCAACCTTCTCTCCCTCCGAGGTCTCTGCAGGACCGGGGGCTGCACCTGTGACTGTGACACCAAGAATAACATTGTGAATACGACGATTCGGCAAGTATAGGCATTAATAATAAATTACATGTTGTATCAAATAGAATTTATAGACACTTAATTAAAAGATGTCAATATCAGGTAACAACTAGGCAATCGTGCCAAAATCGAATAATTATGCTTTATGAATCAATTGGGGATAAAACACACTAGTTGGCTACTACATTAAGCTCATCCTTTCAATTAGAGAGCAAATCTAGTTGGGATGTCACCAACGGCCTGGCCAAAGGCTAGCTGGCTACCCGGTTCTGGAGTTCCAGTGCTCCATATGATTTACTGCAGTGATCTCGAATAACTAAACCAAGTTTTAACCCCGTCGGGTATAACGAGGTCGAAGCTCAGTAGTGCCAGACCCATCGGATCAAATAAATACAAATATAAGTAAGACTGTTTTTACTTGAATCAAATCGAATTATTAATATCCAGACTTTTCCACATATAAACTTATTCATCTCGAATTTCAATTAAATATCGTATGACAGTACAAGTATAAAGAATAAAAGCGAAACAATTTATGCAAATAAATCATTCTTTAGAATTTGGAAGGTAAATGGAAAATAAATATCAATATGCACATGCATTGATTAAAAGAATCAAGGATTATTTACTAGGCTTTCATCTTTCACCTTCTCACACGATGAGGTTTGGAAATCCGGTGCATAGCTATTTTTAATTTTGTACCACTTTATATAAGTGTAGTGTACCGGTTTCTCCGAGCCTCATCCATGGCAAGGTGTTAGACGAAAAGAATAAATTTCACATGAGATAATCTTAGCCTCAATGATTTCTCACGAGATTAATTACCATTGGTCCGTTGACCTCGTCAAATGTGCCATTTTCTAGGGTCATAAAAATCCCTCGGAGTAAAAAATCCTAAGGGTTTCATAAATACACATTATATGGTGTTGTCATCTTCAGTGTGTAAAAAAAAGCATATTTGGTCAAAATCCCAGACCTCCACACAGAACCTGCCCTCGCTATAGCGAGGTCCATCCTCGCTATAGTGAGGACACGTTCTGTGTCCACTCAAAGAGGACACGTTCTGTATTCCATTGCATACACTGTCTTCCTTTCCTTACTTTATTTAATTTAAATCTCCTCCTGCACTTTCCATCATAAGACATTCCAGCACATGCCCAGGCACCATTTCACCCACTCATCCTTTTCCATTCAATCACCACTCCTTTCACATGACACTTGTCATTAATCCAACTATTTTATTTCATCAATTCTCATACCTGTATATATAAAACTTTCACATGTTTCATTCTAGTTTCAACATTATTTCCATCATTTAAACTACATATGAGTGTGGTCCATCACCACTCATCCCACATGCCATCGTTACACATGTGTAATTTTTCAATCCCACCTGTACACACTATGCCACACCCATTATCATTCCAACATATGCATAGGTGAAATGCTTCCTGGGTTCATATATACATGTGTTGTTTCGTTACACCATTCATCAGTAATCCCCATCTCCTCTTAATCTTTTCAAATGAAGACCATTAACACCCTAAAATTAAATCCATGCCATAATCATTCTCTAATTAAAAATTAAAGAGGCTAATCAAAGTAAAAAGGAAAAATAATAGAATTTAATATCCAAATCAAAGGATAAAATCACATGCATTAGTCATTAAAGCTTATACTTGCCTCAATGGAGATTTCAAAAACTTTACACCACACTTGGCCTCAGGAAATCCAAAAACCCCAAATCACAAACCCTAACCACAAATCCAAGGGAAATATGTAAGGAATGATTATGAATGACTATAAATGAGTCTCTTGACTCATTCTAACTCAAAATCTAACTCAAAATCATAACAAAATGTCCTTGGCTCATACCTTGACAAGGAAATCTAAGTTTGGAAGAAATGGAAAAGATGGAAATAGCTTTAGTCAACAAGAGGTGAAGGAGCTTGAAGGAGACATGGATGATGGAGATGAAGACTCCCTAACTCCCAAGGCACAACACTCTCTCCTTCGTTGAGATTGGAGGGGAAGAGGAGAAGAAATAACATAGAAAGGAAAGAAGGTGAATGAAGGAAAGAGATAAGGATCTCTCTCTATATATAAAAGGGTGAAGTTGGCAGTTTTGCAAGAAAGTCCACAACAAGAACATATTTTCATGTGAAGTCAAATGAATGTCCAAATACTCAATAGTTGGTCAAATGAAGAATAGTCTGAAATGAAAATCGATGTACTCATTACAACACACGTGATGATGTCAAAATGACGCGCAAATGATGAAAAATACGAAAATCAATATTTACGAAAAAGCCCTTGACTCAACTCAATTGAGTCAACTAGACTCCCACTCACTTGTACAAGGTTCAAAACTCTCCTAACTCAGTCTAATAGGGCTAATAAACACTATTCACTACAATTAGCAATTAAACATATTTAATTTAGCTAAAACATGATTAATTAGTACTAATCAGGGTTAAGTCGAGTCGGGGTGTGACACTTAGTATTAGAACAACTAAAGCGGAAGCATTAAATTGCTATCTTATCCTTGAATTACTAGAGTTACAATGGTATTTTTAATGAAGATTATTTTCAAGGTTAAACTAAGTTGTGAAGATTATCTTCAAGGTCAAACTTAGTTGAGGATAAAGTATGGAGGCCAATTGTAGTTAAATGACATTTTCATATTCTTCTAATTATTTTTAATAAGATTCACTTCTTGTCATCAAACACTCAATCCAACAGTGGTACAAACTCTAACTAATGTAAAATCTGAAAATACCTAATAAAGCTGGTTCAAATTTCAAGATCTATGTATCGCACTATAGAGTTCCACTCCTTTTAACTCAAGATTTCGCTAGGCTAAAGCATCAGAGGATGCAAACTCTAAGAACCAAATCCAATAAGGATAGTGGATCCCACTGATATGATTGTGTGTGAATGGGTGAGGCCCAACATTTGGGATCTGAAAGTTTAGTCCAGTTGCTATTCTGTTTCTACGAAGCAGGATTAGAAAGGAAATTTACAAACAACTACTTGAAGTAGCCTAGAAGAAGCAACGATGGACTTGACCATCTGTAAATCATTGAGACTTCTGGAACGGGCATTATTCTGGTTCCTTCACATATTCAAAAGGGCCCATGAAATGATTCTTGTATTTGTTCAAGAATCAATATGTAGTATTTCCAAGTTATATAAAATGTCAGGTTAATTTGAATGGGTGAAGTCCAAAATTTAGGCCAGTTCGGCGATTTTTCTTTCTTCAACAAGGTTTAACAAAGGAAATTTTCTTATGACCACATTCTTTTCGATTTTTGTAAACAACTACCTTTATTTAATTTTTACATGGAAACAGATCCATATTCCCTGATAAGATCAGTCACCGATTTTGACTGTTGACTAAACGTAGATAATGTAGTTAGAAAGACAAAGAATGTCATTATCTTAAACTATTATGTAATAAACTTAGTATAAGAATAAAGAAAACTGAAGCATTAGTTTTTCATCTTGTTCTTGAGTTTTTGAAGCTACCATGTCATTTTTAATGAAGACTATTTTCAAGGGTGGGGACCAATTTTAATTTTTTTTTAGTTAAGTGATATTTTCGTGTTCTTCGAACGATATTTAATAGACCCATTGCAACTTGCAAGTCGTGAAAAGCCTTTGTGAGGTCATTATTTTAAGAAATTAATTAAATCCTAAGAAAGTGAGGGTCTATTTACATCTTCATCAGGTCCACACCTGGCCTCTTCTAAGACCTCTTTTAAAGTGATTCTAAATGCACCCACATGCATTGCTGTATACACCCATTTTTCCTTGTGTGAACAGTAAAAAATCACTGTTCACACAAGAGAAAGTGGGTGTGTACAGCAATTTCAGTGGTGCATATAGAATTTCCCCCTCTTTTATTCTTTACAATGTATTACCTGCAATTCAATTCAAAGTAGGCAAACTAGCCCTTAGGAATTCATGATAAAATGGGTTTAAAAAAGGTAACGTGTGTAGAGGTGATGTTGATTGGACCCTGACTGATTTACTGGGTGATGGTTGGAGATGTAGAGAGGACTTATAGTTTGGGAAATTGCATGATTCATATGTTTAAAAAACAGACTTTCACTTGTTGAGTGAACCATATATGTCAATTAACTTCTTCCTATAACGCCCATCTGTTGTCCATGACTAAATCTAAATGCCTAGAATTGCTGCTGGCTCATCTATCCAGGCAGGGGCCAAACAATCAAACAGTCTAAAATTGGATTTACATTGTGGAATCTACTTAACTGAAGAGATCCATTTCAATAATGAACACGTTCCTATTTACTCAGCGACTTACTGAGCCAAGTCATCTGCAGCAATGCAATCTGGAACAAGTTTCTAAGCTATACCAAACTGCATCCATGCATCATCTCAGTCAGACTAGCCTGTGTATAATATACCCATGATCGAAACTGTCTAATCTACAGTGCATCTCTAAAACTCTTTATGCTGACCCTAATTTGATAGAATATATAGAGCTAAGATGATGATGATGGCCAGACCCTCTGGGCTTTAATCTAGTGAAATTCTCAGTAGAAAGAGTGGAAATCCAACGTAGGGTCCACCTATTGAGATCCAAACCGCTCAAAATAAATATCATCTATATATACATATATATATGGGGGATATTCAAGTGCATCCGTCCCTTACCATTTGTGGTGATGGACACCTCTTTTGGGAAAGTTTCAAGTACAAAAGACAAGTACAAAAGAGAAGTATACTTGTCTTTTGTACTTAAAACTTCTCCAAAAGGGGTGTCCCTCACTACAAATGATGAGGGATAGATACACTTGAATATTCTCCTATATATATAGTATCCTCAAATTTTACTTCAATTAGATTTTCTTCCATTGATGACTGACCTCTTAATAAAAAAAGTGATTACCACAACCTTATGCATATTCGTTATCACGTTTGTCATCGCATGCTGAATTCAGCTGTCATCAATGGCTCTAAAAATTCCGATCGAAGTAAAATCTGAAGATACCTCATAAAGTTGGAGTATTTTAAACAATACAAGTTTTAAGAGATAGGGCTCACTGTGGAGTTCCACTCTTTAACTAAAGGTTTCTCTAGGTTAAAGCCTCAAACGATCCAAACTATGAGAACCGGGTCCAATATTCAAGAGAAAGTGGATCCCACTGACACGATTAGGTGTGAGTGGGTGAGGCCCAACATTTGGAGTCTGAAGTTTAGGCCAGTTGTTATTCTGTTTCTATTTTCTTCTTTTTTTTGCTAAATTGAAGTTCATTAATGTTGTTATTCTGTTTCTATGAGCCAGGATTAAAAAGGACATTTACAAACAACTTGGTCCCTTATCTGCATTTTTACAAGCAACCAACTATATTCCTTTCTCTGAGGTATATCTCCAAAAAAGTGTTCCATCTTACTGTAGCTAATTTCTTCTCTCCTTTTTCTCTGAGAGTCTTTTTTTTTCTTCCTTGGCCTGGCTGTGGGTGTTTTTGGCTATGGGCCCGGCTTGTGGTCACTTTCCATTTTCCTTTTTTTTGGCATACTGCCTTCTTCCCTTGCTCTTCTTTGGTTGCATGTGTGATGCCCCACCGTGTGGTGCTCATGGGCACTCGCAATAAGTGTCACGCCCTCAAAAGTGAAACTAGGGTTATGCGTGAAATTAGGGTCAATTAAAAATTTTCTAACGTTAATCAAATGCAACCTGGCCCCAATCATGTCCCATCCGGATCGAAGACCGCTGTGAGTTGTAGACATTTCCTTAAATATATATATATAACAATTAGCGAAAGCTTCATAAATGCAAGTGATATCTTAAAGATGTATAGTTTAAGAACAAATACTGAATATCATATCTAGAGTTCAAGTTTGAGACTATTAACAAAATATTAGTAATAATAAGAAGGCCACACTAAAACTGGGCCTAATCAAATGATAATAAAACCAAAAGATGAAGCTAATCAGATATAGCATGAAGGCTCTCGTGTATGGGGTCGCTACGGCTATACTATGCCGTCCTACTGTCCTCTAGGAAGTCATTAGGTTGAACTGCCTGAACCTCCTCCGTCGCCTCCTCGTCCTCGAGGTAGAAAGGTTTGGTATCTATGCACTAAGAGTAGCATCATCAAATACAACGGTCAGCAGGCAGATAGATATATAAATCACCAAAGATATGCAATACGAAAGAGAGTAAACGATAAACAAGATCATATGAAATGCATAGCGGTCTGATCATAAGAAAAGCATTGCATTTGAACCATAAACAGACTATCAAAGTAGACGGTCCACATAAGCTAATTACCACGGGATAGTGTCATTGACCTCCCTTACTCACATTGAGTCGTGGTGGAGATATCGGTAAATTAGGATAAAAACCCGGTGTTCAGTAACAATAACAATAACAATAAAAGTCATCTCTTGGCTCATGTGGCTCGGTCCCCGTGGGCTCTGGCCCAATCTTGCCTCAAGGCAAACAAATTCAAAGTCCTCACACAGGTGGTGCCCCAGCTGTGTTGAACGTTAGCAGCTGAATGGTGCCTGACACAAAGAATCCTAAACAGACTTCGATGAGGAGCTAAGTTTTCTTGTGCGAACAAGATTCATCAACAATAGAGAAACTACTTTGCTTCAAATCAAATCGGACTTCAAACAGATTTCAATAATAGTTCTCTTCAAGCCTTACATTCAAAGCCCCTAGCCTCAACACCTTAACAAACCTCAGAACAGACGAAACATCAAATGGGATCTTAAGTCTATCATCTAAGTTCTCAATGTGATCCCCAAACAAAGTAAAGCAAATAGAGCTACTGAACATGTTCGTTACATGTAGATAGTACCAGACGGTATAATTCAGAATCAAAAGCAATAGACAATCCAATCTTAAGTCAATTGTTATCCCCAGAGTCTCATACAACTCTACTCAGTCAACGAAAGGAACTAGGGTTCGCGATACCCGGACGGAACCTCTTCGTGCATAGATATAAAAAGGGTATCCCGTTGTCCCATTCCGTTCAAGATTGAGATGAATTGAAACCCGAGAAAACGAAAATAACTACGAGAAATCATCTGCTCAAAACGCTCCTCATACAAAGTCAAATGAGTTCAAAAAAGTAGCCAAGGTTCCACCTAAGTCCATCCAGTTCTAAGTCAAAGAGGCCCTTAAGAAAGAACCCCAGTTCATCCAGTCAACCTCAAACAGGGTCAGTCGACCTCCTTTATAGCCGATTGACATCTGGTCAACCTGGTACACAGTCAGATTTAAAACATAAATGGGAATTGGCTAAGTTGTCAGGCTTCAGGAAGCCTGACTAAATGCCAATATTGCCGGTAGACCGGGTGACCCCATTCGGTCAACCGCGTGGCTTCAGAAAATAGAATCAAGCTTCTGTAACCGAACTGAGTTGGGGAGAAACTCCCTTTTCATCCACACCTGCAGACAAATACAAGAATAGGGCCTAGCCCTCTCCACATACATCCATACCCCCTCTCATCAAGTCCATCATCTAATATCCATCCAACCAATCTAACCATCCAATTAAGAAATCATTTCATTGAACAATTAAATATAATTATCATGTTTTCCAAAATCAAAAGTATCAATTGAGCATATGGTCATCTAAATCATCATCAATCATCAAATCAAGGAAAGACAAACATATCAAAGTCATCATATAAATATCTACTTGCCCTTCGTTGAAAATGCTCAAATCGACAAATCCTAGCCCAATGCCCAACAAACCAAACCTAAGGAAATATTAGCGATATAAAAACTAAATTAAAACATAAACCAAAAGAAAGGAAGGCTCTAAGCTACTTTATCAAACTACCGTACCCAAAGTAAATTAACCCAACCCAAGGGGAAAAAGAGCTTGCCAAATAGATGGGTGGATGGAGTGGTGGCTTGCAAATTGTCAATGAAGTTAAAAAAAAAAATTAAATCAGCAATTCTACAATTTACTCTGAATGAGGGAGGAATTTTTACAAGTCTATTTTAAGTAGTCTAGAAGCAACAATGGACTTGGCCATCTGCAAATTATTAAGATTTCTGGAATGGACATTCAGCTTTCTAATTCACAAGATTAACGTGCTTCTTGTATTTGTTCATGAATCATGTTAGTCTTTCCAAGTGACGTAAATGTCAGGTGTGAATGGGTTGGGCTAGACATTTCAAGTCCAAGATATGACATTTTATGATCAACCAGGATTTTAAAAGGAAATTTTCTCATAACCACCTTCATTATTGTATTATCTTGAAACAACTACCTTCATCTATTCCACGCGCGTGCATGTAGTTGAATGATTGATATTGTCATCTTCGAGTGAATTTTAATTACACACGTTGCAGGTGTTCAAAAAGCCTTTTCTTGGCCTTTGACAGCAAATCAAAGTGGCTGAGGGACAAGGAATATAGATGGTCTGATGTAAATAGTAGTATTAATATTGTTTGTAAATGTTTTTTTTTTTTTTTTTTTATCGGTTTGTTTGTTTGTAAATGTGATAAAAGGTAAGTGGTTATATGTAAATTTTTAAAATGACATGCTATTTGGGATAAGAAAGGTCAAGCCTGTCATTAGAGAAACCATTCATTGACAAATCAAGTAAAAATTATATAAGCAATTCAACAATTTACTTTGAACGTGGGGGATGTGTAAGGAAATTACATTAAAGTCCATTCCTTGGACCACAAGTCATTTCCTTTCCCGAATTGTGGTCATTATAGGAAATCTGTTTTCTTAGGATACATGCTATTCCTTACACAAAAATGTTTCTTAATGAGATGTATTCCTTACTATTCTCTATCTTGATGGATGGTTGAGATTAAGTCTAAGGAAACCCTAATTGGACATTCGGTCATCTTTTCACCTATAAAACAAAGTCTTTTGTCCATCACAAAGGCATTCACGAAAATCAACACATTAAGGTTTTATAGGCAATGAAAGAGAAGCCGAAACCATTCACATAGTCTCTTTCTCGACGGATCACAGCATCAATCAGCAACAGCACCAGACTGCAGGATCAGAAAGCTCTCTGCATCAGGATGTCTGGAGGTACTCTTTAATTTATTTAAGATTAAATCCTACACGTGATTATCATGCTGTTCACGATCTTAGGGTTCATGTTAATAATAGTATAACATGTGGTATCAGAGCATGGTTTTATAACACATGATCGTCCATTAATTAGGATAACTATGCATCGTCATAATCGGCAAATATAGATCCGTTATGACTCTGTTTTGCAGCAACATATCGATCCAACTATTATGGCCTGCATGAATGGTTTATATTTATGTTATTCCGCTATTATTTATTTATTTATTTGGGCACGACTGTTTGATCGTAATTTATTTAAGTTTTGAATTTTCAATTATGTATAAACTCTTGCGTGAGTAACAATTCAATGTAATAATGGAGGAGATCTGTAACTGGTACGTCATGATTGAAAAGGATGCTGTTTCGAGACTGAAGATGGCGTTTTGAAGCAGACGAAGATAAAGACAGATGATCGAAGAGAATGACAGAAAATAGGCCATATAGTTGGATCATATTTTCATAATCTTTCCGTATTATGCTGATTATCATTAGTATGTTTCTTCATAATCGATGATATAATGCCGGAGGACAGCCCTCCGGGGCTCGGCCTTCTTTATCAGTACTTTTTATATAACGAATGATCTATCATGAATGCATGCAATATATAATGTTTATATTCGTCTTAAGCCAATTTTTTATCACCAAAGTTGTATACCTAAGGTTAGGTCTCACCACAGTGACCCTAACGATTGAACATTGAAATTCGGCCCTAAAAGTACCATCATGATGTTTACATTACATATTGTTCAAGCGGGTATGACGCATTTAGTCGCCCACGGGCAGATTATATTCATATGATTGAACAATAATTAAGGAGTGTTTGTTCCTAATTCAGTGTAACATCACTCATTTACACAACCTTGAATATGACGACCTTAGATAGTATAAGGTGTAGAAATTATGGTGACTACCCACAGGAGCACCTAAAAATTTATCGTATATATTCATATATTATGCATGTGTTGTCTTATTTTAATTAAAGCCTTATTGTTGTATCTCTATTGCAGTTCTTGCAACCACTAATCTCACTTCGCATGCTACCTCTGTCACTAAGCTCAATGGAACCAACTTTTCAGAATGGAAAGAGCAAGTTGAGTTCACATTAGGGGTACTTGAACTGCATGTAATCATCGGAAATAGCTGATCTCCTTTGTCTTTGAGACCTTCTTAATGCTGGTTCCTCTGGTGCATTATCCACATGTTCATTGGCGACAATCTCATTATAGAGTTGTTGATCATTTATTGGATTTTCCTCATTGTTAAATGGTTCAACAAAGGGAGGATTGCCCACATCTTTCGGAATAGAGGGTAAAGGGATAGGTACCCTGATTTCCTGAATGATCACATCTTGAGGTTTATTACTCCCACTGATTTCGCCATTCTCAAAGAATCTAGCATTACCAGTTTCAACAATTCTTGTACTATGGTGAGGGTAGTAAAACCTAAATCCTTTGGACTTTTTTGGGTAACCTATAAAGTAACCACTGATCGTTTTAAGGTCCAATTTCTTTTCATGTGGATTGTAGACTCTAGCCTCAGTTGGGCAACCCCAAATTTGGAGATGTCGTAAACTAGGTTTTCCATCCTTTCCACAGTTCAAAAGGTGTCTTTGGAACTGCCTTACTGGGAACTCTGTTCAAGATATAAACAGCTGTGCGTAGAGAGCATCCATCCACAAGGATACAGGTAAGTTAGCATGACTCATCATTGATCTAACCATTTCTATGTATGTACGATTTCGCCTTTCAGCTACACCATTCTGCCATGGAGAACCAGGCGTTGTGTATGGGCAACAATTCCAAGTTTTTGGAGAAGTTTTGCAAAAGGTCTAGGATGTTGTCCTGTTTCGTCATACCTTCCATAAAACTCACCACCTCTATCTGACCTTATGATTTTCACTTTTCTATCTAATTGCCTTTCGACTTCAGTAATGAACACATATACAGCATTCACAGACTGAGATTTATCATGCAATAAGTATAAATAACAGTAACGTGAGTAATCATCAATAAAGGTAATGAAATACTTTTCTCCTCCAAAGGTTGGAACATCAAAGGGTCCGCAAATGTCTGTATGTATTATTTCAAGAAGCTTGGTACTTCTTGTGGCTCCTTTCTTTGTGTGTTTTGTTGTTTTGCCTTTAATACAATCCACACATACATTAATATTAGTAAAATCTATATCCGGAAGGACACCATCTTTTGCTAATCTTTTGATTCTTTCACTGTATATGTGACTCAGTCTTTTATGCCACAAGAAATAAGAGTCGAGTTTGGATGACTTTTGTTTTGTTTCCTTAGAATGCAGGGTAAGTTGGGTTTCGGTAAGTTGACTATCAAGATGAAACTTGTATAGCCCATCAATCAAAATTCCAGAACCAATACGACTAGAATTTTTAAATAAACTGAAATTACCATTTCCTACTTCAAACGAGTAACCAACTTTATCAAGTGCGCTTACAGAAACCAAATTACGGGAAAGAGATGGAACATAAAGAGTTTGACATAAGTCTAACTAATAACCGCTATCTAAAACAAGATGAAAAGTTCCAATAGCTTCAACTGGAGCTTTGTCTTTGTTTCCCATGAAAAGGAAGTTCTCACTTGGGTTTATAGTTTGGATCGTAAGGAATCCCTGCATTGAATTGGAAACATGAACATTAGCACCAGTGTCAATCCACCAAGTATCAGAAGAAACATAAGTAAGACTTGATTCGAAATAACTTACGAAACCCATAGGGTTACCTTTCTTTTCGAACCATTCTTTACGTTTAATGCAGTCTGCCTGAAAATGTCCAGGTTTCTTGCAAAATTTGCATACATTTTCCTTCTTTTTCTTCTTGGGGTTCTGACTAGCCTCATTAGATTTGGGTGGTGCCCTTTTCTGGCCTGAATTATGCTTTCTCCCAGTTTTGTGTCCAGCTCCTTGAACTAGATGAGCTACTTTAATTCCTTGTTGAGTCAGCCTGGCCTCCTCTTGAACCAGTTTGTTAGCCAATTCATTCATTGTCCACTTGTCCGTAATAGTGTTATAGTGAATTTGGAAAGGCCCGTACTGAGGAGGTAAACTGTTTAGGATAAATTGGACGAGAAAAGCCTCATCCACTGATAATACCAAATTCTTTAGTTTAGCTGCAAGGTTGGTCATCTCAATGACATGTTCATGCATTGATCTAGTGCCATCAAACTTCATGGTTGTAAGATCTGCCATTAGTTTCCCAGCAAGGGATTTGTCTGCAGTCATAAACCTAGCTTCAATGGTCTTCATATACCTTAAGATCAGTGGGAGTAAGTTCATATTTTTGGTTCTGTACGTTGATGACATATTACTGGCCAGCAGCGACCTTGGTTTATTACATCAAACAAAGGACTATCTCTCTAAGAATTTTGAAATGAAAGATATGATTGAGGCTTCCTATGTGATAGGAATAAAAATATTCCGTGACAGGTCACTTGGTATTTTGGGATTGTCTCAGAAAGCATATATTGACAAAGTTCTAGAGAGATTTGGCATGATGACATGTTCCTCTAGTCCTGTTCCATTGCATAAAGGAGACAAGCTTGATCTTTCGCAGTGTCCACAGAACGAATTGGAACTTAAAGAAATGGCAAAATATCCTTATGCTTCTCTTGTCGGGAGTTTGATGTATGCACAGGTCTGTACAAGACCTGACATTGGTCATGCTGTTGGCATGCTCGGTAGATTTCAGAGTAAACCAAGAATCGCTCATTGGAAAGCTGCAAAGAAAGTACTGAGATACCTTAAGGGAATAAGGAATTACATGCTCGCATATAGAAAATCAAGTCACCTACAGGTGACTGGTTATTCAGATTCAGATTTTACTGGATGTCCTGACACCAGACTTTGCACTCTTGGCTATGTGTATCTCTTATGTGGAGGTGCAATATCATGGAAAAGCCAGAAATCCGAGTTGCTTTACTCATCCACCATGATGGCTGAGTATGTAGCATGTTACGAGGTTGCAATTCAGGGAACATGGTTGCGTAATTTTATCTCTCAGTTTGGAGCTTTGAATTTAATCTCTAAGCCATTAACCCTTTACTGTGACAATGAAGCTGCAACCTTCTTCTCCAAGCATTACAGGATATCTAAGGGATTCAAACACATGGACCTTAAATATCTATCACTGAAACAAGATGTTAGATTACAGAAATTTTTCATTGAATCTATACGTATAAATTTCATGGTCGCAGACATATTCACAAAAGGACTACCTCCAAAGACCTTTCAAGGACATACCGAAAGCATGGGTCTTGAAGATAGTTCTTAATTATCATTTTCTGCCTTTTATTTCTATACTTATATTTGACATTTCTTGAGCTCTTAATACAACTCTACATCTGCTATTTCTGTTTTTCCATTGTGTACATACTTATTTTTGGATGAATGATAAACAGAAACAGTCTTTCTCCATAGACATTATGAGACCATTACGTATATCTCCTATTACGGTCTAGTTATGCCGGTTGTCAATGCTGTAGTACCTGGAAGTAAGCATGTTGCAAAATAATGTGTGCATGCCATGACTCCCATTGACTACCGAATTAGCCAAGACACTTATGATAACCGACTAAAGAAATGTTTAGCATATAATGCGCGGCTTATGATTCCTAAAATGAAAAAACACTAAAGGATCTTCCTATCGACCAAGTGGGAGACTGTAAGGAAATTACATTAAAGTCCATTCCTTGGACCACAAGTCTTTTTCTTTCCCGAATTGTGGTCATTATAGGAAATCTGTTTTCTTAGGATACATGCTATTCCTTACACAAAAAGGTTTTTTAATTAGATGTATTCCTTACTATTCTCTACCTTGATGGATGGTTGAGATTAAGTCTAAGAGTCCTCTTTTCACCTATAAAACAAAGCCTTTCGTCCATCACAAAGGCATTCACGAAAATCAACACATTAAGGTTTTATAGGCAAGGAAAGAGAAACCGAAACCATTCACATAGTCTCTTTCTCGACGGATCACAGCATCAATTAGCAACAGCACCAGACTGCAGGATCAGAAAGCTCTCTGCATCAGGATGTCTGGAGGTACTCTTTAATTTATTTAAGATTAAATCCTACACGTGATTATCATGCTGTTCACGATCTTAGAGTTCATGTTAATAATAGTATAACAGGATGTACAAATCTATTTTATTTTAATTACTCAAGGAGAAGCAACGAATGACATGACCTTCCATCTGCTACTTGCATATGTAGGGTTGATGAAATGGTTTTTGTATTTGTTCATGTACCACGTCAGTCGTTTCGAGGTAAATGCACACTCAAAACATACAGGTTGACCACTAGAAGTTTTTCATGTTATTTTTAACCACATTCATTCAGGAGCAAGCTTACAATTCACAAAGGAATTCAATTACAATATGAAACAAATCAGCCTTAAGAGAGCCAACAACCCAACACACTCAAATTAAGGACGTGCTTAACTCTGAGCAAGCACCTTCCCATGAGAGAAATGATATATAAGATTAATAGGTGTTTTAAGTACAAGCTTTAGAATTCACAAAGGAATGAAAGAAAAAAAAAAAATTCCCAGGAGAGAGTTTTCAGATTAACCTTCTATTATATTCAGCCCCATGACATGATATATATAAGATTAATAGGTGGTTTAAGTACAAACTCTTTCATTTATTTACTTTTCTATCTTATAATCTCACTTTCGATGATTAAAATGGACTGAATCTTGACAGATGCTGAATGTAATGACCCCAATATTACTTGGTGAGATCAGTTTGGCCGGCTACATATATGGCCCACTAATTGATGTCATGAGCAAGATGTTGCATAAGCTATACTCAAGTCTTTAAACAACTTTGGCAATTGTTTTTCTCTGTATGACGTCTCCAAATCTCTCCCCCAGCTTCATTAGACCCCACATATCAATTTTGCATGACGTGGAAGCAGCCAGAGTTGACTAACCACAGACCTAAAGGTATTGATTTAACTAATGATGTACACTACTTTAAGTTTATTAACCATTCATTAGAAATTATAGGTTTCTTATGTAAGATCTGATACGGTTTGCAATACAAATCAAACCTATGGATCTAGATTTAAGCATTAAATAATATATGATCTCAAATTATATAAAAGCGTAGTTTGTGCCATAATCTTGATGATAAGCAGATCTCTTTTCTCAATTAGGGTTTTCTCCTATCTCCCTTATTACCCACTTCAATATGCGTCAAGTTGATGGTTACTTTTCAGATCTCGTAGGTTAAAAAAAAGGACCGAAAAACCATATATATAGATAAACCCTAGAGAGATTTCTTCCCATCAAAGAAATCTAAAAAAGGCAAGTTTCTTTAATTCCCTCAAATCGGCCAACAAAAGTCTTATTTGATTGAGCTTACTAAAATCGAATCGAAGATAAACTTAATAAAACCAAAAACTAATAAGAGGAACATGACTTAAATTAGTGGGCTTAAACCGTGGGTCACAACAGTGTTGCACATGTGGTCATGAAGACCACTCACGTCTCACAATCTCCCACTTGGTCTGAATGATCACACATATGTGATCTCCCACTTGGTCAAGACGATCAATGAAAGCAATCTACCTATTATAATATAATTTTTGAAAAAAATAAAAACGAGTTAAAGGTTTTTTTGACTCAACTTGGATTCAACTAATTTTAAAATTCCGACGAGTGGCCACTCATTTGTAAAAAATAGCCCATTCATTCTTGTTTATGCTAATTCTTATATACTGTAACTAAATGAAAATTTAAAAGGCCCAAATTGAGGGGGCAAAGAGTTAAAAATAAATTGGACCATGTAATTTTCAGAAATTGTCATTTTTAGAGAGTTGAGTTGGGCTGCTATATCCCTCATCTTCATGATATGTTGCCTGGTACCGCTAGATCTATTATATTTCATTGAAAATAACTTGGCAATCAAAGTAGCTGTTAAAACCTTATCAAATATTTGAAATTGCTGCTCCACATATTCGAGATAGGCCTTTGCATTTTCATTATCCGGGATAGAACCACATATATTTTTAGCTATGGATCTTTTGATCATCATGAGACTTAGACGGTTGGCCTTGATCCATTTTTCATAACATGCTCTCGCAGTTTGAAAGCTATTTTCAATAAGATCAGCGGGTTTGGGTCCCACAATTATAATGTCCAAGTTTAAGCAGCCCAAGTTTAATAAAAGTTCATCTTTCCAATTAGTGAAATTTGATTCATTTAACATTGGAATGCTCGAGAGATGTCCATTCAAGATAGCGGGAGTCAATGCTGGAATATAAAGGGAAAAAAATCCTCAATTACTTTAATGCTTTGAGTTCACTCCAAAACATTAATTCAGAATGATTCGGTGCATAAATGAAGCATATCTAGTGAGTGATCCAGTTCATCATCATAGTCCCTCCTTTGGGTTGAGACTACAACATGCAATAAGATCGCTCGTGGAGGAATCCTTTCCATTCATAGGGCTAATGACCTTTATACCTTTGGGTATAGGAACAAAAAACCAATTGGTTACATTTATCAAATTACCCTATTCCGGTCTTATAATTATTTGAATGGCGATCGTACATTTGGGCCAATCCTCACTCTCGTAATTTAGTATCGCAATTCTAATGCTATTATCCTTACACAAGAAATAGTGTTAAGGTCTTAAATTTCAATTGATACCAATAAGTTTTTCATAATTGGACCACTTTGGCGACTACCGCACTATTTAAAACTATGGGTCTCAATTGAATTAATATCATTTATAATATGACATAAAGGGGTCTAATTAATATTGGTTATAATATCACAGTAGTGTTGCACGTGTGGTCATGAAAACCACTCACGTCTCACAATTTCCCACTTGGTCTGAATGACCACACACATGTGATCTCCCACTTGGTCAAGACGACCAATGAAAGAAATCCACCTTTTATAATATAATATTGAAAAAAAAAAGAACGACTTAAAAAAACTTGACTAAACTTGGATTCAACTGATTTTAAAATTCCGACGAGTGGCCACTCATTTGTAGAAAACAGCTTAATCATTCTTGTTTATGCTAATTCTTATATACTGTAACTAAATGAAATTTTGAAAGGCTCAAATTGAGGAGGCAAGGAGTTCAAAATAAATTGGATTTTGTAATTTTTAGAAATTATCATTTCTAGAGTGTTAAGTTGGGCCGCTATATCCCTTTACTCTAAGATATGTTACAGAGGCCCAATATCTACAAACATGCTATTTTCATTTTTTTAACGACTTATACTTATATAACTAAGACCCAATTGACCTTTATTATGTAGCTATGATTGTGATCTTTTATTTCAGTTGCTTTACAATTTATTAAATATGTTTGTTATATTCTTTTATTGTGACTTTATTATTTCATTTTTTTTTTGTGGGTTTAATAATTTATTGTATATATTGGATATTTTTTTTGTTTTGCATTGCAAACCATATCAGATCTTACAATTGGTATCAGAACGTACCTTGCACCATGATTTTGATGATAAGCAGATCTTTTTTCTCAATTAGGGTTTTCTCCTATCTCCCTAATCACCCACTCCAAGATGCGTGAAGTTGATGGTTACTTTTCAGATCTCGTAGGTTAAGAAAGAGGACCGGAAAACCATATATTGATAAGCTCTAGAGAGATTTCTTTCCATCACAGAAATCTAATAAAGGTAAGTTTCTTTAATTCCCTCAAATCGGCCAATAAGAGTCCTATTTGATTGAGCTTACTAAAATTGAATCCAAGATAAATTTAATAAAACTAAAAACTAATAAGGGAAAAGTAATTTAAATTAGTGGGCTTAAACCGTAAATAATAACAATATTACACATGTGGTCAAGAAGACCACTCACGTCTCACATCTTATGTTTTCTTCCAATTTAAGTCTTTCTTACATGACATGCTACCAAAGATATTCAAACCATGTGATTTTCACTTGTGAGTGTCGCGTACGAAAGGTTTCAAATCAATACAATACAAAACTCTGGGGAAAGAAATATTTGAAATCAAAACAATACAAAACCTGCGGTCAGAGTTATCTCAGTATCTCATTCACCATTTAATCTATGTGATTGTGACAGTCCATGTACATGCAGACTGTTTATGGAGAAACATACCTGTTTGTGGACCCACCTTGGAAGATAGATGACATGATTTGAGCCACTAGCAAGTCTACAATTCTTGATTTCCAGCCGTTGAATTATTGCAATTTCTACCCCATCCATCCAGTGGCCATGATTATGTTTGTTTAGCAAGTATAATAGTCAAGGTGAAGTTAAAATTAATTGATATGCGAGTTTTTTTTTCTCTGTATTATGTTTGGGGTGAGAAAAGTAGCCAAGATAAGCAAATTTATTACATGACATTTTTAACATTTACTGCTTCACTAGCTCCCCTTCCTTTTAACCATGGGAAAGTGAAGTTCACTATAAGGTAAAACATGTTTCCTAAATCAAATCCAGAGGGATAATAACTGACGTTGCAATTAAAATAAAATCCATCACCATCCAAAGGGAGAATAATACAAGAGAACGGGGAGTGACACAAGGAGAGATATGTAGAGAGAGAGAGAGAGAGAGAGGGAGAGAAAGAGGAGACGTGAAATTAATATTGCACAACGATAATTGGGGGAGGAGATTTGATTGGGGGAGGGCAAGGGAGGGAGGTTGTTGCTGGAGAGGTGGTCGTTAATCATCGCTAAAAGGATATTTTTGTCATTTCTCCTCGAGAACTAATAGTTTTTTTATTTTAGAGTCAAATTAGAGAGGTTTTAGTAAAAATACAAAGCACAGGGACTTTTCTAAGATTCTCTAAAAATATGGGGGCCTTTTTGTAAAAACCTCTAAATATTTTGTCAAACTTCTAATTATACTTCAACAAATTTTAAACTTGATTTTCTTTTTTCATGATGTGATATGTTCACCAAATTCTTACTCTTTTTGCATGTAAAAAAACATGCCCGGATAGGAAAGAAATCATTCTCAAAAAGATTGGCATAGTGACATTTATATCAAGCATTTATTAATGGGGCATCTTCATCATCCATAGACTTTGCTAGGTGCATGGGCATATTAGATTAAGGTCTAATAAAAATCAAATGAGAAATAAATGTATAAAAATTTTATCTCCACGGGTGTTGTAGACCTTTACTACTCTACGAAGGGAAAGAAAGGGTTGACTTTGTAAAGTTTATATCAAAGCAGTTATTACACGTCTATCCCTATTGTTCTTTGGCCTTACCAAATGCGTAAATTAGCCAGATTAAGATTAAGGTTTATAAAAAAGGGGCATTTGGGCGGAGGTCCCTCAACCGTGATTTTTATTGCAAGTGGTCCACAATACTTTATTATACTGACAGCAGTCCTCTTGTAACTGAAAAGGACAAAAACGCCCTTGTACATGTCAGCAAAAGTAAAACTCAAACAAATTTATCTGAGTTTTTAAAACTCAGATAAAACTCAGATAAATTTATCAGTCTTCTAAGGCAGTTAAACCATGGTTATGATCAGATATGTAGCCTGTGGACTGTGGTCCTGGACCATCATTTCACATGTTAAAACCACTTACAGATTGACTAACTTAGGCTATCTTGAAATTAGAACATAGGATACCTTGTGAATACAACAACCAGAACATGTTTGGTTTCTCCCATAGTTCCCTGCTCCTGCTCCTTCTCCTTCTGTCTGCTGGTAGAGAAAGAAAACGCGAATCATAAATCACAACCACTGCAATAAGAAAGGAGAGATGGATGTGGGTCGTCGGATGGCACCACTTCACATAGCTCTTTGTTTGAAACTCAAAAAGGTTATTCAAAACTCAGATAAATTTGTCTGAGTTCTGTCAGAAACTCAGATAAATTTATCTGAGTTGTGCCAGAAACTCAGATAAATTTGCCAAAACTCAGATAAATTTGGCAAATTTATCTGAGTTTCTGGCAGAACTTCGACAAATTTATCTGAGTTTCTATCCAGTTTATCAGAGATTCTGAGAAATTTATCTGAGCTCGGCGACACCAAAAGTTAGAATACGGAAAATCAAATTCTAATAAAAATCAAAATCCAAAACAAAAACACTTGATGACCACAATCCAATCGAGAAAAGAGAGGGAGAAAACAAGAAAAAATGCAAAATGCTCTCTTTCAAATCAGTTGTAGAGAAAGAGAGATTTGGAAGAGACTTCAGATGAAAGAGCAAGATAAAGTAAAACCGTATCTATCTTTGAAGAAATGAAAGAGAGAGAATCGGAAGTCATGGTGGCGACGGAAGGTGCTCTGCAACGATATTCTGCAACTATGGAAAGGAATGGAAAATGGAAAATGAGAGAAGAAGAAGGAAGGAGTTTTCTGGCACAGTTGAATGGGGCAAAGTAGTCATGAAAATACATGACGTGGCATATTAGGGACCTCTCACTAAAGTATCTCCAGCTGTCTGGACTATAGACATCAGAGAAAAAGTAATTGTCCTTGATGCCTTAGAAGACCGTGCTCAAGGACTTTTGGCTAATTTACCTTATAAAAAAATCAAGTGAAAGATATATTTATAAAGATTCTCTCTCTCAAAAAAGGCATATCCATTCCCCATGACAATGGCCTTTTTGAGCTGTCCTACTAATCCAAATGGCACCATCACTTGGACCTTGGGGGACCATGAGTGGGACCCCCACTCAAATACACGCGTCTCATCTATCAATTTGTTCCTCTCTGTGTCAAAATTAGTATTATCTGACACTTACACATACTTTATGTGGCAAGCGTGGTCCACCCTGGTTGATCTTTGGCCCAAATTTAAAATAATTGAAGATGTCACAACTAGATGATTACGTGTGTAGTCCAATTAGCTCAATCAAAGTGGTCCCCAATAGATTAACTTCAATCAATACAAACTTAAATTTTCACGACGCATCTCACCTTTACTCCATCAGACATGTCAATTTAGGCTTGCCCAAGACCTGAACAGGGTGGCACTATGGTATTTTGCGGTTCATTAATCCTATCAGATACATATGCGAGTTAAATTAAAAATTTAATGAAAATCAAATTAGCAATGCGTTTTTAAATACTTTAGATTTTATATATCAATACAAGGAATATCTGTCTGGAGAAAGAAAAGTGAAGTTGCTCAATGCAAGATGACGGATGAAGATGCCCCCAAGAGTATTAACTTTCCATAGCTGTCCTAATCGGCACCATCAGCTGGGCCAGGTGGACAATGAGTGGGCCAAACGGATCCAAACAAGAAAACCCTGTTTGGAGCAATTCGAAGGTGGGCACGTAAGGGAGTGGAAAATTATTTTTTATTGGACGCGACGAGACGTCATCTGCTTTGACATCTTTTCCCAATGTATCATCCCTTGATTGGTCCAAACGGGGTATCGGATTGTGAGTGGGAGCCACTGAGATACATGCATCCCATCTATCGATTCGTTCAAATTTTTTTTTCTATCTCACTTGTGTGGCCCACCTTTGATTGATCAATCAAAGGTCGGGCCCAGATGATGATAAAAAGAGGCTCTAGATGCCTTGAGAGTTGAGTTACGGTTATAAAGCTGCGGGAGTCGTGTTTTTCGTTTTTCGGGTACATGAGGATAGTTGCGAAACCGAGACGACAGCTACAGATATTTTTATATGCTTGTATAAAACAAAGCCCTTCCAGTTTATCTCTCTCGATTGCGACCGTTACACTTCTTACTATCAGCCAACACGAAATCCTCATTCAAGTTTCCATTACGCCCGATCTATAAAAACCCCCCTCTCCACCTCATGAATGACGAGGCATCCTTCTGTCGGCCGATCGTTCCGCTTCAAGATGGCCGCAAACACCGAGCTGCTCCCGATTTCCGGCCGCCTTGGACGGCCTCTCACGGCGCTGCTCCTCATCTCTGCCGTCGCCTTGCCCTGCCTGGTTTTCTACCACGCGGTGCGTGACGGTACTCTGCTGGCGACGGTCGGAAACGCGTCTGGAGGTGGCGATCCTCTCGACAGAGTCCACAAGTTCTTGGGGAACGAAAAAGACGATTCGGTGAGTATTGGCTTCAAATCTTCTTTTCTTCTTCTTGTTTTCTTGCAATTCCTTCCTACTTTAGTTAGCAAGTCAGCAATTAGAGTTTTTAGATTCTCCTCTGTTTAGGTTTTCACTTTCTAATCTTCTTGTGATCACTAAATTTCAGCTTCTTCTTCGGATTCAAGCTTGCTCTGATACCATGATAAATTTGTTTTTAATTTTTAAGAGTACTGAAAACTGGCCAGATTTTTTAACACATTTGATTTGAGATCTGGCTGCATCATTTTTGTTGGATTCATTAGATTCTGTATTGTATTGTATTGTTTGTAGGTTAGTGTGGATGTTAGGCTGGAGACGGTTTTGCAGGAAGCAGCCATGGAGAACAAGACAGTGATATTGACTACTTTGAATGAAGCATGGGCTGTTACTGGTTCAATTTTTGATCTCTTCCTTGAGAGTTTCAGAATTGGCATTGGCACTCGTAGGCTTCTAGACCATTTAGTAATTGTTGCTTTGGACAAGAAAGCGTATGCTAGATGCGTGTCTGTGCATAGGCATTGCTTTTCTCTTAGTACTGAGGGAGTCGATTCTGCTGGGGAGAAGTTTTTCATGACCCCTGATTATTTGAAAATGATGTGGAGAAGGATAGATTTCTTGAGGATTGTTCTTGAAAAGGGCTACAGCTTTATTTTCACGGTAACTATTTCTCGATTCTCTTAATGATGTTTTGTTTACTCTTAGAGATTTAAGCTGCTAAATGTGAATACAAGTGTTCATGATCTTCACCTTCAGACTTTGAACATGCCAAAATTATGGTTTAATTAACATAGAGTGATTTGATAAACTATATAATAGAGTTTGGTGGAGTGGCATAGGACATGGGTTTGATCCTCACATATTGTGTTTGAAATCGTCCTAGATTTGCCTGGTGTGCGTTTGTACAGGTTTAGCGAGTACCACGCAGGGGATTAGTCCCGTTGGGTCAAAGACCTCAGGGATACCCCTGGCATAGAAAAAAGTCACCAACACATCTGTGATAGGCTTTAGCCACAAATATGTTTTGCTTTAGGAATTTTAGTACATACACTTCTTCTTCAAAGCTCCTAAATTTCACATGTTGTCTAGGATTGACTATACAGGCATTTAATTTCATTATGAGGAAACCAAAACTCAATTTGATAGTTTCATCAACTATATCCATTTCAAGTTCTATTTTGCTATTGTTTCTTTCGCGGTAACTATACATCTGTCACTTTTCTACTTGGGGTTAGTAGAATTCGTGTTGTTTGTAATGAAGTTTTATTACTCTACATAAATAAATTAATACGGTTGTGGTTCACAACCTTTAGCTTTCGTTCAGATTTTTAGCATGCCAAAATAATGGTATACCTGGAAAATGGCAGTTCAGTAGCAGAAAAATGTGACTACTGATAGACTTCAATACGTATCAAAGTACTAATACATCTATGATAGGCTTGAAATGCAAATGAACTATAACTTGTTTTGGTTTTACTAATTTCGTTATGACCCTCTTGCACTCTTCATTCTGTTATACACATGCATAAGATAGTTTTGGTGCTGAGCGAGGACAGTATGCCTTACCTTTGATACTTTCTCTCAGAAAGTAAGTTTTTCCATTAGGTGTGGGCTTACATAGATCACACAGCTTTCCAGATTAGTCTAGACAGTAGATTTGTGACGAGTGGATTGGAATTTTGCCATGATGAGGGCTATGTACAACTGGATCTAACCCTTATCTAGTTGTTACAACTGTTACATGGGCCAGTTCACAGTTATTGCCTGCCTCCTAAGCCCGAGTTCTTTTAGTGATCTGTAAGGGCCAATTCCTGTGTGTCTCTACAACTTTAAGAGCATTGCTCTTCCTAGACATGCCTAATAATATGATAAATGGAAGGCATACCGGCACAATTGTTTAGGCTTTTGTGTTCTGCGTCTTCTCTTACCATTCATATCTTTCATTAGAAGCTTCATTGAACCAAGGAAAGGAATTTATCTGTAGCACTGTACATGTTTTAATATTTTCACATTTGTTGTATATGGACTTGGGTATTCTATTTCAATGATTTTCTGTTGGTGTTCTTTTTTTTCTCCAGGATGCTGATATCATGTGGTTTAGGGATCCATTCCCACGATTTTATGCGGATGCGGATTTTCAAATAGCA
Source organism: Umbellularia californica (assembly GCA_028538565.1). Classification (NCBI taxonomy): domain Eukaryota; kingdom Viridiplantae; phylum Streptophyta; class Magnoliopsida; order Laurales; family Lauraceae; genus Umbellularia; species Umbellularia californica. The sequence goes on along the minus strand of JAPQWN010000008.1, from coordinate 13,411,830 downwards.
TGTGATTTCTTTATAGGAAACTCTTCTGATTTAAACAATATGCCAAATGGAGGATTTAACTATGTGAAGTCCAGTAATCGCACTATACAGTTCTACAAGTTTTGGTACTCATCCAGAGAGGCCTATCCCGGAAAACATGACCAACATGTTCTGAACTACATTAAATTTGATCCATTCCTTAGTGAAATAGGACTGAAAATGAGATTTTTGGATACTGCTTTCTTTGGCGGGTTTTGTGAACCCAGCAGAGATTTGAGTAAAGTCTGTACAATGCATGCAAATTGCTGTGTTGGTATAGATGGCAAATTACATGACTTAGGAGTCATGCTAGAGGATTGGCGGACGTTTATGTCTATGCTATTTATATCAAAAAGATCACCTAAATCATCTTGGAGGGTACCGCAAAATTGCAGGTAGGAATCAGTGGTTTTTGGAAAGTCATCCAAATTCAAGGCCTACTCTTATTTAACCTTTTGCCAATAAGGATGTGTTTGGCTGCACAACAAATTGCAATCTGTTTCAATATTTCAGCAGAGTGGATGGTTACAGGTTCTGCCTTGTGATAATTGTCTTACAGAAACCAGAAATCACATTGATAATAATCATTTGGATAGGAAAACGCGGATAAATAATATGCCTTCCATTTTGTATCCCACATCTGGTATCTTCTCTGCAATAAAGGCGACCGAATGTAATTTGGGGTACCCATTTTCTTTCAGTCTGTCTTCACCCCATCATTAGGATTTGCTCATTAACATATAACTCCTGGCGGAAAAAAGATGATGCATGCATTCAATTGTGTATACTTGGGCCAGTTAAACCTTTTGTAAAGGTAATGTTTTACAGTTCAGTGTTGTTTGTATTTTTTCCTATTTGTTTAATTATGATCAATTTTTTAATGGATGATTTGATACATACATGCTCGTTTTCTTTTTTCCTTGGGGCTGTAGTTTAAAATTGTAGTCAAATAATACGTTACTTTAAGCAAATCCTATTTAAAATATGGTTACAGTCCAAACATGATGAGATATTGTAAAACTTATTTTATGCAAGGAAAGGTTGCACACATTACCGTACTGGAATTTTCATGAGCAGCTGGGCCACTATTTCATTGCTAACAGTTTAGTTTGTGGGCACCACTTGGGCTCGCTCACTTGGTAGGCCCCACAACTTGACATTCATCTTATTCCTACCTATATACATCGTTGGATCAATCATACAAAGAACACAAATATGCACTTCAACAAAGGGCTGAAAACTGTCTTAACTTTTGAGGCATTTTATGAAACAATTAAGATGATCAGACGGTTCCTATTTTTCATACACCCTTGGCCATACATAGACCTTTCCTGAAACTGAGAGTTTATGAGTAGCATGTTGTTCAAACCCCAACTATCTTTCGATATCTTTTTTTTGTGTTTCTTCTTTGAATCCCATGGAAGAGGATAGAGATGAAAGAGATGATTCATCAAATGCCACCCTCACCAAAGAACTCTGGCAATACTCAATCTTAGGCCTGAGACTTCTTGAAAGCGCCTAACAATGCGAGCAAATACTGTACTTCGTGAAAGCTTCTAACACTAGCTTAATTTCTATCAGTCTATCACCCAATCTCTCTACTCCCACAAATTTTTTTTTTTTTTTTTTTTAATGTTTTGGCCTTTCCAAATCCTTACCTGCTATTATATGTATCTCATTTCTGGCATCGGTCCTTCTTGTGTAGTAGAGCTGTAGCCATCATTGAGCTTCTTAGCTTTATCCACTTTTCACTTTGTTTCCTGTAGATAGGCTAAATTAACTCTTCTTTTTCATTGTATTGATCGGCTCCATGCTCTTTCCGGTCAAAATTTCTATATTCCAAGGATCAAGTTGAATCCTCCTATTCTTCTTGGTTAACTTCTTTACCTTAATTTTCATTCATCTAGATCGGCGTAGGAACCTTGACAAATTATGCTGTAGTTCTGACAAAAGTTTTACAATGGCTGTCAACCTACTAGATACAGCCCTCCTCCTTTATCTTGGCTTGGGACTGGAAAGGACTAATCAATCTTGCATACCACACTCAACTCTCCTATCTCCTGGATGTCAATGCATCCATTTGCAATCAAGATGCTATCTTAATTTTGGTCTTCTTGTACTAACGCACCTTGAAATGGGCTTAGAGTGCTTCCTGTTACCCCTCTGACTCAATGTTAATAGCCTAATGCTTTGCAATTATTTTTGCTCTGAATTTTGATGACACACTCCTCCTTTGGTTGAGTGTGGCAAATGTAGAATTCACACCTTTGTGGATCCTTTTTCATGGGATCCTTTGAACCACTTCTATAAGGTTCAGTTGAATGATTGACCAGCATTCTTGATAGAAATGGTGAATCCAGCTGGGCCAAGCACGTTCTCTCTTGCTGATTCAAAAACTGTTTCTCTGATTTCCTCTAAGAAAAGTTGGTCTAGTTTCATCTTTTCTTCCAATGTAATTTCATCAAATTGAATATCATCCAACTTTTTCTTTGACCACGTTTACTTTCTATACATATTTTGTAAGTGTTAGACACTCATATGCACAATCCTACCTTTTTCATCCATCACTACCCCATCAGTTTTTAATTGAAAGATGTAGTTCCACTTCCTTCTTGCACTAGCTATTCAATCAAGAAAGCTGTATTCTTGTTAACCCTTACAATCATGGAGCCCGTGATTTTTGTCTACACAAAACCTCTTCGTGCATAAGGATAGATTGGATTTCATCTTCATTTAATACTCGATATGCCTTCCTCTTAAGATAATGGAGCTATGTCCTCCGGAATGACCAATTCCTTAACCTCATTTGGAAGCATCTGATTCTGCAAGGGGGTAGGAGGGTTTTCGTTCTGCCCCTGTCCGATTCCAGAACGTTTCATCTGAAATTGGCCTGAACAGAATGGAACTTCGAATTCATGAGTCTTAGTATGCGGGGGTTTGGGTTGATCATTGAAACACACAGGATTGGTCATAGATGAAACACTGTCCTAGATAGGTTGTCTTTAAGGTCCTTTTGTTGTCTTAATTGTCAAAGGGACTATCATTGTTAAAAAAGATAGAAGAAATGGATATTGTAATACTTATGACCCACGATTTATTTATAAACCAAAATTGTGTACCAAAGTTGCATCCAATTCTGTGTCAACAGTGATGCAAGATTCTGCCGACAAAACTATCATGAGTTTTTTTTTTTTTTTTTCCATTTAAAAAGAGGATAAATATATGATTATGTGAGAGGGATCTCTATGAGATGAGGACGAACATCATTCCTGTATCCTTGCAAGGTTGACACTATTTCCTGATACCTATTAATTTAAACAACGATCCCACTGTAATTTACAGAATTTCCTTCTAGTTTCAGATTTCTCAACAACTTGTCTCATGAACTGCTGCATAGATCTATTACAATTTCAAGTCATCCATAGATTTTTTTCTCTTTCGACTTCATGGTGTATCCACCTTATGCACACAAAATAGGTGGTCTTTTTTTTTTTTCATTATGGAGTGATTGTTTGCTTTTTTTTTTTCCTCTTTGGGTTGTAATTTGTAATCAAGTCAAATTTTCCTTGATTCTTTTTCCTCTTTGGGTTGTAATTTGTAATCAAGTCAAATTTTCCCAAGTAACAATAACCAGAAGGGAAGATTCTATGATTCCTTTTTGTCTTTTAACATTTGTTTTTATGATACTTTGATACTTCCATGACGTGGCAATTTTCCTCATTCTACATTCCATTCTAATTCTGCAGATAAAGAATTTTCATTGGTGTAGCGGATAGGAGACATACATCTTCCTGCTGTTATAGATTCAACTTTTTTCTGACATGCACTCATTTTCAGGATGTTGTATTGCAGGGCATTTAAAGGAAATTGAAAACATTTGAGCTACAATTTGTTTGTATTCAATAGTTTGCTCAAGTATAAGTTGTTGCAGTTTTTTTTTTGTTACCGGTTAAATGCGCTAACAATGATACTCTTAGGGCCTGTTTGTTTGCATTACAATGCATAGGAATTGAATGAATATGATTTATGCTATAAGTGGTTAAAAATGAAGACCGAAGGTGGATTTTCAAAAATGGCAAAAGATAATCAAAGGAAGATGGGAAATGAATAACTAATGTGATGGCTGGGTATTTATTTTACATTTTTCTTTGATTCTATTTTCATTATAGGAAAGATTATTTGATGCTCATTTTTTTTTTAAATCGACCTATGGTCATCATTTTTAACTACCCGTGGCATAAATTCTATGCATTCAATTCCTATGCATTTTAATGAAAACAAACAGGCCGTAAGTGAAAGTGGTAAGCGTTTGAACGGGGTTTAGTTGTTTTGTTGGATCATCTCTTGTTATTTGTCAGCGTCAACTTGTCATTGGTGACCATAACCCTTGTTACTGATGAGCTTGGATCTCTTAAACAGTATTATATTCTTTCTTTTCTTATTGCGGCCCGCTCAAATAGGTATTGTATTGGTCAGGGGACAGGTCCAACCCAAAATATTCCCAACTTGATTTGGGGCTGAACAAAGGGATCAAAACTAGCTCTAATAATTGGGATTAAACATTTCATAGCCTAGGCTATAACGCAGCCAATATACAACTATACACTGCCATGTCATCTACTTTCAAGTTACAGCAGTCTTCCATTTATGAAATAAATGGGTGGCTACAGAGAATGTTTCAGCATCCAAAATTATTGAAGACATCTTCACTTGGTGTATATCTACACTCATGTAGGGGTTGTGTAGCCAAGCTTAATCTTGTTCTTCTGTAATTTATACATTAATTTTTGGGATACATCTACCTTTCAAAACTACATAACTATCCTAATTTCGTCAAAGTGTTACTGGCCGATTCCTCCCTGTTCTAACCTCCTTGTTATAACCAAGGCATGAATGCCGCTCTCCTCCCCCAAGGACTCTAATGTGCATTGGCAACTGCTAGGCAAGTGGATGTATTTAGTTTCTTAGAAGTCTTAATATTTGAAAAAGGGATACATGTTGAGATTGGCTCCTCTATAGTTAATCACATTCATCTCTTTTTAGTGTCACGTGCATATTCATAGTTTCTCTACTGATTAATTTTGGGTGTGGAGGAAAAAGTACCTTAAGCCAATGGGCATTCTTTAATAAAAAGACTGATTTTGATGATAATGCCCAAAACACATTTAGGATCCTACCAAAATATGAGTGATTAGAGGACCCCATATGCCTGCAAATAACATATTGAAGAAATTTCACAAATTGGAATTCCCAAAGTTGATTTCTGTCTTTAAATAAAGAAAGGATAAATTGTGATTATTCAGGAAAAACCATGTGCATGATCAAAGGAAAGGAGTTCTTGTAATTTTGGGTAAAAAAACTAGAGAAGAGTTAAGATGGAATATATTGGATGTCAAATGGTCTTTGTAGCCCCCCAAACCCCCAATTTCTTCAGTATGAAGCCCAAACTTCAAATCATTTGGGTCAGGGCTCATCAAATGGGGCCGGTTTCTGGTCTGAAAAGTGGTTCATATCACCTATAATGGGTTTGGATCCTTTTGAATACTTTTGAGTTAAAAAGTCCAATGTCATCTTATAGGATCTATATGGGTTGAGATCCAGTCGGGTCCTCTGGAAAATCAGGTTATTGGGGGCCGCTTGCCAGCCTTACATGCTTGAGACTGAAACTGCCATTGTTGCATTGTTTCCACTGTTTGGGCATCATAAACTGGATGAGGCCTTTCGCATGCCTTCACAAGAAGTTTTTCTTAGCAACCCCAAATTTATATATCAAGTAAAGAATGTTTTATCTTGTTACTTCAAAAATGATTATATGGGGACCCAACCTTCCAAACTTTTGATTTTCTTAAGCCCTAACCTGGTGGGCCATTGAAGAATTAGTTGTATGACATGAAATAGTTGAGTTGGGCCCATTCAAAAGCTATCAGATACAGGTCAGCAATTCCTTATCAGACCTAACCCAAAACACCCCCAAGGTTTGTTTGACCCTTAACTATTATTACTAATGTTTTAAAATTTCTGAGTTGGGTTCAGGTTAACATCTTCTACCAAATTAACAAAATGGATTGATTTCTAGTTGGGTCCCACCTGCTATCCAAGCTGCCAATTGGACATGAACCTTACCCAATTCAACTTGACTGGTCAATTCCAGGTTTGGGTTCACCCTTTAAACTTAATTAAATTGGTTGGGTTCCAGTTGAGCCCATACATATTACCCACTGCATACCTACTGTTGGTCTTATCACCGGGCAAATGTGCTTGAAGTTGATGAAAATACTTAGAAGGTTGGGCCTGTGACTTAGTCCTTAAACCCATAGGCAGAAGCTGGACAGTTACCATCCTGGCCCAGTTGAAGCCCTAGTGTTCTGTTCCTACTTAGAATCAAATCAACACACAATCCAATCCAATTTGTTCTTTACCAAATGATTCAGTAACCATAAGCTAATAAAACAGAAAAACTGAAAGGTGAAAGAAGAAGTTAATAGAATTACATGGGTGTGTAAAGAAGGCTAATATCAAATAAAAATCAAGGAGATCGTTTCACAGAGTCAAGATAATCTTGAAGTGCTTGAATCTGTTCCTTGGATGGTGGCTTCTCATTGTTCTTGATGGATCTATGAACGTCATAAGTTGTTGAAGCCAGAAACAGAAGCCTGTTTTGTTGGTTTAATCACAAACAACAACAGAAATTTCTAAGTCATCATCACAATCAAAAACCATACAAAAAGAAGAGAAATTTTAACAGAGTATGAGGAAAGGAAGGTACCCAGATGCTGCTAGAAGGATCTGCCTTGGGAATACGTTCTTGCCGAAGAGTTTCATTTCTGGAACAGCTGCTATTGTTGCAGTACTACTCCTTTTGAACAATCGAGCAATTTATGAAGATCCTTGTCACAAATGTTGCAATTGGGGAATATGGTTTTTGAGAAAGGATGTTTTGGAATTTGTGGGGTTGTCTAGGGGGTATTATTGAAATTATTAAAAACTGATTTTAAGCAAGTAATAATGTATGAAAATAGAATAAATGGCTTGCAAGATTAATCTAGATTTGGATTAGGATTTGATGGACATTCATATGCATCCATCTCTCACCAAAGGGTGAGGGACGCTTTCATGGCTTTTCTTCTTTGCACATGAATATTTTTTTTTTCTGTATATGACCATATATGGCTTTTCCTCTTTTGCACATGAATATTTTCAATTATGTAAGTGTCTCTCATCCTATGGTGAGAGATGGATGCACATGAATATTCTCTGATTTTGAGTTTAAAATAAATGGCATTTGGGTTTTCTTTACTAAAAATCAGTGAAATGACCTTTATTGAAAAATAGTTTCAATGTCAAGAGTTTTCTACGAACTTCAAAATGGTTCCTTTTTTTTTATTTTTATTCTTTTTTTTGTAACAAGAATTTCTTAATGGTGAGTGTGCTTTTAGCATCATCTAAACCTTGGGGGTTTTAAAAAAAAAATACTGAAAAATAAAATATATATATATTTACTTTGACTTCATGAGTTTCCAAAATGGAAAATAACCACACCCTCAGGCAAGGAAATTGCATCTCTTTTGTATTTTGTATTGTGGAGTAGTACTTCGATGAAGCACATGGGGTTACACTAGATTGCAGAGCTCATGATAATACCAAACTTCCCCAATTAGAGTCCGGATCCACTTCAAACTGGGTGGTAATCTAGGGCAATCCTCTGCCTCGAATAAGATTGCTCTGCATGCACATGTTTCTTCGTTTCATGTAATTGAAATCCTAGGAGTTTTTTTATTTATTAGTGATTAAAAACGAAGAATCAAAAGTGAATATCCAAACATGACCAATAAATTGTGGAAAAGCATTTCCTCTGCATTCTTTTATAATGCATTGAGGTTTTGGTATGACTGGTCAGCGAAGGAAATTTAATATTGTATTAGAGACAACCGGCCACAGATTCAAGTCCCAAGAGGAATGACTCTTAATGGAAATCAACCCTAGGAAGATAATAAATGAATATCTAGGCATCACCCTACTATATCAAATGCTATGGAAGTCAAGGTCCCATCGCTATCTTATATCCTGTGACCCTCACCTGATATCCTTCGCCCCTCACCTCTTTTATAATTGTTTGGTGGAGCTCATTTGGGAATAAATTTCTATGCTTTCTATACATACAAACAAGCCCTTAAGATGCTTGGGTGCCTTTCTCTTACGAGATCTCCATCTTTTGTGGAGCCTGCCTTTGATCAGGAGCACACTTAGGCCGGTCAAAAGAACATAATCCTTAGTTTTGGGTCCTCAATGGTTAATGGTTATACATTGTAAAAACTTAATGTTATAAAATCCAATAATGACTAATGTCTAAATCAATGTAAATAAAGAAAGAAGACCATTTGCCATGGATAAAATCTAACTCTATTGCGTCTGTTACATGAAGCAACCCTATTTGGGGCAGAGAGATTTCCCAACAGCAGAGGTTGCTGAGCATTGAAAGATTCCCAGTTAGTTGAGTTGGCAATTCTCAGCTTGTGTATAGTCTCAAATATGTGATATGTTTTGCAAGGGGTTTGGAAATCACTACCTCCCTAAAATGACTCCACACCACCAATATCTTGAAGTCCATGTGGCTATGCCATTTTCCACAAAACCTATATCTTAAACTCCATATGACTGGATGTTTAGAAAGTGATAGGGGCTTCTATAGAAACTTTGGTATATGAGACGAGAAGGTTGTTTTTAATGGTTTTCTGTTATTATGCACTTTTTCTTTTTTTTTTTAAAGTTTATGAGATTGTATACTTAGAATCACCTACTGCAAATAGGCTGGCTCATGGGCTGGGACCAGCCCGAGCCCGATCCTGGCCTAGCCCGCTTTGGGTAGGGCTTGGATATGTAATGAGGGCCTAATTAAAAATTGGGTTGGGCTTGCATTAAGTGATAGAAAGCCCAAGCCCAGCCCAGCCCTGCTTGTGTAAGAAATGCATGTAATTTAATTTAATTAGTGCTCTAATTCCCAAAAAAGTAATGAAAAGCTCGGTTTGGCCTGGCCCGACTGATTAAATGGGCGGGCTCGGGCTACTGTTTCTAAAGCCGGACTGGGCCTGAAAATGCCTTAGCCCGCCCCAGTCCGGCCATGAACACCCCCAACTGCAAATCTGAAATCTCTTACGAAGAACAAAATTTCCTTTCGAAGGACTCCAAACATAATATTTTCTTGTGGAGTAAGTACCAAGCGAGAGAACAGCATTTTATTTTGGAATTCATCCAGGATGCCACTATTTAACGGCTCTACATCAAATCGGACGAGTCATGTATTGAGAGCTTTGACCAATCAAGAAATCTCTTGATAGAAAATTTACCTGGCATCTATCTCAATACTTACATCTTGAAATTGAAGCTGTTGATTATAAGCCCTTTCATAATGTTCGTCATGCAAAGCTAGGTCATGAAAAGGATTAATATCATCACACTCTGAATCACTTTCTTGAAGACTTGTTTATTTGAAATGCCCAACGCAATCCATTTGTTACTTCACTTGTCTCCACAATTCTTTTACTTGAATATATTCAGGGTTACATCATTGTGATCCCGTGAATGAGCTATCACCATCTCCACGCACCATCTTACCTTAGGGCTCATTTGTTTGCATGAAATTGAATATCTAGGAGTTCATGAAAAAATGGATTCTATTAATAAACAATTGTGAAAGACGTAAGGGGTGAAGGAACCTGATTTTTCATAGTTTTGTTTTACTAAGGCGATGGTAGATACTCATTTTCCATCTCCCCTCGATTCATGGTGATAATAGGTATTCATTTTCCATCTCCCCTCAATTCAATTTCTCCAAAAGGAGAAAACATTTGATGGATATTTGTGGATCTTCACATTTGTTTTTTCAATTTTAGCCACTTTTAGTGCTTTTTTCAAATATCCTAGGACTTCAATCCAGGTAAACAAATTAAAATGGCCACTAAAGATATACAAAAATCTAAAGGAAGAATGGGCTTTAATACCATAAAAATAAAGGCTAATGGTACAGAATATGGATTTATATACAAACAAAAGATACAGATATAAAAAGTGGAATATCACATATTGAAACACATGAATGCTCCTCAGATGTTCTTTTACTTCCAAAGAAAATAATAATTTCCTTAACACTGTCCTCTACAAGTCCAACCATTCATTTTGTAAAACCTCTCTCTCTCTCTCTCTCTCTCTCTCTCTCATATATATATATATATATTTTTAGCCTTCCATGTTGAAGTAATCTTGAAAGAATAATCTTAGTGAAAAAGAAGTTGCTTAATAAAAATTATCTAAATATAATAGAATATAGAAATGATCTTTCTAAATCTCTTCATCAGAGCCTTATTTCATACCTTAGCCTCTTTCTCTTAATTTCCATGTTAGTAGTTGGGTAGTAGGGTACTGGACCAATGGTTGCAATGCTCAGTCCTGATGTTGTCCAATGCAACTACATCAGATGTGTAGGTATCCACCTCTTATATGAATTTAATGTACCAAACAGCCATGTCCCAGTATTCCGACATTTTGAAAACTGAATTTTCCTGGTTGTGTAAGAGAAACTACTGAAACATTTGGGGTGGATGAACCTAGTGAGATACATTAGGTGAAAGCGATATTTATAGTGTTATCACTTGTATGAACGTTTAGCTCTCTCTTTCCCTACAAATTATTAAAATCATTGCTCATGTCACAAAATTAAATCATCAGTAAATGAAAGCAATCTCTCTCTCTCTCTCTCTCTCTCACATATGGAATAACAAATTCAAACCCTTGATGACATCAACCATATGGTCACTCACATGAACAAGAACACTTTTTAGACAAGTCCTAATGGATAAAATGGTACGTCCCTTCTGTTTGGGTAATTCACTTGTATAGTGAAGTGATCAAGTGAAGGGTTACTTTAAGAGAAAAGAAAAGAAGAGAAGTCAAATTAAAAAGTGTCATATTTTATAAATCACCTTTTTAAAGAAGCTAAAAGGATACCTTCTTATGTCACCCAATAACAAAAAGTCATCTTCTTTATATTAAAAAAGTAAACAAGATAACCTTCGGATGCCCCTAAAAAAAAAATCATGGCATGACTTTTATCCTTTTAACAACTTTTCCTCTTCTTTTATTTTTTCCTGAAATATTTAACCCTTCTCCTCACTTCATTTTACAAGTAAATTACCTAAAAGTGAAGTCCTGCTTCCATTGACAATGATTATAAAGAATAAATCATGGAAAATCACCCATAAGGGGAGTTGAACTCCAATTTACATAATTTTTCAATTTCAAACACAATTATCTCGAGAGATGATATATATGCTAGCAGCATGCTACTTGCCTCACAAGCCATCTTTATCTTCCTTTATCAAGGTTTGAACTCTGGTCTTCCACTGCTTAACACTACCCCACTACCCGGTTGGCGCTATTATATCTTCTTAAAATAGTGATTTGTGTGATTAAGGCATGGAGCTAGCGACAACTTTCTATGGAACCAATTCAAGGTGATTTGTAGGATGTGTAAGGGACCATAAGGAAAGGAGCTCCACTCTATGGCTTTGATCCATACTGTAAGTGATCGAACCTGTAAGTCTCAGATCACAAGGCTAGAGATTTCCCATAATTGTTATTTTTCAGGCATCAAACCACCCTTTCACTGGCTTGTCATCTAAGGCCTTTGCGTGCAATTTTTAAAATTGGGTTCATCTCATCATCTAATTTCAATATTTCTCCTTGCCTTCCTTCAATTAGGGCCATAGGTAATCATCATGCTTTGATCTTTCACTTACTATTAGGGCTATAGAAATGAAATTGTTTCACACATGCATATACTTAAAAACATATATGATTATACCTGGCTAAACGCACGTAGTCAAATAATGTAGAATTTGTTCGGTAAATCATTGTCCACTTTTGAAGATTGATAGGTTTTTAAGTGTTGGCTAAATTCATGGGTTGGACAAAACTCTGGGTCTTTTGAGTTGTAATTCTTTTTTAGTAAAAGACTTTGAAGATAGAAGATTGGAAGGACTCAGAAGAAAAAAGTCTGATTATGTGCTGAAATTCCAGATCAATCCAGAGAGGGGTCCGCTCGAGCGACCATTATATTCTCTCGAGCGAACTGTGTGCGGATTAGCCCAATTCTGAAATAGAGGCTGGTTCGCTCGAGCGCACTTAGAGATCGCTCGAGCGAATATGGCGCAGACAGTGGGATGAAATTGGAAACTTGATATTCTGATTGTGCTCAAACTGCTTGTTTTAATCCTAATCCACTTAGGAAACTTTAAGTACGAACCAATGGTTATTTAAAGGACTAAAAGGCTATTCTAAAGGGAGACCTCACTTCTCAAAGTGCTGAGTTAGAGATTATCATTGAGAGATTTGTTCTAGAGCTTTATTAAAGAGTTGTGCTGCCAAGTTCTCTAGAGCCAGTTCTTCTGCGTCTTTTGTAGAAGATTATCTTCCTACGAGAAGTTTGAGGAGTCAAGTGCTGGTTTGGATCTGTTGCAATCAACGATGTGAAGTCATTGAAGCATGAAGCGACACAAGGTAACTTCAGTCCTTGGGCAAGGGATATCTAGGGAAGAGATCTGAGTTTCTTGTAATTGCGAGATTCATAGTGCTTGATTTGATCAAGTTCGGATCGGTGGTTTTTTCACCCGGTTAGGGTTTTCCACCTAAAATTTTGGTGTTCTTGTGGTGTGTGCTTGTTTACTTTATTTCCGCTGCATATTGTTTTTCTCTGCACACATTGGTTGATTATTTGAGTAGACCAATCTAGAAATCCCGGAGACCCATAAAATATATTTTTTTTCAATTGGTATCAGAGCGGGTTGCACTATCTTGTTGTGTCAGATCCTACAAAATTTCTAGAATGATGCTCAATAAAGAAGGGACATCAACTTCCAAGCCTCCTTTGTTTGATGGTTCTAATTATGCCTATTGGAAGCAAATGATGATTGGTTTTCTTAAGTCCATTGATGATGATGTCTGTGATATTGTTGAAGATGGGTTCTCTAGACCAACATCTGTGGTTAATGGACAAATTGTTTCTAAACCTAAAACCGAATGGTCTAAGGATGAGAAGCATAGATCCAATTGTAATAACAAGGCTGTTAATTGCATATACAATGAGGTCTCTGTTGATGAGTTTAGAAGGATTTCTACTTGCAAAACTGCAAAAGAAGCATAGGACGACTTACAGACAGTCTAAAAGGGTACAGACACGGTGAAGCAAGCCAAATTGCAAAGGCTGAATAAAGAATTTGAAACCATCGTGATGGAAGAGGATGTGACCTTTGATCAATTTTATGCAAAGCTGAATGAAATTGTCAATTCTGTGTTCATTCTGGGGGAAGAAATACCAGAACACAAGATTGTCAAGAAAATTTTGAGGTCTCTACCTTCCAGATTCGATTCTAAAGTTAATGCTATTGAAGAAAATAAGAATATGGATACTCTCAAGGTGAATGAACTGGTTCGAAATCTTCAGACGTTTGCAGCAAACCGTTTGAATAAAGGAAAATCAAAAGAGAAGGATATTGCTTTGAAAGCCATCTCAGAATCAAGAATGAAGCCTGCAAAGAAAATTGAGACTGATTCTGAATCTGAAGATGAAGATAATATGGCTGAGTTTATGAAATCTTTCAAAAAATACATGAAGACAAAATGAGCCAATAAAAAGAAATTCAAATTTGAGAAGAATGATTCTGTAAAAGGGACAAAGTGTTTTGAATGCCAAGGCTATGGTCACTATGCTAATGAGTGTGACAATAAGAAAAATGCTACAAAGCAAAAGGCTCTAAATACAACTTGGGATGAAGAATCTTCTGAAGAAGAAAAAGAAAATGCAAAAGATCCTGAGGATGATCCTTTTAACAATGTGAATGGCAAGTTTGTAGCATTCATGGCAACGTCTGTGTCTGACAATGATACTGATGAAGATAATGAAGATGAGTTGTCAGATCAAGAGAAAGATTGGGAAGAGTTGTATCATGCTACCTATAATGATTGTGTCAAGATGACCAAGTATAGTAACAAGATCACTATCAAGTACAAGGCTGCTCAAGAAGAAAATTCTGCACTGAAGATAGAATTAAAGCAAGCGCTTAAAGAAGTTCATCTCTTGAAAAGTCAGAAAAACTGTTTGGCTGAAAATTTGACTACTGATGGTCAAAAACTTGAAAAGGCTGAAAAAGAGTTATTGATACTAAAAGCTGAAAATCAAGATCTACAAGGAAAACTGAAGATCACTCTTTCTGAGCTAAAAGTCAAGCAAGCCTCTCTAAACAAAATGAACACTGGTTCGAAGATTCTTACAAACATCTTGTGTAGTCAGAAGCTTCCTTTTGACAGAAACGGTCTTGGTTATGATCATGGTGCATCCACTTCAAATGCTAAAGATAAAACAATTTTTGTTTCTAGTGTTGCACATACTACTCCACATACTGCACTTTCAAATAATGTGTTGAGTAGTGTTAAAAAAAAGAATGTGTCACGCGTTGCACTCACATCCACTTGTCATCATTGTGGATTAAAAGGACACATTCGTCCCCATTGCAAGAAGCTGCAAAGTCTACCTAAGACTAAGCAATGGCGGAAGAATTTTTCTCCACCCAAGACAACTCCAATTTGGGTTAGAAAGTCTGATTTGCCTAAGGAGTTTGCTCACACTCTACTTAAAGATCAAACTACACAAGTGTGGGTGGCTACATGTAAAAAGCCCTGATCAAGGAGATCAAGCTCCCACCCCCAGTGCTCTACGAAGATACTTTCAGGGGGAGTTGTTTTTTAGGGAGAGCTATTGATCCTAATTGACAAGAAAGTTGCAGTTTATTGTTTTTAGCTTTATCAAATTATGGACAAAAATGGGGAGAAAGGTGACAGATCAAGGGGGAGAACAAGAAGATCAAACTGAGTCAGAGACTATGCAGATCTACATTTGCTGATTGCCATTTTTTTTTTGTGTTGATATTTTAAAACCTTTCAATATATTTCGGGTTTCATTTTGGGTAGATCATTGTATTGTCATAGGGAGTTTTGTCCATGAATTGCCAAAGGGGGAGATTGTTAGGTTTTTAAGTGTTGGCTAAATTCATGGGTTGGACAAAACTCTGGGTCTTTTGAGTTGTAATTCTTTTTTAGTAAAAGACTCTGAAGATAGAAGATTGGAAGGACTCAGAAGAAGAAAGTCTGATTATGTGCTGAAATTCCAGATCAATCCAGAGAGGGGTGCGCTCGAGCGACCATTATATTTGCTCGAGCGAACTGTGTGCGGATTAGCCCAGTTCTGAAACAGAGACTGGTTTGCTCGAGCGAACATGGCGCAGACAGTGGGATGAAATTGGAAACTTGATATTTTGATTGTGCTCAAACTGCTTGTTTTAATCCTAATCCACTTAGGAAACTTTAAGCACGAACCAAGGGTTATTTAAAGGACTAAAAGGCTATTGTAAAGGGAGACCTCACCTCTCAAAGTGCTGAGTTAGAGATTATCATTGAGAGATTTGTTCTAGAGCTTTATTAAAGAGTTGTGCTGCCAAGTTCTCTAGAGCCAGTTCTTCTGCATCCTTTATAGAAGATTATCTTCCCGTGAGAAGTTTGAGGAGTCAAGTGCTAGTTTGGATCTATTGCAATCAACGGTGTGAAGTCATTGAAGCGTGAAGCGACACAAGGTAACTTCAGTCCTTGGGTAGGGGATATCTAGGGAAGAGATCTGAGTTTCTTGTAATTGTGAGATTCAGAGTGCTTGATTTGATCAAGTTCGGATCCGTGGTTTTTTCACCCGGTTAGGGTTTTCCACCTAAAATTTTGGTGTCCTTGTGGTGTGTGCTTGTTTACTTTATTTCCACTGCATATTGTTTTTCTCTGCACACGTTGGTTGATTGTTTGAGTAGACCAATCTAGAAATCCCGGAGACCCATAAAATATTTTTTTTTCAAAGATCCAAGCAGTTCAAAAGATATGCGCTCTGATCATGTTTACTTATGTAAGACGTCTATGACCAGTGGTTGACCTGAGGATTTTCATTGGTGGGGCTATGTATAAAAAATAGATAGAGTTTTTATAATGCTTAAGTGCACGTTTGATAGTAGGTTGGGAATCTACAGAGTTGAGGATTCCTCGCTAAAGATTGTATACCGAAGGATTTCACTTTGATATCGGCACATATGGTTGAGGAAAGTTGATATCGGTGTGTAAATCCACAAAATTAAGAAATTCCAAATCATATGGGTATTCACTAGCCCAAATCCTTGAGGACTTACAATTGCCGAACATGGATTTTTCATATCTTTGGGGAAATTTAATGGGAAGTACTCAAGGATTTGATTGTCAAACATGATCTAAGAGACTTTCAGTCTTTTCCCATTTTCTTTGGGTTGGGGGGTTCCATGGTTTTTCCCATTTGATCTATTATTCAACCCAATATTCACTGTTTCGTTTGGATGTTTAGAGAATGCGGCTAGATTACATATTATTCAGATTTTCTCAGTGAAATCAATATTTTCATATCATGGGGCTTATATAACATGGATCCAAGCTATCAATTCAGTCCAACCAACGTTCCAAAATCTTGATAACTATGGGCACTTCAAAGAAGAAAAAGAAAGTTGCTTGGTGTTCTCCCCCAAGAGGAGCCCTAAAGTTTAACATGGATGGAATAGATCAAGGTAAACTGGGGTTAGCAGGTATTAGGGGTGTATTGAGAAATTACAAAGGCAAAGTGTTGCACATGTTCTCCAAGAATGTTGGAATCAAAGACAATAATGAAGCCGAGGTCGTTGAAATTTTGGAAGCTCTTCACATTTTTACTTTCTCATTTCACACTCATCTTACAGTGGAGAGGAATTCATCTAATGCCATATCTTGGGTTAACTCTTTTAACGGCCTGTGGAAGATACAATTCTATTTCAATGAAATTTGTCAGCGTTTTTCAAAATCTTGGGTGCATTTTCATCATATAAGTAGGTCGCAAATGGTTTTGCGGATTTCTTAGCTAAACAATGGGTTGACCGTTCATGTAATTTAAGTGCTTTCGTAATGTAAGTGCGGTAGGTGTCCGGTATAGAACTCTTATATCGAAACACTATGCTGTGATCTGATTTCTTTTCTACTATGTACTCTTTCTTCTTCCTAATACATTTTCAAATTTACCGATCAAGAAAATAATCTTGAGTCAATTAATTGGAGTAATGTTGACAAGTCAATTGGACAATGTACAAAAACCATGGCCAAATGGCTTCTATCTAATCCAGTGATTAATGTAACTCATTGGATTGAAACTTCATATGATCATGGGGAACGAAACTGCACATCTAGTGGACAATCTGGATCACCAAAATATCAGTCCAATTGTGTGAAAAAAAAAAAGAAATAAGAATAGATTAATAAATTATTTATTAGTTAATGCCGTAGTAATGTTTTTCTTCAATCTAACAGTTGATATTTATAAGAACTTGCTGGTCCCAGTCTCAAATGGGTGTCGGAACCGAACTCGCCGAGAACCATACGCATTCGGTATGAGGTAGACCTACAAACTTGTTGTGAATGCTTTCAAATCTACTGGATGATCAAAAGCAAGGGTTCCATCTCCCTTAAATAGAGCAATTCCTAGGAGTCACAATTTTATCCGACTTTCCTCTCATGGAATCACACATCTCCTAACTAGCGTAGGAAGTTTGTCAAAACCAGAAGTCTGAACTTGATTCAAATTTTACTACCAATAGTTTAATCCTTATCTTACTCAACCATATATTTCAAGACTTATTGAGAGTTCATCTATGGCAAACTGCTGGGTTTGATCTCGCGTACGTGAGTCCCATGGCAATCGGGCTACACAACTTTCCAACGTGTCACTCTTTTTTTTTGTTGTTGTAAATTTCACTCTATCAAATAGGGTGAAGCGATGATTTGAAGTGATCGAATCTTTGAAAGTTAGATCCCAAATGCATTAATTTTGCTTGACCTTGTTTAACGACACTCTACCAAGGAATCGTGAACTAGCCAGGAGGTAGTAGGATATAGATCTTTTGTATTTCTTGCAGCAGAAAGCTCTTTGCAATGAGAGAGTTTACGAACCCAATGGGCCTATCAAATATAATAGGGGAAAGCAACTTGATTGCTTGTTTTGAGCTTGATTTAAGGCAATAAAATAAATTGTAAAAAGGCCATGAACCTGATTTCTTGTATATAATGGATCCTAAATTTATCTTGGATTTGACATGGCAGTGGCTGACAAAAAAGAGCAAGGAAGCTTCAGCCACAAAAGCTGCAGAGGATCCAAATCCTTACAAATCGGTGTATAAAATGTCAAGATGGAGAGAAACTGCAGTACTCAGCTATCAATCAACTACACAATCAATCTTGTTTTGTTGGGAAAAATAAAGATCACCCATGGGTGGAAACCATGCATGGTACTCACTAATCCAATGTTCTGGTACTGGACCTAAATTGACACTCACATGCCCTTTATTAGGGTTGTAAACGGTTGGTTCCGGTCTAAGTCCATGGTGGAATCGAAACCTGAACCATTAAAGAGAAGGTGGAATCAGATCCGAATGCTGAACTTGTTTCGGAACCAAATTCTTGGGTTCGGAATCGGAACCAGAACCATATATGGGAAGGGTTCGGATCCGGGTTTAGGTAGAGAATGATATTAAAAAAATATAGTTTTTAGGAGAAAATTTCAAAAATTAAGGTAATATGTCGGGTCGACGGGTCCGAACTAAGGTGAAACTGGACCCGAAACCATTTATTTATCGAGGCCTAGATAAGGACCCAGACTCGGTTTTTAGTAGGTGGGAACCTCCATAATCAAAGATCCACTACTCTTTACAATTAAACTTTGAGGCTATTAGATCAAGCGTTAGGAAAATTGATGGGGCTGATTTTTTGCCTAACTCTTATTCTTGATTAGACTTTTCCACCCTCTGCACTCTTGCTGATAGGCTTGCATCTATATAAGCCCCGCAGGATGGATCACAAATGAACAGGCAGGGTCTGTTTGTAGGGGAATATAAACAGCTCACTTCTGAGCTGGATCGATAGTTATAAGTAAATATTAAATATAATCTAATCTAATCCTATGTTTACTAGGGTTATAAGCTATTGCATTTCCACTATGTAGGGGTGTACAAAAGTCACAGGCTGAGATTACAACCTATTACCATCAGCTTTTCTATGGTTCACATGTTCAAATGCATAAAATGTGCTGAAAACTCCACTACAACAAGCTGTATATATAGAATAATTTTTTTTAATCTAGCAATGATAGTATATATATATAAACCACTTTACAGATCACACATGTAATGAAGTCAAAGACCAAAAACATGTTACAGGAGAAAACAAGAAGTTAATTGGTATTGTAAGATGCAACAAGGATTTCAAATAAAACCCATCAGAAATTCCGATGTGATTTCATTTCTTCAAGACCACCAGAAAATTTCAAAATCAGCCCTTAGACTATCACTAAATGTACTTGGTATGCAAATAGGATGTTGTCACATATTGGGGATTATTATAAAGCAATGTGAATGAACCCCCAAATAACCTACTCATCCAAATGGCCCATCTCCGGAAATCCTGGTTATGGACCCTCTTTGGCGCACAGATTGATAATTGGGTCTGACTACACAATTTGTGCCCGAATTATTATTGGGTCTGGTCCAGGTACTACCGGGTGCAAACTTATATACCTGAATTCCCGCTTGTATACATGTTCAATATGTAATAACATATTATTGATAAAATATATGATATATATTACTACATACTTTTTTTTTTTTTTTTTGCTATTGGAGGGTGCCCAATCCTTTGGGATGGACTAATCCCTCCGGGTCTAGATGGAAGCCGAGTAAACTCACTTATATCCCTAGTGTGGTAGTGCAGTTTCAAATCTACAATCTCCAGGTGTAAACCGTGGTCGTAAGCCAACTAAGCTAATAATATAATAAATTAACATTATACGTGCACTATAAGATCCACACAAAAAAAATGGGAAGAGTGGTTTGAGCCACTTGTGTGCCTAAATAAATCCAACGCACACTCATGATACGCTCTCACCCTAAGTTCACACTCATCTGACCTAAAATCACTATATATATTATATTATATTACTAAAACTCAAGCATCGTGATGATTCGATTAGGCTAGATTTTCTAGCTCAAGATCTAATTAAAGTGAGACTTTTCATGATTCTACTACCTCATGCATGTATCTGTGTGGGTCCCACCAGTGGTCGAGATTTTCCTCTCATAAGTACCACTTGTGTGTAAAAATGCATGGCTGTGTATACGTACACTCCAACTTTGGTCTCGTCATAGTCTATTCGAGGTCCAATTGAGTCCATCGGTGTTGGGCCTAGGGCCTAGTCTTATACATTAGGCCCATAGTGGGTTCAGAACACTAATTGGATATGGGTCTAAAATAGATCCAATCCAAACTCGACCCATTTACACCCCAAATGCTGCATGATTGAATTAGCAACAAGCATCTCCAGCAAGGTGTAGACGTCCTAGTCGAAGAATGGTTGCAGCAGATAAGACAAGCCGCTAGAGACAATGCTAAAAACAAAATCATGTGTTAATCAGCCTCATCTCTTATGATCTTTTGCATTTTTTTGGTTATTTACGTGTGGTTGGCACTCAATGCAGTTTATATTTATTCCTCATTTCTGCAATGCTCTCTACTGGCTCTAATTTAAACATTAAGGACAGACACAGATTCTAATTTACAAGGAGGATCATACAAAAGTGGACAATAAACAGAAAGACCAGAAAATCTGGACCTGCAGAGAGATCAGCAGGACAACTGTATCTCTCCAACTTTTCTGTGCCATCTGCTCAATGGGTCACAAGAGGAGTGATCAATCATCAATGGGCCCAATGGTACATGTAAAACACCACGTACATACACACATGCATGCATATCATGC
The DNA here is from genome assembly GCA_028538565.1 of Umbellularia californica. Classification (NCBI taxonomy): domain Eukaryota; kingdom Viridiplantae; phylum Streptophyta; class Magnoliopsida; order Laurales; family Lauraceae; genus Umbellularia; species Umbellularia californica. The sequence continues at coordinate 13,390,874 of JAPQWN010000008.1, read as the reverse complement.
ATGATTGGATGATGGATGAGTTTGCATGCATGTTGGGAAAAAAAGAAAAAAAAGAAAGCACATTTCCCAAAATATCATAAAACTCTCATCAACTTCTCATATAACGAGAAGACAGGCGTGGAATTACTATTCCACTCGTGAATGAACATGTTGCATGAAATGATGCATGCACGAACCAAAGAAATCGGGAAGGACAGTCTCATAAAATCTCTGCAGCCTTTGCCTCAGAGATGCTCTATGAACCTTTTGATATTGGACACGTGGCATGTTTCCGAACCCACCGACTCCACCGTATATAGAAGACAGAGTTTAAATATTAGCCACTTATTAAAAATCAGAATACAAGAATGTCTCTATAGATTAAAACGTCGTTCTCATCATACCATTTAGAGATTGATCTGAACACACGTATTATCATTGAGTTTCTCAATTTAGCCATCTAGCCATTCCAAGGTCTTACTGTCAATTTTTTTATAAAAATATTTATCCATTGGGACTAGAGCATCCAATGTATCATAAAGGTGATGAAATGCCCTCAGAGGAACTCAGCAGCAAAGCCATAGAGAGGAAGTTTGGGGAGTGAAGGGAAGAGAGGGAAGAAATCCATAGAGCAATGATAGAGAGAGAGAAAGAGGAGAGATGCGATACAATACAACAGCCATTAGATGCTCCCGTGACAAATCCAAAACGACAAAACTGCCACTCCAGTTTCAGAATAATTACCACAACGACATCCCATGTATATGCCTTCTGCTGTCTCTGCCAGGCCTGTCCCAAACGGTTCAATCCTGCCAACATCTTCTCAATGGATGACAAAATATCCATCACTGACATTTAGAGAAATACTGACCGTTGGATTCCTCATATACGGATAGGATAAAGTGGCACGGTTTTTTTTAGGGACAGTGACCTATCGGCCTACGTGAGCATTGGTAGAACCTCAAACAAAACAAGGCTGTGAAAATCCAAATTCCATGAAATATGTATTTTTGTGTGTAAGATGTGTTTGGATGAAGGTAATTATTCATTGGTTGGTTTGATCTGTGTTTTGGGGGTCATAGTGGTCTGACTCAATTAAGAGAGAGAAAAGAAGAAGGTTACAATGGACAATGAAATGGAGAATTTAGATATAGCCGTTTGTTCCTTTTAATATTTATGTATTGCCCACCTTCCTTATAAAAAAAGATTACAATAGACAATGAAATGGAAAATTTACATATCATCTGTTTGTCTCTTTCTCTATATATTAATGTATTAAGCGTTTGTGTGGGTTTAGTGGTCACAACTTTAGCTAATGGTCCTATCGGGTCAAAGAATTCAAAGATATCCGTCATTAAAAAAAAGATATTTATGTATTGCGCCACCTTCCTTTAATTTCTTTCTAAGACTGTTATAATATTCATCCGATAGTTCAAAGTTCAATCTGTTGGTGAAACCCACCATGTTTTGTCTTCTGAGGTTAAAAACTAACATAGATCTAACATTATTTTGATTAATCTTAGTTTATAAATACCATAGTACTATTAAACTTGAGTTAATCTTTACCAAGATCTACACTCTCATTCTATTCCAAATTAGGTTTTATCTAAGGAAAGTTCCGTCCGCTTTCGAAAAATACGTCATACTTTATCAAATTGGTAAGAAATGTACGTCTAACTACCAGTCAAGGTGGTTGACTCAGATTTTTAAAATTACTAAATATGGTTATTTGCAAAAACAATTTGTCAAAAGTGGTTGCTTGTAAATCTTAAAAATAACTGTGGGTGATGTAACAATTTTACACGTGAATAGAACGTCAACCAATCACTGGAATTTCTTGCTTTTAATGTACTTCTTTGTAGTAGTTGGATGCAAGGAGAAAGAAACACTCACGTAAAAACATGAAGAGAATCTCTCTCTCTCTCTCTCTCTCTCCATAAATATGTAAATATCATGAACATAAACATAAGAGAGAACAAAGTATTTCTATTTATTTTTATATAGTTTTTATTTCAAAATTAAAACAATATCTCTTCTTAGCAATAACTAGAACAGAAGGAAATTAAGGAGGAAAAAAAACAAAAGAAAAAGAAAAGCAAGCATGCATGTTCTTGTGTTGATGACAAGATTATGAAGAAAATAACACTCTAAAGAAGAAATCAAGAAAAACTCCAGAAAGAGGATGGGAACTCCATGACACATATACGTGTGGAATCCTAACACACTAATTATCACTACAAGCATTCTCAACAAATTCATTTGATGAGTTGAGTAACATACCTAGAATCCTTTCTTCTTCCTCTTCTCTCCATCTCCATCTATTTCTCATTGTAAAATCCCACTTCGAGAGATTGATTCATTAGGTTCTCTCCATTTTCATTAGTTCTCACTGCAAATTCCCACCTCCAAAAGGTTGATTCATTGTAGGAGAAGATTTCATTTCAGAGTCCAAAGAGCCAATGTCGATGCCATGATGGTGCTGTTCCCTCTGGGACGCCGTTCTTCTCACCATCCCTCCAACGCCAAGGAAGTCTCTGGTAAGTCTATCTGATGCACCCATGTTGCTTAAATTTCTGCTGGTGCCGAATCCACCATACCCAGTATCTTGCTCATGTCCACTGGTGCGACCACTGCCGAATGTAGAACCACCTCCAAACATGGAGGAGTTTCCACTTGCCAGGGAGTTCATGAGGAGGTCTTGGAAGTGGCTTTCATTTTCTAGCTGTGATCTCAAGTTCTCATCCCTTCCACTGCTAAAATTTCCCTTGAAGCCTGCTGAGATGTGGGGCCTTTCTTGTTTTGCATTGCTTGAGGAAGATGAGCTACCAAAGCCTCTCAAGATGTTGTTCCCACTTGTGGATGCACCCATTTGAGCAGCCTTCTGAAGTAAGGCGGTCGCAGACATCTGAGGGAGGATTGTGTCGTTCTGCATTGAAGGATGATAGAGTGAGGAGACACCTGAGCCCATGTGGTTGCCTATCATATTGCTTGAAAACATTGCGGCCGCCTCGCTGCTGCTATTCCCATTGCTGAATTGATCTGGAATCATTAACCCAGTGTTGGGAAGATGATTATTGCTTTGATTGTTGTCTGCATTGTTGCTGTTGTTGATACTACTGCTACTATTGGGGAAGAAGCCGAGGTTGAAGAGATTCGCTGTAGCAGAAGAGGAGTTGTTGGGGTTGTTTTGGAGCTCTGGAAGCTGCATCAGACCATGGAAGGAGGGCTTGCTTTGCAATACGCTGTGGTGGGACTGGGGTTCTTCATGGAAGTCTTGGTCTGATGAAGGAAGGAAGAAGGCAGATGATGGCGCTGAGTGCGGTGGGTGGAAGGATGATTGATTGGAGGGAGGGATCAGATGATCAAATTGAGACACACCAGCGCTGCCGCCAAGCCTCAAGAGATCAGTAGATGGGGGGTTTTGTCCCTGGATTGAGGAGATTTGAGAACCCACTTGAGATAAGCCCAAGCTCATGTTGTTATTTCCATATAATTGGCCTCCCAAGGTGTTGAGTCCACTAGGAAGCCTGGCACTTTCTTGAGCCAGTGCATCACAAAAGGCCCTGTGGGTGATGAAGCTATCTCTCCTGCAAAATTTAGAAAATTAAAGGAATGAATTTACTTCGCAAACGTAATCAGGAACCAAATCTGACTTTTGAGCTACAAAGATGAATTTAAAGGTAGAGGAAGTAGAAAAAAAATTGCATATTGTTACAAACTACGGAATCTTGAATTGATAAATCCATGTGCTAAGATTGGTTTCCTATTAATTTAGGTTTTCCTTATTATTGTGTGCCTGTATTAGTTCTTTACTTTCCCAAATTTGGAGCTGGAACTCACTTCATTTGAAGGAGAGAATGTAGAAGAAAATTGAATGAAAGAAAAATGTAGCCAAAAAAAAAAAAAAAAAAAAAAAGGATATCCAGGATGTAACTTCACCATGCGGATCAAGAAAGGCAAAGCATTGATGAAGAAAATCCATTTAGGACTTCTCAGCTTCATTAAAGAAATGAAAGAGCTTTCCCCAGTGAAAGAAAGGATAATAGGGCTGCATTCATTTCACTATACTTAAGAAGAAAAAAGCCGGGGAATGCAAAGCCATCTTTATCACCTCAACAATAAATGATAGTGGAAGAGCTTTCCCCAAGGAGAAAGAAAATGAAACTAAAATGGTGAAAGAATTTTACTACTGTTTGCAACTTGAAAAATGATCAAACAATCAGAACACCCATATATGGGCCTGGCTCTACAATCAATGAAATTAAAGAAATCTTGCAAGAAACACAAAAGTCATCAATTGGGAAGCCCATTTCCGGTACTTGTTCCCGATTAATTCTACAATTCATGAAATGTTTGTTTCTCCAGGTGAGAATTTTACTGAAAGAGTGAAAATGAAAAATCAGAGACCCCATTTCTCGGCCTCCATTTTCAATGAATGCACAAGCCATGGAACTGTTTGTTTCCTAAACATGGAACAACGTATTGGTATGGGAGATTTTATCAATGGAAAACCACCCCTTGGCCACATTCTCCAATCACTGTAACACTCATGAATATATGAGAGGGAGAGAGAGAGAGAGGCCATAAACATTTTCAATGAATACACAATCCATGAAACAGTTTTCTGAAGTTTGAAGTTGGCTTTGGTATTTCAAATTTAATTAATTGAAAACCCTTCTGAGATCAAATCTTCAATCACCGTATGACCCATGAGAGAGAGAGAGAGAGAGAGAGAGAGAGAGAGAGAGAGAGAGAGAGAGAGCATCTTCCATGAATGCACAACCTATGAAACTGTTTGTTTCCTAAAGTTGGAAATTGGTACTGGTATGGCAAAATTCAACAATGAAAACCCTCTCTAGGCACTATTATTCAATCACACACGCACGAGGGAGAGAGAGAGAGCATCTACCATCTTCCTAATCCTAAAGTTTTCACTAAAAGTGGAACCTGCAAAATACAGCCCAGCTCACATCTAGCCAGCCCACTAGAGAACAAACCTCCTAACCCTTGTTACATGGCAGCACGTGAATAAGAAAAGCGAGAGAGGGGGGCAAAAAGGGGCGGTGGTTCCAAGGAGAAGGATTACTGCATTTCTTTTTCCCTCTTTGAAATCTCTATGACCATTGCAGCAGTTTCTGAAGATAATTCACGTGGGAGCAGTTCTACTGCCTTTGCACTACGTAGTTGTCCTCTCTCAAGTACTAAAAACAAAGAAATAAAAAACCATTTAAGAAATGAAAACTCAAAAGACCCAAAAATCCCAAGAAACTAATTGAAAAAAAAAAAAAAAAAAAAAAACACCCTAAAAATTCACCTCTCTCACCATCTTTCATACCTCCAAAAGATCTTTTAGTTTCCCTACTGTCATTTAAGGAATCTTACCCTAACAAAGCCCAGAGAAAAAAATGGCAAAAACCCCATGCCTCACCAATCTCACCATTATTCTTCATCTCTGATCTCATATCATCTCCTAAGTAATTTCATTACCTTGAGAAAAGGGTTCCACAGTCACATCTGTATTCTCTAGTCCCACAGGTCTTTGAATGTGCTTTCCAATCGGACTGCACCGCATATCTCTTGGAGCACTTATCACACTTCCACTTCTTCTCTCCATGTTTTCTGCAGAAGTGCTTCTTGATGCCTGTGAGGTCTCCAAGAGCCCTTGAAGGGTCGTGGTGCACGCATGTTGGCTCAGGACAGAGATAGACCTTCCTCTTCACCTCCTTTGTACTCTTCTGCCTCAGCTTCCATGGCAGGTTGTGGCCTCTCCTATGCAGCTGTAGGTTCTGTTCTCTTTGAAACCCTTTGTTGCAGACCTCACATATGAACCTGTTTGTAGCCATGAGAGTCTTAGGGGAGAGTGCAATCACCTCTGCATCCGGATCTGTTGAAAAAACCAAAGAAAGAAGAAAAGGAGAGAGAGAGAGAGAGAGAGAGAGAGAGAGAGAGAGAGAGAGAGAGAGAGAGAGAGAGAGAGGGTCAGAAAGAAGAGAAAATCAATACGCAATTAGGGTTTTTGAGTGTGTGATTAATGATAGAAGGAGAAAAAAGAAGAAGAGGGGGCATGGATATTTTTATGTAGATATAGCTACTTGCTTGGTGTTCCTGGGAGATTCCTCTTTTTCTTCTGAGGTGCTGTGGATGAAGGAGCTGTTGATGAAGTGGGTGTTGAGTTCTGCTGCTGCTGCTGCTGCTGTTTGTTCTGAATTTGATCTTCTTCTCTGATGCTGAAAAACGGCGTAGACGATGAAGCGGCGGCCATCTTTGATTAATCTTTATCCTCTTCTTCTTGTTCAAAAGTCCAAAATTATCCAGAATTAGCACCACCCAACATGAAATCTCAAGCTCCCCTACAGCTTCAGTCCCATCCCACAAACCAAAAGCACAAAACAAAACCAAGAAGAAGAAGAAGCAAACCAAGCTTTTACCACATGGGTTGGTGTTGATCTGCCTCTCCTATGCTTTCCCTAGAGCCAAAAGAACCTAAGAAGAAAAATCTAAGCTACTGTTACTCTCAAAACATGAATAGAAATAAAGGAATGAGAGAAAAAATAAAATAAATAACAACAAAAGACAAGCAGACCCAAAGGCCTCTTTTCTTCTCTAGTGCTTCTTGTCCTTCCTTCCTCTTGTTTCTATTGGAATTGTTGTGGCTTTTCTTCTACACGATGGAGTTTTCTTGTGAAATTGCATCAGATTTCTCACAAGAATAAAACATAGAGAGAATGAATAAGAGAGAGAGAGAGAGAGAGAGAGAGAGAGAGAGAGAGAGAGAGAGAGAGAGAGAGGGTGTGTGTGTTGGTGTTGATGCCCTTCTCACTGAGAGGCTACTGGTGTCGTTATGCGCCGATGGATTGGGGCCACCGACCTGTGAAGGAAGGCCTTACCTTCTCTCCTACATCTCCATCTCTAATATCGTATCTTATTGCCCATGTCCGGACAAATCTTTCATCCATCACTCCCCCACCCTCAGTTAAAAGTTTTAAAATGGAAATGAGTAATAATGTAACAACATTTCCAGGATCTCCCATACTAAATTCTCACCGAGTGACCTTTCATACTTTTCTAAAGGTTGGGCCGGCTCATTGGGTCATGTAGTGGGCCCATTAAGCTTGGGTGATAGTTCGACTCATAAAAATGGCTCTGCTCGGAAAGCTACGGGCCGGCCAAGTATTGACCAAGTAAAACGAAAGAAGAAGAAGAAGAAGAAGTCTAGAGTCAGATTATTTCAGATTCGATTCGAGGACATAATGAAGAAGACCCCAAAATGATAACAAAGTTGTTTGATACCCATGACCTTACTTGAGCCCATCTTTGATCAAGTGTTCCCCCCTCACATACCTCCTTGGCGCACTCCCAAATTTGATACTCATCTAATTGTTACTCTTGGATTCAAATGCAAACAAATGATAGAATTTGAGGGAAGTAGACGAATGGGTTAGGATGATCTAATGAGATTAATATTTTGCATAACCATAGATCTCTTTAAGAATTTTCCATCCCCCATCTCCACCATAATTGTCACAGCCCCTAGTGGGCCCAAGTGATCGAGCTCATCGCACCCTTTGCACCATCAAGTTGCTCATCGCATTAGACCAATTCCCTATATTATTTTTTGGGATGCTTTCACTTCTGTACCCTCATCATGCACATCCCCTTGGGCCATGTCAATTCACGAGGAAGGTATGGGGATCAAAAGAACTTGTTAAGACCTGCATATATGCAAAATTTCAACCCCATTTGATCATCCCAAGCTTTTGATCCTTTGCCCTCAACTTTAAGGAACTTAGAAGGCATCTCTTTTTAGGATATGATCATTGCAATCTATGATACTTGGATACTTGTATAAGCCCAACGTATCCATATTGAATCGATACGACACTTGTATTGGTAAGTGTTTTAGGGAATAAGTTTAACATATCCTATTTATAAAGTCCTTTATTTTATATGGTTCTTTTAATATTTTTACTTCTTATAATAAGAAATGCTAGAAATGGATGAAAATAATAATAATTTCATTGATTCAAAAGTAATCTAAAGATAAAATCAGGACACCCGTATCTGTATCCGTATCCTACATTTTCAAAAGTGAGGAATAGTATCCACGATCCCCTAATTTATTTATTTATTTTTTTGCTAAGTTGCAAAATTGAATTGAAAAGAAGGAAAAGAGATACAATCAAGAGAGGAAACCAACAGAAAAGAAAAACCACCCAAAACAGAGGGCAACCCACTATCCAATGCTAGGATAGTGCTTGTTACATAAAGCTACAAAAGAATCAAGAGAAGAGATGGAGAAAGAAGTAGACAGATTACCAAGAACTTGGGAAACATCTGCCAAGAAGAAAAAAGAAGCTATATCTTGAGAAGGCTTTTTACCATTAAATAGAGAGAGATTCCTAACCTTCCACAGGCTGAATAGGGCCACCAGAAAAAGAGCACCAAGACCCTTTTTTTCTTTAGAACAAGAATTAGCTGAGAGAGAGCTCCATAGAGAAGAAGCAGTGACAACAGCTGCAACTCTGAAATTACCTTGGTGCTGAAATCAGTCCCAGAAGCACAGGGCAAAGGGACAGAGGAAGAAGAGGCTGAAGATAGATTCCTGATGCTTACCACAAAGGTAACAAGAAGGCGCCAGCTGCACCCCAATGGATTGCGCCCAATCATTGGTAGGGAGTTTATTATGAAACAGCTTCCAAGCAAAGCAAGCAATGGAGGGCCTGAGGAAACTGTTCCAAGCAAACTTCGACCAACTATTTGGAAGACCCCGGTTTAATTGAATTCCAAGCAACAGAGAAAGAGAGGTGGCTAGAGTTGGTGCTCGACCAGATAAACTTATCAGGAACATTAGAGAGAGAGAAGTCCATCAGAAGAGAGGAAGAGAAGGAAATCACCTGCTGCGGAAGATCTGAAGAAGTAATTTACTCGGGGTTAGAGAAGATGCCATGCACTGATTCAGTCCAAGGGAAGGAAACCCCCGGAAATCGGTGAGCTATCGATAGAGAACCATGCCATTTATCTTGCCAAAAGCTTGTATTTCTCCCGTCCCCCAGCCGCCAGTGGTTGTTTTGAAAAGGATGGTGAGAAGACCTCCTAATAAGCTTCCAAATACAAGAGCCATTGAGTAAAGAGCTTGGGTGCCAAGGAGAGAACCCTTTAAAGTATTTTGCTTTAAGCCATGAAGCCCATAGAGAAGAGGAAGAAAGGGTTGCCCAGCCTAATTTGATCATACTGGCATTAATTAGGTCATGAATTCTTCGAAAACCCAGACCACCCTCTAACTTAGGGAGACAAACAGAACGCCAGCTAATGAGACTTCTCTTAACTTGAAAGGATCCACCAGACCAAAGGAAATTCCTCATCCATTTCTCTAAAAAATTACAAATCGACTTCGGGATGGGAAGGACAAGGAGAATATGCATTGGAAGGCTTTGAAGGACGTGCTTAACCAGGATCACCCTACCAGCAAAAGAAAGCATCTTACATTTCCAACCAACCAGCTTTGCCCTGAATGAGGCCTTCAGATTCTCAAAGTAAATAGCTTTAGGACTACCGATGAAGAGAGGGACACCCAGATATAACACTGGAAAAGATGCTTGAGAAATGCCGAGACTCCTCGAGGTCTTATTTTTGAAAGATTGCCTACAATTTCCAAAAAGAACCTTACTTTTCCCCATATTGAAGTTACATTATCTATGTTTATATTGTAAAGATCACGCAAAAGAGAGATACTGTTTATTAATATTGAGCAAAGTATATATAGTACATTGGCTATCCCTAGCGTATCATACAAGCTGTCATATCTTCTATCTTTAGGAAACAATCCTAATCATATCGTGGTATTCCATAAATCACTCCTAATATATCGTAACACCCCCCCTCAAGTTGGAGCATGCGGATTGAAAATGCCCAACTTGCCAAGGAGAAAATCAAAGTGCTTCTTACCAAGAGCCTTTGTGAAAATATCCGCCAATTGTACCGTCGTAGGAACATATGAAGGTGCAATCAAACCATCTGTAATAGCATCGCGAACAAAGTGACAATCAACCTCAATATGCTTCGTTCTCTCATGGTAAACCGGATTTTTAGCAATATGTAAAGCGGATTGACTATCACAAAATAAGGGAATAGATTTAGGATGATGAACTCCTAAGCTGAGCAATAAACCTTTAAGCCACTTTAACTCACAAGTGATGGCTGCCATGGATCGATATTCTGCCTCGGCGGAGGACTTGGAGACGGTGTGCTGCTTCTTCGTCTTCCATGAAATAGGCGACTCTCCAAGAAAGACAAGCCATCCAGTCAAGGATCGTCTGGTAAGAGGACAGGCGGCCCAGTCCGAATCACACCACCCTTGGAGAGACAAGTTGCTGTCGGCACGTAACAAAATACCTTGACCCGGAGTCCCTTTTAAATACCGTACAACCCTCAAAGCTGCCTCCCAGTGCGCTTGGGTAGGGTCCTGCATGAATTGAGACAGAATGTGGACGGAATAAGCCAAATCTGGCCGTGTCACAGCCAAATACACAAGGCGACCAACAAGCCGTCGATACGACTCCGGATCCTCTAGCTTAGCGCCCGTAGCGAGACCAAGCTTATGATTTTGTTCAATAGGAAAAACAACCGGTTTAGCCCCTAAAAGACCCACCTCGGAAATGATGTCAAGAGTGTACTTGCGCTGACATAGGAACAAGCCGGAAGAACTCCTAGCAACCTCGATGCCAAGAAAATATTTCAGCGTACCAAGATCTTTCATACGAAAACAATCACTCAAATAAGCCTTAAAAGCTTGCAATGCAGCGGAATTATTGCCAGAGAGTATCAGATCATCCACATACACCAAAACATTGATCTGAACATCACCATTAGTGTAGGTAAACAAGGAATAATCGGAGTAAGATTGTAAGAAACCATAGCCCTTCAAAGCCGTAACAAGCTTAGCAAACCAACATCGAGGAGCTTGCTTTAATCCGTACAACGACTTCCGAAGACGACAAACCAAATTAGGATCAGAAGACTCAAATCCGAGAGGCAATTTCATGTAAACTTCATCTTCATCATCAAGATCACCATGAAGAAATGCATTGTGGACGTCCATCTGGTGGAGTTCCCAATTCTTCGAAGCAGCAATGGCGAGAAAAGTACGAATTGTCGCCATTTTCGCCACAGGAGCAAAGGTCTCATTATAATCTAAGCCTTCGATCTGATGATTTCCAAAGACGACTAACCGAGCCTTTAATCTCTCAATATCACCAGTGGAGTGAAATTTGGTTCTATAGACCCACTGATTACCCAATGCATGCTTCCCCGGAGGAAGATATTCTAAGGTCCAAGTGCCATTATCCTCCAATGCCTTGATCTCCTCTCTCATAGCACTTCGCCACCCAGCGTCCTTCATGGCCTCCTTAAAAGAGCGGGGGTCATCCCCTGCAATAGTAGCTGCAAGAAACTTGCGATATTTTTCAGAAAAATTGTCACAATTAATATAATGTGCTATAGGAAAAGGAGTACCGGAGGTATGCTGTGGAATGGAAGTAGCTGTAGGAGATGGACTCTCTTTGAGAACTGAATGAGTAACATAATCTCGAAGTAGCACAGAAGAAAATTTAGACCTCATGCCACGACCCAAGGCTTCTTCCGATTCGGTTTCATCCAAAGCGCCACTAGGAGAAACTTTCTCATCAGAACCCGAACCCGAAGACACGGCCAAATCAGGTTCGGTGTCAAGAATAGGAGCTGCCGTAGGGTCGGTCTCATTCGAACCTGGACCTGCTGTAGGCTCGGGAAGAGACGAACCTACCGAAGTGGGCCCGGTATTAGGCCGGGCTGCTGTAGTTTCAGTTACTTCATTCACAAAAAAATCCGCGAAATCCGAATCAATTTCAACATTCAACTCAAAATTATCATCAGGTTTAATGTTGGTAGACTCCGTGTCAATGAACAGGAAAATATCCTCAAAAAATTTCACATCTCGTGATACAAAGAATTCATTCTTTTCAAGATCATACAACCTCCAACCTTTCTTGCCAAAAGGATATCAGACAAAGATACACTTGCGACTTCGACTCTTAAATTTATCTCCCTTAGCCTTTTGATTGTGAGCAAAGCATAAAGAACCAAACACACGAATTGCATCATAGGAGGGGGTATAGCCAAACAATTTTTCATAGGAAGTTAAATTGTCAAGAACAGTGGATGGGGTTCTATTTATCAAATGTGCAGCTGCCAAGACACTTTCTCCCCAAAAATAAATAGGCAAATTTGCTTGAAACCGTAAAGCACGAGCGACATTTAAAATGTGTTTGTGTTTTCTCTCGACTCTCCCATTTTGTTGAGGAGTTGCCACACATGAAGTTTGGAATAAAATGCCCATTGCGGAAAAATAATCAAGTAGGCAATTAAATTCCGTTCCATTATCACTCCGCACTATTTTTATGGTTTGAGAGAATTGTCGTTCAACCATGGCAACAAAAGACATAAACAAACGAAAAACCTCAGTTTTATCAACCATCAAATAAACCCACACAGCTCGGGAGAAATCATCCACTATAGTTAAGAAATATCTAGCCCCACAAGAGGATTTATGTCTGTAAGAACCCCACAGATCAACATGAATAAGTTCAAAAATCCGACTAGCCTTATTCGCACTGACATGAAATCTAGCTCTAGGATGCTTAGCACGAAAACATACTTCACATGCTTTATTCAAACTGCCCCTACAGTGACGAACGGGAGGAAGCAACTTTACTACCTTCTCGGAGGGGTGCCCCATTCTATTATGCCAAAGTGCCAAAGAAGAAGCTTCTCCATCGGTTGTGACCGCTTGAACGGAGCTCGGCTCCCTGAAGTAGTAGAGTCCATCTTGCTTACTTCCCGTTCCAATCAGCTCCCTCATTTGGTCCTGTATAGCACACATATAAGAGTTAAAAGTGACAATAATGTTTAAATCGTCACACAATTGTGGCACTGAAAGCAAGTTGCAGTTCAAGAGGGGAACATAAAGAACATGAGATAGAGTTATAGCATCCGATAAACGAACTGAACCCTCCTTGGTTGCGACAACCTTCTTGCCATCCGGAAGACCAACAGGGCACAATATATCTGTCATGTCAAATAATAGTGAAATATCGCCGGTTACATGATTGGATGCACCGGTATCAACAATCCATAATTTTCCATTGAACTTACCATTCAAACGATCATTAGTAAGGGTCATATTACCAAACACACTCGCGAGGGCTTTCCATTGATCGGCTGAGAACACTTGGGTGGAAGAACCTCCAATAGTGTCAGTGGGTGCAGTTGCTGCATTAGCATGAACCGAACCGGAACCCCCCCTTCGACCACGACCAGTCAGAGCCAAAGGGGAAGACGATTGCCTGCCACGGTCAGTTTTCATACGATCCTCCCACCAATCGGGGTATCCGATTTTCTCAAAACAGCTGGTCACTTCATGACCAGTCTTTTTGCAATGTGTACAGAGGAGATTGGACTTATCGACCCTCTCAAATCTGCCTCGCCCACGCCCTCCAGTGCGTATCGCAAAGCCAACAGCCTCCGTTTTCTCGACAGGGACAGCGGATGCGGTGCGAACACGTTCATCTTGAACTACCAATTGATAGGCACGATTAAGAGAAGGCAGCGGGTCTTGAGCAAGAATGCTCGATCTCAACTGTCCATAATACTCTGCATATAATCCCATCAGAAATTCATGTAGCATATCACTCTCACGACGAAGTTCATGAGCGCGCCCCGCGGTACACCTTGAACAGCACGTACAAGTTATCAACGGTTCATGATTGTGCAATTCTTCCCATAAAGCCGTTAGTTTGCCATAGTAGCAAGCAACAGTCATTGTTTTGGTTTGAACACAACCAGCAATAGCAGCCTTTAATTGTTGTATTCTTGGTCCATTCACAAGAGCAAAACGTTCTTTTAGCGTATCCCACAATCGCTTGGCATCTTTATATTTGGAAAGAGTAGATTTTACCTCCGAAGCAATGGTGTTTGTAATCCAAGAAACAAGCATGGCGTGGATGGTGAGCCAATCCGCCTGTGTACAAGGAGGAATCGGTGCAGTGATTGTGCCATCAAGAAATCCGATTTTGCGTCGTGCTTGTAGGGCTGTTTCAATCTCGCCTGCCCAGTCGTCATAGTTCTCACCATTGAATCGAGCCGGAGTGATAAAATCACCGGGACGATCTTGGGGACCAAGAAAAAAAGGTGAATTTGTGTCGATTTTTGGTGGAGGTGGTGGTGGCGTTTCATCGCCTGCCATTGTTTATATGGATCTTTGATAACCTTTCTCTGATACCATGTAAAGATCACGCAAAAGAGAGATACTGTTTATTAATATTGAGCAAAGTATATATAGTACATTGGCTATCCCTAGCGTATCATACAAGCTGTCATATCTTCTATCTTTAGGAAACAATCCTAATCATATCGTGGTATTCCATAAATCACTCCTAATATATCGTAACATATATCCATATCCATATAGGGGCATAATAGATTGCAATGGTAAGTAACAGTTAGACAACTATCAGATTTGGGCTTGTACTAATTTATAAAGGGTAGGGGTTGAGGTATGAGGGTTTTGAATGAATCATAGGGTATCCCACCTGCTACGAACAAGAGGGTTTTCATATAAGGGTGCTAATATATATGGGAGCTGATTTGATGCGATGAACTCACTTGGGCCTATCTAAGGCCATGACTGGAGTCATGGTGAAGGTGGGGTATGAAGAAGTCTAGAAAAGAGGTATGAATGTGCAAAATATCAACTCCGCTAGATTGTCCAAACTCTTCGATCTACATCCCTTAAGTTTAAAGATTTTAGGAGCTATGATTTTTTTTTTTTTTTTTGGGATTATAATCCAACGACAGGGAACTATTGTAAGAGTACCAAATCCAGGCTTATGTTAGTGTGAGGGGCATAACTTAATCATAGGTGGCCTAAGGTGAGTTCTTCGCACCTTTACCACACCATAAGTTCATGCACTAGATCATAAGCATGCACAAGACAGACACACACACAATATATATATATATATATATATATGTATAGGGAAATGCTCTTGTGAGAGTAACTCTCATACTACTATTAAAGTAAGGGGGACCTATTAGATCCATATCCAATGCTAACAGCCTAAATATGAGTCACCCCCCCCTCCCGCGCGCTCTACACCACACACATATATAAGTGCACAACCTTTTCTAAGTGCTATGGCGCATACATATCCTATAGTGCAACCCACTTGATCACCCATCCGAATATTGGGCAACACACATTGGGGCCTTTCAAATTACATTGATCCCATCATTTTACACCCATTTAAATCGGCTGAATTGTTGGATTGACAATCAATTTTGGAAGGGGGGAAACCTTATGAGCCATGATCAAGGGGTTAGAATGATTAGGTGGCCCTAAATTCTATAAACAAGTAGGGCCTATCTAAATCTTCAAAACCCACCAAGCTCCATCCTTGAGTGGGCCCCACAAAAAAAGGCATGTAGGGGATCCCCTGTGTGACATGCGGAGGGGATCGCCCATATGTATAAGGAAACATTCCTGCGATTTGGTGTGCACGATCTTATTATTTATATTGGCTATTGGGGCCCACTGGGGCCCCATAGATCATGGGACATTAGGGCAGGAGGGTGTGAAAATATCTAATAATGATGAATCCAAATATAAAAATAGGGATAATCTCATGCATGAAAACCTTTGATTTGTGGCGCACAAGTTAAATGCACTCATATTAAAAAAAAGTGGACCTTGGATCCAATAGCCATATCCATTCAATGGGTGCAAACCCCAAGGTTCGGTGATTATCAGGACACTACAAAAAAAAAGACTTTTTGTGATTATCGGGCAAAAAAATAGACCACCACCAAAAGGGTTTTTTGGGAACTAATTTATTCTATCGGTAATGCCTAGATTCAATCTGAAGATGGTCTTGTTTGTGAATGGTTTGGATGGATCATAAGGTGGGCCTTACTATGTTGCTCTCATCATAATTGTATATCCCTATGGTACATCTACTTGTTTGGGGCCACTTGGAACCCCACATATCATGAAAAAGGGGGAATCAAAAGATCCAAGTGGGACCCACTAGATATCAAATTTGAAGTCGATATGATGCCCTCAGCCCCTTCATTTGTGGGCCACAAGTTTGATGACTTTATTTTAAAAACAAGACCCTCAATCCAACGGTCTAGTCCATTCGAGTCATTGCAAACCCATGAGATCGGTGACTAACGGGACGGGACGGGGGGTGGGTTTGGTCCATTCAGATGGTCCCAAGGTGGGCACCGCTAGGTGGTAAGTACCATCTTACGAGTTCATTTTCAGTGCACGGAGAATTTTATGTGCACCTCATAGTGGGGCCCGCTTGATCATCCATCTAAATGGATCATACATGAGAACCCCTTGAATTACGCTAATCACATTTTGTACACCTATCTGACTGGATTACACCATTGGATCGACTGTGTAACATTTTGCAAGGGGTGAGAATTTTTGGGTCATTGATCATGGAGTTAGGATGACTAAGTGGCCTCACATCTTATACATGGGTAGGCCCAAACAGATTTTTCAATCGCCCAGCTGGGCCCCCATAGTAAGGTGCGCATGGAAGTTCCCCACCACATGCAAGGGATAGAGACTATATATGTATCCTGTGCTTTAAAAGAGATATCTCTTAAGGATTGCATGAGGAGTAAAACTTTAAGTCCGTTGTGGCACCCACTGGGATATATTTGTTAGAAAAATGGGTTGTAATTGAAAGTTCAAAGTGTAGTGAACACATGGAACTTGGAATTACACAAATCCATTGAGTATTGAATGAGTAATTTGTCTCCCTAGTTACCCCACTTGAAATGAAATGAGTGAGAAATGAATGAGGGAAAGTATGAAAAACACTTGTCCCACATTGGAAGAAAACCAAAGAGATGTTGAGTATATATAGAGAAAGTATGACTATAAGGATTGGGCCCCAAGGGGTACCACTAATTTTCCGTGGAGACGGAACGCAGTCAAGCTCAACAAAACACACGCGCACCTGTGGTTTCTTTTTGGAATAAAGATTTCTTATTTTTTACAAGGCCCAATCCGAATTGGGTCCATAAGGCTAAGTTAGTTTCTCTTGAAACAGTAAGTGCCTTTTCAAAAAAGGGAACCTTTTTTGAATCAGTGCATGGGACTGAAGTGGTGCAACCTTTCATGAAGGGTTGTTTCCAACAGCTACTATGCAGTTTCAAAGAGACACCAATCTCCTATAAATAGTGGACGAAGTTGAGAGAGGAAGAGACCAGAGATCACACAGATTTCTCCTTTTCTCTTCTCCCTCTGTTCTTGCTCAGGTACTGATCTTGTGTTCGTTGTTTTCTTTGGAATTGAAGTGCTACTTTCCAGAGAAGGAAATATCCGTTCTATCTTGGGAGACAGTTTCCCATTTAACCTTCAGCACCTTGAGAGGGAAAATCTGTCTTAAGGACATAGTGAATTCTCTAGGCTCGGATTATTTGAGACTTGGACTTATAAGTCTGGCTAAAGTAATACAAAGACAAAAAGAAGGTATGTACTGTATTTGATGTATTCTAATTTTAAGTTGTAGATTCCTAACAATATGCCCATTATGGGAGGATAATGTGATGGTAAGACCTTATTATGGATATAGTCTCACATGACAAAATCAACTGGTCCCATATAATTTGATGTGTCTGAATGAATTTTGATGTGCTGACTTGTCAGACCATCATCAGAAGTTAAATTTTCCGTTTATAGACTGATCACATTCCTCCATAGAATTCTCTAGGTCTTCCGGGACACCATCTTAGAATTTTCTTCCAGTAGATCTTCCCTTGTAATACCTTTTGCCGCCTCATTATCTATGTTACGTTCCTAAGATTTACATCCATATAATTACCAAATCATTTTATAGCTTTAGACTGAAATGCAACCATCCGATCTAAACTCCCTGAATTTGCTAAATACTAAATCTTGGTCATTGGATCAAACTATCTGTTTGGATGGAAAAATAAATATTGTACACCAGGGAAGCAAAAGGGAAGGAGGGGTTAATTTTAGTCCCATTGATTTCTATTGTAAGGGAGTGATCAATTCCACTCATCCTTTGTTTAAATTTGTAAAGATGGCCCTACTCATTGACTTACTTTCTACGCTTGTGCCGAATCACATGAAAAATACAACTTTAAAGTCATTATCCAATTCCTAGAATAGGTGAAAAATTCTTGTCCACTGACATTGCGTTCTCTGAGGATTGATTATACTGTGTCGACATTTTCATGCTGGAAGTTAAGGTTTTTCTTTTTCGGTTCTTGCTTAGTACATCTTATTCTTCTTTATCCCATTTATTTCTAGTTTTGAAGTAGGGCACCTACTAGCTTCAAATTACATGTTTCTGGGGCCATCCTTACTGCCAACAAGGATCAGACTAACGTAATAATTCAAGCAACCATTAGAGAATATAATGATAGAATTCTGTCTTTCTTCCTTTATTTATTTTTTTCTATTGTTGATCGATCACTAGAGAAAGTTGTTCATTTATCATTCACATCCTTATTAGAAAATAACTTTTTCGATGCAAATCCAAATTACCTGTACTAGACTATCTTTTTTTTGTGCCCCAACCAAGAGAGCTGGGACCCAACAGAGGCTACGAAGTGGAAATATAAGCCCAATATACAAGTGAGAAGAGAGTGCCATACCCAAGGATTATTCAATTTGTAGCATTGGGTTACTAGTCCTCAAATATGGAACCATGACGCCTCTGAACTAGACCCGAAGATTATTCAGGTCCAAAAGTAAAAACCAAACCCAAATAAAAAAGTGGCCAGATACTGGACCCTAACCCCATCTTCTTAATTTATTTTTTGAGGGTTTTTTTTTTAATTAAGATTTGTTTTTGTTTTTGTTTGGATCATTGAAGTATTTAGGGACCTCATTTTCTTCAGTTTGGCATTTAGAAAAAAACAAAAAAAAACACAAAACAAAAAGTATTTGGGGACTAATTTCATCCTTGTGCATAAGAAAGAATGCATTCGCAACACACAAGGTTTTACTAGCGGCCTAGCTAGAGAGATGATTAGGGAAATGAGCATATCAGTGGAATATTTTTGAAGTCACATCATTACTCTATTAATGATGTGTCCATCAATTATTTGGTATTCATTGTATTTACTAACTTAATGATATATATATATATATATTATAAGTGAGGAAGATGTGGGAGAGGGGCTGAAGGAGGTTTATATTGACATCACCCACCACACAAAAAGAAAAGGATCAATTCTAAAAAATAGAACTATAATGGGTAGGTTCTATTCCTTTGTAATCAGGCAAAGAAGTGTTCTCTCTTCTGAGTATGAATGGTTATATAAACCACTTGCCATTAGACCTCTTAATAATGCATGGGAGAATCAAGAGAATTTGTGTAAACCATGACATGTAGCTATAGATGGTGCCAACTACTTCAAGCCATGTTTTCCTTGGATTACATTTAGATTTGGAATTATATCCTTTCTGGTAAAAGATCTGGAATTATATCCTTATTTGTATTATAGGGATTTCATGTTCAAGTCAAACATGCTAAGCAGATTCTCTACATTCTAAGAGATTAAAAATCACCTAGTCTTCCAATCAAACAAGAATTAGTGAATATCGTATAACATGTGGTATCTCATTAACTATAACACCATTATGGCAGGACAAGCTATGAATCTTCACAACACTATCACTGACCTAAAACTTCTTTTACAGAGATATTATATTATTGAACCACTGCCACTTGGGTAAACCTAACTAAAAGACAAGGACCCTTTTAAACATGGAAGTCGTTACAACGACGAGGACCCTTTTATTATGAAATTCAAAGATATTGCCTCACATTCTACATTCCACAGCCTCAAAAGTTTTCCAAAAGACCACCACGTACAGTGGAGATATTTTTAGATTTTTTTTAATGTCTTTCCATGATCAATCCAATCTCTTTACAATATCTATTTCCTACATCTAAGAATACATTGGGTTACTTGGGCCGCTGGATTAAAACTTGTAGCTTAATTGTGGTTGTTCCAATGTTCGTAGTCAAACTCTCAATCCATGATCTTAGACTTTTTTTTTTCTTTTTGGTTTAAATGATCTTGACTTGTTAGAGGTAGGATAAGATGATTCATAGTTTTGACCACTCATATAGATGCAACAGATTTTTTTTTTTTTTTTTTTTTAAATTTCTGGGTGGGAGATGTTTTGGATCCATGACATCAGGTATTGATGTGAAGGATCCAAAATTCCCATCAAGATCCACCTGTGATATTTGATTGATGAGAATGGAGGGGCAGCCTCATGGTTGGGTATCCGGTTCTTACTCAACTGCTCGGGGTTTAAATTTTCGGATCTTTTCTTTTTTTTTTGTGTGCACAGGAGTTCCTCTTCTCTACACATGCATGACTTTCTTTCCCGTGTGCCAAAGAGGTTCTTCTATACCAGTCAACATAAGTGGGTATATATAAATCTCAGCTTCACCTATAAAATTAATGGAAGTAGTCATCAAAGCATAAAGGGATCATTTGCTCTTCCCATACCTTTCCAATATAAATCTCGGTCTCTGCAGATTATTTGAAGAAAGAAACAGATAGATAGATAGATAAAACAGCCGTCCAATAGCCGCCTCTTGACTTGTCTAAAGTAGTCATGAAGCTGCATGTCAAGAGGAGTTTTCAAAGGAGACTGTGGGCCCAGGTACAGTGATGAAAATAGGGGTACCAGTGCGTACACATTTACCCGTTTAATTTTCAAGCCTGATTCTTGGGTTTTTTTTTTTTTTAATCTATCAAAAGAAAGTGGGTTTTGAGTTGGGTCTGTGTCTATATAATTCTAGATCCATTGTTTGAATCTGGACCCCAGTAAATGAGTTGCAGGCTAAAAGAAACTGTTGCTCTTATGGACACCAACCAGTGATCAATCTGCCACCTTTACACCCCCACCCAACTATTTTGAACTTACACCATTTTATGCTTAAAGAAACTGTTGGTCTTATGCTAGATTGGAGAAAACCCATTTTTATCAAGCTTTTTCCTTGCTTCAAGGAGTATTTCAGGCTTCTGCTTCTTCTTTTTTATTTTTTATTTTTACCGGTTTTAGCCCTCCTTGCTTTAGAGCTGGCTTTTTGAGTTTGCTCTCCATTGGATGTATTTTTTTCTTCTCCTTTCTTTGTCATGGGGCTTTGCCCTTTTTTCTTTCAATACAAATTTACCAATTAGCAAAAAAAAAAAAAAACTGAATTGATTAATTACAATTTTTGGGCATCTGTATCCATGGATAGAGCCTTGGTACCCATCATTGACTTGCATCAAGGTGGGCCCATGAAAATGGTTTTGTCATAGAAATGTGGGGTTTTCTCATCCCCTCCCTAAAACCAAATCTGAAGAACCTTTTATCCCAATTGCAATGGTGCGGTCGGTCCAGATGAGTGCCAAAATTGAGTTTAGTGGCAATTTAGAAGGGGATGATGAGTGAGTGAGCACACGAAGGAGAATGCTCCTGTATCTACTCAGCCACTTTCAGCAAAGGCAAGGCTGTCCCTGAGTTTGCAAGGACCTAGTTTGTAGGGTTTGCCTAGAAGCATGGATTAGAGGAGGTAGACGAATAGACTTTTAGAATTTTGTTTTCCATGCAAGATATTTGATCCCCACTTTAAATCTTGGTGGTCCTGTTCTGGTGACGGCAAGAATTAAAAATCCCACACTGCCCTCACAGGAGATTCTAGCTTGCTGGAAGAATTGCTAGAGGCCTTTGAAAGGTTCTCTAGGACCTACCTATGTTTAAAAGATGGAAACTATTCAATAAAAGAAGTTGTCCAAATCCTTTTAACCATCAGATAAAGTCAGATGGGTGTCAAAATCTGAATCATCAAATTCAAGGCCCCAAAGAACTGGATGAATTGGAAATTTGTTTCAGTGCTAAATCACAAGATAAAATTGTGCAAAGGGCTTTCAGGAAGAAAGAAAAAAAAATGTAAAGGGATTAGGTTTATCATCCTTGGAAGGTTGGCCCCACATGATTAGGTAGTTTTCAAATGCATCTAGCTAGCCAGTCCTCTTTGATAGACTGGTCAGCAACTACGATGGCTTCTGTAGTATCTAATCAAATAGTCATCTACTAGAGAAACAATAGAAACCCTAGGTGAACCATATCAAATGGTCATTCTTGATTGGCTACTGAGCCTACCTTATACGTGCTCTTGATCCTAGGTGAATCATATCAGATGGCTTTTGAATTTTGAAACAAGTGGGTGGCCTTTCGGTCCATACAGAAGACAGAGGCTCCACTGGCAGCAATACCTACCATGCAGGTGATTGGCATAGTTACATTCCTGAATCTTACCAACCCTGCTGCTCTTTTGTTTTTTTGGTCTATTCCATTTGGAACAGTGCTCAAACCATATATTTTCATTACTCAATCCACGGTAGTTATTCCATTTGAAACAGTACATATTTCAAATATCTCAGGTGGAGATCGATCTCTCGTTTTTTGTATAAGAAGTGTATAAAAGAAATATGACAAGATAATGTATTTGAATTTTAACTAGATACATAGACAGTGATGGTGTCCAACATGAAGCCTGCAGTGAAAGACCAAGCCCAACAACTTTTTGGATTTGTATATGTATTTGTATTTTATATATGATTCACAAATATTTCTTTGGATTATTCTCAATTTGGAAACAATCTCTCTGAGAGTTGGGTTTGCCCTTCCCTCTATCCAGTAAACTTGTGGTATGGAGGCTTATATGATCCAGTAGTGACTCCATACAACATACATTTTGATAGATTAGGGGCGTGCATGCAAAAGATGTGAATGATTTGATTTTTCTTTTTTTTTGCTGAAAAGGTAATTATATTAAAAAGAAGAAGAGAGAGAAACAATGGATTGAAATGGCCCCAAGAAGAAACAGATAACAAGAAAAGAAGAGAGGTAGAGAAGAGAGGAGGAAGACGCAGGAGAGCTGCGCTCTACATCAAACGAAAAGGCAAAATCAAGTTTGGCAGGCGATTCGCATGAAGGCAAAGAGGGCACAGAGGTGATTGCTGACAAAAGGCTTTTTCATCTGCTTTAGGGAGGAAGAGATGACTTCAGAGAGATGAGCTTGGATGGAGAGAAAGGAGGACTGGCGGTCTTCAAATATTGCTTCGTTTCTGGCCTTCCACATGTAGTAGAGAACTGTGATGAAAATGGCAGCCATGAATTTGAGACCACTAGCGTCATTGTCTTTGGAGAGAATCGTCCAGATTGCAGCGACATAGAGAATTAGAGGAAGCTGACGCCCTGCAGCATGCAGAAACCATTTCCAACTGTGTTTTGCTTGGTCATAGGAGAAAAAGAGATGACCCACTGAATCTTCTGCAGCACAATAGATGTTACATCTGGAGGCGAGAGAGAAATCTAGACGCTTGAGCCTCAATTCAGAGGGGGTTTTGTTGTGCATCAGACGCCAGCTAAAGCATTTGATTTTGTGGGGGGAGATGTTGTTCCAAATCAAATTCGGCCATGGAAGAGTTTCGGCTCCGTGCCTGACTTTCTGCCATGTTGAGTTCAAGGTGAGGTTGCCATCAGGAGAGTCTCTCCAAATTAAGATGTTTGAGACAGTAGGGTTGGGGGTGAGGTCTGAGAGGAGGGGAAGCAGGCGCTGGTGGATATTTGGAGGCAAAAAGTTAGGAATAACCCAAGATCCAGATTGGAACAAGGATGAGAGCCGTTGGTCCATGATGAAATGCTAGAGAGGGAAACTAGTAGAAAGAGGGTCGCCTGTTGTCCAGGAATCATGCCAAGCGTTGATGCTCTGACCGTTACCGAAGATCCAGGAGCTGCCCTGATGAATAAGAGGAGCAATGCGGCGGATTTTTCTCCAGATGCAAGAACCATAGATTGTGTTCTCTGAGTCCCATATGGGTCTGAATTTGAAGTAATGATTCTTGAACCATGTGGACCAGAGACAGTTTGAAGTAGATGCTTGCCAGCCTAGTTTGATGAAGGAGGCATAGTTAACTTCTGAGATTTTCCTAATACCTAAGCCTCCTTCTGCCTTAGGAAGAGTGACAGTAGCCCAGCTGACAGAATAGATTTTTTTTGTGGGGAGCATTGCCAGACCAAAGGAAGAGCCTCATTTTGCTCTCAATCTCTTTGTAAATTGATGCAGGTAAAGGGATGATGGCAGCAAGGTGAATTGTTATGCTAGAGATGACATGTTTAATCAGAATTAAACGGCCAGCAAAGGATAGAGTTCTGGCTTTCCAAGCAGAGAGCTTGGAATGGACTGCATCCAGCAAGGGAAGAAAATGACGCTTTTTAGGAGTCTCAAAGCAAATAGGAATGCCCAGGTCTTTTAATTGAGTAGATGCTTCCTGGATGCCTAGGATAGAGCTGATTCTTCTCTTCCTGTTTGAACCACACTTACTTATGGGCAATTTACTCTTCCGAAGGTTGAAGAATTGACCAGCACCAAACTGGTAAGTCTCCAGAAGATCTTGGAGGATTAGTACACTAGAGGCAGCCCCTTTCATGAAGATGAGAATGTCATCTGCATAAAGCAAGTGGCCGGGGGTGGATGGAACCTTTGAGAGAGGGAGAAATAAACCTTGCTTTTGGAGACTGTGTATGTGAAGGCTCAGGATTTCTTCAGCAAGGATGAATCGGTAAGGGCAATTGAAAGAGGGTCACCCTGTCTTAGGCCACAGGAGGGACTGAAAAAAGCCTGGGGAATTCTGTTGAGGTGCACTGATCATTTGGAGGTGCAAACACACTCTTTGATCAGGGAAATCCAAGATCTAATTAGTGGAAGAAGTGTAGGACAGAGAAAAGGAAAAACCAATTCAGCTTGTGAAAAGCTTTGGAGATGTCGAGTTTAAGGCATAAGGAACCTTTGTTGATTTTGGAGTTCAGTTTTTGGTAGAGCTCAAAGGCCAGATCAGAGTGATGTTGAATATTCCTACCCTTGATGAAAGCATTCGGAGGGGGGGGGGCGGTGGGGAACCAAGTTAGGGATGATTTTGGACAACCTGGTGGAGAGAATTTTGGAAATGATTTTGTAGGAGAAATTCAACAGGCTGATTGGTCTAAAGTTAGCAAAGGTATTTGGGGATAAGGACTAAGAAGAAGGTGTTGGAAGCTCTGTGGATCCTTCTGAAAAGGAAGAAATGTTGCACTGCTACGAAGACTATTGGACCTATGATGCTCTAAGTTACAGTGAAGAAAGCCCCATTGAAACATCCGGACCCGGGGAGGAGTTTTTTTTTTTTTTTAGGGAGAAAACTGCTCTTTTAATTTCTTTAGAGGAGGGGATGGCAGTAAGGAAGGAATTTTCTGAGGGAGAGACCTTAGGGCTATTGATCTGAAAAAGGGAAGGGCTAAGATGGCTATCATGAGGCTTGTATAAGTTTGAGAAGAAGTCCAATGCATGGGCTTGGATGGTTGCTTGGTCATCTGTGATAGTGCCATTGACAAAGATATGGTGGATTGAGTTGAAAGAGCTCCTAGTCTTAGCTGATTGGTGGAAAAAATTATGTTTTGGTCCCCCTCTTTCAACAAGTTGATTTTGAATCTCTGTTTCTAGTGAATTTCTTGGGCAGTAAGGGTTTCATGAAGCTCAGACTTGGTTGACTGAAGGGCCTATTTGGAGAGGTCCGAAGGAGCTAAATCAAGAGTGGATTGGCAGTGCAAGACTTTGTTTTCAGCAGCTTTGATATTCTGGAGGAGATTTCCATAGGTGGATTTACTCCAAAGTTTGAGGGAGAGTTTAATGGTCTTAAGTTTTTTAGCAAGGATGAATTGAGGATTATCATCTATATGGGTGTCCCAGCTAGCTTTAACTATTTCTAGGATCGAAGGGTCGGATAGCCATTTGTTTTCGAAGTTAAAAGGGGCATTTGAGATAGAATTTTGGTTCTGATGGACAAGAAGGATGGGGCTGTGATCTGATGAAGTTTTGGGGAGGTGGTGGACTATGGGGTCGCAGAAATGGTGCTGCCAACTGGAATTAACCAGAGCTCTATCAAGTTTAGTAGCCACGTAGGAAGAGCCTTGCCTATTGTTGGATCAGGTGAATCTGTTGCCTGCAAATTGGATGTCTTGGAGGCCTGCTAGCATCACTGTAGTTTAGAAAGCTTTGAGGGAGGAGGAGTAGGTTGGCGGATGCTGAGCTTGTCAGCATGGGAGAGGGTAGCATTGAAGTCCCCTATGACACACTAGGGCAATTTGGTTGAGGAGGAGTCAATGAGGACTATCCAAAGGTCCTTTCTAAGGGATGGATTGGTGGAGCCATAAACGCCAGTGATAATAGTGTTTAAGCCTGAGGAGGAATTCTGGAGGAGCATAGAGAGGTGTTGAGGAGAGGAATCTTTAACAGTGATAGAGAGGTAGTGAGTAGAGGCACCAGAGGTTAGAGATGGAGGACGCAAAGGAGGAGTCATTAGAATGGAAGGTATCGAATCCAAGTCTATTCCAATTGAGGGAGATAGAAGGAATGAAGGGAGTCATAGGTTCAAAGAGGAATATGAGGTCAGGTAAGTGATTGAGGATTATGTTAGCCAAGGCACGTTGGGTGGGGCGATTGGCAATGCCCCTATAGTTCCAATAGAAAACTTTTAACATGGGAATGAATGAGAGGAGGGTTTCTTATCTCTAGACCTCCTGGTGACCGGACCAGTAGAAGAGGACCGTTGTTTCCCCTTTCTAGGTTTGCCTATGGTAGTGGTAGTGGATGGAGTGTCAGTTATGGTAGCCAAGGGAGAGCTAGAGGAGATGGTTTGAAGGTTCGGGAGACTAGATCTAGTGAACTAGAGCAAAGGGAGTTAGGCTCGGCATTAGGGATTGAGCTTGGGCCAGGTTGGATGGTAGGATGCCCAGGGAGAGGTTGGACAAGAGGAGTGGATGGGAGGGTAGGAAGCTCAAGGGGGGGCTCAAAACTTGGGGAAAGGTCTGTGGAAGAGCTACCTTTAGAGAAAGCTTGGAGGTTGCGGCCATAGATTGAGGGGTTGTGGGTTGGGTCTAGGAAGGAGCAATGATCAAGGATAGAGAAAGGGTTGGAGGTGTCAATGGTTGGAGTAGAGGATTTTTGGAGAATAGAAGAAACAAAATCATATGGGAGATCATTAAGAGAGGGAGGGTTGGCCTTCTGGATGGTAGCCTGATGAGTGGTAGCATTATGGCTGGGAGCAGAAGTTTCATTGAAAGGAGGAAGGGGAGTTTGCTGGGGAGAGGTTGGGGTTGGTCTAAAGGGTAAGGGGCATTAGGAGGAGTTGAGACTAGATTGGGTGCAGCCGGGGGGGAGGGGACTAAGAACAGACTTCTTGTGATTAAGGTTGAGGTTGTTCAGGGCCTAATGAGTTTTCCAGAGCTGGTGGCGGACTTTGGGTAGGGATGGAATGGGGGTGGGAGGGGATTGGGGGAATAGTTAACAAGGCCCTGGTTTTGGATGGAACTATTGCTGAAGAAGGATGGTCTTTTGTTGAGGAATTATTGGAGAGGGGGCAATTTGGTTGATTGTACCCTGGAGATAGACATTAAAAGCAAGGACAATGCTCATATTCCACTGAAATTTCCAGCTCTCCTTCCCCTTGAAGGTTAACCAGAATGGAAGAGGGCTTGGGTTTAGAGAGGTCAATGTTCACCAAAACTCTGGCAAAGATAAGAATTCTATGTGCTATAGTGATGTTGTCAAGCTTGATGAGATGCCCTATAGTGTTGGCTAGGGAAAGAATGATAATTTGGCTCTAGCAGTGGTAGGGTAGACCGGATAATCTAATCCATACAGGGGCTATTGAAGGCCAAACTGTTTCATCCTGCCCAGGGGTCCAAGGTAAGAAGAAGATTTTCTTTTTGTCAATGGAGAGAGGAGAAAGGCTGAGGATTGAGGCCTTGTCTTCTGGAGAGTTAAAACGAAAGATGAAGTAGCCTTTGTTGGTGAGGGAAACCATACAGGGTCTGGATAAGGGCCAGAGTTTGGCTTTTGCTTCCACTTATTCAAGAGATGGGCGTTTGCCTGAATAGGAAAAAGATTCTTTGCTAGAGTTGAGCATGGATAAAGGAATAGTAAGAGATGGGTGACCATTAATCCATGTTGAAGGGGGAAAGGAAGCTGGGTTACAGGAAAATAGAGGGGGTGTGAGGTACAAAGAAGAGATTAGCAAAAGTTTAAGTGTGCGAAGAAGTGGAAGGGATTGGATTGGGCAGGGATTGGAGTGGGTAGCTGAGGAGGAGGAGGCTGGTTCAGAGAGGGAGAGAGACTGAGTAGGTAATGGAGGAAAGCTATGAGGCTGTAAAGAGAGGGGTTGGAGCTGTAGCAAGCTGGTTGGGGGCAAGCTGGTTGGGAGTAGGTAGATGAGGATGGGGGTGGGGAGCAAGCAGAGGTTGTGCCGTGGAAATGAGAGGAGGGTGGCTGGGGTGGGGATGGAGGGAGGGCAGAGGCTGATCTGCAGAGGTGATCGGAGAAAGTGGGTGTGGTGGCGGCTGACTGGTGGAGGTAGTCGGAATAGTTGGGTGAGTTTGGGCGGGAAGGGTAGGAAAGGACATTTCAAGTTTCAAACGGGCCTTAGATGGACGAATTAGCGCTTATCAATTAAACTGTGAATGATTTGATGTTGCTAACCATAAATCGAAAGGAAATTTTTTTGAACTATTCACTACTTTCATATTGACATTTATATTCATTTTCTTTGAACGAACATATAATAAAGTATGATCGATCTAACAACTTCTCTTTTTAATGTCATGTGTTAAGGCATCGAACATCAAAATCCTCTCTTGGTGAGGTTAGAACATGGGTTCGAGCCCTAATTGGTATCTGTAGGGAGTCATCAACCATCCTTCTAATTAAGGGTCTTGTGAGTAGGGTGGGACCCTACTATATCACTAGTGCGCTCACGGGCACGGAAAATAGGAAAAAAAATAAGTGGTTGAGTAGATGTGTAATATAAAAAATTGTCAATATGGACAAATTCCATATGGTTACATGAAAGGAAAATTCTACTGTAAGGACATCTTCTGTCTTCACGTTGACAACGAATAAATGAGATGGAGATTGGTGAGGCTCACTTGCCTCGTCATAGACGATGGAGTTTAGATGACAAAGTTTGATAAATTAACTATCTCCAAAAGAATCATATCAATGAATGTTTCATGTGTCCTAAGAATCTTGAGTTTGTGTGCAAGTTGAATAAGGGTTTTTTTTTTTTTTTGAAGTTTCAATAAAAGGCAAATTTTTTTTTTCTAGTGAGATAATTGTATTAAAAATGCCAAGAAAATATAATTATATTAGAAAGGAACGAAAAAAATAAAGAACAAAACACATCAAATGTAACAATGGTGAGACTGAACCGCATCGTTTCCTTGCGATTTTACAACCGCATCCTCTTGCCTCTTCCACGTTTCTGCTTCTCTGGATAGTTGTAACTGATGGAGCAACTTTTTCTGTTATTGTACAACTTTATATTCATTGTCGACTTTCATTTCTCAAATGTAATGGTTTTGATTTTTAACAATGCTGAACTTTAATGGAAGATTTTCTCATCTGCTCTTGTGCACTCCGCCGGTCCATTCAGATCGGTGCCATCATCACAAAAAGAACCCGTGAAATTCAGGAGGTCCTGCCTTTGGAGAGTTCCAACCTTGTACGGTAAGGTGAAAATTACCACTCCTTACGACTCTTTACTGCTAGGGTAAGAAGCCGTTCTCCTATTTGCTACCACGTACAACCCTCAATTAACAAGTTGGTATGGGTAAGTGATAGAGCAATAAATTGGGTTGGATTGGACTCAACCCAGTAATCAATTGAGTAAAAAATGTCAACCCAAACCAAGTTTACAAGTCTGGTTTGATATGGGTTGGTGGGTTGGGTCAGGAATTACCACCCCAAGTGGGGTGCAGGGAAATAGTCAACTTAGTCAAAGCATTCGGACACAGACCTTACAAACATTTAATAAGGTAGACCCAAGTCTAACAACAACAAACATTTAATCTATAAGCTGTAGTTATTTTCATGTGTATATTATAGAATTCGCCAGCAGAGCAGATGCATGTACTGTCCAATAATTGAAGATGGAAAAGGACACAACACAGAAGGAAATGGGAAAGAGAAAACATTCCATATGATACTTCCACTTGTACGGGAAGCTCTAGGGACCCACATGTCACATGGCCGTACTTCTGGTGGATCTGGGCAGTCCATCTTGCTGGGATGCCATGCTGCAACAACTGCAGTAGTGATTCAACAGAAAGAAAATGAATAGGAGTTGATTTCTAGTCCTCATTTCTTTGTATTTTTCCTTCACCATGTGCTAGTGTTTGGACTAGTTTGGAGGAGACATATCATCTTCTGGCATAGTTTTAGGGCAGACTTTCTGTGTCCATACCTCCGTGCCAGCATGTGTATTGGCTTGTACTGAGACTCACCTTGCCACATTGCTAGAGAGTTAGATTGTTTCTTGAATTGCAACTATATGGTGGTTGACTCGCTGAGAATCCAATCAAGACATAGTGACTGCCCTTGTTAAGTCTATCTGGTTTTCATACCTCATTCCTCAAAGCAAACAACAAACAAGGTTGCCCAGAAACACTATAGGGTGGAACACCTTTGACTGCCAATCAAGCTTTTGTGTGCAGATTTTATGCAAATTTGAGTATGTATTTTTTTTCTCATATCAGAAAATATAAATCTTGCTAAACAACCTCTCTACCTCTCTAGTGTAGTCTAGCCATGTGGTGTTAAATTTTCTGTCAGTGGGTTCATTACCATCAAAGGATGTTCTTGTAGCATATTATTTGCACAAAATCACATACACCCATTTCATTTTCCACTGTTAAATTCATTTAGATGTTGCAGGCTAATGACCTACATGACATTGGCTCTGGTGCAACATCTCATATTGAGAGAGATAATTATGGGCAATGCTAGAAAATTGATAATCACATGTATTTGTTGTTTCTAAGGTGCTTTAAGCATGAAAGATCCATATAGAACTTACGGATGGTTTATGTGCAATCAATAGAAACAATACTTACATAAGTGGCAACGTCTTTAACATAGCAGAGGAAGGTCAAACTCATGTGAACCCTCTTATCTTTTCAATTTCAACCGTTTATTTTACCACTCTACTCTCATGATTTTAAGTAGTGGTTCCCACCAACTAATTTGGAGTATGGACAACCCTAATGGAGAGAAGTCTTATTTTGAAGCATATAAATACATAGCAGGGGCCAGTGACAAAATTTAAACCACTCAAAACGAAAGTCCTGCTTATATTGGCTCTAGGCTAAATTTCACTCTGATAGAACTTGCTCTCATTATCAAATTGATAACATGTGAAACATACAAATAAAATCCACAAAACATTGAGAATGAAATTATGTGCTTGGCTTATGCATGATCAATCTAAAAGTAGCATTCTAGCTCCACTTGAAATGAAATTCGGTCAAGAGCATAAACCGCTACGAGACACATTTTAAGCAGTTTGAATTTTTCAAGTTATGACCCCATGAATGCATGCATTTCTCTAATTTCCAACATCTGAGGATCTGAACTACTTGATTTGACCTGAAAGGCGCCCTTATAGAGTCCAAGGAACCCAAAACACATACTCGCATGGATAAGCACCGACA
Source organism: Umbellularia californica (assembly GCA_028538565.1). Classification (NCBI taxonomy): domain Eukaryota; kingdom Viridiplantae; phylum Streptophyta; class Magnoliopsida; order Laurales; family Lauraceae; genus Umbellularia; species Umbellularia californica. Next base: position 13,359,217 of record JAPQWN010000008.1, on the reverse strand, counting down.
TGCGCCCGAATTCTAATCCATGGGCCATGTGCCATGAGCAGGTTAGATCAAACAAAGATAGGTCCCACAGAGTCAAATTAGATGGTCAGGATGAAAAGATCTTATCTTTTCTCCTTAACCATGAATTAGAAACAAGGCCTTTCCTTGTCTAATTTCCTGCCTATAATTTCGCGGCTGTTGTCACTTGACACTGAACACGTTCTACTACTAACCAGAATTTCAACTTAATAGTTACAAAAGTCATCTTCTGTCCATGCCTTAAGTACCAAACAACATACAAGGATAGGTTTTCAGTTGGAACCATGAAGCAAGATGCCCACGTGCTATTCCTTCTAATGGAGCTTTATGATCTGGTGGAAAAGGCTACGCTGCAGTTGGCCAAGAAAATCTGGTATTGATAACAACAGGAGCATTAGAATTGTATTAAGCTGGTTATTGTCACATCTAGGAGACTAAAGAGTCCCACTCTTAGGGTCAAGTGAAGCAAACAAAAATGCTTTATTGGTAATCTAACACCTTTCATCTGTTCTTTTAGACTTGAGATTAGTAAATTAATCAAAAATTCTCTTTCCTACATATGCTAATTAAATATGTTACAATTTCTGTTTGCGAACACCATTTTCATACAATCTTTACGTACAATTCATTGTTACTACATTTGCTTATACTAGTCATATAGATGTCATTTTAACTATAGAAGATGATAATTCAAGGTCAGCATAGAACGCACATGTCTTGCGTGCCCCAATAGATGGGGCACCTAAGTCCACACTACCCAAAGGCCTTCCTAGATCTACATGAGACTAAAGAAAAATCAATGGTACAAAGTAACTAAAGTCTTTGCTCATTCTTGCCGTCTCATGTCGGCTGAGGCTAAATCGTCAAGGTGTGTTTGCCTAGAGGCCTTTTTTCCCCTTTATTTTATCATTATGAGTTGACAAATGATAATATTAGCACGATTTTGTGGTCTTAATCCACTCTTGTGATCATGTTCGTAAGTTTAAAGTTCTACATGAAGTCTATTTCCTTTCATTTCAACCAACCAAGACTCAAACCTAACTATATCTCATCAATTAGATTTTGATATTCGTTTTCGACTCTCCTACTAGCTAGAGATGATGTTATTGGTGCGTCATTGGCAAATATGATTAGGTAACTTAAGGTCCAAATTGCGATTAGAGATGGCAATGTGCCATAAATGGCAAAAGTGTGTTATGTTTAACCAAACCCACCCCACCATTTTGTAACCCATGCATTTGCATGAACATACAAATTATGTTGGTTCATTAAATGATTAATATTTCTTTCGAATCAACAAGAGTAGGATATAATTAGGAAAAAGGAAAAATTGCAGTGACTTGAAATCATTAGTAGGAAAGTTTAGTATCACATATCCTATACCCATAAAAAGTTACATGGTGACCATCTTCAAATTCTAACCTATTGTTCCCCGGCAACATGAAAGCATCGAAGAATGTCTGATACTAATTTTGATCAACGTAATGATGATGTTTAGAAAAATAACTCATGTATTTCTAGGGGAATTAAGCCTGAAAATTGAATATTTGTATATACATATATCTGTATGAAGGTGGAAGACAGAGAATACTTGTCAATTTAAAAGGTGAATGACAACCATTTCATTTCATATCCAGGCCTATAACAAATTCATTCAACCATTTCATTTCATATCCCTGGCCTAAACAAATTGTTGTTTAATTGAAATGATTAGCTCCTACCTTTTAAAATATGTGCCCCTCATTTTTGGCAACCAAATCCTCATGGATTCCTTTACTGATTCTTTCCAAGGATTTGAAATTTTCATGTTTGAAAATTGTACATTTTTAAGGATTTGGACAAGTTGGGAATCCTCATTTTTAATAAATTTCAAGTCTATCATCCTCCAATAGGATTTTAAAATCCTCAATTTTAAAGATCTATGCATCAATACTAGTTTTTCTAAGATATCGATGTGAAACCCTCATCTATTCAAACCCTTTAGTAATAAATCCTCATATATATGTAGCAGTCAGGCATCCTCAAATTTGTGGATTGCTTGATATGAAACGTGCCCTAAAAATAAAAATGTGACAGATTGAAGTAATTTTTTTTTTTAGCGCGCGCCTATGCGTTCTTGGTTTTCTTATATAAGTTACTTGCTTATACCTATAAATAGAGTGGGCTTAGTTTTACAAAACTAATAAGTATGGGAACAATCTAATATATACAATTATTATTTTAAAAGGATAGTCTAGGAAAAATAATATGTATATATATATAGAGAGAGAGAGAGAGAAGAATTTGGGCATGGCCATACATATGTAGGGATGTAAATGGGTACCCGATTATTCGATTATCCGAATGTTCCAACCCGTTAAAACCGGGTCTGGGTCCTTATTTGGGCCCCAATAAGTAAATAGGTTCATGTTCGGTTCCACCTTAATTCGGACCAGTGAATCGGAGGCCCGACAAATTACCTCAATTTTAGAAAATATTTCCTAAAAATCATGTTTTCTTTTAATATCATTCTCTATCTATATCTGGACCCAGATGCAGACCCCGTATATGGTTCTGGTTCCGATTCCGGAGCCAAGAAAGTGGTTCCAAAGCGGTTCCGGGTTTGGATCCGGATCCGGATCCAGTTTCATCTTCTCCTTAACAGTTCCGATTTTGAATCCACCATGGACCCGGACCGGAGCAGACCCATTTACAACCGTCTATACATGGGCTTGTCAACTACTGATGGTTGTCATCAGCAATCAGTGCCCCCTGTGAGCTCCATAGCCCTTAATCTAGGAAGCTTTATATCTCCATCCCCTACTGATCAACTTGCATCCAGATGGGCTCCACATGCAAAGTTTGCAACTTCTAGAAGCAGCATACAGTTGGACATTTTTCCTCTTTGGAATCATTTGACACTAGAACACATCGGATCGTAGAGAATATGTAATAAATGGAACTTTCTGCTATGGCCCACGACAAAAGTGAATCCATTTCACACTGGTCGGCTTATGGAATCGGTTCGCGCAACAGGTTTCTTCCATGTAGAACAATCAAAAGGCTAAGACCTGTGCCCAGCCCACTGGAGCCAGACTCCAATCCTGATAAAGATTTCAGGGTCATGAAAGCCAGACACATCTAATCACAGAACAGGTCTTGCTCAAACAAATTAAATCACAATTATAGTTCTACGTGCAATTTGACCCACCTAATCATCAAGTTGAATTTCTAGTATGAGTTCATCTGAGTTGAGTCGACTTGGCAGAGTCATGGTGAGCCAACAACTATGTTCGCCGAGTAATTTAAGTTAGATAATTGATAAGACCATACCTACCAGTCGAATAAGGAGCCGTTATTGATTTCTGCTTGATAGTTGATAAGACCATATTCACATTCGACTTAACCGCAATAAACTATAATGCATGGATAAAAGAAGACCGCTAAACTTTGTGGCCCTAAGATGAAGAGTTAAAGTGATCAAATCACGGCGATATTAGATCACCCCCTCACTAATCTATCTGATTAACACTAAAAAAAATTAAAAAAATTGGGGCAAGGTTTAAAAGGCAAAATAATGGGTTTGTACACGGCTACCTAAAATGAAGAAGGGGGGTCATCTGAAAGTGAAATGGGGCCAATGGGAATGAAGGTGTCGTTTTCAGGACAAGGGTCTTGCGTCTTGTAAAGATTCCATGCCTCCCACGGCAGTGACGTGGAGTGGGACCCACAAGGTCAGAAGGGCAAAGCAGCCGTGGGGCCCCACCAGACTGATGCGGACTAACGACGATGGAAAAGACACGGCCCTCGCTCTCCTGTCGCTGTTGAAGGGGGATTTCCATTATTCTACTCCTCCCATTATTATTCCTCCCATGTCCTTTTTTTTTTTTTTTTCTTTCTTAATATTTTTATATTTTCTCCCCCAAACCCAACTCTTCTACTTTAATGATCTCACAAACACCTAATCCAATGCTTTTAATTAATTTATTTATATATATATTTATATTTATATTTTAATGTCTTAGTTTCATGATACATTTCTATGCCATGTTGTGGGGTTGGTGGACTCTTCGGCCGTATCATCTATCGCCTTTGTTGAATGGCGACCATGAGTGGAGCAATCATGGCCTGCCATATCAACCTCTGCGTAAACATAAATCACATTCACATATTCTCCATTCAATTCAAATCTCAAAATTCAATATTAGCGGCAGACGTAGCAGACCCTGATTGGTCTACCGTGCAAAAAAGGCAATAGAGGATCCGAACTCGATCGGGTTGGTTAGATTTGGGTCCATTGTGGATTGGGGCATGGAGTACTATTTATTATCAATTTAGTAAATGGGCCTTGAATCAGCAGATCCAATTGGACTTGAACCAAATTGACTTGTCCAATATGGACTTAATATTAAGTCCTAGTTGGGGCGATCGAACCGGGGTCTGGATCTTGGAGCACTCTTAAAGATTCTTGCAAAAAAGAAAGCAATGGAGCCAAAGATCCAACCCCTCTTACTTTTATAGAAGAGAGCAAATCAAAAGAGGAAACAAGGAGAAAAGAAAAGAGGTAAGTGCTAAAATTTAGCTATTTTCCCAAAAGAAAGATATTTTGAGAAAATCTCTCCAAAAAAGAAGGAAACTGATGGGTTCTTATTGGACCTGTCCATGATAGAAGGTCCAAGGGAGATGTGGGATCAAAAGAGGCTCACCTGAATTGGGGATGATTAAAATTCCATCCCCATGTATCATCCTAATTACAAGCTCAATAGCCTAACCTAGTGGGGTTAGGATGATTGGACGGGGTGAAACGCTACATAATCGCCTCATGTCCAGGTTGGGCCCTTCAATCTCCATCCCCCTTGGGTCCCATTGTCACAAGTAGGTTCCGCAGCCATCCACTGCATCACCATTTCAATGCACCTGATGCATATGTATTGTCTCAAATTATAAATATAGACTGACAAACGAGTAAGGTAAATACAATTTGGATAGGGACCCAATTAGATATGGGCTTGGACTGGCAACTGAGAAAGAAATGAAGGGATTCATACCCAAATCTTTGGCATTGCCTGAGTTCTTTGAGAATCCGGGTAATCAGGGTTCCATTTATAGCCTTGTTGACTGTTGTCAATGGCATACACATATGGTATGAATGATCCTTGGGACATATCTTACATGAATAGAAAATGATCAAGAGATTAGTAAAAAATTGCAATATGAATCTTATTCTCAATGAATCAGAAGTTCATGATGGCTAATTCATATCTCTATATATGTATATAATATGGACAGGTGGAAAAGTAAAAGCTAAATGAAATATGGCCTCAGCAATATTGAAGATGATGATGAAGTTGGTAGAGATTACCTAATTATCATATTACCTAATTATCATATTATTTAACTAATATGAGCCTCATGTTTGTCAACATCTCTAATCTAATTCTCATTTGGCACCCAAATACACATGTAAATGAAACTAATTATCTTTTGACCACTATGAATGGACAACGACATCAACCCAAGTGGATAATCCCAACCTTTGAGGGTCTTGTTTTCTAATAATATGGATCTTAATAAAAATCGACCTACGCTTAAACCCGTCTTTTGTCCTTCAAAATAAACTGTTTAATACTTACCCAATCCATGTTTATTTTGAGATTACATGCATCTAATGCAGGGTCTACGATCGAGCAATAGATTCAGCACTACATTCTACTTTCTACATGAAACATGGAATCAACCCATACAAAGTGTGATAAGCATCTTTCAATTCCAACTTAAATTATTAAACCAAAAAAAGATTTATGAAACACATGATCAACCTGTAGACTCTTTTCTAAACCCTCTATTCCTCAAAATAATCATGAGTTTTTAGGAATTCAACATAAAGTATACGAATTCAATATAAAGTCTACCTTCACCCGCCATGTGGTGTATGCCTTGGTGGACTCATATCTTGATAGCGACCATGGTCAACACATGTCGTGCGGCCATTGGTGGGACACCACTATGCTGTTTGGGAGGAAGCAGAGAGTATTATTAAGATGAATTAGTGAAAGAAGACCATTAAAAGGAAGAAGGAATTTATATAGATATAATGTTGTTGATAGCCAAATAACAAAAGGGTTCTTTACAACCTTTGGGCCCAAAAGCGTGTGGTAACTTTCAATCTAGCACTTGTTCATGAAAAGGGTAGACAAATGAGAAAGGGTTCACGAGAGAACACTGGAGCAAATACAAAAGAAAAGAAAAGATTCCAAACTGAGAGGGAGAGCTTCACATCACATACCTCCCCAAGAATGGTACCTCATTGCCTGCCTGACCCCGCCAACAGCTCATACTGCAAACATCTTGTTGGAGAATTACTCACCTGGATGATATACCAACTAATGGCATGGCTTTTTCACACCTTTTGCTCCCAATTTAATAATCCATGGCGGAATTTTGACTTTTAGAACCTCTTGCATTGCACACGGACTTTATTATTGGACCGTCAAAAGAAGTTGGGTCATCGAAAGACTAAGACCACTGAATTAAAGACGCCAACTAAACACTGTTTATCTTTCGACCTTCTGAGAAGTCTTGTTCAAGCCTTTCTATCATCTCTTCTTGGGGTAAAGGTTTTGTGTTCTTTTATAAGCAATGGTACCTAAAAGAATGATAGTTAAAATAAATCTTTTAATATACTATGAAAAGAATTTCTCAAATTACGTTGGTGAGGTCGCACTCACATGTGGCCACTGGAGTCTGCCCCTATATATATATATATAGTAGAGCTCTCCTAAGCTGAAGCTTATCTTATCCTAAGCTGGAATAGTGATAATACCACAAATCAAAGTTGATTATAACTGTTTTTTGCATGATGGAACTGAAAAATCTAGTTCTAATTGGATTTATCTTTATTTTGGAGATAATCATCATGCAAAAAACAACGATAATCAACTTTAATTTATGGAACCAGCACTGTCTCAGCTTAAGATAAGGTAAGCTTCAGCATAGGAGAGCTAGCCCCATATATATATATATATATATAATACCAATTTATAACTTGATATATGGGTCGTAGGTCGGGCCCTAATATAAACTGATAAATTTAACAATTTGCTTGATCTCACTATGCTAGAATCAGTTGGCTGGCCCCACCATATTTTGACCAATAGTAAAGAACGAGCTTGCACGGACTGTGATCATTTGGATTGGCCCTATCCAAAATAATCCATTTGGGCATTTTAAATATTCTTAACGTACTCTCTTAATTTCTTCACTAAAACACACACACACAACGCACACTCTTTTTAACATAAGGATTAAGGACATATATTTTAGTCTTCTCTTTAAAAAAAATGCACAATGAAATTTACTCCCCCACCCACACATATGGGAAGAGTGGCAGACCAAGAGATTGATTACTTGACAGCTGAGTGAGATGTAGAGTTGCCAACCAACTAAGCAACCCCTTATTTTCTAAATTAACATAAAATCCATTGAAAATGTTGGGTAGGCAATCAAACGATGTTTTAGCATTTCTTCTGCAGTTATTTATCCTTTAAGGGGGCATTTGTTTGGAGGAACTTTAACAAGAGAATTCTATATATTGGGAATTTCTATCAGCAACCAACGGTGTCCCAAGCAAAGTGAATTCCTCATTTATTTAGTGAGTTTCCAAAAATCCAGCCTTGAAAAATATTACCTTAGCCTTACAAAATCCTTCACATTCCGGCTTTCAACTGTATGGGGGTGTTTATTTTAAACATTTGTGAATAATTCAGCTGGATAGCATTTGGAAAACTCAGACATCCCTTAACATAAATTCTCTTCTATCTCAAGGGGTTGGGCATTATGAAAAAACAAAAAAGAAAAAGAAACTGCATGCAATGTTTATGTTTAATGCATGCATGCATGCATGCATTTGTGTCTATTGTGTATGTTTATTACAGGGCCATGCATTGACCTAAGAGCCCTGTGTCGTAGTCATATGCTATCCAATGCACTTGTGTGCATGTCTCCGCCAGAGCACCATGACTGCGACCTGGCAAGACGCGTTTAGAGAAAAATGAGGAAAACAGCAGTCAGGTGCATGTGACTATGCACGATGGACGGCTATAAATGAATTCTGTAAAATGAAACGGATTTTGTAGGCTTTTTTTTATATAATTCAAGGTTCACATACACTCAGTGATTAAAAGTTCAAACCAATGAAGTTGAATTGGAAAATTCATTCATTGAATGCACAAACAATTGGGTTGGATTCATTTGAATAGCCTCAATGAAATTTTATTGAATTAATCGATAACACTAAGAGGTCTTTCATTTACACCCGTTTAGATATGTAAATAATTAATATGTGCAACATTTATGCATACTTACATTTTTGTACATGCGCCAATGAGGTAAGTATCAAAATGGTGTTAATGAGGCTATTTTCATTTAAAAATTTTCACACCTTAAAGTATTGAAATGATGACATACCTCTTTGGCTAAGATGGTGTTCAGATAGAGGATGTCAGATATATGTAGATTTTATAAATGCAATCCGACCCGTTCAATGCTCATTCATGTAAAAGTGGTGCTTTCAAGTAAGTATGGTATTGCATTTCCTAAAAATCTTATTTGCATATCCCAAGCATGATAGACAAACAACAAGAGGTTAGGAAGTAAGGATTTTTTCTTTTTCCTTTTGTTGTTTTATTTTTATTTTTTATTTTAGGAATCCAACCAGTGAAATAACTTCATTTCTTCTCACAAAGTTTATATACAATCTCTTTTTGGGCCCCTACACAGAAAATGCTGAAGAAAAGGCATGAATTAAAAATAGTTACAAGATGTTGACTATCTATCTAGCTAAGAAGGTTAATGAAGAGAGTTAGAAAAGTCCTAAAATCATTCTAGGCTTAATCATTGTGGTCTTGCTCACAGACAGTACTAACATATATGCTGATTATGACCCCTAAAGAGGGTAACTCGTGAGTTGTGGATCCCTCCAAATGCTTAGCATAAAAATAGATCCAATTGTTAGCTAGTGTCGTGATATCTATTGCAATATTAAGGTTGTGAGCTCGAGTCATAATATTACCATTCAATTAAAAAGAATATCAGTGATATATGTTGTGAAAGTTATAAATGAAAATGAGAATTGGAGTACTATTTGAGTTATCTACATTTTTTTTAATTTAATACAGAAGGTTTTATTTAATATGTATTAGATTGTTTTGAATTGTTTTATTTAATTCTATTTGTTTGAAAAATCTCCTCGTATCTATTTCATGTGAGAAATTGATCAGAACCAGCCTTGCGACAATGCTTATACAGATCACCTCAAGTATTCATGTTCATCCCAAATTTGTAGGTTGAGTACATCATCAACTCATGTTCATCAGACTTGCATCACCATCAATCAAAAAAGGAATTGTCACCTTCAAACTAGTAAGGTCAGTGGTCCACATCCAACCAGTACAATCAACTGGCATAGATGACCACAAACTTTGCTGAGCTTACCTTAGAATTTCCTTCCTCACTTGATGCCAGAGAGAGAGAGAGAGAGAGAGGGAAATAGCTGGTGCTTACATGGCTTTGAAATGAACTGTGCATTGTGCAAGCTTTTCTTTAATGCAATAATGTCATATATTCCCTTTCACTTTGTTGGACAAGTTGTATGTGGGTGCTTTTTCATAGTGTGGCTTGTGTTTGGGAAATTAGAAGACAGCTCCACGTAACCAAGATATTCCATGGGGCCTCCAATCACCGCTGGAAAGCCTCATTTCAGAATGGAGACATGGTAGGAAAAGCCTTGAGCACAATGGGTCCAAAATCCCATATCATCGGATACCATAATTTAAGTAACTAGAACTCTGACTCCACCCTATGAGAGGCCTACATCTGAATTTAAATCGCCCAAGATCAATATTCTCCCTCCTATCTTAAGGCTTAAAAGTTGTTTGATTGAAATTGGGTCCATTATCAAATTGATTATATATAATACAACATGTAGCGAAATTGGGTCTATTATCAGATTAATTATATATAATGCAACATGTGGTGAAACTACTAATATTTTATTTATATGCATATGTAAGAGAGAGAGAGAGAGAGAGAGAGAGAGAGAGAGAGAGAGAGAGAGATCTATGACACAAAGGAGGTCAAGTCCTGATAGTCATTCCTTTGCATCGTGAAGAATCTTTTGTTATCTTATCTGTTTGTTTGCCCCCAGCTTGGTGCATCTGTTGTACACGTACATGTGAGTTCTGCTATTAAACAAGCCTGACAGAGAGGGAAGGGACAACTTTTAGGGCCTGCTCTCTTTAAGCATATAGATAAACTCTCTGGATCTGATTTCTGAATTCCATGCATGCATCATGTGATGAGGCCCAGAATGGTTGAAGGGTGTGTTAAGAATACTGATCAGTCAACCATCATCTAGACACGGTTGCCACTACTCTACTTGGCTTCACTGAAATAAAGGGATATGTATCTGATGAAATCATAGGATACAGTGTACTTTTCCAACTTTAAAAATAGAATACTTAGGTAAGTAGAGTCTATAGTCCAAACACTCTAACATTGGCCTAGCTAAAACTTTTCGGAAAAATGAAGAATATTGGATTAATAAGGATAGTTCCTTCTAGAAGGGTTTTCATTCAAGTAGTACTGATGTAAAAAAAAAAAAAAAAGTTCTCCTACGGCACTGTGCTTTCATCAATGCAGTCCGTTTGATACTCTTTCCTTTACATTATCTGGCATCAAGTCCAATTTTATACTCCTTGAATCTTCACTTACCGTTGGGTTAAATCTCAAGAAAATTTACGATTAAGATACAATTAATTTTAAGATGGTTAAATCAAGGGTTAGGATAATTTGGTGAGGCTGATTTTCTAGATCTCCTTGGTTCATGAGAAGACGTTTCTATGTGACATTCTCTCATTGAAAAACTTGCATCTAAGCAGGCCCCACGAGATGGACTGCATGGCCATTTTGTGTCGACCCGGCTTGATATCCATTCATTTTGTTCAATAGTTGCTTTGAGGTAAAAATTAAAATACCTGTGGGCAAGTTGATTTCCCAATCCCAATCCACTGGTAGATTAGTGGTAAGACACCTCCCAGTCTTCCATAAAAACAGCCCGGGATCAATCCCTAGCTTTAGTGTTGATGGTGTAGAACTTGGGTGAGCGTACGGGCACGAGAGAGAATACTTACTAGAGAAATAAAAAAAGATACAGCTGTTTCCACCTCCAGTTTTAATAAATCCACAAATTAAGAGTACCCATCAGCAAAAAGGCCTTGAAAATCTTTCAACTTAATTTGTTTTAGAGATCGAAGTAGCATCAAATTACATCATATAGATTATTTTAGAGAAACAGGTTTAAAAGAATTTTCCATAAGCTTCTAAAAACGGCCAAACAACATAACAATAATATCAACAGAAAACTTCACACGAAACAGTATTTTCTGCAGCTATTATTTCTCAGAACTGACAAACAACCATTATCGGAGCAGCAGTGATGTGTGTACCAGTCCCACCCCAATTATTTTTACTAAAAGTGACTGATAGGGTGCCTCAATAAACCAATTTCAATGATCACATTAGGACCCTAATTTTTCAACATGCACGTCAGCAATAGCCACTAATATATCTAAGACCTGAACCCAATAATATTCTCATCCCTGGTTTAAAATGGAAAGAGAATTGAATTAAGATAGGAAGCAGCAATTATCATAACGGCCAAAATGAATTAGATAACATGACAAATTTGAGAAATGTCAACCCAAAAAAAGTTGAAGAAACCTTGATGCAATTTGAATCATTTATCTTGTTTTTTTGCTTTTGATCATCAATCAGGAAAAGGAATAGCTTGACATGATAATTAAAGAGAGAGATCTCTCTTTCTCTCTCTAGTTCCATTTTCTACTTTCGTTGGGTCTGTTGGCATTTTCTCTAAAGGGCCTATTTATTTCATCTAATTGAATTCCAAGAAATTATAAGAAAAAAAAAAAATCAAAGGTGAATATCGAAAAATGGCAATCAAATGACCTCCCCCCGTTTAATGAAAAATAAATCAAGGGTTATGTCTGTTTTGTTCAAGTTTCTAACAATTGAGCCAAACATAATATCCATTCACCATTTAACTTCCCTTCTCTTCTAAAGGAAATTTTTTTTTTTGAAAAAAGTCAGTCCTATGGGCCCCACAGAACCAAATAACCAGACTTCTATTTGAAGGGTCAAAGATCCTATGAATTCCCATTTCAAAATGGGGAAAAGGGATTTGAAGATTTTCCCAATCCAAAAGGCAAGTTCCAAAATAAAATGGAGAAGAGTAGCTTCACACAAATATTTTTTAAACAAACTTTCGGTTCATTAGGTTTAGAAATCGAAAGATATCTTTCATGACGCTCTATACTTTCGGCTTCATAATTTAATTGAATTGGTGAGGCATTTCTCTTTCAAATCAGCCAACCCACGCAACTGCTATCAATGCCTTTTTTGACTTGCAAGGTTCCTGATCTCTCTTCTTTGGATGGGTCAAATCTATTCTTTCCCCCTCTACTATCATCATGTAATTTCATTTTTATCGAAACCCGCTGCTGGTGGATGAGTGGTAAGGCACTAACCCCATTATACATTAGATTCGAATTAATAATATTAGATTATGTTAAAAAGTTAAATATAAGATGACATATAATTTTCCGGTTTGCAGTGGAAGTAAACCAAGATACTGGGTTAATCAGACTCTTTAACAAGCGGGTTGGGTCATCAACTCAATTATTTTGGACATTGGACATCCATGTAGCTGTTTTTGCTTGTTTATTTTCTTTTCTGTTCCTAAAACTTTGAATAAGGCTGCTCATGATCTGGCCAAGCATCGAAGGGCTCGACCGCAGATCCCACATTAGCCCGAATTTCATAACACGGCGCACTTTTCAAGCTTGAGAATTTGATAGGGATGGACTCAGTGGCTCATAATCCTTATGAGGGCTCGGTTCCAGGGTCAATGTCCACCTCCCATTTCGTGCCCAGACCAAAGCTCATATGATATGAGTTCATCTGCAATCCAGTCCATTACCCCTGACTACACACTTTCCTCTACTTGAGGTTTGGACCCACGGTTTCATGATCCAGGCCATTGATTTATGTGGACCCGCACCAAACCAATTCCAAATATTTCCGACAACCAGTCTGCCTTTTGTACATTTTGGGAACCTGATCTGTTTTTATCTAGAACTGAAGTCCACCAGCTAAAGTGTGTAATGCCATGGGTCAATCCTACCAAAACGAATGTTGTGATAGAAAACGGTAATCCATTATAATATATTAAACTAGAAGGTTTTGGATCTAATTTTGACCATGTTTCCTAATTTTAACCGGAAGTTATTTTCAGTTTCTACAACCGCTAAGAAATATAAAACCTCATCATACACGTGATTAGCACGAGTTTTTGTGCTAGTGGGTACTTAAGCCCAGGCTCTGAACTTTAATATTTCCACTGTGAGACTCGTTTAATCCAAAGTATCCCTCCTTTTCTTTGGAGGTAATGGGCTCTCCCGATTTTAACTGGATCTACTGCCTTGACTGGGTCCCACCAGATTTCACAAAGTGCAGCACATAAAGATCAAAGAAATGTGAATCCTCCTTGAAAATAACTTTAAGCCGCCTCCTATCATGAAAGAGAGTAAGGTCCATGTCTTATTTTTCATTTTTACTATTACATGGGAGGAATTGTAAACTATCTTCGTCCTCTACTATATTCCTCCGCCACTTCCACTAGTGGCGGAGGTCGATCTTGTGAGAAACCATATACCAACCCAAAAGCTTAAGCTAATAGGTGGAAGGCCCATACAGATATATTAAAACATGTCAAGCCTATTACTTAAGCGATATGGGATGTGGGACTTCCCAACAGATCTTAAGTGTCTGGGATGTCCCTTACCACTGAGCTATCTGGCATTTCTCGGCCTTTGTTTAAATTACCCTAGAATAATTCTTAGTGAAATCCCACCATGCATTATTAAGTCCACAATAAAAGGAAAAAAAAAAAAAAGAGGCACTTATAAAGAATCCTTACTCTATCAACAAGCAACTAAACAGTTTGGATGGAAAGCAGAGGTCCACATTGAACATTGAAAAATCTTCAGCCATAGTTTTCTAGTGTTTTTCCCTATCAACAGCAGGGCTCATTGGATCAATGATCTGAATCCCCACACAGTTTGGCCCGCATCTACAGAATTACATGTCCTGATGCATTAAGGATCCACTATTCGTCCCATCTATGTGAACTAAAAATTATATTGGTCAGGCCAACCCAATGGACTGCATGAAACAAATCAAAAGTAGGCACTGACACACTAGTAGGCCAGAGCTTGCTGGATGAGCTCCTTGCTACCCATCTAGTCAAAAAAATGAAAGAGATAGCCAACATAAATCACAAAAACAGATCATAATCATAGTTTTCTAGCCCAACAGATTACCCAGCCAGTTGTTGGTTTAAGTCGAGCAGGACAAAAGAGGTGACTATCAGAACTTATGATGCACAGATACTTCAAAAGGGGCATGGTATTGTGTCATATTGTATCCAATACTTCACTTTTTTTCGTAAAATCTGGGTTCGTGACATGTCCATGGGGTGTCCCTACCTATCTAGGCATCATAGATCAAAACAGTGAACAAAATTTAGATATTTAATGATAAATATTTATAAACTTATATTAACAAAAACAAATATGTTGAAATTTGAAAGATCTAACAAAATCATCTTTATCTGAAAATAACTGCTCAAATTTTCTTATGAATTGTAATTTCTGTCCTCTGCTGTTGTTCAAGTATTAACTTCCTTCCATTTTCTTAACACAAGGCTAATTTACAATTCAGTTGTTGTATTAACATGTAAGGATTAAAATGATCTTTTAAATTGACCCGGTTGGCTAGCCCAAACCAGGATAGCTCAATCTGAGTCGCAAGTCAACCAGGCGGGTCAACCAACACTCATCCAAATTGTGTGATTGGTTCCCTAGTTGACCCACCATATCAGAAAATTATGGTCACAATTACTGCCCTTGAGCAGATGACTAGCAACATCTAATGGTGCTAATCTTCAGTCAAAGCCAAATCAAACAAGCCGACCAACATGCCACGCGCCACCTTTACAGACTTGCAAGTACAAAGACATCAAGCTATATGTTCATTCTAAACATCAACCCAACTGGAATTAGCTATTAACCAACAAAAGTTAAAGTGTAAATGGAAAGAAAACATTAAACATTTCAAACCACAGGAATCCTTGGCTCCCCCAGGTTCACAAATGACTCTGCCCGGGCCATGCGACCCGTCGCTACATTCCATGATACAAGGTGGTTCATGAATATGTTCACATATTTCACTCTGTTATCCTGTTCATGTATTCCCAATGATAGTCAGCAACTCTTACAGATCAATGAAGCCAGTTGTTTCACTCATATAGAGATTTCGGGTGGAACAGGAAAATCGTATCCGGTCAATGCAGTTTAATTTTCCTCTCCAACCCAAATTCCATGCACCCAAATTCATGGAGATTTCAGTACATCCAAATCAGCCTTTAAACTTTAAGGCCACACAAATGAGTGAAAGTGAAGGCTTCTCCAAAAGGAATGCAAATTGTCTATCATCATCAGTTGGTAGAATTATTATTTTTTCATGATCATGAATTGACTACTTGAAGGAACATAAAAGATGATTTTATTCATACCTTGTAATCGTGATAATAGGCATGCTGCAAAATTAAGTAATCAACAAATAATTATAAGCTCTTGCCATGAATGAGGACCCCCATCCTCACCCCATTTGAAATAATTGTAATTCATGAACAAGGACCCATTTGAAATAATTGATTGGAACAAATGAAAAAGAAAAAAGAATGCATCCTTCAACTTACCTCCCACATATCCAGACTGATGATCGGCTGCAAAAGATTAAATGATTAAAAGGATCAGCAAAGCAAAAATAAATAAGAGTTCGCGTAACCTGAGAAGCATATAGAAGAAAGAAAGAGCCATGCTACTTGTCCCGGATGAAATCCCGGGACAAGTCCCGATTCCACATGGGAGGGGCACCAGCAAATGACCTTTTTGCCCCTCCAATGTGGAAATCGGGATTTGTCCCGGGATTTCATCCGGGACAAATAGACATTCTCATAAAGAAATCACACGAGACAATCAGAGATTAACGTACTATGTCACCAACACAAAGCGGATTCACAGCATTTGAAGTTTTAACCACTGCAAGCCTTTTTTCTTGGGTTTTCACTGATGCACAGTAAGATGGATGAGTAAACATACTAAAGCAAACTTGGTGAAAGATGTCATAGCACAGACATCCCAAGAAGAGAAGTCGTCTAAGTAGTGTGGCATAAATATTGCAAAGAGTGACAGGAGATACTAGCTAAATAAGGCCAGCAAAACATTTGCCAAATTAATTATAGAATTTTCTTCTTTTTTCTTTTTGTAAAACCAGGTTCAAGTGGGTTAATGGAAATGTGAGTTTTTGAGCATAAAAGGCATGACAGCCTGACTCCGTTAGAAGTAAGGTTCTCCTCTATTTGTCAGCAAGCCTGAATTTTATCTTGTAAGAGGAAACATGATGACAACAATTTCATAGAGACTGGCAGATACTTTGAACAAACTTCCATAGCTAATGACCTTGATGGTTCGTATAGACTTCCTCTAGGTCATCAAAATCCAATAAGAGTTGAGATAAGGGAAGACCCCATTAAAATCACAAATGGGGCCCAGTAGTGCACCTTTTGCTGAGCCAGCCACCATGTGGTGCGCCAGCTGATAGTGACCCCTGGCAGCACCTTTTAAGCTATGAAGCCTAGATATAGGGATCCGGGATACGACTCCTCACTTCTGAAAATTTAGGCCGAAGATATGGATACGGGTGTCCTAATTTTTTCTTTAGATAACTTTTGAATCGATGAAATTATCATTGTTTTCATCCCTTTCTAGCATTTTTTATGGTGAGAAGTTAAAATATTTAGATAAAAACTATATGAACTAAAGGACTTCATAAGTAGGATATGTTAAACTTGTTCCCTAGAAGTATCGGTGCAGTATAAGGTACCAATCCAAGTGTTGTATCGGTCTGATATGGATACATCGAGCTTGTACAAGTATCTGAGTATCATAGCTTTTAAGTGATAAGAGTCTTAAATAGGACACTTCCCAAATTCGGTTCCTATCATGAATTGGCAACCTAAATTCGAACCAAAAAGGACTTTCTGAGCCAATCAAGCATCCAAAGCATTCTATTGACTCCCACGAGCCTCCTCGGAGATTTCCAAGGCATTCGAGCATCCAGAGACTTGAAGAGGACTTTCAGAAGTCGAGATTTCACCTTCTAGTTCTGAAGAAGACTCTTGCACCATTGATTTGAGATTGTAAAAAGGAAATCAGAGGTTCCTTACTTTTGCATCGGGAAAGTCTAGTGCCTAGCACATAGAAACAAAGGAAATCAATAAAAAGAAATTATCACCTAATTGTCTGATTTCTTCTCTTCCTTTTTCTACTTTATTTCTACACTTCAATTTAAATCTTAAGATTTTACATAAGAGGTCCATTAAATGCTGGATAAAGCGTTTATTAATATACCTTATTAAGAAGAATGGCATTTTATTTATAAGAAAATAATTCAACCTTCTCCACAGTATACATAATGCAGTCATTTCTAAGAGAAGATTGGACACTGAACCTGATAATTTAGTGTGACCTTGCAAGTTCAACATGAAGTTGGGTGGTAATTGAGATTGAAACACCTTCTGCAGATGTAGATTCTCACCCCCTTCAAATACATACTTGCTACAATGTTGCTCAGGATAGCCAAAAATTATGTGAACTGATGTGGTTTTGGGCACAATTGGCACTGTTTGACTTCTATAAAAGTAACATTCTGGCCAACTCCACAGAAAATTCTAGATTATCTTTATTTTAAAGAAAGAGGGATCATAAATGCATATTAAATGTATTACTAGAGGAAAACAAAGTTTACCGAGAGAACTCACAAACAAGCCACACCCAGCCAGAACCAAAAAATGTAAGGGCTGCTTCTACAAACTCTTCTCTAAACTTCTCAAAGGACCCAAAGTCCTTCTCAATCTGCTGAAGAACACCACCTGACGGTGTTTTACCCCCTTCTGGTTGCATAGATTCCCAAAAGAAGTCATGGTTCCAAACCTGCCAACCATTTGTAGCCTAATTAGGGCGCATATATATATATATATATATATATATATATATATGTATATTGAGATGATAACAAAAACTTTGGATTAAAGATAAGAGATTAAAAAGAAATAAAAAAAAAAAGGTATAAGAGCCTTAGACCCTACAATCAAAAGAACCAAAAAACACAGCCAAATTAGCATATATTAGAAACTCAAGATGTAAACGGCAGTGGTTGCCCTAAAGTTAGCAACAATGTAAATTAATCAAGAATCAGTGTTCTTTTTTTTTTTTTTTTGTTTTAAATCCGGAAAGGTATTAAAAAATCATATTAAAGGCCCATAATAGTTCAGAAGAATAGGTAAACTGATTAGAGTCAGAAGAAACGTCAGTTGAACCATGAGAGACTGATCTGGATCAGCAAAGAGTATGTATGCACCAGGCAAAGTTTCTATAGTACACCACTAACAGCCCCCTTTTACATCGTCGTCATCATCAAAGCCCTATTCTAATTATGTTCGGGTTGGCTACATGACTTATGTTTCTCCATCTCGATCTATCCTGGGCCAAATCCTTGGACAAGTTCCACTTCTTCAGATTTATCCTTATTACTTCCATCCATGCCCTCTCTAGCCTATCCTTTTCCTTGGTAGGCCATTAAATGGCATAGAAGAACTTCCTCTCAACAACATCATTCTTGGCTTGCGTTGGACATGCTCAAACCATCTCAAATGAGTCTCTCTTAATTTATCACCTATTGATATTGCCCCTAAATCTCCAGAAAGCACTCATTTCAATTTCTATCTTTCCTAGTTTTACTAGACATCCATCTCAACATTCTCATCTCAGCCACCCTCATTTTGTGCATGTGTTGCTTCTTGAATGGCCAACATTCTTCTCCTTAGGTCACTTACAGCCCCATTTTATGGAACAAAAATTAGAAAGAAAACTGCCATATAAAATCAAAGCTTGAAACGAGTGTCAGCAGGTGCAGCTCAATTGAAGATACCCTGCCAATTCATCAACTCCTGTCCACAAAACAAGGTAGACAACCAGATCTTGGCTAAGCAATGTTTCTCAGCTTTCATCTGGTTCGTCTGGAGAGAGAAACAACAGGTTTTTTAGGCAAATCAATCGTCCATGGTAGGTCACTCTAAGAGAATTGTTGTACAAAATCAAAAGCAGAGCCACCTACCTTAATCTTGAGGTTTCAGACACTCTCACAGCTGAATGGGACCTCCCTCCTCTAGCAGGAAATCATGGCAATATTCATCAGATTGATGCTTCAAGTGACTGGAATCTTTTCATTTCAAGACAAGAAGGTTTCTCTGTCGGTTTCCTCAAGACCCATGGAGTTTCTAACTGGACTAAAACAATCGTTACTGAAGATGATATCCAAGCCGCCGTCACTCTGATAATTGAAGCTAGTAAAGATTGTGGAAAGCTTAGCATCAGTCCTGATCTCTATAAGCTCTACATTGCCATGATAACTCAGGATGCTCACCTTGGAAGCAAAGATTTGAAGCTAGAAGTATAGCTGATCTAGTGACCACTCTACAAATCTTTGTTCTCCATCTAATTACAAGATCAAACCCATGGACTAAGAGAGCTATGTGTCTCAAAAAATCTGAATGCAGTGGAGGTTAACACAATGTAGCTGCTGCAGTTGCAGTTGCAGTCCATTTGCTTCTGTTGTAGTTTCTCCCATGTCGTTTGCCTTTCTCAGGCTAACCAAAAAAAAGGGAAAAAGTTGCATCATTCTTGGATCCAGTGCATAAGCTAAACAACAACCCATGGATGTTGCCACGATCAGTCATTGGATTTGTTATCTTTTGAATTTGGGATTCTAATCACATAGACAATTGAAGCACCTCCAAGAACTTCTCAAAATCCTTTTGATTATGGACGTACCAACTACCAAGCACAACAAGATCATTATTTCCTTCTAATTTATCATTTTTGAAATTGCAAGAGTTAACCATCATTCATTCATGATGGAGAAGAAAAGGATATAAAACCTTCATAATGATGATGACTACTTTCTTTTTCATGTCTAAAACAAGATCTCCTTCCTTTTTAATAATTACAATTTTTCTTGATCTTGTAGACACAACATTAAAAATAAATTTAAGAGATAGAATACCAATAAAAGGATAATAAATTATTAAACACGTGACCATATATTTTAGTAGACCCTAGAGTGATGGGATAAGGCTCCATGATGATGGTGATGAAACACATGAGCTTATCCAGGAAACTACTTACCATGTTATTAAGTAGTTGTTTGTGTAGTTTCTTATCACTAATAGGTTTTGGGATTACTGGCTAACGACTTTGTCATGGTATCAGAGCCAGAGGTCTCGAGTTTGAAACCACGTAAGGCAAAAATGCCCCTTGCCGCGTTGTGTGGTTGTGTGAGTGCGAGTGCGAGTGCGCAGGGCAATAAGGCCCCATGCCGCATTGTAGACTTGTGCAGGCGTGTGCTTTTAATCCGGGCAGTGTCCTGTCCGAGCAAGGGTATTAAGTAGTTGTTTGTGCAGTTTCCTACCACCAATTGGTTTTGGGATTAGTGGCTAGCAACTTTGTCACATGTAATTTTTGTGCCCAAGGCAGCAAGTCCAAAAGGCTAGAGGAGAAAACACATACCAAGGTCATACAAAAACAACCAAAAAAAAAAGAAAAAAAAAACCTAAGATCCTGATCTTGTGTATCATTAATTCATTTCTAAGTTTATTTTTTAATTGTGTTGATAAGCAGGCGATGGTCAAGCTTCAACAATTTAAGTAGTTAGAAACTTTGATCTTTAGCAAGAGTGCATGACAAAACTAAAATAAAAATGAGTTAACTGCATGTTATTAATTAAAATAAATAAAGAATGATAGAATGCCTTCATGATTTTCTTCTACTTCCAGTAATGAGGCCTGCTAAGCCTGAGTCATAACTGGTGTCTGTGTTCTGCATTTTCAATGCAATCAACCAAGTGGGTGCTCTCATTCATGTGTGTTGGTTCAAAATGAGGCAGGCATACCTATACCCAACAGAAGGGCCACTAATTATGAAACAAATGGACACTTCAATAAGTAAATGAAGAAAAAATAAGTTTCCAAAGGTCCACATTTAATCCATAATGTGTGGCCCAGCTGATCTTTGGGTCAAGTCATCAACAAAGAAGGTCCACCTTACGAAGCCACACATGAATTTAGCAAACCTCCTTCCTCATCAACAAGACAAACAGATGATCAGTGTACACTATATCTGTAATCAGTCATTGCACCTCAGCAACATTGTTAAATTCTGGTAGAGGGTTCCCACTGTTGTAGGTGAATTTCACCATTTCCTCCATTGTGTAGCCGTATATTGGGTCGTTGTTCTCAAGCTGTTTGTTCAAGCTGTCCACATAGTCCCGGTGAAGAACTCCCCAATGCATTTCCAGTGCCTCACGACTCATATATGGTTCCAAAGCATCCTAGATGTTCAGATATCCAATAAAATTCACCGTTATGAAAGAAAGAAGAATACATCCTTTTCCACCAAAAAGGGGGGAAAAAGGAAAAGAAGAAGAACAGACAGTACATAACCAAAATGCCAGAATACTAAATACTTTAAAAAGCATGAAGAAATCGCATGATGCAGTGATCCAGTCACTAAGTAGAACCCTAGCCAGCAAAGGAATCATAGGACCTGAGAATGCCAGAGGCATATTCCAATTAGGGAATTTTGAGGTCATCCCCATCCACATAGGGGGCCGGAACTGGATAGAATCATAGAATCCATAGAAATTATTTTATTTTATTTTTAACGAATGCACCATCTGAAGAAAAGTCCCAATTTATAAAACAAGAAACACAAATTTTTCCTAATATAAAATAAGTCATTTCACTTACTAATTTATAAGGAGGGGTTGTCAGGCCAAAGAAAGCAAAAATTTTTGAAGACCTTCGAGACCAACATGAGTGTCGTTTTCGCTGCAGACAAGATTAACAAGAAACATAAAATCAGTCTCATGAAATTGAAATGAAAGTCGCAAGAAACCATAAAGAATAAGATAAATCAACAGATTTACTCCACAAAGTTATTGCACACTCTAATGCAAAAAAAAAAAAAAAAAAAAGTTTTAATAATAACTAAAAAGTATAGATGGGGTACGGCTTTGATGATGATGATGACTAACAACTTAAAAGCATGCAATTAGACTATTTTTTTTTTATACGCACAGTTTCTTCCATAACATTGTATAAAGCCTTCTTCACTGGTCTCGGGCTAACTTTTAGATGCTTGTTGCCCCTCCAAGGTCATATTTTGCGGCTAAGCACAAGAAAACCCGTAGGAGGCATATCTATATAAACATTAAAAACTGTTATTATGGATTAAATCATAGATACTCACAAAACTGGGCGAGTTGGTTCATGCTTCAACACAATCAACTTTACTAAGGTAGTCTACCTCAGTTGCTTACCATATAATCTTTTACCAATAACATGATAACAGAAGTCAACTTTCTTAAACTAGGCACAAGCCAAAAAGCAAGAGTGAAGTGTTAGTTTGCTCTAAGTGAAGTCCGAGAATTGAAAGAATAAGAAAGTAATGGTCATCAGATCTCTAACAGAGGCAGAAGGCAAAAGAATGCCAAAGGGGGGCCCTAACTTGTCATACTCTCTTTACCAAAAAAAATGTCAGACTCAAGGTGCGCCAATAGTCAGGTCTCTGACAGGGTGGGCAGTGTCAGAGGCGCTCTCTTCCTCAGAAGAAGTTTTTTTCTTTCTGTCCGGCTCTATCAGTGTGCGTGATTCGAAAGAAGGACTCCTGGCCATCAGGGAGGCTTTGGTAGAAGGTTTCTGGGGTGCTCTAAAGGTCAAAGATGACCCTTCTGATTCTATCAAATGGGACAGGTGCATTAAAGAATCTCTATGGAAGTTCCATTTCATAATTAATGAGATATTTGTGCTGAGCAGGAATTTGGAGGTGGCTTTCCAGAAAGCATTGAGAGGGGCCAAAAATCGAGTAAATTCAATGGCTGAGGGTGTAGACAGGTTTCAAATGTTCAAGGCCCCAATTTGTAATCAGTTCTCCTCTCTTTTTTTCTGTGTGCTTTTGTTGTTCCCCTTCAAAGCAGTATAGCCCCCTGTAGTGCTCATTTCACTTGCCTGAATAAAATTTATCGTCAGCCTTCAAAATAAAAAAGAACTTATTATACCCCCATGTCTGCTAAAGATCCCAAACAAAACCATCTCTTTTGGCACATAAGTTGACTGCAAAGTGCAAACACCTAGATGAAAGAACAATATATAGTAAAAAAAAAAATAGAAAAACCAGTTAGATTCTTAGGTGATGATGAAATCATCATCATCGTCTTCAAAGGCCTGTCCCAACTATGTTGAGGGCAGCTACATGAATTTTGTTTCTCCCCAATCCATCATGAGCCAAATCCTCGAATAGGTGACACTTCTTCAAATCTATCCTTAGTCCTCACTACATCCATCCATCCATCTCCTCTTCAGCCTGCCCCTTTTCTTTGATGGGCCATTAATCTCCATTGAAAATGATTTCCTCAACAGCGCCATTGCAGTCTTGCATTGGATATGTCAAAACCATCTCAAACGAGTCTCTCTTAGTTTATCACCTACTGATACTACCCTTAATGCTCCCGAAATTGCACATTTCTAATTCTATCTTTCTTAGTTTGCCATATATCCATCTCAATATTCTCATATCAGCTATAATCATTTTGTCCATATCTTGCTTCTTGATTGGCCAACATTCAGGTCCAAAGTATATTTAGTCTAATCACTATCTTGTAGAATTTTTCCTTCAATTTTGTTGATATGTACCAATCACAAAGCACTCTAAAAGCAAGTCTCCACTTCAACCATCCTGCTTTTATCCGAACATTTTCCTGAATCTCTCTATCATCATCATCATCATCAAAGCCTTAACCCAACTATGTTGGGGTCGGCTACACGAATTGTGTTTCTCCATTCCTTAATCTCTCCATCCTCATTAATTACCGCATCAATTTATTGGAATGAATCTAATTGTGGCATCTCTTTGGCTTCAATTCATATTGGGGTTTTGACTCTTCGTACATCCCCACTAAAGCTCCAATTCATATATTGTCTTTATGCAACTTATTATAAAGTTCATGGAATCTAAGCCTCCCAGTCCCACCATCTATCAAACCTTCAAATCCAAACCATCTGTCAATTCATCCACCAACAATATATCATCTATAAATAACATACAATAGTGTAACTCTTAAATATCAACAGTTAGCAAGTCCATTCTCAGTGAAAAGAGTCTCACTATTTGGATATCCCCTGCAAAACTTTGTAACAATATCTTTTCTCTCCAACACCTTTTTGAACCTCCACACTTCACCCCCACGTTTCTTTGCCAGAGAATCATTTCACTTTCAACTTTCCAAGCACCTCTTTTGCAACCTGTCTAATATAGCCAATCATTTGGTTCCACAACACCGAATTTCCTCACTCCTTGATTACTTTATGTTCAAATGTTGTTTCTATTTACCCTTCAAACTCCCCCCACCTTGTTTTAGGGTACCTTCACCTTTTATTTACCAACTCTCTCTACCTACTTTTAATGCAAACATCTAAAACTACTGTCATACATTGTGAGAGGACTTCAATACATCACAAATCAAAACCCAGCTAGCAGTTTATAGCATCTCACTTTTGAGATTCTTTCCATCTTTTAAAGGGACGATAAATTGCAGGCCCTATTTGCCCACACACACCCCTGAGAAGCTAATCTATCCATCCATCAATAACAAGATGAATAGTGGGGTTATAGAGATTTGGGTCCAAGTGTCCTTTCACAAGCTCTTGATAGAAGGTTAGCATGGATTGTATGATGAAGTGGGTGGACCACAGTATCCACACTAGATCATTTCCTATCTTTAGAATCACAACCAATGAATGCATAAAAAATGAAAGAAGATGAAGGAGAGTACCAAATGGAGGTTTGGGATTCTCAAAGGCCTGCAGATATCTGTTGTTGTAAGAAGAGCAGGGTTTTGACAACATGGTCTTGACAAAAGCAGCTGCTGAAATACCATCTTCACAAAACACCCTCTCTTCTCCTTTCCAAGCTCACTGAAAGAGAATCCCAGTTGCAGGAATGGTAGGGAGGCTAAGAGGGAAAGTAGAAATAGGGGAAATAGTCCCCTTTGAGATAACCTTGTCAGCTGAAAGTGTGGGAAAATGACCAAATCAACCGTGGTTCCATATGCAGTTTATAGGCTGGGTTGGGCCTAGCTCGTCCACTATTGAGTCCTATATTCATTCTGAAGAGAGCCAGCCCAATAGGCCCAGATCAGACCATCTACCAAATGCAAGCAGTCATGTCCTTTTGTGTTAAATTTGTCGCTCCGGGATGGGGATGGGTTTCATGGTGGAACTCCTGTACAATGGCAGTGTGGTATTTTCAATCCCTATTATGCACAGAGTAAGACCCTTGCTATTAGGCGCTAGCCCTGTATATCTAGTTTTCCGTTGCACCTAGAACTCGCGTGCAAGTATAAAAGTTAGGTTACGGTGGAGCGTATCTAATTAAATGTTATGGCCCTTTGTGTTAAAACAAAAGTTAGGTCAGCTGGGCGTTTAAGGATATGGAGGGTTGGGCCCGGCTCATCAAGTAGAGGCGCGTGCAACTTGAAGCCATAAATCCAACCCAATCTGGGTGAAGCTGAGTATGGGCCTGAGCTGGCCCGACCTATGCTCATGCAGCATGGATGGATGTTTTGACCCATTGAGACTCTTTAAAGTGAATTCTATTGGGTTTCACAAGATGGTGAATAATTCAGTTAAGAGATCTTCATTTTGTTATTATCATGATTTTTTTTTTCAATTTGTGATTGAAGATGATTAAAATGGTCAAGTTTGTGGAAATTCTAAATCATTTGTTTTTCATAATTAAGAGTTTTGATTTTTAAATTACAATTCTTTTTTTGTTTTTCATTTGAGATTTATTAGTTTTTTTACATTGGTTTTTACAATGTTACTTATTGTATTATATTTGAAAAATTATAAATGTGTGTATTGTACAGTTCACCATTAGGGCTGTTAGGGATCAGATCTAGACTAGACTGACCTGTGCCCAACTCTGGATTGTAGGGCCCTGGTCCGAGTCAAGCCCACCCAGTAAGAAAAACGATAAGAAGCTAAAGCCGCCGTTAAAGTCTTGAGTTCGGTTAAGGGCCAAGCCCATTAAATGCCATTTTTAGACAAAAAGTTGTATCAAAAGAGTCCAACGGACCTCCATCCGGAGGCCCAAGTCTGGCCTGAGAAGGAATAGCTAGGAACCTTCAATCTAGTTTGTTCTGGGTCATTGGGCCCATGGAACAATCCATATCATCAATTAGTGGAGTTTGGCACGGGACGATTTGGGCCAGGCCTGTGTCCATTAACAGCCCTATTCACCTGGATCAACTCCAAACTGCCTCCCAACATTGATTGAGATCATGACTTTCTCCTAATAGGAAATTCCTTTCTCCTTTCTTCCTGCCCTTTTACATTGGCCCGTTTCACTACTTCCTCTTTTGGGGCCCCAGCCCTCAATTCTTTATATTTTACCTCCCATTTGTCTTCATCTCTCTCAAAAACTTCCTTTTTCTCTATTTCAGTTGTTTTAGGGTTCTTAAAACAATATAATGATGAAATCTCCATTGAATATGTTGCATTTTGTTTATCCTATTCCTTTCAAAGTCTTTAGTATGGTGGAATTCATGATACGATACAATACCTGAACATCTTATCAACCCGTGTGTTCTATTTCCAAAATCCTACTCATATAGTTACATAAATTTTTATATTATATTTTGTATATGTAAAATCTTCTTCACATTTGGTGATAACATTATATATATATTTATCAATAAAAGGTCGTGTTTAGATGTACAGGGAATTGAAATAATGTGAGATGAAGCATTAAGTCAAGAGAGAATAAAATACTAGGGGTTATAATGGTGTTTTGCTTTTAGTTATTTGATAGGGAATTTTTTTGACTTTTTGTGTAAAATGAGAATATTTTTGTCATTTAGTAGAGAAATGGGGTTACTTTTTTACTCTCTTTTATTTTTTGAATAAGGAGAGATATTTAAATGTGTGTACGTTTGATATGACCATTGTCTTTTTTTGTCTGGATAACAAAGGCCTTACTTCACTTTAACTTTACTTGTTAATTGCCAAACCTGCCCAAAAAGAATAATTTTGTAGATATTACAAAATATGTTTTTATTACATCATTTGCACTCAATATTTCACATCATCTACATTCACAAGGACAATATTCCATCTCCATTCAATAAGCACTCATAATCCTCAGAAAAAAAAAAAAAGTCAACTACAAAAAAGATGAAGATGGATCACAATGGGGCCAAATCAAGAGAAGAAAACAAAAGTCAACTACAAAAAAGATGAAGATGGATCACAATGGGGCCAAATCAAGAGAAGAAAACAAAAGGTGAATAAAGAGAATTATGGGATTGGAATCATTGAGGAGAAAGGATTGCAACGGGTAACAATGTGAGGAAGAAAGGGGTTTTCTAGAAGAAATTTACGACCAACATCAAGCAATATCACTGGATAAGACAAACATATAGCGATGTCGCTGAGTACGTGCAAGAAAGTCAAAAAAAAAAAAAAAAAAAAAGGAAATTGGTGGGAGTCCCTCATGTGTTAATATAAAATATCTGATCCCATTATATAAAAATATAAAAAGTTTTTTCTTGTAAAACCCCTTAATTTCTTTTATTTGGGCCCAAAAGCATTACACTAGCTTTAGTGCGGGTGTATAATATATAAATGTGGCTAAAAGCAACTAAACTCTAGTAACATATTCCATTAAGTTCCTTTCACATTAAATATGTACATATATATAATATATTTATTCACTCACATTATCTTGGGCGCAGAGTTGGGCCCAAGCTGAATTTAGGCTTTTATTGGTGTGGGATTTCTTTTGTTGATCTCAGCATTTTATCAAATACATATTTCGATAGGCATGGTGGGGTGGTTGTATTTCGATAGGCATGGTGGGGTGGTGTTCTCTCTCTCTCTCTCTCTCTCTCTCTCTCTCTGGGAAAAGGTATAACATTATGAGAACAGAAAAAAAAACAAGCAATCAACCAATGGTCAAACATATCACTCAAATTAAGATTTTTTGCTGCGAATGTCCGCATGAAGTTTGGTGCGTGAAAACCGATAGCTGGAGGTATTCGATGGTGGAGCTGAAAATAGTAAAGGTGAACAATACTTTTCACCCATAACCTATAAAAAAATTAAGTCAAATGCTTCAAAAGCCGAACCTATGAAAAATAAGAACCATGTCTTTCACCTCCACTAGTTTAAAATCTTTAATAGAGGGAAACATATCAATGTTATGTATGAGTGGCTTACTATATGCTCTGCCCAAGGCAGGATCTTTTAGAACTAATGTGAGTATTCAGGCTCCTTATCTCAATGATAAGAAGAGGCTCCTTACCTGTTCCTCACATGTGCGAGTTCCTATTACCTCGCATATGCAAGTTGTGTGTCCAAACATGTGAGTCCCCATTTAATACGTGTCCATTGTGTCCCCTTTCTTGTGTGAGTCTCTTGGGGTTCCAACC
The DNA here is from genome assembly GCA_028538565.1 of Umbellularia californica. Classification (NCBI taxonomy): domain Eukaryota; kingdom Viridiplantae; phylum Streptophyta; class Magnoliopsida; order Laurales; family Lauraceae; genus Umbellularia; species Umbellularia californica. The sequence continues at coordinate 13,330,417 of JAPQWN010000008.1, read as the reverse complement.
CCTTGCCTAGGTTACCAAAAAAAATGTGAGTATTCAGAAAAATAAAGTCATTTGCACTTCAGCGGTTGGAGGAGGGGATGATATTATGAGACATTAAGCCAAAATGAGATCTAAGTCAAATTGTTCTAGCAAAATTACAATGAAATAGAGCATGCAAAATGGTTTTCACCTCACACTTGCATATTGCACATACCTCATTAATACCATATTTTTTTAGTTATCATGAGAGACTTTACCAGGGTAGCCTTTCTGAGACATTATCAACAAATTTTGAGAACTCTTTGGGGAATCGAGAACTTCCACAAGGAGAATTCTATAGGGCAGAGTGTTTTTTCTCTTTTTTGTTAAAAGTATAGGGCAGTGTTGGGTCTCCCATAACCTGATCCATCTATTCTTTTTAGAACTTCTAGTAAATACCCACGCACCTAAATGCATCTCAATTAATAAAGGGTTAAGAGGAAGTAGAACGGTGTGGAATGAGTTAGGGATGGCCAAATATCACTTTAATGAAACTCTCTTAACCATTGATTTCAAGGCCTCAAAGTTTAATGTTTTGATAAAGTGCGTTTTTATCGTAATTCAGTTTGACAATTGATAATCATCAAATGGAATAATGATAGTCACGTTTGCCTGATCAATAAAATAGAATTATTTCATGTTGGAATATTATGCTTCTAATGCTAGATTTTGTTTTAAAGTGAGCACTAGATTTTGTTCCCCCATCCATTATGACTTTTTTAAAAGTCATTTCAAAATTTAGTACATCTTTTTATCTGTTTTGTTCTTTTCATAGGCGCATGTTCGAAAACGAAATCCACTTTATTTAAGATTCAAGAATCTCCTTGAACTGTCTGCCATGTTTTTCAATCTGATTTGACAAATATCCAACATACTCGTTCAAGATTTGTTTGTTTGCAAGAACTCCTAATAAGAATTTATGTTGTTAGGTATTTCTACTAGCATGCATGTCAGTTGATTGCCTGCCGACATTTTGAAATCCCTGTTTGTTTTTTTGTAGTCTCTAAAATTTCAGCCTTGTGACATTTTTTTTTTTTTTTTTGGCATTTGAAGAATTCAAATTTCCACCCATATAAGAATTCTAATATATCCTCTAACCAAACAGGCCTTCAGGAAGAAATTTAACACCCTTGTAAATCCATTTGGTAAAACATAGAATTCTTTTAATCTAAATAACTGTAATATCGATCTTTAATTCAAAACTTATAATCAAAATAAAAATAGTTATTTGTGTGAAAAGAGTGTCTTCTTTAAGTCGCATCAATTTAAAAAATGCTCAGTGTTTAAGGCATTTCCCTTTCCACTTGGATGACTAGGAATCAATCATCAGTTATTTATCTATTAAAAAGATTTAATGGCAATAGTATTCATAAAATTAAAGTTTTATATTAAGCCCTTTTTATTAAATCCAAACTTTTTTGAATATATACGATCAAAAGCTGAATTTCATAGTTAGAGAGGAAGTAAACTCCTATTCCTAAAATGAAGAATTTCATTAACAAATGCTCAAATTCTCTCAGCATTACTAGTGGATAAAGCTAGGATCCACCTTTTTTACTAGACACAGCTTGAGCTTGTGAAAGACTATGCATCCCTTGTTTGGACAAAGAGTCTACTAGTGCATTAGCCATTCTCCAAACATGCTTAAACACCACTTGAAGCATTCACGTTTGTGTAATCCATTTCCGCAGAAAAGGAGGTAGTTTTATATGGAAAACTCTTTTTTCATGTGTTTGGTGCGGCAGTTTGTCGCGGAACTGCTTTTTCGCCACATCGATTTTTTCCTCCCTAAACTTCGAGGGGGGGTGTTATGAAAAGTCAATTTCCACGGAAAACCGACCCCCTATTTCCCCACTCTCACCCCCACTCCACCCAACCACCCTATTTCTTCCTTCTCCCCACCCCACCCACATACGGACTCACCCACCCCATAATTTTCACTAAAAGAACTCATAGATGCACCAAACAACATTAGCATCAATTCATCGAGGAAAAACTTTTTGCACCAAACATGAATTTCTAATGTCCTCAGAAAATATTATCCGAGGCATTTAAAAAATATAGAATTTGCTGATGTGGCAATTTCATCATTCCATAAAAATTACCTCTACACAAACGTGCCCGTAAAGCCAGGGGCTTGTTCTCATTGGAAAAGAAATGAAACCTCGAAGGAATGACTTTCATTTTTCGACAAAAACAAAAAATGAAAGATCTCCTTTTTGTACGAGTGATGTGTAGAAATTATTACATCGATCACATTACAAGGAAAACACTCACCTACGAGCAGTGCTACTTGGATGGCCCGTGACGAGCGACGCCCAGTCATTTGCTCGTCTTCCATTGCTAGCAGGAGACCCACATTACCTACTAGCACTGATAAGTGCAAAATTGATATAATATTATTATTACAATATATAACAGTGATGGTAAGTACACAAACATGATTTTCTTTGTTTTCTAGAATGTTTGTTTAGCCACCTTTGCAGTAAAAGTAAGGGCAATAGTAAGAAAAAGTCTTCCTTTACTATATTTTGATAAAATAAAGTAATGTGCTAAAGCAAAGTCAAAGTGCCACTTTATTTCACCACACTCTATCATTTTTCTTTACCTCATAAAAGCATCGTAAAAGCTGTAAGTCAATAAAAAAAGTGACTATTTGACCACAAACTGCCACTTTATTTCACCACACTTTACCATTTTTCTTTACCTCATAAAAGCATAGTAAAAGCGGTAAAGTCAAGTCAATAAAAAAGTGACTATTTGACCACACTCTCTCTCTCTCTCTCTCTTACTTTATTAAGCGTTTCTTTATTTTACCTTTATCATGATGCATGTGATATTTACCTTAACTTTATCACACATGTAAACAAATAAGTCAAGATGCCAGATTCTAATAAGACTCGATTGAGAACAATTTGTCAGGTGGTTCAGAGCTCTTTATAACATTTCATAAAAAGATAAAATAATTTATAACAATTAATAAATTGACAAAAGCTTTTAGGTCCTGTTTATTTGCATTAAAATACATAAAAATTGAATATATAGAGTTCATACCATTACTAGTTAAAAATAAAGAACAAAGTTGAAATTTCAAAAATAAGCATCAAACAACCTTTCCTTTTAGGGAAATATAGAATCAAACTTCCTAAAAGAATCAAACTGAAGTTTGATTCTATATTTCCCTAAAAGGAAAGCCTATTTGATGCTTATGTTAAAATTTTACATTGGATCTTCATTTCTAATCACATATGGTGTTAATTATATGTATTAAATTCCTATGAATTATCATGTAAATAAACAAGGCCTTACTAGTGGGCGAAAATACAATGGATTTATGCAATAAATATTTTACATCAAACTCTGCAAGGAGAAGTGAGACTAGATGTTTCTCAGATGCCAAAAGGCAAAAGAAAGGTTTGAGTAGCATTTTTGCTCCAAATCCTTTTTAAAATATTTTAGTTCTTATTTGAACTCTGGCTGAGAAGACTGATCTATAGTTTTTCGATTGCTTTACTCATTGGTCTTTTTTCAAATCTTGAATTGTATGTAAACAAAAATACTCTTAATTTTCAAGTTAGCTGTGAATGCCATTCGTACCTACCTTATAGGAGAAACAAAAACAAAAAACTATGGGCCTATTTGTTTGGATAGAATAGATTGGAATTAAGCGGCTCAAAATGAAAATCCAAGATGTATAAACAAAAATGATAATCAAATACACCCATTAGTGGAAAGTAAAATAAGGGAAGATGGAAAATGTATAAAAGGAGTGCCCTAAATAATTTAAATCTTGGAAAGTCAAGTCTCATCCACATTGCTATCTTATGTATACTTTCCCCTCACCTCATATATTCGTGTCTTAATAAACCTCATTTGACCATGAATTCCCATATATTCAAATACCAACAATCAGGCCGGCCCCACAAAAACTACAATCAATTTATATCCAAGTTAGCCTGCACCGAGATATATCTCTCACCTTATACGAGAGATGGGGGTGGGGGCCATCACCTCTCCTATGAGAGATGCTCTCACCTTACTATAAGAGATAAGGTGAGGGCCCTCGCCTCCATATCCAATGCAACAACTTAAATGTGAGGGCCCCCACCCCTATCTCTCATATAAGGTAAGAGATATCTCTCATCGAAGCATTTAGAGAGATACTCCTATGAGAGATGCTCTCACCTTACTATGAGAGATAAGGTGAGGGCCCTCACCTCCATATCCAATGCAACAACATATGTGAAAGCCCCCACCACTATTTCTCATATAAGGTGAGAGCATCTCTCATATGAGCATCTCTCTGAGATGCTCTCACCTTATTATGAGAGATAAGGTGAGGGCCTCACCTCCATATCCAAACATGAGGCCCTCACCTTCTAATCGTTCTGATCCATGATGGGTGGATCTTAAGGTGAGGCTTAGATATCCTAGCACAATTAAGATTAAATTCATGTCTCGTTCTGATCCATGATGGGTGGATCTCCCATGTCCATCATGGATCAGAACGAGACATGAATTTAATCTTAATTGTGCCAAGATATCTAAGCCCGCCTCGACTTTAGGAATACAAGCCCAACATAGGTCGTAAATGTTTGGACCCAACCCTGTCCAACCCAACCCATGAATACCTGTAAGAAATGGTGTGGTCAAGCACTTATAAATCAAATGTCTGCATGGGAGATCCACCCATCCTGGATCAGAACGAGAAATGAATTTAATCTTAATTGTGCCAGGATATCAAATTTGAATGTCCCAATTTAAACTGCTTTTTTTTTTGCTATCGGAGCGAGAGAGAAGACGGGTAAACTCCCCTGTAACCCTAGTGTAGTAGTGCAGTTTCGAACCTACAACCTCCGGGTGCAAACCACAGTCCTAGGCCAACCGTGCCACCCGTTAGATTCCCAGTTTAAACTCAAAATGATAAAAACTACAAGAACCATAGCTGTACCAGATTTCTCAGTTGATTTTCTGCAGCATATCATGAATAATGGGGGCCAGTTTCATCCCTAACAGCCGATATAATTGAGAACGGGACCCATATTCATGATGGGGAGTACACAGAGCTGTACCAGATCTCTCAGTTGATTTTCTTCAGCATATCATGAATAATGGGGGCCAGTTTCATCCCTAACAGCCGATATAATTGAGAAAGGTACCCATATATTAATTGGGAGACAGGCAGTGGACGGTAACAGCATAAAATTTGAGCATGTGACATAACAAGTTTGTCTTCTTCTCTTAAAACAGAATTGGTTGGGATTCTCCAATGTAAAGAAAAATGGTTGAAATCATCTAAAGGAGAAATTTTAACTGTGGGGGGTACTCTGGAGAGTTCACATAATTTCAATGCAATTCATAGATAGTTATAGATTTGGATTGGCATATATCTAATCACATATCTCAGTTCTAGATAAAAAGTGGAGCTCAGTGAAGTAGGCTTGAGTCAATAGGCATCATATGACCTAACTTGTACTCGGATCATTTATCCAATATAGATAAAAACACATTATTAATAACAATATACTTCATGAGTCATTTTTTTAAGAACGACTAAGCCACCTTGAATTGAAGATTATGTCATAAGTCATATACAACATGTATAAAGTTATTATTCTTTCAGTGGTGAAACTAAGGGTGGAACAAATGGGGGCAAACTAAGGGTGGTGATGGTACCTCCGATTTTTTCTGAAACTTAGATATATATTTTAGAGATTTTACTAAACAAAAGGCTTAAACTTTGACGAAACAAATAAGTTGTTACTTGTTGGTAAGAGAAGGTTTGTGGATATGGGATGATGCCACCCACAACTTCCAAAACAAACATAGGACACGAGAAGAAATGAATTTGCACATGAGAGTAATCAAAAGTGCCCCCTTATTTCATTTTGGTTCTTATTTTTACATGAGTTCTACATTTCGCACATCCTGAGTGCAAGTTGTTTACATATTTTTTTATATACAACTCCCCCGTTCAGCTTAAGAGATCAAATGCTAAAGAAAATTAAAAATATATATATAAAATAAAGGAAATAGGAATTGTGGGGAACTGCTGGGTGGAATCTGGCTAGTCCGACAGTCCCCTGTAAGAAAAACGCATGTCTAACAACAGCTTACAAGGCCAGCTTGCAAGGCCTCCAGTTGCTTCTTCTTTCTCTTGAAGTTGCTGTGAGGCTCCCCAAGGTGCTATCAAACTCAAGGTAAAGGGGTATTTGGGTTTACGTATCCTCTTGGCAGTCTTTGTATAACCAATCACTTTTTTCTTCGTGGATGCAAAGTGCGAGTTCCGAGAGAGTTGTTGCTGTTTGTACCAATGGAGAGAATTCAAGGTTATGCCACTTTGTATCCATTGTACGTGAGCCAGAGAAATGAACACAACTAAGACAAGGAACACAACTAAGACAAGGACCTCATCCCTCCTAAGTGAAGAGAAAAAAGAAAGTCATTTTAAGACTTGGAGTGTGAGGGATGCCCTGGGTTTATCATGACTTATGGCATGTTTCTTTACCAGAATTTATAATAAGAATTTGGGGTGTTAGAGTGTAAGACCCCGCCCCGAGTTAATCAAGATTAACTCTAATTAATTGTAATTAATGCTAAATAATCGAGTCTAATTAGACTAATGATGGTTAATGATCCAACTCAATGAGATTAGTCTCAAATGGACTTAACGAAGCAATAATGAAGAGATTAAGGGAATTGAATGAGTTTAAGTCTAAACTAAGAGGACAAGACCTTTTTTTTTGTAAATACGGAATTTATACGTATTTCGTCGAATACGGAAACTCTTGATACCAACATGCGTATCTCGACGAGTACGTTAACTTTCATAATAGACTCGAAGTCATTTGACAAGGATTTGGTCGAGTGACCCTTCATTTGACTCAAGATATGAATAGTCTTGATAATGGGGGCTCAAATGCAAAATGTCTCTTATAAGACTAAAAATGGGCTCCCTTGAGTTCATTTTTCCACCCCATTTCCATTGAAGAGAAACCCTAGACTTCATTTCTCTTCTTCTCCCTCATTCCTCATCAAGTGACAAGGATTGTTAGTGGCTTGGGTTGAAGTTGGAGCAACTCCATCTCCATCTTCATCTTCTTCTTGTACTTGCTTTCCATTTGGAGTGTTAAAGCTTGGAGGAGAAGCTCAAGGATTCCCTAACTACACTGCAAGTAAGTGTTTGAGTATTTTATGGGATTCTCAAGTTCTATTAGATGCTTAGGAGTGATTACTAGCCCATTTAGCTCATAGGGTTTGTGTTTTTGATGTTTCCATGGAAATAGGCTTGAAGAGGGTTTTCATTTGGGGATTTTTGTCTCAAGTCAATCTATCAAAGGGTTTCTTGCTAATAGACTTCCAAGGCAAGTATAAATGCTTCTTTATGATTGAACATGCTAGTATCCAAGTTTCTTTGAGTTATAAAGATGGGTTGTCAAACTCTATTGTTAGAAATGGAGATTTGTGAATTTGGTTTGGTTCTATGGATTTTGATGCTTTAAATGATAGAATAGGAGTGTTATTTGTGCATTAAATGATGGATGAGGAAGGGATATGAGATTCTTTAATGTATATGCAAATGGTGGTTGGAATGGATGAAAGGAGGAGTGAATGTTCGGATTCCAGAAATGGAGTTCTGAACAGTTCGCTCGAGCGAACTCCCAGTTCGCTCGAGCGAACCAGTTACTGTCTGATGCGAAAAGTATCCGCACGAGCGAACTTTAGGTGCGCTCGTGCGATGAAGGTTCTGTTTGGGTCCGCTCGAGCAAATCTGATACTGGCCCAAACATGAAATTGTAAGTGAAAACTTTTTCCAATCGATCGGACCTAACGGTCCGATCGATCGGGGGACTCAGTTTGAGTCCAGTGGGTTTTGGATTTTGGCGTAAACTTGAAGCACTCCTCGTGAGTATAGATACCCCCTTATATTAGTTTTAAGACTAATCGTGGGGTAAATTGAGACTGATAAGAATTATGAATAATAAAGAAGGGATTTCATAGATAATGTATTATGGACTAAACTTCCATGAGTGATAATTATGGGGACTTGAATGCACACACTAATATTACAAATGTGATGTCCATCAAGAATAACACGTGCATTCGGGGACCAATGGTTATACCGTATTGGTTGTTTAGATTGGAGATAGAGTTAAATAGAAACAGGGTTGACTGACAAGTCCCTCATTGTAACTTTGTGCCCCAATCTAGTGAGATTGGTATCACTATTGTTCCCTTCCCTCGTCATGTTGGGAATCGTTGAATGGAATTAAATCCAGGATTTGATTGCTCACTGAAGAACATTGACCCTGAAGTCTGGCACTACCTAGCAATTGTACTAGAACTCTAAATGAGTTCAATGAATTAATAAATGAAAGAAATGACTAATCCTACTGCAGTAGATGGATTTGGGGGCGTTCCGGAGCTCCGTGGTGATGCTAGTTGTCCCTGGCCCGGACACTAGTAAGTCCCACTAAATTCCGATCATGGGTATTGATCGATGCCTTCCAATTGGAAGATGAATCCTTCCTTTGAGGGAAGATGGTAATGATAAATCCTTCCTTTGAGGGAAGATGGTAAATGAAATGAATGAAATGACAATGAATGCTATGGTAGTGACCATCCATAATCGGGTCCACAAGATTGACTTTTATAGTTGTATATTGTTATTGTAGGAACTTTCTAGACTTATCTAGAATTAGAACTATTACTAATAGATTGATTAAGTTTGACTTATGGACTAACATGATATTGTGAGAATTGTTTATACATTGTTGAACCGTCGTGTTCACTAGTGTTATTGATGGCATTACAGGCCCGATTGCCCATGCCGGTGCAGCAGCGCCCCCGGCGGGAGCGGAGGAGACCGCTCCGGTTCCTCCAGGAGGATTGATCGAGTGGAATGGCCGGGATACCGTTTGATACGGGCATCCGAGTGCGAGAAGGATTATTTGTTTTGAGAAACATTTTGTGAAGCTATTCTTTTTGTATAATCATTTTGGAATGTAATTATGGTCACTGCACAATATTTTGGACATGCACTATTGGAAAAGTAAATGATGGATTTGATACATGTATAAGGGACGTTATTTTGTATACATGTACATCTTGATTGATATTGTTAAGTGAAATTGTTTCCGCAGAATTGTGTAATTGTCAGGTTTATTGTGAATGTTATCCCTTGTGGATTTCGTTTTAACTTCGGTTAATTCGGAATCTACAGGAGTAAGTATGGGCTCACGGCTCGGGGTTACCCGATCTCGGGTCCGGGTCGTGACATAGAGCTTTTTTAATGTGACATCTTGTCTCCTTGCATTTGAAAAGCTATGTTTCTTTCACTGAAATTAAAACTTTCAACCACTTAAAACGCTTCAAATGACCTTTTGAAATTCCTGATCAGAGTTTAAGAAAAAAAAACCCTAAATTTTACTTTATTTTAACAAACCAACCAAACAAAATATTTTTTTAAAGAAGTGAACCCCATCAGGAATTTTTTTTTTTTTTTTCATTATTATTATCCCCTAGTTGCAGCCCGGTGTTTTTGGACCTCATCCCCAGGGCACTGGGTGGGGTGAAAGGAGCTGACTTTGTACATTCTTTATTCACATAATCATCATATCATGACCCTCATCCCATCACACAGCCAGGGGCCATTTTCTGGTAGTCATCTTCATCATCATTATGATATACCACCGTCTCCCAGAGCCAACGTCCTCCACATTCTCAGCTTTATTGTCATTCGAGGCAGTATGCACTTACAAGCTACTATCCCTGTTTTGTTGGGACGTGTGCTTTGATACTTGTGCAGGAACACTAACAGGCCTTGCCCTTGGCCTTTCCTCCTCAGGTAGTGGGATCACGTGATTCTTATTGGCACAGACTATTTCCTGCAATGTATGTCTCTTTCACAAAAAAGGCAGACGATGATTCAGAAAAAGAATAAGACCATAAAAGGATAAGATCATGGTTTGTCCATCAGGAACCTCTTGGAGTCCCATCTCTCTTGAGGCTTAACCACATTCCAAGATCATACCGGCAATGCATGGGCCATTCTAGTATGTGGTCTTGGCCTTTTCTCAGTAACTCAAAGTTGGGTGGTACCTACCTGCATGCATAAATGATGAAGATGGAAGCCGTTGGTTGTGGAATATTAGGAAAATATGTAATGTAAAGTCAAGCAAATGCTCTCTGATCAGCCCTTGGTTCTTTTAGGTCCTAGAAGTAAAATGGTATTATACATTGTGAAAACTTTTGTGATAAAAGTTGATGGTAGATGATGTTCAAAATAGTGTGAGATGAGATCCATTTCAGTCAACGGCCCAGCTGTGAGAAGGGGCTTTTTGCAAAATCTTTATTTAAGTTGTGTGAATCTCTTCTCCAGGTAAGCATATAAAATTGAATATTATAGTTACTTTTTCACAAGCTAGTTGAGGGACGTTTTAGTGAAAACTTTAAATATAAGGGCCTTTTTGAGGTTGTATAAACAATAGCAGCCTTTTGTTGAAGAACTCTTATTATTATCAACATCAGACACCATTTTTTTTTGGATCTGGTTTGCTAGGTAGCCAGGCATTTGGGCCCATTTGCACAATTCTCTCATAAGCTTGGTACTTGGGAGGTACTCAATTAAATGAATGGTCTTGGTTTATGAAGAACTAGATACTCTTTCATATTTAAAGCCAAAGGATAAGAGATTGTTATGTGGAGGTACCTCCATTTCAGTAGGAAGCAATCTTTTGCTCAATTGCTAATGGTGAAGGACTTGGATGAGTGTGTAAGTACTTGTCTTAAAAAAGAGAGAGAAGGAAAAAAAAAAAAAAAAAACAAAGGGAGTTTTGGAGGACCTATGATGCAGGCTATACATAAGAAATAGTTGGATTTCAAAGGGATAGGGATCCAATGTTTGGTACAAATAGGGAAAGCCTTTTTGGACAACTCAGGGGTGCCACATAGGGGAGAGTTGTCAAATCAATGACATCTCATCTCCTTCACCAAAAGAAAAATTCTTTCTCCATGGGGCATTCCTTGATTGGTCCAAGCAGGTTTTCTGTTTGGACCAAACAAAGGATCTTTTTCCGATTTCCAAGTGGTGGTGACATTAGTAATGCGTGAGCCCCTGCTAAAATATCAGTCACAGTCCTTGCAATACAGAACGGAAGAGATAGCCATTTCTCTGGGCAATGATCAACTAGCTGATAGAGAGTGGAAGATAGACCCCACCAGCTTTCACAATACTGGGGGCCTGGCCCACTTCTCATCACTGTTTGTCTGGCATGATCTTCGTAGATAGGGTTTGCCCAAGGAACCCATGAAGTGGGCCTTCCATACCGACACTCTTGGGGACTTTCTATAGGTAAATGGATTGCCATTTCTGTAAAGAACAATGATGAACTATTCCTATTTGTTTGGGTATGTGAGATAATTCCGTGCCACAGATTTCTTGGTCCATGAGATAAAAATAAATCATTATCATCGTGGTATTCTTCTTTCCACTATGTTGGTTCTGCTACATGAATTTTATTTCGAGCAATCAGATGTTAAACCCTCGAATAGATTGCACTTCTAACTTCCTCAGTATTTATTGCCGGCGTCAAGCCTAGTAAAAAAACAGGGCTGCGTCACATACATTGATAGCTGGTGTAAAACTTTATTACAACTCAAACATGAATTCAGATATATATAAAAAAAAGGACGAATCTATTAATACAAGGATATAAACGAGATGAATGGATGGCTCTCTTCCCAAGTGAACATGTGGCATTTGAACAGATGAATCTGATGGGCACACTTCAATCAAGCCCATTGATTCATTTATAATTTTTTTTTATCATATTTTGTTTTGATATCAATTCATAAAAAATGGCCTCATTCTGCTCGCTTTAGAGATAGTTTTACAAGTGATTCAGAGAATCTTAAAGTGAGTGACATCTTCCCTCAAAGAAACTAGACCCTCTACCTAGATTTTAATGAACCTGCGAGTGAGATTCGGAGAGGGTGTCGTGGGGCTGGTGATATTCGGCATGAAAATTTTGGGAAAATCTTTCTTTTACTAATATTTTTTATATACTCATGGATATCAGCAACCAAATGTTGAAAGTAAGTGGGCCATGTGGATAAGTATTTAAAAACTTTTGACCCACTTGATATACGGATTAATAATCTATAAGGCCAAGAACCCAAGCCTAAAATCTAAAATCATAATCTCATGCATTAACACTAAACATCTGTGTGGGGGGATATTTCCTCCCTCAGACTTACACCAGGAATTCTGGACAGTCAGCCCGAAGTAAACTGCCTAACTTGGCCGAGCTCATGTTTTGGCTCAAGCTGCATGTTCTGGCCGAACTCGAACTGCCTAGCCTGGCCGAGCTGACCAAAAAGCCATGACATTGGCCTCATCTAACTCATGAATGTTGCTAGGAGAGCTTTTTTGGGAAATATTATTAAAGAAAGCAAAAGCAAGTCTTTATGAATTCTTTATGCATCGGGTTTGACAAACAAAAAGCCTCTTGGTTTCGGTCTCGGTAACAGGTGTATCTCTATGCACTGACAAACACGTCATTGAACGTGTAAATAAGACAAAAGGCATTTATGTCTCCACAACCTTATCCCTGACAGAGCACCACCGCCCATGCATCAGGTATGGCCCGATGGGACAGAGTGGGCTGTGAGGGAACATAAAGTAAGGACACGTGGGCTATGATAGCATCACTGGTACAGACAACTGCACTAGGAGGGGACAGCCACTCAAGTGCTTACCCCAAAGTCCACTCTCCTCCTCTATAAATACAGAAGCCTTCAACAGGTAAAAGGAGGGGCTATCCATACGCTGGCTCCAGGTAGCGGTTCTTCTATCATCACCAAGGAGTTGCAGTCTCCGTCCTCTTCCAGTGGACCTCAAAATCACACCCCCCGGGTCTGTGAATTTTTGTGCGCTTACAATTGGTGCCGTCTGTGGGAAAAGATAAAAAAGCCATCTTTCCAAACACCACGCCTCAAAGAACCGAAAAGATTTCCATTTGGGATGGCCCATCAGCCTCGATGGCACGATCCTCTACCGTCATACGGCATGTTCCTCTACCATCGGCTTCGATGATGCCTCCAACTTCGCTGACACCGTCACTCAGCTTCGATGGCCCATCAGCCTTGATGGCACGATCCTCTACCGTCATACGACACGTTCCTCTACCATCGGCTTCAATGATGCCTCCAGCTTCGATGACACCGTCATCTTCAGCGACACGGCCCTCTACTGTCAGCCTTGATCGCATGGTCATCTCGACCCCACGCATCTCGACTGCAACGCCAGATCTTCGGCCACATGGCATCTCGGCAAAAGTACCAATCGACCTCGGCCATGTTCTCCACCTCGGCCAAGTACTTCACCTCGGCCAGGTTCTCCACCTCGGCCAAGTACTTCATCTCGGCCTGGTTCTCCACCTCGGCCAAGTACTTCATCAACGTCATCAGCAATGCTACTCTCCAGCTCGGCAGAAGTAAACTCCCCAACTCGGCAGCAGTGCACCGAGGCCACCAGCTTCGGTAACAGTACCAGCTGGGCGAGCATGACTCGGTCCTCTCCAGTTCGGCGGCAGTGCCTTCCCCTGCTCGGCAGCAGTGACATTCGCCCTTTTAGATAAAGTCCCAAAAGCAGGCTCGATGATGCCACCAGCCTCGAAAAAATGATTACACTGGCCCCAGTAAAAGTACCAGCCAGTTTACGTCCCGATCTCGGCATAAAGCATCTCGGTCCTGCACCAGATCGCTGCCCGAAAGATTACACTGGCTCCGGTAAAAGTACCAGCCAGTTACGTCCCGATCTCAGCATAAAGCATCTCGGTCCTGCACCAGATCGTTGCCCAAAAGATTACACTGGCTCCGGTATAAGTACCAGCCAGTTACGTCCCGATCTCGACATAAAGCATCTCGGTCCTGCACCAGATCGCTGCCCGAAAGATTACACTGGCTCTGGTAAAAGTACCAGCCAGTTACGTCCCGATCTCGGCATAAAGCATCTCGGTCCAGCACCAGATCGCTGCTCGAAAGATTACACTGGCTCCTGTAAGAGTATCAGCCAGTAATGTCCCGATTTAGGCCATATGCGCATCTCGGTAATAGTGCCAGATCGCTAACTACAAAAAGTATACTGGTTCCGGTAAGAGTGCCAACCAGTCACAATATCAGGCTCGGTGATGCCATTAGCCTTGAACAGAAAACGACCATCAAGTTCGATGCTAGCACCAGCTTTGAGAGACCGTCAGGCTATTTAGCTTTCAACTTCCAAGAGTTAAGAGCACTTTAAGAAGTTAAAAGCTGGGGGCCTTCTGCGGGGGTATATTTCCTCCCTCAGACTTACACCAGGAATTCTGGACAGTCCGTCCGAAGTAAACTGCCTAATTTGGCTGAGCTCATGTTTTGGCTCAAGCTGCCTGTTTTGGCCGAGCTCAAGCTGCCTGTTCTGACCGAACTCGAACTGCCTAGCCTGGCCGAGCTGACCAAAAAGACGTGACATCGGCCTCATATAACTCATGAGTGTTGCTAAGAGAGCTTTTTTGGGAAATATTATTAAAAAAAGCAAAAGCAAGTCTTTATGAATTCTTTATGCATCGGGTTTGACAAACAAAAAGCCCCTTGGTTTCGGTCTCGGTGACAGGTGTATCTCTATGCACTGACAAACACGTCATAGAATGTGTAAATAAGACAAAAGGCATTTATGTCTCTACAACCTTATCCTTGACAGAGCACCACCGCCCATGCATCAGGTATGGCCCGATGGGACAGAGTGGGCTGTGAGGGAACATAAAGTAAGGACACGTGGGCTATGATAGCATCACTGGTACAGACAGCTGGACTAGGAGGGGACAGCCACTCAAGTGCTTGCCCTAAAGTCCACTCTCCTCCTCTATAAATACAGAAGCCTTCAACAGGTAAAAGGAGGGGCTATCCACACCCTGGTACGCCATCTCCTCCCCAACTCCATCTCCGACCTTTGCTTTGATGGAACGCGCTCCGAGGCGCCGTCTGGGGCGGCTACCGGGGTCGGCGGAACGTGGGAGTCCGTCGGGTCCGACCCTTTCGCGCCCTGGCGGGCCCTGAAGCGTGCATCAACATTTCTTTTGTGTGGGTGTGCCAGATTTTCTATTTTACTTGGAATTGCAAGTGGTAATCCGGAGATCAACCTTCGCAAGTAAAAAGGAAATCAACTTCTTTCAAGTTTTCCATTGCACAAATATTTAAGAAAAGAGACATTTTCTTGGTTTGCCGTGAAAGGCGATTTTGTTTGGCATTTATAGCCGATTTTGGCGTTTATAGCCGATTTACAATTCTCATCAATAATGAAAGACAAGAGTTGTGATTTTTGTCTCTTTTAGAAAAATACAAACTACAATGAAAAGCAAGAAAAGGAAGATCTAACTTTTCAGGAGATTGTGGGGGACTCGTTCAGATTGACGGTCGCAAGCCATGTATGGGCTTCGCCATCATCCATGCAGATGAGAACAGAAGATGCTCTTGATTCGCTTGGCTTGGCTATAACCTCAGGTTTTTAGAGGACAAAGACCAAGAGAAGGTCCTATGTCCAATAAAAAGCTAAGTAGACGGGCTGAAAAGCCACGTCTAAGCCATTGGAGGCAGCAGGAGAAGGCGAGGACCTTGGGGGGGGGGTGCCCCCCAAGGGACTTTTGTCACCTTGTAGTGGTGGCCGGTGCAGAACTTCAGCAGAGTTTTTCTCTCTTTTTCTTTCTCTCAGATCTCTTTCTGATCTTTTTTTTTCTGATTTTCTCCTTTTTTTTCCGATCTTTTTCCGATCTTTTCCCGATCTTTTTCCTATCCCAATTTCAATGGAATGCTCTCCTATTTATAGGCCTTTGGTAGCCATTTAGGAGGGTTTATGAGCCTTAATGGCTTTAATGGGAGGAGTTACAAGATTTATTTCTTGATTTTGTAACTCCTTTTTCCTTGAATCTGATTGGCCGATGGAGATTAAGGGCTTTTAATCACCTTAATTACCATAATGGGAGGAGTTTCATGGTTTAAATGCCATGAATCAATTGACTTGTAACTCCCAAATGCTTGCTTCTGATTGGGCCGTCCAAAGAAATGAATTAATGACTGCAATAAAGCTAGTCAATTAACCACATTAATTGGTCGCCGAGCAGTCGAAGAGTCGCGGGCCATGCCGTGTCTTCTGGAATTCTTCTGGCGATGATCATCGATGGATCTACATGCTGATCGACATCGGATGAACATGTAACTTCAGACATTGATAGCTAAGAGCGGGCCGGTGACATCTGTCTTGTCGATTTCACGATCGGTCGGACAGAAAGTGCACTTTCTTGGTCAGCCGGTTGGCGATCTTGGAGCGATCACTGATGATTTTATGCTTTTGGAGGTTGACCCGTGATTTTGACGGATGTCGTCGGATATGAGTCAATTTCAAGCACTAAAAATCACATTTTCAGGAAACCACAGGCGCCAAAGTGCGCAAAACGCGAAAAAAGACGGAAAAACGGGTCACCGGCGGAAAATCCGGTGACCCGGACCTCCATGGTCGCCGGCGACCATGGGCCATGGTCGCCGGCGACCATGGACCGGCGACCATGGGCCATGGTCGCAGGGGCCTGCGACCCTGGGGGATTTTTCCCCTTCGGAGCCCGTTTTGCGGTCGTTTTGAGGTCTTTTTCGTCGCCGTTTTCTTCTGTATTTTTCTTGACATTTCTTCTCATTTATTGGCTTGATTTCCCTGTAGAAAACTTGATGAGAATCCTTGCATTTTTAGAGTGCAAAGTTTCTAATTTTCCGGGAAAGCCGAAGACTTTGTCGCGTAGAGCTGCTGATTTTCCGCCAGAAGCTGAAACTTGGTCAAACGATGTCGGAATGACCTGAAATTTGAGGTGAAGCCTCCTGAGCAATAAATAAGACCAACCATAGGCTTTTGTTTGAGTTTTGAAGCTGTTTGGGGTCCCGTCGATGCTTCACTTGATTTTGCTGCGGGGAAAATGCCGAGCTTTGATGTGCGGTCAAACGATGTCCGATTGACCTGAAATTTGACGGGGAGCCTATTGGAGTCATTTTGAGACGTTCCATGGGCTCCGTTTTGGATGTCATGGTCCCGGGTTGCTCCGCCGCCGGTAGGCTTGATTTTCTCTCGGAGCATCGAAACCTGGTCAAACGTTTTCGGAATGACCTGAAATTTGACGTGCAGCCTTTTGGAAGCATGTTGAAGCCACTCATGCACTTGGTTTGATGAGCGAAGGATTCGGTGGTTCCCGCCGCCGGGAGGCTTGATTTTGCTGCTCGAGCATTGATGGAGGGTCAAACGTTGTCGGTTTGACTTGAAATTTGGAATTGAGCCTTTTTGGGACATGCTGGAGTCATCCGTAGGCTCTGATCGAAGTTTTGACGACTCCGATGATGTCGCCGCCGGGAGCGCCATTTTAGCTGTCGGAGAAGTGAAGTTAGGCCAAATGTTGTCGAAATGGCCCGAAACTTCATGTGTACTCTTCTCTTGGCTATCTTGAAGGATCTTGCAGTTTTTGTTTGATTCTGACAAGATTTGATTTTTTGGAGAAATTGCATTGCCTATTTATGGCAGGTTGCGACTTCATGCAGCTTTCTTGATGTTGAAGAGGCAAAGTGACATTTTTGGTGTCAACAAATGCCCCCTCGAGGTACAGCGACGAGTTGCTTGACTTTTGTAGTCGATGTGCCTCGAAGAGATTTTTGAAGGAGAGCTTGTGTCTTGACCAAGAGTCTTTGAGCAATCTTTCCTTTGGTAGAGTAGCCTTTGAGCTTCCAGGGGAATTTTATGGTAGTGAGGGGAATCACACACCATCTCGAGGCAAAGTTTTGAAGATGACATCAGGGATATGGATTTGGGTTTTTGTTTTTGATCTTGTGACCTAACCAGCTATATATGGCAGGTTAGGGGATCGGGTTTTGGTTTTGATCTTGTGACCCAACAAGCTGTATGTGGCAAGTTGGGGGATCAGGGTTTGGTTTTTTGTTTTGGTCTTGTGACCTAACAAGTTGTATGTGGCAAGTTAGGGGACCAGGATTTGGTTTTTGGTCACTCTTTGGGACTGTGTGGGTCCATTGGAGTGGTTTGGATTTTTGTGAAATGTCAATTTCAAGATTTTGGCTCAATTTGGTATATGAGGCTGGATGGTTTGATTCTTTGGAAGCTCATGGGGCTTGGAAATGTTTTGTATGGTTCAATCAACTCAAAAGAGGCATGGAACCATTATTGTATGCTCTTGGTAAGAGGGATTTTTTCTGACTAAAAGCCCATTTTTTCTTTTTTTTTTTTTTTTTTTTTTTTTTTAGTGCCTAGGTGGTCAAACCTGGCTCATATGGGCTAGCCCATGGGACCTTAAGCTTTTTAGGATGGCTTAGATCTCATGTGGGGCCATTTTTGTAAAGAATATCTAAAGATATCTCATTTGGATAGAGAATATCTAAAAATATCTTTATGGGAGAGAATCTCTCATATTCCCTTAATTTGGGAGAGAATATCTCAAGGTATCTTTCTTTTTGGGAAAGAATCTCCAATCTCCTTTTTTGTTGGAGAGAATCTCTCATTTGATTGATTTTGGGAGGAAATCTCTCAAAGACATCTTTCTTTTTGGGAAAGAATCTTTCTAATTCCTTCTCTTTTGGTAAGGTTACTTAATTAGTAACACTTACCTTTCCTCTTTGTTTCCTTCTTTGATTTGCTCTCTCCTATAAAAGCAAAGGAAGGTAGGATCTCTTGCTCTTATTGCTTTCTTTTGCAACAATCTCAAGAGAGCTCCAAGACCAAGAGTGCTTCTTCTTCAAGGATCTTCAAGCTTTTTCCTTCTTCTTCTCCATCAATGGCTTCAAGTAAGTTTTCTCTCTTTTTCTTTCAAGAAAACTCCATGTAGAGAATAGGATGGTAAAAAAAAGAAAGTTTCTCTCTCTTCTTTTTTTTTCCTTCTTTTTTTTTTTCTTTTCTTTTTCTTTTCTTTCTATTCTTCTTCTCTTTTTTTTTTCTTTTCCACGTGATTTCTTTTTTTTTTTCACGTTTTTTTTTTTTTTTTTTTTTCTTTTTCTTTTTTTTTTTTTTTTTTTTTTGCTGTTTTCTTTCTTCTCTTTTTTTTTGTTTGAGAAAGTTTCTTTTTTTTTTTTTTTCTTTCTCCCTCCTTTTTTTTGAGAAAGTTTCTTTTTTTTTTTTTGCTCATCATGATAATGCGTTTTTATGCAAATCTAGATGTTCATGCATGTACTTTTTGTAAATTGAATTGAGTAGCATGATGTGATAGCATACCTGAAAATCTTTGCAAATTTGGGAATTTGGAGCTCGCAGCGATGTTGAGCCCTTCTTGATTTTGCGGAGATTTTGAGGTTTCGAAAGTTTGGAGTTTCGG
The DNA here is from genome assembly GCA_028538565.1 of Umbellularia californica. Lineage (NCBI taxonomy): Eukaryota > Viridiplantae > Streptophyta > Magnoliopsida > Laurales > Lauraceae > Umbellularia > Umbellularia californica. Next base: position 13,311,014 of record JAPQWN010000008.1, on the reverse strand, counting down.
AGCCCGCAGCAATGTTGAGCCCATCTTCAAACTTTCTATTTCCGTCGGGGTATTTCCTTTTTTCTTTGGAATTGCCCCGGGGTCATGCCAAAATTTCGCCAGATTTTTGGTGGGACAAAGTGACCCTTTTTTTTTTTTTTTTTTTTTTTTTAGCGAAATCCTGTCATTTTGATGACGATCTTTTTCTTTTCCAACCTTTGCAGGTGGTTCCTCCAGAGCGAACAAGGGTAAAGAGCCTGCTACAAGCGTACCTCGTCGATCCGCCAGATCTTCTAATGTGGCCGTTCAGCAGGCCTGGGAGAAGGTATGATTCTTCCTTTTTCTTTTTCTGCTTCTTTCATGGGGCTTTCCATGTTCTGATTCGTTTTCTCACCCTGCTGCTGCTTTTTTTTTAGCAGAGGATGAAGACTTGCCGATGCCTGAGGTTCCGACCGATGAGGCGGTGATGGAGCCGGTTACGGCATCTGAAGAAGAACCGAGGGACTCTGGAATGATTCCAGAATCTCCAATTGGTATAACTTCTTTCGCTTTCTTTTTTTTTTTTTTTTTTTTTTTTTTTTTTGCCTGCGACTTGATTTGCTAACATTTTTCTTGTCAGCTGACTCGCCACAAGATTCCGATGACTTTGAACCATCAATGGACGCAAATGTTGATGATGCTTCTGATGAGTTCATGGAGGAAGAGAGTGTTCCGCCAGTCGTCGAAGAAGGTACTTTGTAGTGATGACCCTGATGATTTTTTTTTTTTTTTTCAAACAGGTTCATATTCATACCTTTTTGTGTTTCATTTGCAGGTTTTGAAGTGACAGAAGAGAGTCCATCGCCTCCTTCAGAACCAGAGCAAGGGATGCCAGAGGTCGATCCGGAGGTAGAGACCAGTTCAGACATGATTGAGGAGATGCCTCGTGTTGAGATTCCCTCTCCAGTGGCTCCAAGTGAAAAGAGTTCTTTTGTTACTCTTCCAATGGGACATGACATGAGCAGCCGATCAGCGGAGAAGGGTGAATCTTCATCCGGTTCGTCTCTTCAATTTGCGAAGAAGGTGCTGGCTCGGGTTTTGAGTTCTTGGGTCAAGACTCTCCTTTCTGGACACTTGGAGGCAGGATTTGAAATGATCCCACATGTACAGGAGATTCTGATCGACACCGAAGAGGTTGGTCTGGATGTCACAGGTGCCAGGGCGATCGTTGATAGGATCATTGCACTGGGTGACAAGTGGTTTGAGACCATGGGTTTCCCTGACGACCAATTCTTCAAGGAGATGTTCTTGGACCCTGCTGATAAGGCTAAGTCTGACCTGAATGAGGCTACACAAAGCAAGAAGCAGCTAGTTCGGGAGAAGAACAAGGAAGAGCTAGCCATCATCGGTTTGAGGCATGACCTTAACGTCCTTGATAGGGAAGTTGAGGAGGCCAGAAAACGTCTTGAGCATTTGAAGGCACAAGTCGATGCGAAGTGGGCTGCTATAACAGAGGCTCGTGACAGGGAGAGTACTCTGATTCGCAGGGTTGCAGATGCCGGTCAAGTTCTCGAGAGGAGGACTCTAGAAAACGAACGATGGCAAACTGCTGGGGAAGAGCTTCCCGGTGTAAAAGAAGGGTTACGGCATTCGCCAGCATCTCATGGCAAGTTCCTGAAGAAGCGTGCCTTGGAAACTCTGACGGCTGATGCCAAAAGTTTGCTTGAGGAGCTGAAGCTTTGGCTGGAGACCATTTTTGGCTGAGCTCCTGATTTTTTGTAGCAGAAACTATTCTTCTTTTTCTGGTACCACATGTATTTTTTTGGTACTTCTTTTTTTTTGCAGTGCTTGTGAACACTTTTTTTTTTTTGGTACCACATGTATTTTTTTGGTACTCTCTTTTTTTTTTGTTTTCCCTACGCTCACTCAAATCTTTTTGTGATGAAAGCAATTGCTAAATGGGATTTGATCAAAAGTTTTGTCATTTTGTGAAAATCTTTTGTCAAATAATTGTTTTGGCATGAGAGCCTGATTTTGGTTGTGGCATGAAAGCCGATTTTGAGATGGCATGGAAGCCGAAATTTTATGGCGTAAAAGCCAAAATTTGGGTTGGCATGGAAGCCGGTGTTTGTTTTGTGGCATCTATAGCCAGTTTGGTGGCATTGATAGCCAATTTGTGGCATTTATAGCCGGTTTGGTGGCATTGATAGCCAATTTGCGGCATTTATAGCCGGTTTGGTGGCATTGATAGCCATTTTTTGAAAGCCAAGTTTTGGTTTGTCGGCGTGAAAGCCAATTTTTTGTGGCATTGATAGCCGGTTTGTGGCATTTATAGCCGGTTTTGACATGAGAGTCAGGTTTTTTTTTTGTGTGGCATTTATAGCCGATTTGGTGGCATTGATAGCCGGTTTTTGGCAAAAGAGCCAGGTTTTGGCGTTTATAGCCAGATTTTTTTTTGGCTTTCAAAATGCAGGTATCGACTAAATGTCGCCTCCCCGCTGAATGGTCTTGCAAGTATCGATGGAATGTCGCTTCCTTGCTCATTCGGTTTTGCGAGTATTGATGGAATGTCACTTCCTCGCGGGTTGGGTTTTGCAAGTATTGATGGAATGTCGCTTCCTCGCGAATTGGGGTGCAAATATCGACTAAGCGTCGCTTCCCTGCTTTTCCCAAAACTTTTGATTTTGCGGGTACTGACTTGATGTCGTTTCCCCGTGATTTTTGAAATTTGAGGTTTTCTCGAACCTTTGAAATTTGGGTTGTGGATAGCAACTGGTATGTTGCATCTCCACGATTTTTGAAATTGGGTTGTGGATATCAACTGGTTTGTTGCTTCTCCACGGTTTTTGGATTTTGCAAGTATCGACGAAATGTCGCTTCCCCGCGGTTTTTGAAAAAACCATTTTTTTGTTTAAAGACACGAGGGTCGTAAATTTTGACCTAAAACCATTTGGCGGTAAAAGGTAAGGTGGACTAGGGTGGAAATCCCTGGATCCGAATTTTTGTTTCAAACCATGAATTTTGGTTCAAGGATCGAAAGTTCTGGTCAAGTCAGGGAGAGGCTCCTAAACTTGGATTTTTTTTTTTTTTTTGTTTTTGAACAATGAAACAATGAAAGTAAGCATTGTTTTTGAATCTCTAGAAATTTTGACATTTGATATGAAAATTCTAAAGAGAGTGGGTTTGACGAGCGAGTACCTGAGAACAGGTTTTAGCCATACAGGCATTGCTCTTACCCAGTTGGGTAAGTCTTCAAGGGTAGTATCGCTTCAAGAACTTGCCGTTGATAGGCAGCATACATCTGTCGCCTTCCATGTTTAGGAGGGCATATGCGCCGTTGGAGAAGACCTTGTCGATGACATAGGGTCCCTCCCATTTTGGTTCAAATTTGCCTTTGGACTTGTGAGCGAAGACCATTGGTCTTTTTACCGCAAGAACCAAGTCACCCTTTTTGTAGGCGCGTTGCCTGACCTTTTTGTCAAAAGATCCTGCCATGCGTGCTTGGTAAAGTTCAATGCTTTGTCGAGCTTCGAGCCGTCTCTCGTCGAGATTGTCCAGCTCATGGAGTCGCAATTTCGCATTGCTTTCTTGAGTCATGTCATTTTGTAGAGATACCCTCAGAGAAGGAATTTGTACCTCTAGGGGCACGACAGCTTCGCATCCATAGACCAAGGAGAATGGTGTGCTATGGGTTGGTCCTCGAACGGTGGTTCGATAGGCCCACAAAGCTTCAGACAATTTGTCGCTCCAGTCTCTTTTCCGACTAGAGACCATTTTCTTGAGGATTTTGCAGAGTGTCTTGTTGAAGGCTTCTGCTAATCCGTTTGCTGTCGGATTGTATGGAGTCGAAGGACAGCTTTGAATTTTGTATTTGTCGCAGGACCTGTAGAATCGATGATCCCGGAATTGTGGTCCGTTATCATGGACGAATCTTTTGGGTATGCCGAAACGACAAATGATGTTGGTGCGTAGGAATTGAAGAACTGATGAGGTCTTCATTTCGTTGAACGCAAATGCTTCTGACCACTTGGAGAAATAATCCGTAGCGGCGAAGATGAAGCGATAACCTTTGCTTGAAGGGGGAGAGATAGGACCTATGATGTCCATGCCCCATGCTTCAAAAGGCCATGAGATTGCTGTAGGATGCAGCCATTCCGGAGGCATGTGAATGTAATCTCCGTGAACTTGGCATAGCTGGCAGCGTTTAGCAAATTGCATTGCGTCGGCAACCATGGTAGGCCAATAGTAACCTAACCTTTTGATTTGGTCGTAGAGCTTGGGACCAGCCTGATGAGCTCCACAAAGACCAGCATGAACTTCTTTAAGTGTTTCTTCGGCCTCTTGTTGTGACAAGCAGCGTAGAAGTACTCCGTTGAAGGATTTCCTGTAAAGGATCTTTGAAGGGATATCCAAATGAAAGTTTGGGGCTCGCCTTTGGATGCTTACCCGTTCTTTTGGATCTTCAGGTAGGATTCCGAACATAGTGTAATCAATGAACGGATCCCTCCAGTCGCCGATTGAAGGTTGAAGGATAGAGATCCGACTTCCAACCACCCGGTGGCATTCAGCAACTGCTTGGTGTGTGTTAAGAGGAGGGAGGGTCCTTCTCTCGCACACTGTAATTTGCATGTTTTCCCCTTCCTGGATCGCCATTGATGCGGCAAGTCCAGCCAGGGCATCTGCACGGATGTTTTCACCTCTACGAATGTGGGTGATGTTGCAGATGTCAAACTTTTGCAGAAGCGATTGTACCTTGTTGTAATAAGGCAGCAGATCGGGCTTCCTGACTTCATATTTCTGATTCATCTGGTTGACGATCAGTTGAGAGTCTCCAAAGACTTCCAGCATAGTGATACCGGATTCGATGGCGAGTTCCAATCCTAGGATCAGAGCTTGGTATTCAGCTGCATTGTTTGTGCATGGTTCCAATAGCGAGAAAGCGTGTGGAATCATGTATTTGTCAGGGCTAACAAAGAGGATGCCAACTCCTGAGATCAGCTTTCTTTTTTCATTTGTCCTGGTTGCACCGTCAAAGTACATGTCCCAGGAGGCATTTGGTGAGGAAGTCTCCACGTTGTAGACAGGTTCGTCTGGGAGATCATCTCTGAGTGGTGAATCTTTAGGCAATGGATGCTCTGCGAGGAAATCTGCTAGAGCTTGGCCTTTGATTGCTTTTTGTGGCACATACCTAATATCAAATTGTGACAAGAGGATGGACCATTTTGCCAGTCGGGCATTGAGAGAACCGGCCTTCGTGACAAGGACCTTCAAGAGGTTGATCCTCGAGACCAGGTAGACTGTGTTGGAAAGCAAGTAGTGACGTAGCTTTTGTACGGCAAACATCACTGCAAGGCATTCTTTTTCGACTGGAGAATAGCGATGCTCTGCACCTACTAGCATGCGGCTGAGGTAGTATAGAGCAGCTTCTTTTCCCTCACCATTCTCTTGTGCAAGCAGAGCGCCTACAGAATGATCAAGAGCTCTTGTGTACAAGATGAATGGTTTTCCAGTGGCAGGGGCAGCTAACACTGGAGGTTTGGTCAGGTATGACTTGATATCTTGAAATGCGGCTTCACAGTCGACATCCCAGACAAAGTCTACACCCTTTTTCATCAATCGAGAGAATGGACGGCATTTCCCCGAAAGATTGGAGATGAACCGTCTAATGTAGGCCAATCTCCCTTGAAGCCCTTTTAGTTCCCTTAGGGTTCTTGGAGAGGGCATTTCTAGAATAGCCTTGACTTTTATGGGGTCAAGTTCTATTCCAGCTTTCCGAACAAGGAATCCGAGAAACTTACCCGACGAGACGCCGAAGAAGCATTTTAGAGGATTCATCCGCAGTTTGTGTTTGCGGAGTCGGAGGAAGACTTCCCGAAGATCTTTGAGATGGTCTTCTTTTCTTCTGCTTTTGACGGCGAGGTCATCAACGTAACATTCGACCGTCTTGTGCTGCATATCTTGGAATATTTTCATCATAGCCCTCTGATATGTGGCACCAGCATTTTTCAGACCAAATGGCATGACAGTGTAGCAATACACGCCAAATGGAGTCCGAAATGAAGTGTGTTTTTCATCCTCGGGATGCATCTTTATCTGATTGTAACCAGAGAAGCCATCCATGAATGTCATTCGCTCGAATCCGCAGGTATTGTCAATCATCACCTCCGGTATGGGGAGCGGGAATTCATCTTTAGGGCAAGCGTCATTCAAGTCTCTATAGTCAATACAGACTCTGATCTGCCCATTTTTCTTTGTCACGGGGACAATGTTGGCCAACCATTCTGGATGTTGTTCCTCACGGATGAAGCCAACGCTTTTGAGTTTTTGAACTTCTTGTTCAATTTTATCCATCACATCTGGACGGAATCTTCTTTGGCCTTGTTTGACAGGCTTGACGTCTTCTTGAAGATTGAGTTTGTGGACTGCTACTTTGGGGTCTAAACCAGGCATTTCAGCATAGGACCATGCAAAGCAATCAACGAACTCACGAAGAAAAGCGATATACTCGGGTAACTCATCATCCTTTATATTCTTGCTTATGAATACAGGACGTGGGTTATCAGGTGTTCCCAAGTTTATCTTTTGAACAGGATCTTCTGTCGGAAGGTTCGAAGGTGGTTCCTCCACAATATTTTCGGAGGCTTCCAACTCAACGAAACCTTCTGGAGTTTCAACTGCATTACCAGACCAAGGCTCTGTTCCTTTCCATGGATTTTCTTGATTGGTGATCTCCTCAAGGCTTGCTATGAGATAGTCCCAATCGCCTGTTGAGTCTGGTATTTCTTTTGGAGACGAGGGTTCTTCTGGGTCAGGATGCCACAAGTCTGTATTATCGGACGATTCCTCTTTATCATCAGAGAAATCATACCAATTGGATGAGCTTCCTGGATCTTTGTCAGGTAACTCTTTAAAGAGATATCCAGGGAGATCGATGTCTTCGTGGACTTGAGATGTTGAGGCTTGGTCGGTAAAACGACTTTTAAGCTTTTGTGTCAACTGTCTCAGAGGAGTGTCGGGATCATACCCTAACCCATATGAAGACTTTTCTACATGACCGTAGAGTCTCCAATCTTCCAGCTGGCTTTTGGTCAAGGCGGGCTCCAATGGCGTGAGAATACCGCGTTTTTCTCCCAAACCGACTGGGTTTTGAGCGTCAAAGCCCATTTTCTTCATGATAGCTTGTGCCACAGGACTATATAGAGATAGCTGAGGCATACCTTCATTTTGAAAAGGTTCTAGCATGGAGTTTGATGAAGAAGCGTCCGATCTATGGAAGAAGATCGGCCTTTGCTTTGGTGATGTTGCCGGAACAACAAAGGTAGCTGACGTAGGATCTTCTACATCAGCAGGTGTCTCCATCGGAGTGAGAGCAGGCTGAACTTGCTGAGTGTCAGCTTGGCTTGACGATGCATCGTCTTCTGGCTCTGAGTCCGAGTCTGTGTCTTGCATGATAGACACGAGAGAGACAACAAATTTGCCCCCAGGCTTTTGTTTCGCCTTCTTCACTTTAGTCGTGATGACCAAAGGTTTTGAATTCTTGAGGGAGATAACGAAGGGAGATTGACTACTCTCTTCTAATTTGCCGGAGGGTTTGTTTTCTTCCGGTGATTTTTGAGGAGCCTTGCCTTTATCTTTCTGGAGATTTTCAGCAGGGGGTGCTATTTCCTCTTCTTCTTCTTTTTCGCCTTCATACATTTGGGAGTCTGCGAAGTGGACTTCTTTACCTTTGAAGGGTTTTCTGTCCGCAAAGACTCGATGTACCATGCCGTCGTCGCCGACAAACTTGATGCATTGATGTAGAGTTGAAGGAACAACACCATTCTCGTGTATCCAAGGACGTCCGAGAAGGATGTTGTAGCATGAGGGGGTTTTTATTGCATACACAGTGACCTCAGAGATAAGATCACCGATTTGCAATTTGAACCTGATTTTGCCGATAGGCCTTTGAGTGCTCCCATCGTATCCAAAGATAGATACAGATGTGTGGCTTAGCTTGCTGGGTGGGATGCCCAACTCTTCAAGAGCCGAAGTGGAGATAAGGTTGAGTGCAGAACCTGGGTCGATCTGAACTCTATGTATCGGCATTTCTTTGATGTACCCTGTGAAGTACAGGGGTCGGTTGTGCCTTGCTTCGCCAAGTAGGAGGTCTTCCTTAGTGAAGGCGATGGTTGCACTGGCTGCCTTTTGAACCGAGAGGCATTGGATGCATGATCCCTCAGTTTTCTTTTCTCCCTTTGAGGAAGTTTCAGAGTTTTTGACCCGGTAGTCCATTTCAATTTGGAGGACTTGCGGGGCATGTTTGTCGACATCCTCATTCAGTTTTTGTAATTCTGAGATGAGATTATCACGAGTGCGTGGAGACATTCGTAATAAATCCAGGATGTGAAGACGTGCAGGTATGTGTTTGAAGTGCTCAACCAAGTCATACTTGAAAGCCTCCTTAGGGCCTGCATGTTCATCATTGTTGCCACTGGGGGCGCTTACAACATCTTTTCCCGAAGGATTTACATAAGTAAAGGAAGATTGGTTGTAATTTTTGTGGTAGTCCCGGCCCGAACGGGTGCCTCTACCAACTTCGAGAGCTTCTTGAGAAGGATTTTCGTTTGGAAGATTGTCTTCAGGATCAAGAGGCTGTATTTTTTCATCTACTGGGGATGTATCTGCAGCAGAGTTGCCATCCTCAGTGATTGTGTTGCACGGAGCATTTTCCGGGAGCAAGTCCTGAACAGCATCCAGCAGCTTTTCTTCTTCGTTGACCCATCCATCACCCCAAGTTGGGTTTTCTTCATGATGATGAGTCGGGAAGAATGTGTATCCTGAAGTCACAGTCTCAGGAGAAGAAACCTGAGAGGGTGTCATCTCTGTGAAAGTCACGTGAGACGAGGTAGCTCCAGAGGATACATTGCTAGGCGTCGTCGGAGTGTAGGTAATCTCATCAGACGACGCTTCAGAAGAGCTATAATCCTGATATATTACATTACAGGAAGCTCTGATAGAAGATGTTGCCTGCTCGGAGTCAGACTCATCCTCGGATGTAAGAGGATCGTCAATCCAGCAATGTTCTCCATTTTCAGGAGTTGAGGGAGGAGGTACCTGATGGGCTTCAGGGACTTCCGGCTCTGGATTGTGAGGAATCTCGTTGACGCGGTCTTGCTCTTGTTCTAGAGCGAGACGCTGCAAGATCCTTGCATATTCTTCAAGATCAGGCATGGGAGCCAGATCCTCTTCTTCGTCTTCTCCGTGTGGCTCAACATAGTTGATTTCCACTGGAGCAATGACAGGTGCTGGGTTAACAGCATCTTCTTGTGCAGCCTCTTGGTCTTCTTCATCATCAGACCAGGATCCTTGTGGTTGCAAGGGGTTATACCAGATTACTGGCATAAGGTGAGTTTCAGGAACCCATTCTTCGTCGGAGAGATACTCTCCTGTTTCAAGAGATTCCTCCCACTCGCCGGTGTAGTTGGGCTCGAATCCATCGTCGGTGTCGCTGGACTCGTATCCATCAATGGAGAATCCAACTACCGAGTTGCAAGAGTATGATGCCCCCTGTATGGCTTCTTTTTTGAATTGAGGTGGCATGAAATCACTGAGAGTGAAGTTTCTTACCGCCTTTGAAGTCCCTGGAAGGGACGTTTCTGTTGCCCCAAGTGAAGTGGTAGAGGAGGCCTCTGCCTTTTCATGAACTTCTTGTTTTGGCTGGGTCTTCTCTTGCCGTTTGAGCCTGAGGAGATGTTTCCTAGCCTGCCTTCGCTGTTGAGCGGTCGGCTTTGTTTTGACGATCTCCCAATTTTCATCTTCCAGGAGATCGGGATGTACCCATATGGGTTGTCCGTCTGGTGTCGGGCAAGGAACCAACACTTCGGACGTTTGAATTCTTTTTATCACCTTGAAGGAAGTAGTGATCTTCTTCTTCGGTGATTTTGGTGTTTGTCCACATGACACCATGTTGACGGAGGCAGTCCCATAGTTTTTGTCAAAGGTTATGACTCCGTTCCTCCACATCTCATTGATCTTCTCTCTCACAACGAAGCATTGATTGAGAGGATGTGAGATCATCTGGTGGTATGGACAGTACCGAGGATCGTTGGTTTTGCCAACGTCTCCCGGTCTTTTGGGTTCTGGCAAAATGAGTTTGCCATTTGCTAGGAGAGCCTCAAAGATTTCTTCAACGTCTTCATCGAACGGATATTTCTTTTCTACGCGTTCTTTGAAGGCATCAGAGAGTTCAGGCCTTTTACCTGCAGCTCTATTTTCAGCTTTCTTTGGTTGCTGAGGAGCTGACTTGTCTGCACATTGAGAACCTCTTTCTTCTTTGGTTTAGAGGTTGCAACAGCAGTCGGCTCTTTCTTTGATGATTTCTGAATGTTGAGGTCTTTGATCACCGTTTCAGCTTCCATGGAAGCTTCCAGGAGTTCTCCCAGGTTTTTTGATTTGTTGCCGATGATCATGGAGCGGATTTTAGCTCTCATGTTGTTTCGGCAGATGTCGACTAGCGACGCTTGTGGCAGTACATCTGAGCATTTGTACGCCATTGCTTTCCACTTGTGAATGAAGTCATAAGTTGACTCATTCTCTCCCTGTTTTAGGCTGCAGAGCTGAGCCATAGTAACAGGATGATCCTCACCTTGGAAGTGGGTCAGGAAGCGTGTCTCCAGCATAGCCCAGTTCTGAATGGAGTTCTCCGGCAGAGTGGAGTACCAATCGAAGGCTGTACCTTTTAGGGTACTTGCAAAGAGGCGAATCTTGAGTGCATCTTGATCCGCGATAGCTCCCGTCAAGATCTTGAAGTGGATGACGTGTTGTCTGGCCGATCCTTTCCCCGTATATGTTTGGAGAGTAGGATGTTTGAATTTTGTGGGGAACGGGACCGAGTCCATCCATAAAGGATATGGTGGCTTGATCCCATGCTCTTTGAGTATATCCTCTTCTTTAGCTTTGGCGAGGATACTGTCTACGTCCTTTTTGGTAAGGGCGCGTGACTCATTTTCTTCACAATTCTCCTCGTTATTGTTATGATTCGGAGGAGGCTCATTGTTCACCTGATTTTGGACGACAAGGAGAATGTTTTCCATCAGAGTTTCAATCCTCTGCTGGCCTTGTTCCAACTGCTGGATGCGTGTGAGCGCATCATCTCGAGGTGGATTCTGAGGTGGTGGCTCAGAACTTGTAGCCAAGACGTTCATCCCTCGGGATTCGAACGAAGAAATCGTCCTGGTGACCGAGCTGGGGCTCATTCTTTTTGATGAAGAGCTTGATGAAGGATTACTCTCCCGTCCTTGGCTTGAAGGGTCAGGAGATTCTTCTGGATGTCTTCGTGTCCCGGTGACGCTACGGGTCACCGGACGTCGGACATGGATTTTTTATGCTGACTTTTGGCGTCTTCTGGTTTTTCCAACCATATGGACGGCAGCAACTTGGTCGGGTCTTTCTTTTTCGACCCATTTATGGGAGACTTGAAGTGTAGGAGGCTGGGTCCGTTGCTTCTCTAGTCTCTTTTGTCGATATGACGCACGGCGGCGTGCTCGACGAGCGATTTGAGCTTCAGTCAGCTCTGGCTGGGCTCTGACGATGAAGGATGTGCTCCCTCGGGCGCAGCAGCCGAGCTTGTCTTCTTTGTGGTTGGGCAAGGACAGGATGCGGACCCGGTCCTTTGCCTGTTGCAGCGAAGCTTTAAACCTTTCGAGTTCGGCCCCTGTAGAGATAAAGGGTCGAACTGAAGGAGTGTAGGCCTTAGCAGGTGCTTGGAGAGGCCTGGTGATGCATGATCTGATTTTGGGCTTGTGGGAGCAAGCCGGTTCATGCTGGATTGACTTGGGAGTCAGGTTGGAGATGGGTCTCTCCTCTTTCATGTAGGCAAGAGGGTAGAACTGGTTCTCTTTGAGTGGGGCCAGGTATGCTGGCTTGGTGGAAATTTGAGACCTTCTTTGTTTTGGGGAAGGTCTTGGAGACCAAGTCTTGGGATAGACCTGGTTGTTTGTGGGTCGAGGCTTCGCGGGGGTGCCGCGGGCTTCAGGCTTTTGGGCGCTCGCCTTTGGTGTCACGGGAGTGACACGTTGAGAGGCGATCTTCTGCCTTTTGGCAGGCGCAGTTTGTTCTTCGGGAAGTGGGAATGGTCCCAGTGTCCCGAAGACGATGGTCCGGGGAGTCGAGGTCGACCCGGAGTTCAGAGAGTTGCCGAGGGAGTTGACGCTTCGGCAGCTGGCGGGGCGCTTGTAAGTGCGCTCGGTTTGCTTCTGTTGAAGCATGAGTTGGTGCTTGTTCTCATCGAAGATAATGGTTAAGGCTGCCATTGTTAGTTTCGAAAAAGTTCTGAAACAAGACCACATCCATTAGTAATCACAAGAATATAATGATCATAAATGGGAATTTCTATGGTTGTCTTTTCAAATCGCTCAAGGGATATGACCCAAGCGACATGAAGAAGGCAAAAAGCCATAGATGGTACAATTGTTCTGACAGCGAACATGGTAGGCTCGAAATGAGCGTTCCAATGACTGCTAGAAGCAATTGTATACCTAAATTCGACTTATCGAGAAGCGGAGCTTGCTCGAGATAAGAAGAATATAAGGTAGGAGTTACAAATGTGCCGGTCACAGATACAGTAGACCCTGAAAGGGCGTACCAGTATTGCTATGCACAAATGTTGGAGATCGCATCCATGAGATGGGATTCTTTGTTTTTTGAAATGTCAAGATTGGATTCATCAAAGAGAGCAGATGATATTCCGATCCGAATACGGGCTCAACGATTTCCGCGAGCGCCAGTACCCAGAAGGGAAGGAACCACAATTTCTCGGATCTGAATCTAAAATGACGAGAGTTTTTTTTTTTTGAAGATTTTTTTTTTTTTAGATTTTCATTTTTTTTTTTTTAAAAAATCTTTTTTTTGTTTAAGATTTTTTTTTGAAAATCTTTTTTTTTTATTTTTTATTTTTTTATTTTTTTTTTATTTTGATTTTTTATTTTTTTTTTTAAGATTTTTTTTTTGAAAATCTTTTTTTTTTATTTTTGATTTTTTTTTTTAAATTTTTAAGATTTAAAGACGAGAGAGTACACATAGGCCTCCTAACCCGGTCTTATGAAACCTCAATTGATAGAATTGCCCCCAGGTAAGGGTAGGATTACTTAATGAACCCGTTTGGAGGACCCTTGCCTAGAACAGTCAAGCTGTCTCCACACTCTGGACAAGGCTTTTCTTGAATCAATCGTGATCAAAGAACGCAATTGGTTTAACCTTAGTGGTCTATGTCTTTTTTTTTTTTTTTTATAAAAATCCCAAATAGACTCATCGAAGAGAAACGATGGCCCAAAACCTTAGTCGAACGGGCTCAACATTTCTGCAAGCACCAAAGAACGATAGGATAGGAACAAAGTTTCTCAATTTTGAATTCAAACTAAGAAAATTGATTTTTTTTTTTTTTTAATATTTTTTTTTTTTGAAATCTCTAATGAACTCATCGAAGAGAAACGATGGCCCAAAACCTTAGTCGAACGGGCTCAACATTTCTGCAAGCGCCAAAGAACGATAGGATAGGATCAAAGTTTCTCAATTTTGAATTCAAACTAAGAAAACTGATTTTTTTTTATTTTTATTATTTTTTTTTAATATTTTTTTTTTGAAATCTCTAATGAACTCATCGAAGAGAAACGATGGCCCAAAACCTTAGTCGAACGGGCTCAACATTTCTGCAAGCGCCAAAGAACGATAGGATAGGATCAAAGTTTCTCAATTTTGAATTCAAACTAAGAAAACTGATTTTTTTTTATTTTTTATTATTTTTTTTTTATATTTTTTTTTATCTCTAATGAACTCATCGAAGAGAAACGATGGCCCAAAACCTTAGTCGAACGGGCTCAACATTTCTGCAAGCACCAAAGAACGATAGGATAGGATCAAAGTTTCTCAATTTTGAATTCAAACTAAGAAAACTGATTTTTTTTTAATTTTTTTTTAATATTTTTTTTTTGAAATCTCTAATGAACTCATCGAAGAGAAACGATGGCCCAAAACCTTAGTCGAACGGGCTCAACATTTCTGCAAGCGCCAAAGAACGATAGGATATGATCAAAGTTTCTCAATTTTGAATTCAAACTAAGAAAACTGATTTTTGTTTTTTTTGTTTTTTTTTTTTTTATGATTTTTGTTTTTTTGAAAAGAGAAAGAATGGAAACAAACTCAAAGAAATAGAAATTTCCAAAAGATCCCATCTCATTTTTTTTAGGATGCAAAATCCAACATAGGCTACCAGCTAGAAAGTAGCCAAGGAATCCGGAAAAGAAGTATAAGCATAGAGCAAAAAGTATGATATGCAAATATTTCATTTCCAAGCACCGTGTTCTCAAATGAACGAGTCCCACCGGGTGTGCCAGCTTGATGGAACGCGCTCCGAGGCGCCGTCTGGGGCGGCTACCGGGGTCGGCGGAACGTGGGAGTCCGTCGGGTCCGACCCTTTCGCGCCCTGGCGGGCCCTGAAGCGTGCATCAACATTTCTTTTGTGTGGGTGTGCCAGATTTTCTATTTTACTTGGAATTGCAAGTGGTAATCCGGAGATCAACCTTCGCAAGTAAAAAGGAAATCAACTTCTTTCAAGTTTTCCATTGCACAAATATTTAAGAAAAGAGACATTTTCTTGGTTTGCCGTGAAAGGCGATTTTGTTTGGCATTTATAGCCGATTTTGGCGTTTATAGCCGATTTACAATTCTCATCAATAATGAAAGACAAGAGTTGTGATTTTTGTCTCTTTTAGAAAAATACAAACTACAATGAAAAGCAAGAAAAGGAAGATCTAACTTTTCAGGAGATTGTGGGGGACTCGTTCAGATTGACGGTCGCAAGCCATGTATGGGCTTCGCCATCATCCATGCAGATGAGAACAGAAGATGCTCTTGATTCGCTTGGCTTGGCTATAACCTCAGGTTTTTAGAGGACAAAGACCAAGAGAAGGTCCTATGTCCAATAAAAAGCTAAGTAGACGGGCTGAAAAGCCACGTCTAAGCCATTGGAGGCAGCAGGAGAAGGCGAGGACCTTGGGGGGGGGGTGCCCCCCAAGGGACTTTTGTCACCTTGTAGTGGTGGCCGGTGCAGAACTTCAGCAGAGTTTTTCTCTCTTTTTCTTTCTCTCAGATCTCTTTCTGATCTTTTTTTTTCTGATTTTCTCCTTTTTTTTCCGATCTTTTTCCGATCTTTTCCCGATCTTTTTCCTATCCCAATTTCAATGGAATGCTCTCCTATTTATAGGCCTTTGGTAGCCATTTAGGAGGGTTTATGAGCCTTAATGGCTTTAATGGGAGGAGTTACAAGATTTATTTCTTGATTTTGTAACTCCTTTTTCCTTGAATCTGATTGGCCGATGGAGATTAAGGGCTTTTAATCACCTTAATTACCATAATGGGAGGAGTTTCATGGTTTAAATGCCATGAATCAATTGACTTGTAACTCCCAAATGCTTGCTTCTGATTGGGCCGTCCAAAGAAATGAATTAATGACTGCAATAAAGCTAGTCAATTAACCACATTAATTGGTCGCCGAGCAGTCGAAGAGTCGCGGGCCATGCCGTGTCTTCTGGAATTCTTCTGGCGATGATCATCGATGGATCTACATGCTGATCGACATCGGATGAACATGTAACTTCAGACATTGATAGCTAAGAGCGGGCCGGTGACATCTGTCTTGTCGATTTCACGATCGGTCGGACAGAAAGTGCACTTTCTTGGTCAGCCGGTTGGCGATCTTGGAGCGATCACTGATGATTTTATGCTTTTGGAGGTTGACCCGTGATTTTGACGGATGTCGTCGGATATGAGTCAATTTCAAGCACTAAAAATCACATTTTCAGGAAACCACAGGGGCCAAAGTGCGCAAAACGCGAAAAAAGACGGAAAAAACGGGTCACCGGCGGAAAATCCGGTGACCCGGACCTCCATGGTCGCCGGCGACCATGGACCGGCGACCATGGGCCATGGTCGCAGGGGCCTGCGACCATGGGCCATGGTCGCAGGGGTCTGCGACCCTGGGGGATTTTTCCCCTTCGGAGCCCGTTTTGCGGTCGTTTTGAGGTCTTTTTCGTCGCCGTTTTCTTCTGTATTTTTCTTGACATTTCTTCTCATTTATTGGCTTGATTTCCCTGTAGAAAACTTGATGAGAATCCTTGCATTTTTAGAGTGCAAAGTTTCTAATTTTCCGGGAAAGCCGAAGACTTTGTCGCGTAGAGCTGCTGATTTTCCGCCAGAAGCTGAAACTTGGTCAAACGATGTCGGAATGACCTGAAATTTGAGGTGAAGCCTCCTGAGCAATAAATAAGACCAACCATAGGCTTTTGTTTGAGTTTTGAAGCCGTTTGGGGTCCCGTCGATGCTTCACTTGATTTTGATGCTGGGAAAATGCCGAGCTTTGATGTGCGGTCAAACGATGTCCGATTGACCTGAAATTTGACGGGGAGCCTATTGGAGTCATTTTGAGACGTTCCATGGGCTCCATTTTGGATGTCATGGTCCCGGGTTGCTCCGCCGCCGGTAGGCTTGATTTTCTCTCGGAGCATCGAAACCTGGTCAAACGTTTTCGGAATGACCTGAAATTTGACGTGCAGCCTTTTGGAAGCATGTTGAAGCCACTCATGCACTTGGTTTGATGAGCGAAGGATTCGGTGGTTCCCGCCGCCGGGAGGCTTGATTTTGCTGCTCGAGCATTGATGGAGGGTCAAACGTTGTCGGTTTGACTTGAAATTTGGAATTGAGCCTTTTTGGGACATGCTGGAGTCATCCATAGGCTCTGATCGAAGTTTTGACGTCTCCGATGATGTCGCCGCCGGGAGCGCCATTTTAGCTGTCGGAGAAGTGAAGTTAGGCCAAATGTTGTCGAAATGGCCCGAAACTTCATGTGTACTCTTCTCTTGGCTATCTTGAAGGATCTTGCAGTTTTTGTTTGATTCTGACAAGATTTGATTTTTTGGAGAAATTGCATTGCCTATTTATGGCAGGTTGCGACTTCATGCAGCTTTCTTGATGTTGAAGAGGCAAAGTGACATTTTTGGTGTCAACATGCTTAGTCCTGCAACTAACTTAGGCATCGGAGAGCCCTGCGCTGCCCAAGCCAGGGTCCTCTGACCTTCTTCTTTTTCCCTTTCAGGCTCCAGGTAGCGGTTCTTCTATCATCACCAAGGAGTTGCAGTCTCCGTCCTCTTCCAGTGGGCCTCAAAATCACGCCCCCCGGGTCTGTGAATTTTTGTGCGCTTACAACATCCATCAAGAAGACAGATTACAAAACAACGAGCATAACTATATGTACTAATTCAAATAGATAATAGATCTATATAACATTTGAAGCTTGGTCATGCTCTAATCGAGAACTTAATTTCTACGAAAAACTCTTTTCGCAAACTTTGATCTCCCTTGCCTTTGTGTTCTTCTACATTATGACCCTCTTAGAGAGATTCTAAAGGAGAATGGTGAAATGTCCAAGTAGAAGAAAACCCTAGATTTCTAGTAGAAAGCTAGAGGAGAGTGAGGAGGAAGAGAGAGAAGAACTTGAAAGATTATTGTGTGTAAAGATCTGTAACTCTCACCTCTTACTTATAGTTTATGCCACACCTCCTCTTAGACCAATATTAGAAGTTTCACCTCTATTCTTAGTAAGTGTCCTAATCCTCCTTTCCTCAAGAGTTCTAATGGGATTAATAGCCATCTCTTATTAGGGCCAGCATGGGGACTACTGGGGATTCATTAGAATCTAGCTTCAACTAGGAATCTGGACCTCATATCTCATTTAAATTCCATACCTATAGTTAATTGCAAATAAGTCCACTAATTAAATGCAATTGCACTCCAGTCTTATGAATAATTACAAGAAGACCCTAAACTTTTCAATTATTACAAGTAGGCCCCTCCATCAATTATATCAATGGATCTATTAGAATAAATTTGTCCAACCAAATTGGATCCATATCTTATTATCCTTGTGACCCAATTAATCACACTAATCATCGGTACCATCCAATTAACTCTTAATTGAGATGGGTGTGCACTCACTAATGATAAAATCTATTAATTAACACAAGGAGATATTTATGAAGATAGATTCCATCTTGAGGATTATATGTTCCTACGACTTCACTACCACGTATCCAAGACATCGAAGTGTTGACCTACAATTGGCCTCACTTATTGATGACTCAAAGTAAATATATAGTAGAAACTTGAGTCTATTAATCTCTCAAGATTAAGAGCATATTGTTTGGGAATTATGAGAGTAGTTATTTAATCAAAGACAAATTTGTACAAGGTGTTTCTCATGGTCCTTCAGTACATCCCATATACCAGTACAATGATCCATAGTCTTATACTATAATGATTGAGACATATCACACTATCTCATAGTGATCACAGTGATGCAACCTTATCAGATGAGATGTCCAATCTCATCACTGACTGTGAATCAATTTAAGTATAAGATTTGTGATCTATGTCTCATGTATGTGGATTTCATTTAAACACATGGATCACATCTAATATATTTGTAGGCTCCGGTTCATCTCCTGAACCATTATGTCATTTTGTATTGGTCATGTGCAAACATAGAATAAAATACTATTCATTTCATGAATAAAGAATGAAAATAGAAAATTAATTAATGAAACAAATCAATTTATCCGGATTATCCATTGGATTGAGGTCATACAATATAACACCAAATACATTGAGATTGCTTTATCCATCAAAGTTGGGAAACGGCTCTCTGACTTGGTGCAATACGTATGTGTGATTAAGGGATTTAAATTATCTTATCTTTACAGGCCAAACCATGTGGGGCCTATCAAACCACCACATTCTAATAAATTTTCAATTAAAAGTAGTGCAATAGAAACATATAATGTCACAATAGCACATCATTTAACTTATTTTCTAAGGATTTTTATGAAAAAATAGCGCTTAAATCCTTGTAAAATGGTTGAGGGATCAAATATTTGGTATCGAAATTAGAGGGTCTTCCACCAATTTTTATATTTTTTGACTTGTTCACCCTATTTCATGATGTCATGGAATGTCTTTTATATTCCGTGATACAGTTGACTTATTTTCTAAGGATTTTTATGAAAAAAATAGCCCCTAAATCCTTATAAAACGGTTGAGGGACCAAATATTTGGTATTGAAATTGGAGGGTCTCCCTCCAACTTTATTTTTTATTTTTGACTTGATCGCCCTTATTTCTTGATACCATGGAATATCTTTTATGCTCCATGATACGGTTAACTTATCTTCTAAGGGTTTTCATGGGAAAATAGCCCTTAAATCCTTGTAAAACGGTTGAGGGACCAAATATTTGGTATTGGGATTTGAGAGTCTCCATCCAATTTCCATATTTTATTTTTGACTTGTTTGCCATTATTTCATGATATCATGAAATGTCTTTTATATTCCATGTTACAGATGACTTATTTTCTATGGACTTTCATAGAAAAATAGCATTTAAGTCCTTGTAAAACGGTCGAGGGACTAAATATTTAGTATTGAAATTAGAGGGTCTCTCTCCAAAATTTATTTTTTTATTGGGTAATATTCATGTGGGAATTGTTCTCACATATTATGTGAGAACTTTTTTGTGGAGCCCAATTATGGGCCCCATTTGGGGATGGGGTCAGGGGGGATTGAAAGATCTATGTGAGACCACCCCAATTATCGATTTTGACCCCAAATACATGTCCCTAACCCTTTCATCCGTGGTCCACAAGTTTAATGGCTTCATATTCAAAAAAATATTCATCCTTCGATCTAACGGTTCAGTCCATTCGGATGTGTACCAATCCTTGAGATTAGTGACTCTCAGGGGGTTCCCTGTTAGTTGCTAGGTTTGGATGAGTTGCTAGTTGGACCCTACAAAAAAGTTCTAATATGATAGGTGAGAACTAGTTTCCCTTTTTTATTTTTGAGTTGTTCACCAAGCTATTTACATGATATCATGGAATATCTTTTATATTTCGAGATAGAATGGAATATGCCTTCCATCTCCTCTGTGAAAACCTTATCGACAATACCGAGTATTGTGGAACATGTCAGCGACGTGTGGACAATGACTCCCAATTGCAAACAAATTAATTTCTATTAGCTCTTTAAACCGATAGCTGAAGCTAATTAACACAAAAGGATCCAAATTGACCTAGAGAAGTTTCATCTAGGGACTTTGAAATCCTCTCATTGGCTTATTATAATGCTGGTCTATTTCTCTGTCTTTAATCAAGCACCACCCATGAATTTTTCTAATCGTTCATGTACATGGAATCTGCAAGACGGGCTGACCCAAGTAAGAAGACGACCCCAAGTCAACCATATATTTAAAGACCGCTGACCCTTCTGTCATCAGGTACTTTTCATTGGAATAATAGCCTATATAGAGATTCCATCTCTCCACCAGTTGCATTCACACGATGGAAGACAAAACAAAAGTGTATTCAATAAACCTTAAACTTTCCTCGTGGAATCTCCCATGTGTTCCAAGGTAAGGAAGATGAAAATTCCTTTCAAAACTAGAGAAAGAATAAGCTGTTGTCTTCCCACTGAAATGCTCACAAAGCCGAAGATTCAACAGAAGAAATCAAATGGACGTTAAACTTACGTAGAAAGAAAAATGATGGGACTTTCCTAGACTACTTCTGTGGAAAGTGTACGTGGGAAATAACTCCATTGACCTCTTATATAATTCATGAGACTTTTTTTTTTTTTTTCTAAATCACCAACTACTACACACGGTTCCGTGTATTTATATTAATTTGGCCAACTGAACTCCTCAAAGCATTGGGATTAAGTATCACATGGGTATCATAATCACAAGTGGATGTCTTAATTATGAGACTAAGTACACAAGGTTGTGTACTGGCCTTCTTGTTAACTTTTGTTGTTTCCTTTGCTTAATAAAACCTGTATCTTTAAAAAAAAAAAAGGTAGTGCCTCAATCTAATGATTTTATGGTGTGCAGGTTTCTTGTGTTTAATCCTATGGTGATGATGAGTGGATCAGTGAAAAATTGGGAACAGTGCTAATTCATGGGAGGTTGGCGTGTGGAGAGGAATGAGAATTGATTATAGGTGATGAACTGAAGTTTCTCTATGTGAGCTTCAATGACCTTAATTTCTCCCATTGATTTTCTTAGTATGTTCTAAGTAGTGAAGGCATCTAGTGAATTCAGTGTGAACAGGGAGGCAGATAAATCAAAAGGGCATTGGCATTTTGAAAAGGAAATTCTATAAAACAACATAAAGAATAGCAACTTGGGCACATGTTTTTCCTTCTAATTTAAAGAAAGGGATTGATTATCTTGAAATATGGTTATTGTAGGTGACTAACATTTTGATAACAGAAATTACCATCAGAGTTAGGTTTCATGCTATTTTATAGAAAATGGACGCTACACTAAGGCTTCTAGTTGGAATTGGTTGTTATAAAGAATAAGACTGAAGAACATTAATTAATTACTATAATTCCTCTTCATATAATAAGTTAATGTTGAGAGCAGATTACGTTAGTGAAGATTTCATAATTGCATGTATTTTATTATAAGCAACCTAACTTTTAGAAGCAAGCCACCGATCTCGGCAAGTTTTAACAGAGTTCATTTGTTTTGGGTGGGATTAGGAGTTCTGTCTACATTTCATTAGTATATTGACATGACAAATTATAATGTGGGATTTTTCATTGCAGGAGTCTCACGCATTCACAGAGTGAGATCCTCCGGAATTAAAGGCAGGGACAGAAAATCCCAACTGCAGCGGCGTAGGACTCATTAGGATACCAAAACCCACATTCACCGCAACTTGTCTAGTTGCACACAAATTTTTGTCTGATTTCTAGTTGCGGGGGACAATATGAAAAGAGTGCAAACACCACAAATGGGTTTTGAATATTGTAATCAGGTACTGTTTCACACAAAATGGTTTAGAACTTTATATAACAGAGTCGGATAGTTTAACCTTTTTTTTTTTTTTTTCATGGTAGACAGAATAGTTAAACTTGAAAGGGAACACTGAAGACAATTTTGGCATATGGTTATGAATGATTCTAGCATTCAATTTAAAAGGGAACTCTGAAGATAATTTGTGTATATGGATGTGAATGATTCTAGCACCAGAAAAGTAAATGGGTCTAGTTTTAGAAAAACAAAACAGGCAGTTAGATAAAAACAAAACATACTTCTTTGGGTCGAACAGACCTTTAATTTTGTTTGAGGGAAACAGGGACATGCAGACAAGTGATTTTTTCTGGTTTCAACAGTGGGGCCTAGAACTGAGTAATATTCTCCTTATAGGTTTTAATAATAATCTAGTTATTATTATTATGATTATTATTTAGTTTTTGAAAACACTCTGTTTACATGTAATTGGTTAGGGAAAATGAGAAGCAACTCTCACTTAATGGTGAGGCTATCCAATCTCATGAACCAACGTTCCTGGGGTGCAAATGAGTCTTCCGAGGGTTACTTTGGATGAGGAGAAAGTGCTGAGAAAATGGAGGTGGAGAAAATTGTTGGCATTTGAAACTTCCACTCATCCAAGGCTCCTTTCCTGTAAGTTGACGAGTGGGGAAGTAATTACTTTCATGATAAAGTCTCTAGATTATGTATGGTGTTAAAAGGAAGGAATTGGAAAAGAAACTTTCTAAAACAGTATGTAGGCTGGAAGGCAAAATTGTACTTGTCATTTACTACTCTGGAAACAGTAGGAATGATGATAAAGTTCACAACCAAATCCATTTCTTTACTGTTGGGGCGCTATGGGAATTCTCTTTTCCTTTTCGTCTCTCCACTTTTTAAGCTAATTGGACATTCAAACTCATGTATTCGTGTTCCTGACCCACTGAGCTATAGCTGTGGGACAAGAATTTTTATTTATTTACATCATGTTTGGAAAGAATTGTAGATTTGCAAACAGTAACGATTTCTCTATAGAATTCAATCGCCATAACACAAGACGTACTGGACTAAGTGCATGCAAAATCCAGGTTTAATAGGGCAAATAAATTAAAACTATTGTTATTATTATCCGAAATCCAAATTACGATGGTAGTAGTAAAACGAGCGTTCTTCTCTCCAAACACAGGGCTATGTACAGACTTAGGTAGTGGTCCACATTCTGATTCAGAGGCGCGACTTAGCCAGGACCTGCTGCACTTGTGGGTCGAACCTGCGGTTCCCACGGTTATACGAACGCTGAGCCTTTTGCTGGGGCTTGTGGGGCTTCTCCAAATTGGCCAATGTTTTAGCCATAGCTCTCAATTGGAACTTCAGAATCTTCCCTGTAGAAGTCTTGGGCAGCTCCTCCACAAACACAACCTTCTTAGGCACCATGAAATGGGACATATTTTGCCTACAGTATGCAATAATGTCATCTTGGGTCACACCCATCGTGTTGCTCTTGTCATTTCCTGAGGCCTCTTTCTTCAAG
The DNA here is from genome assembly GCA_028538565.1 of Umbellularia californica. Taxonomy (NCBI): domain Eukaryota; kingdom Viridiplantae; phylum Streptophyta; class Magnoliopsida; order Laurales; family Lauraceae; genus Umbellularia; species Umbellularia californica. The sequence continues at coordinate 13,287,629 of JAPQWN010000008.1, read as the reverse complement.
GTGAGGAAGGCACAGGGGGTCTCACCCCAGCGCTCATGTGGCATTGCCACGACTGCAGCTTCCAGCACCATGGGATGATTGTAGAGTATGGCCTCCACCTCAACAGAGCTGATGTTTTCGCCGCCAGATATGATGACATCCTTGGACCTGTCCCTGATCTCCACATAGCCATCAGGGTGAATCACACCCACATCACCTGTGTGGAACCACCCACCATTGAAGGTGTCCGAAGTGCCAACTGGGTCCTTGTAGTAGCCCTTCATGATGCTGCTGCCACGTAGGACGATCTCACCGAGGGCCCGTCCATCGCGGGCCACGCTCTTCATTGTGTTTGGGTCCTTGACATCCGCATCAGCCAGGGTCAGGACACTGATGCCCTGCCTAGCCTTCAGCCTGGCTTGATCCCTTTGACACAAGTGGTCCCACTGTGATTGCCACTCACACACCAAGGCAGGCCCTGTGGCCTCAGTGAGCCCATAAGCGTGTGTGATATGGAAGCCCAGCCCTTCCATCTTCTCCAAGAGGGGTGCGGGGGGTGGGGCGCCTCCGGTGAGTACCTGGACCGGAGAAGCAATTGGACGCCGGTCATCAGAGCGCGCTTCAAGGATCACGTTGAAGATGATGGGGGCGCAGCACATGTAAGTGACATGGTGCTCGGCGATTGCGCGGTAGATGTTGGCCGAGGTGGGGCTGCGGATGCACACGTTTGTGCCACCGCGAGCGGCCACACCCCAGGTGAAGGTCCAACCATTGCAGTGGAACATGGGGAGTGTCCATAGGTAGACAGGCTCACCCACCATTCCCCACTGTAGGATTAGGCTGAGAGTGCTCAGGTAGGCGCCGCGGTGACTGTACACAACGCCTTTAGGGGTCGAGGTGGTGCCAGAAGTGTAATTGAGAGCAATTGAGTCCCACTCATCTTCAAGAACAGGCAGCTCCCGCCGAGGGTCACCCCCTTGGACCAGCTGTTCATACTCCAGCTGGCCCAAGCGGATGCCGGTTGGTTTATCAATGTCGTCGATGACCACGACAAGGGGCATGGTCATGTGACTACTGCCCTTGGACTCATCAATGAGGAACTTGAGCGCGTCGCGAGCCAGTGGCACATGCTGGCAGTCCACAAAGAAGACCTTGGCTTCTGAGTGGCGGAGAATGGTGGCCACATTGTTGGCGTCCAGGCGGGTGTTTATAGTGTTAAGAACAGCCCCGGCCATTGGCACCGCAAAATGCATCTCATAAAGGGCTGGAATGTTGGGCGCAAGCACCGACACAACGTCGTTCTTGACGATGTTGAGGGAGAGAAGAGAGGAGGCAAGACGGCGACACCGTTCATGGGTCTGTTTCCATGTGAAATGAGTGCCCTCGTAGATGACCGACAGGCGGTCTGCATAAACGCTTGCCGCCCTCTCTAGGAAAGTCACTGGGGAGAGAGGTGCATAATTAGCACTGCATTTGCTTAGTTTATCCATGAATGAATACTGAGTTTAACAAGCTTTTCTTTTCAGAGAAAAAAAGGGTGAAGGAAGAGGGTGATGGGTCTCTCTTTAGTGCGTGAGAGAAGGACAAAGAGGGGGAAAGAGATCAGTTTTGGGTATTGGCCTCTAGGAAAGAAAGAAAGGATAAAGTTGCAGGAGGGGCACAAGGGAGGAAAGGAAGGATAAATGGCCAACTGGGTGTGTGGTGATGGTGGAGAACAAAGGCTATATATAGTGGGAAGTTGAGTGGGGGAAGAGCCTTTAGCCTTGTGACATTGGTGGTAGTTGTTACAGAAGTTGCATAGAGATTACATCTAGAGTTTGAACATAGACTATTGACCCCGATTTCTTGCGAAATATTGTGATACATACTGGATGGTGTCATAAAAAAGGATGTGGGACCTACTTGACTAATTGACTACAAGCTACTAGTGGTTCACCACCTTCCTCAATTTTTAACTGACCTTTATTATGTTTACAGATATTTTCTGGTCTCTGTTTCCTTCCATTTTCTTTTATGTTTGTTAGCGAGGACAAGTCGTTTCCTTCTTTCGTTTTTTGAATGTTCTGATGGATTGGGATGGAATCCTTGAATCTAGTCTTTCATTCACGTCCATTGGATGGTCTAACCTGACTCAAATCTTAAGATTCATGCCTTGGGTCATGGGTGGGACCGTGGGACAGATGACGAAGAGATTGGAATTAATCATGTGGGTAAGAGAGAGTGAGAAAAATAAAAATAAATATAAATGGACTTCTTTTTTTTTTACACAACCAAGGGAGGCTGAGACCCATGAGGTTTCTCAGAATGCCCGACTAAAAAGAAAATTTAAGGGTCAATCTTTGGCCAGTTGGGTGAGAATCAATGAGATGGGCTGGTTACCCAGAAAATCATTTTCAAGTAGACTTGGACCATAATATCTCTCTCTCTCTCTCTCCCTCCCCCACGGTAGGTCCTGGCATATATATATATATATATATATATATATATAAAATCAAACTATGGAAATTAAGAAAGTTCCATGGTTGGAAAGCTAAGCATAGACATAACGGAAAATAACAGCTAGATAGTAAATGCTGCTTTATTTTGATGAGTGGAAGTAGTTACAAAAATGAAAGATAATTGAAAAAAATGGGATTTATGGTTTTGTTAACTCTTGTTATTGAAATTTCCACATTTTGTGTAATGCTGGAAAAATAAAATATTTTGTAGTAAAAGGTAAAATAACTATAAAAATTATTATATGAGAAAATTTGATTAAGAATATATAACTCAAATTTTTCATTAAAATGTGGAATATTGTGTCTCTCATTATTGGTGATATTCCAAATATAGAAGTTTGTGGCACACTATATAGAAAGTGACTGTCCCCACAAGAGCAAGTGTGTGTGTGTGTATATATATATATATATTTGTCATTTACAAAAAAAAAAGCAGCTCCATATCTTGCCATAGAGGACACCGTAGGACATTGCTTTTGAAAGAGATCATGTGATTTATATAGTTGTCCATATTCTTCGAATGACAATTGCATGAGGCCTAAATTTTTGAAATCAAACCCATTCATTTCACATGGATATGTTGGGATACACCTTGCATGGTCATGTGCAGAAAACATGACCATCTTCCATACACTCCCTTTAAAATGAAATTTAGATCATCTATAGAGAGGTAAGTGATACGAGTGAGTAGGATTAAAGAAGGATGAACCTGCACATCTTAAATCACAATTGGTCTAAGATAACTTTATTAATGATAACAAGAAGATTCAAAAAACATGACAAAGAAACAAACCTAAAGGCCAAAATGTAGGCATAAAAGCACTAAACCAAATGTCTAACAGCAAAACTATTAAATACAACACTTAAAACTCCATCCACTCCGAGCAGTGGAAGAACCAGGACATTTTCCCTGGGGCCACTTTGTAAATTTTTTTTTTTTAAAAAATCTACTTTGAAATTTTTTATGATTGCTAGAGGGCATGCCTAACTCCAATTGGAACCAAAGTGTCTACTATCCTATCTGCCAACATGATATCCACACACTGAAAAATAATCAAGGCAGTACAAGACTAATTCTTTTTAAATAAAAATCAGCCACATTGAATATCTCTAACCATCTTTCATAAGATGATAAAATCAACGGATGAAATCAAATGTTTGAATTGTGACTTTAGATCAGATGGCTAAAAACTTAGAAACACATCTAAAAAATTATCACTAGCCTACATAATTGTCACTTTAGATCAAATGGCTAGGAACTTGCAAACGTGTACAATTGCTCACCAACCTACATATATCAGATAGAGCCAATGGAACACCATTGTCAGTTCCTAATCAACTTTCCACTTCCATGAAAGAAGTACAAAGATTGAACATGTGTTGAGATGCCCCTTAATTATTGATATGGCCATGAAGCAGTTGATCCTACTAACAAATAAAGCTAAGAGGACGTGATAGGTTCAATTGGGTCGGTTGAGGTCAACGTCCACCCTCACTTCTGAGTGATTATAATTATGGTTAAGCCCTCGCCCTCACTATAAAACTATTGTTGTGCCCTTTCCTATCACTAATTGGTATTGGGATTAGTGGTAACTCAATGGGTTGTAAGATCCTACAAGTGGTATCACAGTCTGACAGGTTGAGTCATGGGACACTCAATTTGTTAGTTCGCAGGAGAGATTATTGAGATCAGCATGATGTGTAAGATTATATAGAGCAGCATACCCAGAATGAGTTAGGCAATCGGGTAATCGGTTGCTATGAGTGAGAAAAAGTGAACTATGAGAGAAGTGTGTAATATCATTTATATTTGTGTTTTGGTATATCAACTATCTTTTATTAATATAAACAATGTCTTTTAGTTATTATTTTTATAATTTTAAATACTTATTTATTCTCTGCCTCATTTTGCCAATCTATTTAAAGGAAAAAATTCTATATTTGAGAATATTTCAATATTTGTCCTAAAATGCTATTTCCTCAAGAATGATATATTGTAAAAATCACAATACGTGAAGCATTAATAACCCATTACATCATCAACTATTGAAAGTATCATCAAAATAAAAAGGATGCAATATTAACAATGAAATCTGTTTGCACGAGGGGTGAAATCATGAAATAAAATTTAGTGGTCCAATCAAGAGAAAACCTAAGATGAAGGGGTTAAAAGTAAATTAAGGCACAACACGGCCGAAAAACTATCCTCGGAAGACACTAAATGAAAAAAAAAAAAAAAAAAAGGTACTCTTAAATGGTCACTAAAACAGCCTCAACTCCCTTTTTCTTGTCTTACTTTTGGTTTGACTATTAATTTTATCTCATTTCACCCCTCGTATGAATACCGACCTAAAAGTTAATTAATAATGCAACACACTCTTGTTACACTCACGGCTTGAGCCACCATCCAAAATTTTAGATCATTTAAACCTGTGTGGTAATGGCAGCATATGATATTTTGCTAAAATCATTAAAGATGACCACAATTGTATTAACCAATTCTAAAACAGGTGATTAACTTCCATTACTACTTTTTATCAAAGCTTTTTTTGCCATGTGAAAATCTCCTGTTCTTGAGTCAACCGTTAATTCGGTTAACATGAAAATGGACGATGGTAGGGAGAAGTTTCGAATGTGGTGCATGACACGTTTTGGAGTCCCAGTCCAACGACAAAAACGGTCTCCTTCCAAACCTCACTTTTAAAACAGACGAGACTAGCCCACCTTCCCAGAACCCCACCCCCATTGGAGTCAAGCACGTGATAACCGGTCAAGCAGAGCACTGGGCCCCACCAGAACTACACTTAAAATTTTAATGGCCTTCTGCATGTCTCCCTCTATGGGTGGGATGTGGGTCCAACAATTCACTCCACACATGCATGCTTCATATCCTGCTATTACATTTACATTACACTCTTGTGGATGATATATTATATTTGTTTTTTACTATTGTTTATTTGATGCCACCAACTGAGCAGGTAGGATCATTTGATCAAAACCTATGGTATGGCTTTTGGGAACCAAATCTCAATATTCAATGCATATCGGCCGTGGAAAAACCCTAATATTTAGAGCTGTATATCGTGTGTGTATATATGGACTGTGTCCATGTGATTTTTTCACCTAGGAGCAGTGATCCACATTGGACATATCCACACCAAATGTTGGTCAACACAGCATTCATGCATGGAGAAAAATTCACTTGCATTCAAACAATCCCATCTGCTGGTTGAGGCTGTAGATTTTTGTCAAAAGAGTGGGACCCCGTATTTAAAGGTGCCGGATAACAGTAATGGAGATAAAGATTTGGTGTCAGCACATGTGGCTAGCAATTACTTCAGTACAAAACTGCATCCATGGCCACACACACACACACACCAAAAAAATTTGAAAAATCAGAAGAAGCTGAAATTTGTTGGTCCTAACAGCCCGTGGTCGGTCCGTCCAAACTTCAAATCTAAATTCCATAGTCAAGACTTTCTAGTTCCTGAAAACGTCAGATACTAATTGAAGGTGACGTGAAGGAACCTACAATTCTCACATGGGCCATGAACAAGAGAAGATGGATCCCACACGGCTGCAATGTGTGGTTGTACTTTATATACATGTGGCCCATGCTCTCCCCGTGGAACACACTTCTGTTAAACTTCTAAATTGCATGGGCATGAATCTCACTGAGTTGCCCTTATTAAGTTGATAATTGACTCATCACATGTTCTCATTCAGCTTCGGACAAACATTAAAGATGTTTCAGACATAAAAGCATTGGTGGAAATCCTTCCGTAGGAAAAGCAGGTAACATCGAGTCCCTTTTGGCCGCAAAAGTGTTCATGAGTTCAGACTTTGAACTTCTTTATTTTCTTTTTTTGGTGACACAGACTGTGAACTTGATGCAGGCAATACCAAACACATAGTAGTGTTTTACTTATGAAATTAGAAATCTATGGGTCTTGATGTATTTATTCAACAACATACGATAATCATGACTCATATCAGTAGCATATCTTGTTCCATATCAATTCAGATGATGAGGATTGATAGTGTTAGCCTTTCTCTTATATCTCATCAATGGTTTGGATGGATGAGGACCTTCAATCACTAATGTTTTAGATGATCAACAACTGTAATCAAGTGTGGCTCTCTACTTTTCCCATCTATGACATTTCTTGATACATGAATTGTGTTGGAACATCACAACTTGTGGCTCAGAGAGAGTGATCAAGAGGTGCTGAGGTGTACGTGTGTGAGTGAAGAGGGAGAAAGAGAGGTCACAATTGGCCACGCCCGTTGGTCTTGTCAAAGAGAAGGTGAAAGGTCACACCATTTGGGCTTTCGAATCAATGGATGAGATCATGTGGGCCATTAATGGAAATATCCCAACGCTTAGGAAAAAGAAGAAGGAAGAAGAAGAAAATAATTACTCCCAAGAAACCCAATACATTTAAAAATTACGTTTGTGATGGATGTTGATTTTCTGCTTGTTAATTTTTAAACTGAAATGCTTTTAAAACTCCATTCTCAACTAACATATTATTATGGAGAATGAATAAATCCCACTTTCCAAAGTCGACCCGATGCCCTCCAGCATGTACCGTTGGGATTTACTTCAGCATCAATCAAGTCTCTCAAGGTTCCAACCATCTTGATAAATAGAGAAAAAAAAAAAAAGACGGGAACTAATATACTAATATGCCTACATAGATTGATAGTCAAAAGGCTACATTTTATGTTCAATGTATTTTCTAAATTAACTTATGTTATTAAAATCATGACTCAAGTGATGGAAGGTAGGTAGCGTCTGCTAAAGAAAGAAAGAATTCCAATCGCAATTCTCTTTTACGTGAAAAAGGCATGCACTTTCTTTTGAACACTGTGCTATGAGCATTCCAAACACAATTTACTTGTAATTTTTAGTACACCTAGGTCATTGATTTTGGCTCCCATTGGCAAAGTATAAAAGTTTCCTAACAAGCTATGAATGAAAGAATGTTGAAAGAAAAAAAATGATAAATTAATTGCAAAAGGATATTTTATAAAATTACTTAAAATATTGGAAAACAATGACATGCAAACGCACGGGTGCAAAAGTCGTCATAGATACTTCCTTGGTGGTGGGACCTACAAATTTGATCAATCGCCCATTTAAAGTTTACACATTGGCTTGACCTTATATTGCCCAATTACACATGGGGAATGCCAGCCTCTGTCTCTTCTCTGGTCAATATGCCCTGTGTACATGACAGAAAAGATGTTCAAAGGTTGGTAAGCCCAATTGAGAATGGCTGGCTGGCTCTTAATTCACTGGGGTGAGCCCACTATTAACATGGTCTAGTCTCATATAATACAGTAAGTATGACTAGACCATTAAGTTTGTTCTAGTTGGTCTTCATTCCACCAAGACTACTTTTAACTCTCTCTATAACTTTTTTTCTGTTTTCCATGGAACATGTACGTCTGAGTGCAAGATAATAAGTGGGGACGTGAGAGACGACTAGACCTTGGAATGGATTGCGAGCAAACTCATCAACTTTATTTTGAATGACTTCATAGTGTTGAATTTTCTTTGACTACGATCAACAGTGTAAAGTGATTGGATTTGTATCCAAATATAACTGTTAAACCGCTAGTTCATCACGGGTGGTCCTGTAAGTAGACAGAGTTATGATTTGATCATATATAGTTGCCTCCTAGTATATACCAAAAAACTGAGGGTACTTTTTAGATGGCCTTCCTGCTTCTTTTATGACTTAACTAAGGAATTTGGGATCCATTTTCACAAGCCCTCTATTCGTCAACTCATTTACATATGTAAATGTCGCAAATGTGTGGTGTAATTAAGAATGAAGCCACTCGCAATCCCAAATTTACATATATGAAGAGGCGGTGATCCATTACACTTTCCCTATTGAAAAGCGGCCGTAAAAAAACCATCCTCATTTCCACCAACAATAGGTCACGACTTTAAATTTTATTAACCACCTTTCTTTTGTTTTGAAGTCTTTTGGGTTCCAAATTCACACTCCAAATCATTCGACTTTTTTATTAGACTAATAACATATATGTAAGTTGTTTAGTACCAAATTTTTTTTTGATAGAATATAATATATTCCATTCTATAAACTTATAAATCTTACTGATTTGGCAACCAAAGAAAAGTAGTCAATAATCTTTCCTTTTGAAAAGTTGAATAGTTTCTTTCGTAATCCAAGATTTAAAAAACAATTCCCTCACTTTTTGACTTCAAGAATAACCACAAATGGATAGTAACTATTAACGATCAGTTAAGCAAATTAAAAACAGTAAAATTAGATCGTCAGAGATGATCAATGAGAGTTAATTCCTGTCCAGGCATGCACAGCAAGGCCTCACAATTTGGATGGTAATTAGGACCAGCACTGGTGTCTCAAATAAATAAATAATGTCTATCTAAATTAAGTGCCATGACTGTGTCTGTCAAGATTTCACATTGACACAATTCAACAATTACCTACAAATGATGTTTTGGTAAATCAATAAAAATGATGTTTCTTTTTTTTTTTTTTTTGATATGTTTCTTCAATCCAATAAGTTGAACATATCATCAAAATCGAATTTCTCACAATACTATCAAGATATTATTATAGTCTTATTTGTTATATATTATCTTCTTAATATATTTATTTGCAACATTATTTTGTCGATATCATTACGATAAAAACTCAAAATTGAACTATCCTATTATTATATATAAATCCTCTAAATATTATCCTAAAATAATATGTATCATATGTCCGTAAGGATTGTTTGATGGTAAGAGCCATCTACTCCCATAGGTAGTACTAGGGTTTTGGCCAGCTTAATCCATTGAAAATCATTGATGTCAAGTAAAGTGGTGGCCTACACAAATGTACAGGCCGGGATTGACTCCAAGAGGCCCCCTTCAGTGACGACTACTGAGATTCATGATAATCAAGGGAGGCAAGCGGAAAAACGGTTTGGACCTAGATAAGAGGAATAATAGATAACTAAATCAGATTAATTGATCCTACTCCTTAATTTTAAGTCTTGAAAGTTTACTAACTATATATACATGAGTGTGTAAATTTTGCAGTAAAATTCAATGGTAAGTAACATCAAAACAGTGTAAAATTCTTGGCTATGCAAATTCAAGAGAAGGAAGTGTGTGTGGAAGGATTGGATTAGTCATAGACAAGCCTTAAGCACTCAGAAAAAAGGAGAATTTGTGTCCTATAGAATGAACCAGACTACATGCTAAATACCACATTAATGGGACAATATATCCTATACCTTCAACTGTGGATCATGGTCGGATTTTTTTTGTACAGAAGCATTTTATTAGAATAGAGACAGAAAACAATAGCACACCAGACAATAAGAAAAAAAAAAAAAGCTAAGTTCCTTTGCTAAGCAGTGAGCCGCCTCATTGAACCTATAAAAAATGTGTAAGAGAGATTCTATCGAAAGAACTCAAAGCTTTTGGGATTTCCAAAACAATTGAGTCCAGAGCACAGTCCTCTTCACCATTGATCACCTAGAAGACCTCCTTCACCTCACACAAAACTTAAGCCTCTTTTGTGCATGGTTGAATTCGACTCTAATTAGGTCAGGCACATCCATGGCAAGACAGTTTTTTTTTATTTTTTAATGACCCCACAGTTAGTTATCACTTTTTTGTTCCTCTTTTAAAAGTCGTCTCACTAGAAATAACTGAAAGTTTAAAATAATCTCGACCCTAAAGAACAATGAAAACTAATATAATCAAAGTTTATAATCTTGTCATATGTTCACAATGGGCAGAACAATGAAAAATAATATAATCAAAGTTTATAATCTTGTCATATGTTCACAATGGCAGAACAATGAAAAATAATATAATCAAAGTTTATAATCTTGTCATATGTTCACATTGCCATTGTTTAGTAGCTATACTACTAAACTAATAATAATACTGGCATTGGTTAAGGGTTAGGTGTTTATATATAACCATGTGCTCATCCACACAACAACTAAATTAATACTCTCCGGTTATGGAGAATCAAGTCACCGATTCCTTTACTTGATTCTTGTTCCTCTTTTGAAAATCATGACAGCTAGTAAAAATATGAAAATTGAAGGAATTCAAGTGCATTCCCTGAATGGTGTCCACAGGCTTCCCCTTGACTGGGATGTGTCCAACTCCACCATGGAGCCCTCCCATTGATAATCGGAATTGTTAAGATTGTATGGCATTTCCTCATATGGCATATACCCAGATTTTACTTTAATAAGACTCGGTTTTACCGTAAAATTAAGAGTGATCGGCACAATCTTATACATTATAAATCATATGCACTAATATTCATGCGCTCAACTTGCCGTAAAACCAAATCCTATGAAAGTAAAACAATAGGGATGGCATTTAAGTATATCATGTCCGCATAGCTTACATGTGGTTGGGTCAACCCACATGTCAACCCATGTGAACCCTGCTTACAAAGCCAATAGAGTATGCTCAGTTTTCCTTCCTGGTTGGTAAGTTACTTCCGAAAAGTGGTAAAAAAAAAAAAAAAAAGGGGTAACGGTCAGATCTTCCGGTAGCTATATTTGGTAGGATATTTAGGGCGTATTTGTGTGCATCCATGGAAGAGAAAACGCATTCCTCTTTCGCAGAAAACAAATCTAACGTATGTAGGTCGAGAGCGCAAGCCACGCCTTGCGCAATAATTCAGCACAAAAGAGGCCGAAAATGCCCGCGCCCGGTAGGCAAGTGGTTTCCGCTGAAACCTGATCTACAAAAACAATGAAATGAATCCATACCTTTTACTGGAGTCCATTTACCATGTGGTATAACTGATCAGTTTCCCTGTGCAACAGGACACAGGTCCTGTCCCGTCATTGCATGTACCATGTACAAACACCTTTTAACATTTTATGCAAATATCATTTCCCAATTTGAGTTGGGACCAGGCATGTCAAACGGGGCCAGCGAGGGTGGCACGTGGGATGGCCTGCTAGCCCCAGAGAAAAACCCTGGCACAGCACGCCGTAGGCCGGACTGGAGAGGGGTCGGCCCGTGCTGGGCCAGCGGGCCAGGCGTGCCTCCTTCATATTTTTTTCTTTTTTTTTCTTATCAGTATTAGAAATAAAAAATAGAACACAAGTACGGAAAATGACAAAGATATTTAAATGGTTCGGTCAAACTCGACCCATCCTACTGAAAAGAGAGAACCATTTGGATCTTAACTTCTTGAAGGTTTCTAAATAGGATTACCTTCAAAACCTTACAATCATTTTTAGAAAATAAAAATAAAAAAAGAATGAAAAACTTATATATTTACAAATTACAATGAAGGAAAAAGTAAAAAAATCAGATGCGTAGTCCACTAACTTTTTGAAGGTTTCTAAATAGGATTACCTTCAAAACCTTACAATCTTTTTTAGAAAATGAAAATAAAAAAAGAATGAAAAACTTATATATTTACAAATTACAATGAAGGAAAAAGTATAAAAAAAAAAAAAAAAGATGCGTAGTCCACTAATGTATTCTGCTGGATCATAATCTTCCATTGATGTCAACTCTTACTTCCTCTTATCTATCAAATACCAGTCTCATAGGCAAACACAACACTCCACCGTTTCTTCAGTTAGATTTGTTCTTTTATCATCCACTACACGTCTACCTGCACTAAAAGCCTGTTCTGATACTACAGAAGACATTGGAACAGTCAATAGATCATGAGCCATAGCGGCCAACACTAGATAAATGCTTTCTTGTTGCTTCCACCAGGCTAAAAGGTCAAAACTAGATGCATCCTGCACTTGTATTACACCGACGTCAAGATACGATGATAACTCCGACACAGTGTTACTTGAGCTTGATTTGGATGCCATGCCCGTGGACAGAGAAGAATACCGCACATCCCACTCACTAACACCTGTTTGCTGGACTTCTGAATGACCCATATTAAGCCCAGTTGTACCCATTTGCTCATAATAAAATTGAAAAAGTGCTTGTAAATTTGCCTTTATATTTAAAAGAAATATTTAAATCTATATAATTCATATTTTTATTTATTCCATCAATAAGAAAAAACTGCACACCACTTAATTTTAACCTAAAATCAAATACAACAGCTAAAGAAAATTTCATTGGAGCCTCTTTCCAATATTTATTAAAAAACAATTTCCATGTTTCTAACAGTGCCACTCAGTAAAAAATTATCTCTAAATCTACTGAATTATAAAGTAATTTTAAAAAGTTTCATTAAAGCTTCATTAGATGTGGGATAATATATTCCGGAAAAAAATAACGTTAAAGTATAAAAAGCTTCTAATAAATCTCTTATATTGGCACATAACTCCCAATGCTCATCACTAATCATCAAATCTTGTACATGAAAAACACAAAACTTATTCAAAACAGTTTTCTGGTCAAGCGCCTTGTTTAACAAATCATACATAGAATTCTATCTATGTTCTACTTCTTTAGGCATTTTAATAGCTGATACGCCTTGCCTACATATTTGGGTACACAATTATCTTCTCTATGCGGAGGAGAAAATAAATCTAACAATATCTTTAATAGCATCTGTGTAACTTACAATATGCTTTTAAACTAACATTTGCAATGAGATTTAAGATGTGACATACACATCTATTTTTAAAGATAGAGCTATCTATCAAAGTTGCAAGTTGCATGTGCATTCTCATTAATATTTCAATAGCCATTGTATTATTACTGGCATTATTTAAAGTTATATATAAAACTTTTTTCCTTAATATTATATTCATCTAGTTTTTCCAAAATAAATGTACTTATTCTAATGTCATTGTGTGGCCATTCAAGATAGCTAAAACTAATTATACGTTTATTAATAATCCATTTCGCATCTATTTTATGTGCAGTAATACAAAGAAAATTATCACCCCATTTAGAAGTCTACATATCTATGGTTATGGCTATTCTACCAGGAATTTCTGCAAGGTAATTTTTTATATTTGTTTTCTCTTCCTGCCAGAGTCTAATAGCATCATTTCTGGCTGTAGTTTTTGAAATACTGTGAAATTGTGGTTGACAGTATTTCTGAACCCATTCTTCAAAAAACTAATTTTTAACAAAAGAAAATAGTAATTTGAATAACACAATCATTTTAGCAAAATTATATCTAGCACTTTGTGCATTAAAAGAAAAAATACCCAAACTGCTACTACTACAACCACCATCGGTAGTAGAAATTTGGGTCTGTGAACCAGGCCTCCCTGTCCATGCATCCATCGGCTTATGTAAGGCTAAATATTTTTTTCTATGTCTTGTCAAACGGCCGGTATCCTATTTTGACTCGGCACCATAAATCTTACTACAAAATTTACATTTTGTCTTGTCAACTTTCTTTCCATTTTCAATAACATCGAACTTTGTAAATATTTCCTAAACTACTGAAGTTCTATTCCTCTTAGTTGGTTTACGGGAATTACGAGGAAATGGAGTGGTAGATCACCTACTTCATCTTGTAATTCAATAAAATCTTCTTCTACTCCTAAATTAACGGAAGAAGCTAGATTCTGTGGGAAATCTTTTAGACATATTTCAAAAAATAAGATTTATAAATAAAAATCGTAATAGGCTAATAGCCTTCTTTTGTGATAATTAATATAAGAAAGGGGACAAAATGAGAGTTAATATAATATAATATATACTTATATATATGGAATCTCAAATTTAAATAATATAAATACCTCTAAATCTTTGAAGGCTCATTTAATCTTGCCTCTTGATGACTTGATCTTTGGCCCTCTAAAAACTTCTTAGAGAGATTGAAAGAGTTGAATGCTTTGAGAAAAAGCTAAAAAATCTATAAAGAGTGAGAGAGTTGTGTAAATTGGTGGGGAATGAGAATGGGAGGGTTAGGGTATTTATAGACTTTGTAAAATGAGAAATGACACAAAATACCCCTTATATGACCGTTTTATAGTTGGGGGGGGGGAATATATATATATATTTCGTTGGGCGGTGGTCTTGGCAGGCCGCAGGCGCCAGCCCACGTGCCAGGCGTGCCTGGCGGGTCGGGCCAAACGGGCCCAGGCCACCTTGGCACGGGCCGTACCTTGTGGGCGGTGCCGTTGACTGTCCCGTGCCAGGCCACGTCCCCTTGACTGACCTTTTTCCTGTTAGTAACAATATATATAATCCTACCTGTTACCCCACTGATCTTATACATTGGTTTTAAATGACCAAACAGGTCTGAGACATCATAAAAGCTATAGCCATCAGATCTTGAATGGTTGTTCGGTGGCATTGAACACACCCTAGGACAATCACCAGATCAAGGTGAAAAGGCTGCCAAAATACCTCACACTAGTACTGTAGGCTGTTGTAACCAAGCATGTGGTCCAAGGGAATCATTCTCCAGAATAAAAATTGACTACAAACAACTAGATCACTGAAGTAATATTTTATGAGAGCTTTATAATAGAATATGATCAAATGCTAATAACTTTTTTTTCCCAGTCATTTGGGCTCCTCTCAGGATCAAATTGGTGCTGCTGCATGTCAACCCATGAATAATTAAGTACACATTAATTATTGCACACATGAGAGGCCATGTTCCCAGCTAAGACGATGACTCCACACCATAGATGAGCCATCTGCGAAAAGATCAAGGGGGGTCAATTTTTCATTTTCTCAGCAATTGTTCTGTTTATGGGTTGCCTAGTTTATATTTAATGCTTTTAAGGACTTCAATTGAATTATTTTATATGAAAGCTGATATTCTAAGTTCTGACCGATCCAAATCTGATTTTGTCATTCCAATTTTGACTTTGACTACTTCGTCAATTTTAACTTACAGTGGAGCCTGCAGAGCCCACATTTTACTGTTGAGGAGTTGAATGCATGACCTCTTCTTTTTTTTTTTTTTTTTTTCCGTTTAACGTCTGCATTAGATTATTAATTGAAGGACATACAATTTTTACACAATACATTAAAAATATCTAAAGTAGTTATAGATAAGGCAACATGGTGCCACTCAATCACACTCTTAATCCTACTCCATTGTACTAGGCAAGAGTTTTGTAACAAAATTCAAACCCACCTCAAATCCAACCCACTAAATGAAAAAGACATAGCTGCCCTAATAGGGCGAGCTTAGATAGGTTACCACCTTTGGAGGAGAAAGTTGCCAGTCTTGCTAGGAAATATTAGTTGTTGTTTCTCTCCAGCCAATATCAAAATAAGGTGCTTTTACTTCATGATCTTGTACGACATCAAACATGAGATTTTAGAAATGAGGATGAAGTTGTAACATTGTGGAGGGTGTGGAGGGTTGGTTTAGACCTAACCCATGATGAAGAAGGAAAATAAAAGATCACATTTTAATGAATTGAAGTGAGAACTCTGTTTTGTTTTTACCCTGAATTGGAGCATGAAACTGCAATGTTTTGATTTTTCCTTTTTTGTTTTATATCGTTTTTTTTTTTTCAAAAAGACTTCATGTTATTAGGATAGTATCATATTGTTCAATTATGTATCACCTAACTTCACCTGAATAAGTACAAGGGAACATGAATAAGTACAAGGGAAAGCCCGCCGAGTGGTTAACCCTCTATTTGGGAAGGGGGGAAAGAGGGGGGAAGGAAAAAAAAAGAGGGAAAAGTAGGGGGAAAATCTTTTTAGGGGGTGTTTGGAAAGGGGGGGAGGAAAGTGGGGGAAAAATGAGGGAAGGGAAGGAAAATGAGGGAAAAAGTCTTTTTTGCCCTTTTTGTCCTTTGTTGTCCTTTAGAAATTTTTATAAAAGTAAGGGCAAAATGGTAATTTTTCATGTACTTCACAAACAAACAAAACCCTACTTTTTCACTTTTCTTCTCCCTACTTTTTTACTTCCCAAATAAAAGGAGGTAAAATTAATTTTCCCTCCCCTCCCCTTCTCTTCATTTTCCTTCCCCTCAAATTTTCCCTCCCCTCCACTCCCCCCCCCTTCCCAAACACAGCATAAGAGATCATTTCTCATCCATCTGCTTAGAGTTCAATGTTCGGATCATCTTTTCTTTGTTTATGTATGAGCTTCTCCCTAAGTTGTCACTTGTCAATCAGGTAAACCCATCTGCTTAGAGTTCGATGCTAAGATCATCTTTTCTTTGTTTACGTATGGGCTTCTCCCTAAGTTGTCACTTGTCAATCAGGCAAACATTCACATCCATACCTAAATGGTTCAGGTGAGGTCCTTAGTATTATGAGTATTGTTCACACTCAATTTGTTGGGCTCGTTGCAGGCATTGATTTCAACTGCAAAACAAAGCATACCATCCATGTTTTTCATGAGAGGGAGCTTCATGTGCGTGGCAAAGGTGAAGTCTTTGTGTACACGCATCCAGAGGCAAAAGAAAGATGGAATTAATGCTGTTTGAGTGTGAACATGACTAAACCCGGAGCTGAATTTTGGAATGCTTCAACCCCAAGACATTCAAGTTTATTGTTGAAATCACTAGATTTTGAGTAATTTGTGAAGAAGTTCAAAATTTTCAACTTATAGATATAATTTTATGTATTTATTTGGCCCCCAATTCATGAATCTCACCATTCCATATTCTCAAATTAATGATAAGCACCTAGAAGTTTAGTTTCATATCTTAAATCTAGACGGGTCAAACCTGACACAACTTGTATAATTGTAGGTCCGAATTTCTCTGCCTACATACAACCCATATAAGCTGTGGGTGGGGTGAGGATTCGGTTAACAAGTCGGGTCAGGTTTTGCCACCCCTTCTCTTAGTTCATTTGATTGGGTCAGATGCAGTTCCGATTGGATCAGGTTTTGCAACCACTATTTTTGTTAGTAAGGAACAAATCAACTACCCAAGAGAAGAAAAGGACAATTATATGTTGATAGTACAATTTTTCTCCAAGCGTTCACCCTTTTTTTTTTCCTTTCTTTCTTATTGAACCATTTAAGATGGGCTATTATGGGCCCACTTGTAAAGTTGCTGGGTAATGAAGTAAAGTATTTCTTGTGTCATAGGACCCCTTACATTCCATGTTTTAACCTCTTTCAACTACTGCAAATGGATAGGGTCAGGCCTAACCCAGTTCACTTTGTCATGTGGCCTAATGCTCATGCACGAATGTAGAGAGTGGGCTTACAAGTAGGGCTGCATATGGACGGGTCAGATTGGTTTAGCACTAAAACCAACCACCAAATCGAACTTATCAGTTTTTAAATTAACCAATTCGATCCGACCGATGGAGAGGGCTTAGACCAAATCGAACCAAACCGAAGTATTCGGTTCGGTTCGGATGATTATTTATTTTGTTTATTTAGTATTTTTTTAATTAGAAATTGAATTTTTCAAAATGATAACACCCCAGAAGAATCGACGAGTTGTCGAATGCTAGCCAAATGAAACCCTAAAATATAAATACTCAAATACTCAAATTACATAATATACCGATTGGTACGGTTTAGGTGGTGAACTGGGGGTTCAAACCGATAATCGACCGATCTAAACGGTTTTTACGATTTTCAAACTATAGGCCGAACCGATCTACAATGAAACTGATACGAACCTCCCGGTTTGGTCTGTTTGGTTCGGTTTAGTGGTGATACCAGATTTTCTGTGGTGCCCTACTTACTAGCCAGTCCTAAACCTGCCTTGGTAAAATATAAGTAATATTTCTGTGTTTGATCAGGTGGATTGTTAAGACAGGTTCTATCTTTCTGACTCATACCCTCAGGGAGGGAGGCCCATTTATTGTAGGACTGGGAAACCATACCCTGTTGTTGCCTCCATCTTAGGTCAAGTCCATCCCTTCTTAGCAGTTATATTATCCTTGTACAAAATATCCGTCGATCCGTAAATCCGATCCAATCCGATTCAATCCGCGGATTTTTATCCGATCCGAAGGTAAACAGATTGGTGACGGATTGAAAATTTTGTAATCCGTTACCAATGGATCGGTGGCAGATTTCATCCTCAATCCACAGATTCAATCCGATCCGATCCTTTGACATTAAATATAAAATATATATAAGAGGTCTAAATATAAATTAAGAAGTCTAAATTTAAAATAAGAAAAAAAATTAAGGGGTCAAAATGTAATTTTTTTTACAACATATTTGATATTTTTCTTTTAACATTTGATTGAACGGATTAATCCGATCCGATCCGGTCCTCCACAGATTGGATCGGATCGGATTTTAACAGCTACGAATTGGTGACGGATTCCAAATCCGTCAATTCGTAGGTAACGGATTGGTGATGGATTTGGCCCAATCCGCACCAATCCGATCCCTGTACACCCCTAGCTCCTATCATGCAATAGGGTGTTTGTGGGCCGGGTTGGGTGCAGTATCTTGTCTGAGGCGAACCCGTTTAGTTATCGGGTGAATAGTCAGACACACATTTAGCAAACAAGGATAAAATTGAAGCCCAGTCCCAGCCCATTTGCAAAAGTGTAGGGGTTTGTGCCTAAGAAGTTTCGCTGGGCCTGGGCCTTTAAGCTACACAACTTTTGGAATGAAATAAGAGATTTTGGCCTGGCTCCAGCCTTTGAACCTAAAATCATAAGCCCATATTTGTCCTCATATGGACTAGGATTTGTTCACACTCAAGCCAACCTGGCCCACAAGCGCCCTGGGTAGGAAATAAGTATAAGGATCTACCTAAAAAGGGAAGACAATGGTAAGTTTCAGCTTAACTAATATTTATGAATTTGAGGAATTCTTATCTAGAGATTAAAAAAAAACATCTGCAAATTCTAAAAATTCACTGGGAACCATATACCAATAAAAGGATATAGAATTTCCATTTAAGTGGCAAAGATTGCAAGAAATCTACAAATGGCTATCAATTAATCTCTCTTCTCTTCTGAGCACGGCGGCAGTTCTCACCTAGCTGCATATGGGTTCGAACCCTAATCCTGGTATGCCGCCATCCTCTTTCCGCTTGTGTGGATTTTTTTTCTATTTGTAGGTGCTTCTTTTCCACTTGTGTGAGCTTTTTTCCAGTTTGTACGATTTGTCTTTCCGTATCTGCGCGGGCTTTCTCTTGGGTCCTACCTTCTAGACTGGATTACCAAAAAAGTTATTCGCTCTTCCAATGTTAAACGAATAACAAGCCATCACCTATTAAATGAAATCCTATGAAAATTAAGATGAATTCAATTTCCATCCAATCAAACTCAGCCCCAAAGATTAAAAAGATATGAGAATGGGCTGGGCCAAGGCCTGGGGCCTGACTTGCTAAATTCCTTCTGCACATTCAACTCCTTCAAAACCAAAACCAGAAATGCAAGTCATCAAACAGAGGAGAGAGAGAGAGAGAGAGAGAGAGAGAGGGGGAGGAGAGATGTCTGATCCGTACGAGCGAGTGAAGGGAGGGAAACTCACCTTCAAAGGAGGCGGAGGACTCGCCGCCCGCAAATCCACTGACATGAAGCACAAGAAGAAGAAGAAGAAAATCAAACCCTCTGACGATGCCCAAGAAGAAGAAGAAGCTCAAGCTCCCCAAGAAGATCTCGCCGACGGAGGAGCAGGAGGAGAAGTGGCCGGTGGCGTCGATATATACACCATCGACGCCGCAAAGCGGATGAAGTATGATGAGCTGTTTCCCGTGGAGGCAAAGAGGTTTGGGTATGAACCCAAGTTGAAATCCAAGTCGGTGGAGGAGGCACTCGATGATCGCGTCAAGAAGAAGGCTGATCGCTACTGTAAATGAGGTCAGAATCACTGATTTCTACAAGTTGTTGTGTGTGATTTCTCCCTCTCTTTTGTTTCATTTGGAGTGGTTTGTGATTAGGGTTTTTGTTGTTTTTCTTTCTTGATTGATGGGTACATTGGTTTGATTCTCTTTGTCTGGTGAATTGGGTTGAATTTGCCCTTTATTTTTTGTTGTTGTCATTCACATCATCATCAATTGAATTGTCTAATTGACTTCTTTTTCTATCTTTGTATTACTCTATCTAGTGATTACTCTACCCTTGGAAAGTTCTCTCTTTGTAAACTCATATAAATAAAATACAATACAATACCATACATTGGGATATGATTCACCATGGTATTACCGGTCAACACATCCCCTTTCTTGCATTCTCTTGTTTCTCTATATGGTATCAGAACCTTAAGCTCTTGCTATAATCTTTCTCTGCAATGACATTTTCATCACTATCATCTCCTACTTGATTGACAGCTTGGGGACTTTGAAGAGTCTTCTTCTCTATTGCATTTCATCTTGTTTCATGGTTTAAAAATGCAGGCACATTATTTTTTTAATAACGGTTTATACCAAAACAATATGGAAATCATGTTTTTAGCCTTTCTTTGATTTTTAAGCTTTTGTGTATTACTTAAAATACCTGAAAAATCGTTTTGTTTTTGTTAATGATTCGAGGAAAAGTTCAGCCTATATAGGTTGCCCAAAGTGGTCAATCCAACCCAAGCGTCATTGCCATCTATAGGTAGTAAGAGTTGGAAAACCAGTGATAGGTTCATAGTTGAATTGCTGTTGTCTAATATGGATAGGAACAGGTCAATTTCGCGTCTCATTATCCTTTCTTAACATATTCTTTTTAGCATGTGACTTTCAACCATATGGAGTTTAATTTCCTCTCTTTTCTTCATTGTTGAGCATTCATATCCATGAATAGAGATGGTCTAATTGTCATCTTACAAGAACAATGAGACAAGAATTAAACCAGCTAAAATTTCAGGACCTTGCCTACTATGTTCTGATTCTATTTCCTACATGTAACTCAAACCTACCATTTTGTTCTACTATTGCTTCTAGATATTGTAATCGATCACACTGTCGTGTTAAATTGTTTTTCTTTTTTACCCTTTCAACTTCTGTACTCTCTTATCCACTAAACTACTCCATATTATGCATTTGTTCTACTAATTTTCAACCCATTACCGCAAACACCTTTCTCCAATCATTCACTTACTTTTTGGACTGACTGATTTGGACCACATCGTTTGCAAACAACATACACCCACAAAACTTAGATTTGATATTTGTTGTTAAGTTCTCCAACTAAGACAAATAAGTAGGATCTCAAAGAGGATATTTGGTGCAATCCAACCGCATGAGGGAAATCAGATGCGACCCTTACACATGGTTCTCACTCTTGTTATTGTCTCTTCATACGTATCTGATGCAGCCAGGGAAGAGGACCAACTCCACAGTAGGTATTTGGCCGAATCTAGATGGATTCAGCAACCAAGAACTCACGCACAAAACTAGTCAAAGCAATACCAAACTAGAACTCAATTTTCAATTCAATATTATGATGATGATGTGAATCCCTAAAGGGAATTTACATATTTATTATAAAGTTCCTACGATCTTTCCTATCTCATAATATTCAAATTAAAGAAACCTACTAATTTCTAAAATACTAAAGTAATTAGAAGCACTACTACAATTTAGCTTTTTTGCGGCGCCAAAAAAGCGTCGCAAATAATATAAAAAGCGTCGCAATAAGTAATTGCGACGCAAAAAACTAAGCGTCACAAAGGGGTCGCAAATAATGGGGTCGCAGAAAGATTAGTTACACTAAAGACTGCAGAGTTGCAATAGGAGAGAGTATTTGCGACGGTTTCAAAGCGTCGCTAAGTATGTATCAATTGCGGCGTATTATAAGCGTCGCAGATAATTATTTATTTGCAACAGCAAAATTGCGTCACCAATAATTTATATTTGCGACGATTCAAAAAAAGTCGTTAATAAATCATTAAAGGCGACGCTCTTATAAAGTTGCAAATAATTTTTTTTGCAACACTTCTGTGGTGTCATAAATAATCTCCATCTTGTTACAAACACAATAAAAGTGCCGCAAATAATAATTTTTTAGAAAAAAAAATATTTTTTAATATTTTCAAAAAATATATATTTTTCCTGTTTTGATACCCAATCAATACAAATATAATCTCATCATCCATTCACAAATCTTTAATGCAAAGTCATCCTTAGGTCATCACAATCATATATCTCTAAGTAGCAATTCAGATATGAAAATAACACTCCATCTATGTAAAAATATAAACTAAATTAATTCATTGAATTTGAGTGCAATGAAACAATTGTCCTCATCACAAATTATTACTGAAGATATTGATAAAATTCTGTTAAACATAAATCTATATAATAGTTGGTCTCAATATAACATAGAAATAATAACTGAAAGGCGGTCTTCGATATGTATCACGGAAAGACAACGAACAATTTCCACGAAAAAATATAGCATCCTCAAATTGATCTGCGCCATCCAAACCGGTCCAAAAAATGTTGCTTGTTCTTATTTTCTCTTCATCTATTATTTTGGTCTGTAATAAATAAAACAAGATAGATGTTAAAATCTATAAAACAAGATAGATGTTAAAACTGAAATTTGAGATCTCAAGTTGAAATCTTATTTGTTCATGTTGATTGTAGCCTAGGAACCAAATTACATCCCTAGTGAATAATAAGAAACATTTAAGGCACAAAATTTCAAGTACAAAACTATAGAATATAGGAACAACACAGCAACGGAAAGCTACGCACTTTTTTGTTCTTTCCCCATGTCTCTTCAGCAAACTTCTTTGCATATTCCGGATCATCACAGACTAAAACATTGTCGAAGAGGGTCCCTGATTTTACCTGGACAAGGCAACTTGTTGGATGCTTTTTCTTTTTGGAAAATTAAACCAAGATAGAAAATGAATGTGACATAGCCTTTACCTGCCACAACTCAATGCCAACATATTTCAAATTGGGGTAGATATAAATATCTGGATCATTCTTGAAATCTAGAAAATATCATGACAAGTTAGATTTTAACAATATGAGAGGGGAGACCTTAATATGAACTTTTAACAATTTAACAAAGAAATACAGAATCAATTAGAACCTGGGTTATCGATCATTGGTGCCTTCCACTTTCCTTAGTAATTTGGGTTCTTAATTTTCTGTCAATAGATGAAAAATAATTATCAAAACTGAGGCTCTTACTGTTATATTGCATTAATTCTATAAGACAGTATAAAAAAAATTAGACAACCTTTGGTTCCCATTCTCCTTTATATTCAGGATTTGCAATGGTTGGGGCTGTCCATTCACCATCTTTCTCATTGTCCCATTCTTCTGGCTGCATCAAGCATATTTGGATTTAACATAGGAGAAGTCTAACAAAAAAATTACTTAACAAGTTCACTTCTAAATAATTTTGCTTTATGAAGCTTATGAAATATTATTGGACGAGATATTTTTATATTAGCTACCTTTTTGGCATCAGGATCAGTTATCTCCTTTGGAATATCATCATACCCCTTGGCATGAAAAAAGCACAAGTCAGTTCCATATAAAGGTACAGTAAGTATATGCACAACAATTTCAGTAAGAAATGCCAATTACAAACAAAAAAAACAGTTCCTGCAAGAAAAGTGTGCATAACAACCATTCTTAACTATAGTTTAGTTAGAACAATGCGCTTCGCAAATGACATTAAGACTGTTGGAAAAACAGATTAATAAACAAAAATAATAAAACAATATTGTTCAATCTAGAAGGGTAAATAAACTACCTAAAAGGTCTCTAGAACCAATAGCATAGGACACATCAAAATTAAGCAATAGTTGACAATAGCTACAGGGTAGAAAGATGTTAGCTTGGTTCAATATATGCAACAAATCATCTCATGTTTGTTGTCCCCACCCCCCACATCATTTAAGGATCATCAAAGGCACACATGAGAACTATGGAATAGTTCCTCTTGAAAGCAATAACAAGGTGACTAAAACTTAGTGTACCCAAAAAAAGGGTAAATAAAACAAAGTGAGTATTCCTCATTCACCCAACAGGCATATGGGTGTTTTATATTAATATTGGAGCATTCTTATAAAAAAAAAGGTTTCATATTTCATACAATGTAGATGCATGACTAACACTTGACAAGTGAATCTCTGCCATTTATTTGGATCAACTTTGAGATTGATGGTCAATAAATAAGTGCATTTGTCATGATAAAAACATGCCTTTAAAGTCACTACCAAACAGTGTAAGATGCCAATTATCATTTTTAGACAAAATACTCAGAGATTTTCTGTAATATGGGGGAAGAAATAAGAATACCTTTCGCTGCTCATCTTCAGGATCAGGAATGTATTCCTTATCATCCCAATCTTCAGGCTGCAGATAAGCAAACAGAGTAACATGAATATCAAAGCCCAAATCTATCAAAGAGGAATCCACATTATGAACTAGATAACAGTGGCACATACAGCAACCCCTGTAGTGTTGTAACATGCTCGCTATTGTTGGATACTGGTTAAAGTAAAAAGGATTACCTTCTTGGCTTCAGGGTCCTTGATTTTCCTTGGAGGGAGAATGTCCCAATCTTTAGATAGACTTCCTGACTGTTTCTTCTCATTGTCAATAAGGATGCTGTATGTAGCATCTGGGTTGATGATGAGTGTGTAGACATGAGTGAGCCTATCAGTATAACAAGGAACCTCCTTCTTGATCAAGTGGTTCTTCCCATTCCTTGAAAGTATAACATGGGTTTGTCGTGTGCGGGCCCGCAGATATCTGGTCCAAACATGATGCTGCAGTTCCACCATGATTAAATGGTTAGTGAGTCAATTCACATACACAATCGTAAAAATAGAAATTTAGGGGCTACATATTTACATCAGGCCTGTTTTTGATTTGTGGTGGCCCAAATTTCTCATACAAAAAACATGTTTGTGAAAAGCATTAGAAGCATTAGTACTAATTACCTATAAGGTGTCTCGCCCCCAAACTTTTTCTGATCAACTTCATGTAACCACCAGCACAATCAACTTTTTGCTCATGCTTTACTGAGAACTGAAAAACCAAGGTCTTGTCCTTGTTACTGAACACCGGAAATTCGGCCGAGATGGCGTAGAATCTGCCATCTTCACTGGTCTGGATGCCTATATTTAAGCAAAAGATAAAGTAATTATCATGAACTAAATACAGGCTTCAAAATCTGCCTATTTATATAAATGATGCAAACAAAATCTCTTGACTTTTAGGTACAATTTCATACACAATATCTCTTGGCATATAAGCTCACATCTTGGATGCAATATCACATTAAAAAAAAGTAAAAACAAAGACTTGACAATCAAATAACAGAAACATTAGCAAGGCAAGTTCAAACTTCACCTGAATGCAATAAACTAGTTTTGCTTAAGTTCTCAATTTCCTTCTTCCCTTCTCCCACAGCATATGGAGAGAGAGAGAGAGAGAGAGAGAGAGAGAGAGAGAGAGAGAGAGAGAGAGAGAGAGTCATCCAAATCTCATGACATGATAACCAACCATTACATAAGATAACAGCAAACCACACCATGTTGTTGGTTTTGGTGGAATCTCCATTTACATCTTTCATTCAAAATAAGTCTCATCGAGTTGATGTCTTTGAAAAGATTAGAGATGGCACTAATATCACCCTTAATAATGTTGAGGGAGACCATGGCTAGGCCACCATACTTTCCTGTTGAAATCAGAAACATGTTACATTGTTTCCATGAATGCCACTCTAGTGCATGATGACCAAATTCCATTCGATAATCAAAAAACAAAATTCTCTCCTCTGTATTTGGTGGATGAGAATCTTGTTATTGGGAATTGTTTCTTGTCCAATCCAATCATAGGTTGGGATAACATATGTTGCCAAGAAAAAGATATTTTCCAAAATCCAAGTCAACTTTATGTATTATATTTTAAAATTACGAACGTCGACAAGGCTTAGATGATGATGATTACTTTACCTTAAAAATATTACCTTGAAAATATTATCAAGATCTTGAAACTTAATTGGAAAGCTGGATATTAAGAAAGAAAGCATACAAGGTCATTGGGTTGTTCCAGACAATTAAACTCCCTTTTTTAGGACATCAAATACTGCATTTTGGAGGGAAACCACTACCTCCCTCCCCCTGCCCTGTCCAAAGCAGACTCCATCATCTAGGTCAATTCTAACAGTGAGAAATTTTGACTTAAAGAGGCCTGAAATTTGGTTGGATCAAGAGGCCCTATCATATGGTAAAGTGTTTCATAAATGAAGATATTACGATATATGAACTATTTACATATGTAAAACTCATTTTCATATCCCGTGCATAAAAGGAAAACATCACGTAAACACGTAAAAGTACATATCTACCTCAACCTCAATCAAACACGTCAAATGGAAGCATAATTAACATGAAATGCTCAAGAAGAATTAGAATCGACCTCTAGATAAGTAGCAACATCTTCTCTAGTTAGCCCTAGGACGTCCATGAGCTCAAGTATTGTATCTGCTTCTGCTCCTAAGCAGAGTCAAAGTGAGGATAGAAAGATTAGGATAGAAATGTTTATGAAGTAAATGCCAACGAACTCGCGGCTGCCTTTGCACTCTATGTTCCTCACTATCATCACTTCCATCTTCATCTTTTGCTTGATTCTTTCTGTTATAATGTTTCTCTGAACTTCCTTCATGAACTGTGGATGCACGCTCGCCATCCTCCAATGCCTTCTTGCTTGTATTCTCTACTTCGGCCTTTCCAACAGAGCCTATTTGTCCAATTTCCTTGTTATCAATTTTCTTCTTTCGAATAAGATGCTGCCAAATGTTCTTTTATCTCATGTATTGGGATGGGTTTCATGAGGTAGTAGCAAGCTCCATGTTCAAGTCCTCTCATCGCAACATTCATATCGTAATCAGCCAACATCACTGCAAAGAACATTTGAATCTGTTTAATAATTTTATACATTAAGTTCCCCATGTGCAAACAGGCATAAAATGCATAGTATATGTTTTCTCTTCTTCTTTAAAGTTACAAAGATCTTTGATCCAAAACAGAGTATCAAAAAGGAAAGGGGAAAAAAAAAGATTTCCTACAGGTGGTCATAGGAAAACAGAAAATCTTACATTAACTAATAACATAGCACCAAAGCTTTCCATCAAATAACAAATGTATACGATCCAAAAATAACCTATATAAGAAACACCCAGAAGCCGAAAAGACTATCAAATACATATGAAGATCTCAAATTCCCCTGAAAGTTTCTACAACGATGACTAGTAAAATAGAGACAGAGGTCAACAAACAAATAAAAATTCTAATAATAAAACACACCCAAGAATGAAGAATCCAAAGAACCATGGATGTTCTTAGTCTCGGTTCCCTTATCAACAGTAACAGACACATTCAGATCAACTCATAGGCCTTCTATTGAAAAGATGTTAATTTAAGCTGCCAGTATATTGGGTGTGAGTGATGCACCACCAGATAGCTTTTTGGCAGTATCTGGGTGAAGTCAATGGTTAAATCAATGTAAAACTAAAATACATGGATAAATCCGTGAAGGTGTTTATGGTGATGTAGAAGTGGAAACTGCATTACATGGGCTTCCACCTCTTTTCCTTTTCTGCCATAACTGACAGCAAATTCGTTTTAAGTAAGCCCTAAAACCAAGCAGTCAACAGTTTTGGGGTGAAAAGAATCCTGTTCCCATAATTAAAAGGTAACCAAGGCATAGGTCTGAAGCCTAATTTACCATGCAAATCCAAGCAACCAATTTCCTACTCCCAGAGTCGCTAACAAAAAGGTCAATGTTACACAACATCCAAGGCTCCATTCGTTCACCTCCATGGGATGACCATAATTTATCAAGCGATAGAGATTAATGAGACTCTGTTTCCTTCTACTTTTGATTCCATTTCAAGTTGACAGTGGCTTCAAAAAAAAGAAAAAAAATCGTTTACCCAAAGGAACACCATCCATTTGACAACCTTCACCATCTGCTTTTCCATCCAGACATCTTGAGGTCCATCATTATTACATAAACTGAACCATTATTATCCAGTCACTTTGAGACATTTTCCTTATCACTAATAGTTAGCCCAACATGAACTTACACAAACATTCTCTTTAAAAATTGGAGGAGTATAAAAAAACCCACAGATGGATGGAATGGAGATATAATTTATCTTATTCTCTAATCTAATGGATGACCACTAGTACATCATAAATCTAACCCTAAAACGGAATCAATTCCAATGAATACATGAGCGCTTCCAAGAAGACCATGAGATCTTTTCTCAGAGTTATATGAACAAATCAGAACTCGTAGATCAAAAATCTAACCCTAAAACGGAATCATTTCCTTAAAACATTAACTTCCAAGAAGACCATGAGATCTTCTCTCAGAGCTAAAAGACAGAATCTAGAGGAAGAATCCAAACATTAACTTCGATGAAAATCATAACAAGACGAAGCATATCAAAACGAGAATTTGAGAACAAAATTAGAAATAGAAATGAAAGCTAGGGTTGGAGATTCCAATCAACAAAAGGCCCCAAATCAATTAAGAATAACTATGAAGACAAACATCTGTCATCATCAAAAACTAAATAGAAACAACAAAAATCAAAGCAGAAGTAGCAGATTTCAATCAAAAGGCAATAATAGATTCACCTGCAGAGGGGCTTCGTTAGGCCTGGGATTAGTTTTGTCCTTGTTCATTTTGTTGACGGGAGCCAAACAAAGGAGCAGGGTTTCGCGTTGCAGACTAAACCAGAGAAAAGGATCAGGTTGCCAGAGAAGACGCGGACAAGATCGGAAAAGCAGCAAGGTCTCTGGTTTCTGAAACAGAGAAACGGAGAAGCGATCAGGTTTTCCTCTGATGAAAGGTCAAGAAGAGGGGCTGTCGGTTTCTGTTTCGTCGGTGCCGGAGAAGATGAAGCTGCTTCCAATGTTGTAGAAGCAGAGATCGGAAGAGAGGTAAGACCGGTTTGATTTTTCGGTTGGGATCCCACCACCGCTAACAAACGAGAAGGAGAGATCTAGTTCCGAATCGTTGCCAGATAAGAGTGCTGCTGTGGGATCTCATGCAGAGGAGAGGGCGAGAATCTTTCTTCGGTAGGGCTTTCATTTGAGAGGGATATAAGGTAAAGCGGCCAGAAGTTACACATAACTCCTAGCGGGGTCGCTGATTGCCGCCGCAATAAATAACTTTTAGCACTTAGAGATACACTCTCACTAACTTTACGAGAGATGGATGGGGCCCTCACTTCCATATCCACTCTCACCGACTTAAATATAAGGACCCCCAACTTAAATGTGAGGGCCCCCACCCATCTCTCACCAAGTTAGTGAGAGTGTCTCTCATAGGAGCACTTCCCATAAAATTTAACTTTGTTTTTGTAACACTATAAAATAATGTCGCTCATAAAACGATTATCTACAACGCATTTAAATCCACGTTGCAAAAAAAAATTCATTATCTACGACGCATCAGGTATACTGTCACAACTAAATATTATTTGTGACTTTAAAATTGTGTCGCAAATAAATAATTATTTTTCTAGCTTAAAAATTTTATGACACCATATGATGGAGGTCGCTAATAATAATTATATGCGACGCAAAGACATCAGCGTCGCGAATAAGATATTATGTGCAACGCAAAAAGGAAACTGTTGCAAAAAATCTTAACTTTTCTACTACATAGCTTAGACTAAAAATTATTTGCGACGCCGGGATGGCGTCGCAAATAGAGGCCCTTATTTACGACAGATGATTTTGTCGCAAATGTGTATCTGGCGTCGCGAATAATTTTACCGCCATTTGGCGCCTATGATTTTTTGACGCATTTGTTTGCGACGCACTACATTCATTGCTGAAAGTATCTATTTGCGACGCATGGAGTTTTGTGTCGCAAATAATTAACTTGTTGCGACGGGTCTAATTTTACGTCGCAAAAAATAAATTTTTTGCAACGCTTTAGGTTGCGTTGCAAATATTTTCGTTGCTGAAAATCCCATTTGTTGTAGTGAAGACTACTTAAAATAGGATAACTTCCCACAATAGTCGGTTAAGCCTCATTGGATTTGTGGGCTTTTCCAATGGGTTGGATCTGATTGACCCGATAGCTCACGGGCTAGGTCCAATGGACTTGGGTCTGGCTCGACTTGCACCAGTATCTTGTATGGTTTTGATATAACTTATTACAGCGCCTTTTTCTTCAGCTCCCATTCAATCATTTTTAACTTCAGTTATGCCACAGAAGTTAGTAAGGTTCGATCTTATTTGACTTAGTTTACACCTACAAGCTACATAATAATAGAAAAATTAAAATCTTGCTTTACTAACACAAAACTTGTAAACATAAAACTGTACAGAATGGGCTATTGACCTGAAGAAAATCCCATTTTGAAAAAAATGCTCTTTTTTGGAGTACTTTTATCCTTGAGCAACAAGAAGCACTCATCCCTTGCACACTTAAGTAATAAGCTTAATCCTGAAATGAGCCTTTGTAGTAATATTAACAGGGGACAACAACACATCTCATAAGAGTTCCCACATGCATTGCTAATTGCTATGTTTGTATGACATATTGTATTTTTATGGTGAGGAGTGTGCATATTCACAATTTGATACATATTTGCACGAGTACCCAGTATGATCTACTATTTTTTATGATCTTTTTCTCCCCAGTTTTGGATCAAACTCTGGTAAATGGTTTCAATGCTTATTTGCATGTTAAGGGTTGTTCCTAAATCCAGTTATGTCTTTTTTGTCTTTAGAGGATTGCAATATTATTACTTTCACGTGCCACTTCATTTTATTTGGAATCTTGCTGTATGCTTTATTTGGGGGAGTGAAGTTCAAATAATTTTGACCATTATCCTGTTGTTAACTATTTAACCACCTTGCGGAACCACGAGAACTAATATTTGCACTGTGGTTTTTCTTTATTCTATTGAGAAGGAGTGAAATAATAGGTTCTCCTATGTAACCCAGATACTTAAAAATTCAAATTAAGGTGCACATCTGTCTTGTATCTTATCTGATGCTGCACTTTCTTGTTTATCATAGCATTTTGTTCTTAAATTCTTTTGGGAACTATAATTTCATTAAAAGTAGCTAAAAGTATAGGGGCATACTGAAAAGCTGAGCCCAAAGAAAATACAAAAGAAAAAGGCCCCAAAACCAAATCAACCCATGACTTAAAGACAAAGAAACACCAAAATGAGCTATTGCCAGACAAGAATGCCTAGGCCATCAGCCACCTTCACAAGGTTATCCACTACGGAGTTGGAACATCACTTAACATGGATGAAAGATTCAAAGAAGCATCAAGTGACTTTGCTAAGGGCCTGTTTGGTTGCAAGCATTTTGGACAGCAATCCCCCGTCTTGAATTCCTGACACCAATGCAAGTGTCTTGGTGGGATTCCGAATGACTTGTTTGAATCAAGAGAATTCTCTCCGTTGGCATTCCATATGACACTTTTGCCATGATGAATTCTCAGAAATCCAGCATTAGGAATGCTAGACATCCGGCGAGAGTTGTGAGATTCCACTTGAGAACAACATTCGGAATTCTCCAAATGCTTCAGATAAGAAATCCTGGAGTGCTTGCTACCAAACAGGCCCTAAGTCTATCACTTATTTGATTGATGTCATCTGGATAAACAACATGATTTTTACTACAACCCTTGGCCCATTGAATCATGGTTCAAAATAGCTATGTAGCGGCCGCATTATCAGCCGTAATGGGAAAATAGCACCGCTACGGTCTAAAACCTATTAGAGCTAATTAGTTTTAATTTAAAACATTATTTTTTTTTATTTCTTTTCCTCAATAGCTTTTTTTTAAAGTTGTCTTTACCCTGATATGGTTTCAAATCACTAAACAAACACAAGATTGGCTGCTACACAAGATTTGGATTCTTTTAACCACTTTAAAAATTCATGCCGCTACGTATCACCGCAATTGCTGCGTATTGCCTGCTATGTAGCATTTTGGCCACCGGCCGCTACACCCACTACGACCGCTATTTTGATCCTTGTATCGGATAGCGTAAAAGGAGTCATCTTCCACCAAAAGCCGATAAAGATCTAGTTGATAAGCTTCCTGAAGACCCGTCTTGAGAGCTATCATTATATTCTTAAATTTTTCCTATTATGGTTTATGTTCACAACCAAAAGGCTTGTAATGTAGGTTTGAAGATTTTCACTAACACTAAATCTTAGATTTCTTTGTTTTTGTTGTTTTCATGCATGTTGAAATTACAGAAAACTGACTATTAATCTTTTTTTTTTCATGATTTTTGTTAATTAGCTTGTTTGATATATAAAACCTATTGCTAGATTTTATTTGCAATTGGTAAAATCAATGTTCTAAACATGGACTAGAACCGAACCTATTTTGGTGGGAAGGTTGGCCAAATCGGCAGATCAAACCTTGTCAATCTCACATCATCATCATCATCATCATCAAAGTCTTGTCTCAACTCCCAACTATCTTGGGGTCGGCTACGCTAATTTTTTTCTCCATTCTAATCTATCTTGAGTCAAATGCTTAGATAAGTTTCATTTCTTCAGATTTATTTTTACTACCCCCATCCACGTCCTATTTGGCCTACCACTTCCCATTGGCGGGCCGTCAACTTTTATAGCCAAACTTTTCCTTACCGGCGCTTGTTGCTGGCCTACGTTGAACATGTCCAAATCATCTCAAACGTGTTTCTCTAATTTTATCCCCTATTGATGTTACCCCTAATTGCTGTCGAAAGCGCTCATTTCTAATTTTGTCGTTAGTTTTACTACACATTCACCGCAACACTCTCACCTCTGTTACATCCATTTTGTGTATATGTTTCTTCTTGATTGGCCAATATTTTGCTCCATAGGTCATAACTAGTCTTATCATTATCCTGTAAAATTTACCCTTCAATCTTGTTGGCATTTGTTAGTCACAAAGCACTCTAGAAGAAATTTACCACTTTAACCATCCTTCTTTTATCCTATGTTCGACATCTTCATCAATCTCCCCAGCCTTACTAATTATCGAGCCAAGGTAACGAAAAGAATCTTTGTATTAAGTCATGATCTTCAATTCTCACCATAGTTTTAACTCTTTCTATATTCCCATTGAAGTTACAATCCATATCTTATGTCTTTGAATGGCTTGTTTTAAAGCCTTTGGATTCTAAAGCCCACGCCATCTCTCGAGATTTGCATTCGCACTATCTCTTGATTCATCTACCAACACTTTTATCATCTGTAAATGACATACACCACAGCAACTCCTATTGAATATGAGCAATTAACTCATACATAATCAATGCAAAGAGATTTAGGCTTAGAGCTGACTCCTGATGTAAACCTATAGTCATAGTGAACTCACGTATCTCTCCACAAGTAATTCTCACACTCGTTACCACTCCTTCATACATGTTTTTAACAATTTTAATATAACCTCTTGGAGCATTTCTTTTATGTAAAACCTACTAAATTATATCTCTAGGTACCTTGTTGTAGGCCTTTTCTAGATCGATGGAGATCATCATATGCAGATTTTTCCTCTTTGCCCAATATATTTCCATTAATTGCCCAAGTGAGAAGATATCTTTCATAGTTGACTTCCCTGGCATAAAAAAAAATGATTCTCGAATATCTTGGTCTTCTGTCTAAGTCTTTGCTCCGTCACTCTCTCACACAGCTTTATTATATGACTCATAAGTTTAATCCCATGATAGTTTGGTACAGTTTTGTATATCTCCCTTGTTTTTATATATAGGTACTACAACACTTCTTATCCATTCATCTGGCATTTTCTGTCATTAAGATCTTATTTAAGAGTCTAGTTAACCAGATACCCCTAACTTTTCTTAAGCATTTTCAAGCCTCAATCGGAATGTCATTTGACCCGTAGCCTTTCCTGTCTTCATTTGTTTCAATGCTTTCCTCAGTTCCACCACCCTAATTCTACGAAATGCTAACGATGTGTCCTCTTTTGTTCTTGTGTCTCCTAAATAGTCTTCATTTCAAAGTTTTTTAAAATATTCCTTCCACCTTTCTTTGATATCATTGCCCTTCGTTAGAACATTTTGGTCATTGCTCTTAATACATTTGACATGATCTAAGTCCCTACTTTTCTTTTCTCTTAGAAGTAATATTTGATTTTTCCATTTGTGCGTTTCTTCTTTAGTTTGAGTGTGATTCACATCGTTGTCCTATAACTCTCCATTTTTGGCCTTGTTGGGTAGAAGTGATATGAGGCAGTCGTATTTGGAGTTCATCAAAGCCAAGAGCACCTTGATATCCTGCAAGGCTTCCATGCAGTGGTGGACTTCCTCATCAAGTTTATCAATCTTTATAGTCAAAACCTCATTTGTATCCATTCCAAGAACAACGCTTTGATTCTGTTTTTCGTTTACTGGTATGAGGAGGGACAGTGGAACGGGGTTAGAGGGTTTTATGTGATTTTAGGGATTGAAGGATGTGAGTGGCTGGGGTGTTGGATGGATTCAACAGGGTGTCTTTTTTTTTTCCGAAGAGATAGATTGAAGATGGATAGGTTCGGCAGTTATAGGGTATGAGTGATGGTGGGGGTTGATGGATTTGGTTTTGGTGGATTTGGATGGGGTTGAATATGGGGACAGGTTTTAGAGGGATTTGAAGGAATGAATTGGATCTTGCCGGTAAAGATGCAGTAGGCCAGAGTCGATGCTTAGAT
Organism: Umbellularia californica; assembly: GCA_028538565.1. NCBI lineage: Eukaryota > Viridiplantae > Streptophyta > Magnoliopsida > Laurales > Lauraceae > Umbellularia > Umbellularia californica. The sequence goes on along the minus strand of JAPQWN010000008.1, from coordinate 13,252,663 downwards.
ACCAATTGGTATGATACCAGTTGGAGGATGATGATAAGATTGCCCAATTCGAGGATGGACAAACTCCTTATGCAAGCACAGAATTTTGGGAAATAATTTTCTGATTTTCATAAAGAGGGATATAAGATATTTATAGAATTCCTTGCCTCAAACATAAAAATTATTCTATCAATCACTAATCAATTACCCTAGGTCATGGATATCAATTAATAATCAATTACCTTATATCATGTATATCAATTACTAATCAATTACCTCAAGTCAAGGTATTAATCACTTAAATGAAGGTAATCAATCACTAATCATATTACCTAAATCAAGGTAATCAATCACTAATTTATTATCTCCATGATATGGGGAGATTGACATAATCAAAGATTTGCAACCTATTGTTGCTATTTTTAAAGGAGTTGTGTAGCCCCCTCTAGGTCCGACAACTTACATAGCCTATGCTTGGCTTTGGATCCTATCGGTTTTCTAACTAGAAAAAAGTCCATCTGGGTCCTGCTAGTTCCACTTTTATAAGTAATGAAATGCTTTTATCGCTTTTTAAAGCGGGTGTTTACTATTCCAAGGTCAAATGCTAATGTAAAATCCAAGATAGTGTCTTCTAACTCATTCTTTTCTCCAAATCCTTGTCCTTCATGCACTCTCTTATATCCTCTATTATCCTTTCCTACATACCCATTTAAGTCCCCTTTTTGGAAAGGGGAGTTCTATTGGCGCCACAAATCTTCCTCTCCCCTTCACACTAGAAGACAAAAAAGGTAAGTTTTTCCTAAACTACCCCTACCCCCTCGCTGTCCCTCTCCCTCTCCCTCCCTCCTCTTCCCTTCCTCCCTCTCCCAACCTCCACTCTCTTCCCCCCCCCCCCGACCCAAAGTCTCCGGCGAGGAGGGAACCCCGGCCGGCCGGCCGGTCTCACTCCCTCTTTCTTCCTCCCTCCCCTTATATTTTTTTTTCCCTCTTCTCCCTCTCTCCCTTCCTCTTCTTCCCTCTCCTTCCCTCCCCGGCTCTTCTTCTCCATCCCCCTCCCAGTCGCTGACGGGGAGGGAGATCGGGCTGCAGCAGGGAGGAGGAAGGAGGAGGAGGGAAGGGTAGTTTAGGAAAAATCTTTTTTTTTTTTTTTGGCGGTGGGGAGAGAAACTTTTGAGGTGCCAACAAAACCCCACCTTAGGAAAATCTTTTTAGTAGTTGGAATCTCTCATAGTAAACCATCCATCTCCACCTAAAATTGGCTCTTGACACTTTTATCTAATCCTTCTTAGGGAGCATATACACTATTGATTTGAATTATGCCTCAAACATAATATTCCTTTGATTCTCAATGTTTATGATCTTCCAAGCAGGATAATATTAGTCACATTCCATAGTTATGCATTATATACATAACAACAAAAGTGGACGTAGTGGCCTCCACAATAAGGTCCTTGTTTCAGTACTATGACTCTCTCTCTCTCTCTCTCTCTCTCTCTCTCTCTCTCTCTCTCTCTCCTTTTTTCTATTTTTGGCAGGAAGCTGGCCTCTTACTGAATGAAACTAGAACGGCATTTTGAGTGACAGATTTTCTTTGTTTAGATTTCTTATTAAGTCTTTTAACTGTGTTGGTTGTTTATTACCTTTTTTTTTTTTTTTTTTCAGCAAGCATGAAAGTGGTTATGTTTGAGCTTTTCATTGAGTTGGATGCGAGCCTCGTTCTCACTTCATAGAGTTTTGAAGCCAAAACATGGTGGGTGTCAGAGAATGTATTTCAACTGAATTTGTATGTATAGTCTAACCATGCCAGGATAGACTAAAAACTGGTCCTACTTAGCATTGTTGCAGTTTGGGCCACATACACCATTGAAGGATTTTGGTAATGCAGCTCATGGCATGTCTTATATACTATACTATTAGATTAATGGCTGCAGCGCGAACTTGATCCCTGTATTGCGTTCATTTGATGAATTTTCTTTCAGATTATGTTACTAATTGAAGGAAACGAGGGTGAAAATAGGTGGTCCTCTATGGTTGCTTATTACCCAATATTGGAATCTCCTGCCATCAACCTCCCACTTGTATTTTGATTAGGATAGGCATCGGTGATGATGGATCATGGATTTGATTGGGTCTGTTTACAATTAGTGTTGACCATCAACCATGGGTTTTGATGGCCTACAATGTGGATGGTTGGTGGTCGTGGTCGTCGTCGTCGTCGTCTTCTTCTTTTGTTGGGGTGGATGGGGTAGGTGGTGGCGGCAGTGGGTCCTTTCAACATTTGGGTTAGCCATGAGCCTTAGTGGTTTGGGCATTGGCCAATTCGTTTGCAGCCTCAAGAAAGCTTTTGTCTTGCCTCCCTTGTGGGTGATAAAAGTAGTCCCGCTAGTGGAAAGGGGCAGGTGTTAAATGTTCATGTAATCCACTGTCCCACTAAATGAATAGAGTATGGCCAGGCTCTGCTATTCAACGATGTCTCTCAACTATTGTTGGAGGGGCTATTTTGTGGGGTTTTAGTTTGACAAATGCTCCTGTGTATGGTGAGCCAAATCCATTTTTGGCATTTGTCAGTTCACGACGCGTGGAGATTCATGAGACGGAGAGAGGGCAGAAGGTTTTATTTATTTATGGTGGGACATTGAGCACAATAGTTGATTTAAAGAAAGTATACATTAGTTGTAATCTCTTATAATAGTAGTAGTTGCTGAAGGAATATATATATTTATATATTCATAGCTTGATGGGGTCCATTTGGGGCCTCACTGATCACGAAACTAGGGGGATGGAAAGAGGCATATTGAATGGGCCCAAATATCAATTTTGGGGTTAAACTTATGCCTCTAGCCCTTTCATCCATGCCTCACAAATATAGTGACTTTATATTAAAGAAAAATTTTGACCCTTGGTCCAACGGTCTGGTCCATTTGGATTAGTGAAAGCTTGATGGATCTAGTGTAATTCAGGGGACCTTGTGTGTGTGTGTGTGTGTGGATGGTTCGGATAGATCATAAAGTCGACTCATTTGTTGGTACAAAAATCTCGAACCCATGACCAGGTCAGCTCTACTCTACTAAGAAGGAATAATATAGTAATGAGGAAATAGAAGGCTCTCAATGATTTGGCTAGAAGAATGAGGATTCATTTTTTTTTTTTTTTTTAACCGCAACCTAGTGGGGCTGAAACCCAAGAGAGCCCACACAAGTGGGAAGGTGGCATACCCAGAGATTGATTTGGAGGCAGTCGGGTGATGTGGGGTTGCCAATGAACTGAGCAACCCCTTGTTCTCAACCAATTGCTGGCCCAAGCTTCACATTTTGTTAGAGAAAATAGATACACCAGGGCGGAGTGATCTTTTCCCCATGCACGACTATTCTTTCTTTTTGTCCAATGTTTTCTGCATTTTAGGGCCTGTTTCTTTACTAGAATTATTGACAAGAATTTGCTATGTTTGGGGCTTTTTTTTTTTTTTTTTTTTTTTTATATGATGTAACCTTTTATCCTTGACATTTGAAATGCCTTGTTTATTTCACAAGAAGTCCAAATTCCAGCCACCCAAATGGTCTCAAAAGGCCTTTCGAAATTTTTGCAATTAGTTTTTTTTTTTTTTTTGGAATTTCAAATGCTACTCTCCAGGAGAAAAACACAACTGCCTTTCCAGCGGACTTTATTCTCCAAATACCCCTAGCTGGTGGGATTGGGCCCATACCCACCCCATTCTTCAGCAATCTGAATGTGGTATAGAAGACTACTTTGTAGAAACTCTTTCTTAGATGCCAAATTCAAAACTCTCTATCAAAAGTTTGATCTTCAGTCCATTAAGACTTTAAGCAGGAGATTATATATATCTCTTGGCAATTAACTAACTGTCACTGACCTGAGAGTCTTCTTTGCTCTCAATTGAATCACCACTCAACCCTCTAGTGCCCACCACCTTACTCGTCCTTTTGTCCTTTTTGCTCATCTCCTCTTTGACCCCCTTTTTCCTTCTCTCTTCCCTTTCATCTCTATATTTATTTCATGTGCTTCTAGAAATGATTTCCGAGGTTGAGAAATTTCAAGGCTTGTAAGCAAAGAGCAGTGGCCACGTCCAAAAGCACTGAGACCACAACCACAATTTCCATCTCCCATTCTTCTCACCTGTACTTGCATTGCAATTGATACATTTCATTTCAACAATTCCAAAAGTACCATTTCACCTGTACAGAAGCTCTGGTTTTGGACAACCAGAGCTACCGTATACCAGTCTGTTTCCAAACTACTTCATATGTTGGGTTTGAAGGAGAACAAGAATATAAAATAGAGGAAAGAGGAAGAAAGGGCACCTGACATGAATTGGGTTTCTCTCCAAAACGTGAACCCAAGTAAAAAAGTATGGTATATATTATCAAAGAGTTTTATAAGAATATTAGTTTCCTATTATTGTTTAATGAACACAAAATTTCCAATTAGGTCTTTACAAAGAAAAGAACTTATAAACCACTTGGATAGAGTGATCTCAACCCCTTAAAACCAAATCATTTTTATCATTGTATAATGTTTGGTTTAGGCCCCGTATTCCAAGTTAACCGAATTGGTTCATTGGATTAACCAGGACCAGGCTTTGTAGTAGGGGTCTATTGGTAATTGTATAGGGTTTAAGGAAGAGAAAGTTATACATATGATGCAACTCGTAACCATAAACCCAAGAGTGCAAAGAGATAATGAGTTTTCTTAATGGTGAACATAGGCACATTGCCGAAACTTGTAAATCCTATTGTGTGATTATTTCTCTCTTCTTGTGTGTGACTTGATTGTTTATCATAGTTCTTGTGCTTCTGCACGCATGCACACAATATATACAATCATAGAAAGGGCATTTATATCTACAATAAGTTCCTATGGACTTTTTAGACATTTAGATAGAATTAGGCAAGTCTTTGGTGCAAATTTGCACTCCTCTTGGAGCATGAGTTCTGGTTCTAAAGCAGGTTCTTGGACCTTCATCCTTGAGGACTGCAATTATTAATAAGCTGGTTCCTGGTATTATGGACAAAATGTTGTATTAGTTCTTCGAGTTTCCTTTTGTTGTTTTTTTTTTTTTTTTTAAATATAAGATTTCAAAACTATTTCATATCGTTAAATGCAAGAAAAACCAGAAAAAATACATTATACTAATGCAAATTATATAGTTCCTGTTGTGGACAGTACAGTAATTGTGACTAACGAAACTGGTAACTAATATGAGAAACTCTTACTAATCAGCCTTGTTTTTAAACACCTTAAGTCTTAAGACACACACACACACACAGAGAGAGAGAGAGAGACAGAGAGAGAGAGAGAGAGAGAGAGAGAGCACACAATGGGTAGAAGCCCAAAATAACCTCTCTAAGGAGAATCCATTGCTCCTTGTAATTTGTCTGTTAATTTGCATATTTTTATTGCTCATCATACATCCTACATTGAGATAAGGAAATGGCAAAAAACATGGATTTCTTTCATCTGTACAAGCATCCTCTATATGTTGGTGTCCAGTAGTCTGGTCCAGTATTATCGCGATAAACTTGTGGTGTACAAGAAATGGGAATTAGACAGAGTCCTCTACTCTTCAAGTCGGGCTTCGTTTCAGATTTATCTTTTCTCTCAAGTGCTCCCCACAGCATATGATCCTGAAATTTACCCAACATAAGTTACTTTCTTCTAAACAAGTATAACAATGACCAACTAGAGATGGAAGTCAGCAGATGTGAAATAATTTCACATTACCTTATTTGTGCCTGACTTCATGTATGGGTTGCTTAGAAGCTGCACATCAGTGAACATTAAGACCTATTATAAACTGTTTGAAGTAGATTAAAAAATATTACTACTAATATAATAATAAGAACAATGATATTAACCCCTGAAACCTAATGACTCAAATCATGTATGAGCCCTCTAAAAAGGGCGATTGGTTAAGTTTAGCCCATTGCAAAGTTTGGTGCCATCTCTGTCTGATAATGGGGCGAAAACCCTATACTCTATTTCATGTTCAAAGACTTAATCTACATGCTAAATATCACCCGAAAACCATTACGATCAAAGATTTTCATTTTTAGTTGTATAAGCATTTTTAATAAGTTGAGGACATGGAAACACTATATCATCAGTATAACAGTTTTGGCCTCACGATTACATGTCCATGTGTATATCCTAGACCCATGGTAGTCATTGTGAGATCATCATCAACACCGCCACCACTATCATCGTCGTCATTATCATATTAGTGATGCTTTTTTGACATTGATCTTGTGTTACTACTGTCATCATCATTATCATATAGTTATTTGTTATTTTAATATAGGCTCATGTTGGTAGATGAGATTACCTGCACTTGCTCTTGCAGAAACTTAATATACCCAATTGCTTCTTGTAAAACTGAGGCAGTATCAGTCTGGAAGAATCAAACCATGGAAAGAAATCAGTTTGAAATTAGAACTTCATTTATTCCCACTTTATAAATCAAGAAAACTGAGAAAAATAATATACAATAATCATCTTCAAAGGCCTATCCCATATATATCTGGGGTGCTTTGTGGATTCTGAATTTCCACTTACCTTCCCAAAAGGTGACACAATTTGTTGAAGAGCTGTAATCCTGTCCGCCAACTTGGCTTTTGGGACCTGTATCTGTAATAATGTGACATCGCATGTGAGAAATGGGTCTAACTTGATTTTTTTTTTTTTTTTTTTTATGTTACTAGAGAATTTAACCTCATATGGAGATTTTAAGTGAAGAACAAAAGGGTTTGGTTTGATTTAAGTAACCAAAGCATGGATAAAATCTGCATTTTCCTTCATTTTTGTTCCTTTTCCTTTTCTTCTATGAATTTATGATAGATAATTAAGTTTTACAAACAGCTTTTCGTCGAATTTAACAAAGGGAAAGTAAGAATATGGTAAGAATAAGCAATTTTATTGGATGAGATGTAATTATTGTCCTTTTCTTCAGATAATAAGATTAGAAAAAGATAACATATTAATTAATACTTTTTTACTTCCTTTGCACCAGCTAGGATCCATATAATCTACATGAATATTTTGGTTTATAATACCTTAGGAGATGATGTTGTAGAGCTCTCCGGCTTAGGTTTTTTGAAGATCATCTCTGAATTTTCTTCACTTCGCTTCTTCTTGCCTCCACTTGCAATTTCTCTTCCATTACCTCTCGCCTGTGCGCATGCAACAAATTGAGTTCATAAGGAGTCTTTTGGAGACAAAACAAAAGAAATATTTAGATGGAAGTACTCAAAACTTCTAGCTAGCTTTATCATACAAGGTGCATGTACCTTGCAAAATTTCTATTATGGAGGGACACAGAAGGACACCAGTAATGGAATAGATACCAAATGTAAGAGTGCCACCAAATATAGGAACATACATCCATGAACATGAACAATATACATGCACCGAAGGAATGTACAAATGAACCAATAAAACAGCGACGATGCAAAAGATAAGAAAAAGAAAGGCGCATCAGGTAGCTTACCAATGAACAAGTCTCATGCCCTTGCTTCTTATTGTCAGGTGAATTTGAACTTCTTGGGCAAGGCTTAGACTCTGGAAGATCCACCAATGGCTTATTTAAATTACCACTAAATGAGATGAGGTCTGAGAAAGCCCTAGCATTATTAGAACATGGTACATCTGAAATTCCATAGTGGCACTTCTTGCTGTCTCCTATCATTGAGTTCTTAAGACCCATTTGGAATCTCATGCCATTTCCACTAAATGACCTCAGAAACTGAGCTTCAGAAGCTTCCAATCCATGGATCTGATTCTCCCTCTTCAACTCATGCCCATAACTTGACAAGTGACCTAAACTCCCATTCCCTAATCCTCCATTGCTAGAGAAAGATGATGAGTCAGCTGGGTCTTGCCTCATTTGCGAAAGAAATGAGTCAGAGTACCTATCCATGAAAGAGTTCATAGAGATGCTGCATGTTGTTGGTGCAATTCTTCTATCTTGATGTGGGTCAGGTGGTGCAATCGACCACTTGCTAACCAAATCAGAGGTGTTGGTCGACCTTTCATGTCCAAGCAAGCTCCGATCATAGCTGTTTAGCTGCTTCTCTATGCCGTTGAATGGCATCGAGTTTTGGAACTCCCAACTGTTGTCGAGTTTCTTCAAGAAATCGCTAGCAGGTTCGAACATCTCAGTGGTTAGAGCTTTGGAAGAGAGGGAATCAAGGAAGTTCTCTCCACCTCCATGACTGTTGTGCATGTCTCCATTTGCTTCCACACTTCTGCATCATTTGAGTTCAATTCTTTAGGTCAATATTTCTTCCAAAATAGCGAGATCCAGGAGAAACCAACTTCACTTAATTTTTCAGGTTATAACAAAGAGCCCAAATCCAAAACATGAGTTTTTGAAAGTTACTTGAACAATAAACTAATAAACACAATATGGGTTATCCTCCTGATCTCCTTCCCATTAATGTTGATTTCATAACCATGGTTTTATTGGCACCACAAAGAAAAAGCTGTTAATACTTTTGTAATTTGAAAGACAAAAGAAGTGGAAACAAAACTACTAAAAACAAAAAGGAAAGAGCAGAAGAGAAACACCCAACTTCCATTACACCAAGAAGTTGTTATATGTTATAAGCTGGTTTAATTATCATCACTCATAGTGCCCTATGAACATTTCTCCTTTTGCAGATTTTCTTGATTTTTCTGCTTCTTCACATATTATTTACCCTCTCAACTCGATCATTACCAACTTATATGGGTACAAACTACTACTACCAATCAAACTTACAAAAGAATCTGACTCCATAGATGATTTTCCGATGCAGATTCTCCTGATAACTCGGTCACGGATGATGTCGATTCGATGAGCTCGCGCGGTGCGTTTTCAACACTTAAGCAGGAGTGATTGGAGGCATTGGTGAAGGAGTTTGAGATTGACATGTCCTCACATGTGGAGTTGGAGGCAGAGTTTTGGGGGTGCCATGGATTCATGTTGATAAGAGAGGAGCGAGGGTTTGCATGGAGATTATTCCACCAGTTTGGTGTAGAGGAAGAGATTGCAAGTGAGCCCTCTGACCCTATTTCAGCCATGTTTGTTGATAGTAGTAGATAGATTATGGAAGGGAGGATGCTTTTGGTGGTGTTTGTGGGCTGGTTTTCTTTTCATTCCTTGGGTGGGGTGTGGGAATTTAAAGAGGAATTTATCCATTGGTGACGTAGGATTTGATGTTTAGATTATCGTGAGAAAAGACAGTCGCAAATGCAGCTCTAAAGTTATTTTTCCACTCAGGTCGTGGGCAATTATTATAGTGCAAGAGGAGGTCATCAAAAGTATGGAAACTAGTGTTGTTGGTTGTTATTGACACCTCTCTCTCTCTCTCTCTCTCTCTGAGTCAGGAAAGACTCGGTGGTGGTCTACTCAAGGCTCGAGCTCTCTCTCTCTCCGAGTTAGGAAAGACTCGGTGGTGGTCTACTCAAGACTCTAGATGTACTTTTATGTGTTGTTTAAAAGTCAAGTCATTGCTGGCCAAGGGTCAGGACCAAGGGGGTTCATGGTCACGAGTATTTTGGCATTTGTATTGAGGCTTTCCTGGGGCCAAGAAAGGATATATTGTGTGTGGGGGAGAACCTAAGAGAGTTAGAGAACAAAAAATTTAACTTCTTTCCCATGTACGTAGGCAATCTTTCTAAACTATGTTAATGTCTGTGATTTTTGTTCGAATTATTACCTTCAATATTTCAATGAGAAAATCAAGAAATCTCCTAGAGAATCCAAAAGTCACTTTGGAAAGTCTAACGGCAAAGGTCATTCAGAAAAGCTAAACTTCACGGGGTTTTATTGTTGTCTTGCAATATGTGAAGTCACGTCTTTGGGAAGTATCCTTTGCTAATAATCTATATAATGTTGTGTTGTGTGTGTGAAGTTATTCAAGCGTTAGGTGTAGTCTTTTTGTTATCCTGAGGTGAATGAGAATATATATATATATATATATATAGTTTGTTAAGTGTTTTGTCGTGCAACCCCACGTACACAAACACGCACACACACTCCAAACCTTCATATTTCTACAAATTGGTATATTTTTCTATGAATTGGTATCAGAGCATTTTCTTCATAGTGATATTAGATTATATTTTTTACAGTTTTTCTCTCTTCCTTGTGTGGTTTGATTATTGATCGCAGTTTTTTCCATTTCCACACACATGCGCACGACAAGTGGTATCAGAACTTAGAATTTGTCTAGGGGTTGAGTTGTGCCTACGCGATTAACAGTTGAGATCCGAAGGTTTAGATATCAAAGCATCGGAATCTGGTTGGATTTTCGAGAGGGAGAGAGTTGATCCATAGTCTCTATTCTAGAGAGATCTTAGGTTGAGATGGGATTTCTGATTGTGTGTGGGAACCTGGAGAGGATCGGTCTGATCTAGTGGGCCACTTTGATCGTTATTGGGAGGTCGAAGAGGATTCGGACCCTTGTTTGGGTTCTTGCAAACCAAAGCAGAGAAGACCACAAGGCCTATGGAGATCGAGTGGGTTCTGTCGCCACCAAGGCCAGTTACAATGATCAATGGTTCTGGAGAAGGAGGAGGATTTGAGATTTCGGATTCTTCGTTTTCAAAGAGATGGGGCTGCCAATTCATCATTGTTGGAGAAGGAGACGAAAATGGTGGTGCCAATTCCTGCTGCTGGTTCGGGTTCTTAGGCCATGTATTTTTGCTTTTTAGGCCATGCCGATATCAGGTTGATTTAGGTAAAGTTCGGGACAGGTTGACCTGACCCAATTATAAGAACCCCAGGAAGCAGAGTCTAACCTCGGCACCACGGGAGAGTGCAGTCAACAGGGGTTTGACCAAATAAGACGACAAAAATATTTTTGTGATATCTAAAGCATCCGGACTCCAATTTATGAGCGGCTTGTGCCATGGACTCATTGCAAACAGATCTACGCAGTTGCAATAAGAGACTGGTAATCCAATGGTCAATGGAGAAGTTTGACCAAATCAAGGGCATATATTATTTTCGCGATATCGGGGCCATTTGGAGTTAGCTTTCAAATCCGTTTTACCAGGGTACTCATGGTGACGAGATCAATAGCGCAGTGCAAATATTAAGGTTAATAAAAGTTGTTTGTTTTTCTTCTTGTTTAATTATAATGGAGAACAATAGTGAGAATACAACCATGATCAAACTCAACCATGCTAATTGATTAGTTTGAAAACCTAAGATCAAAGACATAACGACCTCTATGAACTCATTGATAGGGATGTTACTCGGCCAAAGGACATGTCTAAAGCAGATTAGAATAAGAGGTACAGAAAGGCAATTGGTCATATCAAACAATGTGTGGATAACAACACACGCCTTTGTCACTAAAAAAAAAAGAGAGGAGAAAGAGTAGAGGGCCAAAGGATCGTCGTGGCAGGTCTAGAGGTAAATTACAGAATAAGAAAAAAGTTTGGCAAGTGCTTTCACTGTGGCAAGGATGATCACATTAAGAATAGTAGCTTTATTAAAAAGACGCTAATAAACAAAAGAAGGATGACACTAAGAACACTATGGCTGCTTTAGATCATGAAGTAGCAATTTTGGCCAGTGGAAATAAAGAAAATTTGAGTATTGCAGATGATCAAGTTAAATGGGTTACCGACACAACGACATCCTACCATGGTTTTTCATGATGTACAAAGTTGAAAACTTTGGTACTTTGAAGATGTGCAACATGTGTCATTCGAAGATTGTTGTGATCAATGATATCTACATACAAGCCGATGTTGTTGCATTAAGAAGCTGAAAGATGTGCGATATGTTCTTGATTTGCAGTTGAATCTAATTTCATGGACTATATTGAACCGAGTAGGTTATAAAAGTCACTTCCGTAAAGGCAAGTAAAATCTCACAAGATGGTCTTTTATTATTGCGAGAGGTAAGGAATGTAATACACTCTACAAGACATGCGTGAAGTTGTGTAAAAGTGTGTTGAATGCTATTGAAAATAGTTTTTCTCTAGATTTGTGACACGAGATTGTGATGTGTGTGTGTGTGTGTGTGAGCGAGCAAGGGCTACAGTCATTAGTAAAGAAGGATTTAACTCCTTACTTCAAAGGTATATCCTCTAACTCTTGTGATCATTGCTTTATTTGGTAAACAACGTAGGGTTTCTTTCAATAAAACATTAAAGTTAAACTCTAAAATGTTAGATTTGGTATACTCTGATATATGTGGTCCCATGGAGGTAGAATATTTGGATGACAATAAATATTTTATCACATTTATTGATGATGCATGCAGAAAAGTTTTTGTTTATGTGTTTAAATCAAAGGATAATGTGTTTTAGATTTTTCAACAATTTTATGTCATGGCTGAAAGAGAAATAGAAAAGCTCTTAAAGTGTCTCCGCACATGTAACTATCTAGGCCTACTATCCACATGAAATTGTCCGCTTTGAATGAAGTTTCACCGGCTTTAAACGTGTCACATTATATGCCATATTATCACATAAGACAACGACCCACTGCACATTAGCCATGCCTATCTTAGGTGCAAACCTAATTGCAGAGTCCACTTGAATGCATGAAAAATCACAGAGGGTGAAAGGATATGAATCGACCCCTCGGATTGGGAAAAACGTAAGCCCCATAATGTCATAGTGGCCGGCCCCTTGATCATTGGCCTCTAATGTTAGTAACTATGAAGCAGTAATATTTAGATTTTTAATCCACCAATAAGAATGAAATCTGATGAGTGCCAATTCATTTGGAGGAAAATAGTAATTATAATGGGAGGCAAAAGGTGTTTACACTCAGTATAGTGAGTACTGCACAAGGTGTTCACACTTATTATGGCGAGTACTATTCACAATGAATGAAACCTTATCTATATATATAAATCATAGAAGCTTAGCCAAGTTTGACTCAAGTTCAAACTAATCATACCTAGGGTTGATTTTCAATCCATCTAAAGATCGAGTTCAAGCTCGAGCTGACTTGGTTGAAGTTCAAGTCGGGTCACTCCATTATGTATATGTGACTTGACTCAAAAATGAGTTGTGTCCACTTGTCAACAACTTGATGATTTTATTAAGTCAACCTAACACTCGACCAAAGTCTTGAAACACTTAGTATACATCATTTAAATTCAATTCCTTAGTTCCCATTAAATTATGTTGACTCCACCAATAAAAGAAGTTCACTCCACATCTCTCTCTCTCTCTCTCTCTCTCTCTCTCATGCTGCAGGAATCCAGTGTGTGGTTTTGGATATTACCACAAAAACAATTGTACAGACTGCAAAGTCCTCAGGGTACCGACAAGGGATTAAAAATGCATTTGATCTTTCAACAGCAAGTAGCAAAAACTCATTCTTTTTAACATTCAGGAATCTAGATTAAACATGCAAATAAAAAGGTTAAGTACGATACACTTCCATGGTCCACATTCAACACAAGGAAAAGGCCAAACAGAAGGTAGTTTGGATATATCTTCCAATCCTAGACTGTTTTTGTCTAATATGAGTATCCAACTAGAGCAGTCTGAGCCACACACCCAGAGAGTACTCCCCATCAACAAATGAAATTTCATGCTCTGGCAAACAGAGTTGTGCGTGCCTAAAAATTACGGACTTGACTTAGATGGTAATGGGGGTTTTATGGAGGTGCTATTTAGCTGATCGGGAACATCACTGATGACCTGAATCCTGAAAGGGAGAAGAAAACAGAGGTCAGAGCCCCGGGCTGCTATCAGCCAAAGGCACTCCGCCGCCTGAGTTAGTGCAGTCACTGAACTATGGTGAAGTAGGGAAGAAGGTTTGAGCAAAATAGCAGAGTATATGCAGTATCTTGCGTACCTGTTCATGGCTTACCATGCAAGTATATGTAGAAGAGAGTAGAAGGTTCCATAGTGGAGGTAGGTGGGGATGCTTGTCCCATCAGCTAATACCTAAGACCCTTAGTGGGGGTAGGTGAGGAGACTGTCCCATCGGATCTCTCCTCAAATCCCTTATATAAATGTGGACGTGATAGGGAAGGTCTCTTATCAGTATTCAGCGGCCACCCTATCTGTCAGGGCGCTCTGTAATGCAGCTGTCTCATCCCATAATGGAGATTAGACGCTCAGTGTTCATCTCGGCGTTCGGCCGAACTGGAGAAGTCACCAAGGCCAAGAGCGCAAACTCGAGAGCTACTGCTGAGACACGAGATCCCGGACCCAAGGAAGTGTGCTCGGTACTATTTACCGAGGTAGACCTGGACTCGGTGCCAGCTGGCGCTATCGCCGAGCTGACTGAGACCGGGCCCAGAACAAGTCCAATTGGTACTCTTACCGAACTGGGAGTAATTTCTGGGTCACGGAAATACCCCACACAATTGCCCCCCAGCCCCCCACTTCGGTAGTTCTGTAAACTTCTGAGGTTGGGGGCGGAGTGATGGGGGATTTCTCCGTGCCGAGCTCGTAGCTCTGGTGGTTGCTGACGTTTGACCTTTATTGCGTTGCTCTGCTGGCCGAAGGCGCCAATGTCGCTTCGTCTGCCCGAGGTAATTGATTGCAAAGGCTGTACGGAGGCGGAAGGTGTACCGTCTCGCTACTTGTCTCAATTTGGTAGGCTGTATAGGCAAACCGAAGCGACGCGCGCGGCTTCCGAAGTGACGCTCTGTCAGCGTGCCCTAGGGATCCGAACGGACGCCTTCCCTGCTCTATAAAAATAGGGCGCCTTCTTCATTTCTTTACTTTGGCATTCTAGAGATCGACTTTTTGGGAAGAAGAGATTCCTGCTGCAAGAGCTTCTTGCGAATAGCGACTGCTCCCTGCAACCTTCTGCACTCTCTGACGTTTGTGAGTCCCTTCTCGCCTTTCTACTTTCTCTGTTCCTTTCCCGTCTTCGTTAGGGCTTTCGTTAGGGTTTCTGTAATCATGCCTCGGGCTTCGAAGTCAAAGATAGGAGCTTATAGACATTGGGCAGATACCCCTCAGGCCCTGGAGAAGGTCAGGAGGACATATAACATACCAGAGGAGGTCCTCGCTAGGATAAATGACCCGGAGGATGGCTTCGATGGCCTGACCTGGCGGAATGGCTGGATGCCGTTCCCACTAGTGTCCATTGTAGAAGGAGGGGTTCAGTTCCTGGTCCACCCACTCCTAAGGGAGTGTCTTCGGACGTGGAGACTTTGCCCTTTCCAGCTAATGCCCAACAGTTTCAAAATAATAATGGGCGTAGCCGAACTCAATAGGATTCTAGGGATTAACCTCGGTGTCCATGACATCGAGGATGTATATGATTTGTGCAAGTCCACGGGGACCGACATCCACTATTACCTCCGCATGAAGCCAAGAACAGAGCCTTTTGTGCACGACTTAGAGGATTCGAGCCGGTATGCAGGGGACGACCGCCTATTTGTCACTGGGGATTAGGAGTTCGAGGCGTCCAATCCCACCTTGGTCAGATTCTACAAGATTCCCCGCCGTCTCGGAAAACCCCCAAGTAAACGCCGAGCTCAAATGTCATTCGCTTTACAATTATTTGTTCTGCCGGGCTCATGTTTCGTTTTTGCCGAGCAGGTAACAGTGAGAGGAAGAAGGAAGCGCGCAGGGTCGGGTGGAAGCGGAACGTTGAGTGGCTGAAGGCAGTGAAGAAATACCAAGGCCACCACGGTCGCGCGGCCTGGGACCTTCTCAGCTACAAGCCCGTTTACAACTCCTTCATTCCTCGAAGGCCTGGACACCTTCCTCCTGGTGAAGAGCCTGAGGGGAGCTCTAGACACCTTCCTCCTGGTGAAGACTTTGAGGAGAAGCCGGACGTAAAGCCCGATCTCGGCTTAGGAGTCGGTGCCTCTACGTCGGCACCCTTCCACCCGATCGTCGAGGTGAAGCTAGAGCCCGACCTCGGAGTCGGGGCTTCCACTTCGGCGTCTGGGCAGCAGCCCGTTAACCCTCAACAGGCGGTGGACGCCTTCCCTTCGAGCTCAGAAGAAGAGGAGGGGGAGATGCCGCTGCAGAAACGCCGCCACCCTGTTCAGTTCACGGATCTGGAATCCCAGGCAGTTGGGGATCCGGTCCCGCTGGCATCGAACCCCCCAGCCTCTGGCGGAAAGCAGCCTTCCTCCGTGCCGATTGTTCCATCGGGGGGGCCCATGAAGCGCCCCACCGAGGTCAACAAGAAGGGAGGCCCGGTCGAGAAGAGGTCTCGGCAGGAAGGGCCGGTGGAGAAGGAGCCCGGGAAGGGAGGCGCCCCTGTGGAGAAAAGCGCCATACTGGAGAAGGGAGCCATCCCTCTGAAGAAGGGGGATGCCCCATCCGGGAAGGAGGTTGTTCCTCCAGAGAAGTTTGAAAAGCTTGATGAGGCTTCTCAGAAGAAGGCCGCCGAACTCGACCCTACGAAGAGGGTCATCTGTGCTCCTCCTTTTAAGCCAGATTTGATGCTGCAGCCGGGGAGGCCCCTAACCATCAACGACCGGCTCTGCGATGACTCTCCCGTCCTCGCCGCAATTACCAGAGCTTGCTGCCTTCCTAGAGACATGGAGAAATTTGAGAAGTTAGAGGATGTAGCTCTGGTGATGTCGGGCGTCTATAGCTGTAAGTTCAGTTCCTTTGTTTCTTATGCCTTCATAGTTATACCTTGACAAATTTTCTGACTAGCTTTTCTGATGCAGAATGTTCAGAAGCTCGAGGTGGTACTGGAGAGGGCTCTGGCTGGGTCTTCCAAGGCTTCTCAATTAGAAAGTGAGAAGAGGAAGATTGCAGCCGCCCTTGAGGCAAGCGCGGAGCGGGCACGGGAGCTGGAGGAGAAGAATAAAAAGCTCGCCTCGGAGATGGACTCGGCGGGAGCCGAGATTATCAGGCTGAGGACCGAGACGAGCGACTTGAAGGGGGCGGTCGATGTAAAGGCGAGGAAGGCTGCCGGGCTGGAGGTTGAAGTGCGGAAACTTCAGGCCGAGCTGGCAGCCTTGGCCAAAACAAAGACCCAAGCTGAAACCAGCCTGCAAAAAGAGAAGGACGAGAGGGAGACCATTCGCAAAGAGATGGCCGAACTCAAGGAGTCTCTGCAGGCCGAGGTGGATGAAGCATATCTGGACGGAGTGAGGGTCGCGACAGAGACCTATGAGGATAAGCTTGATGGCGTATGCAAGAGGGCATACAAACTTGGGTGCAGAGCTGCATTGAAAGAGGCAGGGATCTCGGAAGATCACCCCGTATATCGTGATCCGTCCAAGTTCGTTCGTCATGCGCCTGCTTCAGTCCCTTCCCTTAAGGATCCTCCCAGCTCCGATGCTCCGCCTCCTTCCTCGGATGCCCCTCCTGCTTCGACATCTGTAGAACTCAACGTCAAGGCCGGTGAGGGGCAGAAAAAGGACTGACGATGATGATGATGTATCTTTTTATTTTTCTGTACTTTGTGGGGAATTTGTATTTTTTCTTTCATACATGTAAACACACCCGAGATCAATGAAAAAAAACTTTCTTCAATCCCTGTGTCATTTTTATCCCATTTTTTGTGTGATGAATGCATTTCTTCTTTCCCTGTTCTTTTTATGTGCTTGGCTTTGTAACCAATAATAAATAACAGGAAATAAGACAAAGCAAGACAAGTAGTTGAGCTCGGCTCTGTAGCCGAACTTAATGTATTAAGTTCGTAATCCGAATGCGTTAGGTTCCGTAACCGTAACGAAGCATTGGTCTCGGTAGAACCGGGTGTGCTCGGTCCTATGACCATAGCGGAATTCGGTTTGGTAATCAGAACTTACGCTAGTCCAATGACCTGGGCTGAAGTAGCTGATTTTGATAACCGAATTGAGTGACGAGTCCCGTGACCGCGTCAAAATGCAAGCTGGTCCTGTGACCGGGCTGAAGATGGCCAGTCCTATGACCTCGCCGAAATGCAAGCTGGTCCTGTGACCGAGTTGTATGCATGCGCCGAGTTCTATGACTTGGCCAGGTTTGAGAGCAAGAGATAGATTTGAGAGTAAAACACATTCTCAAAAGGAATCAATTTTATTGACTTTCAAAATCCGAGTACAACTCAAAAGTAGTATCTCTTGAGGTGCGTGGCATTCCATGGACGCGGTAGCTCTCTACCCTCCATGTCCTCAAGTTTGTATGCAGACTGCCCAGCTACCGAGGTTACTTTGAATGGCCCATGCCAATTCGGTGCTAATTTTCCTTCGGTGGGGTTTTTGTCTGCTGGAAGTGTCTTCTTCAAGACCAGTTCTCTATGTGAGAACTTTCTTTTCTTGACCTTTTGATTGTATCCTCTGGCCAACTGTCACTGGTAGGAAGCGAGGCGGATGGCTGCTGCATCCCTCTGTTCCTCGGCCAGGTCGAGCTCTGTGGTGAGGCTTACATCGTTTCGGCCTTGGTTGAACAGTTCCGACCTGAGGGTCGAGAGGCAGACCTCAAGTGGAATTACAGCCTCCATCCCATAGGCCACGGAGAAAGGAGTAGCCGAGGTCGAGCGCCTCGGGGTAGTTCTGTACGCCCAAAAGACGCTCGGGAGCTCCTCTACCCATCTCCCTTTGGCTCGGTCCAGTCTCTTCTTGAGTCCGTCGAGCACGACCTTGTTAGAGATTTCAGCTTGTCCATTACTCTCGGGGTATGCTGGAGTGGAGTAGTAGTTCCTGATACCAAGCTCTTGACAGAAGTTTTTGAAGAAGTTGTAGTCGAACTGAGTCCCGTTGTCATAGACCAAGGCTTGAGGCACTCCAAACCTTGTCACTCTGTTCCTCCATACGAAGTTTCTAGTATCCTTCTCGGTGATGGAGGACAATGCTTCGTCTTCTATCCACTTGGTAAAATAGTCGGTGGCTACTATCAACCATCTTTTATTCCCCGGAGCTCGGTGGAGAGGTCCCACCAGGTCCAGTCCCCATTGGGCAAAAGGCCAAGGACTGGAAAGAGGACTTAGGTCATGTGCTGGCTGATGGAGAGAGTGAGAAAACTTCTGGCACTTCTCACATTTCCTGGCATAAACCTGTGCGTCCTTCTGCATGTAGGGCCACCAGTAGCCCTGATTGATAGCTCGGTAAGCCAATGACCGACCTCCAATGTGACTGCCGCAGATCCCTTCATGGATTGCATAAAGGAAGTCATCGACCTTTCTCGGGTTAACGCACTGGAGATAAGGGCCATTGTAGGATATTTTGTAGAGCTTGCCATCTGAAGATAGCCAGAACCGAGCTGCTTTCAGCCTGACTTTGTGGACCTGATTTTTGTCCTCGGGGAGCTGGTCGTCCCTGAGGTAGGAGATGAAATCGTCCATCTAGCTCGGACCGAGGTCAGCACATAGGATCTGCCGAGGTGGGTGGAGTTCTACACTCGATCTGTCCAGCGCTTCCACTTCGACAGTCCTTTTCCTCCCTGCCTCGACATCAGAGGCCAAGTTTGCAAGTGCGTCAGCATGAGAGTTGGAATCCCTGCCGATCTGCCTGACTTCAGCTTTTTGGAATTGAGAGAGAAGTTGTTTGGTGTGGGCCAGGTAGGCTGCCATCCTATCATCACGGGCCTGGTAGTCTCCATTCAGTTGACTCGTCACCAGCTGTGAATCGCTGAAGACCACCAGTTGCTGCGCCCCCAGAATTTTTGCACTTCCCAGCCCTGCGATCGGTGCTTTGTATTCAGCTTCGTTGTTTGATGCTTTGAAGTCGAGAGTCAGGGCTTGCTCGATGACAAGGCCCTCCGGAGATTGGAGGACTATGCCAGTGCCAGTCCTTTTGGAGGTTGAGGATCCATCGACGATAACCTTCCAAGATGAATCGAGGAACTGTTTCCAAGACCGCTCCTGTTCTGTCTCAGTCTCGGTGGATGCCCCCACCTCGTTGACCCCCAGTTCGGTGTCGAGCTGGCTCGGTGCCGAACTCGGAGAGGTGAACTCCACAATGAAGTCTGCCAGCACCTGGGCTTTGATTGCCGTTCTGGGCTGATATTGGATATCGTACTGCCCAGTTCGACAGGGCATTTGGAGACTCTTCCAGAGAAGTCTGCTTTTCTAAAGAGAGACTTGAGTGGGTGTTCTGTTACAACCACAATGGAGTATGTCTGGAAGTAGTGGGAGAGCTTGCATGAGGCATTGACGAGGGCAAAAGTGAACTTCTCCAATGGCAGGTATCTCGTCTTGGCATCCAGCAGAATTCTGCTTGCGTAATAAATGGGCTTTTACTGCCTGTCATCCTCTCTTACGAGTACCGAGCTCACTGCATGGTCCAAAACTGCCAGGTACAGATACAAGACCTCACCCTGTGCCGGGGTGGATAGTAGGGGAGGTGAAGAGAGGTACCCTTTAAGCTCCTGAAGGGCATTTTCTTCAAGAGTTGAAAGAAGGGACGGCATTTATCTGAGGCTCTGCTAATAAAGCGGTTGAGTGCTGCTGCCATCCCTGTCAGCCTCTGGACTTGCTTTGCCGTGGTCGGACTTTGGAGGGCCTGAATCGCCGAGATCTGCTCGGGATTGGCCTCTATTCCGCGTCTGGTGACCAGGCTGCCCAGAAATTTGCCCGAGCCGACGCCAAATGCACATTTGGAGACGTTTAGTTTGAGCTTGAACTTTTTGAGGACGGTGAAGGTTTGATGAAGGTCGGCCAAGTGGTCTCGTGACCTTTTAGACTTGACACCCATGTCGTCAATGTACACATCGACCGTCTTGCCGAGCTGAGCCTGGAACTTTTTTGTTACCAGCCTTTGATAAGTAGCACCGGCGTTTTTTAACTCGAAGGGCATCACCTTGTAACAGTAAATGCCTCTGGGTGTTATGAACGCGGTCTTCTCTTCATCCGGCCCATGCATCGGAATCTGATGGTAACCTCGATAAGCATCGAGGAAACTCATCCTATCATGCCCGGCTGTGGCGTCGATCAGCTGGTCGATCTTTGGAAGGGGAAAGCTGTCATTGGGACATGCTTTGTTGAGGTCGGTGAAGTCTACGCAGACCCTCCAACTTCCATTCTTTTTCTTGACGACGACTGTATTGGCTAACCAGACAGGGTAGTGGACCTCCCTGATAGCTTCAGCCTCTAATAGTTTCTTGACCTCCTCGGTTACAATCTCTGCTTACTGGATTCCAGCCCTGCGAGTCTTCTGGACTACAGGCTTATGCTCGGGATCCACATTGAGCCTGTGGCACATGACCTCGAGGTCGATGCCGAGCATTTCGTATGGGGTTCTAAGCAAAGACTTCTCTATTCTGTAACAGGAAGTCAAGCATCTCGGACCTCTCTTCCTCTGCGAGCTGACTCCCGATCAGGAAGTATCTTTCCGGATCGCTGGGGTCGATCTTGACCTCGGTGAGGTTTTCTATGCTCTTCTGTCTGGGAGCTCAGCCGACAGCTTCAAGCTCGGCTTCGAGCTCGGTCATATGGACTCGCTGTGGCTCTGCTTCTCCGGAGACCACGGCCATCAGGCATTCTTTGGCCATATGTTGGTCACCGCGGACTATGATTACTTCGAAGTCTCCATCTTCGTTTTGTAATGGGAACTTGAGCTTCTAGTGATGGGTGGAGGGCATAGCTTCCATGTTATGTAGCCAGGTCCTTCCCATGATGGCATTGTATGGGGACTGTGCATCTACCACTAGGAAGTCTGCTGTCATGGAGGCTCCTCCTACTTCGATCTTGAGGGAGATCTTCCCCTTGGGGTATACGGACTTCGAACTGAAACCCACCAGTGGAGTGCAAGCTTCCTGCAGGTCTTCCTCTCTCAGACCCATTTTTTTGAAGCAGTCAAAATAGAGGATTTCCGAGGAGTTCCCGGGGTCCACTAGGATCCTCTTGACATTGAAGTTCTGCAACCTCATTGTCAAGAGCAGGGATCATATTAGGGTAGCTAGACCCCGGCCAAGTCTTTGTCAGAGAACCAAATCTTCGGTCTCTCTACGCGTGCCTTCTTTGCTGAGGGACCGAGCTCGGCCGTCATTACTTGCTTGTCGTGCTGGGCCCTCCTGCCCTCAGTGCGGGCCTGATCGCTTCCTCTAGGGGCGGGATCTAGATGGATGACGTCGATGGTCCCTACCGGCTCATCGCTATCTCGATCAACGGGCTGGCGTTGTTAAGCACGGTTTACTCTGCCTTCTTCTTTGACGTGGTCTCTCAGGTGCCCGTCCTTCACGAGCCTCTCGAGGTGTGCCTTGAAGGCGTGACAATCCTCTGTCCTGTGTCCTCTATCTTTGTAGTAGGCATAGAACTTGCTCTGATCTCGGGAGGCGGCGTCACTTTTCATAGGTTGGGGCCATTTGAAGAAGGGTTGGGTTTGGATCTTGCCGATGAGCTTGTAAATGGGCTCCTTGAAGATGGTATTGACGGCCTTGTAAGAGGCGTCACTTGGCCTCAGCTTCGCGCTGCCCCCCGAGGTGGGAGCGAAGCGTCCTGCCGATCTGGATGGCTCTCTGCTTCGGTCCGCTTCCCTCTTGGCTAGCCTTTTTTCCTTTTTAGAGGATCAGCCTTCCTGCCAGAAGTTATGGCTCTCCCGAGCTCGGACCTCGTCTTATTCCTGCTTAATGAACTGATTCACCCGGGCCATCAGTGCTTTCACCGAGACCACGGAGAACCGCACTAGGTCCCTCCGAAGCTCTTTGCCTGGCAACAGAGCTTGTTGGAAGGTCTTGATGGCTAGTTCATCACTGGCGTCTTCGATCTAGCTGTAGATGGTCCAGAATCTCTTGGCGAACCGGGTGATGTTTTCGGCCGGCCTCATTCTGATGGCCATCAGGTCGGCGTCTATCTTTGGGATAACCCGGTGCGCTTGGAACTTCTTGACGAAGGAATTTCGGAGCTGTTGCCAGCTCGAAACCGATCCCTCGGAGAGCGCGCAGAACCACAGAAGTGGGAGGTCACCCAGACTGAAGGAGAAGACCTTGCAATCCAGGTTGCCGTCACCACTCCACACCGACATCTTCTGGGTGAAGTGGCGAAGATGCGCCTCTGGGTCCGAGGTCCCGTCATAAAGATTGAACCTCGGGATGCTGAACTTATTGGGGAGGGGGTAATCCCTGATTTCCCGAGTAAATGGAGACGTGCCGTGGTTGTTGCTATCATTGGTGGCTAGCCGACCTCGGGTGAGGCCAGCAAACTCCATATTCTGCTGCACAGCCAGCTTGATTTGTTGATTGATCCAATCAGCCATGTCGGGGTCGGTAGCCTGGCTTTGTCTCTGCTGTTGTTGGTCAGCACTGGCGTGGGTGCTACTCTAGCCCTCTTCGCGAGCTCGGTCACGCCTTCTGTTTATGATTTGCCTCAAGTCCAGCCGAGCTTTAGGAGCTTTCCGGGCTCGCTACTGTGCACGAGGCACAAGCAGAGTCTCGGCCGGGGCCTTCTTCCCCTTGAGCTGCTGCTGGAGCTGGAGGATCTGAGCTCTTTGCTCTTTGATGATTTGGTTTTGAGCCTTGATTGCTTCAGCATGCGCTTCGGTATCTTCCTCCAGGGCCATGTCGTCGTCGCCTTCATCGTCGAGGTGTACGTGGTCCTCTTCCATGTGGTCCTGGTGATGGGACTGGCGAGGATCAAACTGTACTGGAGCCTTGCCCCGTTAGGACTGTCCTTGAGGAGGAACATCATTACGGGGTAGCTCGGAGAAGACGACTTCCAGATGTGGACGCTCCGCCTGAGAGGTAGTTGGCCTGACCCGCTCCAGTACGAGACCGTGGCGAGGAGATGCTGCTGCATCCCTTAACGACGAGTGTCTCACCGTGACAGGCGATCCTACACTTCTTATACCAGATTCTCCGCCAACCCTCCTCTGTTGAGGGTTAGACAGTGTTTGCCTGGTTGTTCCTTCCTGGTTTGTCACCAGTGCCCCTGCCTGGTTCATCACCAGTGGAGGCGGCATGAAGGGTAGGAACGTCTCTGGCTGCTTGGACCTGGATGGTCCAGCAATGCCCTTTCCCTTCCTAGTCTTCGGAGGCATGACTTTCAGGATGAGAATATGGTTTTTTGAAATCGGTTCCCACAGACGGCGCCAGATTGTGAGTGCCTAAAAATTACGGACTTGATTTAGATGGTAATGGGGGTTTATGGAGGTGCTATTTAGCTGATCGGGGACGTCACTGATGGCCTGAATCCTGAAAGGGAGAAGAAAACAGAGGTCAGAGCCCCGGGCTGCTGTCAGCCGAAGGCACTCCGACGCCTGAGTTAGTGCAGTCACTGAACTATGGTGAAGTGGGGAAGAAGGTTTGAGCAAAATAGCAGAGTATATGCAGTATCTTGCGTACCTGTTCATGGCTTACCATGCAAGTATATGTAGAAGAGAGTAGAAGGTTCCATAGTGGAGGTAGGTGGGGATGCTTGTCCCATCAGCCCATACCTAGGACCCTTAGTGGGCGTAGGTGAGGAAACTGTCCCATCGGATCTCTCCTCAAATCCCTTATATAAATGTGGACGTGATAGGGAAGGTCCCTTCTCAGTATTCGGCGGCCACCCTATCTGTCAGGGCGTTCTGTAATGCAGCTGTCCCATCCCATAATGGAGATTAGACGCTCAGTGTTCATCTCGGCGTTCTACCGAACTAGAGAAGTCACCAAGGCCAAGAGCGCAAACTCGGGAGCTACTGCTGAGACACGAGATGCCGAACCCAGGGAAGTGTGCTCGGTACTATTTATCGAGGTAGACCTGGACTTGGTTCTAGCTGGCGCTATCGCCGAGCTGACCGAGACCGGGCCCAGAACAAGTCCAATTGGTACTCTTACCAAACTGGGAGTAATTTCTGGGTCACGGAAATACCCCGCACAAGAGTATACAGGGGGAATTCGTTTCATATCTATTCAGCTGCCATAACTTTTTTTCCTCAAGTTCTTGAGGTCAGTACCATGCTACTTTCGAATAAAAATTGCCTCAAAGTTCATGGAAGAAAAAAAAAAAACACTCTAAGAGTTTAGCTCTACAAATAAGATCCCAAACTATCCTTCTCTTATCAATTCTCATTCTTTTTTGGAGTTTGAGAGTTGAGACACATGAGGACTGAGGACACATCAAATGGTAGGGTACTTATTATAGGTGACATTTGGATGTGGCAGAAGAAAAGGAGTATAAGAAGGCACATGATACTTGCACAATTTTCTAAGAAAGCGGCTACAAGGGTTGTTTCAAATCTAGTCTTCAAGTAGACTAGTCTTCAATCTAGCATTTAAAATTCATGTTTTGAGAATTCTTAGAATTCATGTTTTGAGAATTTGAAATTCTTCAAATATTTTCCTCCACTTAAAGTTTTAAATCCTAGTCTTTACTCTAGCATTTAGAAGCTGAAATTCATAAATTTCTAAAGGCTATTTGTAACATTTTAAGTAGATTGGATGAATTCAGAATTCCACAAAAAAAAAAAAAACAAAAAAGAAGAAAAGAAACATGGCATTTGAAATGCCAATAAGACAAACATCATATCAACGTGAAAAATGCCCAACATAAAAAATTCCTACCATGAATTCTCCTAACAAAAGGCCCCTTGGGCCTTTACGTAGAATACATAGGAATTCATATATTGAGTTGTTCAAAAAGAAGATTTAAGGTGCATATACAAAAATAACCATCAAATAACCATTCTTTTAATGAAAAGTGAATCAAGTAAAAAGGGTAAATGAATGCTCGAACATCACCCAGCAATTCAAATCTTAAGAAAGTCAATGTCTCATTTACATTGCTATTTTATATCCTTCAATTTTCACCTCTATCATTCACACCCTTTTTTTTTTAACTTCCATAATAATTGAGCCCATTTTACTCTGATATCCAATGTATTCAATTCCTAATCATTATAGTGCAAAGAAACATGAATCCGGATCCCCTGTTTTGCAAGGAGAAACTGTTTCGCCCAATCAAGTCATGCCATCTGTGTAAAATTTCATATCAGCTAATGCACCCTATTTGAAAAGAAAAGCTTTTACACAGTTGGCATAATTTGTTTATGCAAAACAGGGATCCGGACTCAAGAAACATGCTTATGTCTTCCACAAAACAGGGCAACCATCATTCCTATCCATTCATGAGAATCACATATATGAGATTTAAAATTCTCAATTGACGACTGAGATTAGTCAACTTCTAGATTAAGATGCCTGGGGATCATCACATGTGCAACATGATAAGTGGGAATATTTATCCCCAAAACAAGACTCCTTTTTACTCAGCCCCATGGTTCTTTGCCATGTGTCCACAATCCAAAGGTGGCCAAGTCTCCAGAAATTACGGAATGTTGGATCACAAAAACTATGTAAAATCATTGGCTTAGGGAGCGTTGGGATGCACCCCACCAACTCACAAGCAAGATGAATATTTTGGCCGAAAGGGTGTTCCCATTGTAACCCATTTCACTGCATATTAATTTGATGTTAACCCATTTCACTGCATATTAATTTGATGTTAGGCCTGTAATCTTGAGCTAAGCAGCATATGATTGAGTTGTAGGGCACTTGATGTAAGAATTAAAATATAAGTCACCTTTGATCAATGTTTCACTAACAACACGTGTTTGTGGGAGGACATGCCGCATTGGTTCTCTTATCATGCTTCCTTCGTTTCTTATTTTCTTTGATGACTCCGTCATCATCAGAAATCTACAATGTACAAAACGTGCATCCCTTCCAGTCTTTTGCTTTTGCGCCGTGTGGCCCTCTCGATATAAATTATGTGGGTGCCTAAATATTACGGACTTAGTTAGGTGAGTGTAAAACTCTTAATGTTACTGTTAAACTTCTTAAGGGGAAGATTGAATGCCTGAAAACCTAAAAGGGAATGAAGGAAACGAATGTCAAAAGCTCTGGTTGCAGTCTGCTAAAGGCACTCCGATGCCTAAGTTAGTGCTATCACTAAGCGAAGGAAGAGTGAATGGAGAAGAGAAGAGAGCTATGGGTATTGGTTTGCCCATACATTGCCATGGGTCTTCCCCATGCATATATATATATAGGCGGGAGTCCCATCAGAAACTCCCTTAGTGGAGGTAGGTGGAGGTAGGTGGAGGTACTATCCCATTAGACAATGCTTTGATCTCTTGTATGGCTGCGGATGTGACTGTCAGATAAGGTCAACCTCTTATCTATGTCCGGCGCCCATCATATATGTCAGCTCGTTTTACAACGCCGTCGTACTTTTATAGTAGCATAACATATTTATGACTGATTGACACCTAGTACTGATACCGAGGTCGGTCATAGGAGCATCCTGACACTGTTGCCGAGGTGCATAGGACCAAGGCCGAGACGAGCTCAGCTGGTACTCTTACTAAGGCTAGCTCGCGCTCGGTACAAGCTGGCACCACTGCCGAGCTGCATAAAGCTGAGATCAGGACAAGTCTGGCTGGTACTTTTACCTCAACCAGGGCTTGTCTCAGTATTATGGAAAATCCCCCATACAGATTCAATGAGTCCGCACTGCAGATGCCGCACAACCCAGGGTTATATATGATTATGAACAAATAATGTCACCATCAATAGTTTTGTGATCTCATCAATTTGGAGCGGGCTTATAATACATAATATTTAACTTGGAAGTACATGATTTTTTCTATAAAAAAAAAGTGACAAATAGTGACGGAATTTTGGCCTTTTAGGAGTGGTTCGGAAAGAGAATTTTCTGCCTCAAAAGATGATCTCTAGTGGCTGTTCACAGCTAAGGGTCATCCTGTTTGCCGCTATTTGTCACTTTTTTTTTTTTATAGTTGTGAAAACTAAGTTAAGATCTTCTTAGAGTCAAGAAAATTTTATTGAGAATTATTAATTTTTTATCTAATTTGAATGGACTCAATCGGCTAAAAGTTGGTTGAGGTGTAGGAGCTGCCTTGACCCAGTTCACTTACTTGAATGGGATTTTCGTATTTATAGTGGGGAATATTACATAACCAGCCAAGGTGGTTGGACCTTTGAAAGACCCAAAGTGTCGCGGGCGTAAACCCTAGCACACAAAGAAGAGAACCATCATGGAAGGGAAATGACAAAAGAATCTGAGCAATTGGATGAGGATAGGACACACAACTACTTGCCTATCTCCTTATTCTCATCTTAATAGTTGTATGGTTGGCCATATGATAACGTGGGCCTTCCCACCCATAATTTTTTATTAACATGGTGGCTCTTTTTAAGGAAAATCTCCTTGTTATACCCTTCCACTCGAGACTCACCTAATTCAACCAAGCCCTTAAACTCCACATAATTAACGTTTCATGAGTTATGAGTTCAAGTGTACATGATTTTTGAAATCTATATTCAATGTTGAACACATGTTGTAGACCTATTCCAATCTTTGAGTTGACCCATCAAAATCATTCGAGTTTCTAACTCGATAAAACTTCGAGCCGAGTTGGGTTTTCTTCTTCTATCTTCTCCTTTTCTTTCCATCAATGGTGCATTTTGTGCCACTAGCCTTGCCTTTGAAAGTATTGTCCTAGAATCGCCTAAAATTGCCAAGTGTCCCATGGGTAAGGACCCTCTCTGTGCCCACATCCTCTTCATCAACAAGAAGTGGGGTTTTACATGATTGGTTACTTCCACTTCCTAATCTCTTTTCAGAACCTGATCACAAGATCCAATGACATTTATGTAAAATCCCTATAATTAAGTCCTAATCAATGGTAAAAAGGCAAGCACAGTCTTAAAAGAATAGAACTATACCTACCTAGACCCCCATCATGAGAATAACATAATCAGTGACTGGCCAGTAGGCTAGGATATATTTGGACCCATATTATAAAATAGAAGCCTCAATCCCCATAAAAAAGAACATTATTTTCTAAAACATCAATTAGGCTCTTCATCTTCTCTGATGCATATTTTCTAAAAGGTAGTAGACCTCTATTGACCTATGAGCATAAAATAATAGAAGACATTGGAGATGGCTCTCCTCCACATTAGGCCTTGTGACATGTATTTCCACTAGAGTTTTCTTTGCATTTTCAAGGCCAATGGTTTCTTTGTGAAGTACCCCTTTTGGTGGCTTTTGTGTTAGCCACTAACACACGCAGGTTTTCTTGGCCACATGAGCCACATGTCTTTGTCTTTCTAATGCGGAGAATGAAACAAGGCTAAATGATAGCCCCAGAAAAATCATATATTATTGATTGGTGAGAAAGAACATGAGGGCTTCTCTCACTTGGGTGGTTAGGTTTAAGGAAGGCCTTGCGTTTCCAAGGGAGCATCTGAAAGGGATTCTTTGGATGAGAAATGAACTCGAGTGCAAACACTTCTCACCTACATTCTATGGATGGCCAATTTTTACCAACCACTTGTTTCTTTTCGGAATTTATATAATTTTGATGTCGGTCAATGGGATAGTCTCTTGGGTTTGTTGGAATTGAGCCATTGGATAGGCCTGCTGATTTGGATGATCCAAATCCGTGGGCATGCGTCTCAATTAGAAACATGTTTCAATTGTTTCAGTTGGTTTTGATCAACACATTCCTACTTTTGGAAAACTATTTTTTTTTTTTTTTTTGCACCAGCCAAGATGGTCAGAGCATTGAGAGACCCGACTAATGTGGGAGTGAACTCCAGCATACACTTGGAAAGAGACCACTTGCTCACGTAGACACATGGAAATTAAACTCTCAATAGTTGAGTGAGAATGAGACTCCTGACCACTAAGCTATCACTTTATTATTGACTTCCAAATCCATTAGAACTCGTCAATTAATTGTAGATAATATTAACCCCAAGAGGTAATTTAATTGGCCTAGGACCACGGTTTGCACCCGGAGGTTGTAGGTTCAAAACTGCACTACCACACTGGGGCTATAGGGGAGTTTACCCGGCTTCCCTCTGGGCCCGTTGAGATTAGTCCAGCCCAAAAGATTAGAAACCCTCCGATAGCAGCAGCAACAACAACAAACAAAAAAAAAAAAAAAAAGTGTAGATAACGTTACTAGTAGGACAAGTGACTGAAAGTGCAAAGTGGTGTGTGGGTGTGATCATATCAATGCTAATGTAGAGGATCCCATCAACACTTTTAAATCCATGATGTATAATACTTGGTATAGAATTTCTATGACCACTTATTTCAACTTTCAAGAAATAATGATTCTCTGGCCGGCATGTACAATGAAACTCTATAGTCACACTAGGACGAAGCTCTCTCTCATTTGTTCAAACTGCTGAATTCTGAAATATTGAGAAATTTACATTTAAGATCACAGCTACTTTCTTTTCACAATTACAAATAATTGCATGTCTTTTTTTTTCACAAATAATCACCTTCTATTTATGAAAAACATCAGTCAGCCACCTTGACTTATAATCCAAGGCCAATTATTGATCCAATGGTAAAATCTCATGTAATTTACTGTACAAGGCTAGGATCAAAATCTTCTTAGAGCTGACCCAATCTATATTCAAGTGATGAAACTAATCCTGATCAGATTTAATCCAAATAAGGTTTAGTCTAATGAGATTTTTATAGCATTAGAACAAAAATATTGTGGATTTTGTGATCAAACAAAAACTGGCCATTGTTTGATGATCTAAGTGGCTAGCCAATACGTTTAGATAAATAGAGGTGGTTATTTGTAACACAAAAAAAAAAAAAAAAAAAAAGCTGGTGATAATTTGTAACTTTTGACGGTATAGGTGGTTGTCTGTAAATTTCTATAATTTATCTTTACTACTACTTTCTGACTGTCATATATAATACATGTAAAAGAATGTGAAAAATCTTGGATTGTTCATTTGCACTCATTTACATATGTGAAATTTACGTGCATAAGCATTAGCATTTATCATGTTCGCTTGCATTGATTTACACATGTTGTGCATATGTGAGGCCATTCATACTCCTTCACTTTCATAGTTCTGTAGGTGTGAAAGTGATTAACGCCTTCGTTACAAAAGGTGCTGGTACTGTGTGTTTCATGAGAACTTTTTTCTCCCATGGGGCCCATCAAAAACCTTTATTTTCTCATTTCTATGGGCCCCCCTAATTCACAATCCAAACCTTTCATCTTTCTTTATATGGCTTAAAAAAGCTAAGAGGTCAACTAGTCAAGTTTTTTTAATCTTGGTTCTTCATGTATTCTTCCACTGAGAAATTTATTCATAGATTTTGATAAATTTGTGAAAAAGTCTAAACCATTAGATCTGATTTTTTGGGACTTTTGTGAGCCGTTAATTTATGATCCAAACCATACATCTTCTTTATATGGCTCAAAATAGTAAAGAGGTAAATGCCTTATCTAATAATTCTTCATTGATTTTGAAAAGTTTGTAAAAGTATCCAAACAGTCTCAATACATCTAGAACTGTCGGATGTGCTCATTTACTGATGTGAAAATGGTAATTTTAGCAAACGCTAATATGTTTCATATGTGTAATATTTTCATATGTAAAATATGCATATATATAGCATTTACATATGTCGCATTTGCATATGTATGTTAAAAATAAATGATCCCTAGCTAATAGAAATAAATGTTGTTCAACCCATGCATTCATCTTACTGTCAAATCAATGGCATGGGCAATTGGGCATATCCTAATGTAGTTGGTGGTATAGGAACCAATGCAATTTAGAAAAATAAGAAGTGGAACCATGATCGCCAATGAGCTCCTTGTCCATTGGTAGTGCCAACCATGCTCAAGACCAGAAAATATTATGGATTAGAACCTAAATTTTACTTTTTACTGTTTGGATAATTACAGGGGCACTCTCAATTATCCTTCAGTGAGAATATTGACTTGTGGATTTATCAACCAATCTCTTGGGCCTTTATCAAGATCATCAGAAGAAAAGAAAAAATAATGACCTGGCAATCGCCAACCCCCATTGGGCCCATGGGACCCCACAACATGACAAGTGGCACATAAATAGCCAAGTCCATCTTAAATATTAAAAGAAATCGAAACTTTTAATATACTTTTAGGTATGTGAAATTATACCTACCATCATGCCTAAAAGGAACCCCAATAAGATTAATAATCCCACAATCCAAGTGGGTGTTATTGTCATCTGGAGCACTCTCTACTTTTGGTATAGAAATCTTGTTGGTGTGCAACCATTGCTTGATTAGTGTGCAAGGAAGAAGCAGTGCATCTTTCTTTATGTGTACGAGACAAGTTAAGATGGTGCCATATAGCACGCGCCCTATCAAAGAAATGTTAGAGAAAAATGTAAAGACATGGTGCTCAATTGTATACAAATCACCGGCAACCTTTGGAAAGATAGATTAATCCATGTCCCCATCAGCTTTATTTATTATAAATGGTTTCATAGCTCCTTTGTAATAGAAGAATGGCCTAGAGCTTGTGGTCCCCCTAATAGAATATTGGGGCGTTCATATACAACTAGGAATTGAACATTTCATTGAAGGTTACTGGTTAATTGATGGTTGATGATTCAGAGATTTGCATTGTGTTGTTCCATTGATACTTAAGACTTTTGGAGTCCAAATTTCTATTATATTAAGAATGTGCAGTGGAGGAAGATTTGGTAGCAAATGGACCGTATAAAGTGAGGGTACGACCCTCACTATGGGTTTATTTTGATGTATGCTAGGAGTAATATAAACAATGCCAGCGGTGCAAATTTCTACCATCTCTGAGTGGGATTACTACTTCATGGGAGTTTTACTCTCATAGTAGGCTGGTTTTTGTAACCCTAAAAATTCCACATAGAGAATATTTAAACAATGATACAAAATACCAATATATCCTATTTGGGACTGGTTTACAGAATGATCTAGTAGATTAATCACCTCAGACTTATTTTGTTGCAACATATAGTGAAATTAGGTGGTGATAGTGTGGATTAGATAGGATGTTAGATTGTAAAAACTGTTCAAAGGCTCCAAATTTGAAGGCATTCGTGCACTTACAGGCTAATAAACTTAGAGACCTTCATATAGATGGTCACTACCGATACCTTGAAAATGGATTATTCTAGGCATACCTTTAGTCCATGTGAAAGGTTTCGACCTCGTTTTAATCATTTGATTAGCATTGCGTCAAGCTGGTTTCAATCTACCACCACTCGTGGTGGAAATTTCTAATTAACAGATAATGCATGTTATTCACATGGGGTTTGAGTGCAAAATTAAGATTGACGCTTGGGGTGTAAACTATTTGTACTTTGAATTTTGTGTCATGGAAAGGATCCCTAAGTCAAATGGACTAGCCACAACTATTAATGATACTGATCAAATATCACCATCCCATGAATATAGTTCTTTTATGGGCTATAGAAAACATTGTTAATAAACAAAAATACCAAAAGATTGATATCATACTAATAATCAGAAACACACCAAATGTCCAATGTAAACAAAAAACATGTCTTGATTCTGAAACCATGTTAATAACCAAAATTACTAAAAGCTAGAACCATTAGTGAACAACAGAACAATATATATATATATATATATATATATCTCTCTCAAAGGTCTTGGTAAACATGGGCTAGCATTTAAGGGTTCCATTAATCAAACTGTTAGGCCCTATTTTTTTGCATTACAATACATAGGGTTTATGCCATAAGGCATCTTTCTTCGATTATATTTCCATAAAAGAAGAGGCTATTTGGTGTAAGTTTTAAACAATATGATCTGCATTTTTAACCACTTATGGCATAAATCATATATATTCAATTCTTATGGATTCTAATACATACAAACAGGCCCTTAGTGTGCTCAGGTAGTGCACACTTTGGGTTGTTATAGACTTACAGCATGTTGGTGTAGTGTAAAGCGGTTTTAACTAAAGAATTAAATATTTACCATAAAAAAAAAATAAAGATACTTAAGCTGGTGAGCGGGAAGTTTATATGCAAAGCATTCAGTTCCATCAGCTTTTTTATCTTCTATTTTAGAGGATTTTACAAGAAAAGGCCCATTAGATGTTTTGTGCATGAACAAGGCCCTAAAAGATCTTCACAAATGGTAAGGACCCTCCCGTCATTTTTATTTTTTATTTTTTTGTTGCCTTTCAGTTTGAGGGTTGATATCAATGCTAAATTTTAGATGATCATTAGAGTATTACTATCGATGCTTATTATAGTGTTATTCTCAATTTAGCGCTAGTTGAGTATCGATATCTACATTCATTACAGTGTATTCTTAGTTGAGTGTCGATATATAGGTTTGCAGCTTAGTTAAGCATCATATCAACACTCGCGTCTTCTTATTCCTATTCTCCCTCCTCTTTCTCCATTTCCCCACTCCATTTTTCGCCCAACCCACCATCCTCAACATCTCCAAATGCCAATCTTCATCTCTCTCGTTTCATCCCATATCTTTATTCCACTCAAACTAGCACCTATGTCTTCTTCCTCCAACACCAGAATCCATCTTCACTAACTTTATTGTTATTCCATCTTTCTTCTTAATTATGATCTAATGAGCCCCATCAAACCTAGCCATCACAAAACACAAACTCATCATCTCCACCTGAACCATCACACCATCACTGCATCTTCTCCTCTTGCAAACATGCCATCATCTTCTCCAGCATCATCTCCACCTTCTTCCATCACAACCTCAACTTCTATTGGAAATGGCAAGCCCGTTTGTGTCACTGGCTGAGAACATCGATGTGGTGGGAATCCACCTAATGAAGGAAATCTCGCTTCAAAGTTATAAAATAAATAAATAAATAAATAAGAAAAGAAAAGGAGGGGTGTTGGAATAAAAAGTCTGATGAAACTAGAGCTCGCAACACGGTTTAAAGGTGCTTATTGTTGCAATTTCAAAGTTGCAAGATCTGGCCATTCCAAGAACAAGATAAAGTTTGGTGTACTTTACTGTTGTTATCCTTTTTGCCGTAAATAATTACAGGCATGAACAGTAATCAAAAGTGTGAACATTCTCAAAGTACTATGGGCTTTTACGGGTAGTGGGGCCAACCTTATCCCTTTCACAATGTGAGCTCCATTCCCTTGTAAAAGTATTCTTTTGCAACCAAAACAGTTATGTTGCACTCCAATTGCCTGACCATTAGCAGGCAAGAAAGACACCTATATATGAATAATAGTTGAACGGCTCAAGAGGGCAAATCCATCTTGGTTAGCTTATAATTTCATGTATTTTACCTACTTCAAACACTTGTAGGTGCCAAAAACCATTGCTTCTAGGAAATTAAATTGATATGACCACAAGAATTTTTTACAATTACAAACAATCCCCTGCTTTTTATTCTACAAATTACCCCCTCTACTTGTCTTAAAATCTTGATCAACCACCTTTTCCATCAATCAATCTTCAGTTTTCAACCAATTCGTACAAAATTCACTCCACTTTGTCCTAAAAGATAATTTCCTCACTAACCTCATTCAGCTTAAGTATGGGGTGCAAACACGAAAAGACCATTAAATCCAAGTTAAATATTCTTTCATTATGAGTTCCCTCAATGTAATTTAAATAAGTTTTGATCTAAGAGAATTTCATCCTTTTATGTGCTTCGGATTTCAACAACCAATCCAAATTTTGCCTTTGGCTACAAGTCCAGTTGGTCAACTGAGAGTAAAAATTGAAATTGCAGTTGGCTATTCGTATTTTTAAATTATAGGTGATCATATGCAAATTTCCCCTATCATAATTGTTTTCATGAGTATGGCTTACATAAAATATCAACTTAATTCATCTATGTGATTTTTATAACATTTACATGAAGAATCTGGCGATGCTTCTATTGTGGAGTATGTGATTTGGATTATCTCCTCAGTTGGTTTGTACACCCTTCATTATATTATTTGGTGTGGGAAAGGAAAGCTTAAACCCATAGTTCTAAAAAGCAATATCAAAAGGAGTTCACAATGTCTAATAAAACTAGTGAAATGCACGTGCTAATGTCTTAATGATAGAGAGTTTAGCCAGCTGATTTTGCCGTCAGATGCTTTAATTGGTGGAAGACTAAAAATGACTTCCTATAAAAATATAGTTATCAAGAAGTTAAGAGTTGTTGGG
The DNA here is from genome assembly GCA_028538565.1 of Umbellularia californica. Taxonomy (NCBI): domain Eukaryota; kingdom Viridiplantae; phylum Streptophyta; class Magnoliopsida; order Laurales; family Lauraceae; genus Umbellularia; species Umbellularia californica. Next base: position 13,216,873 of record JAPQWN010000008.1, on the reverse strand, counting down.
ATAAAGTACGTGTTGGATTTTGACGTTACCAAAAGCATAACAAGTTAAATTGGAAAAGTAAAATCCACAAAGCAAACCTAAGTAGGTGGAACAGAGATGATAAGACTTTGATGATGATGATGATGATAATTGTTTTTAATTAAATGCGAAGCATTGATCATCATCTTTTATTTTATCATTGATCATGAATTGTAGTTGTTTGTTTTTTCATTGTTGGCCATGATCAACTCATTAATTGGTCGATACACAGTTTTATAATGTAAAAGTTAACATGTAAAGACTTCCAACACACAAACAATCAGATGATATAAAAATGTAAATATATAGACTTGTTATACTGTGGACACATTAGCCACCAAACAACTTATAAAAGAAGGGTTATCTTTTGTTTAGAAAGTTTTTTACTAAACAAACTCCGTGCAAATTCTCCTAAATGCACTTGTTTCTGTTTACACATGTATAGCACTGATGTTCTATCCAGTACAAACACCGGCTCCTTTTGAACTAGAACTAACCATAGGTTTACACCCCTCCAGACACAATCACCAGTCAGATTTTATAATCAAAAGTTCACACGATGTGGAGCCATCAAACTTTTAAGAGCTAAAGCCAAGGATTTATATCATTTGGTTGGAGTGCAAATGAGGCCTAACCTACCACCATCCTCTCTGCATTAGTTTGTTTCCATGAATTTAAAATATTTACATGGGTCACACAAGAAGTAACGGAGGCATGCACCATGTTTTAGGAGTCATGAGTTCGAAGTCCATCTTTATTGATTAACCAATGAATTAATTTTGAAAGGTTCACACACTCATGTCTCCAACTGGCTGAGCTACAGAACTTGCAGACTCAAAAAAAAAAATAATAATAATAATAACAATAATGATATACAGATACGAAAACACTCTCCCAAGTGAAAACATCAACCTACAAAGCAAGGCTAGGCCCCTAGCTATATAACACTTTTTTTTTTCTTTTTGGTAAACCATATAAAACTAAATTAACAGCAGTAAAAACTCAAATCTAAAAGAAAATGCACCTGCCTATAGTGTCTTTGAATAAATCCTTCACAAGAGAGTGAATAAATAAGTGATCAAACTAGAGTTACTCCGGTACTCGAATGCACGCCTGTATCTCATGCACAAATCATGCGTGCATGTATCAAGATCATAAATTCATAATACATTTCGAAAAGTCGTGCGTGAGATGCTCACGCGCAACTACGTTGTAAAAAATTTACACAAAAAATTGTAGGTGCATGTATCATGATCACAATACATTTTCGAGAAGTCGGGCATGAGATGCTCACACGCAACTACATTGTAAAAAATTTACACAAAAAGTTGTACAATATCCACTTTGGAGGTTTCTCGGTTTTCATTAGGTTTTCTAATATTTGATTCCTTTTTTGTAATTATCCCTACCAATTATAGTTCAACTATAAGAGGCAAATCCAGCTTGCTTAGCTTATAATCTCACATACTTTACCTGATTCAGACATTTACAGCGGCGGATCTAAGATTTTCATTTAGGTGGGGCTAAACTTTTGCTATACTTTTTAAGACTTTTTTCTCATTAACATTAGCAAAATAAAAAAATATATTCCATTCAAATGGACACAAATTATTTACCTGCATGCATCAACTAACATGCATTTCTCTCATCAAAACTTATCTCAACTCACATAAACAATACATAAGGATGCTTTATGGAAAAATAGCTTGATGCCCCTTCTTTCTACCACTAGTTTTTAAAGAAAAATTTTTTATACCTAGAACGAACCCAATGGATTTTTAGATACTTTTCTATATGGAATAGTTTTTTAATAAATAATTTGGTTCTTTGTAGTAATAGTATGACACGTTTTTCTTTATAAAATATACTAACTAATGTGGAACTCAACTAGATGCACAACAATTTATGGAGATAGGGCAATGAAGAGGTATTGATATTAATCACAAGCACGAAAAAGTATTAGATGGATAAAAAAATGATTCTAATTAACCTTAGTTTTAGATATTCAAACTTACATTATAGTGGGGTAAAATGACATAATAATTTAGAACATCGACTTTAAGATAACTTTGTAAAACTAGTCATTCATAAATCCATTCATTTTTCTATTTGTGACCTACCAGTCATGAGTCAACCAAGACTAAGACCCTCTCTCCCTCTTCAAGCACAGGAGGTAAAAGAGAAAAATCAAAATACTTTTTCTCACTTCTCTTCACAAATAAGATGACAAAATTTCTTTTGTAGAATTGACTAAACACGCCTCTTTCTTGATTCTATTTCAAGAAATAGAGCACGCCCTTGTTCTCTCTTTTCTTATCTTCAATTGAGTTCAAGAGAGACAAAATTCACCAAGCTCTCTCCCCTTGCTGCTTGGAGAGCGGAAGTGTTCCTAAGGCCAGATCTATACCTGATCCGGGCCTCTCAGCTAAAGTACAACACCCTGTTACTAGCACTCTTCTCTTTAAATTAAGTGAACCTAGAAATATATTGTTTTTTGATCTAATCTGTGTAGTAGATCGATGCATGACCTAGACCGAGAGCCCTTCTTCCTCGTATGTAGAAGGCCTGATTTGAGGCATGATTTCTAGAGAAAAAATTGAGAAGGATCTCTTGGACCGTTTAGACATGGGGCGACTCCTTACACATATATGGCGCATGGTTCAAGGCCCCCATTCGAACCTCTAGGGATTTCAAGATTGACCTGGAGTGACCACCCCAGGTCATCATAAGCTGGCTCCGCCCCTGGACATTTGTAGGTGCCAAAACCATGGCTTTTAGGAAAATTGATCGGACCACATCAATTTTCGACAAGTACAGATAACCACCGACGTTTTATTCTACAAATTACCACCTCTACTAGTCTTAAAATCGCAGTCAACTACTTTGACCATCAATTAATCTTCAATTTTCAACTAATTTACAAACTCCACTATATTTTGTCGACCAAAAATGATAATTTCTTTAGATCTAACCTAATTCAGCATAACCCTACTTCAGCGGAACCCACTGGGTAATGATCTTACCTCATTCAGCTGAAGTTCAAGCTGCGGAAAAAAAAAAAAAACCATCAAGTCCAAGTTAGTTCTTTCATTATGAACACCCTCAATCTAACATTAACTAGTTTTGATCTAAGAGAATTCCATCCATTCAAGTAAATCGGATTTCATCAATCAATCCAAATTTTGCCTTCGGCTGCAGGTCCAGGTGATCGACTGAGAGCAAAAATTGGAAACATTTAAATAAATATTCTAGTGAGGCTTCTAACGTGGAGTATGTATTTTGGACTATTTTGGACTATCTCCTCAGTTGGACACTTCATTACATCACTTTCAGAGTGCTGGAAATTAAAGAAAGCTTAAACACATGGTTATCCTCATCTAAAAAACGATATCCTAAAGAGTTCACAGTCTTTAATAAAATTGCTAGAGAGTTAGCCAGCTGATTTTGCCATGAGATGCTTTAATTGGGGGGAAGACTGATAAAGATTTCATATAAAATAGTTATTAAGAAGCCATGAGTTGTTGGAATGAAGTACAGAAGAAAGATGATAGATTATTACTATACCAAAGACATGACAAGTCAAATTAGAAATGTAGAATTCACCAAGCAAATCCAAGTAGATGAGCAAGAAAGAATAAGACTTTCATGATCATGATGATTGTTTTTTCTACTTGAATTCCAAAAATTGATCGTCATTATCATTTATTTTATTATTGATCGTGAATGGTAGTTAGTTTTTTAATTGTTGGCTATGATCATCTCATTAATTGGTCAATAGACAGAGTTCTATAATGTAAAAGTTACATGTAAAGACTTAAACACACAATCAGAAGATATAAGAACGTGCATGTAAAGACTTCTAACACGCAACCAATTGTTATAATGTGGACACACATTAGAGACCAAACATCTTATAACAGAAGATTTATCTCTTCTTTTTTTTCTCTTTTTTTTTTTTTTTTTTTTTTTTTTTTTTAATGTGAGATTTTGTAACAAACTCTTGCAAAGTTCTCCTAAAATACTCATTTTACTTACACTCGTTTCTGTTTACATGATATGTATAACACTCACAGCCTGTTTCTTTACTAGAATTCCTTACTGGAATTCTAGTGGTTAGGGTTTTTGAGACATAACGTGACATCATGTCCTTCCCTTCTTGCATTTCAAAATCCCTTGTTTCTTGGCAAGAATTTATAAATTCCAATACATGATAAGTCCCAATTGGCCTTTAAGAATTCCATCTTCTTGGCTTTTTAGTGGAATTCCAAAATGCTCATGCCCTTAGGAGGATTTAGGAATCCCACCTTGTCTGGGAATTTAAGAATTCCCCAGCCAAGAATTCCTAGAATTCTAGTAAATGAACAGGCACTTATGAACAATCTATTACAAACACCAACTCCTTTTGAATTAGCACTAGCTGGTCATAGCTTCACACTGCTCTAAACACAATCACCAGTCATATTTTATCATAATACATTTGCACGATATGGAACCATTAAAGTTTGAGGAACCCAGGTTGTTAAGAACTTACATGGGTCACACAAGAAGTGGTAAAGGCATACACTACATTTTTGGATTCAATGAGTATTCCGATTTTATTGAGAGGTACAGCTTGGGGATTGACTCAATAAAAATACAAAAGAATAAATAATAAAATAATAGTAAAAACATATATAAGTATACCAACACACTCATGGTCGAGTGGTACTGGCACCTCGGTACCACAGGGCCGTAGTTCTTGAGGTTGGTAGTATCACTTTTTTGCCTGTAATCTGACCAAGCCAAAATATGAAAAAAAAAAAATTAAAAATGAAAAATAAATTGTACTACAAAGCAAGGCCTTAGCTAGGCACCTAGCTAAAAATAACACTAAATTAACAGTGCGAATATACTCAAATCTAAAAACCAAAAAAACCTAGCTATAGTGTTTTTATCATATATCTTTTATAAGAGAGTAAAGAAGTGATCAAACCAGAGTTGCTTCTGTACTGGGCCACCCTGGTTAGAGCCCAATACTGTCCCACAATGACCTACATTTGGGCTGGAGCTCAGGCCCTTGGGCTGTCTCAAGCCATTTTCAGGCCCAGGCGGTCAAATAGGCCCACGTTGAGTCTTTGTTTTCATTAAAACCAAGCTCAACCCACATATTTAGCATGAGGGCACATAAAAATCTTGCAAATAGGCTGGCCCCAAGACTAATATTTAGACCTGTGGACTGGATCTGGGCCTGAACAATATGCCCAATAACTGGACAATCAAAGAGGGATTTTTCACAGGATTCTTCTAGGTCTTGGATCCCTTTCGGATTTCTCTTGATATATGCCTTTTAAGGGTTATTTAGATGAAGAAGTGGTGGAGAAAACTATCATCCCTCCGGAACCCATGGATGTATATATTTTGCGCAATTTGGGCCTACGTGTGGCCGGATCCAACCCAAACCTGCATCCCTACTTGGGCTGGCTTCCATATGGATAAGAACCATGTCTAGTGCCAAGAACAGGTTCTAAAAATCTTCTGACAGCCTTAAAGCATCCTTCTATTGCAACGAAGAGCTTGGGGTTTCCAGCTTTTATGTGCATTTACAAGGATTGTTTACGGGTTATGCCAGCCCACTTCAGTCTGAGTTTTAGGTTGTGGGCTGAGCCCAGGCCTAATTCACTGAACCAATATCTAAATTGGCTGTGATAGACCTTGTCTGCCCTCAAAACTCCAAACTACAGGACCCACCCAGTTTCTAAAAACTTGACTAGACTCAGAAAGTCATTTAGTCTAGAAACTTAGCCAAATATGACTAGCTCTCATCATATTTGGTCAGGCCCATTCCAGTCACCCAATTGGTGATCAATTAAGTATAGTCAACTCATCTTGATAGGACCAAAGTGAATGAATAAATGGGCAAATTAGGGATTGACCTGTACTTGGTTAAAAAAGGTCGCCCTCTGATCAGTGCAAGTTGGTCGATGGTACCCTGTTTTAGTTTTATGGACTCCATTTAAGAAATTTAAGAATAGAAAAGCTTTCAAACAATAGAAATAACATCCATGGAATGCATTATATTTGGATAAAGGCTTCCAAAATGACTTTTTAATTCTATTGGTGTGGCTATTTAATGGTATATGATTAAATATAAGTAGGCTCTCAGAGCCCTATATAAGGACGTCCGGGTGAACGTTTTCATCTATCCCACTCTCACATATCTCCTCTCCGTTCCTAGAAACGTATTCTTCTTTCTTCTTCAAGTTCTTTCAGTTTTCATTTCAAATTTTATTAAGTTGCTGCAAGACTGTGATTTTGGAAATTCAAGATTCTCATCCATTTAAGTGCACGAGTGGTGGATATCATCTGATCAAGAGTTCGTCTTATCCTGGGGCAGACGTCCGGAAATCAATTTACACGTAGAGCTCATACATTAAATTGACAGAACTCGTCTCTTAGCTGCTAGGAATATGGGTGTGTGAATTAAAATCCCTGATTTATCTCAGAGAGAGAGAGAGAGAGAGAGAGAGAGAGAGAGAGAGGCCCTAGATTTTTGGCTCATACAAATGATTTTATCCTTTTTTAAATTATTTTTTATATCCAGCCTGAACCCTTGAAAGAACCCAGCCATAATGATAGAAGCTTACTCTTACAAGGACAGTGTTTTGGATTTTTTCAATGAACGCATGCTCCAAACTGCTGAAAAAGCGGAACAGAGTTTTGACATTAATGACATTAATTTCGAGGTTATTGGTCTTTTTATTGTGGAACTGGACCTTATAGACCCATAATCAAGATCCAAATCGTTAAACATGTTAAGAAGGTCCAAAATAGCTATGTGGTCAAATCTCAATCGTTGATTCCTCATATGTTTTTAGATATTTGCAAAAGGTTCTAAACCATTGGATCATGATTTCTAGATTTCTGTGGGTCTCTTTTACAAAACTCAAAACAATTCAGTCTCTTCAGATAGTCTCAAACGACTGTAGGACTTGGAAGCCTCATTTATTATGGATCTTGATAAAATAGCAAAAATTGATGACGACCGTTCATCATCCACACTCCTAACATTCGGATGCACAGTGCACTAGTTGGTAACTTTAAGGTTACCATTTTCTGCTTTGGAACCATACCCTATGGGTCCTACAATAACAATCCAAATGATTAAACGTGTTTAGAACGACTATTGAGTCAATTTTCAGCCGTTGATTCGTTATATATTTTGAAGTTTTTGTTATAGAGTCGGCACCCTAAAAGTGAAAACCAAAATAGTCCATCATCATCTGTAGAAGGTAAAAAACGGCCTGGTGTTCAAATTTTAGGGCTTCATTCATTACGGATTGTGAGAAATCGGAGAAATACTTGTGACTTTGTGATGTAGTATATATAAATCCACCGCTCCATAAATGTTTGCCAAACGTAGATTGCAGTGAATCTTCTTTACGAGAAATACTCGATAAGCACAACGTCCTATATGAAGAAGAAATGAATCCTCTTTGGTTGCTAAACACGTACTCAGGCAATCTTTTGGGACTAACATGCCCTTAATTATGCAAAATCCCATAAAATCATCCCATAAAATCATATATTCTTTTTTCAACCCAACAAGGGCGGAACTTTTGTGCGATATCACATAACTTAAAAAATTGTGAAATCACAAAAACAATTACCCCTTTCAAAAAGTAAAGACCATGAAAGTCACATTAGGATGCTTAAGCTAATTAAACAATTGACTTGGGGTAAGACCAACTCCATTAATTTAAGGTGTGGTTTTAATCCCTCAATGTCTCCTTTCCAAATACATCACCCCCATTCCATTCTCATGTCCATTGGTTGAGATCCTCATCCAACAAATTTCCATAATTAGATGTGGGCCCAGAAGCCTGGTTTTTCCTCTACCCTCCCAAATTCAAGTTTATCACTCCACAATCTCTAATCCTAATTCTAACTCTAATGAAAGTCCACTTACCCTTTTCAATCCTGATTGCAGTTACCCAAATCACATAAAAGTGTGGCCCATCCAAGATCAATCAGGGTTCCATCTCTCCTCACTTTCCCATCTATAATTTGTTCCTTGTTCCATCCACAAATCGATTCCAGTTCGTGTTGGTGAAGATCCAACTCATAAGAAAAAAAAAAAAAAACCATCGATTCCCATCTCATCTTTCGAGAGACGCAGGTCATTCATTGCCCTGATAATCCAAGAAATCTGTGTATTTGCCCTAAGATTTCATACCCTTGTTCTAACCTAGGGTTCTTTTTTTTGTTTTGTTTGATTTGGTTTGTTTTCAGTTTCAGCTGTGTTTCTTCTGTATCGCAATGGAGAGCATATTGGCTGCGGAGAAACAAAACATGGTCTCTTTGTTTCTTGAGATTGCTGTAGGTCAATCTGCAGAAACTGCCCGGCAGTTCCTACAGGTTGGGTTCTTATTGATTTCTTTCTGTGTTCTATGTGTTTTTTTTTTTTTTTTTTTTTTTTTTGTGTGCGTGTGTGTAAAAGGAGGGATTTTTGATGGTTGGGTGATGTTGTTTTGGATGGAAACCTAATTTGAAAATGGTGGGTTTCATCAGATCAGGTTCTGGTTGGTTGCATTGGGGGATGGTTGTATGGGGAAATGAGGGTGCATTACTTTGGGAATGCTTGATTATGTTTCTGCATTCAACTGAGTACCTTGAGTTTCAGATGATGGATTTTGATGTAATTCCACATTTGAGATTGGACATCCTAAAGTGATTATAGTGAAAGATTGCATTTTTCGTGAGTTGGAGCAATCTGTCTTTATATCTGGATGATCGCTATTAGATTGTGTTGGTAGGCTTTTGAGGGTGGGATAGGGCTGTTTCTTGGATGGATATGACTTTCGTGTTAAAGAGGAAGATGTAGAATGATGGGGCCCTCCTTATGGAATAGGGCATTGGTAGTTGTTTAATCGAAGGTAGTGTTTTTGAGTAGTTGATTGGTTTCTACATTGATTGCCCATTTCACAATCTTTGATTTTGATCACCAACAATATCCAATGGGGTTAGTATCTTTCAGCTGGATAATCCTAAATCCCCTTCTTCTAGCTTTTTTTGGGTGGAACCAGTGGACCTCACCTACATGTTAAATGTGTGCTTTTAACAGATGTGCCCCGTCAGGACCCTTTGATATGTATTGTTCTGTCATTCGCTAAAATCTTGAGCTTTTGGTGTTTTTGGTCATTAACATGGTATCAAGCCAGGCGTCATGCATTCGAATCCTTGAGGTTCTGTTTTTGTCCATGTATTTCTGTCCACGTGCACGTGAGGGGGCTGTCAGGACACACTTTGATATACATTGTTCTGTCATTCATTAAAAGCTTGAGCTTTTGGTGCTTTTGGTTATTAACATGGTATTAAGTTTCCTTAGCTAACCATTCCTACCAAAACCTTGAGGCGTTAGTAGAAGCAGTATAAATACTTTTCAATACTTTTGGCCGGTGGATCCCACTTTCCAACACTCCCCCTCAGGTGGAACCCAATAGGTGCTCTTTTGGCAACATGTTTTTTTTTTCCCCAACGCCCAGTTGTTTCTCATGGGAATCGAACTTGCAACCAGTTGGCTTTGATACCATATTAAATTTACTCTGCTGACCATTCCTACCAAAACCTTGAGGCGTTAGTAGAGGTTGCATAAATACTTTTCAATATGCCCCTTCATCCTGTGTTGAGACGATGCTATCCTGCTAACTTTTTTTATATTAAAATGTGTAAATTGGTCATCATTATCTTCGTCAAAGCCTTGTCCCAACTATGTTGGGATCAGCTACATGAATTATATTTCTCCATCCTGGTATACCCTAGGGGCCTAGGCCAAATCCTTTGAAAAATGTGTAAATTGATAATTTTCAAAATATTGCAATCTTAGGCTTGCCCAAATGCCAATTGAATGACTGCTTCTATTTTGTCTTAATTTGTACCTATTAATGGATTTGGAGCCGTCGTTTTGAAGGGTTTTGCCTTCCATTGGGACAGTTAGGGATTATTTGTAAATTTTTAGTAATTATGGGTTTATTTGTAATTATGAGAGACTTTGGTTAGAAGATTTTTTTTTTAATATTAAAAATGTTGGATAAGTTTGTCTTATATTTTAGGATTGGATTAAATTTGGGTAATATTAGGCTAGTGTTAAGTTGTGGTTAGGTTTTCTATTATTATGTGTTTTACTTTCTTATTACATGTGTGATTAGGTTTCCTATTTTAAGTCATTGTCTGTGGTTGTACACCATGCGTTTTATGATTGTTGGAGAGTTGAAGTAAAAAATAAAAAATAAAAAAAAAATTCAATGAGATTTATCTCGCTGTCTAGTAACATATTCCTGTCGCATTTGTTGGCTTACTTTTACATCAAAGCAGATAATTATGAGTGCCAAAAACAATTTTGAAAGGGTTTCTGAACTTTTTATATATTGAGTTAAAATTTTTACTTTGACAAGATTGCTGTCCCTACTCATCATTTACCATTGAATTTAGATTTCCCTTTAACTTTACTGTGGAGATAGAAATCATGGGTATTGGAGGAAATCTTCAAAGGGATTTATTCTGTTAAGCGTGCAATGATTTTCCATCTAAACTTATTGCTTCTTGAGTTGAACATTTAATTCATCTTCATAACCATCACCATCAAATCTTTAGTGAGCTATATACTTTCTACCATAGTTCGCTGTCTAGTGAATGTGACAAAAATTTGTGAAAGATTTCAACCTGACCCAGCCCTTCCATGTTATCCACAGTGCTCAATGCAATCGGACCTGTCGCCACGTGAACTCCTCATGCCATGCATACATGTGCGCATGCGCACACATGTATATTAGGATGTCAAGGGGTCAATTATGGTCCTTAGAAAGAGGGGCTGGTTTTGGTATGGGTCAGGGTAAACTGGACCAACTCAACCTGTGATTGGTCTAGAAGATGTGGTACCGAATCTATCCCATGAAGGATATGGGTTGCATTGGGTTTGATGTGAGACTGATGTGATTTATCTCATACTCCTTTTGATTTAAAAGAAATATTAAATAATTTTATAAACAAATTATTTTTTGTAAATAATATTTCCTCAATAAATATGTAAATAGGTTAAAAACAGAGTGGAGTTGGTTTGGATAGCCAAAACCTGAACTCAATGGTTGAAATCTTTATCCACCCAGGCATGAAGCCGTCAAAACGATTTCTAAACCGCTTATAATAGAGGCAAGGTAGGGTGAATCACTTGTTTAACTGCATCCATTTCTATTTATATTTGCATGTGTGCATTTATGTACGTGTGCATTTATTTATATTGTTTGATTGAAGTCATTTTTAGAGCGACGAGCTGTCCCTAACCATAGAATAGCCTGGTTTGTGGGGTACACTTGGAATCATCTGAGGGAGGGAGGGAGGGCTGTTCAAGACAAGGTGATCTGTTGGCTCCCTTTCGCTTCACTATCGTGGTGAAAGGGCTGTTCTAGACAAGGTGATCTGTTGGCTCCCTTTCGCTTCACTATTGTGTTGGAAGGGCAAGGGGCATTATAGGAATGCTGAGTTGAATTTGATTAATGGCTCTGAGGCAGTCGAGTGGCTAGCTGCTATTTACCTTCAATTTGAAAATGATATTGCTATTGTCAAGGAGTAGGAGTCATTAAAGCTATTGTGAGGTGCTTTGAAGTGCATATTGAGGTTAATTTGGGAAGTGTTTGATGGTGAGTTTGGCTAATAAGGAGAGTCTTTGCATTCTCTAGCTGCCTTTGTTGCATGCAGAGTGGGGATGTTTCCTTTGCTTTATCCGGGGATCTTGCTAGGCATTCTAATGTGCTTCAGGATCCTGTCATCACTAAGTTTGAAAAAAAACCCAATTGGAAGGACATTATTTTCCTTTGGGGGAACGGCTACTTTAATCAAAACATGTTTGTCCAACTTGCTATTGTATTATATATTGCTATTAGGGCCGGCTCGAGACAATTTGAGGCCTAAAGCGACAATCCTAAATGATGCCATTTTTATGTTTTAATGTTATTTAAAAATATATTTTTCTTGCTTTTTTGTGATGCAAAATTACTAATTAAGTCCACCTCCAAAATCCACATGAAAATTATGGGCCCATTCCCAAAACTCCCATGGAAATCTTGGGTCACAAAATCCAACTACCTATTTGGCTTCACCTCCTACAAACAAAAATCTTGAGTCTGCCACTAATGGGGCTTGGAGCATTTTCACCTGCACACGGTGCGCATATGCACCATGAGTCAGGACCATCCAAGATGGACTTCAGAGGTGTGCCGCACGTTTTGGATGTTCTAGATGCACGGTGCTTATATGCACTGTGGGCAAGTGAATAAATTCTAGCAGAGCCCATTGTTTATCTTAAATTTTAAGATCTATTATTAGGTTTGAAATCCCAAGCTATGGATCAACAACCACATCATGGATCAAATATGAATGGGCCCCTATTGAAATAGGATACACAAAAATAATGAGAAAGGCTTGTGAAGCAAGTTCATGAGTGAATGTATGGTTGAGATTTGATACCTATGGACTGCTAGAAATATAATGGTGTGCTAAAATCAATCGGACTCTTAACAATAGATATATAAGGGGAGATTTGAAAATATAATAGGTCATAAATGATACTTTAAAGCCCCATGAAAATCTTGTTCATATCTTTTCAAGAGAGAGTTATTATGGGGCTTATATTTTGGGGAGAATAAAAAGGAGATGGCAGTTGGCAAGTTTGCTTTTTTGGAATTTTAAAAGATGCCAGCTGCTATTATGGGGCCTTAATTTTTGGGGCCTAAAGCAATGGCTTTGTTGGCTTTATGGTAAAGCCAGCCCTGGTTGCTATTCAAGATGTAGTCTCAGGGGTAAGGAGATTGGAAATGATTCAGCCTAACCCTTTGTGAGAGAGATCGAAGAGGAAAAGAACCTCCATTTGTAAATTCATAGGGTGGAGGTGAGTGTGGGGATGGGGGTGTTTAATAAGTGAAGGGGAAGTAAATTGACCGTAGTGTGGGCTAGACCGGCCATGCCTTTCCATGCTCGGGGCCACCCTCGAAAATTCCATGTTCAATTGACCTCTTCTTTGCTCAAAACTGTAAAAAACATAAAAAAAATGAATCTAGTGGAATTTAGTTTCAGTGTTCTATCATTTAATGGGTTATACTTGAAATCATTGATTGAATGTATGAAGCATGTGTTCCACAGGCTACGAGTTGGAAGCTTGAAGAAGCTATTCAGTTGTTCTATATTGGAAATGAGGGTGGATTGGCGTCGTCTTCTATTTCTTCTCCCCCAATTGAGAATGTTCCTCCGGTGCCCAATCAAAATTTGGGGTAGTAAAAAATAATAGATCTTTTGTATCAAGGAATCTTATGATTTTATTTGTGCATGAAGATAAATATCGTAATGTTTTGTTTTCCTTGATTTTGCTATTCGTTCGACGTTCATCATGTTTTCTTTTGTTTCTTTTTCTCCACTTTGGTTCTGCAGAAAGGAAATAGATGTTGGAAATGCAAATGTGGGGCAAGATGTTGGAAATGAAGAAGTGCGCCCTCCTCTGCCAGTGAAAAGAGAGGTTCTATATGACGATGCCTCGTTGTACAGGTATCCATATACAATTGTAGACTTAAATTGCTCTCATATATGTTACAGTTTTCTATGAACAGTAAAAAAGAACTGAGTTTCATTCATAAAATGACGCCATGCGTATTGCTAGTATAAAAAGAGGGGACATATGTAGCATAAGAGATTGTCAATGGCTCTTTTCTTTCATTCTTATTTCCTTTTTTTTCTTTCTTCTTTCTTTCTTTCCTCTTGTTTTATTTATTTATTTTTAGTTAGCATAGGAGGTGAATGCTGTAAAGCATGCACAAAACCACATTAGCACCGATCCAAAACCAAAACAGGCATCAGCTACAAAATGCTCACACTCAGACCCATGGAGCAAAAGCTGCCAACAACCCAAATACTGCTTAAAGTACTGGAGTGAGATTAAGACAGAAACAGGCCGTGTGGTGTTAGAAGCAGTAGCTATGCTTAGGTGATTTATCACTGTCTTGTCGTAAATTTAGCTTTTCTTTGAGTAGCTATTTTTTTACAAATAAGAGTAGTTATTGGTGTACTTACTTATGGAACCCTTGATGGTTTTATATTTCTTTATTCCCATTCATAAAGCATGTATCCTCACTTGATTGTTTGGAAATAATTTTGGATTTTTCTATTGTTTTGTTTTAAATAACAAAATGACCATTTATCATTTTTTATTACAGAAACCAGAGGATGGGCTCCTCAGCACATGAAGCAAATTCAGTGGTTGCATTCCGTAACTTTGATGAGGAGTTAAAACGTCCTGGCATTTGGGAATCGGATCAAAATGGTGCATCTACCACTGATAGTTCTCGAGATAATCTTGCTTCTTTATACCGTCCTCCTTTCGCCTTAATGCACCAAGGACCTTTTGACAAGGTATACAAGAATTTCAACCGGCTAACACTTTTTTTTTTATATACATATACATATACATTTTTTGAATGGTATCAAAAAACTTTTTTTCATTCTATGATTATTTAGTGCTTTAATTTCTCAAGTAGCAAAGTCTAATTAATCTTTTTTTTAATGATGCTTGAGGTCTACTCTAGCTCATACATACAATGGGAACACTCTCTCTCTCTGGGTATCTCTTGTACTATATAGCTTGTATGCTGTTATAAATGTTATTTTAAAACAAAGTAGTCAATGTTACTTTAAGAAAAACAAAAGAAAAGGAAAGAGGTCTACTCTAGGTCATACACACAATGGGAACACTCTCTCTCTGGATATCTGGTGTACTATATAGCTTGTATGTTGTTATAAATGTTATTTTAAAACTAAGGAGTCAATGTTACTATAAGAAAAACAGAAGAAAAGGAAAGGGGTAAATAAGTTTGACGCTTGACCCTTATTCTTCCAATTGTATTAAAAGGAATATTGTAAGTTTTTCATTCTTTAAGTACAATGATATTTATGTGTAAATCTGCTTATTATACTCTAAAACATATCCGGACCATCTATGCCTGTCTTGGCATAAGATGTTTTGATCTCAGTCCTTATAAGTCATTAGAAGTAATAGTGACAAGAATACTATAAAAATGTCACTATAGTTTTGATGCAGTTTGATCCCTATTCAAGACAGGGACCGCAAGCATTGATGGACCCTTTTGATGGGGTCCACATGTGCCTCACGTTTCCTGATTTTGTAGATTAGTTATATTCCTTAGTTTGCTTGCTTTCTAATTCTAGATTAGTAATTGTTAAATAGGATTAGTAGCTTTCCTTTTTAGCAAACAATGTGCTCTATAGATACAGAAGAGCCCTATTGTTATTTTTCTTGCTTTTCAATAAATCAACTGATTTCTCTGAGTTTTTCTCATGTGAGTTTATGGGTTTTCTTATGGTTTTGTTTCTGCCCTAGTGGCTGGAATCCTCTTGGATTCGATCAATCCTTCGGGAGATTGATCTATCAATCCGATCGTTGCGTCAAGTTTGCATTAGTAGAAAACAGTTCTTGTCTTTCTTGACAACTTATGAGAATTGCACAACCTTGGGCTTGTTGAAAGGTTATCAAGTAACCTGTTGATCATATTTAATTTGTGTAATTTAGACATCATTTGACTCACAAAATTCCTTATGAGTGAAAATCTACTCTAATGGTGCCATTTTATGGCACATGTGGTTCTTGTGCCCAGTCATTGATCAATATAGAAAGCTGAGCCTCATGAAGGCTAGGACTATAATCCATGAAGTTGGAACTCAACTGAACCTTCTCGAGTTGTTTGCAATATCAAGCCCCCATATAGTGGCCTTGGTCTGCACAAGCCAAATTCTGAAGCTCTCTGCTTCCTAATTGATCTTTGCTTCCCTGTAGCTATCTCTGATTTGCCTATTGCCTCTCTGCTGTACAGAAGCCAGATGATGCCCTTGTTCCTTCTTGTTTCCATAAGATGAAAGCGCTCCTTCTCCTTTTATGCTATTATTTCATTAAACTTGCTAGGACTAGATTTTCCACTAAATGTTGCCCCACTTAATACTGGTTCTAATGACTCTCTCTCTCTCTCTCTCTCTCTCTCTCTCTCTCTCTCTCCTGCTTTTAACATTCTCTCTCCCTCGGCACCCGCCGCTAGATAATCCCATTTAATTTTGCAATTAAAATCATAATACTTTTATGTATATATACATATTTTTATTCATATTACATATATAATTGGGTCCTGTCAAATTCTAGTTGGCTCAACTAAACCCAAGGCAGTCTTACTGGGTCTTTTGACTTTTGAGCGTCACCTGAACATGACTTTTGGATTCAATACTCTTACTTGGCCTGCAGCAGGTTGGGTTGGGCTTTTTTGTACCTCCTATGTTAAACATTCTTGTATTACAGGGTGTTCTTTCCCCTTCGGAGAGACTATGAGATGGTTACTTTGTTGATGATTGTGTTGCTGATAATTGCAGGCTAAGAAAGAGGCTGCTTGTCAGGATAAGTGGCTTCTAGTGAATTTGCAGTCCACCAAGGAATTCAGCTCACACATGGTAACACTTTCTGCATTTCTTATTTTTCTCATTGATGCCATTCTTCTATTCATTTCTGGCAGATGTCTGGACCTACTTTTGTTTTCTGTTACCTTATGTAGTTGAACCGGGATACTTGGGCAAATGAAGCCGTGGCACAAACAATCAGTACTAATTTTATCTTCTGGCAGGTTAGTATTTATTAATTTTTTAAGGGTCTCTACTGTATTTTTACAGTTTTTTTTTTTTAAATATTAACTTGTATTGATCAAAGACTTAACAGTACACAAGAGATATACTGGAAAGTAAAGAAAAATACCAAAGAACAAAGACCCAGTAAAAGGCAGGTCTGAAAACCAAGCCTAACAAAACAGGCCCTTTACAAGCGACCAAAAAGCTCCCAAAAGGTTAAGATATCACCTCCCTTCAATTGAGAAGGATAATGTCTATAGGCATATGCCGCAGATCCCAAAACTCTCGAAGAATAGACACCCAAAGGGCAGCCATAAATCTGGACCTGGAGATAACGACTGAGGATGGAGAAGATTTTCCTTGGAAACATCTTGAATTTATTTCCTTCCAGATAGCCCACATGGTTGCAAAAAAAGAAGCACGCTAAAGCAGTCTCCTTTTGTGGGAACCAAACACAAACTTCCAAGCTCTAAAGAAATATTCATCAATGTGTCCTTTTTACAGTTTTTAAGAAATATTATGTGGTCCCTGTGTTTTTTTTCCTTGTTGGAGTTCATCAATGTGTGCGTTTCCTTCACTTTTGATTGTCTTTCCTTTATTGGTCTTATTATTGGTTAGATGTTTTAGCAATTAAACCTTTATCAAATATCCAGGTGGTGTTAATGGGTTTATTTTTCCTTAGACAGCCCTTGTTTTTGGTTTGTTTTATTTGTAATTTTGGATCAATGGTTTTATTTGTAATTTTGAGTATCTTAAATTAGGATTTGATTAAATAAGTTATACTAGTCTAGTATTATAATGTTATAAGAGTTTCCTGTTATTATGCGATTAGGTTTCCTAGAATGGTTATGATTAGGTTTCCTAGTTTGAGTTGACATCTTTGGTTGTATTTCATAAATAGCCATTTGATTATCTCAATAAGATAGATCAAACATGGGATTTTGACCATACAATAGCATTTTAAGTCTGATCTAATGAGGATAGTGTCCACTGGCGCAAATTGCTCTCATTATGGATAATTTCTGCTGGCACAATGTGCTGGTGGTTACTGGTTGTCCCCTTTGCCTTTCAGCAGAGGAATCGGTGGATCACCACCTTCTTAACTGTGCAATTGCTCAAGTAATTTGGAACTCGCTTCTTTGCCGCTTTGATTATAGCAGGGTTCTCCCTGATTCCATTAATGACCTTGGAAGTTTTGGGTTAGGGTCATCCTAAAGGAGGCTCTTGTGGCATTCTTCAGCGATTATTTGGGCCATTTGGAAGGAAAGGAACCTGAGATGTTTTGAAGGCAAATCCTCATCTACTGCAATTGTCATCACGAGATCAAGACTCTTTGCTGCCTCTTGAGTCTCTGCCATGGAATCTTGGGGAGTGCCTATAGAAGGCATTTTGTTTAAATGGAGGGATGTGGCTTCCTCTAAGCTTTTGTGCGCCTCGATGAGGTCTTTGAGGCCTCCCTTTTCTGTATCTTTTGGAATGGTGTCCTATGCTTTTTTGGTATTTTTCTTAGCTTTTCTGTAGGCATTTTGTTTGAATGGAGGGATGTGGCTTCCTCTAAGTTTTTGTGTGCCTCGATGAGGTCTTTGAGGCCTCCCTTTTCTGTCTCTTTTGGAATGGTGTCCTATGTTTTTTTGGTATTTTTCTTAGCTTTTCAGCATCTCTTTTGTACTGCTAAGTTGATCAATATAAACTACCATTCAATACAAATAAATAAATAAAAGTCTTGTCTTGTCCCAACTATGTTGGGGTCGGCTACATGAATTTTGTTTCTCCATTTTGATCTATCTTAAGCCATAATTTTATAACAAAAATTAATGAAGAGTTCTTGTCAAATTTGAATATCAAGATATAAACCATCATCATATTAATCCTACTCCAAATGTCAAGTTGCTGAGAAGAGGAAGGCATTTCCTAGAAATGAAGAGGGAGGTGAGTTGAATGAGAGAAGAGTAAGATTATGGTAAAGGGTTTTGTCTTTTTGGTCCATCAAATGATCTTAGCCCTTAGTTTTAGGTCCTTAATGCTTAATGACTATACATTATTATGACTTACTGTGATAAAATTCAATGGTAACTAATGTTTGAAACAGTGTGAAATTAGGATCCTTGTCAATTCAAGGGAGTTGCTGTTTGGGAAGGGATTGGATTGATCAAAGATGGGCCCTCTATATGAATACCTAAAAGGGGTTCCAAAAAGTGGGAGTTGTATGGCAATCTGCTTGGGTCAGTTGCAACCCTAATAATAATGATGGAGTTTGCGTTCTAGATTTCTGAGATACCTCAAATGTCTTTCCTGTGATTCTTATTTGCATTAATTGCTATTAATGATTTAATTGGTTATATAATTCTGGCACACATGTATGCTTTCATAAGAATTTTAGTCTAGTTAGCTCCGATCATTTTTTTTTTTTTTTTGGGTGTGTGTTGTGGGTTGGCGTGGGGAGGGGGTATTATTTACTAGAGACTCGATCTCATGCACCATCACACAATACATGATGTCTCTAACCAGCTGAGCTGTAGTCGGGATCCAGGTCCCATCGCTTTGCTCATTCATGGTACACAATTCTCTTGGGGTCATGTTCAAAATTTATAACTGGTTTCCAATGACCAATATAGACCTCAGTAGTATGCTTTTATTTTAAAAGAGATCAAGGATATGTGCAAAAATGTGGATGTGGTCTTTAAGAATAATTCAGGTGGGGCTAATGTGGTTGCTGACTTAGTGGTAAAGAAGGGTATTGATAGAATTAGTTTCTGTTTTTCTACGACAAAATTTCCCCCCTTTCCCTTCTCTTCTTTGTTTGGCCTGTCTGGGCCTTGTCTTAGTATGTGTTTCTTACACCATATTTCTTATTGGATGTACTTATCTTCATCCAATGAAAATGTACTGTTATGTATAAAAAAATAAAATAGAAAAAAAGAAAGGAAATGTATAGGATGCTACATGAATTGATTAGGGATTCAAGTTTACGACAATTCTGATAGAGTCAGTAAGCAGATATGTGGGTCATTCAAAATCTGGCATTTTATACTTTTGGAGTTCACAGCTTTCAAATAACCTTGGAAGTTTAAGCTTTCCTTGTAGGATATCGAGTCTCATATGATATTTCTCACACTTTCCTTAAAAATTGCTGGAAACATTTTTATTAACATATTCTGCATTTATGACTCTTTAGGTATATGATGATACAAGTGAGGGAAGCAAGGTTTGCACCTACTACAAATTGGTTTCAATTCCTGTTATTCTTGTGATCGACCCCATCACTGGACAAAAGATGCGGTCGTGGAATGGAATGATTCAGCCTGAGAGTTTGTTGGAGGTAGGTATTACATTGTCTTTCAAGCCATTACGGACCATTTTGCCTGTAATGCAGTATAGAGTCGATAAGCTTCTGTTTTGCTTCACCAAGGTCGGGTAAATTTTCCATCTTTTTTTCTCTAACTGATAAAATATTTCTTGATTTTTTTTTTCTATAGGATCTACTGCCATTTATGGATAGAGGCCCGAAGGCCAATCAGGTGGTCCTTCCTCA
Source organism: Umbellularia californica (assembly GCA_028538565.1). Taxonomy (NCBI): domain Eukaryota; kingdom Viridiplantae; phylum Streptophyta; class Magnoliopsida; order Laurales; family Lauraceae; genus Umbellularia; species Umbellularia californica. Next base: position 13,196,625 of record JAPQWN010000008.1, on the reverse strand, counting down.
CAAACGACAAAGAGAGAGTGCGCCCACTATTGCAAACAAGATAAAAGGTATGTTAAAAATTTGTGTAACCTTCTAGTTTCTTAAAAAATCTGATTACTGGTGCTATTGTATGATGAAAATGAGAGTTATCCTTTCAAACATTAGAATTGCTGCATTATGGAAAGAGGAAAGCTGGCATTTAAAGCTGGTGTTTAACTGCAGAAGTATATGCCATTTCATTTTGTTAAACAGAAATATGATTGACAACCAAACAGGTTCTTTGTTGAACTTGTCAGCTTGTCACATGTTTAAGATCAAGGCTATTGATTTGGTTTGGCCCACCTGGAACATGCCCTGGCTCAAAAGGGTCAGGTTAGTCCACCCGTTGGGTGGAGTGATGAACCACACATACCTGATAAACTGGAAGATCTAAGAAATAATAGCCAACTTACACGTATGGCCTGATAGCTAGCCAAAGCATGTCGACAAGTGGGTTCCACCTGATGAAGGAGAGGGCTTTGCACGTGCAGGCATTGCCATCCATACTGTGAACAAGCTCTTTAGATTGACATATATCAGCTTGTAGTCATCATCATTGAAGCTTTATCTCATCAACCTGTCATCAGCTCTGGGAGTTCTAAATCTGATAGTTATATGCCTTGACTATTGCTGTGATCCTTCTAGAGTCCCTCAGTGGTAGGCTACCAATTAGGGATGTAAAATGTGTTGGGTTCAATTGGGGTCCATCACCCAGATGAGGGACCTGGACCTAGATACAAGTGTTATTTTGGTTACCCAGAGCATGGGTCTGATGAAATGTATTAGAAATAGTTTCAGGGGGTGAACTGGTGGAGTGGATGGTTCAACCTCAACTGACTTAACCATCTGGTTAACACGGCTCAACTGTGACCTGAAAAATAAAAATATTTAAAAAACATTAGTTGGTCTTTCTTGGCTTTGGAGGTTTCACCGTTTTTTGAACAATCCCTTGGTTTTGATCTTACTGGACCAGTGAGCTTGACTGCTCTGTCCAGTCTTGTTTTAAGAACACTGGTCTGATGTGAATGGACTCTGACTCCAATGGACTCGAACTGAACCCTGACATGACTTTGTGCCTGGTTTGATACATAAGTTTATATATTATATCATATATAATAATATTAACCTCATACATTATTAATAAATATTATGTAAACTACAGGTAATGTTTATATTAGTTTTTATATGGGGACATCTGCATTTATTCACTTCCATACAAAATGCACAATTTCAAGTTACAATCATAGGCAAAGGTTTGTCTTTCCAGATGGTAGCCCAAACTGTCACCTTTTACACTGTTTACAAGAAGTTAATGTATATACAAGCAGTTACAGCCCTTCTTTCCAAAATCCCCACCATTTTGTGAGCAGTTGTGCACAATCCTGTCTGGAATCCCGAACCACGGAGGGTTAGAGAGTCTATTCCTTAATTTTTGTCAAGAAGTTAATGTATATACAAGCAGTTACAGCCCATCTTTCCAAAATCCCCACCATTTTGTGAGCAGTTGTGCACAATCCTGTCTGGAATCCCGAACCATGGAGGGTTAGAGAATCTATTCCTTAATTTTTGTCAGTGGATCCACCGAGGGTTAGAAATGTCTAGTCATTTACTTCTGTCAGTGGATCCACATTTGAAATCTAGACTGCTCAAAATCACTATCTCCTCCTGTTTAGGCTTTGATCTAAATCTCCCTCTAATCTAGGTTGGCTCACCATCAGATTTGTGCACCCAACTTTGATTAGAGTCAGAGAGAAGCCACAGCTAAAATAGAATTCGTTCGTGATTTCGAACAATTTGGGATTCATGGACCCCACTGATGGATCTATATGGAGCAACTCAGATTTCTGTGGGCCTTGCCCTTAAAACATTCAGACTCTTTGGTCAGCCCTCCTGTTGATTGCTGAAGAGACAGCGAAAATCCTCTATAAAGGAGTCATTTTCTTTGCTGGCATTTTGTATCACGATAGCCAGTAGTCTTTTGGTATGCTTCCATAGTAGACAACACTTATTAGTACACTGTCCAGATTGTGGACCATGGTCCTTAAGTGATACATTTTGACACTTAGACAGCACTGATATAACCATCCTGAAACTAGCGTTATAACAATTGCGTCATTTAGCACCATCCAAATTGTGGGTTATGGTCCTAAAGTGATACATTTTGACACTTAGACAACACACTGATATAACCATCCAGAAACTTGAGTTTGCATATATGTGCCTACATTTAATGGTGCAGACCTTTAAGACACAGGCCAAGATGATGGTGACAAAATTAATAAAACTATGGTGGGGATTTTTTAAACTGGATGCTCTTCTACCTACAATGGGTCCACATATATCACAAAACCGGGTGACCATGATTCTCTGTGGCTTCAAATTTTAGTGCCAATGACAAAATGGCATTTCTTAACCTGCCAGGTAGATCTCTTCCCAGCAAGAAAAAACCCATTTGTCTTTAACTATTGGATAGGCTGTGTTGGTGGCTTCTGCTCATTTCTTTGTATCAAATTTATGCAAACATTTCATAATATCACTTCCTATTGATTACATATAGTGTGTATTAAACTCCCACTCTTACTATTCTACCAAGGGGAAAAAATATCAACACTTGGATACTTAGTTATTTGGATTTGGACCCAAGTGGACCCAGACCTGGACAGCTGGACTTGATTATTAATCAGACCCAAACTTTGGACCTGGACCTGATTTCTAACCGGGCCTAAATAAAGGTCCATACTGGGATTTCCCAGTTGGGTCCTTGGGGTAACTGGGCAAGTGGAGGTCAGTTGACATAACTACTCTCATTAGAGTCACAAAGGTTTGAATAGTCTTTTATTCTGGGAGATTTTTGAATTGGATTGCCTTTAATGGATATTGCACTTTCAGAAACCCTTTTTTATTCTTTTATTTTTTATGTGCTTGTGAGGTGCATGTCTGTGTTGGCGGGGGTTGCCGGGTTGGAGGTTTGGTTTGCTTGTGAAGATAGTAGGTTCCAGTTCACTTTTTTACTGTAACTTTTGCTACACGTTTACATTTTTCTTCATATGTTTTGAGGTGTTTTAGTTTCATTAGAACTTCAAAAGTGCTAAATAGGAAAATGTTGAAGGTAAAAGACATCTGTTCCCTTCATTTTTATTATAAAAAAAAGGTCAGACATCACGTTCTTAAAGTCACAAAAATCTCCAGATAATTTAATAGGTTATGGTAATTGACTTGTATACGGGTTAGGCTGGACCTAAGACTGGATACCCAACTGGAGTCGACTCAAAAATTCCAGTTTTCTGTCCAGGTTTAGACCTAATGGGTTAGGTCTTGGTCTATGACCCAAGTCCTGACAAACCTAAATAGTAAATACTTTATAAGGGAGGAACCAACTCCAAACTCAAATAATACTAACAGTTAAAGTCTGGGAATGTGGGGCCACCCTTTTCAAAGACCTAAATTGTTTATATGATACTTTAACCCATTTTGACCATTGTTGTAAGGCCACTAAATGGATGGTTAGTAGATAGAGGGTGAAGTTTCTATTTTGATTATCCATTTTGGCGCCTTTGATCAGATGATTATCCACATCCTGGACTTGATTTATTTATCTATTTATTATTATTATTATTATCATCATCATTATTGTAGTTGTCTAGATCCCAAAGTGTCTTGGTATGAGGTAGAGCTAGTGGACACCATAAACTCTACAACATGTCTTATCTTGAAAGGGCGTCTGCTATAAGGATCCACATCCCTTGGGTTTTCCAGAAGGGGGATTTACCTCCTGAGTTTGGATTTTCTGAAAGTGGACCTCAGGAATTCACTAAGCAGATCACTATAAAGTCATCACAGTTCCACCTTATTCTATCAGGAAGGTTTATTTCACTCCAATCAAAGTTCAGCCCAGTGCCATATTGATCGCATCTATAACACATGGTTGAAATAAGAAAGCCAAGGAAGTCAAATTACATGATATACGTGTCAGCAATTTGATGTGAGCACAATTCTAGTTGGAGTAGGATTATCTTTAATGATAGAACAAAGCGTGTTAGTTATTTTGAGAGGTTTAAATTTCAAAATCACTAATGGAAATATAACAATGGCTTAAAGAATTCAGTCCTACTTGGAAAATTTTGAGCTCTATGCACCCTCATAGTATTTTTTTTGTTGTTGTTGTTGTTGTTGTTGTTGTTTTTTTTTTTTTTTTTTTATTGACTTACAATTTGAATTCAAAAAGATTTGATGGCTGAATGCATGGAACATTATCACTATTCTTTTGTTGCTTTCTAATTTTATTTATTCCAACTTATAAATTTGCATAAGCACGATTAGTTGCAACAGATGAAGTTACTGAAGAAGAAGATGAAGAGATTTCACGAGCATTAGCAGCTTCTATGGAAGATGTGAATGCTATTAGGCCGACTCCTATTGATGACAAAAAAACTGATAAACAACCTGAAGTTGGCAAGGAGGCAGAAACCTATTTAAGTGAAAAACCTAATTATCCAACTCTCCCAGAGGAACCAAAGGGCGACAGAAGTCTTCTCTGTAGAGTCAGAGTCCGTCTTCCCGATGGACGAACATGCCAGAGAAATTTTCTTCGCTCTGATCCAATACAGGTAAACATTTTTTTCTCAGTAGTTCATTACCTTCCATTCTGTTGGTGCCAATTTTTTGCTAGCATTCATGGTGCCTTTTTGCAGTTACTTTGGTCTTTCTGCTCCTCCCAACTGGATGAAGGCGAAACACGTCAGTTCCGCTTGATGCAAGCAATCCCAGGGGCATCGAACTCTCTGGATTACGAGAGTAAATTAACATTTGAAGAGTCAGGGTTATCAAATTCAGTGGTTTCTGTCACCTGGAAATGAAAGTTTTGGGGCTTGCTGACTTTGGAGAATTTCTTTCAATTACTCTTTCCCTTCTGTTTATTTTGCTTATGTTGCTTAAGCTGGTTAGGAAAACTATATCATTAAAAAAATATATCATGGCAGCCTTTGCCTTTTAACTTATTGTACATATTTTCTGTGACTGGTGGTCTTGTACCTAAGTTGTCTGCACACTGCCTTTGTTGAATCTATTAGAAAGATCCTTATTGTGAACTCCTATGGTGGACAGTGTACCAGTGAAGTGAATTTGTATTATGACCTTTGATTCATCTCTGTTCTTCCGATCAGATGACTGATAATTTTGCTCAACCAGGATTTGCTTCTTGCCACCAGTGATTTCCATATTGCATCTGGGCCTCATAGGTCGCATTTGTCCGGCCTTTAACTAATGTCACTGTCCATGATCGTCTGCACTGTTACCATTCCAATTTACAAAAAAAAAAGAGGAAATGCCAAGCCTTGCTTTAGAGTTGAGCAGTGGCTTTCATCTACTGTTCCTATCATGGATCTGCCACTGCCACTCTAAAATTAGTTTGTGATAGATCCTGCCCATTTGGAGGTAAGGGGCAAAGTGACTGAAGATAACTAACAATCTTTATAGGTAGTGTGGAGGTGGAACTATCGAATTATTAGTTACTTTTCTTTGGCTGCTCCATTGGTTGTGGGACCTATTAGATGCATCTCATATGGAGAGGAAATTAATGGGTGACACCATATGAAAGAGAGGGAGAGGGGGGTGATGTTAAAACTGAAAATGTCTTGTGTTGGTACCATTAAGCAAAAGGGGGTTCTGTATCAAGCTCAAAACCTAGGGGTCTGTTTTGCTTCTCCTTCAACCAAGTGCATTTTTTTTGGATAGCCTGAGATACCTTATCACAATTGTTTTGTTCTTTGCTGAGACCAATTCATTGCAACCAAGCAAATCAAATATAGGTGGGCAGGGAATTGAGTTCTAAGGCATGTCTGGATCTTTGTAAACTGACTTTCATGTGAGCCTGCAGCTGTTAGATCAGCCCTATATTTTTTGCTAAACTTAGTTTAGATTACCTAAATACACAAGTATATCTGTTTCCTCGTGAGTTCCAGGAAATCGGTGTTATTGGTTTTGCAAGCACTGGATAACTGAGTTCAATGGTCCAATGGGGCCTAAGGATCATACAGTAGAATCCATTTATCCATACTGAACACCTATGTCAAGTGCCTTTTTTGTTCTTAGTGGGGTTTCCTTCCCTTTTGATATATAGTTCTGAGATCGAAGGTCTAAAAGATTGACATCACTCCAAGGTTGGAAAACTAGTTGAATCGACTCTTGACTCTGTTTTTTTTTTTTTTTTCATTATTAATGCTTGAGATTAGGAGTTAGTAATTTAAAAATAATTGATTGAATTGTAATAAGTAATAATTTGAATTTATAATTATTATTAATACATGCAAATAGATGTAGTCCTAAAAAAATTTAACTTTCAAGTCCGGGAAAAAATTATGGAGGTGCGGGGAATCGAACCCCGTGCCTCTCGCATGCGAAGCGAGCGCTCTACCATATGAGCTACACCCCCTTTTATTTAATTTTATCAGCAAATATATAAATAATCAATCAATGTAGAAGCGTTGTTGCGCCATTTCCTAGCCAACTCTAAGGTGATCTATACAATAACAATAAATTTATAATGTTTCCCACCCAATTTATAAATAGCTTGTGGCAGAGCTTAGGAACTTTTAAATCCATGAAAAAAATGGCATGGTCCAATCAATGATGCCACAAAAATAAAAGTAGACCGGCCTTGTGTTTAACTTTCACCCCTAATGAGCCGTATCTAGCCTTAAATATTAGGTCTGATAACTACTCTCACTATTTGATGACTGTTAATCATATCAAATGATTTATTTATAAAAGGATCTAATTGAAACAACTCTATTTCTACTCTATTTTAAATAGTTAAGAGTTTCCAACCCATTAATTAATTAGATTGGAAAAACTAATCCAACCCTTACCAAGTTGGGTTCTAATTAGGTCAAGATTTGCTACGCTACTTACAGTCCCTTTGCATGTGATGCACATGTCAATCCTTTGACTTTTCTTTTTGAAAGCAAAAGAGTCACTCTTCCCTCAGTTCTGGCAGTGGAACAAGGCTGGATGAGTCTCAAAAGACTTGGTCAAACTTTACAAAGGGTCGTTTATTTGCAATAATTAACGTATGCAAATGATTCACATTCTTAGTTATTATATATAAATCATTATATTTGTTTGCACTCATCTACACCTGTGATGTATAAATGGGATATGAAATGCGTGTAAATAAGGCCATTTAGACATCAAAAATCTTTACAACTCCTGCAAAAGGGCTCATGTATAGTCTCTCGCAAGGTGATTACATTCATGTGGCCCCATCAATTGCCTTTTTTTCCATTTTCATAGACCCATATGTGCAATTTAAACCGTTTAATATGTTTATTGAACTAATAAACCTCAAGACTTCGAAGCTGATTATTGAAAACCTTTATAGACTTTTGAGTATGGTTTGTGAAAAAGCCCCAATTGGAAAACAGTATAACAGTATAGGCCAAAGCTGAAGATTTGGATATTGACTTACATAATGGTTTCTTGCCCTCTCTCTCTCTCTCTCTCTCTCTCTCTTATCTCCTTTGTTTTTCCTAGCCTCCCTTTCTGGAGATTTTAAAGTATTGGGCCCCACAAGCTGGCCCCTAATGAGCCCCATGAGCTACACGCAATCATTCCTTGATTTTATATCACTCCATGCACTACGCAAGGTAATAGATTATGTTAACAAAAAATAATATAAAAATGCAAAAGGACGTGCCGAATGTTTCATGGCTGGAATCTTCTCTGGGATGATTATTTGATTGGTAACTTGTCTTGCTCACCCTTGCATTTTTTAGGATTCTAGAATGTGGGACCCACATGTGGCCCTCATTTACATATCCTATGTCCAAGCTATTTCATGTGGAACAAATGTTTGGATATTTTGGGACCATATAAAGATAATTCAGACCGTTCCAGGTGAATCACATTCCCTCCTCGTGAAGATAACACTGGTTGTATTTTACATACAAGTGGGTGTATACACTATACACCTTCTATGTTCATTTATCATATTTTTATAGGGAAGTGCTCCTATGAGAGACACTCTCACTAACTTAGTGAGAGATGGGTGGGGGCCCTCACTTCCATATCCACTCTCACCAACTTAAATACAAGGACCCCCAACTTAAATGTGAGGGCCTCCACCCATCTCTCACCAAGTTGGTGAGAGTGTCTTTCATAGGAGCACTTCCCATTTTTATATTAGTAGATATTAAACATATCTACCATATAAAGATAGTGCAGACTGTTTCGGATGAACCCCAATCCATGCTCATAAATATTACACTTGTTGTATTTTACATACAATTTGGTGTATGCAACTTTTTTTTTTTTTTTTAATAACAGAGGGTGTCCTAGTCCTTTGGGCCGGACTAATTCATACGGGACTAGGGTGAGCCGAGTAAATCCCCTATGGCTCTAGTGTGGTAGCGCAGTTTTGAACCCTCAACCTCCAAAAGCAAAACATAGTCCTATACCAACTGAGCTACCCTTCGAGGTTAACTGGGTGTATACACCTTATATGTCCATTTATGATATTCTTATAGTGGTAGATATTAAACATATTAAGCATAATAGTACATAAGCTTATAGGCATTCGAAGCTCAATTAATGTGGAAATGATTTATATTATATAGAATATATATATACATGGGAAATTATCAAAAACTCCCGTATCTCAAAAAGGGAGTTTCTGCCCCTATCTATTAGCCAATGATTTAAGAGAATTTATAAAATATCCACAGTTTTATAAGAATATTTAGGAGAGAGAATGGATAAGTGTACCATTGATGACACGTGCCACACTTTCATTGACTCAAAGAGGGGCCTTTTTTTGTGAAAAATGCCCGAGTAGTTTTGTAGCATTACTTATATATTATATATATATATATATATATATATATATAAGCATCTCTCATCTTACTATAAGAGATAAGGTGGGAGCCCTTATATTTAAATTGTTGGCATTGGATATGGATGTGAGAGCCCCTACCTTATCTCTCATAATAAGGTGAGAGCATCTCTCACAGGAGCATCTCCTATATATATATATATATATATATTTATATTTATATTTGGGTATCTCAGCTTAGGGGGCCGGGACCTTGATGGAGCCCTCGGGTGAGGTAGGTGAACCTCTTTGCAAGGGGGGAGGTGTCTTCCCATATTTGAATCTTGAGCAGGCAGATAACTATATGCTGCTCTTACCATTAGGATAAGAGGCCGTTGTTATAATTTGTAAAATATTGAAAATGTGATTATTGTTTCTTTTATTACATTGCACAAATTTGGCCCTCATAATTATGTGAGTCCAATATTGGATTTGGAAGCTTTCTTGTGATAGCCTGTTTGCCTCACAGGGATGGATCCCTAGTCACATATGCCACTGTGTAAGATGAGAACCTTAACCACCAGAGTATCTCGTGTTCCTCATCACTCATGTGGTTTACATGTAAATAAAATACTAACAAAGTGAGAAGATTTTTACCCAAAAAAATTAAAAAATGAGAAAATTAATGATGTGTTCTAGATGTAATCAATTTGGTTATGATCCCAACTTTCATTGGAGTTAGATTCAGCCCAAAACCAATACATGGAGGATTGCCAATTTTTTAAATGGTAAAATTCATTGAAGAAAGCTCGCAGTACAAGGATTAGATTGCCTTCGAGAAATCAAAAGGAGGCCTCCCCTTGCCCCTTGGAATATTCACAAATTTTATGTTTTTGGGCCTCAATCAAGTCAAATTCAAGCCATTTGGATTTGTCCTAGGTCCTCTATCTATGATTGGCTCAAACCAGAGCCGCAAAGCCTGCAGTTCGGATCAGTTATTGACATTATCCAGACTCAAAATGAATTTTATGCAAGTAGATCCAAACCTCAACCTACTTGAAAATTTCAAATTCCAGGCCCAAGCCCAACTTGAACCCGAACAATCAAAACCCAATTTTCACTGGTGGCTGGCTGAGGCCATACAGGTTCAGTTTGTACAAACCAAGTTTGTTCCTTCCTGGTCAGGAACATAGTCGAGAGACCCAAAAAAAACCATCCCCTTCCAATCTCAAAAAATAACTACCTATAACATCAAAAACTTAACTAGTATAATAACACATCCTCAGCGTGGATATGACTCATATTGCAATTGAAATATTCGTGCATTAAATAAATTCATTGATTTTTGAAAAAAAAATTAAAAGAATAAAAATATTATGAGAGTACCTATTTATGTAATCCAGGAACTAGTGGTGTTGAAAAGGAAGAAGAGTATTGGAGTAGAAAGAGAATGGTAGAATTTGAATAGGAAATGAGTTTTTGCACAAAAAGATAAGTGGGGAGTTGTTATGAGTGGTTTCTATAGTATAGTTGCATGAATGGAGAGAGAAGATTTAAAAAAAGAATAACTAACGGTTAAAATTCCAATCAACGGTCAAAATTAAAGACAAAATCCTTCTTTTTAATATAGTATAATTGCTTCACCAGTAACTCAAGTGAGTGAAGATTTAAAAAAGAATAACTAACGGTTAAAATTACAATTGATGGTCAAAATTAAAGAAAAAATCTTTCTTTTTAATATAGTGTAATTGCTTGACCAGTAACTCGCTCGGGCGAGTCTGGCCAAGTAACTCGTTCCACTCACCCAACCTTTTTTATTTCTTTTTGCCAAAGACTCACCACCAGTCACTAGACTTTTTTTTTTTTTTTTTTTCTTGTTGAAGATTTTTTTTTTTTTTGAAGAATTATTTTTTTTCATTTACATTTTACCCCCCAAAAGACGGGCATTTCCGTCATCACCCCTCACACATTACGTATGTAAATAGCATACACTACACTACGAATCCTTGTCGTTTTCTCCATCTACGTTTCCACCCAGCATTCCCGCCTCTCTCCCAAACTCTCTTTTCTTCGTTCTCTCCGCGTTTCCAACAAAACCAACGACGTCAAAAACCCTCTCTCTCTCTCTCTTTCTGCAAGATCGAAGCTTTTTCTCTCTATATCTCTGCAAGATTGAAGCTTTTCTCTGCAACTTCAATGGCGACAATCGGAAACAACAGTCTAAACGCCAAGCTCGTAAGTCAACCACCGACCCCTCTCTTTTCTGATTCCATACGATTCCCTTTAACCCCATCTCAATCCCCTTTAAAAATCTCTCAATTCTCTATCTGAAACGCACAGGTTCTGCTCGGAGACATGGGCGCGGGCAAGTCGAGCCTCGTCTTGCGCTTCGTCAAAGGCCAATTCCTCGAATTCCAGGTGAATTCTCATGATTTCTGTGGATGTTTTGTTGGAAACCTTTCTGGGTCTTGTGATTTTGAGGATATCTGATTTGGGTTTTCGATTTTTCGTCTTTTAATTGCAGGAATCGACGATTGGGGCTGCGTTCTTCTCGCAGACTTTGGCTGTGAGTGATGCTACGGTGAAGTTTGAGATCTGGGATACGGCGGGGCAGGAGCGGTATCATAGCTTGGCTCCCATGTATTATAGAGGAGCTGCCGCGGCGATCATTGTCTATGATATAACAAGCACGGTGATTTTCTATGCTCTCCGATTATATCATGCATCTTTGCTTACTTTAGTTTGTTCGTCTGTTCTTCTTCTTCTTTCTTTTATTTTTGGGTGTTTGATTTCATTGGAAATGATTTTTTGTTTGCTTTTTGTTACATATATTGGATTGGTTATTACTGAGTTTGATCAATGTCCAATGTCTTAGGTAGGTTGAGAGTTCTAAAATCTTTATGTGTCTTTATCATTGTTTTGTGTTTCTTTGTTTACTTATTTGTTTTTTCTTCCTTTTTAACTGCAGGAGTCATTTGCGCGCGCAAAGAAGTGGGTGCAAGAACTTCAGAAACAGGGTGTGTTTTTTTTTTTTTTTAGTTCTGATGAGACTTTTATTATTAAGTTTTTAATTTTTTTTCAATAATTTGATAAGAGAACTGGAAAAGGGTAGGCATTAGGCAAGTTAGGTTGCATGCTCATTTCGATGTCACCTATTTTTTCGTTTATTCTTTCATGTGGGTTAAGGTGTAACAGTCCCACCCTGAAATAAAAGAGAAAATTAGAAAAAAAAAAAAAAAAAAAATACTCGGATTGTTCGAGGGAACCTGCCACCTCCTTTGGATCTTTGAGGGACCGAAGCCTCCAAATGTAGCATTACTGTTAATTTTCTGAATGCCTAATACAATCACTAATACCTTGTTTATAGGGTTACAATGACAATCGCCAAAGATAGAAAGAGGAGCCCTAATCCTACTGGATTTAGTGGAGATATTCTAGGGAAAAATAAAGTTGTCCTAATGAAATATAGAACGTGCATAAAATAGGAATGCTATCTTGAAGGATCGATACATAAGGTGTGTTTCAATGTAATCTCATATATAAACTAGGTGGTCTCAGGTTCCAGATCTTTATATTTGCGCTTGAAATTTAATGCAAAGGTCAGCGATTATATCGACAGAAGCTCTAACTCTATTTTATGGGGTCCCATTTTTAGAAGAAAGCTTCTAGAATCAAAAGAACATCACCTTTTAAATCTCTTGGAGGTCTTATATGCTCTTTATATACCCTATGAGGGCTGAGAGGGCAGGATCTGGATCCCCTCTCCTGATGGTAGTTTCTCTGTGTCCTTCTTCACCTCTTTATCTCAAAGCTCAGCCCCTTCTAAACGATGGATCTCTTAGTGGAAGATTAAGGCTCCGCCAAGAGTTTTGGCTTTTGCTTGGTTAGCTCTTCATAGAAGAATCCTTACCATGGACAACCTTTGCCAGTGCAAAATGGTTGTCATCAATGTTTGCCCTCTTTGCATTTCTACAAAAGAATCAATAGACCACCTTCTTCTCAATTGTAAAATGGCAATCACCTTATGGACCTTGCTCCTAAGAGACTTCGACTGTAGCTGGGTTCTCCCCAGTTCCTATGTAGATCCGTTTGACACCCGGGTTTGCCCCATGAGCTCTCCCAAACGAAAAATTATGTGGCAGTTAGGCTTTCCTAGCTTGTTCCTGGTCTATATTGGAGAGAGCGGCATCATCGTTGCTTTGAAGGAGTTGCTTCTACCTTCGAAGATACGATCCACAACTTGAAATTCTGTGTTGCATTGTGGGCCTCTATCCCTCCGGATTTTTGGGGCTTATCTCTAGACAGCATCATGTACAACTGGAGGGATGTTGCTTCTCCTTGATAAAGGATCTTTCTCTCCCCTTTTTTGGTTTAGGGAGCCCCCTCTTTGCTCTGTTTGATGTTTTGTGGCTCCTTTTGGGTGGCAGCTATCTTTTTGTGGGTTTTCCCCGCAGCTGCTTCTCAGTATAAATCTTTTATACTGTAAAGCCTCTTCTTTTAATACAAGTTATCATTTCAAAAGAAAAAAAAACACTAAGAAAAAAAATAGGTGAAGGCATGTTCCACCATGCTTTTTTTTTTTTTTTTTTCCTTTTTTTTTTGTTTAGGTGAGGGAGGGGAGGATGGATATGAATGATGATGGCAAATTAGGGAACTTTGTAATGCCCTTTGCGATGGCCTTTACTTTTTAATTATTATTAGCACCTATTGATGACATCAAATTGCCATGCTACTGTGGAATATACTTTCTCATGTAAGGAAACTACAGAGTTGCTTGGAGTATACAGCATGGCTCTGCCAAATATTTGATTTTTGATGTACAGACATACTAATGGATTTTCAGTTACATTGGGTTGTGTGTTCCTGCTGCTTGATGCATGGTTTGTGTAGGCTTGTGTTTGGTTGGTTGGATCTTTCTTCATCGATATTGTAATTTTGAATGTTCTGGTTTGATTTCAGGAAATCCAAACATGGTAATGGCGCTTGCAGGAAATAAAGCTGACTTGGAAGATAAAAGAAAAGTGACTTTAGAGGCAAGTATATTCTTTTAAACTTGGGTCTGTTTTTTGGTTTTGTTCAGGGTGATGTGATTTTAGCATTTGGTTTTATGTAATTCTTGCTGTGTTTATAAGGTTATCACTGCTGTAATGCTGTGGGTTCTAAAGGGCTATTTTTTACTGAAGTCTTGAAGTCTGAAGAGAAATTGTATTTTATGGTCATCACTTAGGAATAGATAGGAATTGAATACATATGAATTCATGGTGAAATGAGCTCCACCGAAGGATTATTAAAGAGGTGAAGTGTGAAGGGTATGAGTTGGAGATGCAGATGAGACCTTGACTTTCCTGGGTATTGAATTACTAGGTGGATGGCTGGGTATTCATTTCCCATCTTATCTTGATTCAGTTTCGATTTAAGGGAAGGTCATTCAATGGTCATTTTTGGATATTCACCTTTGGTTCTTCATCTTTAACCACATAGAAATACTATCCTTGGTATTCAATTAAATGAAATGAACAGACCCCTATTGTAATTGTTTTATGAATGTGTTAACCATGCATTACACTGCCCTATGGCAAGTAGAAGTGTCTCGGTCATGGTCCACAAAAGAAGAAAAACATCAGCCCATATCTCTTATGGTTCTTACATACACAAATTTTGCTTCTAGAAGCGGCTGTTGTTGGTTGTCCACTTATATCAGTAGAGAAAGCTATGCACTTATTTCATCTATTATGAACCAGAAATATGCCAATGAATTAACTAGGACATCTTGGCATATTTAAGGATTGGGAAAGTCTGAACCAACTGGAGTCCTTGTCAAAATTTGAGGCTAATGAATTTTCATAGTCAATTTGCCAGATTTACATCAAACTGTGAGTTGTTCTAATCTGTCCGATTCAGAGTACCTATATTAGTGCATTTGGGCTGAGGTATGATGAAATGCAGGCTCCAAACGGAATTTTATAATTTTCAACAATAATCATCCCCTAAAAAGCACAGCATGTTGTAGGATATCAGCATGTTGTGTGTACTTCCTTATGCTAATTGTTCTTTTCTTTTTCTTTATTTTTTCGAATTTAACATATCATGGCTGCTGATGTCTGTGGTTTCAGGAGGCAAAATCATATGCTGAGGAGAATGGCCTTTTCTTTATGGAAACATCTGCCAAAACTGCTATAAATGTGAACGACATATTCTATGAAATAGGTAAGTGCCATTTTTCTTGTGGCTAATTATCAAAAGTGGATCCTCTGGGCTACTACTTGTGGTATTATGGTTTTGATGCTGATTGCTACTACACACCTCCGATTCTATATTGCAAGATTGTCATTTTATGTAAAGGAATTGTTATGTCCTGATTAAGCGGGACATCTACAGTATCTCGATTCTCGATGCACTATTGCAAAAGTGGATCCCATGGTTGGGTGATCCAGACCATCCATCTGAATGATCCTACTGCTTATAAGGCCTCCTGATATATATTATTCAAATTGGTTTCTAATTTAAAAAAAAAAAGACAAATAAAATGAAGCAACAATCTGAGAGGCCAAAAGTTGGATGGCTGGTATCCTTCGATCTGGGAGATTTCTGTGGTATCCTCTGTTTTTAGCAGTCCAAATCGCTTCAGGACCCAATTTAGCTCTTCTTTTATATGTAGCTTGCCTTCAAGCTTATGTGATCCACTTTCAGATCAATAGAAGAGGATTGCATGCTTTTTTTTATCCTTTTGAAGTTGGATGGGTTCCTTTTACTTGCCATAGCCCCACAAGTCCCTCACCCGAGGGCTCCCTTACCTCACCCGAGGTCTACTTCCCTCACCAAAGGGCTGGATCCCAGCCCCCCTAAGCTAGGTACCAAAAAAACAAAAAAAGGAGCCAAATGCATGCTTGATTGGAAGCTAATCAAATCAAGACAAGATCGTGTTACCTTTAGTTAGGTTTTATCTTTTTGGTAGTTTTTTGACCTATCTCTCACAAGTTATAAATTTCAATCTTACTATTTTGGTTGACGAAATCATACAGCTTCCTTTCCATTTCTTTACTTGATGATCTAATCTGTTTTCTGACACAACAGCAAGAAGGTTACCTCGAGCTCAGCCTGCTCAGAATCCAGCAGGGATGGTCCTCATGGATAGACCAGCGGAACGAACACAGGCTTCTACATGCTGTTCATAGGTATAGTTTCTGTCTAGTTTTCTTCCTTTAAATCATTGTCCTTATTTTAAGGAAAGCTCATGTGCATGTACTGTTATGCTGTCGGTGCATTATTACTAAGTTAGGACTTAGGAGTGAAAAAGGGTCTGGTCCTACAATTTGAGCCCGAACTTGTTTACCATGTGGCCTGACTTTTATACCTGAGCCTGACCCATCATCCAGGAACCAACTTTTAGTCCCAGCTCAAATCCGATCAGCATGCCTGTTTCTGATCCTGTGAAAACCTCAAAGGCTTAAGTTATTATCGCACTGATGGCTTGGACCCTGTTATGTGTGTTTGTCCTTTCTTCTCTCTCTGTTTAAGAAAGAATAATACTAGCAATCACAATAATCATAAACCTATCATGACTATATGCTTGTCTGCACGCTCATCAGGTCTTAAGTTGTGGGTGTGCGTGCGTGCCTGTTTGCCATTAGGATCTTCTCAAATCTTATTTGAATATTAAAAAGTAGTTTCTCTATAATTAGTCATAAAGTTGTCAACCGGGTTGAATTAGGTTAGACCAATCAGACGGCTCATTAGGATAGACCAATCCAGACGGCTCAGGCCCATTAACAAAATGGGCTTGATTTTTAACCCCAACTGACACTAATCCCACTGTAGCTCAAATTTTGTTCAAAAGTGGATCTGAACTTGATCTACAGGTTTCTCTTCCCAGACCAAATTTGGATGTTTCACATTGTCCAAAATAATTGTGGCCTAGGCTATGAAACAAAGATGCCCCAGATTATTTTGAAAGAATTTTTGCATCCAATAACAATACCGATATTAATGCAGACACACCTTGACACTTATAATAAGAAAATAAAAAAAAATTTAATAATCATGAGGTCTGGTACTCCACTTTTATCATGCACTATTTATAAGGTTGTGTTCTGATATACCTCTATGCATAAAGTATCCATGTATTAATTTTTTAATATAGGAATGTGTTTTTTAAGGATGTACTGGCATTCATGCTTCTTGAAGTTGCTATATCAAACTACTCCTATCCGTTCTAACAGTGAGACCCATGCCCTTGTCAAAGTTACTGTGGTCTTTGGTAGGAAATGTTTCTTTTTCTGGAAGTTAGGTGAGTGGTTGGTTTGGCTTTCTGATTTTGAGATGTTGGTAGCCCAGCGTTTTCCAGTCCACTCTAGACAATTCCTGAAAATTTTGAGCTATGGGATTCTGTCAGGCCTGCTTCCTTCCAACTGTGATGTGTGCGCACGCGCCGACTTATTGGGGGGCCCAACTGTGATTACGTATTCATGATTGTGCTTTTAAAGTTGGCCACACTACATATGATGGTACATTTAAAGTGGGCCCCATTTGTGGAATGATGCCTATGGTGGTTCCTAAAATTGGGCCTTCCAATAAAGAGTGTGCATGATTGGACCTGAAAAGTGGACCTCAGCAATGAAGACTGTATATGATGACCCTTACATTGGATCCATCGGTGATATTTGGGCATATGATGGATGCTAAAAGTTCTGCCCCCTCTTGAAGACTACATATGGCTGGATCTGAGAAACGTGTCCCCATCCACTAAGTAAATGTATGGCAGGCCCTTAAAATGGTTTCCACCCATGGAGACATTCATATATTGGAAAACATGAAAATGTTTGTGATGTTCCAACCTTTGAAGATGTATGTTGGGTCCAACCTGTGGAGATGCATGTATTATCAGACATCTTGTATCAGGACTCCCATACCCATGTCCAAGTTCCATTGGAGGAGTCATTGATGATCATCTGTATGATCCATGCATGCAGGCAGGGTCTTACAACTTACAGGCTTAAGGTTTTTTCTTTTTTTTTTTTTTCTGCGAAGACTCTTTTTTTTCCGGAAAGGTTAGTACCCACACCCAACCCACACAGTCACCCAAGTATCTCACTATCAGTGCTACAGCCAGGTTGTTCTTTTGTAGAGACTCCTAGTTCTAGCTAATTGTAGTTTATGTTCTGGCCTTAACTTTGCCATTTTTGGCAGGTTTTAAAGCTTCCACATGCTTAAGGAGGATGGTAGTTTGGAAGTGGCACTGCTTTGTGGGTTCGTGGAGTGGGCGAGGGCAAAAGCGTCGCGTTTCACCATTCCTTCACTTTTAAGTGGAATCTCTGAACTTCCCATAGTGATTTGTGATGAACAATGTAAATGATGTCTGTTGCATCCTTGTGTCTACAAATTATTTGATATCAGTCTGGTGTGATTCAGGGCTTTCCATAATTGTGATATTTCCATTCTACATACGTGTTCACAGAATCAACTTCAATTACTATTGCAGGTTTCTCTCTAGAGGCTGACTATTGCAACCTTGAGATTGTGGGTCACAGTCACAGTTACCATTAAAATGAAAAAAAAAAATGAACTAGCCTGAGTTGAGTTTATTGCAGCTGTTGCTAATGAAACTTTAAATGAGGAGTTAACTGGGAGCCTGTTTATAACAATCTTCCAGAGAGAGTATTAAGTTTTGATGAGACATTCATTTACCAGATTCTAGCCCAAGGCTTAACCCTACTATTTTGTGCCTTGGCGTGTTATAAGCCAAATTCACTATGCATTGCGCATCACTTGAATGGATCCAACTACAATATTCACTAATAGGGACGGTCATGATTTTCTCTGCTACATCTCTTGGCCAGACAGTCATGTTGGCCTAGGACCACGGTTTGCACCCGGAGGTATGATTTCCCAACAAAAATTCAAAATTTTAAGACTGCATTTTTTTTTTTTTTTTTTTGGTGGGGGGGGGGGGGGGGGTGTTCATTATCTTGTGGAATCCTGTTTAAGAATAAGTAAACCGTAAAAATCCTTCTTCTTTATAGTTGATCTCTTGTGCTTGGATATGAATTAACCTAAATTATGATAATTGAGTTCCAACTTGCAATATTCGGTCCCTTGTTTGGATATGAGCGAATCTAAATTGTGATTAGCAAGTTGCATTAGAATGGATATTTTATCAAGATATTCTTCTTTTATTGTTTTAGGTGATCAAATTGAGTCCAATAATCAATACGAGGTCCTAGCCTTCTAGGATGAGTATATAGAAAGAAAAAGTAAGTGTCCCGAATTCGGTCCCGATTTGGGGACCGAATGACCACGTGGCTTGATATGGACAATGACAGCTTTTGACTTTGGGGGGAGTGGGAGAGAGAGAAAAGGCTTGAAATGGTGCTCCACGTGTGGGTCGGTCCCGAAATCGGAACACCCCAGTCGGGACAAATAGCTGGACTCATATAGAAATGGCAAAACTAATTATATACCGGAAGCTAATGGTAGAGGAATCTGAAATAGCTGACTTTTGGAGTTATTAGCTTCTCCCTTATGCAGCCTTAACACAGATAGTAACTTCATTAACACAGACATCCGGTGTTCACGTGAAATCGCCCTTCTCACGGCAGCCCGAATCATGCTGAGAGCTCTCGGGCATGTTTTGTCATAGAAGGTGGAAGATAGCTGGGCCTGGCAAGGTGCATTTGACACCAAACACAATCAGCCCTTCTATTTGGACAAACTTTTTGGCCAGAATTTGGGACAAACTCCCATGTGGCACAATCCTAGAGGTGCTTTTTCCCCCTCTCTCAAAAGTTGCACCTTTAGGATTGTGCCATATAGGAGTTTGTCCCAAATTCTAGCCAAAAAGTTTGTCCATTTAGACTTTTTGAAACACAATATGGTCACAACAAAACATGCAAGGGATACACAAGTAGCCCTTGTTGGCCTTACTACTAACAGACCCATGTCTCTTTCCTTGTATAACTATCACCCCAAATCCTTATCAATGAAAATCACAAACAAAGCAAGATCAAGTATATATGATGGAAAGTTGGGTTCAGAGACTTCTCATTTTATAGAGAGGAGGGGTGTAGAAGGTCAGATGATAGCTGTTGATTAGTTCATTGTAATCTGAATGGCGCCATAGCCAAAGGGTTGTCGTAGTCATAGACAAACAGCTGGTGAGGCTGCTAATGCCGGTTCAAGCCTTCTTTCATATTGTGGTTTCCTGTAATTTATATATTAGTAGTCTTAGAAGACTTGTGATTAATTTAGTTAATTGGTTATTTAATAGGGATAAACATCATTCTCTAATCATATGATTTGCTAATAGACTTGGTATTTTCTTTATATGATGAGTTTGATCATGAAAAGTGGTCGTTGGGGGAGATTCGGGCAAGTTTCTTCTCACTTCATTCTTTTGTCTGTTTAATTTCTGAGCCAGCTATGATGGATTGGGACATTGATATTGAGTGTGGACTATATTGGTTGCATCCATGTTACTATATATGGTTGGATGATCCACACCATACATCTCGTGCACTTTTGTGAATGGGTAGGGACAAGTGGATTACATGTTGGCAAAACCCCAACTACCACTTTAAATCTGATTATTCTATCTCTTCATTTTTGTGCTTTGAGTTGAATGATTTTACAAGTGCATCATTTTTTGCAACTTAATACAAAGGTAGATGATGCATTGGATTAGTATCAAATTCATATGAGTGCCAAATCACAATCACAAGAATAAATGTGCTTGTGTTAATGAAAGTTAGGCCCGCCGTATGATAATTACCTTTTTTGTTTCCAAAATGATATCCAACTAAGGGTATACAGTCCCATGGTTGATATTAATCAGAACCAACCATACACCATTTGTCTTAATGTGCAAAATACAAGGCATGATAAGGTATGTATAGATAAATATCGAGGAAGGTGAGGCCAAGGTAAAAGCCTCCAAAACATCAGTGTCCTACAAATCTGCATATTATTTTTATAGACATGAGAATAACAATTACCAGTACATGACGTAAGGGACAGATTTTGACCACTTCTATTCGTTGCCATGGCTGGTGAGTCTTTGATGGTTTATCTAGTGGGTCCTACTGAAGATGGGCTGGTGGAGATAGTCATGCAAAGCAATGAATGCGAAAATAGATAAACGGAAGAAGAAAACAATCCAATCATTTGTGGAAATAGGATGGATTAAAATCCAATACGGCCTACTTAGGCATGTGAATCTGGGTGGGCGGCCCGAGCCCGGCACGGAAAAACCCTGCCTGTGGCATGCCTGGGTGACCCGGCAATCCTCCTATGGGCTGTGCTGGGCCAGCGCCTCAAGCCCACGGGCTGCACGGCCTAGCACGCTGGTGAGTAGGTCTAAAAAAGAAAAGGAAGAAGAAGAAGAAGAAGTGAGAAAAGAATAAACTCAAGTCTACAAAAATATAAAAAACTAAAATAAAATCAATTCCACCAAAGAATAAAAGGGTCTACTCAGACCCTTAATTACTAGGAGGGGCATTGGGTCAGGAATTACCGCCACTACCTGGTGGAGTTGAGATGTATCATCTGATCACCATTGGAACCCATTAAATCAACAGTTTGGATCCCACTATTGGTTGAGAACCCTACTTCTCACCTTAGTATCTAAGATTCATAACTTTCATACTGTTATATTTCTAGAGATAGAGGTTTTTCTCTTAGTGCACATTAACTCCTAGGGATAGGGTTTGGCCAAGAGCTCAAGTCCAAGTCCAGGTGAAGTCCAACTTTAGAAAAAAAAAAAAAAAAAAGAAGAAGCGGGCCGCCCACGGGCGGCACTGCCCAGCACGGCATGACTAGGGTCGTGGTGGGCTGACCCTCATGGGAATCAGCACGGCCCGAGCACAAGTGGGCCCAATGGTGAGTGATCAGACCTACTTAAGTGATCATTTGGATAGAGAGGAAGCCGACCATTTCAACATCCAAATCCACTGAGGTCAGTCTTAAATATCCATGAGAGGGCCCTCTCTAAAATCTAAACAAGGTGTGAATGTATCAAAAGTGACTTGTTGCCATCCAAGCAGCAATACCTAGGGGATATTAATTTTGAACAACTTGGATTTCAGAGATGACTCCCTCAAATGGAATTTTAGGGTTGGCGTCTGGCTTTTTTGGGCCATTCCTACCAAAATTTATACGCGTTAATAGAGGCAATATAAATATTTCTCAACAGTACTCCTACTCGGGTGAAACTCGGTCGGCTCACTTTTGGCCATGTTTTCGAACTCGCGATTGGTGGGATCTGATATCATATTAAGTGTCTTTAACTAATCATTCCTCTCAAAATATCACAGTAGTAGAGTAGCATAAATTCTATTTCAATACCCCCCCCCCCCTCAGGTGCTTGAATGAATTGTCCTTCAATAATTTGAGAGAGCTTTTGGAAAGACAGCGTGGGAGGTGAGGAACTCATTTTTTCAAGGGAAAGCTCTTTACCTCCTAAGGCAGAAAGACAGAAAATAAATTTAAAAAAATATATATATATATTCCCCACAACCTTGTATACAAAGTTGCCACCATACTCATTTGGCCCCTGCTTTCTACGAGGCCACTAGTGACATTTAGAACACCTCACATATAATCAACCATGACCCAAAAATACCAATGGTTGGACAATTATGCGCATTAATATTTGGTCCTTTTCCACATTGAATATGTCCAATGTTGTAAAATTCCATTATATTCTTCTTAAAAGTCCATAACAACAATACTTATCACAAATTACTTTCATTATTTTGGGACTTTCCATGAACAAAATTATCATTTATTATATAACTCAACCTCCAACATGAAGACATGAACCACATTGTGTGATTCACCATACTTATTAGTCTACAGCTTTTCAAACCAATCATGACATGATATACACACACTTACAACCAACGAAGCTTAATTTTAATTTAGAGTGGCAACCATCAGTTGGTGACCCTGCAATTCCTCCTTATTTGCCCAGATGAGCCAGTAAGAGGATCAATGTCTCCCATCTTTATCATGGCCAATGCAAAATCCCTGTAGAAAGCGCTTCGATCTTTGCTGTACTCAGTGACAAAGTTGTCTGTGGATCCTCCATTGAAGAGAACTTGGTCTGTTGTGAGTAGGCCCTTCTTCTGAATGAGATTCTTGAAGTAGTTATTATCGAATGAGTTGGGTGTCACCAAATCAAGTGGAGCTAGGTTACTATCTCCATCAGTGAAGGAACACCTACGCCTGCGAGTGCTTGCAAAACCAGCATCTATGTTGGTTTCATTGTAGATACGTGGCCGGAAGGTTATACACTGAGCTTGGCCTATCGTGTGTGAGCCTGTGATGTCAAGGTTTTTTGGCTAAGCATATGAAGAAGAGAACACAAAATGTAGAGAGGCATAGTTCATATAATACAAAGCAGTACAATGAACAGGAATTATGACATCAAATGAAGTAGTCAGAAGTTACATGTGTTTTATTATAGAGTGACAAGGAACATAGATGAGCAGTAAGATTGAAAGAGAACTAATAAAGATAACCTAAATAGATGTGCATATGAGAATTTAAGGTCAAATGAGCTCTAATATAGGATTATTAAAAAGGTGACACTTGAAGGATAAAAGACAGATATAAATGGAACTTGACTTTCTATTATTTGGGTTCTGATTGTTATGGTTGGGTATCCATTTCGCAACTCCCGTTAATTCCTTTTCATTAAATTAAAGAGAGATTATTTGATGTTCACTTTTAAATATTCACATTTGTTTCATCAATTTTAAAAATACAACTATTTAGAATTCCGATTAATTCAATTATTGGAAACAAAGGCCCTAGGGTGTTTTCAGTTCAAGCATTCAAGGAATAATGCTAGGGGGAATTTGGAAAGCCTAAAATTCATCAAATGCCCAACCAATCCAGACTCCTTAGCATTTGGGAATTTGGAATGGGAAAATTTCAAACAAGGCCTTAAGTTTTTGCCTTATTTCAAAAAAGGACACAAATTTTAAAGCTTTTCAAAGTAGTCCATAGTTTTCCTGTAAGTTTCCAATTAAGGACATCCGGCCATTTAAATGAATTCTTTGGAGACTTTTCCCCTCAATATTTTGATAATACGCAAATTACCCATCATTTAAAGCCATGACATAGTTTTGGCGGCCACTATATGTAGTCGATCGCTATGGGAACACTGGTTATTCTTGATCACTGTGAGGATGCTGGTGAAGGAAATGATGAGAATATCGAGGAAGTAAATAAGAGTTTTATTTCAATGAAGGGTAATTTGGATATTTTTGAGAAATCGGAAAAAAATTGCCGAAAAATAGCTTTAAATGGATGGATGTTCACCGTGAGGATGCCGGTGAAGGAAATGATGAGAATATCGAGGAAGTAAATAAGAGTTTTATTTCAATGAAGGGTAATTTGGATATTTTTGAGAAATCGGAAAAAAATTGCCGGAAAATAGCTTTAAATGGATGGATGTTTTTAATTAAAAACTTCCTGAAAGACTTAGGGACTAATTCGAAAAGCTTTGAAACTTGTGTCCTTTTTTGAAATAAGGTAAAAACTTATTCATTTCAAAAAAATATCTAACCTTTCAAAAAAATATTCCTTTAAAAAAAAAAGTATTTCCTTTAAAAAGAAATACCTAACCTTAGATTATTCTTGCAAACTAACAAGGTTTTTTTATGTATCCCTTGGAAAATTCAAATTTTAGACAACCCAAATTCCTTAGAAACTCCAGCAATAAAACTGGCCCAAAGAGAACTCACTGGGACTTGGGTTAAACTTCTCCATTTAAATTGTCTTGATTTTTTAATGGCCTATCAAAGGTGGGGCTTCCATTGATATGAAAAGGCAAAGTAAGTAAAAGAGAAATCACTAAAAGGAAATTATGAAATGGCTGAAGAGGAGGACTGCATGGATCAAATGAGAAGATCTTTATACCTGAAAGTGCAACCATCTCTTTTGAGTTGAGACCCTTGCTTCTGAACAAGGAAATGAGGTCGTCAAGGTCATCTGTCGCTCGGGGAAGGTTACTTTCAGCTAAGCTTTGGCTTCCAGACATGGAGTCCCTCCTTCCCAGCTTTACTGTCCATGTTGGCCCACCTACCTGGTTTTGTAAAAATATCCAACCATCAATGCATATTATACACAGTCTACATCATTATTTATACCTTCTACTGCTATAGTGTAGATTTATTTTTGTCAAGTGTGGGTTGGGTTGGCTTGTTGGACCAGGAATTGCCACATACTAGACGAAGTCCTTGTATGCATCGAGTTCCAAGCCCACCAAAGCCCATTAAAAAGCCCATTGAAGAAGGCAAACAATCTTCACACTCAAAGGATGCAGTCAATACTCACAGCAACAGATGCATCGCGCGCAACCACGGCGAGGAGGTCGGCACATGAAACAACTCCGGGACAGACATCTTCCACCTTAGACTTCACACTGTCAATGACTTCAAAGCCCCTCAATGAACCCAGATTCTGGAATGCACTCTTCTCTCCCAGGGACGAAGAAGTGTCATCAAGTAACACTGATGCATCGCATCCCTGGACAAAGCAGTCATGAAAATGAAGGCGCATGAGCGACGCCGCCATTCGGCGTTCACGAGAGACCGCCGTTCTTACAGCAGTTTGAATCGTGCCGAGCGCACTCGAGCATGTTTTGTCATAGAAGGTGGAGGATAGCTGGGCCTGGCAAGGCCCATTTGACACCAAACACAACATGGTCACAACAAAACATGCAAGGGATACACAGGTAGCCCTTGTTAGCCTCAGTACTATTAAACCCATGTCCCTTTCCTTGTATGACTCTTACCCCAATCAATGCAAATTACAAACAACAGCAACTAAGATGGAAGGAGAAGTGCAGAGAGTTGAACATATATAGACAAAAAGGATGTGGGGGTCTTGCTTAGAGACAAAAGAGTTGTCATGGGTCATGCCAAAACAGCTGGTGGCTGCAGTTGCCGGTTCAAGCCTTCTTTTCATGGGGGTAGGAATAAATATATGTGTTCATATATTAGTAGTCTCAGAAGACTTGTGATGTGAGTAGGAATAAAAAGCAGTTTATTTTAGGTTTTTTTTTTCTTTTTTTTTTTTTTTGATCGGTAACTGAAACTTTCATTAAGAGAATGAGAGAATACAAAAAGACAAACAACAATGAAGCAAGAACACAAGAAAAGAAAGAGAAAAGAAAATCAAACTAAAAGGTACAAGAGCATTGTACCCCACCCAACAAAATTACATAATAAAACCCTCTCAAGGATAACTTCTCTCCACTCCTTGCTTGGCTAAAGCAGCAGCCATATTGTTGGTTGTTCTAATCTCGTGATGAAAGACAACATTAATGGTAGTAGTGAAAGATCGAATTTCATTAAATAGGAATTGAAATTTCCAAGCAGTTTATTTTAGTTGATTGGTTCTTTAATGGGATACTGTTATTTCATTCTCTTATCATATGGTGTGCTAAAAGAAATGGTAATGAATTCCTCAAATAATTAGTTTAGTCCTAAGTACTAAGTAGTGGTTGTTGGAGAGTCAGACAAACTTCACTTTACAACAATTTCCCCTAAAAAAAGGAAAAAGAAAAGAAAAACTCTAAACAATTTCTAGTTTTGGTCAGTGCTTGAGCAATGTCAATTAATTGCTTGGCTCATCTAGGATTCACAATGGGTTGCGGGTAGACCCATAGTTACCCCCACGCACGCTATCTTTGCACCTATACTCAACCCACCTCGTGACGTGTTTAGGTTATATGTTGTAGGTCAGGAGGGATTTAATTTGAGTTATCTTGAATAAAAGAAATATTAAATATATTACAAACTTTTCTTTATAATTTTAATTAATAAATAGGCCATAGTGGGTAAAGTGGTTGCTTTTTAATTTTGAAATGAAATTTCTCTTTTACAAAAAAAAAAAAAAAATCAATGCATGCCAATTGTGGAGCAGGGCATGATTAGAACTTCTTATTTTTATACAGCTAAAAGTTTTTTATGGACTTTCAATTTACAAATCTTTTATTCTGATAATGCCATGATTCTCCAATACTATCTTTAATTTTAATGACATTTGATAATAATAAAAAAAACATGATATTTCAAAATTCCGTTGAGCTGAAATCAAGAAGTTGCGATACTTTCAAATGTATGGCTGACTTTTATGACATTGATAATAACTATGACATGGCTGCTACCAACTGTAGATCTGTCTTAATGTGCAGAATACAAAGCATAATCAGTTATTGTTAGACACTAAAGAAGATGAGTTAAGAAGCTTTCTCAATGTGTCCAAGAGCCTGGCCCACCAGCCACATGTTTCATCTTATCTTAAATAATGCTCACGTTCAATCACGGGGCTAATTTTGATCACGTCTCTTCATTGATCAACCCATGTCAGCTTCATGTTTTGATGAATCTTGACGGTTTATCAACTGGGTCCCACTGTCAATGGCCCCCGGGGTACTTTGGCTTTTCCGAGGGTCTGTGTCTTAAAAAGACAGAGAATGGTACACATGATTTTCTTAGCATATATCCCCAGCTGAGAAGTGGCCTTTAATCCAATGGCCATAAGACCTAATCCATGTACGGTGGGGATGAGCCGAACACAAGTTCATCTACAGAAATGAAAGGCTAGGATTTGGAAAGAAAGAAAAAAAGGTATTTGATTGAACTAGAATAGATCGGGTGGTTAAAAATGAAGATTAAAAGTGAGTTTCAAAAAAATGAATATCAAATGACATTTTCTTTTAAGATCGATTTGTTTGCATTAAAATGCATATGAATTAATTTATGCCATAAGCAGATAAAAGGAAGACAATAAGTCAATTTTCAAAAATGAGCATCGAATAATATTTCCTTCAACGAAAATAATATCAAAGAAAGATTGGAAATGAATATTCAGACATCACTCATAGCTATTCATTTTCCACCTTTCTTTATTCTATTGCAATAGAAAGAAAGATTATTTAATGCTCAATTTTGAAAATTCATTCTTGTGGTGGCATAAATACTATGTATTGGATTCCTATGTATTCTAATGCAAACAATAGGCCCTTCGGGAGATAAAATTAAATGAATATGCCATTTAATACTCATTTTTTGAAATTCACTTTTGATCTTAATTTTTAAACACCTATGTATTCAATTCCTATGTATTTTAATGCAAACAAACGGGGAAAGAATAAAACCAGTGAGTGCCCATCATCGAGTTATTCCTAAATCGTCTGATCTAATTACTTGGATGATCGACCATTTGAAAACATTCATCATACTCCATAGTAGGATCCGGACTCAAAAACTGAGTAAATTGTATGTTGGCAAACCTGAAAATCCAGAAACAAACTTGATTGATTCCCGCCTTCTGTTGCTCAATGGCACGACCTCAGAATCTCACAAGTGACAATAATAGTCTCAGCCTTCCTAGTCTGTTTCAAATAATCACAATATTGTCCGACATAATGGAGGAAGAAGATGAACAATTGGAACAACTTGTTGCCTGCAATTTACAGCATGCAAGAAGAAGGGAGGAGAGGAATGGAAGCTGGTGCGGCTGCATCGCTAATCGAGCTGACGGTCGATGAGATCATAGAGGAGTATGTGTGGGTTCTCAGCTCCTTCAAGTCTTCATGATCTCTTTTGCATTGACATGTTGGCTGCTGCTGCTGCTGCTTTGTGTTCTGGTGTTTCTTCTTCTTGTTCTTTGTCGATGTTCAAATTGGAGCCAGGAACATGAGTGTGGGAGGGAGGAGAGGAGAGCTCCACAGTAGCTAAGTGGGGGCTTGTCTGCGGCCACGGTTTTGAGCTGTAATCCCTGCCTCCATGTTCTTCCTCGGTTCCATTGTAGGCAGGTTTCCTTCTTGGAAATTGAGTAAAAGATAGAAGGTATTTTGGTCATCGAAATTATGAGCTACGCAGTCTAAATCCACTTGGGTTTAGCCCGAGGCAAAGTGGCAGGTGTTAACTACTGCAACCTTAGCCAAGTGGTCAGGACCACGGTTCCTCCCTCTTCCTGAGTTAGAGGTCTTGGTATCGACCCCGGTTCCCCCTTCTTCATGAATCAAAGGTTGAATCCACTAGTGCTACCACCTTAGGGCCACAAGGGTGCTTACCCGGCCTCTCTCTGGGCCCGGCGGGATTAGTCCAACCCTTTGGAACCTTCCAATAGCGAGAAAAAAAAAAAAAAAAAAACTACTACAACCTTGAGGTTGTGGGTTGGAGTCATTACCAATCAAATACCCACACACAAAAACACACTTAATAATAATAATTACAAAATTCATGTGTATTTATCATATAGATCAAACAAGTCGAACAAAGCTTGAGCTCAAGTCGCGTACTTACCTAGCCAGGCTGAGCCAATCAGTTTCTAGCTTAAGTTCAGCTTGCACGTTAAGCAAGCAGGCTCAAGCTTCGCTTGATTAGCACAAGAGCCAGCTGTAGCCAAGCCTAGTCAAGCTAAGCTTAGCTGGCTCCACTCAATGACATCTCTAATCTTAACCCAAAGGGTTGAAAATGTTCCCCGATTAAGATGCAGAAGTGAAAAGGATCTACCTGAAACCTCAACTTCAATTACCTAACCAAAGGAAAAGTGGGAGGGCTCCAGGAAAGGAAAAAAAAAATAGTAGTTGGGTTAGAACTGCGACCTATAGTCTCCCATATCAAGAAAAAAAAAGATGATCATGTCCCTCCTCCCCGTCATTGAGTTAGATTCGAGACATACTTTCTGATTCAAGACATATTTTCTTAGTATTGCAAGTTCAAACACCAATGACATGAGTTATATTCCATTCTATGCACTGTAAGAGGTAAAGAAGATTCCAAAACTTGAGATATTTTAACTTGGAATAGATTGTCCCATAAACACAGGTTGTATAGACTAATCAAGTGTAAAAACTAGTTGCCAAAACGAAAAATATACAAATAAATAGATGCTTTGATTGCTTTGTCTATTATAGCTATGTCTACTTGTACAATAGAGGACCAGATCTTGACACTGCAAACCTTGGTAACGGGCTTGGGCCCAGGGTCCCAGAATTTGAGCCCTCAGCGAATTTCACTTTCCGGCTTGAGCTGTAATCCAATGGCCCTGAACGGCGAACATTTCGGTGTTTGTTGTCACCAGCTCGAAGGTTCAGATTATCAGCATCATAAAGTTGCTCCTGGCTCCTAGTTGACTTAAAATAACCAGATTCATTTGACTGTGGTGTTGTATCACCCCGAAATTGCCTAGCAGTTGGAGATGCATGCGCCAAAGATATGGCAGGTGATTGTCGGGGTGATGGACTCAGTAATGCCAGAGATGAAGACGGTGAATTCGCATAATACTGGCGATATATGGAGCGGAGAATGGCATAAGGAACATGTAATTCGAGTGTACTTCTTGCAAGGTAAGGGGAGAACTCGCACAGCTGGTCAAGGAATATCAGCTTTGCTACAAGAGGAGACCTGCTTGAGCAAAAGGGTTATAAGAAGGTCGTTTAGAATTTGATATTCTTCAACCTACAGGTAAAGCGATATCTTCTGGATAAGGCACCCTTTATTTTTCACATGGCAGTTCTTGATTCACCCAATTAAGATTGTATAGAAGCATCCTTAAAACAATTTTTTAATAAGGAAGAGAATTTTCAAATGCCAGAACATGGTGAGGAAAATAACAGAAGGAACCATACAAACTGGCTTTCATTCAATACCAAGGGACTAAATTAAGTTGGGAAGTGTGAGACTTCCATGGGTGCAAAGAGGCGACATTATTATTGACAGATTGGCTTGGGTGGGTCAGATAGGGAGAATATATGTATCTGGATACTTCAGTGTAGTCTCAGCTCTAGCAGCTAACCTATCGTATCTAATTTGTACATTCTGATTTATAACTTATAAAATTACAGTTATCAGAAGGTAAAGAAATGGTATGAAAGCCTATCCACTTGTAGCTGAAGTGGTAAGGCATCTCCCTATCCACAGATGCAACCAGGGTCGATCCCTGGGTCTACTGGATAGGGATTTGGGTAGTATGAGTGTGTGGGATTGAAAGTACGTACCAGAGGGGGAAAAAAGGATGAATACCTGTTATTCTCGCTCCATCCATCTAGTATAATTGCAGCAGAACATTTAATGAACAGTTGCATTGCTGACTTTATATTTGCTTTAACCGATACAATATTGTGTATTTCAGGCTCTGACATCTCGCCAGCATGCCCATTTGAAGAAGACTGCTTCTGTTGTTTTTCTCTTTCCAATCTGACAAACTCACTTGCTGCAATCACAGCATTGATGCACCTGCAACAGGATAAACAGTAATGATACCACTATTCTTTGTAAAGAGTTACAGTGGATTTATTTGTAATTTTGGGAAATTATTGACTGTTTCGTGAATAAGAAAATACTTGGGATTTTTTAAAATCTATATTAAAACTATAATAAAGCATATAGTGGAGGTGTCGCCCAGCCCCCATATTGATCGTGTGGCTCATCTCTCCTCTTAGTAATCTTCTAATAATAACTCTAGTGTCGTTTTTTTTTTTTTTTTTTTTTTTTTTTTTTTCACCTTTGGGTAAAATTTTGTACTCAGACATGGTACTGCAAAACAGCTTTCTAGATTCTTCTCAATGCTTGCCATGCAATGGGAGGCTGTTTGTATATTCTTCTATGCCCATACATCCATAAATCTAACCTTTAAATAGTGAGCAAGATCGAAGCAATCCACCAATGGGCCTCATAAGAATGTCCCCATACCAAAAGGGCAAGAATGTTCCCTTGCCAAAAATTGGCCATTCCATTCATCAGTGGGGCCTCATAAAGAATGCACCTGATAAAAAATGGCCTCATTTATTATTCATAAATGTGAACTGCTAGTGAACTTTAATTTCTGGTAAATCACGCCCCATCTGACAAGTGCATGAGCTTGATTTGTTTGGGTCAGGGGACATCCATGATGGGACTCAACCATGACATTGGATCACAGACACATGCCCACCTAGCCTCATGTAGGGTCCACGAGCAGCAACCAATTTCAAACCACAGACTAAATACAAGACGTAAACATTGATGCTATTGTCATTCTTAACGTTTCTTTACAGCAGTTTTGCTCACTCTATTTCAATTTCATATTTGTTATTGCTTGATAATGACAGATCTTACATGGAACTTCTTCATAATGTATTTTGCTTTGTTAGGCTTAATTGTTGGAATCAATGGCAAAAGGTGCAATGTGACTTAAGAGACGTTCCCCCTTTGCTCCAACCAGCAATAATACAGGTTGGACCCACCTGTTGGAAATTGTTTCCTTTCATTTTTTGGGCCTCATCATGTCAGGAGCCCTAGTGGGAAATATCTTGCACATGCTAATCTTAGTTATCTCATTGTAGTCATGCAGACTGAAAATTACAGCCCACTGTCTGCATCCATAGTGGAAGACGTTGGGTTACTTGTATTTATTATCCTTATGAAAACAACAACATTAACAGCTAGGTTCACTTGAAGGTTGCACCAACATGCATATTTTGCAGGCCTTGCAAATGAATTGATCAAAGATCAGATATTTGGCCTGAAAATAATCCTAGATACATTGGATTCCAAATCATGATTGCATGGTAAGCAACTACAATGCCACATTATTTTAACTTCATAATGGAAGGACAAGCTTATAATTCTTACCTTGCCAAACAGTGGATATTGTTGTTGAAGCCACCAGTGTCAACATTGAAAGCAGCTGTAATCCATATATTTGATATCATGAATGTAGCACACAGGTATGGAAGCAAGCTCCATGAACCATCACTGGCACCCCCTACTTCTGCCAGGATCGAACGCACCCATTCAGTGTCGTGTTCTCCAACCACCCCGACACTACTTGCCACCCTCCTCAACCTCCTAATTTCCTCCTTTTCTGGTATTTCATCGGGCAATTGCTTTGCTACACCAGCTAATAGAGAGAACACCAGTGGTGCATTTTCTTCCAGCACGACACCAGCAGCCTCTGCTAAAATAAGACCAAAATCAAGAGCTTGACCTGCCTGAATGCAAAACCCAACCAATGTTTCCATGTCCACGATCTGCTTGAGATTTGCCTCTCGTTCTATCTGGTCACCAGATTGCATACTTCCTACGATTCCCTCAAGTGCCTCATGGTTTGACCGTAGAGCTGTGTCGATGCAGTTCAGCAGGGCAGCTGTGTGTTCCCTCATCATTTTGTCCAGTCTGTCGACTCCATAGCCCCCAAAGATACGCACAAAGGCTTTCATTTCTCGGACATCCGTGACTGACTCTGCAAAATACCCTCCAACAGGCCTCGCACTTCTGAAGCATTTGTGAATTGGAGCAAACAGTATCCCTGCACCAGATGCATCTTTGACTATGTTTTCAATGTACCAGTTGCAAACGATTTCGATGGCAGATCCAGTATTTTGGTCTGCTGGTTTCTCAAAGGAATGTAGGGAAGATACTGGACCAGAGAAGGCCTCTGCTAGTAAGGCTTCCCGGATGCCTTGTGTGAGGTCCATACTAATGTGCTGCTCAGCCAGGTGGACTATGCCGATATGTCGGCGGATCAACGATTCCAAAACAGAAGGACGCTGAAGATCATTATCAGTTTTCAGGACTGCAAGGAGTCTCCTCCTGAAGTTTCCAAGGATGCAGTCTCTCATGTACTGCAGAGGAATGAGAGATATATCATGCTTCAAAATATTCCTTTCTAGTTAGATCGTGGATCAATTTATCCTCTAAACAACTCATACATCAAATGATACAAGTAAGTTAACAGAAGAATAATTGAATGGATTACTAAGAAGTCAGTTGTCAATTTAAATTTTTTGGAGAACAAAGAAAATAAAAAAAAAAAAAAAAAAAAAAAAAAAAAAAAAAAAAAAAAAACTGCGCTTCCAATAACTACATTAAAAACCCCTGAAACTTATTTATTAACAAATAAGTCCTATTCCCTAACTCATAACAGGATCGTGTGGTCTCAAGTACACAACAGTTTCCAATTCTGCATTCTGCTTCTTCCTCTTTATTGACATGGTATCAGAGCTATGCTTACTCTCTGGGTACATCCTCTTACCAGCATGTAAGAGGGTACAGAATCAGATTATCTTCTGATGAAGGACAGCTCTCCTATGAAAAAAAGTGATTTGAAGTTGCTGTTACACAACTTCCTGCGCATGTTGTGCCATCAGCAAGTTCTGAGATTGTGCCTGTTTGAAGACCTCTGAAACAAAGGGATGCTTTCATTCGTCTCATGGGAGTTTGGAAGAAAACCTCGTGTTTACTGTTTTCTTTCGTCAGGGGAAGGATCCCTACTTTTGCCACACAAGGGACTGCCACTTTCACTTTCTATTCAGAACATCTGTGCCTCTGCATTTATTTTTTTTGATAACTGGTTTGGATTTGATCTGTATTTTTTTTTAGATCTGCATTTTGATAACCGATCTGGATTGGATATGTTTTCTACATACTTCTGACTTGCTTTCCTTTGATGATCGTGTCTTCTCTGTTTGATTGGATCTGCACATAGCTAACCTGATGGTGAATCTGTGGTGCGCATGACTAGCTCATCTATGCATACGCACCACATACACATCTGTGCTCTTCTGGAATTTCTGGGGACTGTTCACCGTAGATCACCAAAGCGTCGATGTGTGATTACTTATGAAGGGCCACACCACAGTAGCTGATTCTGGAATTTCAGGATGGTGCATTGATGAATATGTTCTCCAACAAAATGAATAATATGTCACCAACCAGACTCTCCCTTTGACTGTGATAGCAAGACGGCTCAACATGTCGCCCACAAATACAATGATGTTTTTCATGAGCGAGCCAAACACCTTGAGATTGATTGTCATTTTGTTGGAGAATATATTCATCAATGCACCATCCTCTGGCCTATTTCATCTGCTGAGCAGCTTGCTGATTTCTTCACCAAATCCCATTCCGTTCAATGATCCAAGCATCCTCATCTGCTGAGCAGCTTGCTGATTTCTTCACCAAATCCCATTCGGTTCAATGATCCAAGCATCTTCTGTACAAACTCTCCATGTTCTCCTTATCCCATTGTGAGCTTGATGGGGGCTGTGAAGACACATAAAGGGACCTTGATCTTGATGGGCATTGGGTCCCATTGCAAGAAGCAAATGGGCTTATGTAAGTGTTTGTGCATATCCTTAAGGATAAGTTGTAGATATTTATAGGATTATCCCTATCCCCGTTGTTATAATCTTTCTTAAGTAAGCTTATTAAGCCCAACTGTATATATATATATATATATAGGAAGGATCGTGTGGTCTCAAGAACACAAGGACAATTTCAACTCTGCATCCTTCTATTTCCTCCTTATCTACACTCAAGTCCACTGTTTACCTAGGAGCCAAGCTGATTGGCACTCCACTTGAAGTTAATGAGAGTAATTGTGTAAAGAAGAGTCTCTATGGGCCGCAGCTGAATGGGCCACAAGCCCAAAAGTCTAGTGGATTACTTATGGGCCTAGAATCTGGATTAGTCCTACTGTTACCTTGACCTTTACAACAGACTTGGGTTGGCTCGTCTGACCCATGGGCCCAGATTCCAGGCCCATAATGATCAACTAGATCATTGTGCTTATGGCCAAGTAGGCTCAAGGCTCAAGGCTCAAAACCCAAGCGCATGCTACTCTATTCTTTACATGTTTGGCAAGAGGTGTTCCACTAGATAACCCAAGGGTTTATAAGAAAATTGTAGACAAACCCAATTGGCTTCACTTGTTTGAATCTTCTCATGCAATTAAGTATGGTCAATTAATTCATGCATGCTCTTGGATATCACATTAAGTGATGGAAGTGGATTTCTTGCTATGCTAAGGGTTCTCTTCTTTATGCAAATCATGGTGATAAAAACTTTCCTGGATAATCAAATATTGCTTGGCTTAGATCTTCAGATAATCGGCATGCACAGGTTTTTTTTTTTTTTAATGTTAATTTGTTGGTAGGAACATGGTGAATTGGAAGACTAAGAAGCAGTCTTAACATATCTGGCTCTAGTGTAGAAGCAAATATAGCCATAGGGGCACATCAATGATTGTGGTTTAAACAGTTCTTGGAGTCAGAATTTCCCCATTCAGTTACCCATATAGATGCATTGTGATAATCAAGCAGTTATTCTCATGGCATCTAATCCAGTTTTCCATGAGCAGATGAAACCTATCAAGGTAGATTGTCGTTCACATGAGAGGTTACCAAATATTAGATAATGAGTACCCCAGTGACCTCAAATAATCAAACTTGCAGACTTGATGACAGAGACTTAACCAGAACATTAGTTGCAGAGTGAGTTAACAAGCTGGGCATGATCAACATCGAATCACCAACTTAAGGGGAAGTGTTGGAGAATGCTTTCAAAAGGGGTTCATACTTATAACATAATTGACTTCTTGTTTTTCGCCCCTTGACCCCTCACCTAAGTGGACAGTATTACAATTTCATCACAAGGCTCTTCAACCCTGATAAGAGAGTGCCTCTACATGATGTAACAGAGTGATAGAGAAACACATATTATAGGAATAAAATATTTTAAAAGAGCCATTTTAGGTTTATGGCAGGTAGGTCTACTACAAAACTCATATTTTTACATTTGGACGACAAGTGGAAAAGCTTATTGGGAAGAGGAAAAACATACATACGGTTTTCATTACACAACTCATGGAAAAGTTTAGGCAACTCATGGATTGTTATTATTTGGACAAACTCATAGGCCACACTGCCCTAGCCTGACTTCTGTGTGATCAGCTAATATGAAAATCTATACATTAAATAAGAAAATTAGGATTAATGACAGAGGAAGCCAAGAGTAGATGAAGTTCACCTCTCGTAGAACAAAGACATGATTCAGAACACATATTGGTTCCATATCGTTTAAAACTGAGCACAAATTTGTCAGCCTTTGCATGGCAGCCTCTAACCTGTAGTGCATAATTATCAGAAACATCTCCATCTTTTCCTTTA
This sequence comes from Umbellularia californica, assembly GCA_028538565.1. Taxonomy (NCBI): domain Eukaryota; kingdom Viridiplantae; phylum Streptophyta; class Magnoliopsida; order Laurales; family Lauraceae; genus Umbellularia; species Umbellularia californica. Next base: position 13,159,855 of record JAPQWN010000008.1, on the reverse strand, counting down.
CAAAAAAAAACCCTGAAAACTTCCAATATCAAACTAACAAAACTTATTTCTACCAAAAAAAAAAAAAAAAAAACCTTACATTTTCACAGAATTACTGTTTTCAGGGTAGCTTTCATGACCTGGAAGTAGCATACCAGAGATGCCTTTTGGAGATTTTGCTGGAGCAGAGAATTTGGTGGCATGATTCATTCGTATGGCAGCTTGCTCTGGAAGAAGCTGAAAAATTCGTTTGGAGTTATTCCCACAATTGTTGACTCAATGAGTAGTTAGTTTTTCATCATCAGAATGAATTAAAAACTGACGAACCTGGTTTTCCAAAGAGCCAAATCCACCTTCAGAGTCCAGAATATTAATTAGGCCTTCCAATCCACCCATGATGGATTCAATGAGAGACTCGACATATAAAACTGCATCACGCCCTATTTTTGTCACCTAGAATCACAAAAAAGGTGGATTTTCCAATTATGCTTTACTGTATTAAAGATCTTAGAAGCAGAAGCTCTGATGATTAATTAATTTAGACACATAAAAGAACAACATTTTTTCCCTTTTTTTTTTCTTCGAAGAAAAAGGAAAAACCCTACTGATAAAAAAATAGGTTATTTATCATAAAACTAATGACCCAGTGCCGACTTCTCCCCCTTCATTCTTCTCTTTGCTTTTCTCATTTTCTTCCTAATCCCTCTCTGTGGCACAACACTGAATAATAATTATCAGTGGAAGCCCCCTTAGTGCATGTTCAGAGGGAGTTTAACAAAGATGCAGGTTGGTCTTGATAAAGCGGGCCAAAAAGAAGTTGGAAATCATTAAACAGTTTTTTTTTTGTAATTTTTCCTCTCAGAGGGAGGAGTTTACAATACATTGAAAACTATAGTGGTTTCTTTAAATTCAACAAAATAATGTTATCTTTAGTATAAGTACAATATGATGCCGGTCGCCCAACCCTAAGTTGGATAACCAGCAATAGATTCTTCCTCTTTTCTATTTCTTTCTCCACTTCTCCATTTTTTCTTTTTCTTTTCTTTTTTTTTTTTTTTTTTTTTTCATATTTTCCAGTTCATCTACATTGGAACAGAAAATCTACTGTAGTTCAATCATCTGAAAGGTTCAAGCAGCCATGCGAAACACAATACCCAAATCATAATAGTGCGGAAATTGTGTCCACAACCTCGATGGATCAGTCACCATCTGCAAATATGTAGTGTGTTTCATATCTTCTCCACGTTCAATAATTATTTACATTGTCATTTGTCATCAGCAAAAGCAAATCTTGTTATCCTTGGAAAATAAAAAGAATAATCAACCATCTTGTGACAGGCATCAGTTTATATTGATCGAATTTTTTTTATTTGGTTTTGAGAGCTTCATCTGGAAGGGCAAAATGAAAATGGAACTGAATGTGATACCTCTTCTGGAACAATTATAGAAGCACACTCTGGAAAACTACTAGCAACTCCAAGCCATGCACAGCAATGTTGCGGACGTCCTTCTGGCCCAAACATGGTGTTCCTGAAAACCTGATTCGAAGATCTCAACATTGTAGTTACATAGAAAGATAACGCTAAATGGGAAGAATTAACAGCATATTTGGATGAAAATGTACAAAATGACATCATTGAAAGCAATTATGCATGCGGCCTAGAAACTCAAAGAAGCAGAAATGGAGATCTTACTGTTGTTAGATGGTGGTGATAGAAATATAGTTTCTTAAGGCTGCCATGTTTTGATAGCTGAGATTCAAGCTCATCCACACATCTGCAAGGTAAAATTTCAAAAATGTCAAGGTGTATTTTGTGCATATCCATGTGAATTTCAAAAGTGTGTGTATATGTGCAGGTGAGCCCTATTAATCGCCTTTCATTGTGACTGGTTATCCCTTTTATAACTCAATGTGGAAAACTCACAGCAATCGGTTTCCATCAATTGGGGAAGATGCTGTAAATTATAATTAATCATAATAAATAAAATCAAGAAAATATCCGGTCATCTCCTATGGCTAATGGTACATTAAAGGTCCATTGAAATGTGTATCTCTCAGAAGCTGTATGGTATTCCTCATACCATCCAATTGTTTTGATATCCCCTGCTCAAATTGATGTCAGGGAGTCAACAGGCATTAATTTGCGCATGAAGAGTTAAGAAGGTAGATTTAGGGAAAAGTATGGTTTTCTCTACTAAGGACCAAAAACGGTCAAACATAGGTAAGTATAAGAAAAGGAAAGAAAGAGAATAGTCGTTCACTAGGGTTGTGCGACCACCTTTGTTTATATTATTTCTGCAGTTTTGACAAATCACCAAAAAAAAAAAAAAAAAACACTTATGACTTCTCATACTCATAATTACATCAGGGTAACCTTATATAATGTAAATTACTTATAACACCACCCCCCACCCCCCCTCTCTCTCGTCCTCTGAAGCCGGTGCATATTTATTCACCATGCCAAGTTTGGTCAAAATATTACTCAATTTATTCCTACTAACTGCTTCAGTAAAAAAGTCTGCAGTTTAATCATCTGTATTGCACCACATCCTTTTTTTTTAACTCTTCTCTGATGAAATGCCAATCAACTTCCACATGCTTAGTTTTCTCATGGTATTATGGATTTTTCGCAAGTTTGATTGCAGATGTGCTGTTCGAAAATAGAGTCATAGAACCATTTTACTTGAATCCCTACTCCAACAGTCAGTGTGCTTGAATCCCCAACTCCAACAATACTCTCAGCCAAGGCAATTCACAACACCCTTAGGCCATGGCCCTGTATTCAACTTCTGCATTTAACTTTGCAGTAACAATTTGTTTTATACTCTTCCAGAAGACAAGATTCCCTCCAGGCTCCAACCATGGTACAACATCCTGTAGTAGATCTTCTATCAGTATTCAGTCATGAATCCAACCCGATCTACATCAGTGTAAGCTTCTGCTTTTGCATGCCTATTTTATTTATATAAAGTTCCTTGACCTGTCAACCCTATAAGATATTTGAGAATTCTATGAACTGCAGCCAAATGACCTGTTCTGGGCGCATGTATGAACTGACTAACCAAGAGACGGCATAAGATATGTCGGGCCTGGTAATGGTTAGATCAACTTCCCCACCAACCTCCGATTCATAACCTCTGATTCATCCTTTTGTCATGAAGAAATACTCCACTTTCCAAGTGTAGGCTGTGGTTTTGTTTAATTGGAGCATCTGCTGGTTTTGCACCTAGCTTCCTTGTTTCTTAGATAAGATCAAGAGCACATTTTCTCTGTGAGATAACAATCTCATCCTGTGACCTTTGCTACTTCAGCTCCTAGAAAGTATTTCGGCAATCCAAGGTCTTTGATTTCAAATTTTGTCCTCAAAGAAGCTCTTAAGTTATATGATCCCATCATCATTATTTCTTGTGACGACAATGTCATCAGCATACACAACTAGTATGACCACCGTCATATTATTTTTTTCTTTACAAACACAGTGTGGTCTACATAACACCACATGAACCCATATTTGATCACTGTTTTTACTGAGTCTATCAAACCAATGAGAGCTTTTCTTCTCATAGAGTACACATGCAGCGGTTCCTTTGGCGCCTCTGCTGTTTTGCTTGTATCAACTCTCAAGAGTCTGTCTGAGATTCTTGGTCTGTCTCATTAGTTGGCTCTTGATACGATGGTGGAGATATGGACTGAAGAAGAGGCACATACTCCCCCTCACCTTCTTCATGTACTAATTCCTTGCTGACAAGAAGGAATAACTTCATGAGATGTGATGTCCATCATAATGAATTTGCGACCATTTTTCCAAGGAAGATAACACTTGTATCTTTTCCGGGAACTAGTCTGTCAAGAAACATAAGTGCTCCGTTCCTCCCAAATCACCTTCTCTTCAATCCTAGAAGCTGTCGATGGTACACACTTAAAGAAAAAAAAAAAAAGAAATTTTTTAAAGAAATCTTGGAAATCTATCACAATCATCGTTACAATTGTTTCACTAATTAATAGATACTAGTTGGACTAATTTGGAGTTTAAGGGGAAAAAAGGTCAGCTTTCTAACAGTTTCCCAAGACCGTCCCATCCAGATGAACCTGGATGTTTCTGTCTTATGTGCCTACATGGCCCACCTATTGTGATGGTGGGCCCTGCCTTGCGGTATTCTGTTTTGTTCAAAAAGTCCCTGAAATTGCAATTCGCAGTACATTTGGGGGTTGTTTGGGTCCCTAAACACATTGGAGCCTCTCAAACATGGGTTTGGACCCCTTGAGCTCGATCATAAGCCTCCATGTAGGCAAATTATATGATTTTCGAGCTAATGATGGCCATCTGCATCAAGGCATCATCTGTGACTATAGCACACGCCAATTCTATGAAGTCTGTCCAAAAATTTATGAACCTGAATAGTAGTCCTGAATGGTTTTATTATCTTCAGAATGCCTGTATTCAAGTTGAAATCATTGAGCTATGTTCTCCTGATTAAAAATCTGCTGCAGAGAGTCCCACATGCCCTTAACAGTTTTGTAATGGACTAAGATTAAGAACAATGGATGGTTCAACAAAACCTAGAATCCAACTTAAAACTCAGGAAGTGTTGGTTTCCTTTGGGGACATTTAGTTGGATCAATAGGTTTGGACACTTCAGCATTTTCCCATCAACATACCCCCACAATTCTTTTCCTTCTACAAACATCCAAAACTGGAATTCCAAAGCCAAGTAATTTTTTTCCATTAAACCAAATTTGAAATAAATCAGATTTCTCCATATATGCGAATGTAAATAAACTAAGATGAAAACGACGAGATCTTGAGGCTTGGATTAATGCGTGCACGAGAGAAAGTGTCTAATTTTTTTATTTTAATCATCTAATAGAGGGTTGGTGTTAGGCAAGTAGTTGGCCATTAAAAATTGCAAATCATATTGGTTCTGATTCTTTTATGAGACACAGGAGTCTACCTACCAGCATTCTCAGGAATTGGAATAAGCAAATGCCGGATCTTGGTTGATGTAGCTTTGCAAGTTCTTATATCCAGACTTTTTCAAAGAAGGAAAATTTCTGAGAAAGTATAGGCATAATTATATTTCTACTTACATAACTATATTGTATTATATACATTTCTACTTACATAATTATATTGCATTATATGTGTGTGTATTTCTACTTACATAGTTGTATTGCAACAATTTTTTAATATATTTTAGGACATACATAGGAATTCTATAATCTAAAAATTGAGTGAGTATACTTCTGGAAAATTAATAGTCATCTTTATGAACATATGATTGTTATATTGCGTTCCCAAAATAATTTTCCTAAGATAATGAGAAGTTTTTAAGGCCAATACACTTTGACAAAACCAGGTAAGCAATTGAGTAATTATCAGGTCAACTGGAAGTAAGAAACTACACATCTCATTTCCATAGCACTCCATCTGACGATGAATCATTGCCTTCAATAAATGACTTGGTCCTGTAAACGGACTGTAAAAAAAATTACCAGAAAAATATGAACCTAACGAGAAGCACCTGGACCAATTGTAAGCATTGTTTCCTTCTGACAAAATGCCTTCCTTTCCAGTCGAAACTGTAGCCTTCTCAAGGTGTCTGATATTTTTAGATGAGCGGGAAGATGTGACAATCATTAATATTGACAGCCAGTCCTTGCGCAAATCCTACAAATGGTACCAAAGCAGCTCGCTTTAGGGAATAAAGTTGCACTGATCAAAAGCATCAAAGCTCTAATATTAAGAGTTCGAAAACAAATACAAGTAGCTAAAATATAACTAATACTTTCAACAGTTGGCAAAAGTAACTCATTCATGAGTTGCCTAACAAAGACTAGAAAAATACAACTTTGATATGCTGAAATCATTCTAGTGACATGTCACCTTTAATGCATTTACAGCTGATTGTATAAAACCATGATTATCACTTCACATCATATCATGATAAAAAGAAAAACATACTCTCCTTCAGTCATTTTGGTCACAAAGAGGAAGAGAGAAGGGAAACAACAAGAGTCAAAGAGAGAATTAGTTGACAGACTTCGGTAAATTTCTTTCCTCTTTCTAATCAGGCTTCAAAGAACTATCCTTCATCAGATTTAGCACTGATACCATGATAAATGAGAAAGGAAGATCGAGAGATGATTGGTGAATCATGTGTTCTTGAATCACATGTCCTGTTCCATTAGATAAGTGAATTACACAGATAAAAAGGAAAAGTACATCTCTAAGGTTTAGATGATACATAAGATAGCTAAAATTACAATAACAAGAATTATTGTTGTAACGCCCCACCCTACACGCATGCATGATATTATCTGCTTTGGCCCACGGGCCTCACGGTTTTGCAATGTAAAGGTGCAAGCTCTACATATATAAATCCCAGACACTTTCCTCTCTATAGTCGATTTGGGACTCCGGGACGTCACAATCCACCCCCCTTAGGGTTGCACGTCCCTGTGCAATAGCTTGTCGAGCCCTCTTGGCCCGCCCACATGGAAACCCGCCCACTTGCACCAAACCCACACTCAAAATAGTTGAGAGTCGCTCCGATACCATCTGTAACGCCCCACCCCACACACATGCATAATAATATCTACTTTGGCCCACGGACCTCGCAGTTTTATTTTTGGCAGGCCTCAACCCACCAAAAGGCCTCATGCAATGCAAGGGTGCAAGCTCTACAAATAAATCCAAGTCATTGTCCTCTCTATAGTTGATGTGGGACTCCAGGGCGTCATAATATTTGCAATGCCCCACCCTACACGAATGCATGACATTGTCCGCTTTGGCCCACGGCCCTCACGCTTTTATTTCTGGTAGGCCTCAACCCACTAAAAGGACTCATATAAGGTAAGGGTGCAAGCTTTACATATAATCCCAATCACTTTCCTCTCTATAGTCGATGTGGGACTCTAGGGCGTCATAATCCACCCCCTTTGACTAATTTCATTGTCCTGTTCCGCATAGCTCTTTCCTTGGTTTCTAGGATTGCCACCGGCCGCTCCTCGTAACAACACAACCAGATGGAGTTTACATGGGAGACAGCGAACGAGGTCAGGAAGAAGTATCCCCACCTTTTCCACCAGGTATGGGTGGGGCGTTACAATTGTTCTTATTGATAATAAACTAGTTTTGGGCCGGTGAGCTCTGGGCCCTTAAGCCTAGCGAGTCATGGCATGTGGACCTCTCTATAATGAGCTCAGGTCCGACTGTTAACTGATCACATGGGTAAAATTGGACACAGATGGTGACAAGTATGCACCAAACCTAAACCCTACTCATTTACTAATTAGGTCAAAATGAATACCAAACAACCATAGGTCCAAAACCGAAAAGATACTGTATTATCCAGAATTTGAACCCATCTTAATTTCTGATTGAGAATATAGGAGCCTCCTTGGCTATTCTTAGAGATTCCATTCTAGTTTTTGTATCTTTATTTGGTTCTCTTTCATGCCCTTCTACTACGTAAATAAAGACATATATGTCATTACTCACTTCACATTTTCAAACCTGTTTATTAATCAGGTTGGACATCTTAACAAGAACCCTTTATCGCCAGCATGGGTTCGGTGGGTCAGGTCATGAATTCCCACCAAAATGATCATCATATTCTAGATGGTATTTTTAAATGAAACATTGAGTGCTTTTAATGTCAAGGCAGTTTTTCTCCATGTTTATTGAGTGGGTGCCCTACCAGTGTGACTATGCCCTAAATTAGTACAGTGCCAGTTAAGATTTTAAATTTGATTTCCTCTTTCTTCTTCCACCGTGTGATGTTTGTGGTTTAGGGACAATTTTTTGGAATCATGGAGACCTAGGCGATGTGTTTCTGTCTAATCACTGTTCATGAATAGCTGGGCTGCAACAAGATACATTCAAAGACTCTGCGATGCACAAATACTTCAAAATGGGCAACATATCATGTCATATCGTATCAGATACTTCATATTTTGTGTAAAATATGTGTCCATCATGTCTGGCGTCTCCCAGCCATATTCATGCTGTATTTGGGCATCATAAATTGGTACCGATCAAGGAAAAAAGCAAATTTAAAATAAAATTTTCATATTGAATTATAAACAGGTACATCAAAAATTAATTAAACAGCACATCCACATCAAAAGAGGAAATGAGTAGCATAGATTTCTTACAGAGAGGTCACAAGTTAAAGCAGCAACATTTTCACCCTGAGGCTTTGGTATGTTTTCAAGATAATGAACAATTTGCTGAAAAAGGTCTTTCAAGGTTGTGTCTAGGTCAAGAGCCACCATGCCTGGACTTCCGAGCAAAAATCGGATCCTTCCAGCGCAAGATGATAAATAAGATAATGCATAGCCTCTTATAGCTGCAAGAAACATAAATTGTACTTAATAAATCTGCACATTATGAAAAGTCATCCATTTATTGCTTATGAATAATGCAGTTCATATTATTAATTACGCAATTCATAATAACTATATAGTTGTAGTATGTTACAAAAACTCTGAGAACATATTTGATGACGATATCTTGCTGCAAAAAACTTGACAAAAATTAAAAATAAATGCAAAAACAATGTTGGAATCACTCCACATTCTTATAGTTGTAGTATAATGCTCATGTTCTTTTAAATCACTCCACATTCATCTATTATAAATCCTTTTGGAAAAACTTGTTATCAATAGATTAGTTCCAGCCATTAGTTCAATCGACTAAATCCAACACTGATGCAGGACAGACCCATGCTCCCAATGGGTCAACCCGCCTTTGGGCCCAACCCACCTATGTTTATCCTATTTCTAGTTATTTTATTAGAAGTTGTGTGGTTTTTTTTTTTTTTTTTTTTTTTTTTTTTTTTTTGAAGATTTATGTCTGTTAGTTGGAATCATGGCCATCGGTGCAGTTGGATGGTCCAAATTAGCTTTAGGGTTATGTTTTCACATATTTAAGCATTGTAAAGCCTCCTAGGCTATAGAGTTGATAATTAATGAAATTTCCTTCTAAGTGATTTTGGGGCTACCCAAGTTATCTCCTTTCTCACCTGTGATGGGGAGTTTGGCGTGAGGCCAATTTTCAGGTGAACGTCTGACTAATCCCTTTCACCTCCATCTCTGTTCTATCCATCTCTACCCGCACCCGCACTTGGTACCCCAGTCCGCATCAAACACTCTTAAGTGCCAGTTCATTGCAAAATTGGAGCAAATGGTTCATTGTGGAATATTTTACTATACACAAGCACAAATATATAAATATAATATGCACAGACCAGAACCTACAAGAATTCTTGCAACACTCGCTATGTGAGAATTCTTGCAAGAGCCCAGCAGGAACATGGCAATCAACAGGATAGGGGCCAAAAAATAAGCTTTTATCAGATCAATGATATGGATTTTGGATGCCCAGAAACTTAATTGTCAAATCATATACATGTTTCAATCACTGCCAACAGTCATGAGTGTCAAAAATGCCATGTCAATGAAAAATAAAATCTAACCTGCTATATATTTGCGTACCAAACAACAGAGCCGATCTATTCCATCTAATAAGAAACCTATAGTTGGATCTGTTGCATCCTGCACAGAAACCATCATAGTAATAGTCAATGACTGAATCTGCACATTGATGAAAAAGGTGTGGGAATTTCCAGATGGCTTTCAAAATATATTAGAAAAATCCAGAAAGAAGAAGAAGAAGAATACGTAATGGATATATGATAAAGAATATTGCTTACAATGTCAACAGATACTGGACGTAAAGCTTTAGATTTTGATGAAGCAATCCCGACATGTTGAAAATACCAAATAACCTCAGACTGAGCTAAAGCCAATGCAGAAAATACCATCTGCAGGAGCCACAGTATCATTATAAAAAGTAAGAAATTTATATAACAACAAAGCTAATAAGCTTTAACAAAGCCACCTGGGTAAAAAATATTAATAATTCATTTTTGGAAACTAGAACCATCATTTCGTCAACATGTAAATTCGGTCCTCGAGATTCAAAGCTGTCTGTGGATGCATGTAGCCAACAAAGTTTCTATATTGGGTGATCTTATAGGTTTTCAACAATCACTTTGTATAATTTTGCTTCATGTAAAGGGGGTCATATTTTCCTCATTTAGAGGGACAAAAAATGTGTAATCACTTTTGTAAGTAGAAAATTATAAAAGTATGCTTTCATTTATATTTTTCCTTCTATTATTTTTGGTTAGCAATCTGTCAATTTTTCAATGTATAGCTATCATACATGAAATGTGAACTAATCCAGGGACAAAAACTATCCATAGGATGCTAACCATATCAGTCATAGATTTGGAAAATCTGGAGTAGATTTTAGCTTCACCTGTTAGTACATTTCAGCGTACCTTATAAGAACATGATGCATTCTTTGCAAGCACTGAAAGTTTGAGAAGGGAAGCAACAATGTAGGAAGGTTCACAGTGTAAATGTAGACATGACACCTTGGACCAGTAATAATGGGCCCTTGCATGAAGTTTTGAATCTATTTAGGTGTAGGGACTGGGATTCTATCAGAGGAGCAAAACCATTATTTATTCCCGCACATCACCGTAAGTCAAAAGGAGGAACACCCTCACCACCCTAGGAACAAGAGGAGAGAGATATTTTCAAGCTTGCAAAATGAGGAAAAGGAAAAGTAGGGAATTAGATCATGTCAAATGTATAAAAAGTGACGACCAAAAGGTTTCAATGAAGAACAATGATATTAAAGGTGGAGAGAATATTTTAGCAGACTTTTAAATGAAGTATCTATTGGAGGGGTAAGGAGAGAGGATACTTCATAAGCAGGACATACTTTTTACCACAAATTACAGTGGTTGAAGTAAAGAAAGCATTGGCATAAATGAAGAAAGAAACGACTACGAGGCCAGATGGTAGAGGCTTGAAAATGCTGAGAAGAAATTGGATGGATCTAGTTAATTAGGCTCTTCGATGAGATATTAAGGTCAAAGAAAATGTTGGATGAAGGGAGAAGAGTGTTGTAGTACCTATATACAAGAATAAAGGAGATATACAAAGTGGCACCAACTATCATGAGATTAAATTTATGAGTAACACTATATGACTATGCGACAGATTAATGGATCAAAGACTTATACAAAAGAACAAGATATCTGAAAATCAGCTTGGTTTCATGTCATGAAAGTCAATTATGAAAGCTATCTTCTCACTTAGGAAATTGTTGAAAAAATAATGAGAGAAGAATTATATGAACATCTTCGATATAGAGAAAGCCTACAACAATGTGTCTACATATTTAATTTAGTAGGTTTAGGCAAAAGGAGTATTTCAAGAGGTTATATTGAAATCATTAAAGACATGTACGAGGGAGCGGTAATAAGAGTGAAAGATACCTATTGAGAGACAAGTGAGTTTCCACTGACAAGGTTTGCATTAGGGGTCCACTCCAAGCCCCTATCTCTTTACACTGATTATGAATGAATTAACTACTCATATTCAAGAGGAGGCACATTGGTGTATGTTGTTTGCAGATGATATGGTGTTGGTCGATGAATAGAGAGATGGCGTGAAATTTGAGAGATGGCAAGAGGCTTTAAATCCAAGGGTTTTAAATAAGTCGTACAAAGTCGGAATATATGAATCGTAACATCAGGGTGGGCTGTGCAAAGAGCTGAAAGCCTGAAACTACTGTAAGAATTGAAGCTCAAGAGATAACAAGAGGAGATTCATTCTGATACCTCGGCTCGATAATTAGTAAGGATCTAGAGATTGAGGAAGGTGTTGAACATAGGAAAGAGCGAGATGGTTGAGGTGGAGACTTATATGCTTAGGATGGTTAAGGTGGAGAATTACTGCTAAAGTGCTTTGTAATCGGCACATACCAACAAGATTGAAGGGAAAATTTTATAGGAAAGCTATTAGACCAGCTATAACCGGTAGCGCAGAATGGTGGCCAATCGAGAAGCAACACGTGCAAAAAAATGAGTGTAGCAAAGATGAGAATGTTAATACCAAAAAAGACATATAAGAAATGAGTGCTTTTCATAGCATTTAGGGATGGCATCAACAGGTGGTACATTAAGAGAGACTCGCTTGAGATGGTTTGGACATGCCTGATGCAGGCCAACATTGGTGCTTTTGAGGAAAGTTTTTCTATTCAGGCTGATAGCCCACCAAGGAGAACGTGAAAGCTGAAGAGGACATCAATGGAAGTGGTGTAGATAGATCTAAAGAAGTGCAACCTATTTGAGGATTTGCCTCAAGATTGATCTAAATGTGGAGAAATACAATTCATGTAGCTGACCCCTGTTATCGTCCAGAATCTTGGATACTCAGTAGAATCAGTTCAAACTTGGTTCAGTAGAAGCCAGAATAGAGGGATATCACAGATCTGTTGTCTGATCTAGGGCTTGATCCTTAAGTGGGGCCCACGTAGTGAAAAAACAGCCCCTGTCCAGTTCGTCTGGGCTGTTTTTTTGAACAATTTATTGCTGATTTTGGTTTGTGTCTCTCTGCTTGGTTGGATTGTGGTTCCTACACACAGGGAAGACATCCTACATATTTTCTCTTGTCTGTGGCTAGTTCTTTCTCCGTTCAAATTGATTTGTTTCCAGTTTGGTTGCAATGGAGAAATATGAGGTCACGTTGATTAAATTTACGGAAAATAATTACCCTGCCTGGTCTTTCCAATTTCAAATATACCTAGAAGCGAAGGAATTGTGGGGATTTGTTTCTGGCACGGACCCTAAACCCAATGAGGATGAGAAGAAGATCTCATCTTGCATACTAAAGATGCCAAAATCAAATCCTGGATTATGGGATCCGTTGAGCTTCATCTGATAACGAATCTCAAGCCTTACCCCACTTTTAAAGCCATGTGGGGGTATTTGAAGAAAGTATACCATCAAGATAACTCTGCGCGACAATTCCATCTTGAATGTGCAATTGCTGAATATACACAAGGGACCTTGTCGGTACAAGACTACTATTCAGGTTTCCGTACACTGTGGTCGGAATACGATAGTATTAAGTATGCGGATGTGGCTGACAACGTGTTGGTAGTAATCCAAGACCTTCAGGCCTCTAGTCAGCGAGATCAATTTTTGATGAAACTGCGGAATGAATATGAAAGTGTCCGATCTGCCCTGATGAATCGGACGACCTTACCTTCATTAGATGTCTGCTTGAATGAACTCTTACGCGAAGAACAGCGCCTTACGACCTCGGCTCATATTGCTCAACAAAAGACTGAAACCTATTCAGTCGCATTCTCGGCAAATAAAACTTCTCAGCCTCCGCCTCGAGACTTGAGCAAAACCCAATGCTACAGTTGTCAGAAATTTGGGCATCTTGCATCTCAATGTAAACAGAAAGTCTACAGTTACTGTAAAAAGTCGGGACATATCATCTCTGAATGTCGTCGTCGTCCACCACGTCCGTCGACACAATATCAGACTCCACAGTATCTGGCTCCGCAGTATCAGAATCCACAGTCTCAGACTCCGCATGCGTACGTAGCTTCTTCGGTTATGCCTATTCCTACATCTGCACCCCCCAGCCTGGGCCCTCATCATCTCTCACTCCTGAATTGGTTCAACAAATGATTATCAATGCCCTCTCTGCCTTTGGTCTCTCAGGTAAGTCACCTTCATCTTCTACTGGGTTCCTTGATTCCGGGGCATCTAATCATATGACGTATTCTCACACCCCTCTCTCCAATATGACAAGTTACAATGGCCATCTTCAAATACAAACCGCTAACGGCGGACATGTTCCCATTACTGCTATCGGAGATATCCCTGGTCCCATCCCATTGAGAAATGTTTATCTATGTCCTACTTTAACTTCCAACCTATTGTCAGTCGGGCAACTTGTTGAAAATAATTGTATCTCCTTTTCTTCTTCTGGTTGTGTTGTGCAGGACCAAATGTCCGGGAAGGAGATCGTGAGGGGGCCTAAGTGTGGACGCTTGTTTCCGCTGGATTTTTCTAAAATTTCTAGGAATCAATTTGACAATAATGTGTTTTGTTTTTCTCTTAGAGATAATTGCCGGTTGTGGCATAATAGACTCGGACATCCTAATTCCAAGGCTTTGTCCCTTATGTTAAATTCTGGTTTATTAAATAAATCTCTTGGTTTATCTTCTTGTGTGCCTTTTGATTGTGCTACTTGTAAAATGGAAAAGAGCAAAACTCTTCCGTTTCCTCATTCCACTTCACACACCTCTCATTGTTTTGATTTAGTTCACAGTGATGTATGGGGAATTGCTCCAGCTCTTTCCCACGCTCACTATAAATATTTTGTGACTTTTATTGATGATTTCAGTCGGTTCACATGGGTCTACTTCCTGCATCCAAAATCTGATGTTTTTAATGTTTTTAAAATCTTTTTAGCTTATGTTGAGAATCAATTTTCCACCTGCATTAAAATCTTGCAATCTGATTCTGGTGGGGAATATGTGTCCTCCGATTTTCAACGATTTTTGCAAAACAAAGGCATTATCTCTCAAAGAACTTGTCCTTATACTCCCCAGCAGAATGGAATCGCTGAACGGAAAAATAGACATCTCATTAATGTCACTCGTTCCCTTCTTTTGGAATCATCGGTTCCTACTCGTTTTTGGGTTGAGGCACTGGCTACGGCAGCTCATCTTATCAATCGTCTGCCATCAACCTCCATTGAGAATCAAAGCCCATATTACCGATTGTACAAGACCTCTCCATCCTATGATGATCTGCATGTTTTTTGCTCTGTTTGTTTTGTGCACTTGCCTCCCTCTGAGAGGACAAAACTAACGGCACAATCAGCTCAATGTGTGTTTTTAGGTTATGCACCCTTCCAGAAAGGGTTCATTTGTCATGATCCTCACATTCATCGTTTACATAGCTCTAGGAATGTCGTTTTCTTTGAACATCAATATTTTTTTCAAAAACACATTGATCCTCCTAACGACTCCTCTTTTGTGATATTACCTGGTTTTTCAGACGACCTGTCAGTTATTCGATTTAACCCTAAATTTGTGTATCACAGACGGAACAACACAGCGCCTACTAGGGATCCCCCTCCTGATCTTCCTCCGGCACCCGGTCCACAACCGACACTTGATCCCTCTGAACATCCTTCACTGCGTCGCTCCACTCGCATTTCGGTCCCACCAGCCCGTTATGGGTTCTCACATACTTCCTTAATGGCCACGTTGTCTTCCTCTTCCATTCCCCAATCCTATTCTCAGGCTGTGCAGGACCCATATTGGAACAAGGCTATGCAAGATGAATTGGATGCTTTAGCGCAAAATCATACGTGGGATATTGTCCCATCTCCTGTGGGTGTCAAACCTATTGTCTGTAAGTGGGTTTTTTTCTCTCAAGTTAAAATCTGATGGCACGTTAGATCGATATAAGGCGCGTCTTGTCACTCTTGGAAATCGGCAGGAATATGGCATTAATTATGATGAAACTTTTGCTCCAGTTGCCAAGATGACTACCATCCGCACTATTCTTGATGTTGCTGCCTCTCAGTCTTGGCCTCTCTATCAAATGGATGTCAAAAATGCATTTCTCCATGGTGATCTCAAAGAAGATGTTTATATGCGTCTGCCTCAGGGCTGCTCATCCAGGAACAGTATGATTGCCAAATTTCGTCGCTCCCTCTATGGTCTGAAACAAGCTCCTCGTGCATGGTTTGAGAAATTTCAAGCTGCTCTTCTCCGCTTGGATTTTCATCCAAGCCCGTATGATCCTTCTATGTTTTTACATCATGATCCATCCGGGATCACTGTACTCCTTGTCTATGTTGATGACATCGTCATTACTGGTCCTAATGCCAATATGATTCAAAAGCTCCAAGCGTCTCTTCGGGAGACATTTCACATGAAGGATCTCGGCCCCCTACACTATTTCCTCGGTCTTGAAGCTCATCAATCGCCTCAAGGTATCGTTCTCAATCAGTACAAATACACTGTTGATCTCATTGCCTTGGCTGGTCTTACTGCTTCCGCTCCAGTAGATACACCAGTCAAACTGAATGTCAAACTCAGTAAAGAGGAGGGTGACCTTCTTCCAGATCCTACCACATATCGCCAGTTAGTTGGTAACTTGATCTACCTCGCGATCACTAGCCCTGATATTTCTTATGCGGTCAACCTCATGAGTCAGTTCATGACTACTCCTCGTAATCTTCATATAGCTGCTGTTCGCCGCATCATTCGGTACCTTATTCGGACACCAACTCGCGGGTTGTTTTTTCCATCAAACAATCCTCTATCTCTTAGAGCTTATTCCGATGCTGATTGGGCTGGGTGTCCGGATACTCGCAGATCGACAACAGGATGGTGCATGTTTTTGGATGATAGTCTGATTTCTTGGAAATGCAAGAAACGTGAAAAAGTTTCCAACTCTTCTACCGAGGCTGAGTACCGAGCCATGTCTGCTGCGTGTTCCGAAATTCTTTGGCTACGCGGACTCCTTTCCGACATTGGATTTCCAGCGGAAGGTGCTACCCCACTCTATGCGGATAATACAAGTGCTATTCGGATTACTGAAAATCCGATTTTTCATGAACGCACTAAGCACATCGAGGTTGATTGTCACTTCATCCGTGACAAACTTAAGCGCGGTGTCATTAGTCTTCCGCATGTCTCCACTGAGCTTCAACTTGCTGATATTCTTACTAAAGGCCTTCCCCGACCACGTCATCAGTTCTTGGTTAGCAAATTGATGCTCGTTGATTCTCCCGCATCAATTTGAGGGGGGGTGTTACACAGGCCCAAGGCCCATGGAAGATTTAGTTATATCTCACGTGGAGTGATTGTTGACACAGATGTACATGACATGTTATTTTTATTAGTAGCTTTCCTATCTTAGATAGTTTATTAATAGCTTTCCTATCTCTAGATGGATTGTGGTTTTCTTAGAACTAGAATAGCTATTGATGTAATACCTATATATAGTGATGACTTCTCTCCAATAAAGACAGGACAATACATTCTCAGTATTGATTCAACAACCATGGCTCTCAAGGTTCTGTGTTCATGAAATTGTCAACCCCAACCTAGTACAGACAAGGCTTTGATGATGATGAAGATGAAGATGAAATATATTATACTATGCACGACCCGTGCATTGTCAACCCGCCCCCCCCCCCCCCCCCCCCCCCCCCCGCCAAAAAAAAAAATAAAAATCATAATTCACACAGCCCCTTCATTTGCATCCATGCAAATGGATTGGACTATTGGATCGACTGTGCACCCATGCAAATGGACTGGACTTATGAGCCATGGATGATAGGGTTAGGATGACCAGATGGACATAGGAATACACTACCCAGATCTTTAACTTCCCCCAGTCCCATCCCAACTGCGCACATAGGATCAGGTGTCTGTGTATACGGCTTTGTTCAGGTAAACTATTCTCACAGAGTAAGCATGCATGAGAACTTTCTCTAGGGCCCAATTGGGGGTCCCATTGAAAGATCTATGTGCGACCACCCCAAGTATCAAGTTTGACCCCAATTCCATGCCCATAACCCTTTAATCAGTCGCCCACAAGTTGAACGGCTTCATATTCAATAAATAAATAAATTTAACCCTCTATCCAATAGTCCAATCCATTCGGATAGGTGGCAAACCTCGAGATAAATGATTATCGGGGGGGGGTGGTTCGGTTCGGGGGGTTCCCTATTTGTGCATGGTTTGGATGGGTTGCTAAGTGGGCCCACCAATAGTTCTCACGGAAGCACGATGAGCACTAGTTCTCACCAGAATATTTCCGATATATATACACCTTGCGTGCAGCGTGCATGTGGATTTCCATGCTCACCTTGTTGTGGAGCCCACCTAGGGATGGGGCTGTGGGATCCAAAGATATGGTTGGGGCCTACCTACGTACAAAATATGGGGACACCTGATCAACCTAATCCCTTGATCAACGGGCCACATGTTTCACCCCTTAATAACAATGAACTATTGATATAAAGATGCAATAAATTCAGATGGATTTTAAAAAAAATGGGAATGGTGTAATAAGGGGTTCCCGTGTGTGTGGTCCATTCCGATAGGTTATCAAGTGGGCCCCACTATGAGGTATGCACCTAAACATCACGCACAACATGTGCACTGGATAATATATATAGTGCAGCTCTAGACAGCGCCTGGGCATTATAAGAAAAATGCCCCTCCTAGTTAGGCCTATTGGGATACATGATGGTCATGGAAGTCCATTGGATGGAAAGATATATATGAGACCTACCAATGTGCAAAATTTTAACTCCATAAGATCATCATAACCCTTTGATCCAAGGCCCGAAAACTTAAATGGTTTTAGAGCATCATTTTCTTATGATTTCAATCCAATGGTGAGGAAAAGTTGGATGAGTGTCAAGTTTGGATTTGTAACTATTCATGGGAGGTAGTGTGTGTGAAAATATTAGATTGACTCAAGGTGGGGCCCATGAACAAAAAAAGAGGGGTAGAAAACGGGGCGTTTTTAAAATGGGGCATTTTGGAGAATTACCCATATAAATGAAATGATCGTGTACGTACTTCTGGTACATAGCAACTGTGGGGCCCACTTGGGACTCCACAAATCATTGGATGTCAGGATCGGAAGATCCAAGTGGGACCATCCTAGATATCAAATTTGAAGTCAATCTAATGCCTCAAACCCTTAATCCATGGCAGGCAAGTTTAATGGCTTTATGAAAAAAAAAAAAAATGACCCTCAATCCAACAGTCCTGTCCATTCGGATCTGTGCAATTCCATGGGATCAGTGACTATTGGAGGTGGTGGTTGGGTTAAGGCGTTCCAATTGATGGGTCATAAGGTGGGCCCAACTAGGTTGTATGTACTGTAAGATGGTACATACCGTACGTACAGGATCATTTTCCCATGTATAAATAATATATATGCCTCTGTTCTTCTACGAGCTATCACGGATTTGTGTGAGGTAACTTTTTTACCACCAAGTGAGACGCCCCATGACATCCAATCCCCACACTCACCAGCAAACCCACCCACCCACCCCCAAACACACACACACACACACACAACAACCACAAAACAAAAAAAGGGAATAGCACTCACCCTAATTTAGCACTAATGTGAATAATGATCACAATCAAATTAAATTCCAACGGTTTTTTAATTTTTACTTTTCAGTAAATTCAATATGAAAATCCAGGGTGACTGCCCATAGAAAATGACAACAGCTTTTTCATACTCTCAAGTCTTTAAATCCATCCATTACTGTTGACAAAAGAGTAGTTTTTAAACTAACATGTAGGCGGCTTTTTGGATGTCAGTATTGAGGATTTGTAATGTAACAAAGAAGATGAGAAAATCATGTTATTTTGACTTAACTTATATCGGCAATGTTATGTCAACAAGTCTTGAGCTTTCACATCAACATGAGATAGTTTAAACTCCATACTTTATGGATCTTACTATAAGACATAGATATGAAGTAATAGAATACATGTCTTGAAAAGCATAAAGCACAGTCAAAATCATAAAGGAAAAGGTAAAAAAAAATTATAAAAAAGAAGAAGAAGAAAAGCTAAAGCTAAGAAGCACCTGAATATTAGGAGCCAGTAAGCTTGGTTGATCAGCAAAAAACAGAACCATTCTTCCAATCTCTTGCTTCAAAAATACTCTCCTTTCCCGATGTATGGCATCACAAGAAATTAACGCTTGCTCATGCACTTCGCTACAATTTTTCAACCATTACAACATATAAAGAGAGTCCAGTGAAAAATGCTGCAAAGATAAAGATATTCTACAATTGCCATCAAATATAAAATGCAATAAGAGAACTAATTATATACTTGCACACCTTTGGAAAAAGATTCGTAGAAGAGCTCTATTTCCATCTATCGGGGCTACAAGTGTGGGCACATGGAACTCCATCTATTGGGGCTACAAAGTTTGGGCACATGGAACTATATTCATAGAAGAGCTCTATATCCATCTATTGGAGCTAAAAGTTTGGGCACATGGAACACACTGTGTGTGTGAGAAAGACAGAGACAACCCATGGGGAACACCAAGGGCTCCACATGATCAATTCAAGCCTGTCATCCCAAACACCAACCCCCCTGCCCTTCTCCCCAAAATAATAATAATAATGATAATTAAAAAAAATTGTCACAGATCCCATGGGTTTAAGTTAGTTCGATTACGATTCAGATTTATAATTAAGCCGTGAGTTTCTATTTAGTCTCTATTTGTTATAGATACCCTTTGGTTTCACACTAAAGTTCTAATATAGTAAGATAAGCATCGATTTCCACATTCATCATCATCATCAAAGCCTTGTCTCAACCATGGATGAAAATAGCGGCCGCTATCAACCGTAGCAGCCGCCACCGCTACGCTGCGTCCGTCGCACCCGTAGCGGCCTCTACGTCCGCTACGGAGCCGCTACGGGATGAGAAAAATTCCTACTTTCCAAATTTTTTTTAAATGCATAATAAGACTTATTTCTTTTCTTCTTCTCTCCAAATAATATTTCTACACAACTCTTTTACCCTTTTATGTTTAAAAGAACACCAAAAAGCACATGATCTCGCCGAATTATAGTCGATACAAAGAGTTCTTCTCAATGATTCTTCTCTAAGTACATCCTATTAGACACCCCCTTTGGTAGATGCATTTTTTTCTCTAGGTACTCTTAAGTCTTGACTTCATGACATAGTTTTTTCTTTTATAAGCCTTTCATTAATTTCTAAGTTAGCATAACTAAGCAACATGAACACATGTGAAAAAAATGATCATTACTATTATTTTCTATTTATACAGCGATACAGGACCTCATACAGTGAGGGGACCGCTACGCCCCCTTACTTAGTTACTTTTGCAAAAAAAAAATACATTTTCTCTCATTTTCCAATATTCTAGATTTTCTAGAATTTTTTCATATTTTTTTGAAGATTTTTCCAAATCGCACCGCTACGCCGCTACGTAGCGCCGTTACGCTACGTAGCGCCCACTACGTAGCGTTTTGGCGGCAGGCCGCTACCGCTATTTTCATCCTTGGTCTCAACTATGTGATTGTAAGCTACATGAATATTGGTTCTCCATTTAATTTCGTTTTCATCATTTCTATCTATCCAGCCAAATCTTCATATAGCACTTCTTCAGATCTCTTGCTAGTGCTTCAATTCACATCCTCTTCATCCTACCCATCCCTTTGGTGGGCCATCAACCTACAAAGAAAAATTTTTCCTCACCGATGCTGCTGCTAGCCTGCATTGAAATTTTCCAAACCATCAACAGATTTCTCTTATTTTATCACCTATTGGTGCTACCCCTAAATACACTCAAAAACGTTCATTCCTGATTCTATCCTCCCAATTGTATCACACATTCTTATTTCTGCTACATGTACATGTTTTGCTTCTTGATTGGCTAAAATTCTGCCTCCAATTTCCACATTATATATGAAAAATATATTACTGATTTGATCCACTTATATTTTGAAAAAATCATAGCACAAACTTTGAGGGCTC
This sequence comes from Umbellularia californica, assembly GCA_028538565.1. NCBI lineage: Eukaryota > Viridiplantae > Streptophyta > Magnoliopsida > Laurales > Lauraceae > Umbellularia > Umbellularia californica. The sequence goes on along the minus strand of JAPQWN010000008.1, from coordinate 13,138,409 downwards.
TGAGTTTCAGATCGTGACAATTGAAAAGGTCAGCCACATTCTAAGAGCACTTGGATGTCTGGAAATTGGGTACCAAATTTGATGCTGAATTCTAATGAAGCATTTATTCATGCACTACACACCTTATCATTTTTTCAACCTGCTTTGCAACATTATACTCCAAATCCGCTTCTTTTTGCTTAGTGCGTCCAGATTTAGCCATCTTCTTTGATTCTAATATCCTTGGCAAAACATATAATTGATAATCCTCATGCAATAGTATGTACTGCATGTTACAAAATATAATGATGGTCAACTATGAAAACAGAAAACACGGAGAATACAGGTGTAAGCATGGCAGGCACAAAAGCTCACCTCATCCCTAAACAATGTGAGAATCAGATTTTCCTTCAGAACAACCTGAAAACAACTATATTGAGCTAAGACAATTTAATAATGACGGGTTTCTCACTGCAAAGAAAGCATATTGCATTAACAAGCAAAACTAAGCATAAGCTAACAAAGGGAATCCTTTTTCAATTCACCAACAATAATGCAAAGGTACATAGTACAGTTTAGAAGTGAAAAAGTCATCATTACAGCACAGTTTTTATAGACATTTTTTTTCTTTTTTCTCGTTTTTTTCTTTAACAGTATGTTTATGGACATTATTATTCAGAAGGACAAATAAGAAAGTAAGATTAAGAAAAAAAGCTTCCTAAAAGATGTCCCCACAAAAGACCAACCCATATTCATCATAATGCAGCATTTTCTTAATGTAACTCGAACATTTGTTCCTAGAAACTCCTTAATATGGAGCAGAAGGCACCAAATTAACATTAAAATATCACTTCTGTCGATTTGCTCATGTACCTGAAACACCCTTGAGTTTTTTTTCAAAACTCACAAAAGCAATGTGAGTGGAAAGCTGAAAGACCACCTTGTTAACTGGTTTGAAATTTCATCTAGCACCGAGTCAAAGGAGAAGTCAACCCATGCCAATCAGGACCAATATGAGTCTGCGACCAGGAACCCAAAGTCCAGACCAAGCCTGCACCAACTCAGCCAAGTTGGATCGGCAGAAAACTGGCACCAATTTGTCGATTGTATTGCCCTAGATTTGAAAGATTCTATGAGCTGATTTATAGTTATTTCAATGTACTTGCAATTGATAAGATGTTTATTCTACTTATGCACCCCTTACACTGAGGAAATTTAGGGGTCGTTTGTTTGAAGTCATTTATATATGTAAATGATTCTCATGAGTAATGGTTATGCATCATCACATTTGTTTAAGCTCATTTACGCATATGGCATGAAAATGGTATGTAAATAAGGCCATTTAGACATCAAAATTTTCACCCCTCAACAGGTTTGAAAATCACTTTCATCCCTCCTCCAAAAAGATGCCAGTAAAGTATCTTACCCAGTGATTGCATTCTTGTCATCTTGTGGGCCCCATCAACCACTTTATTTTTCCGCATTCCTGTGGGCCCCATATTTGTAATCAAAACCATTCAATTTGTTCATTGAACTAATAAACACCAAAATCTTGGAGCTGACTTTATTTAATCTTCATAGATCTTGAGCAATTTGTGAAAGAGTCCCAACCTATAGATCTAATTTTCTGCACTTTTGTGCACCCTCCCACAAAATTCATGGTATTAGGACGTTTAGTTTCATAATCTTAATTCTTCAGGGATTTGGAGAAATTTGTGGAAAAAAAACCCAAATACATCTAAAACCATTGAATATACTCATTTATTCGTGAAAACAGTGATTTTGACAAACATGGCAATGTATTTAACATGTCACATGTGTAACATTCGCATATGCAACGTTTGCATATGTAAAATTTACTTAAGTAAAACCCATTTTACTATCATGTGTAAAAGGCAAACAACCCGTAATAATAAAATCCAAGAAAAGTAATTGACATTCAAGATCTTTATTTTAAAAAGAAAAAAGGGATTGAAATATACCATTGCAATATCAATGCTAGTAACCCGAAGTAGTTCATCAGGACAAACAAGATATCCAAATAGGACCCACTCTCTATAAGATGTTACATTTGCCAAATCTTGAGCCCTCTGCAGAAAAATTAAAAAATAAAAAAGTAAAAAAGAAGAGAAGAGAATGCACTGACATCTATTTTATCACCGTATCATGGTAGATATATATCATGCATAATAGAGAAAGCAAAGAGAACTAAAACTGAAATTTTTTAAGCATTCAGTTAAGTCAGAGGTACCATTGGATGAGCAGAATTTGTTAGTATATCAGGATAACGTGGATGAAATGGACTTAAAAACCCCTCATTTCTCAACTTTCTTGTGTCAACGGACAGAAAAATAATAGGACCCACAGCCTCCAAAACCTGGCAAGTATAAACATTGATGAAAATTGAGTTATTAAACAAAAAACTACTAGCAACACATTAAGGCAAAAGAAGATTCCATGATAAAACTTCATTTGATGAAAGTTTCCTGCACTTGGTTATACCGGGCTTTAATATCCAGGTTTTGCTCCCTCAAACCATGATGTCTTGATGAAAGTAGCACTGGTTATCTACTAATTATGACAACAGACACATCAGTAATCCCAGTGTCCTACTCTTCCAAAGAAGTAACTCTTGAGCTCTTACTACTTTACTAGAACACAACCCTTACATGAAAATAGATGCAAAACATATTGCAATTGAGGTAAGCTAGGGGTAAGAGCTAGAGCTCCAAGATTATGAGCACTGATAAAAACATATTGTTCAACGCAAAAGGAATCAATACCTTTCACTTTATCATGATACAGTATGATTTAGCTTTATAACGAGAAAATGAAACAAGAATTACGGAAATAAAACATCAAAACATAAAAAGCCGGGCATATTACTTCTCCAATACGGGGGCTGACAAAGTTAAGGTCCTCATGCAACCCTTTCAATGGTGGATCATATGAGTCAATGAACTGAACCAACCTACATCACAAGAAAAACATTATGAATAACACATTTTAATTGGGTTCAAGAATCACAAGACATTTTATTGCACACTCAATCATGATAAAGGATGACACATCCAAATGATCAAACTTTAAGTAAAGACGAACAGAGTAAAAGCTTTCAATTAATACAAGCAAAGTAGGAATATACAGTAAATTGGAAGAATTATAATTCAAAGGTCCTGAATCTTAGCAAATGAACAATTTTCGTAGTCATTCATTCATGCAGCATCCATGGTTAACTGAGCAAAACTGCTTATATAATGGGTTCTACTATTGATATCGCTAGCTGGATGATCCAATGCAGTAATCTACTATTTCTTGTTTCCCAATTAGCAAAAGGATCATGTCCATTTAGCATATAATATTTACAAGTATCCCAGTTATGACAGATATTCTATTGGCCTATTTTTGTTTTTCCTTCTGCAAATACAGATCTTGTGGGTTGATGTCTCTTCCAGGTTGCTTGGAATTTCTTTCCCTGGTTGGTGTCTTCCCAAATTTCTCTTGGTTGGCCACCAAATAAAAATAATTGTCAATTGGCATATTGCTCATCAAGGAAAATAAAAAAGAGGGAGAAAGGACTGCTGTGGGGCTCACATATTGTGTCCTGTCCAATAAATCGGTCCTAATGATCAATCTATGGGTCTCACATGTAGTTATTGCCTTGACAAACTACACAGTTATTGAGGCCTGTTGCCTTATAGTTCTTTCTCAATGTGTTACATAAGTGTGATCAAACAAAAATAAACACGCTAGGTTCCCAAACTATCTAATCCTCGGTATTGTAAAAAAAATTATTTTTACTGCCCCCTAGAGAAAAGAGAATGAACTAAATGATCCTTGAGCAGATGATATGTGCATAGTATCCCCAAGAATTGAGTTCATACATTGTTGGAAAAGTAAAGCCCCACATCCCACATCACCTAAGTAATGTGCCTTTCACAAGGCTTCATATACCAATATACCTGTTTGGGCCTTCCACCTATCAGCTTAAGCTTTTGGGTTGGCACATGGTTTCTTCCATGATATTAGAGCAGGTTTCGATCTTGTTGTTCTTATATAGCCAAGGTGGCAGGCCCGTCCATATGAAATATGTTGGGCCCTGCACGTGAGGGGGAGTGTTGGTAAAGTAAAGCCCCACATCCCACATCGCCTAAGTCATGTGCCTTTGACAAGGCTTCATATACCTATTTGGGCCTTCCACCTATCAGCTCAAGCTTTTGGGTTGGCACATGGTTTCTTACATACATAAGGCCCCATACTCAGGGGACCCACACATTAGATTAATGGGCACACTAAGGATAAACTTTGATCCAAAATAACTGAAATAACCATAGCCATCTGTACTTAAACGTGGAACATCGCTGCATTACACTAATACTACTCTGAGAATGCAATTAATATAGGATAATTAACTCATGAAGAACATCAAGTTAGTATCAGAGAGTTTCCTCCATGTGAATTCTTTGAGACTCATGTCACAGTGCCTCATGAATCAACAACAACAAAGGGAACATTAAAGCAAGAACATTTTTTATGAGAGGCAGTTGGACATAGAAGCACTGGCTTAAACCAGCACTGATCTGCAAAGGAACAAAAACTCTGTTGATTTTCTATTTGAAACTCACAAACTGCCAGGCATGCCACTTCCTAAATTCACCAGCCCTGGAAACTTCACAAACCATTTTGTTTCTTCAATCCACAGAATCTCTTCGTATGGATATCATTTATTGATCATGAGGCTTTCATACCATATCAGCCTTTTCAATCCAATGATGATGACTACCATATTATTATAATTTTCCGAAATAGATGGACAAGGCTTCAACATGATGACAATGATGATTGCAATTCTTATTGCTTGTTGGTTATTACACTTATATATTTATTATGGTTCTAATCATTAGATGATAGAATCTCAGAGGTATAATTGAAAATCAATGTATCATTAATGTACTTCATCGAGGGATGTCTTTTTTTTTTCCCAATATCTTGCCCTTCAATACTCTCATCTCTTGTGTCCTCTCTCCAATCATGACCCCTAGAAAGAACAACGATCTGAACCACTATCACAAATACTGTCCTCAGAATTTTTTGTCACAGGAAAAGGTCAAGATATTTTCCAAATTAAGATTGCCTTGAGATGTTTATCAAGAAACATCCAAAAACTAAAATAATTTTAAAATAATTTAAAATAAAAATATAATAAGTAACCAAATTGATATTGAATAATATAATTTTAACGCAGCAAAATACCATAGATACCATGAGAACTCATGCGTCTTGTGTGGATCAGCCCAAACATGCAACAAGTGCATTTGCCTTGTACATGATAGATACCAGGATTACACATGCATCTCATGGTGGATTAGCCCATACATGCAACAAGTGCATTTGCCTTGCATGGTTATTGTGTACAGAATCATGAGATTAGTAGTGTACTGAATTAGCACTAATCCATTAATAAAATTAGTCAATACAAATCTTATTATAATTGTAGATATTTATGTCCCCAAGCTATAGCTCAGCCGTTAAGGCATGTGGGTGTGCGAGTTAAGAATGCGTGACTTCACGTTCCCAATGTAGCGAGAGAAAAAAAAATTGTAGATATTGATATGTATTAATAGTTAATACTATTAGTAGTCAAAAATATTGATACAATAGTTTATTAGATACAAAAATAAACTTAGTAACCAACACGTACATTAAACTATTCTAGTTTTGAAACCCAAAAGACTCTTTGAAATACGCTATAACTAAGAATAAACAACTTTTTTTTTCACAAGTTTGTCGTGAATATTATTATTGTGGTACCATTCAAAGAGAAATATTATTATTGTGGCATTTTCAATTTTAGTAATACATTGAAACTATCGTGGTATAATCAGATAAATATAATTTTGTAAAAATTAATGAGTGGCCATAATTTCAAATACCGGCAATATTTTTGACAGGGAATTACTGAGTAGCGATAACTTCAAATACCGGCGATATTTTTTACTGGGACCCAACAAGGATTCAAGGAATTATGATAAAATATATATATTACAATTTACAAGTAATATAAGGCACAAGAATCACTATCTTTGAAATCCTGTAGCCATATATAATACACTCTGGATCATCTGCAGCAGTAGAGCAGCATCACTGCCAAAGCCTTATCCACTCTATACAGGTTAACTGCAATACACTCTGTATATCAGTTGGGAGTTACAGGTTGCTTAGTACAATAGTAAAGGGGCAAAAAGCAATTTTGGAGAATCGAAAAAGGCAAATTAAATTAACTCATCCGGTTCAAATGGGGCAATAAAGAAAGAGAATACAAAAAAATAGTAGTCCTACCGATGATAAAACTCACAGTCTCGGCCATTTCTTGACATGACATGCAAAAGGTTATACATTTGCAGCATCATTTTCCTTGGTATCTATCACATATGCATCAACGAGTTAGCACATAGAATTAACATCCTAACAAAAAGAGGGCAAAAAAATTTTCAAAGGAATACAGGTTCTATAGTTTCTCAACCACACACAGAGAGGGGGGGTAACCTTTTCAGAGAAAAGGTTCACTCGGACAAAGGAACAGAAGAGATCCATAAATGCATGTAGGATCAGTGAATTTTGATGGGGCTGCAAAATAGAAAACCATCACATAAGTAGCATTTTTCCTGTGAGTTAGCACTTGTAACTACACATAGAATGACCATATTGTGTATGACAAAAGCAGAACACCCGAAATCTCACCAACAAGGTAATGACCGTACTGCTCAAATCCAAAATAAGCCGCAAAGCTTGTTCTCGAAATGCCAACAAGTCAAGAAGCAGCTAAACAAAAATAATAAAAAAAAATCTTAGTAATCAATTACCAGATAAATACATGTATCTTTGATTTAATAATACGAAGAGGTGAAATACACAATTTATAATGTTGCTAACCAAAAAATGCATAATGAACTAGTACGTGATATATACACACAGCACAAGCAGGCTTTCAGGAATTGAAGGCATTCCTCCTAAGCATGGAACAGCCAGCCTGTGGAGCCCACCTGACCCCTGTGCCACCACTCTGTAGTGAATGCGCACGCAGCCAAATTTAACAGCTGTTCAAGTCTTCTAGACCCTTGGAACTGATCCTGCTGATTTGGCACCCATCCAACTTTATCCAATAGCCAAGATTTTGACAACTTCAGGGCCCTCAAAACATTACCGACTCATAATCAGATGATTGAGAAATCGTGCACAGAGGTAGAGAGACATTTTGACAGCAGCAGCTAAAGTACATTATGTGAAAGATCCAGCCTTCGATTGCCTAGATCGAGTTGATCAATCAAAGGGGCTCAAGATCCATGATAATAATAAATAAATAAAAGATCAATAGTCGAAAAATGGAATAAAGGGCCAAGATGGATTCCAAATTAAGGTCAAAATATTGTGAAAATGTCGGGTATTCAAATAAGGAAATTCATGGATCAACTGATTCCATCCATTCATCCCAATCTAACTCAAAGGGGCCCAATAATGGTGAATTTGTTGGACAACAATGTGAAGTATTGAAACTGATTCAAAACAAACCCAATCCAGTTGGCAGGAGGAAGCTGGCCCCAGCTAGTGGACCCCACAATCTTGTTTCTCTAAGTCGTCTCTAATATAAAGAAGTTGATCATAAAGATGCTTGGACATGGCTCTTTCTTGAGAACTTTCTAGTGATAAGGGTTTGTCCAACTAGGAAACTCGCTGAATCAACCAAACATTTGTCTAAATATTATCAAACTAGAGATTTTTTTGGTGTTTGGAAACTCTTGTGTGCATGATAAGAGGAGGGTCCTCTATAGTGGATAATTCAGCCTCCTTCATCAGAAGCGCCTTACCATTTGAGTAGAAAAGGTCATTTGAACAAGGAACGACTAGGTTTAAGACTGGATCAAAATTTTGCATCAAAGAATCAGTCGTTGGGACCAATGAGGCTTCATGCAAATGATCTCCCAGACGCGCACGCAGCTATTTTATTCGCTCCACCCTTTTCTGAAACTATTTATTTTCTTGTTTCGGTATTATTAGGATTCTTTAAGTTTATGTTTCTTATTGTACATGCGTTAGATGGATATGAGGAAGTGTAACTTATCTGAGAATTTGGCTCAAGATAGATCAGAATAGAGAAACAGAATTCGTGTAGCCAACCCCAACATAGTTCGGACAAGGCATTGATGATGATGATGATTGTATATGTGTTAGAATTATAGTTCAAGATTAGGTCTTGGATTTCTTTTAGAAGTTTTAAACACTATTTAAATAATCGTAAAGGGACGGCTCATGGCAAGGCCCAGTCTTGGATATCTGGATATCTTATTATACTTTGAATAAAAGTTTGCATTCTTGTACTTTTATATTTTCTTCTCCTATTGGTTTGAGTGATCTACCATTGGGTTGAAGATCTATGGTGGATTTTAGCGATCTAACAGTACGCGAACTCTACTTTTCTCCTTGTTGAGTGGATTTTCTGCTTGGTTAAAGATCTAGCTATTTTGGGCTCTCGATTGACAGGGTTGTGCTTCCCTTGGTTGCGTCACCTTTCAAACACCCTACCCATCCATGATCGTCATGCTCCAAGTTGGCCTCTATATGCATACACACGGAATATTCAGATGAGAGCGGCACAGCTCTGATGACCGTCCACCCTATTCTCATCTATCCGGCTACCTATGATCAAGTCCCCCCCACCCCCAACCCAACCCCCGTACGCGTGAATTGACACAAGTCAGAACTCAACACTCATCCAAACAAAACAAACCGTTGAATCAGAATCCAAAGAAACGGCGCCTTTTAAAACCATTAAACTTGAGGGCCATAGATTTAAGGGGTTAGAATGATCTAATAGGGTTGATGTTTTGCACCCCCTAGGTCTCATGAGATGTTGCCATCACCCACCTCCGCCATGATTGGCATGGCCCCCACAGGCTCCACAGGCAAGTCTACATGATACTAAGTGGATGGTTCCACCAGAAGAAAAACTATATATAATACCTTTCTGTATGGATCTGATTATCAAGAGCCAAGTCTCTGTACTACTCATTTACCACACTTATCAAAGAAACCATCATATAAAAGATATCAAGATGTTACAAACAGGAACTACATAGTCACACTTCACCAACAGTCATAACACAAGAAACAGTAACTCTAAATATGACTTTAACGCAGGAGCAGAAGATCCAAGATTCATGGGGTTGGATCGAGCCCTAACTAATTTGGATCAATTTGATCGGTCCATTGGGTCACTGATCCATTTAAATAGGGTCCCAGTCAAACAAAGGGCTCAAATATGAATTTTAATGGTCCTAAACTGGGTTCTAAAATCTCAAATTTCAATGTGGGCCCAAAACAAAGTCCATTAAGCCCTGACCATGAAGGATTGACCCATGGGTGCACCAATCACATAACACTACATGTTCTACAAGTGGGGCCCATGGTAAATATGCTCAACAAAGTGGGACCAAACCCACTTATGAGTGGAATGTCCAATGACTTTTAAGGTCATTAGAAAAGCAAGTCTTAAATTTAAAGTGGAGAAGCCCAAAGAAGTGCTACGAGGAGCAAGGACTCTAAACATAGCAAGTGAAAAGAAGACCTCCACAACGGGGATGTCCAAGGAGGATTAGGAACCAACAAACTTTCTATTTTATTTCTTTCTTTCCCTATTTTAAGCAATTATGTTAAGTAAAGATTTATCTAATGGTTTCCTTAGATGGGATTTCAATTGATGAATGGCTAAGATGAAATCTAGAGTTAGGGTTTTCTTTTGTTGCAAAGACCTTATGATCATTCATATCATGGGAGACGTCCAACCCTATGCTTAAGTTATTTTCCTTTCAATTAAAGTGATGCATGGTTTTGATCCTTTCTTCTCTTCTCCATGGTATGAGAGTGACTCCCAAGGATTGAGGACCAATCAAGGGGGAATTAGCGATTTGGGGTAAGTTTTTTTTCTACTTTTCTCCTTGTGTTTGCATATTTGATTGCAAATCTGGTTCGACTTTGATCTATTTTTGGGTTTTTCTGAATCAACAGAGTTATATTCATTTTAGCTCATCAATAGTCTGATTTTGCTAATTGAGGCTACATCAGACTTGGACAGAGGCAATTAGTAAAGCCAAGCACCATATGAGACAAAAGCACTTAAAAATTCAATTTAGAGGCACCAGGCCCCCTGTTTATAATATTTACAAATCAGTCCTTGACTTTTCTGAAATTAAAGAAATGTCCACTTTGCCTCACAACACTCTCCTTCAAACTAATGCATATATGTTTACTATGCCCCGGTTGGACAAACCATAACATAATTGCTTCTTAGTGATTGTCTTTGTGAGAATCTGCAATATGATTTTCTGTACTGGTATTATACAACTGAACTTTTCTCATGAACTTTTCTTTTGACCTTCTCTCTGATTAAATGGCAGTTAATCTCAATATGCTTCATATGCTAATGATACACTAGCTTTTCAAAATGTAAAGTGCAGAAGTCCTGTCATGTAAAGCCACCACTCCAATTTGCACAAATCCCAACTCGTGTAATAATATTTTTAACCATAACAATTTGCAGTATCTATGAGCCATGACTATATTCAACCTCAAAACTTGATCACACAACTAGTGGTTTCTTGCTCTCCCATGAGACCAAATTTCCACCTATACTTGATCTCCTATTTACCTTATAACCAAGCCAATCAGATCTATATGCTTCCATATTTCAATGATTATGACAAGTGTATAAAATTCCAGGTACAAGTGCTCCTTTTAAATATCTCAAATTTTTGTAACTACAGCTAAATGTTTCGTTAAATATCTCAAAGTTTTGTAAACTACAGCTACATGTTTCGTTCTTAGAGCATGCATGAACTTACAATGCTTACAACTTATGTATGGTCTAGTTATAATAATAATAATAATAAACTAACTTCCAAGCCAATGGAACTGGTCCTAGCTCATCCTGCATCATTCCTTCAATGCAGTTTCCTGGGTCTCATTTTGTGGTGCGGATCTGTGGAAGTTTCATTTTTGTACTGAACAAAATCAAGATGTGTTTTTTTTTTTTTTATCAGTAGAATAATCTGTGTGGGAAAATCAAAATGTTATAACCTTTCAAAAAAACAAAAAATAGGTTGCCTTCCTTTTATCAAGTAGAGTTTAAGCATGTGCTTTATTCTGTGAATCATATGGTGGACTGACTCGTTGGCTATTTTTTTTGGGGTGGATCATGCAAGTCCCTCTGTTTCCCATATTTTGTAGTTCCACTGTTTCTTGTTTGATATAATGTTGTTATACCATTAGAGACACTCTGTTCATGGCTGATCCACAGCTCTTTTTCCCATTTTTCATCTTTAATAAAATTGTTGGTTACTGATTAAAAAAAAAAAAAAAAAAGAATAAACCTGGGCCAGGTAGCCCACAATGGATTCAACATTGCAATAGAGCTTCTCTACATGTCTGCATCAGTATAAATCAGCACACATTCATGCGTCGGCATGGATCTTCTCATGTATATACTGTAGGAAAGATTGATAAAACAGTTGGTGTGTACTGATGAAAATTTAAACAAATAAATAAAGCCGATGTGTACCATGACCCATGGTTCTAAGCATTGTAAATATCGTCCAGCATTTTCATGCAAATCATCATGTGCAAGCTTATCAACCTGTAAGATAACTTTCTATTATTAGTAACCATTCAATACAACAAGAAATTCTCACTAGGCATTAAAAAAAATTGAGCTTACTCGTTCAAGTTGCAATTTGCTAGGATGTTCGGGGAATTTCTTTGAAACCAGTAAGCATATTCTAGGATGGTTGGGAATTATGCCAGCTTTCCAAAACGTATCTGAATATACATATGAAACTGAATCTGGATAGTCCAATATTTGATTCAATCTGTACATTTTAGTCAGAAGACCTTCTGCAACTTCAGCCAGTTGGACCACCCAGTCCATGTGCAGAGCCTTCTGCAAGCTCCCTGGTGGTGCATTTGAATTAGAAGGCTTCCAGCTTGCAGATGTCGATGGAGAAGCCATTTCCGGATTCAAGTAGTCAGACCATCTAGCTGTGTTATCCCACTCCCTTGATTTTATAGATCTGGGTGAAGTATCTTGATTTGGAAAATACTGCCTTCCCTTTGCCATGGGTTAAACCCCAAATGTTTCCATCTGAGTCCAAATAAATATAAAAGAAAAGGAAGATCAGAACTTTTCCCTTAACGCGATGATAAAGGAAGAAATTGAGATGTAGGGAAATGCATTTATACATCATAGAATACCAAAAGATGAGAACATCATATTGTTTGTCCCCAATGCCAACATTGATATAAATACAATATAATAAAATAAAATAAATGCTTATCTTAACATGATTGCTAATTGGTCACCATAGTAACAGAGGAACAGCCAACTATTACTGAAGTAAATCCGTAGGCATGAGAACAATCTGTTTTTTTTTTTTTTATTGAAATGGATGTGAATAATCATCATTACAGTCGTCCATGGGGACAGGGGTTTTATAAATCTTGAACTAAATTAACAGCTTCATTTGAATTACTTGCTTCATTCACGGCAAAGCAAAGAAGCCGGAAATCGAATCAATAAGCTGTCAGTATGGGTCTCAATTAGTTACAACCAAGAATTTTATAGAACTAAGAACATTTTTTTTTTTAGGAAATGTTAAAGAAATTTATAAAAAATAAAGAAAAGGGGCATCACTAAACCAAAGCCTATCAAACCAGTAATGTTGGTTTCAAAGGCTTTAACCTAAGCTTCTGTCTCCTGGGCACAGCAACTCTTTAAAAAGCCTTGGTTATAATAGACATAAAATCAATCTGAATCCAGTGAACCATATCACACAGCAAAGGCGAGACAGTTGGGGCACACCCTCTTATGCACAGAGGTCATTAGATAGAACAGGAAGGGATGTGAAGGCACTAGGCCCCATCTGTAAACTCGCACAGATGTCCAGCCCATGTAACTAAAGCCAGGAAAATGGATAGCCAGGCCAAACCTTGTAGAACCATCCATTGTGCAGGTTAATGATAGATGACAAAGATCATCCAACCGAGATTAAAGATCATCCAGAGCTGATTTATTTTACTATTAGCCACCTAAGTAAATAACATACTATAAGTCTGAAGAAATCATCAGGTCGAGAAACTTTATACTCAAGCCATCGACGTCTAACTATGGAAGCATATACTAATCAGACTATGCAGGTTCAAAGTCAGACAGGAATCAACGACAAATGATTGCACTTTGGGGGCGGTAGTCTTGTGTCATGAAAGAGTGAGAAGCAACCAGTGGTAGCATGGTAAATTTGTAAAACCGAATATCGAGCAATGGTTCATAGAACAAATGGGGTGATGGAGTTGGAAGAAAAAAATACGAAAATAATGGAGTTGAAACTTTCTATATGAATTGGGCTACACATAAGGAGACACAGGAGTGGATGGTATAGATTTCATGGATCCTGGGATTGCTCAGGCCCCCGATTATTTGGATCAATTTGATTGGTCGAATGGCCTCTTGATCCATCTCAATCAGGGAAGGGCTCAAATCTAAAATCAAACATGCTTAATATGGGTTTCAAATTGGGAAACAAATATGCTGAATTTAATGGGGACCCAAACAAAACCCAAATGATTCCTAACCAAGGGCACAGCAGACAAGTAAGGCTGGCCAATGCGCCCACCTCTCTGATGGCATCTACATACTCAAAACATAGGCCTGTAGCCCATAGGATGTGGCACACCCAATGACTTCCATGCAAGCAAGATGGCAGTTGGAAACTTTCCAAAAAGTGATCCTAGGGTGGGGAAGCTTTCCAAAATATAGCAGGCAAGTTTGACAGAAGCAAGTGGGGAGAAAATATCTCTATATGGGTGTCCAATTCAAATTTTAAATTGCCTAGGGACTTTCTAATTTTTATACAATATTTCTTTATTTGTTTTTTAGGATGGATGACTAAGATTTAGTAGAGATTAGGGTTTTCTTTTGGTTTGAAAACATTATAAAAGCGACCAAGAGGGACATTCAGCCCTAGTTTGGCTTTTGTGCTATTTTCAATCAATGAGACTGCATTGGTATTTGCAATTCTCTCTCTTTTGACTTCCCCATTGGTATGAGCATTTCTCCCAAGGATTGAAGAGCTATAGAGCAATGGATTAGTGATTTGGGGTGAGCTATCTTCTACTTTTACTCTTTGTTTTCCTTATTCGATTGCTGACACGGATAAAGTTGATTTTTGGTTTTCTAGTAACGACCCGGGCCCGTTATCAATTCCAACCCAATCTTGCCGCACGGTTTTAAAAGGCCTCATGTGAGGTTACTGATATGGGACGTATGCACCACTGCATACCCAGCTCTTTAGAATCTCTCTCTCTCTCTCTCTCTCTCTCTCTCTCTCTAGGCGGATGCTCGCTGGACCCAATGCCTTTCTACAGGGGGCCACAGGCGTGGCATACTCCCCCACCAGAAAACAGAGCCGTCCTCGGCTCTGATACCATTCTGTAATGACCCGGGCCCATTGTCCACGTGATATTATCCGCTTTGGCTCATGGGATTCCAACCCAATCTTGCCGCACAATTTTATAAGGCATCGTGTGGGGTTAAGACCAGGTCACACACATACATACCTAGGATTGGGACTAGCATGTTTCCGATGTGGGACTTACTCACCACTGCATATCCGCTCCTTTAGAGTTTCCCCCGCCCTCTCTCTAGGCGGATGCTCGCCGGACCCAACACGCTTCTACAAAGGGCACAGGCGTGACATTTATGATCAATCGGGATTTGTTGGGTAAACCTTCTTCAAGTGCTATCTTTTTAGGCTGAGGTTAAAAACGTTCATGCTTGTGAAGCTATTCTAAAAAATAGGCATATAACCGTATAAAAGAAATCTAAGATCCAAAGACATTGGTAAACTGTCCAATTTAAGGCCACAAAAATAAAAGGTTGGAATGTATTTTTTATATATGTTTTCTATTTTTATCTTAAATTGAGAAGTCTGCCAAGTTTCCAAAACATTTATGGATTTGGTAGCCCAGTGCGGCAGTGCCCCATGAAATATAGCACATATATTCTCTTTTTTCTTTCTTTCTTTCAAGCATGACAGAGCTCCTACAGCGGCTGTAGAGGATCCAAAGCCACCAAAACACAGTGGAAGATGTCCTAAAAAAGAAGTAACGCTAGAGAATCTCTCTCTCTCTCTCTCTCTCTCTCTCTCTCTTCAACAATCCGATAGAGAAGCAGAAGATTAAGTTCCTTCTTTTCACTAACATCTCTCAAAGCTCGGTAGAGAAGTAGAAGATTAAGTTCCTTCTTTTCACTAACATCTCTCAAAGCTCAGTGAGATCTAGTACAACTTCCATTCCTCTTCTCATCCGTTGATATTTACATTATTACAAGAAATGCACATGGAATTCTCAAATTCATCGAGTTTTTCACCGTGAGATGGTGAAATCTTAGAGAAGTAGATTGACGTTTGTATGCATTTGGTTTTAGCACGTTTAACTGTTATACACAGTAAGCAATATGCAGCTTTTTTATAGTTGATTTAGCATTTTTGTTGGTCTTGTGGAGAATGAGTTTGGTTTATATGGTCTTTCTTTGATTGCTACGGACTTTGGTTATTGATGGATGAGATATCACTCGGTTATATGATCAGATGATTGTAGCCCTTAATTTGAAGGTCTCAAATCTAATGGATATGTATACGCACACAGAAATTCTTTCATGAGGGACACTTGTGCAAAACCCTAAGGCGCCCACCTTGCCTTGCCAGCAGTAATGGGATGAGGAAATAGAAATGTCTATGCAAGTATTAATCCAGCTTTGAATATAAGTGAGATGACGGGCTGGGTGGGGGCAGGGTGGGGTGCAACTCAGCGGGCCAAATTGGTACTAACTTAGTCCAAGCCTTGCCAAAATTGGAAAAGGCCAAACCAAGATGAAACCTTAAGGACGCATTTGTGCAATTGGGTTGGCGTGGAAAATGAAAGAAAAATTGGCTGCTTTTCCTCGCACATCAATGATTGGCACATTTGGTGCGGTCTAATTTCATCGCTGAAAACCCAAAAAAAAAAGTATTATTTTTCTTAGCGTATGAGGATTTGGGAGTCCGACTCCGAGGTCAAACTTCCTTTTTCGCGGAAGATGAAACCAAGGTGCCTGCACAAACAAATCCTAATTGTCAAGCTTAAGTGCAATTTATGCTGAGTTGGGCCCCACCAGTTATGGTCAAGTCTCAAAGGATGATGGTTAGACCTAAGATTTTCCGCACATTAGGCCCTCTATAATGCCAAATCCACTCTATAAAATGGCCAAACAAAGAACTCGCCACCTCCCCTCAACCAAAAATAAAAATAAAAAAACGAAAGCTATGGACCTGATATCGCGAGATCTTTTTGTTGTTTTGATCTGTTGTATCTCGCTCTTGATATGCTTTTGTTGCTCCCCGTCACTGTTTTTGTCGGGAAGTGGGAGGCAAAAGTATAGGTACTACATAAAGTGAGAATGATGCATCTCATTTTCACTCTTGGACATCGCACTTATGGGATTTCACGAAATTACCTTTCGTAATTCTCAAAGTTACTAAGTTTAGATTGAGAGATTTTCGCCCTTAGGATTCCTCCATTATTTGTTAAGTGTGTTAAGTGTATTAGTAGTCTTTATTAAGAAGCTGTGATAGGGCTTTGCCAAAACATTTGAACATTTGATTGAAAATGTGATCTGCTAGAGTAAAGCAGATTAGGATTATCTTAGTTTCTTTCTAGATTAGAGATCTAGATCTCTATAAGATTTCCAATGATTCTCATAATTTCTTTTTAGACTAAGAATTTGATTATGTTTGGTTCCAAGAGGTGTGAGAGGTTTTGTACCCCCAAGCTTACATGCGTAATTGAGGCGTAAGCTCGAGCCCAACCCAAATTTTACTTAAGCTAGGCCTGAGTTTGAGCCTAAGAATAGTCAGCTCGAGTTACCCTTTCATAAGGGTTGAGCCATGTGGTCTGGGGCTTAGGCCAACAGAAATTGCACCCCAAAGTGAGTGCGACAGGCACTTTGCTTGGTCACAGAAGAGCCCTTTCTCGGTCCAAAAGAGAGCAATGCAGCTAGTTTTCATAAGTCAAAACTGTACAAGCAACACTTGTGTACAGTTTATGGGAAAATCATAGGCCTCCAAGGCCCAAGCTCACCACTAAGAAAGGATATGAATGGATGGGAAGGTCCATGCACGGTAAGAGATGTGTAAAAAATCACATGTATTCTTAATCAACATTTTAACAATTTACTTCCAAACATGTTGCACAGTGTGAAGAGAGTACTACCAACCCTTCAATCCATGACATATTTTCCAATACCCTTCAACCAGTCTAAAGAGTTTATTTCAAAACATGATTAACCAAAGTGGGGTGATTGATTTGGAAGAGGTGATTACCACCTACCCATCTACAAAACTACCCACAGTTGTAAATGGCCTGGATCTCACACAATTTTTTAAAAAAATGTACTAAAATATCACAGATAGAAAACTCAACAAAGCTAAATTATGTTAAATAAAATAAACCATGATAGTGAGAGCCCTGATTTTCCACAAAATCTAATTCCAAACCTACAACCAATTTCTGCAATATCACCATAAACAAGTCCACTCAATAGTTCAAATAAGTCCAGACCCAAAACAGCTAATTTCATGTATTAAGGTTTTGGCACATGATGATAAATCTCCACTAAAAAAAAGGGTTTTTTTTTTTTCTGAAGAAGGGATTATGGTTTCAGGTTCCAGTATAGGTCATGCACAGGTTAGAGAATGTCTAGAACTACATGACTATGCCAGTTGGGTTCCAGATTTGGTTAGATTTCAATGAAATTAACCATATGCAAGGCACAGATCTCAAGGGCTTTTCCTATTTTAGGGTTCACAGATCTGAAGAAATCATCAATGCAGAGTGGATCTGTGGCAAATAAAAGAAAAAAAAAAAAAAAAAGGAAAGAAGAAAGACAATCAAAATGCACAGATCTGTGCTAATGAAAAGAAGATGAAACCAAATCTACCTGAAACGAGTGAATATGCAGGCTCCCTGTGCTCAGATAGAGATTGGAGAGAGGAGAAGATGAGATCTTGTGAAGGAGGAATGGAGTTCGAAGTGATGATACTTGTGGGAAACTATAATTACTGTGCCACAGTTCTATCGGTAAAAAGAAGAAATGATAGGAGTTGTTTTTGGTTTTCTTGTAAGTCAAGACACATCGCCACTGTCTTTCTTTTTCTTATTTTTACATGTCGTTAGAGGGACTGTTTGTTGTGTAAACACAGACAGAAGTTGACTGAAAATGATTAAACAAACGAATTCGGATACACTAAATAGAAATGGTGATTGAAAACGGGACAATAATAATTTTATGGTCCCTTGATTGTGTTAGAACTAGGTTCGAGCATCTCCACCGTGGGTGCACACGAGAATTGTATTAGGGACCTAACAATATTGGTTCTGATCGTTGCCGGTTGGGGTGAAAGTTTTTCATGGTCTTGGTCCTGCCGGTTGTCGAGGTCTAATTAAAATGAGGTCCGAAACAAAATTAACGACTACCTCCCGCCGGTCCAAAAGTGTCAACCCATTCGCGGCCAGTTTTCTTCAGTTGGAGAGATTTAGATGGACTTAAAAAGGAGAGAGAAAATTTTCAAGACTAAAATAAATGCAGACTTAGATGGACTTAACAATAGGTGAAGGGAAATATCTTTACTCTGAAACCTGGTGCAAGGGTCTTTTTACCCTGAGTGGGCTTGGATCAAGTTGGAAAGCAACCTTATATTTTGTCTGATTGGCACGGTCATTTTAATCTAACTGGGCTCCACATGTCTTCGATAAGGTTGGACTATATCCCTTTATTTTGTGGGGGGTAATTTGTAACAGTAAGAATTTTAACCCTAGCAATGATCCATGCCATGATAAAATTCATCCTTATTGTCTGTTTTTAATAAGAATTCTTCATCTGATCCTCCTTTTGTAGAGTCTGAACTGCTACTTACACATGGTCCCAAGCTTAACATGGGTCCAACTTGTGGGACCAACTTGGAAGTATGACAGTCATGCGAGGTTTAGGGGTTTTATTTGGTCGCTAATTAGCTTGACGGTGGAAAAAAAAAACACGAAGCATACTCATAAGGCATTCAAAGCAAACCCAATGAGAGAACCCACACATGCGGGGAGTGAAACTCGCACATGTGAAGAGAGAGAACCCACACCTTGTGAATGAGAACTCACACACGCAAGGAGTGGAGGAAGACCAAGGCCAACATTAGTAATCTAGGTGAGGAGCAAGGTTGCCAACTAATTGAGCAACCCCATGTTCTCAATCTGGTTTGGCAATTACGGCACCTTAATTGAATCATGGAGAATTTAACTTGAGCTTGCCTCTAGAAACAATTTAATGAAGCTTCAAGTCCCCTGTAATTGAACCTAGCAAAGGTTGCTTGTGACCTAGCTAGCCTATCTTGTTTACGACCTTGCTAAACCTGAGGCGTTGGATTTAGCTTTTGTGTCTCGCCGTACAATAAAATTTGTAAATTTCAAATATAGGAGCATCTCCCTTCAAATATATGGCCGATTGATGGCCAAATTTTTATCAACAAACAGGGTAGGCTTGGCAGGCTTAGGTCTGTCTTGACTTAGCCCATGTGCCCAATAATGGTCCATCTGAATTAGAACAGATCTAATCAAGGATCATAACTACCAAACCATGGGCCCCAGATGCACAAACTACAGGGTATGCACAGTATCCCCTTTCATATCCATTTTTATGCACCATGAGTACTTCCCAAGGCTACTGTTCCATGTTCAATGTGCAAATGAACATATTTTGCTTAGACATCACCCCAACATACGATGATCATATTACTAGTGTTCCTCCTTTCTTTAGCTTTTTATTTCTTCACGTTTCATCAGGGCTAGAGATAGGTGGCAATGCAGGCCTTTAGTTTTTCTAAGTGGGAATGAAAGTTTTCTGCAATGCACACTGAAATCATTGTACTTTTGCAATGTGGTGTTAAATCCACATCTACTCTATATTAACATGATAATAATAGTAAAAGTGATCAGTCACTATAGAGGAAACGAGATGCACAATCCTTCTTGTAGCTAATGATGAAAAGGGGGGGTTGGGAGAAGGTCCATTTTATGCCCGGACCTAAATTAGAATTGATATAATAGAGGACCCATACCTGGATTGGATAGACTGGGGTCAAGGCTACATACAGTACACATATCCATACCTAGATTTAAATTGAAATATAGCACATTTACACCCATTTACATATGTAGCAGCAGAAAAATGAAGTTGCAAATGCATTTTAACATAAAAAGGGAACCACTGCATTATCGTAGTCATTCCTACTAAAATCTGGAGGGAATAGTAGAGGCAGCATAAATAAATTTTAATATTCTCCTTCGGATGGTAGCGGTGGACCAATCATTATTATTTTAAAAACTAGATAAAGAAAGAGTAAATCAATATAAAATATGGAGATTAAGTATAATTCATTTAAAATCAATTTTAAAGGATTAGTAATAATAAATATCATATTTTCAGCATTTATAAAAGGAATTGATCACCAATCATACTAGATCTCTCATTGAACGCCTTAATAATGTTATCGCTAAGCTGGCTTAATAATTTCAAGAGGAAAACACTTCCTTGTACACTCTGCTATTTTTTAAGAGCAACGAGATAAATTAAGAAGAGAAATATTCAAGTGAGAACTGGTTCTCACATATTATATAAGAACTTTTTTGTGGGGCCCAACTAGCAACCCATCCAAAACTAACAACCAATAGGGAACCCCCTGATAGTCACTAATCCCAAGGATTGGCACACATCTGAATGGATTGAATTACTGGATCGAGGGTTTAATATTTTTTTGAATATGAAGCCATTAAACTTGTGGGCCACATATGAAGGGGTTAGGGGCATGGGTTTGGGTCAAACTTGATACTTTGGGTGGTCTCGCATAGATCTTTCTATCCCCCTGGTCTCATCCTCAAATGGGGCTCATAATTGGGCTCCATAAAAAAGTTTTCATATAATATGTGAGAACAAGTTTTCGCTTGAATATTACCGAATCAAGAAGGGAATAGCAATGCATCCCTTTACCTGACCATCCCAGGAAATCAATATTAAGTGTGGGCATGCATGCTGTTGGCATGTTTTGACAATCAGGTTTTCATTTAATTGAAAGCAATGAATCCATCAGGCTGTGGATTGAATGCGGGTCTTCACAAGGGTGGTCATGTTTTGGACTGGACTAGGCCAAAGCTTGCCTAAGTTGAAACCATTTAGGTATGAGGCCTAAAATTACAGTTTGGAATCAGACTACAGGCTCAAAAATAGATCTATAATTGGAGTAAAACATGAGATGCCACGGTCGTAAGAGGATTGCTTCTCCTCAAGTGGCGGATGAGGAGGAGACGTACTCAGGGGCCATGGTGGATGAGTGGAAAAGAGCACTCACTAATATAAGAAAAAAAAAAAAAATGAACACATATTCTACTCCATACTTGTCATTACTTATGAGACGTTGGCCTAACTCCAATTGTAGTGAAATCTGATCCTTCACTGATACACATGCAAGTAATAAAGATTTTAGTAATTTGGATTTCAGATTCAAGATACAGACTCCGCCAATATTTTAAAAATCAGACAAATTCAACTTATTTCAACTCACGGGTTGAATTGATTGCTGGGTGATATTAAAATAATGAAATGATTATAAAATGTTTTAAAATACGTAGACAGAGTGGGTTTCACTGCTTCAACCACCAGCTTTAACGACTCTTACCTAATTGACATTTTTATATTGGGGTTTTTACTCTATGGTCACCTTAGCCATGGAAATCTACGCCTTGGTGACGAAAGTTGGGAAAATCTCCTCATATCATAAAATTTAAATTGAATTATCCAATGCCATATTGAATTTTATGATATCGCAAAAAAAAAAATAGTAGTAGTATAGAGAACTTTTGAAAAAAATTCACAATTTTTGTCACAAGGTGTGGGTTTTTATGGCTAATGGTAACTGTACGGGGAAAAATCTCCTTTTATGTTATATCAAGACTTTTAACTTCGATCTTTCTGGAATGTAAGGTATTGGTTTGGGTTGAACCGGGTTTTATGGGTCTCGTCCAGTTTATAAAATAGTTGATTCCACAGCTGATGCAATTTTTTTTGTTTTTTGATCTTTTTTTTTTTTTCAATCGGATGGTTCCCAACTCTTTGGGCTAAACTAATTCCTTTGGGCCCAAAGGAAAGCTCGGTAAACACCTATGTGGCCCAAAGTGATGGCACCAGTGAACTCAACTTTCGATTCCTGAAGAAAGAAGAATTAGAAGTCGATACCAAGACCTCTAGCTTCAAAAGAGGGATGAACCGTGGTTCTGACCGCCAACCCCTTGGAGTTGTTTTTAATCAATTAAACCTTGCGTAAGAGAAAGCTTACATGCGCACGAAAACGGAATATGCACAAATCACATTCTCACGTGAGTGCTTAATAGCATTTTGCACATGTGCCACGTTTGTGGGCCCCACATGGTGACCACTTTTTGCCATCTCTATCCATAATAACCAGCTAAATACTTTCTTGATCGTTATTATAGGTTCAACAGTTAGGACCATATCATGTAAAATTCATCTCTGTATAAAAAGATTAATTTATACAACATGTTTTTTTAATTGGAATTTATTTATGTCTAAAAAAATGTATATATTCTCCGATATGTATTTTCTTTTTTAATTCTCTTACGTACTTAGCATCTAGAACTTTCAACAAAAAGTGAGGAAGCTGGAATTACAGGGTTTCTGGAAGGTAATTTTGAAATATTTTAGGTGGTTAAAACTCTGGGATTATGGTAAAGAAGAGAGCTTTAGGATCCATTATTGTGGCGAGAAGAGTCTACGATAGCGAAGAAAATTGCTCTAATCTTTCAATCAATCCACTGTCATCGTGTTTGTGCAAAATAATTTTTATGCACAAAGAGGATTAAATTCCTTTTTTTTATAATGAGTATTTCAATATTCTATGAGAGGGGTCAAAAAATGCTAGACGCCTCACTTCCAAGATAACAAGAGAATCCTCCCAAGCGAGACTATCTTGATTACACAAAAAAGTCGATCGGCCTATTTCTCCATTAGAATTTCCAACAATAATTAGATATGTTGGAGTTTTTAGATATGAAGTACATATTGTCCCCTTTCATTTACGAATGTCATGTTTTTTTCGTAAATATTTCAAAATTTCAACCACATAAAATATCTCAAATACCTTTGCAATTTTAAAATCTTCAACTCCTTTGATTTTCAAATACAAAGATGCATTCGAGATTTTCGTTAGATATGATTATTTTAAAATTTTTCAGACAAAAATTCCATGAACCCGAGTAAAGAAACATGGGATAAGAATGGCCAAGGAGTGGCAGACAGTGGTACATCGGACTTTGATATAATATCAAGGGAGATTGGATGCTGACCTTATCGATCATATTCAGCAGCCACGTTTGTGTTTCATGTGGGTGGGCCCGCATTGGATTGATATCAGAATTTTAAAATGATTTGGCCAGCAACCAATCTCGTTGGAAAGAGAGACATCAATTTCATGTAGTTTTCCTTGAAAGGAAACAAGCTTGGAAAGACGACACCACAAGAAAATGGTTTTCCCTGATGAATGGTTTTTTATTTTGTCTTCTTAACGACATGGATATCCTTGAGCTCTTTTATCCAGCAAACTTTATTTCCCAGGCCGGGTGGCCCTGCTAAATCCATATAAATGCACGTGGAGTAGCTTTGGGATAGATTTTGAGCACCCACATATTATACCACGCCACCAACTCTTTAATAGGATTGTGCCTAGCAATTGAATGCCTGTAAAGACTAATCGGCACTTCCCATAAGAAGGTCCTAGCACAAAAGTCCATGCTAATCACATGTATGCACGAAGATATAGGATTTTATGCATGTTCGAAAAGGAGAAGATGAGAGTCCTTGAATAGGAAATATATTAGTGGCAAGTGGAGGGAGAGTATATTAGCAGTTGCAGTAAACTAAAAATAACTTACTAGTAGTTGTACAAATCGAAGATAATTCTGGTCAAAATTAAAAAGCAAAGTCAAAATTAAATCCAAAACCTTCCAACTTAATATATTATAATGGTTTTAAGCAAAATTTTTAGGGGGGGCGGGGGGGCGCTTGCACCACCTCTAATTTGATGATGGATCTTATAGTCACCTCTAATGGTTCTGACTCAAGAGGAGCTAAGATTGTTCTTAGTCTCATTAATGGCCAGCTAGAACATACTGTATATAGCTTATACGCAGTTGAACTCTTGGAGCCCACTTGGATTCGAGTTTATAAATGGCAGGAGGTCAGAAGAAAAGGAGGTCTTCTCCTTATAGACAAGGGGATAGGAGAAATTAGCTCCACTGGATTACTTTAACCCTTGATTTTAAAAGCCTTAAAAATTCAATGACATTTCAACTGTAGATTTTCTTGAGATTTGATACAATGGTGAGTGAAAGTTTTGTGAGTGTAAAATTGGGCTTGATGCAATATCATTGGATGAAAAGAGGATCAAACGGACTATATTGATGAAAGGTGGGCCCAACTGGGCCCCATAGTGCTGGATTGGACTTGTAGTTGCTTGTGGGAGAGAGTTTTCCCTAATATATATGTAGCTAGACATAAGAATATTGTAGTTAATTTTGCACTAAAACAAGCATAAACAGGCATGTCTAACTTGGCTTTTTATCAATTCAATTTCTTTCTTTCTTACATTATTATTATTATTATTTTGGTTAGCCCAGTCCACCATCCTAAAACACCCTATCTAACTCTTTCTTTTTTTTTCCTAATATACTTCTCCATTCCAACTTGGCCCTTTAAGCTAACTACCTTGCCCCTTTAGAGGACACTGATAGTCATTATACGTTGAGCTTACACACCGGAACATTCCAACAAATTCTTGCAATTTGGCATTTCTACTTTTAATGACTCTTTGACTTACTGATTCAAATAGGCATTTTGAGACTTTAGGGTGTTTGACAAAGTTCAAAGGGATGGTGGATTCAATCAGCTTTAGAGCAATCAAAATGTAACTTTTTCAATAGATATAAATGTCTAAAAGAATTAAACACTTTCTATTTTTTTTCTTCACAAGCTTATTTATATAACATTTAAATTTATGATATGACAGGTTTGTTTGTACTACTATTATTACTCATAACAAATTTGCCTATATTACTTTTTACCATAAGACGACTTTTCCCAAATGACTTTTGCAGTAAGGCAAGTGTGCCTTTACTATTTAAAACTAATTTGTAAGAAAATGTAATTGAAAAACGGCATATCAATCAGCTCTATTTCAATAGATAAAACTTGCTAAACAAGCCCAAGAATCTTTTGTCTGTCTTCAATTATTTTGTAAGTTGACATGCCACAAACAAATTTAAGCCATTTACGCTGGATACCCTCTAGATCTTCTTGCAGTTCTCTCCTCCAAACTGTGATTAAGTTATTTTGCTTCAAATTCTGACTCCCACTGAGAACAATTCAACCTCCATGATTGGATGGCTGGCTTCACATAAGGTGCACCTAAAATGTTCGCCTTCGTTGGTGGGAAGATAAAGTTAAATGGGAATATTATTTGCGGCTGGGATCTTATGATTGGCATGCCTTTTGGGTAAGTCCAGATCAAGAGATGGCCCAACAAATCCTCTAATTAACCTAGAGAAATCCAGAGTTAAAGTACTAAAACTCAACAGCGAGGCAATCTTGTTGAAATCCCAACCGTTCAAAATAAACACCCTCTAGGCATATGGGGTGTCTTCAAATTTTATGTCAATCAAGTTTTCTTTTCCAACCACCGGATTGACGTTTTGGTGAAAAACATAGTAATGAATATGCATTCGATTGTATTAATAACGTTTTCCATCAAACAGTCTACCGGACAGTGAAACATACTTGGATTGACTTAAAATTAGAGGTGCCCCATATAATTAAAAGGCATTTATTTTGGACGATATGGATTACATTTGATGTCTCCCACCATTGAGTTCCACTCCTTTTTAACTAATGAAAGCGGCATAGAATCCTGATTTCCGATCCATGATATTTTGCTCGCGAAACATGTTCATTGCATTTAGTATTTTAGTGCCTAATACGTTAACCAGGGCGGTGGAGCATGTGGATATGCATCAATTGTGTGCGTTGGAGCCTTATCATTTCCTCCTCTCTCTCTCAGGGGTCAAGGAAAGCCCAACGTGGATAACATAGAATCCACAACTAAATCAAAATAATACCGATCTTATCCTTTTCAGTCTCCTTATAGGCCACAAAGATGACCCAATCATATTCTTTATGTCCCACACATATTATTCTACAAGTATATTTGGTGCTATATATATTTGGGTCTCTCAACTCAAGCTCAAAGGTCATGTGTATGTTGCGTATGAGAAGAGTTTGCAAGAGATAAAGAGTAGAATTGTCTGATAAAAGTTCTACTATAAGGAGAATCTAGTGTTGAGTGAGGATGGAGGCTTTAATCAAGCCAGAAAATTACAGCCATGGGATCATGGATGAAGAGAGAGATCTTTGCAGTTCATCTTCCTCAGCTGATGCTTCTGTGGATTCAATCACATCACACTCAGATTATTCTGAAGATGCTGCTTCACCTGAGACTTCATCATCACCATTGGATCAACCGACAAGTGGCTTTATATCAGATGTCATCTCTCAAGGAACAGCTTCCGTTCAAGTAAGTTATTAGGTCTCTCTTTTCATCAAAAAATTATTTTTTTAAAATAAAAATTGCTGACAAGTTTCATATTGTTTCTCTCATAAAAAAATTTGGTTTTTTTTTTTTTAATAAAAATTTGTTAGGGGTTCTCAACATGAAATTTTTCTAGTACTTCATAATAGAACTTCTTGGGTATTTTTCTTATTCTCACTTATCATCATAAAATCTCATGTTGGGTGTTTTTCCTAATAAAACATGTTTGGTATTTTTACTGTTCTCTCTCTCTATAATCATAAGATTTCATGGGCTTCTTTTTTTCTAATAGAACTTTCTGGGTATTTTTTATTATTACCCCTCATCATAAAATTTCCCTGGTTTTTCCTAATAAAATCTCTCAGACATTTTTCCTTCTCTCTCTCTCATAATCTCATCACAAAATTTCATGGGAGAATCTATTAGAACTTTTTGGGCATCCTTCTTATTCCATCCCTCTTCCAACATAAAGTTTCTCTGATTTTCTTCTTTCTAATACAGACTTGTTGGTTGTTTTTCTCATCATATAGGAGAGGGCTTTCAAAACATTTCCAAGGAAAATCTCAATCGTTTACATCTCTCTCAGATGTGAGATGCTTGGGGGACCTTGCCAAACCGGAAAACAAGAAGTTGAAGTATTGCTAGAGCTATAGTGGGGATTTAGACAGCCACAGATCATACTCTACTAAAGCTACCTCGAGGACCATATCAAAGAAAGCTTCAAGGGGTTCTTGTTCTACTCTCCATGCCAAGAGAAACAGTTTTTTAAACAACAGATCTCCAATCCCTCCGCATAGAACCAGTACCCTTTGTAATCAAACCCCTCTGTTTGCCTGAATTATATATTGGTTTTTACCTGAGGTCATACAAGTGGTCTCTCCATTGAGTAGACTAGACACAATAAACAACTACAAGCTTCACAGAGAGAGAGAGAAATTGGAAACGGTTATTGCAACTTTTGTATTGGTCTAGAGGAGTAAGTGACAGATGAATGGTCTTCATCACTATTTAGGTTGGAAGTTGGAACAGGGGAATCAGATGAATGGTCTTGATCACTGTACAATTTGATTAGCACATGCAGCGGCAGTAGAAATGTAATTAAAAGGTAGTTTTGATGTCTTTTACTTCATCATGTTTTGGTTGAGAAGAGTGGAGTAGCAAAATAAACTTTTATATATATATATATATATATATATATATATAAAGTGTAATAAAGTGTGTTGCAGTCAATTTTATGACCAAAGTGCCCTTTAATTTACCCTCCCTCCCCCGTCTAATACTTTATCCCATGTTGTCCAACCAAACAAGGACTTTACTAAAACTCTACTCTACTCTACTCTACTCTACTCTACCTTTTTCATTATTTAACATCCACGTTACCTTCACTTCCACATATGCCCAATTGTACTTGTAAGAGAAAAACGGTAAGTGAAGAAGTCCTTGCTTGTTGCTACCGTTGAACGCATATTCCACATTAACATCGGTGCATATCGAAGTATAACGTTGATAGAATCCAGGCCTTATTTCTTTATTGAAATTTTTGTCAAGAAATCACTGTGTTTCGGATTTTATGGACATGATGTGACATGTCGTCTCTTGAAATTTCTGAATTTCATATTTCTTCACTGTTGTTTTTGGATTCCAGCCATAGAAAAGGTCTCTTTTGCCCTTTGGGAATTCAGAAATTCCACTCCCTTTGCATTTTGGTGGAATTCCTGAATATTTCATGTCTGGGAATTCAGGAATTCTAGAAATTCCAGCAAAGAGACAGGCCCTCGGTGCCAATGCATAAATACTCAAAAAACAAGGATCTTCGACTCTTGTTAATTAAAGGGGGTGGGACATGAAAGCCCTCAAAATTGAGGATTTCTACTAGTCATAAATCATCAAAGATTACCAACTTTGAGACTTGGCTTCTATGGCTTTCTAAAAAAGAGGCGACGAGTCCTCGAAGATTTAACTACCAAAGGTGACCTAAGAGTTATCATACACAATTTTTAACTTAAATGTCTATAACTGACATGATCAATATCATGCACACTAACTTTACTTAAATTGAGTCCATTTTAAGTCCACTTGTCTAACCCATACTTTATTTCTACATACATGAGACCCATCACATCTAATCCATCCACCATTCTATAAAACCCACAATTCATATATATATATATATATATATAATGGGAGACGGTCTAGTAAGGACCATCCTCACTAACTAAAATAAGGACCCAACCTCCCAGTCCAATTGTAACCCTCATCCAACGGTAGGCATCTAGCATATAAAGCAAATGAAAAAAAAAAAAAAGAGGAAAACAAAAAACAGAACAACCCAAAGCCTTTCTGCAAGAGAGGCTTCGATCCCTTGTTCTTTGCTCTCATCCTCACCCTTGGACTCTGCCATCGGATCACCTTCTTCTCCCATTCCCTCTTCTTTCACGTCCCCTTCTCCACCGTTGCAGAAATAACGATGGGGAATGGGTAGCTCTCTTTTCATCTCTCTCTGCCTCTCTTTTTTTTTTATTATTATTTATTTCCCTGTCTGTCTCTCTCGAGGAACTGGGCAACCATGGAATTGAAAGGAAGAAACCCCTTCATCATCTCTCTCTGTTGCCCTCCCTCTTCTCTCTTTCAGTCAAAGAAAATGCAAGAAAAAAAAAAAAAAAACAAATCAAGCGAACGAAGAAAAGATGGTACTCCAAACAATGTATACTACCTCCAAGAAACATTTGAAAAGGAACACGATGGTCACCACTATTCTGACATTAGCAACAACCCATTTTCCATTTTTAGCACAAGAACAAACAACAAAAATCATACAAAGTAGGACAAAATCCATTTTTCCTATTATATTTCTAACCATTGAAATCTCCAAAAGTTTCCATGGAAAGTAAGATAAAGATATAACAACAGTGACTCAATTTAAAGAAGTAAAGAAAACAATCCAAGATGAAGCTTCAAGTTCCCTATAATTGAACCAAGCGAAGGTAGCTTGTGACCTAGCATATCTTGTTTACGACTTCGCTAAACCTGAGGCGTTGGATTTGGCTTCTGTGTCTCGTCGTACAATAAAATTTGTAAATCTCAAATATGGGAGATGCTCTCATAGGAGCATCTCCCTTAAAATATGCGGCCGATTGATGGCCGAATTTCTATCAACAAACAGGATAGGCTTGGCAGGCTTAGGTCTGTCTTCACTTAGCCCATGTGCCCAATAATGGTCCATCTGAATTAGAACAGATCTAATCAAGGATCATAACCACCAAACCATGGGTCCCAGATGCATAAACTACAGGGTATGCACAGTATCCCCTTTCATATCCATTTTTCTGCACCATGAGTACCTCCCAAGGCTATTGTTCCATGTTCAATGTGCAAATGAACATACTTTGCTTAGACATCACCCCAACATACGATGATTATATTACTAGTGTTCCTCCTTTCTTTAGCTTTTTATATCTTCACGTTTCATCAGGGCTAGAGATAGTAATGTGTCCCAAGGCTATTGTTCCATGTTCAATGTGCAAATGAACATACTTTGCTTAGACATCACCCCAACATACGATGATTATATTACTAGTGTTCCTCCTTTCTTTAGCTTTTTATATCTTCACGTTTCATCAGGGCTAGAGATAGTAATGTGTCCCAAGGCTATTGTTCCATGTTCAATGTGCAAATTGAAATATAGCACATTTACACCAGCTGAATCAACCCATCTTCTATGTGTCCTCATTGGCCCAATTCTAAAAGACATCCAAACCAATCATAGTAATGGCATCATGTTTTATGAATCCAAATCAAATCTCACTCCATAAAAGTTGGCCCACTTAAAATTCTTATAATCTAATGCTTTGACCCCTCAATTATGAGGTCCACTCTAGTCCCTGTAAAGAACTATTAATCAAAATCAAGTGTTTCATGACCATAAAATATTCATGGGACCCAATTTACTAATATGATATTTTTTTAATTTCACGGAACATTGTTCATCTATATATTTATTTATTTATTTATTTTATATTCTATCAGAGCCAGCCCTGGGTTAAAGCCCATGAAGCCACCGCTTTAGACCCCCAATTTTAGTCCCTTTTTTTGGGCCCCAAATTTCTTTAGCCAATATAATATATAGGTTTGTAAAAGGCTGCCCAAGACATGAGAAATTGCCCAATTTCTAAGCAGCCCATTACAAAAGAGCCCTAAATTAATGATTTTGTGTTATATTTAAAAGTAAAAAAATGGAAAAAAGAGTATGAAACTTTGGAAATTGGAAAAGATTAGGTCGGCTATTATAGAGTAGTTTTTTATGCCAATTCACTTTCGACTTTGGAGATCAAATACACCTAGTCTCTCTCTCTCTCTCTCTCTCTCTCTCTCTCTCTCCCTCCTTATTCACAATCAAAACTGGGTCTCCTTATTCCCAATTAAAATTGGGTTTTTAGACTGCAAAACCGTTTTCGACTTTCCGTTTATGTGTTTCACCGCGTTGTGCCGATGAGCCGGGAAGAGGTGGAAAGTGTTGAAAGATAATGTAGAAGGTCTCATGGTCAAGCCATTGTCAGAAACACGTTGAGAAAGTCGTGTGGAAAGTGTTAAAGTTATAAGATACCAAGCCCCACAAATAAGATATACTTTAATTGAATTGGCCCACACTACTAAAGATCTGAAAACAAAGAATGATGCGGAGTCCTTAGCAGAACATGGAATTGGCAGTTTTGAGTTTTTAGTTGACATGATTATTTGGCACAATCTATTATTTGTTGTTAATTCCGTTAGCAAGGTTTTTCAAAATGAAACATGCACATAGATGTTGCTGTTGATCAGATAAAAGGGCTTATTGCATTTATTGAAAAATATAGAGAAACTGAATTTGTAGAGGCCATGATTGAAGCTAAAGAGGTTGTAGCTAGAATGAATGTTGAGCCATCATTTCAAGAAAAACGAATCATATATAGAAAGAAGCAATTTGACGAGAACAATAGTGAAGAGGCGACACAGTCAACTGAAGAATCTTTTAGAGTGAAGTATTTATTATACATTATAGATCAAGCTCTTTCAACACTTCAAAGCCGGTTCGAACAGTTTCAAGTATATGAGAAACTTTTGAATTTTTGTTTGATTTGAAGGATTTAAATGCTACCAATGATGAAGCTTTGATGTCCTATTTTGCTAATTTTGAAACTTTTTTGCGCAAGGATGCGCTTTCTAATATTGGTGGGAGATACTTATTTTCAGAATTGAAAGTGTTGAAAGAAGTTTTGCCAAGAAAAACAACAAAGCCAATTGATGTGCTCAATTATTTGAAGGTAATGGATGGTTGTTTTCCCAATACATGAATTGCATACAGAATATTGCTAACTATACCAGTTACAGTTGCTTCTGGGGAAAGAAGTTTTTCAAAGTTAAAGTTGATCAAGTCTTACCTTTGGTCAACCATATCACAGGAAAGATTGAATGGATTAGATATATTGTCAATTGAGAAGGCCATGGTTGATAAGATTAATTACGCAACTTTGATTAGTACATTTACAGCAAAAAATGCTAGAAGAGTAGTGTTTAAATGAATTCGAAGTGATGTAATGACTATTGATTTTTCTATATATATGTTTTGAATTTTGGTAATGATTAATTTATGACTCATTTTTTAAAGCTAATTTTCGTATACAATATATAAGGGGCCCCCTTTGAAATCTTTGCTTTAGGCCCCAAAAATCTCAGGGCTGGCGCTGTATTATATGTTTTGTTCCTTGAAATATTGTCAGTACAAGACCAAATCGCACTCATTAACTTCTAATAGATAAGTTACATGTTTTTATCCTTTTACTCTACAGTTGATTATAAATCTTAGTTATTTTGCATTGAGAGAAAAAAAAAATAGGTTCTGAACTTAGTAGATCAAGCTTGTGAGCTAGGGTTAGATAGCATCTCCGAAAGTTTTCTATAGTTTAGTGTTGTTAATTTTTTTTATTCTTGACCACTAGGCCCACACTATATCATTATGGGCCCACCTAATCGGTCCAAATAATTTATCTTTCCCTTACTCCTCTCATCTTGCTTCCTCTACAAATCTTTTTTTTAATATTTTTTTCTTTTTTTCAACACGGGCCTCTTACACTATTATATATATAAAGACAGTAGCATTTACGCAAGAGTGCGACACATTGCGCATCCTCAATTTTTTTATTATTTTTCAATGGCGCCATGTGGGCATCCCAAAAAAATGACATGTGGCATCATAAATAAAAGTCATAAATCTTCTTTCAATCCCCTAAAATTCCTCCCATTCAATTTTAAACTTTCCAACATCACCTCTAATTCTACTACCTCCTAACTCACCTCTCTCCAATCTATTCCATTTATTTCCCCGAAAATCTCTCTCCATGCCTCTCCAATCAATTTCATTTACTTCCCCTAGAATCTCTCTTTCTGCACACAATTTCTCTTAATTAATCCCCAAAAATTCTCCCTCTACCCCTAAAATCTCTACCTTATCACATCATTTCTCTCCTTATACACATGTTATATTCAATGGGTCCCATAGATTACTAAACAAACAAAAAGAGAAAAAAGAAGAAGAAAGGTTATTTGGCTTTGATAGTGGGCCATACAAATTGATGAGAAATATAGAGATCAAGTTGGTAATGACTTTTATGATAGGTGGATATGTATGTATTAAATTTTAATATAGATTAATTTGGGGGACCCTTATACCAAATCCAAATTATAAAAATCTAAGGCCCATATATAGATTATAGTCGACTTCATCTTTATTGTTTGTTATTAATCTGTGGTGCCCAATGTCAAAGCCAATTTTTTATTTTCTTTTTTTTTTAAGTTTGAATAATATATGGGTCCCATTGTAAAAGTTAAATTTTATTCATTTCCAAACTAACAATTAACGGGGCCACTTTCATAAGTTTTAATTACTACATTTTTCTCCATATTTTCATTTCAATATCGGTATGATTAATATATGAGGCCCATTATGGAAGCCAATGGATTTCAAAATCCACATTTAATATTGACACTCAATTCATGCCTAAGCACAAATATAATCAAATCAAGCTTCTAAAATATCTACTATTTACTTGATATTCTCCTAAAATCTCATGAGTTTCTATCTTTATTAGATTTTTTTTATCATAATTATATTTACTAAATTAACTAAATAAATCTAAGGGCCCTATTACGAAAGCCAATTTTTCTCTTTCCAAACTCACAATTAAAGGGGGCCACTTTCATAGTCTATATTTACTACTTTTTTTCTCCTTATTCTCCTTTCAATATTCGGTATGAGTAATTTGTGGGGCCCATTATGGAAGCCGATTGGTTTCAAAATTCACATTTAGGTAATTTTAAATACTTATAAATATTTTTAATTAATTAAAACTTTAATTATTTTTTTTATCATGGCCTGCGTTGGGTGCAAGCTTGTTGCACTAGTTATATATATAAAGACAGCAGCACTTTTCATGAGGGAGCGACACGTGGTTGCACGGGGTTTTCTTGGAGAGCGACACATGGCGCAACCTCAAGCTTTTTACAACTCTTATTCCGGAATTGCTCTTTTAATCTTCCATAAAATCGCCATTTTCATGAGGGAGCGACACGTAGCTACAGGGGGTTTCCTTGGAGAGCGACACGTGGCGCAACCTCGAGCTTTTTACAACTCTTATTCCGGAATTACCTTTTTAATCTTCCCTAAAATCTCTCAATTAAAATCTCCTCTAACTTCTCCTTTAAAATTTCTAATCATACCAAAATCTTTTCCTACAAATATTGCAATGAATTAATTTTGTATTAAAAAGGATTGCATTTCTAATTTCGTCTCAATTACAACCCACTCTTCTATCAATTTCAAACTTACGGAGGATAACAAAACTACCAAGACTTTTCCTTAAATCTTGAGATTAATTTTTTTTTTCATAAAGTCTTCCATAAAACTTGGGCAAAAAAACGGATACCCTAAGAAAATGTGATTCACAAAGATTCCTACCCACCTCCTTCCAAAGAATATAAATACTCAATAATTGAGTACCCCTGTTCCCATACACTCAAGATCCTGAACACCTTTGGAATGTATCGATCCAAACTAACATGGCGCATCCAGCCACTTCCTTTGGAACCCTGTTCTAAAAGGAGGGGCTCATATTCACATCATTTCTCCAATTTTAAAATAAACACAATCCCTTTGATGAATATAGGGCGGGTCGGGCCAATTCGGGTCGGGTTAGAGGTGGGCCCACCTTCTGTACCCTGGCCTATGACCGACCGCACAACCTGCATTAAATGTGGATTAGGTCAGGTTAGGCTCAACGTAACCTGTATAACTTGGTCTATTACCCCTTGCCCTAAAAAAAGATGGCTTAGAAAATTCAAACCCACAACCTTTGGCATTTTCAATATCTCTACCACTACACCAACCGATTCTTTTATGCAAATGTTTATAAAAGAACTAATTAGGCGACCTGTGATCCTATCAAGACTGTTTTGATCATAATGTTCATGCTGAGCCCGGGCCCTATAATAATATATTAAATAATAGTATATTAAATAATAATAATATATAGATATATATATATATATAATAAGCATGAAATATATATATTGGGTGTGTGAGCCAAGGCAAAGGAAGATATGGGTTTGCCCGTTTGCAATCTCAAAACGTCCTTTACCCCACCACTTCCTATTGATGATCAATAAAAAAACTCATGTAAAATTGAAGGTGAATCGAGTTCCACCACAATCCAAGACCTCTCGCCTAGGGAATTAGGATTGTATTTTACCAATTTTCATTGCAAAATAGAATGTAGCCTTCATATGCTGGGGTCATGAATAAGAACAATTCATGATTTTTTTTTTCAATGAGACCAAGTAGAAATTGCAGTTCTTTTCAAACAAAATGCCCACTCCTTGTGGGTTATTTCTTTTTAAAAAAACTAACAGGATGCCTACTTCATGTGGGGTTGACTTGGATGTTTGGTTACTAAAAAGGGGATTGAGGAATGGGTCAATTTGAATATACATCAATCAATGTGATAATTATTATTTTTCTTTGTTCTTCATTAGAGAGATCTTCCCTTTTTTTCAAATGAGTCCTATCTGGATACTGTCCTCTTGAATTTAATTATTAATTATCCTTTGAGTGTTTTTCTTTATTCACTTTTTTTCAAATAGTCCTATATGCCGACTATTTTTTAGTTTTATATGAAATTAGTTTAAATGGAGTTTATTTCTTCAATTGATATTTACTTTCAGTTTCAAGTGGGGTTTTCTTTCAATTAATTAAAGGCTCGCATTGGACGTGGGCCCTGAAGCGCTAGTTATATATATAAAGACAGCAGGTGAGTTCGCGGGAGAACGACACATGGCGAATCCTCAAACTTGTGAATTCGTAGAGAGCGACACGTGGCACATCCTCAGAATTTTTGCAATGCCACATTCCGGAATTGCCCTTCTCATCTAATCTCAACAAATCACTATTATCTAATTTTTTTACAAAATAGGATCTTAAGAATCTCCAACAGCCAACTCTCCAATTAATTAATTTTTCTTTAATTGGTGAGGATTGAACCCACTTTGTGATGATGGGCCCTACCATCTTGTGAACCCACCACTCTTCCATGAAATTGAATGGCATTGTTGGATTGATTATTTACTAAAATTGAATTTAATTTGCATATACCGAATCTTATGCCATATATGTGACTTCCATCTAGCCGATAATAAAATATCGTTAATATGATTGATCCATGATAGAACCCAATCAACCCATTATTGGGTCCTTATTTATGTTAAATCATCAATATAATTTCATTGAATGCGCGGTTATAGCACTGTCATTGATGGGTCCCACCAATCAAATGTGAAACAACCCCATGAATTATTAAACCAACAAAAAGGGCCAACCCTATATCATACATGATTAATCCTTAATTAAGCATTATTAAGGTCAAGGGTTAGAAGAAATTAAGAAATAAAAAATGAAAAGCATAACAAACCCCACACATTTGACCATTAACCATACTCAATCATTAAATTAGGCATATAGACGTGAGTGCAATTATTATTATTATTATGTAATATATAATAGCTTGGGCTAGAGCACTATTTCATTATGGGCCCACCCACCTAATCAATCCAACTATTTATCTTTCCCTTACTCCTTCCCTTATATTGCTTACTTTACATATCTTTTTTATCCATATTTTAATATTTTTGTTTACATTTTTATTTGATATATATGCATAAATATTACTTTTTTAATGGAATACATATATTTTTCTTTTATGAACCGTGTTGGGCATGGGCCTGTCATTAACAGAAGTTGATTCTTGGTTGATCTTATTTGGGCATAGACAATGTTCTTCGTTGTGAAAGTTGGAATTTCTTTTTTTCGTAGATTTTTTGGCGTAATTAAGATTTTTTTCTCTTTTTATAGAATTTTGTTTGTAGATTTTTTAATGCATGCCTATTGCACTAGTTATATATATAAAGACAGCTGCCTTTTCGTGAGGGAGCAACACATGGCGCATCCTCAAGCTTTTCGTAGTACTACATTATGGAATTACCCTTCTAATCTAATCTCACCAAATTAACTCAAATTCTCCAATACTCCATCACCTAAAATATCTGAATGTAAATCTAAGATATTCTTGAAATAAGATACTTATCCATTCCCTAAAACATAGCATACAATAATAATTTCTATTTAGTTATACCTTCAATAGGCCTCACGTATTATTAAACTAACAAAAAACAATAATAAAAGCTCTTTGGCTACTGATGAGTGTTAAATATTGCATATTTTACCCCTCATTAGTCCGAATTTTATTGGCATCTCATATGCATATCATTTGCTTCACACGGAAATTTTATCCTTCTATCAAATTAACGGATTACCGGATTATCTTGCATATATCCGATTATTTGTAGCGAATTTTTATGTAATTTCTCTTGTGTAGGTGGACCCCTTGATTATTCTAACCTTCCGGCTAATGTCCCAAAGCATTAAGAAGAGATTTCAAATAAAGAAGTTACATGAATAAATTTTATTGAAGAAATCTTGGTGAAGTGTTAAATAATTCCAAAACAAGAGGAGAAGACTTTAAGGATATAAGAAATCATTTCCTAACACAAAGGAATAAGTTGATGTATTGGTTAGAGTTTAGGTTGGTATGAAATAGATTATAGGTTCAAGTCCCAGCAATTGCATATTATTATTTTTACCTATAAAATATTCTATCCATCCAACTCACCTCTCCACCAATCAAAGATTGCCATGGCACAAATCCTTGTGAAATGATATGAGTCAATCAAAAGCCTCCAAAATGAAGGACTACATAAAGCAAAATGCACATATCTTTTTGGAATGAAGCTATCCATGTGAAAGCCAATCAAAAGCCTTCAAATTGCAACCAATCAAATGGAAGCAATCCTTGTGAAATGAAATGAGCTAATCAAATATCTTCAATGTTCCTATAAATTGGAATGCATTTGTAGAGTGAAGGGGGATCTTTTGGCAAGTTAGTTATTTTGCAATTTTATTTTTAGATTGTAATTAGGAGCTTCTTTGTAACTAATATAGAGAGAGTGTGTGTAATTGAAGATCATTAAAGAAGATTTTGAGCTCTTTCTTGATGTTTAGTGGCTAAAGCTCTTGGATTAGGCTCTCCTTTTAAAGTCAAGTAATGTGATTAGTTCAATTTCATGCATGTTTTAGTTTAAATTCCCTACTTGTGCCTTAATTGATTAATAGATTTTAGATCTAATTGTACTAATCTCTCTCGTTTCTCATGCTATATCTCTACACTTGATGTTTGGATAATCTCAATTGATGCTTTGTAGTTTGATTAAGTTCTCTCACATAGCATGCTCTAGAGTCTTTATCTTTGATCTTTTGTAGCTTGATTTTGATGATTAATTGTTAAGGTAGTTAGGTTATGGTCTTGGATCTTGGCTTTTTATTTTCTTTACTTTAATATTCATTGTTATATCATCCAATCCAATTAAGCAAGAGATTGCTAATTGGATTGTAGATTTGGGAATTGAATTAGAATATGCATTGCTTGAATTAATTACTTACTTAGTGGATTTTGGGTTGCCTAATCTCTTCTTTTTATTGTTGTTAATTTAAATCCTTATTTAATTTATTATTTTCACTTTTAGATTGTTAGACATACATTTCATATAACTTGTTTTAAAATCCTACAAATTTCACACTACATCTTCACCTTAAATCTTCCATTTCCATTACCATTATCCACTGGTTAGTGTAGCTTGTTAGATTAGCTTAGATCTTATTCATTTTATATTTTAAATTGTTAATTAGAGTGGTTTTAATTTTATTTCACATTTCAATTGATTTAATTCAATTCTTCACTCATAGTTTAGTAGTTTTAATTGCTCACTTCAATTTCTATGTTAGCTATATCTTAGTTCAACTCTCACTTAAATTGGATTTATTGCTTTCTCCATCCTCTCTTCGTGGGATCAATAATCCGGACTCTTGAGTTCTTTACTACTTGATGACATCGTAGTCTTGTAGTTAAATATTGCATATTTAAGTGTCGATCAGCTACTAACTGAATCTAAGTACTGTCTTAGCCAAGCCACTCGTTTATACCCACTCAAGCCTTTGCCCACCCACCTTCACTCATCCCATTAACCCTTCAACATCCAACCCACCTATTGACCCACCCATTGAAACCAATCCTCGATTGTGCAACCCATAAACAAAGCCCGTCAATCTATATCTT
Organism: Umbellularia californica; assembly: GCA_028538565.1. Taxonomy (NCBI): domain Eukaryota; kingdom Viridiplantae; phylum Streptophyta; class Magnoliopsida; order Laurales; family Lauraceae; genus Umbellularia; species Umbellularia californica. Next base: position 13,098,841 of record JAPQWN010000008.1, on the reverse strand, counting down.
ACTGCTCCATTATTTGGACCTACTTCATCCACACGGCCTTTATGTTTTCTTCCAAAAAAAAAAAAGCATTCTTTAATAGCTTCATGGGTTTTTGAATTTTTTTATTTAATGATCTCGATCTACAAGAGATTGAGTCCTCTTTTGTTCTTGAAAAAGAAATACCTCAGCTTCTATTCATAATTACCAATCTTGAAAGATATCAAACATCGATGAGTTACTGGAATGATTACATCATTGGTCCATGTAACTCTATATGGCTTTAGGAGTTTCTCGGTTGGCTAGTGAAGCTTGTCAATCACTTCTTGCGCAACGAAGTTTATCGCGCTGCTGCGATCAATAACTAGATTAGCTAGCTTGCCTTCACACCTGACACGTGTTTGGAATTTTATATGTTGTTTCCATTCTTCTTCTTCCATCTTATTTGTGGTGAGAAGTCGTCGTATGACAAGCTTGGGATTATCTTCTCTTGAAAAATGCGTTTCAACAACATGAGCTATTCTTCTTTTGGGGGACCTTCTTTCTTGAGATTTATATTATTGCATGTGAGATTGTCGAAGCATGTGCTCCACATGGATAGCTTCTTTATATGCTTCTTGAACAGTTTGACAAAACTTCATTTTCTCCTCTAGATTAGAGTTTAACCCTCTCATAAAATGAGTGACATCATGCAACGCACTTTCATTCAATGCACATAGATGTTGCAGTTTTCAAAATCGATGAGTATATTCATCAACTGACAACTCCTCTTGCTTCAAATTGAGGAATTCATGAAAGTAAAATTTATTCTGAAAATACCAATTTCCATATGTGTATTGATATAAATAACCTTGAACTTCATCCGAAGGTCCAATGTCTCTCATCGTGATTTTGTATGCAAAATGAACATAAAATTTTAATGCTCTTCCAAATTAAAATCTGACTAACCAGATGTGTAGATCCCATTGATCGGAGCTTGAAGGTGAAGACGGATCATTAATCGGATTACAAATGATCAATATATCACTTTTTGAAGATCAATGGTTGAAATTGAAGCTGCTGATGTAGGACTTTGGCAGCAATTTGGCTGGGCTAAGGCTGCAAATTTCTGTAACTTTTTTTTTTTTTTTTTGGTTTAAATTCTGCTGCTGGTGGGCTGGGCTGGATTCGGGCTCAGGTTGGGCCTGGACTACAGGTCAGGCCCAGATCAGAAGTTGAGCTTAGTTGTGCCTAAAGTTTGGCACGTGTGGAAATAGTCTGCCCTGGGTCTTGTGCAAAAAGGAAATAGAGAGGATGAAATGAACCTCTTACCACCTCCGTCTCTAGAGAAAACGGAGAGTGATGGGCGAAGGACGCAGGGGCCTGCGATGGTGACGATGAACTGCTTGCGCGCTGCTGGCTTGCTAATTTTCTGCGATGAAGATGGAGTGGTCGCAGCGGATGTGAAGATTAATGGTGCTGCGGGATTGCTTCTCTGCGTACTGCGATGAAGGTGGACTGCTCGTCGTCGGTGCAAGGTGTGCTGCTTGGACTCATATCTCCTTCTCTTCTCTTATTCTCTCTTCTGCTGCTTCTCTGTCTCTCTCTCTCTCTCTCTTTTTCTCTCCTCTCTTCTTAGTTTTTTTTTTACTGCGCTGTTTTCTGCTTTTTTTTTGCTGCTCCTCTCTTCTTTTTTCTTTTTCTGCCTTTCTTCCTCTTCTTTTGCTCTGTTTCTCTGCTCCTTTCTCACGTCTACTGTTTTTTTTTTTCCTAATCGGCAGATGGGAATGGGTTTTTTTGTTTTGTGAGATGAGGGGGTTTCTGGATTCTGTATGGATGGTGGGGCGTTGATGATGAGTGGCTAAAAGGGAAGCAGATGGGTTTTGGGTGAGGGCTCGTTTCAAGGTTGGGTTGGCCGGGGTGGGTCGAGAATGGGTTTTGGGCTGGTTTCGGATATGGGTGATGAATGGGGTTGGGACTGACTGGATGAATGGAGGATGATGATGCAATGAATGGAAGGAACGGGTTTCACGCGTTACCTCGAATCGGCGATCTGGATGGCAATCCGGGATCGGAACCTGTCTCTGATACCAATTGACGCAGCCCATATCCGCAAGCGGCGATGAAACGAGTGTAGACAAGCCCTACGAGAGAGTTTGCCGAATCCTGGACGGATTCCAGTGAGGACCAATTCCACAAAAGGGAATTAGCCGAATTCCTCTCGGAACTCAATGACATTCTTCAAACAATCCGCAAGCGGCGATCAAACGAGCGTAGACAAGCCCTACGAGAGAGTTTGTCGAATCCTGGACGGATTCCAGTGAGGACCAATTCCACAAAAGGGAATTACCCGAATTCCTCTCGGAACTCAATGACATTCTTCAAACAATCTTCCATTGAAGATTAAGAGAAAACCAAACAAAACCAATCTTTGTTATTAAATAATCTTGAACTACTCTCCTAAGAGAGGGATTACATATTTATAGGAAGGGTTGGACATCCCCTTTCCTAATAGAACTCTGCTTTCCTAAACAATAAAGGAAATAACTAGCTTAACAATCCAAATAAAATAAAACTCCTAATTATAATAACTTCTAAATAAATAACAACTCTCTAAATAAAACTCTTAACTAATTAAAACTCTTAACTAAATGCATGTCATATTGGGCTTATGGGTTGGGCCCAATTAGTTGGCAGACCATGGGTCTGGCCTGCATCAAGTGGCCGGTTGAGTTGCTACCAACCTGGGTTCCAAATTAGCTCTGTTGGGTTCCAAATTCAATTTGGTGTGCAAATTCAAGCATAGAGTTGTTGAATTTTTATTATTCTAAATTGGAATTTATTTTTGAAATCACTGCCACCATAAATACAAAACTATGTTGGTTGAAGGCATCTCTGTTGCTGATCTTTTGTATTTAATATTCATTTTGTATCATGCATATTGAAGTATGCAGACTGCAATAGAAGACATCTCTGTTTTGCTTACAGTATATACACCCTTCTGCTTATTATTCTCACGGTTGATTTGATCTGTTTTTATTTTTATTTTATTTTTATTTTTTTTTATTTTTATGGATAATTTATAAAGGGATTAAATATGGCAGCGTGGTGCGGGCACCTAGAGTGATGGAAAGCTGGTAACTAGAATTGGAAGAAATATTATGCATTATTATGTTTGTGGTTGCACCACATTGGGGGGGCCCGCAGGGCATTTCGGGGACAGGGTATTTAACATATCCCGAATTGCGGCGCGGGGAGGGGTGTATCCCATGAGGTTTGGGGCGGGGACGGGGTGACCCAATTCCACCCCCGATCTGCCCTGTTGCCATCCCTAGAAGAACCCTTAGACATGTCCGCATAGGCATGGGCCCAGCCTGACCTGGTTTTTGGACCAGATCAGATGTTGGGTCAAACCCAAACCCGCTCACCGAACTGAACGGAGAACAGGGCATTTGGAGAGCCTCTCCATGATAATGGAAAGAATGGCAGCACTAGAATCACCTTCGCAAGCTTTCTTGCTCTGATGGCAACCCATCATAACCTTTGATCAAAACAACCAACCCAAGATCAAAAGATAGCCCACCCACTTTGTTAAAAGGAGAAAGATCAGTAGGGTTGGTGGAGGATTTTTTCTCCATAGCTCACAGTTGAGTCTCCATCAACTCCACCAGCTCATTCCATCATCCTCAAGGATATAACTCATGGTCTTCATCCTCTCCACCATCTCATCCCATCCCATCTTCTCTATCTCATCCTATCGTCTTCTCCATCTCATTTAAAGCCTTTCCTATTTTCCTCTCCATCACCCAGCCACAGTAACCCACTCCCAAAATAGCTATCCTCTCATTGCCAACCGGCCCATCTATCATCCCAAAAACAGCCATACCAATTACCAACGCCCATCTCTCTTATCTCTCTTTCCTTCATTCCTTCCATCTCTCTATCTCCATTACTTTTCCATCACTTTCCTTCCTTCATTCCATTCCTCTCTCTCTCCCTCACTAATCTCCTATAAAAAGTACACCTCTCATCTTTTGCTCTAGATGACACCTCCATTGCACAACAACAGAAACCAACAAACAACCACATCCATTACACAAATCACCCAGTCCACAACTGTTTACTCGACTCACCTGTTTTAATGTTGGCTATTGAAGCTTCTTAAATGCAGATTACGCGCTTTTGTGGAGAACATTGTAAGTAGATGCTAAGCCAGGATTGAGAGGAATATCGTTGTAACATTACTTCAGGTGGATTTTGGAAGTTTACTTGTGGAAGAAAACTTCAAGGTGAGAAGGCAGCTTTAAAATGGTCAAATTGCTGTAGTCCATTATCAGGTGCCCATACAACGGGAAATTGTAGTAGCTGCTAGAACAAAATTACCTGAAATACTGCTGGTACAGTACTAGAGTTGGTTTTTTGGGATGTTGTTAATTTACCTACATCAAAGCTGGATGGGAATTCCACAAGAAGGGCTTCATGGATATATTGGAAGAATTTTATAGCAGTAAGAATATTGAATAGAGAGATCGTTTTTACCTCATGTCATTGATCTTTCCTTCGGAGCTAAAGCATTGTGTGGTGGACTGTGTTCATGACCTGTTATCCGAGATACCGGCAAACCATTTGAAAAGAGTAAATTTGTTGATTATTGATCCTTTGCAAAGTGCTATTGCTCATTATTGGTAGATTTTGGACATCGTCTTGATTAAGATTTTGTTGGGTGCTAGTAGGAAGAAGCTTTAAGAAATGGTGCTATATTGAATATATATTTCAAGAAAGCTGATGCAGGCTATACCCATGACCTATGGGTTGGCAAGGACCATTGGGCCCAGTCCAGATGTCCAATTGAACCAGACAGCTGGCCCACTCAGCCCAAGGGCTGGACAACCCATTGGACCCACGTTGAACTTTGAATTAAGTTAGTAATGAGTTTTAGTTTGAATTAGTTTGAATTGGACCCACGGAAAGGTTTCTCTCTCAAGTGAATCTATGTCTTTTACATTGTTGTCAATATCCTAGGGTTCATCTAAAAAAAGATCTGTATTTGTACGACGATTTCCATTTACAGATGAATTTTGAGATGCAGGGGTGAGTCTTATCTTGTGATTAGATATTTTCTTCATCACATCTTACAACTCAAGCAATTTGTCCGGGCAAGAATAGTCATAGACTCATAGCCAAATGGCCGATATCAATAATCTTTTGTTAGTGTTTCCATTTTTAAGAGATTATGTTCTAATTATTTGTCTACGCCAGATTTAGCCAGGAATCTGCCATGTCATTGGGCCCCTTAAGAGTATGCACAACTGCACCTCTAAAGAACAATTAGCATCTTTATCTCATTAAAATTAATTTGCAGACATCCAAGGCGTACTCCCATCTGAAGGCAGCTACCTAATTGCATATGCAGCCCCTTTCCACAATTAACTTCCTGATAGAAATGAAGAGAGAAAATTCTTAAAGCTTCTCTAATGGTAAAGACTTCCACAGCATTAAAAGCCACTGACTCTGATGAGACCTGAAAAACTACCAAAATAGACCTGCAGTCATCATGGACAACTCAAAATCTGTCGGTTCCTACTTACCTGTAGAAGCACCATCCACATTAAATTTGAGGCAACTGATGCGGCCCCAAATATGCGGATGAAATAGACCAACCACACAACACTATTTGGCTTAATCATCAAGGGATTCAATGAGATAGACCAAGCTCCAATAGAGCTTGGCCGAATCCCCAAATACTCCACACACACAAGCACTCTCAACCGAAGAGTGTTGCCCACAACTGTGGGGAAACAAAACTGTTCTTTATTGAATAATCAAGGTGATCCTCCTAATGGAGGAATTGCAAATGAATACAGTAGGGATTGGATGTCCCCCTCTTTCTTTCCTAACCCTATTCAAATCTTTTAGTGCAGAAATAAAAATAGGTCCACCAAGGCCCAAATAGATATATCCCACGTGTGGGATCTGGTCAAAATACTATGCATAGACATTCCTTCTTTAAATGATTGTACATATGTATTTTCTATTTTTTGCTTCTCATTAGGCAATGGTTGAATATAAATACACAGTCAATCCCCCATCATGGGATAAGACCAATTTTCCACCCTCTCTCTCATTAGCTTATTCAAATAAGCTTTCATTTTGATCTTCTCCAACTAGGTTTTCCTAATTTTAAGAAAATCAAATCACCAAAATTCAATCCAATTCAAACTAAAACTCTTTACTAACTTAATTCAAAGTTCAACGTGGGTCCAATGGGTTGTCCAGCCCTTGGGCTGAGTGGGCCAGCTGTCTGGTTCAATTGGACCTCCGGACTGGGCCCAATGGTCCTTGCCAACCCATAGGTCATGGGTATAGCCTGCATCAGCTTTCTTGAAATATATATTCAATATAGCACCATTTCTTAAAGCTTCTTCCTACTAGCACCCAACAAAATCTTAATCAAGACGATGTCCAAAATCTACCAATAATGAGCAATAGCACTTTGCAAAGGATCAATAATCAACAGATTTACTCTTTTCAAATGGTTTGCCGGTATCTCGGATAACAGGTCATGAACACAGTCCACCACACAATGCTTTAGCTCCGAAGGAAAGATCAATGACATGAGGTAAAAACGATCTCTCTATTCAATATTCTTACTGCTATAGAATTCTTCCAATATATCCATGAAGCCCTTCTTGTGGAATTCCCATCCAGCTTTGATGTAGGTAAATTAACAACATCCCAAAAAACCAACTCTAGTACTGTACCAGCAGTATTTCAGGTAATTTTGTTCTAGCAGCTACTACAATTTCCCGTTGTATGGGCAACTGATAATGGATTACAGCAATTTGACCATTTTAAAGCTGCCTTCTCATCTTGAAGTTTTCTTCCACAAGTAAACTTCCAAAATCCACCTGAAGTAATGTTACAACGATATTCCTCTCAATCCTGGCTTAGCATCTACTTACAATGTTCTCCACAAAAGCGCGTAATCTGCATTTAAGAAGCTTCAATAGCCAACATTAAAACAGGTGAGTCGAGTAAACAGTTGTGGACTGGGTGATTTGTGTAATGGATGTGGTTGTTTGTTGGTTTCTGTTGTTGTGCAATGGAGGTGTCATCTAGAGCAAAAGATGAGAGGTGTACTTTTTATAGGAGATTAGTGAGGGAGAGAGAGAGGAATGGAATGAAGGAAGGAAAGTGATGGAAAAGTAATGGAGATAGAGAGATGGAAGGAATGAAGGAAAGAGAGATAAGAGAGATGGGCGTTGGTAATTGGTATGGCTGTTTTTGGGAATGATAGATGGGCTGGTTGGCAATGAGAGGTTAGCTGTTTTGGCAATGGGTTACTGTGGCTGGGTGATGGAGAGGAAAATAGGAAAGGCTTTAAATGAGATGGAGAAGACGATAGGATGAGATAGAGAAGATGGGATGGGATGAGATGGTGGAGAGGATGAAGACCATGAGTTATATCCTTGAGGATGATGGAATGAGCTGGTGGAGTTGATGGAGACTCAACTGTGAGCTCTGGAGAAAAAATCCTCCAACAACCCTACTGATCTTTCTCCTTTTAACAAAGTGGGTGGGCCATCTTTTGATCTTGGGTTGGTTGTTTTGATCAAAGGTTATGATGGGTTGGAGTAGAAACTATCTGTATTCCCATTAAATGTTTGTTCTGTAAGCAATGAGACTGATAAACCCAAATTCTTGTGCTTAGTCTACAATCAATTGGCGGGCCTGACCACTACTGGACTTGTAAAATCCACATCTTGAGATCCGACCATCAGGTTTTTTATCACCATACCGTTAAATCTTTCAATGAACATGTGACAATGGTATATAATTTTGCACTCTTTTGCAACCAGAAAAGAATGAATTTTTAGGAGATCCACAAATTCTCAATTTTGTGAAATTCATATCATAGGATCTGACTGTTAAGTTTTTGAAATCTTCATACTGCTGAAAATCTCTTAACAGCTGGGCATGGCTGTGTATGGATATGACCCATTTGAAGACCAAAAAAAGATTTGAATTTCTTTGGGTGGGCCATGGTCAGAAAATCATAATTTCAGATCTAACCATTGGATTATCGAGATGTATGCACCATTGAAAATCCCTCAACAAGTAGATTATAAAGGAGTAAGATTCAACTGAAAAAATAACACCTAAGGGAATTCATCATGAGAATTAGACCTAAAATTGATGCAGTTATCCCTAAAAGATGCATAATGATGAATGGGACTTCAGATTTTACATTATTCATCTAAAAATGTCTAAATGGGGCAAAATTGGGCCACCATTATTATAGATATGAGAGTTGTGCATAGGGGTGCGAGAATGAGGTGTCTATACCTTAATTACTTATTTTTTCCCAATTATGCTCAAATTAGAACTGTGTCCTAATTGCCCTGATTCTCAATTGGGGGTCGATTTCCCCTAATTAGAGTAATTGCATTTCTTTATTCACAAACCAATTAAATATAATTATTTATTTTGCATTCTCGAATTTTGCAGCTTCATCATCACGTGGGGAAGGGGGGTCCCTAATAGCCTTGGCAGTTTTAGGTGAGGTTTTTAGTTATTTATTTTATTTATTTCTCTTTTCTCATAGCTTTGTTTCTTTGATTAATTAAACATCGTGTGCTAATATTAATATCTAAATAAAATCTGAATTTATTTTGCAGGAGCTATTTCCATGGCTGTCGAACCAATGAAACTAAATTCTTGTAACGGTTATTGTATACTCTTAGAAATTTAATTAATTAATGCCCATTTTTGTTTGTGTAGTGTTATGATTTGCAGTGGCGACTTCCACCTAGGAACAGCAGTCATCCATTTTCTCAATATGTTGTGTTATTTTCTGCTTGCTTGGTAAGCATAACTTAATTTGAGGTTTTAATCCTTTACTTTCTTTTGTTCTTTTTTTTTTTTTTTCTTTCATCCTCCATTGTTTGTGGGTTTGATTCCTTCGAATCCACAATTGGTAAGCATATCAAAATCTGCGGAAAGAAAAGTTAGTGACAACAAATGTTAATTTCTAGCTTTAAAAAAATCATTATATTGCTCCTCCCACCCTTTTGAAATCAAGAGCCTATCTAGTCTGCTCAAGGCAATTCTTTCTTGACTATTTGACCAAGCGAAAGCTCTTCTCATAAGCGGCGAGTCGATAAGTTCGTTGTCATTGATGAATTCGAGAAGCATTCCATACTGTGAGTGATGCAGCCCCCTCCTCTTTTCTCAAAAGGGAAACGGACCATATTAAAATACCACCTAAACAGTACGGAAGGTTCCACCCTGCCATGGATGCAGATAAGCCCAATAGGAAACCTGCTCTGTTGGCAACTTCGTTTGGACCATAAATATTTCCTGCAGCCCAAGTGAAGCTCTCTGCAACAGTAATTAACTTGATAAATGAAGCTCTTGGCAACTTAGACACATCAACCATATGAAAAACATCTTCCTTCCACTGTGATGGGACCTCCCAAAGCCCCATAGGAAGAAACCCACTCCCAACCGCAATTCTTTGGCCCAGGCCTAGATACTTTAGTCTCTTGAAGAAAAAGAAGATAAACCTTTTCCTTTCTAACCAACTTCTTTAACATCCGTAGCTTTTTTGGCCTCACCAAACCCCTAACATTCCAACTTGCAATGATCATCGCACACAATACAGGACCACACCCTATAAGATACACTGAGCTAGGTGCAAAGCTCGCATTGTGCCCTCACCTCCCTTCCCGCTAACGCCTCTTCCTCCAACTCCTCAATGATTTTCAAGGAAACTTCTTCACTACTACCAAAAGAAACACCCAACAATTTCCCCACCTTCACAGCTTCAGTAGCTTCCTTACCACTACTACAAATCTCGAGACTTGGCCCCTTACTAGGACAACTGAAATGAACAACATCCTGTCTTCCTTTGTCTCTGGTGCACCCACTGGGTTTCCTAACCTCATCAGAGGAGTTGAAAGGAACCCCTTTGAGCATGGATGCAACCACTGTTCTCCGGAAGAGTGCAGAATTAGATTTCTTAGATTGGCCTCTCCACACCCTCCGAATTTTGGATGAAAGGAGAGGAAATGAGGTAGCTTTGCTGCTGGACAGGGGCTTTACCTTTGAGGGATTAGCTGGCTCTGAAACTCTGACCATCTTTAATCCAGGCAACAGTCATCATCCAAGCCCCCTGGGGTCACCTTAGACCAGCTACAACCCAAAGCATGGCAACTCAGGACCAAACCCATGGCCTGTTTGTCTTAAGATTTTTCCACGGTGGCTGACCCATTTAGACATCTCACCCTGCCCCATTTTACATATGTCAGAAAAACTGCTTGGTTTAGAGGAAAGGAAGGGCTCCACCAAATTAAGAGATATCATAGCATTAAAAACGTTCTGAAAAGGCAGCCCCTCTCCTTACCGAAAAGGTCATCTTACCTCTGCCTTGACAGACTAAGCCACTGCAACTCCCCTTTGCACCAGACGGCCGACTGAGACACTTCACAGTTCCCAGGAATGCCTGCGGAAGGTCATCTTCGATAGGGCCTGCTGCGGCTGCGATAGGGTTCCTGTCACAGCTTTTGCATCTGCCATCCTCTTCTGGAAATAACAAAAGTCAGGGCGTTTTCCCCCACCGCTTCCAAAAAAAAAAATCACCGAACAAGTCTTCAATCACCCGCTCTGCAACAGAGCCTCGAGAAACCTTATCACAGAACTGCTTTGACAATGAAGCATCACTCTCCAAGTCATCCAGGAGCTTCTTTCCGATTGTCTCCGGTCATCTTCTTCGGCCCAGAGAGTTGCTGACTCCCTGCCAATGCACTCTGCCGATAAAGGGCACGCCTACTCACCTAGAACCTCTTTTGAGGGCTTAGTGGAGACATCCCACAATGCATCTCTAGCTAAAAACTCTACGGGATTGCAACCATTGGATTGAATTTCCTCTTTTAACTTCGACAGAGTAGGAGTTTCCACATACATTTAACTCAATTTCCTTGTTTATGAGCTTGTGTCCCTCCAACCTAAGAGAGACCCTACCAAAGAAAAGAAAGGTCTTCTCTGGAGTCTCCTTCGCGACTCCAACTACCTCCCCTTGAGAAAAGAAAGGTCTTCTCTGCTGTCTCCTTTGCAATTCCAACTACCTCCCCAAGCTTGCTGCAAATATCCTCAAAGGTCTTGGTAACCCACACTTGGAGCGGGACTCCGAAACATCTCATCCAAACAGTTCGAAGAGGTTTCACCACTTTGGCTTCCATTTCTCTAAAGAAATGGAATCTTTAAGATAGCTCAACGAGCACCATAAACATTAGGTCATCCACCCAGACCAGGCACTTGTAGAGGTAGAGACACTGAGTTGTCAAGCAGGATTTTGATTCTGCCTACCTTCAGATGCTCCATCTTCTGTGTTTTTTCATCGATCTCCAGCATCCGGCCTAAACGATCCCCTATCAGCTTAAAGGTTCCTTCATGCCATGCCTGAAGAGGCATACCTCTGACTGTCACCCAAGAAGGGCTTGATGGGGATCCTAGAATCTCCATCCATTTATCCAGAACTGAAAAAGGGGATGGACAGTCCTATATGTAGCAATAAGGAGGACCTCTTCAACCTCCTTTTGTGAGATGAACTGCATCCAAACCGTCTGATCATCCGGCATTTGCATATTGCTTGCCATTTTTCCCCAATATCCAGAGACCATCTGGCTTTAACTTCAGGAATCCCACATATTGTCCTTTGGATTTAGTCATACTTGCGCTAATGAGCAAGGATCAATTTGAAAATGTGCTCAACTGCACATGGCCATTGAAACTAAATGGTGTGACCAAATGGTCTAAGTTGACATCTTTTCCGCTGAACTGAAACTAATTAGTAGGAAATTTCTGAGGGTGCATTGTTTAAACTTTAATAGAAACTTTTTATAAACTAGGCAATTAATAGATACCACTCATTGGTTTACAGCCCCATACATAGAAAAATCCTTATTTTAGCCTTCCACGAAGGATAGCTTGTTCCATTACATAAGGGATGACGAGTCACATATTGACCGTCGGATTTAGTTATACTTGCGCTAATGAGCAAGGATCAATTTGACAATGTGCTCAACTACGAATCTTCAAGTCCTATGTGTTGATCAGCCCATTTTTTGAATAATTTAATCTCATGCTCATTATTTTTGTGGTTGCTAAAAACTTTTTTAAAGATATTCTAATTTAATTAATTACAAGTATGGATTACCAAATATATCCGATGAAAACATACTACTAAGTGTGATAAATGTTATTATAGCTGCACTAAAGGTAGCAATTCTTGTATTTCATATTTACAAGACGCCGTCAAGGAAAAAGGTGGGTGATTTGCTTATGATCAATACCATTGGTAGCTTAGTTTTTTGTAGTTGCTTTTATTACATAGAAAAAAACTTAAGTATGGATAGAAAGAAGGCGGTGTCTGGATATGCTCCAGTTGGTTTTTCCGCCATATTGTTGATTCCACCTATTCTAGACCTGGTAAGAGATACATTTCATTTAAAAGTTTTTTTAATTAATGTTAATTAATTTAATATCATTTTTAATATTATATTTAAATTCTTTGGAGAGAAGGGAGATGATAGAAAATCCTTATCTCCATTGATACAAGGATGTATGCAGAATTGGAGGAGGATGTACTGCATCCATTATATGGATCTTGTATGGCCTAAATACTTTATTGCCCGACTATCCTACAATTGTAAGTTTTTTATCCAATTAAATATGAAAATTGTGATAAAAAAAATGTCTGCTATTTAACTTAATTTTATGTTGTTAATTTTTTTTTTTTTATAATGATTTGCAAATAGGAGGCGCGGTTGGTATTATTGGAGCTGTGCTATAATTTATCATGATATTGACAGTCGAGGAGAAGATGTTTGGTAGAAACATGGAGGAAAACCATGAAAACAAGGAGGAGAGGGCGCCTGAAATTCACGAAAACGGAGAGGAGAGGGCGCCTGAAAACCTCAGGGAAGACGATTACTTGTGTCTCTAGTCCGGATAATGTGAATAACTAATCTAACTCCAATGAAAGTTTGGTTCTTCACCATATTGATTACCATCTAATCACCAGATTGGGCTCTTCACCAGATTGATTACACCCCAATCATGTGTTCCAGATGTAATCAATTTGGTGAGGAGCCCAATTTTCATTGGAATTAGATTAGTTATTTACACTATCCGGACTAGACATACAGGTAAAATAATCATCCTTCCTGTCTTAGTGGTTTTCAGGCGCCCTCTCCTCCCTGTTTTCGTGGTTTTCAGGCGCCCTCTCCCTCTTTTCGTGGTTTTCCTCTATGTTTCCACCAAACACTTTCTCTCCAACTGTCAATATCATGATAAATTGTAGCACAGCTCCAATAATACCAACTGCCCCTTTTACTTGCAAATCATAAAAAAAAAAGTTAACGACATAGGATTAAACTAAATAGTTGACATTTTTAATCACAATTTTCATATTTAATTGGCTAAAAAACTTACGATCGTAGGATAGTCGGGCAATGGAGTATTTAGGCCATACAAGATCCATATAATGGATGCATGACATCATCCTCCAATTCTGCATCCATCCTTGTATCCAATGGAGATGTGATTTTCTACCATCTCCCTTCTCTGCAAAGAATTCAAATATAATACTAGAAATGATATTAAATTAATTAACATTATTTAAAAAAACTTAAATGTATTTCTTACTAGGTCTCGAATATGTGGAATCAACAATATGGCGGAAAAACCAACTGGAGCATATCCAAACACCGCCTTCTTTCCATCCACATTTAGGTTTTCTTCTATGTAATAAAAGCAACTACAAAAAACTAATCTCCCGATGGTATTGATCATAAGCAAATCCCCCACCTTCTTTCCTTAAGGGTGTTTGTAAATATGAAATATAAGAATTGCTACCTCTAGTGCATCTCTAATAACATTTACCACACTTAGTGGTATGTTTTCATCGAATATATTTGGTAATCCGCTCTTGTAATTAATCAAATTAGAATATCTTTAAAAAAGTTTTTAGCAACCACAGAAATAATGAGCATGAGATTAAATTATGCAAAAAATGGGCTGAACACATAGGACTTGGACATACGCAGTTGAGCACATTTTCAAATTGATCCTTGCTCATTAGCGCTAGTATGACTAAATCCGAAGGACAATATGTGACTCATCCTCCCTTATGTAATGGAATGAACTATCCTTCGTGGAAGTCTAAAATGAGGATTTTTTTGAAGTCATTTGATGAGTCCGTTTGGCAGGCTGTCTCCCACTGAATGGTTCATGAGAAAGGAACCAAAAAAACCCCAAAACTCGGTTTGTAATCAAGCATCCGAAACCGCTCAAGAATCTTATCGATGTAGGCTCTCTGAGACAACCCCAAAACTCGGAGCTTTCTATCTCTGTGAATCTCGATGCCAATAACAAAGTAGCTTCACCCATGTCCTTCATTTCAAAATGCTGAGTCAAGAACTCTTTAGTCTTCTATAAAAGATCAAAGTTGTTCCTAGTTAACAACATATCGTCCACATAAAGGACCAAGAAAATGACGCTACTCCCCACTAGTCTACAAGTATATACACTGATCAACAATGTTTTCTGTAAAACTGTAAGAGGTTATCACTTCATCAAAATTTAGGAACCATTGACGAGAAGCTTGCTTCAAGCCATAGATGGATCTATTCAATTTACACACCATATCTGGAGCATCTGCATTTATGAATCCTTCAGGCTGAGTAATATACACTTCTTCTTCCAGATCACCATTGAGAAATGTTGTTTTTACATCCATTTGGTGCAATTCGAAGTCAAAGTGAGCTGTGAGTGCCATAATGATTCTAAAGGAATCCTTTTTAGAAACAGGTAAGTTTCATTATAGTCGACTCCTTCACATTGTGTGAATCCTTTTGCTACTAACCTTGCTTTTTTGCGTTCCACTTTGCCTCAAAACCAACGATGGTGAAAGTGTGAAATTGAGGGTCTTAATCAAATGGTGAATATGAGATGTGCGATTGCCCAATTGGGGTGGGATCCAAGTCCCAACTCACGGGTAGTGGGGGATACCGTAGTGAGTCTGAACAGTTAGTTTGTTTAATTTATTTGTGCAATGCCTCTCAAGGCTAGAGGACCGTATGGCTTCAAGGTATATATACTCTCACAAAAACAAATCATTAATGTAGCAATTACTTTCAGCAAATCTAATAGACATACGTGTCTTCTAATAGCACTAAAACAAATCTCAATTTGATTCTCACCCCCACTTATCCACCATTATAATCAATTTAAAAAAATACGTTGTTAATAAATGCAAAAACAATCGCATGAGATGTTTAAATCTACGTTTGGTAATCTGATGATGACCCAAAACCAAATCCCCAAACGTGTAGGTTTTGGTAGAGTTGATAAGAAGGGATATCTATAAATATTGATTCCTGCTCTCATACGTGAAATAAGAGAAAGTGCAGAGAAACTGCCTTACCATACTATGGTTCAAAATAGCGGCCGCTACGTAGCATAGCACCCGTATTATCGGCCGTAGCGGTTGAGGCCGATACGCTATTTTGAAAATAGCGGCGCTATGGTCTAAAACCTAGTAGAGTAAAGTAATTTTAGTTTTAAATACTATTTTTGCTATTTCTTCTTCTCAATAGCCTTTCTTAAAGTTATCTTTGCCCTTATATTTTTTCAAATCACTAAAAATACACAATCTTGGTTGCTATACAAGATTAAAAAAACTTAGACCATTTAAGAAATTCACGCCGCTACACCGCTACGTATCACCGCAACCGCGACGTATCGCCCGCGACATAGCGTTTGGGCCACTAACCACTACGCCTGCCGCAACCGCTATTTTGATCCTTGTCATACTTGTTCTGCAGAGAAACTACAACTGCCTTACTAGACTTGCTCTGAAGAGAAACTGCCTTTACCATACTTGCTGTGATGTGGAACCCATGATGCATGTGAATGTAATAAGAGAAACTGCAACCACCTTATTAACAACGTCTCTTCCTATACGCAAGAAGAATCTTCTTCTATATAAGACTGCAAGCTCATCTTTCTCTTGAAAGAACGTATTTCCATAGGATAAAGGCAGAAGAGGCATGGAGACCCTTATCACCTTCCTTCTACAACACTCTTCAATACTTGCAATACTTGCAATCCTATTTGTCTTCTCCCACCCTATTGTGGCCCTCCAAACTCCCCTTAGGAACCCTTGCCCGGTCCCCCCATCTTCGCCCGCTCTAATTCGAGGGGTTATTTTCTCGAACATCATATCCAACGGTAAGCTACTTTGTTATTTTTCTTCCTCTTCATATTCTTGTTCTTATCCATAATGTCGTTGATGGTGTTTGTAGGTAGGGGCTGATATTTAAATGTCATTTGTATGGGCACCCCACCATAGTTTCGTGTGATGGGGATTTTAACTCATTCATCCTTCAACAGGAAGATCGACTCGAGGCCAGTTACCCCTCCAACATTCCCGGAGTACTTGGGGACCTTACTTACGTTATTTTACTAGTGGTTACAGGTGAACTTCACAAGCGCCTTCGGGGGATTTTGCTCAATTTATTTGTGGGCGTAAAGGCGCGGAACAGTTCCTTCCTTGCTCACATCGAAGAAAACGCCGTTCAAGTATGTTATCTTGGGCGACAAAAAAGACAGTCTACAAAAGTATTATATCTTTCACAAACACCTGTTCCACTTTGTAGCTTTTGCACCATACATTTTAGGCGGGATTCTCCAAAATAAAAAAATTGGAATCGAGTGGTAGATAGACTTTGATAGTTGTTGGATCAAAGACCACAAAATAGATGGTCAAAATAAAAATTTTGCACTCTGTTTAGTTTTGCTGCATTGGATGCTTGAACTATGTCCTTGGACACAAATGTCCATATCAAGCGAAACAAAATCCAGGACAACTCTCCTCTCTATGGGTTCACCTTTTATTTTAGAATATCCAGGACAACTTTGCTCTCTATGGGTTGACCTTTTATTTCATTCTCATATATTCAAAGGATTCTGCCAAGAAAAAAAAAACATTCAAAGAACCTTATTCGCATTAAATTTGAGGTGACAACTCTAAATGTCATTAAACTTGAGTTAATTTAGTTGGGATCAACATTCTCAGTTTGTCTGGAGTCGGGGAGACGTGAGAATTTCCATCAGTTAGAGAAAAATATATTGGTGTTTTATATTCAAATTTCACTTGGTCATATTAGACAGATGCTAAATATAACTGGTTTGTTGTTTTTCCATTTTTAATATAGGCTTTAAGATTCTAGTTGGTTGGAAGATTCTACCGGTTTTCTCTGGTGTTCATCTCGACCCCTCTCGGTACTCAAACCCCGAAGAATATAATCGGCAGGTTAGTAGTCCCCCTGCTCTAATAACAAGTTACATTAAATTTATGACGTTGAAAAAACAACATAAAGGGGTGTTTTTTTTTTTTTTTTGTGTGTGTGTGTGTGCGCGCGTGTGTTTGCAGGCAGATGATACAAGAGAAACTATTTCAGACAGCAATGATTTCACACCTTTTGCAGGACACTGATTGTCCCATTTACTTAACATTTTTCAACTTCAAATATGGTTTCCTACTTCCATCAAACTCAAGGGGAAATAGGGAAACCATGTTTGAAATGGAAAGGACATGGGATAATCAGTGTCAATAAGGGGTCCAGGAGAAGTTAATGACCTGGTGGTGCAGAAACACGACAGTCTCAAAAGCTTGGAGATTAGAGCCCGGCCAAAGTCATGTCGTAAATTTAATGTAACCTGTTATTAGAGTAGGGGCGACTAACCTGCCATCTCCATGGATTAAATTCTTCGGGGTTTGAGTACGAGGCGGGGTTGAGATAAACACTAGAGAAGAGTGGCAGAATCTTGATGGAATCCAAGTCTTTTCTACCCATGATATCATGGGATCCATGGCAGAAAAGTAAAAAAAAAAAGTGTTGACTCTGGTGACATTAATTGATTTTTAGTCATGAAATTGGGGGAATAGGGTTAAGGGGAATTAATATGTAAAAGATAAATCCAGATAATGTAATGTTTATGTTTTGTAGTGTCAGTTAAGTTTGGCTGTGTTAGAGTGTGTTTACATTAAAGTCCTATATAATTATGTACTGATTATTTCTCTTTTAATATATAATCCCTCTTATTGGAAAAAAAAAAGATGGCATTGATTAAGTTGCTTGTTTTGTTTTTTAGTGATCTTGTTGTGGGGTCCAGCTAAAAAAAAGTCACATGGAGGAGCATCCAAATGGCCTTGTAGGTGGGCCTGTTTTTGGATTGCAACCGTGTTACATGAAAGCCGTGATAATTACGAATCTTTGTTTCATACAGTGGGATGTAGGGAGGCAATGAGCTTGATCTGATCCATATCCGCTGGATCCAAAAGACTCTATTGAGTATTGACCCATGTCTTCAAATTTTTTAAAACCAACATCCAACTTTCAAAATTTCTATTTAGAAATGTTGGTTGAGTTCTTTCCCAGTATGTAAATAGAAGCAGCCTTTGTTAAAAAAAAAAAAAAAAAAAGACAAATAGAAACAAAAATTGAAGTGTTGCTGCAACTACGAAAGAAATTAGTAGAAAGAAGACACTCTGGATGACTTGTAACATATTGAGATGTCACCAACTAAATCCAACCGAATTATTAGTCGGTTATGGACCACCAAGTTTAATAAAAAGGATGAATTTTACGAATCAATTATAGATAAGCTAGCTCATTTTGATTTGTGGGCCCTGATACAATTGTTGTCAACGTGAAGCAAACAGGGTGGAGACACAAGCTTTTAATACCCAGCTCCCACATCTATGATAGGAATTATATCTGGCAGACCTGACTGAAGCTCAGGAGATGAATTCTTTTGTCAACAACATGCTCCGACAAACACATTTTGCAAGTAGCTCCTCAACCAACATACATAATTTTATGGCAATTGTTTGATTCCATCTCCACTCTTTTCTTCTCCTTTTACATGTGATTCTTTATGATCACCTGATCCAGATTTCATTAGATTGACCATTATTGGTTGATTTGCTTATTTGATTTGTCTTCAAGGGCCCGCTTGGTTTCATGTTTCAACAGAAGCAAGCCAATCCTTCCTTTTTTTACTCTTTCTGCATTTGTTGTTTTGGTTACAGCTACAGCATTGAATAAAATGGTGATACTTGTTCCCTTTTGCCAACTATTATTACACAATTTACATAATCCAGCAATTATTATATAAATTATAAGTAGGCGCATCTTAATATTTGACTTCATGATGGACATGTAAAAAGATACGAAAACGACAAATGATAAAATGTGTTTTACATGTGACTCATTTGTATATGTAAATAAATCACATGTGCATTATTTACATAGTTGAATCATTTTACTTCCATGAGCGTGAAAGATCGAGTTTCATCTACTATTAACGCATTTTGTAAAAGAAATGTTAACCAAAACTCAATAACAATGATCAGAGATTTTATTTATTTATTATTATTATTATTATTATTATTATTTAAAATGGTAACTTGTATGATGATCAGGGATTTTTATACCATAGAAAAATATAAACCATGAGCGTTACAAAGACTTGCACCATAGAAAAATATAAGCCATGAGCGTTATAGAGGCTTATACAAAAAAATGACTGTTAAAAAAAAAGTCCCAGAGCCTTTCAATTAAAAGTAAAAATCACTGCGGGAGTTTTCCTGCCTCGCATTATTTTATTATATATGCTTACGTTATTAGTTATAATATATGTAATCATTATTATCCTTATAGTTGTTACATCATAATTTTTTTATAATATTCTGATAATTACCGTTATTTAAAGTTATTTTATTTTCTCATAGATAAAGCCCATCCATTAGTAGGATGTGCAAGGATGGGTGGGTCATTAAACAAAAAGAAAAAAGAAAAACAGATTGACCAGATGATCACAGCTAGCACTGCTTCTACAAATCGCCATTTACCACTAAGTTGTATGATAAAAAAAAAAAACTTTTGTTAACTTATAGCCCATTTAAGATGGTATAAGACCTCAATGATGATGATGATAATGGCTTTATTATGGATAATCTAAGGTGAAGAGGGAAGATTGTGGTCAATTGTTGTCCCATGTGTTTGGGAGATGAGGAATCGGTAAACCGCCTCTTCTTGAATTGTAATGTTGCTCACATGATTTGGAGGTCTGCGGTTGACTATTTTGGGTGCAGTTGGGTCTTTCCGAAGGGCATCCAAGAACTTTATCAAGTGTGGTATCCAACAATTGGATTGCCCAAGGAGAAGGAGTTGTGGAGGTTGTCCTTTTTAGCAGCCACTACAAGAAAAAACACTCTGCTGCTAAAAGATGTGAAATCCGCGGCCGTTGATAAGTTAAGATAATAGCGGCGTGGAAAATCCGCCGCCAAAACATTTTTATTAAAAAAAAAAAAAAGGGTGGCATGCTGACATTTGGAAACCATCCAAAAGGGACACAGTTGTTTGGAATTGACTTAAACACACTGAATCTTCCTCGTGTGCATGTTGATGGATGCACAGATATCTTGAGATGCTTAGTGGAAATGCAGATGCCGCAAATATCTTGACAAATGGGCCAATAATGCTATTGCTAGTGCTTCTGAAAATGCTATTTGGTGCCATTTTTTGTATATTGTTGTTATTTGTTAATCTGAAAAATAAGCACTTAAATTTATTGAATGTATACCAAATCCAAGAATCTTATGTTTTGGACTTGCTGAATTAGATTTAGATCTCATACTGGTAATTGATTTTGACTGACATACCCTTTTCATGCAACTTGGTGCTTAATTCACCAGTAGTTTTTTATTTTATTTTATTTTATTATATATGCTTAGCTTCTGAATAATTTCAGATTTTTTTAAAAATGTTTACATTATCTGAAAAAATATACCTGTATTTGTACCAAAATAATCAAACCACTTGGGTTGATGACTTGAGTTGAACTTATTTGGGTAGAATGAATTGGTATTCTTTCCAGTTTTTCGGTTTTGGTAATTGGGATTGACATGGGGGATGGGACTGAAAATCGCATTTAGCAGGGTGCCTAAATAGCTGTTTTGGGTCTTGGTCCAAGCCCTCATTTGAGTTTGGGTCTTAAAATCGGATCCATGTGAGGGAACTAGGCTCGAGTGTCAGATCTCGGCAGGGTCAGGTTCTTCAAAAGATGAATTTCACAACATATTGTGCTGGAGGCATGTGCATGGAATCTATAGACAAAATTCAGTTCAAGGACAGTCATTACTAAGGAAGTGTGGACAAAACAAATTACCTTATCCTAATCTCAAAACAGTCTCTTCCAACCTGGTCAAGAAACAGTTCGAGACAACCAACACTCCTCATATGGATAGTACCAATTTATCCTCAATAGATTTATTACTCTTATATGGATAGTCTCTTCACGGGGGTGTTTTTGAATGTGGGGCTCATGCCTTCGAGATCCATCTGATAGCTGCAATGGTTGGTAAGTTATAAATTGAAAATCCAGATCCATAGTTTTGTAACAAACTTTTTATGCGTTTTGTTAAGAACATAAAGGAAATGTTAATAGATTTGACCTAAAATCGAAATCCGCTCCAGTTGGGGTGATATGCAATTATATAAATATATATATATGAAGCGAAGTGAATCTAATTGAGAAATCAGATTCAATTCCTTCAATTGATTTTGACTGTTGCATTTTCTGTTGACCCCCTCTTAATGCCCTCTTCCCCCATGTCCCCTCTCCTTTTTTTTCTTTTCTTTTTTTTTTTTCTTTTTTTTTTTTTTTTTTTTGTTTTTAACCGTCCCCCTCTCTCCTATTAAACACATAACGCAGCAATCAGTCTTTGACCTTGGATCAATTTTTTACTCTCACTTAAATGGTTTAAGCCGTCTCAAAGCCCTCCCTTGAAAACGCTATCTCTCCTCTCATTAACTCCTCTGTAACGTGACCCTATTTCAAATCCTTGGAAACGGTTCATCTCCAATGGCTTAACTCCTCCACAAAGTTAACTCCTCTCATTAACTCCTCTGCAACGTTTCTATAAGCGACCTTTAACTCCTCTCCTCTTCTTTTCTCTAACTTGCAAACGTGTGTAAATCTTTTAATATCGGTAACTCCTGGGATGCAATCTTCTCTTCCCTTTCTGAGCAGCTCCCACATCCCTCCTCTCTTTCAACGATGCATGGATCAGACATTTACATCCAATCCAATTGATTTTGACCCTGAACCCAATTGGCTTTGACCATCGGTTTGACTTTCGGAGAACCGTTTCCACTACCATCTCCCATTAGTTTCTACCTCATTGATTTTTTGCTCCTAACAAATGCTTAGGAAACATGCATAACACATGCTTCCCCAACTCTTCGACTCCTCACATGTTATGTAACTTCTCAAAAGAGAGGTGAAACCCTTCATTCTATCTTCATTTGCAATTTCGCAAGAGAGACGTGGAAATGGAAGTGGCGGCTCCTTTCCCCACGTCTTGGTATCTTATCCATGAATCATGCATCATGGGCATCAATGATGCTGGAGACCTCTCTCTTTGTTCTTTGCTTGCTTATTTCTTCTTTGTTTTTATAAATGGTGTCTTTGCTGTGAGAATGCGCTCGCTTCCTTGAAATATGCCGATATGTTGCTTCCCCTCCCTCTCTTTCCTTTGGCTGCTTTTTACATATTTACTTCTTTTACTATATATGGTTTTTCTGATAATGGTTGAAAGTTTTCATTTTTCTTTTGATTTGATTTAACATGAGTTGTTGCATGATTTGTTGAAGTTTGCTGATTTAGGTAACTTCTATTATTGGATTGCTGATATTTATCTTCTTATATTCTTAATAAGAAGAAAAAGAAGGAGAGAACAAAGGTACTTATCCTTTTCCACAATGAAATTATTTTCATTATTATCTATTTATTTTGTTCCCTCAATGGTTGATTAGATTTATGTGATTTTCATATATAATGGTGTCGTGTGAAAGCATGTTTCATAAGAGTATTGTGCCTAATGGGGCATTTCCTTAGTCAACAAATGTTTTGGAAATGTGGGGCCTACTTTGGAGGATTGAAATTGTTCATATGGTGGATGGAAGCCCTGTTGGATGGTACTAACCATCCGATAAGGCTATATTAATATATGAACCCATTAGCTTGAATTTTCCATTGTAATTAGATCATTAAGATTGTTTGATAGGCGAGATGATTGTGCACCTCAAAGGGGCCCTACCTGTACCTTCGCAGTTTGAATGCAAAAAAAAATGCAGCTTCTTATAATTAGAATAAACTGTAGGGGTGCACCCCTAATAAACTGATATCTCATTTTGAAAAAGGAGGCATTAAGACACCAGGCATTGATTTTGTCTACATATCTCAATGGTTGTAGAATGTTGACCTTTTGTGGCTGAATTTTTAAACCTATTTTTTGGTTATATGACAAAGATAACAACTTTTCAAAGCTAAAATCACTCTGTTATTGAGGAATAGATTAATGGAGGATTAATCAAATCTGTTTTACTGGTAAATTAGGAGTTGAAGTTGCAAGTTTAGTTGTTTACCCGCCACTGCCACCTTTCAATGCTGCCACCTCAAATGCTTATTGGGATATGCTAGAAATTTGGTTATAACCAAATGCACACCCTATTTTTTCTCTGCAATATAAAAAGTGGAATCTCTTTTGACTATTCAGAGAAAAGGGTATTTAATAATTACTCAGGCAACTTATACCTGACAAGTAGCATGTGCCTTAGTTTGGATCAAGTTGACTCTTGGGAATTCTTCTTTTTACAAAGCTTGAGGAATTATGCGTCTGCGCCAGTCTCAAAGGAAGAAAAAGTAAAGGTAAAAAAAATCTTTGGACCTTGTCTCATGTGAAAACTCGGTATATAGTGATTATGTATTGGTCCACCGTGATGGCCTTCACTTTGAGGATGTGATTCTGTATTGGTCCACTTTGATGGCCTGTGATTCTGTATTGTCTCATTTAGAGTTATTCTATCCTCAGAGTGATGGCCTTCACTCTGTGATTCTGTATTGTCTCATTTAGAGTTATTCTATCCTCAGAGTGAATTGTCTCATTTAGAGTTATTTTCTATCCTCAGAGTGATGGCCTTCACTATGTAATTTTGTATTGTCGCATTTAGAGTTATTCTATCCTCAGAGTGATGGCCTTCACTCTGTGATTTTGTATTGTCTTATTTAGAGTTATTCTATCCTCAGAGTGATGGCCTTCACTCTGTGCATCCTTCCCTCACCATATGGTGAGAGACAAACTTAAGGGGGCTCGCTTAGGGACCCACTGATCATGGGACTTGTGGTGGATGGGAAGAGGCATCTTGGATGAGCCCATATTTCAAGTTTGGGGTCAATCCAATGCCTCTAAACCCTTCATCCATGGCCCACAAGTTGAAGAACTTTACATTAAAGGAAAAAAATCTGACCCTCGATCTAACATTCCAATCCATTCGGATAGGTAAATTCAATGGATCTAGTGTACTTATGGTGAGGGATGGATGCGCATGAATATTTCCCATATACATATATATATATTATACATATTATTTATTGAGAGATGCTCCTATAAGAGATGCTCTCACCTTATTACGATAGATAAGGTGGGGGCCCTCACATCCATATCCAATGCCAACAACTTAAATGTGTGGGCCCCCATCATATCTTTCATAGTAAAGTGAGAGTGTCTCTCATAGGAGCATCTCCCTTATTTATTTTATATATTAATAGATGAATGGCCGGGCCGAGCTTCCTATCGCGGCCCTCAAGGTTATGGGCGTTTCAAAATTGGGCCTTACCCTACCCTCAAGCTTTAAGACAAAAACAAAAGCCCTTACTTTGTGGGCTGACCCAGGCGCCCTCATCAAAGGGCTAGATTGACAGCCCTAGGCACAACGCACACATATACCTATCTTTATATGTGATTTTGTAGAGCCAAATCAGACACAAGCACAAATCTTCGCTATTATTAGTTCAAGTGTATTATTTCATGTTTGCTCTTCTACAATCAAACATACGTTGATTTGTTTAATAAGCTATATGCAATTTAGGGATGGATTGTTGAACCGAAGCATTCAAGTTCGGGGATCAATTTCGAACTTCACTGTCGGCAGTTTATGGATTAGAGGGCTCATCAAAATCTTCTTATTTTACGTGTCTTTTTGTTTATTTCTTTATTACAATGGATAAATGGGTATTATTTAGGTTGTTGTCACTATTAATGCGGATAGATGCTGTGTTATAAATGTATATAATGAAAATTACATTTATCGCGAAAACATTCAATTAAACGATCTAAGGGCTTTGCTTACGAGCAATACACTGTTTTTAGAGGACTAAAATCGCAATTTATGAATGGAATATTTCTCATATTACTCCCTTGTCCGCATTGTATGCAGGATTCCCGCAGGAAAAATGGAGCCCACCTCCAGAAGGCTTTGTCAAATTGAACTTCCATGGTATTGTGAACCCAACCATGCAGGCAGTTGGAGTTGGTGGAATTGTTAGAGACAGCAAAGGAGAAATGAAGATAGCTTACTCCTGCTTAAAAGGCATCACACACCCTTTGGAGGCAGAGTTGAAAGCCTTGCATCAAGGAGTGTTTCTATGCATCAAAAATGGCTTCAGGAAAGTTGTTATTGAGGGAAGTTGTCTCATCCTTGTTGAAAGCCTTAGGAATGCTAAAAAACTATTCGGGAGTTTATACTACTTTTGCCAGCCCTGATGGATAGATTAAAGACTATGGACCGTTGGGACATTCGCTTTTGCAGGAAATCTCAATACAAAATTGCATATCAGCTAGCTGAGATGAACTACACAAGATTCACCACCTTCGAATTTATCCTTTCAAATGAACATTAGTTGTACCTGCAGGAGAAAGTTTCTATAATAACTTCAGGGAGCACAGTTGACAGGGCTGAAGCTGAGACCAATAGCTTTGACTTGAACAAGCTGCCGGAATTGGAAGAACCTGGCTGTCCCTCAATGAATTTCAGTGAAGAGATGGAGTACCTTGCTAGGAGCAGCTATTTTGTGTCCCATGAAGCAGCAATTTTACCTTCCTTGACTGATGGTCTTAGTCATTTTAGATTGGTCACAGCAGTGGGTTCCTACTGCTCCTTTTGTATGTTTCTTTATTTATTTATGTTGTTGTTTCTTTTCAGACTCTACTTTCTTCCTTTTGTAATTCACTCCTTTTAAGGGAAAAAAAAAAAAAGAAATAATAAAAAGAATTTAACGGGGCATAGCCCACAGGAATCCCACACTAGTGTTAAATCCCCACCTTTAGTTTTCCACTTACAGGAAGGTGGAGATGGAAAATCAGGCACCTCTCTTATTGGGAGTTGCGTGGGTGAAAAAAAATGTAGCACCTGCTTTGAGCCACATCAACTCATTGTTCCATGTCAGTTGAGCAATGGTTGAGAGATTCAGGACATGCTTAGTATCATTTTGGGAATATTTATTTGTGAAAGAAGAAAAACTTATTTTACAGGCATTTTGTAAGAGAGAAACTCTACATAGAGAACATAGATTTTATAGATGTGAAGAAAGTGAGCATCGTTGGAACGAAACATTCTAAGAATGATGCCTCTGGTGGAACTAAGGTTGGTGGGGTGGGGGGCATTTGAATCCTATACCCGGAGGATTTCTTAAGGGAGACGAGCACTGCAATCCACCTTTGGTAAACACTAAGGATTTCTGAAGAGATAAGTCATTGCATCGAGCAGTTACAATGATTTTTACAAATTTCTCACCATCCATGATGAATTAAGCACTTAAATTTAATGGGCTAGCCGTTTTTGGCCTTCTAAGTATGATCAACGATTCTGATTTTGCATTGGGCCCCTTTGAAATAAAAAAATTTAGTTTTTAGTAGCTAGATGCTTTTCCAAATATCTAAAAATACATGATAGATCCACGGTTGATATTTGACCCCCTAGTCGTTCTCAGTCTCTTGGAGATTTTCAAAGATTCTGATCATTCTTGTGGAGCCCACATTAACCAAAAAATAAGAAGAAAAAAAAAGGACTGCGTTGTAATCCCCTTTTTTACACTATGCTAGATCATTAATGGTTTGGAGTTTCCCTCAATTATCTAATGATCCATGATGAATCAAGCTATCAAATTTAAACCTCTAGTCCTTTAAAGAGCCTTAACGGTTGGAACTGTGCAAATGAGCCCCACGGAAATCCACAATAGACCATTTATCTATTCAGACTCTTTTTTAAATCCGTAATGAATCAACGGCTTATATTCGACCTCTTAATCCTAATGGCCTTATTAACATAATTAGCAGTTCGGATCTTAATTGAGGGTCTCCTCAAATATTGGTTCCCAAATGGATCTGTATTTGCTCAAATGGTCGACCCAGCCCACAAACTCCAATATAATCCAATGTGTGAAAACCAGAAGTCCTCGCTCGCGGACAAATAAAACAGAGCACCTGCCAGTTCTTCTCCTTTCTACTCCCCCACACCCCAACTCAAAACCACCAAAACCCCTTTCCAAAACCTCCCAAACTCCATAATTCCCATCTCCAACAAATCCACAACCCTTCAATCTCAAGCCCCCCCTACCAAGCCCCCCCCCCCCGCCCCCCCCCCCCCCCCCCAAATCCCTAAAACTAGGGTTTTGCCAAAAACATCAGCAGAGAAACAAAAATGCAGCAACTTCATTCCAACCATGCCCCCAAGAGAAAGCGATCGGACGACCCATCTCTCTCCCCTCCACCCTCCCCTCCTTCATCCAACGGCTTCGATCTCTCCCTCCTCGAAGCCGCCGAGAAATCCCAGAGCGCCGTCGAAGTCCTCGACCTCCGAACCCTAAAAAAGCTCGTCCTCTCCTTCGAGCGCCGCCTCCGCGACAACCTCGAAGCCCGCATGAAGTACCCCGACAACCCCGACAAGTTCGCCGAGTCCGAAATCGAGCTCCACGACGACCTCCAGAAGCTCCGGGTCCTCGCCGGCGGCCCCGACCTCTACCCCGATCTCGTCGCTCTCAACGCCGTCCCCTCCCTCCTTGGCCTTCTCTCCCACGAAAACTCCGACATCGCAGTCGACGTCGTCGCCCTCCTCCAGGACCTCACCGACGAGGACGTCCTGGAGGACAACGACGAGCCCGCACGCGTCCTCGTGGACGCCCTTGTCGAGAACAACGCGCTCGAATTGCTAGTCCAGAACCTCGGCCGCCTCTCCGAGACCGACTCCGACGAGTCCGCCGCCATCTACAACACCCTCGCCACCATTGAGAACATGATTGAGGTCAAGCCTGCTGTCGCCGAGCTGGTCTGCGAGCGAACCAAGCTTCTGCGGTGGCTCCTCAGCAAGATTAAGGTGAGGGAATTCGATGGGAACAAGCAGTACGCGTCGGAGATATTGGCGATTTTGCTGCAGAATAGCACCGCGAATCAGAAGAGGTTGGGGCAGATGAATGGTGTGGATATAGTCCTGCAGGCGGTGGCAATGTATAAGTCTAGGGACCCGAAGAGCTCGGATGAGGAGGAGATGGTGGAGAATTTGTTTGATTGTTTGTGCTGTCTGTTGATGCCTGTGGAGAATAAGGAGAAGTTTGTGAAGGCGGAAGGAGTTGAATTGATGATTATTATTATGAAGCAGAAGAAATTGGCTTATGGGTCCGCGATAAGGGCGCTGGATTTTGCTATGACCAAGTATCCTTCGGCGTGCGAGCGGTTTGTGGATGTGTTGGGGTTGAAGACTGCATTTGCTGCTTTTATGGGTAAGGCAAGTTCCCATCATTAACTCATTGTTAATTATAGTTTTAAGTTAATTGTTTTAATTCTTCATTACAACTTGCTTTTATTGTTGTCTGTGCATACTTTTGTTTACAATTGAACACTTTGACATCCTTGGGAAATCCAGGAGTTTGATTATCTACACTAATGGGGATGGTTGTTGGGCATCAATTTTATGAGCAGTTTTTTGTGGGTTTGTCAATTAGTTGTATGGTGTGAGAGGATTATAGATTGGAATTGTAGATATGATGCCCAAAGACCTGCCAGAGATTTGGTTATAAACAGATTTTTAGTAATAAAAATGAAGTATCCAATGGATAGGTTTCAGATCAGACCCACGACCCATTGTCTATTTTGATGTATCCCAGTATCATAGGTTGTGCCCCGTTTTTTATCAAAGGTAACTCAATGTTCACAGTACTTTGAGCAACTGGTACAAGTAGGACCCCTTGGATTTATGGTTAAGGCAAGTTCCCATCATCAACTCATTGTTAATTTTTTTTAGTTAGTTATTTTAATTCTACATTACATCCTGCTTTTGTCTATAGTTGAACAGTTTGATATCCTTGGGAAATCCAGGAGTTTGATTATCCACATTATTGTTGGTAGGTTTTTGCCAGTTGTCAATTAGATTGTACGCTGTGAGAGGTTGATAGATTGAAATTGAAGATGTGATGCCCAAGGAGGCAAGGACATACCCCAGATATGTTTATAAACAAGTTTTACTCATAGAAATGAAGTTTCCAATGGAAGCATTTTATTTACATATCATATTCTTCGTTGTGTCTAATACAGCAATTAATGATTTGAGAATTTTCTCTTGATCTTAATCTGACTGACACACACTCATTTGTTCTAATTTCCATTCCTTGGAGAATAAAATCGGTCTGATCTGCCCACTAATGCAAGTCTTGGTTATTTAGCTAGGTGAATTTCCTTCAAGCAATGGCAGATCTATCAATTTTGTTAATGGATTCTAAGAATGCTTTGTTTGCTATATTAAACCTACATTCCTCATTTGTTAAAGAAACCATCATGTTCAAATCCTGCCCTTGCACTCAAGGCAAATTCGCTTAATTTTTTACACCCTTCGGCCTATGGTGCACGGGTTCTTTGAAATGAGCAACATACCTGATTCAAACATTGGCCCGTTTGGATTCTTCACATTCTTCTGTTACTCATTTAAACATTGTTTATAATTTATAAATATTATTTTATATTTTCTTTGGCACTGTATTCCTTGGGTAATTTTCTTAATCAGTGTCCTTCTTAAACATGCAAATTTGCATCTGCAGATTCCTGTGAGCAAGAAGAATAAGAAAGAAAGGTTCCAAGAGGAGTTAGAAGAGCGTATAATTTCTCTTATCGCATCATTATTTGGTAAGGAGGCAAGTGAATCCCAAACTTTAAAAATATCATGATCTCATGTCAATATATTGAATCTACTATTTTAGAAGTATGAATTGTTATTAGTGGAGATGCATGACTTCCAACTTATATTTATGCATTACTGTTTTTAGCATATCCCTTTCTTTTCTGTTCTTTCCCCCTTTTTTTTTTTTGTGTGTGTGTATGGGGGTGGGGGGTGGTTTGCTCCAAACTGTTCCTTTTGTGTTTTAATGCATTTGTAAGTCAAGTATGTGTACAATCAGTTTGTTGTTTGTTGGGTAGCAAGGAAAAAAAATCAAATTTAGGCTTTATTTTGATTGAATGGTCAGCATGTAAATCGGAAACAGCAACTTTGGTTTTACTCAAATGAGTCTGTTGCATAGTAAGATCTGATAGTTGTCAACTATTCTTCCGTGTATTTTATCATTTTCTGCCAATGTGCATTTGTTATTTATGAAATGGTACAATAAACTTGTGATTACATATGACATTTGTTGTTAAGGTGGCATTCTAAGAGGTTCCAGAAGGGAGAGATTGCTAAGTAAATTTGTGGAAAACGAATATGAAAAGATAGACAGACTCATGGAACTTTATATGAGGTAGGAGTTGGAATCTAATCTAATTTTTAATCATTCTTTACTATTTCATAAATGCATCTAGTTTTACTGCAGTTGACATCCATTAAACTTAACTGATGTGCAGATATTCTGATAGAGTCAAAGCAGAGACCGAACGACTAGATCAACTAGAACTTGATGACTTAGAGGTTATTATCCTTTACAAAATTTCATGTCTGAGCAGGCTAGTTATTTATCTATTTGGACTGTCAAACTTCGGTGATTAGCCACTTCGTTATTATTTACATGTTGCAGATGGATGATGAGGAGCGGTATAATCGGAAACTAGAATCTGGACTCTACACTCTCCAAGTAAGAGGTCTTCTGCAGCAGTGTTGTGCAGGTTTTGTGATTAATTGTTTTCAAATGTGAATTAATTTCAGTGTAACCACTAAACAAACTTTTTGCTATGCGTTGCAGCTGATTGCAGTTATTCTTGGCCATCTTTGGTCCTTTGAGTAAGTTTTATTTTTGTTTCTAATTTCTTTTCATTTTGGCTTTTGATTTCTGTGTATCTTCTTCGATTGAGGCTTTACAGTACTGATTAATAACCATGAGCATTCACTCTATGCAGTTACCGTCGTATGAGGGAGAGAATTGAACTACTACTCAGACAACAGAAATTGACAAGGGAGAACATTAAGGAAATACTACAGGTATTTGAAACTGTTTGTTACCAAGGAAATTCATTTCTCTGGTTAGCTTGATATTGCAATGAAATGAGTGTTTTATACTTTAATATATGATTTTAAGCCACATCTTACTTTGCAAGAAATAGGAATTCGGCGCGGGGGGAGTGATCGCTCTGCTTTGTTTTTAGATTTGTCAAGTTATGCATGGTGTTGATTCCTCACAATGCTTATTTTTAGGAAGCCTAACCTTGCTTTCTGTTCTCTTAAAGATCAGTTTGACTGTTTTTTGGTTCATTTCTGCTACTCTAATTTCTCTGTATCGCCGAAACTTACGTCATCTATGAAAGTTGAGAATTTGCTACTAGGTATCTAGGTTTTTGCAAGCTATTAGGATTGGGGGAAGCTCTACAGTCTACACTGTAATTGCATTGCAACATGTCAATAACTCTTGTTTCTTAATTAAGCTCAAAACTGATAAAACCTTAAATTGAGGGAGGGAAAATGAGGAAAGAATCAAGAATCTGCCTTATGTTTTGAGACATGGGCTTTGTGGGCCCTTAGGGTGAACGGAGCTTTGAAGAATGCCATATGTAGGGTTGCCTCATGCCAATATGTTGGGTTGAGAGGCAAAGTTAAACCACCTTGGCAGTGTTTTTACGTCTTCAATGAAATCCAAGTGATGGGTTAGAATATTGGATGGATCTTTCAGACTTCTACCTAGGGAAGGGAATACAAAAATGAAGCTATGGCCAACTGTAGTTTAGAGATGCCCAAATCATACCAAATGTTGATTGTCTTGTGATTCTTTATATTGTACATGCATTCATGTGTGTTGTGTTTTAATGTTTTAAGAAAGTGTATTCAACTAAGAATTTGTGTCAACATAGTACATTTGTGGAAATGCGAATACCTTCAAACGCATCTAGGACGAGGTTCAGGTTGCAACTAGGAGTTTACCTTGGCTGCCACTTCTGATTTATTACCAAAGCACCGAAAAGTTCTCTCCTTCCACCATGAAACAGATGATCGGCAGAGAATCTTACCCCTTCCTCACTTGTGCCCCCCAACCCACACGCACAACCACACCCACCCACCCCCGCTCCTCAAAAGGCTGGCCAGTCTAGCTGGGGAGGACCCCTACAACCCAAACAGGGCAGCACTGAACATCATATTGATTTGGCAAAGGAGAACCAAAGTAGCTTCTCCTCTTCTTCTTAACATTGTTAGTATGTAATAAGCTATATGAGTAGTTGATGCACTGAGTCTGCTTCTTCTAAACAATTGGGCATGAATCCACTGCATTGTTCTGTGCCAACAAGTTATTCATATATTTAGAATCTCCCCTAGAAGAGTTATCTTTCCAGAAGTAATCACTCTTGGTGGGGCCCAAATCTCCATAAGGTGGCTGGGGGCAGGGACCCTACGTCACCCTCCCCCTTTTCTTTTTTCTCCCCCTCCTCCTCCTCTCCTCTTTTTCCCATATGATAAAAAGAAAGAACCCACTGTGAAGTGACCACCTGTCCATTTCCATCCCAGTCCACAATCTTCTATGTACTCTGTCCATTGGCACTGAGGGAGTTGAGAAGCATACCTGCATAAGCATGGCCTGTGACTGTTCCTTTCCTACTTGGTCAAGATCATCCTAAAGACAGGTCATCACACCAGTTGACCCCTACTTACTAATGCAGTTGCCTTCTTTCGGCCTCTGGTTAATGCGCTGTGGCACAAGCTGTAGCAGCTCACCAAAGGTCTCTTTCCAAACCAGATATCCAACCAAAACAGAATACACGCGTCATTGTCCACCTGATATTTAATATTCTCCAGTAAGGAGTCTCTTGACTGAAACAACTGTTGCCCAACCTTGGACTGATGGCTGGCCACCTCCTAACATCCCATCCATGCCTTGCACGCTGTACATTGAGATGAGAACCTCTTTCCACAAAACCATCCAATCCATGTCCTGGAGTCCAAGTTCTTGGTTCATCTGCTTAAGCGGCCTGCTGATACCTGAACACCCTTTAGATTTAGATTTATAGATCACATTCCAATTAACAGATTCTCCAAAGGAATTCTCATTGTAGTCTCTTAAGACACTTTGTCACTGACATTGGGCATTTAAAGAGGACATGAAGTGAACTAGGAGATTGGATTATCTGGGTTAATGAGGGTTACTTTTCTCCCAAAATGACGGGTGCTTCAATTTCCAGCTGGATAGTTCCTTCTCCATCCTCTCAATGGCGGGGTTCCTCGAACTCTTATTCAAGCCCACGCATAGGGTTAGACCACCGTAGGGTGATGTTGGCAAACCCATTGCCCATTCCATCACCTCTAAAAGCTACTTCACATGTCTATCTTCTCGCCTTAACTCTCAACAATTCACTTATAGCTAAAGTTGACCTTCAAGCCTGACACTGATCCTAAGCACCCCAGGATTGCCTTTACATTCTTACTTGTTCCCTCTTGGCACACAAAAGATGAGGGTATCATGAACAAACTGCAGATTTGTCACCTTAGTGGTTGTATATGATGACTGGAACCCCTGAATGAGACTAGGTCCTGTTGCTGCTTCTATCATCTGGCTAAGAACCTCACCCTCTAGGACAGAGGAATGGGGGGACACTGGGTTTCCTTGCCTCAAAATCCTCCATTTGGGAATAAAGCCATTGAGGGCCCCATTGATGAGGATCAGGAAAGATGTTTATTCCACTTCTTTCACCCGGACCCATCTTCTGAAGCATGCAGGGGGAAATCTCAATCTACTCTTTCACTAGCTCAATCTTCTTGACTTTGTCTAGAACCAAGACACTCATTGGCAATGTTTACCCTATCAAGAGTTTGTCTCATGCAAGAAGGCTCATTAGGCAAATTATAGAACCATTGGAAGAGTCTTTTGTAGCTTAGATGCAAGGATCTTTGCTAGGCTCTTGTAAATGCTTCCGATAACTATGGCTTGTTTGGCAACTCTACTAATAGAGTCAAGTGAAATAAAGCCCTCATTTCTAAATAAAAAAAAAAGTCGCATAAAAAACACTTTAATTCAAAATTCCTGCCATTTAAAAAAAAAAAGTAAAAAAGAAACCTCCTTTCTCCACTTAAAGACAAGAAAACTCCTCCTTTCTATGTAAAAAGTAAAAGAGATTCCATACCAAACAACTAAAAACAAAATACCATCATTACCTACTTATATTTTATTCTTTCTTCAAAATAATCTTTACTTCACTCCACTCTATTAGTAAGTTTCCCAAACAGCCCCAGATTCGCCACCTGGTAATCGAATACCCCTGGCCCCACCTTCAGTATCACAGCTATAAAAATTGCTCCTGTTGTTTTGAAAGTTGATCCTTTTCTCAATTCCTTAATAAAGGCCATCATGTCTCCCATTGCCTCTCCAGAAATAGCTGGAAGACCACCATAGCGAATGCTTCCTGAATGCTCTGTTGCTTTCTAGACCACAAAATGCTTTCTTCATACTTTTCCTCCCCGAAATCCCGCTCAAGCCATTCAGTTATTCCTTGTCTATGTTTGTTGAATACCACATTGTCCAGCTTCAGATTCTCCCACATTTCTTTTTGTGTGGATATCCTTGTAATACTAACAATGAAATCTATTATTTCTTACTTGCCGTGCAACCTCCTCTACCACAGTATTTCTGTTTATTTATCTCCTTGTCGATGCCATGTTATGGAAGCATCTTGTATTGCAATCCCCCCTCTAACCAATCAACCCTCAACTATTGTCTCCACTGATCTTTTTTACAACTTATCACTGAGCATATCTTTCAGTTGCTGCCTTTTGGACAACTCCTCTTCATTTTCACTAGCATTTTTCTCCTCTTTGTTTCCACCGTTTTGATTTACCCAATGCTTGGTCCTACCTTTCATCTGGTTTAATTTGTCCGTCAGGCAGCATCTTGATTCTTGAGCACCTGTCCGCTTTGTAGAGAGATGTCTCATGAAGTCCATCCATCTAGTTCCAACCACATCAATTCAAACTGATGGACCAGGAAGTTAACCCTATCATTGGACTACAAAAACCTGTCTAGCCTTGACATGGAGGGGGGAGTTTGATGATTTGATCAGGTGACATGAGCCCAGTTAGATGCAGATCCACCATGCAATTGGAGTTAATCTGGGGAAAATATTCAC
This sequence comes from Umbellularia californica, assembly GCA_028538565.1. Lineage (NCBI taxonomy): Eukaryota > Viridiplantae > Streptophyta > Magnoliopsida > Laurales > Lauraceae > Umbellularia > Umbellularia californica. Next base: position 13,063,338 of record JAPQWN010000008.1, on the reverse strand, counting down.
CTGTGTCATTTGGACCATAGGCAACTGTCATTATCTAGGTCTTACTCTTCTCTTGGTTCACACTTCACAATAACAATGGCACTGAAAAGGCCCCCACCCAAGAGTTCCACCAAAACCTTGGTAGAACTGGAATCCCATAAGAGAAGGATTCTTCCCCTGAGCTTGAAGCATCTAAGCATACCCACTTAACACCTTTGCCCTAAAAAGGGGCAGCCCAGTGCATGAGGCTCCTGCCACTGGGGGGTATGGGGAGGGTCAGATGTACGCAGCGTTAACCCCACAAGTGGAGAGGCTGTTTCCGCGTTTCAAACCCATGACGCCCAGGTTGCAATGGAACAACCTTTGCCCTCCCAATCCGATTTTAGTAACTGCCCTTATGTTCTACTACCAACTCCCCTTCTCGTCGTTAATGGTGCAAGTTAAATTCTGAAGTCCCCCCTTGCCCTTATTTTTTACGGAGTGCATGTCATACTTACTCTGTTCCTCCACATCCTTCACAAAAGCCACTATGCATTCCTAGCCTCAATAATTATCTTGCATTGTAACACTGACCACATTCCCTTGATCAACCAGTTTCCTGGCCGAACTGGCTTGAATTTCCTCGTGTGACCACCTGCAAGCAGCATCTTCTGGGGAGGACAATCTAGCAATTGATCCTGTTCTTTCTGCCGGTTTGTCCTCCCATAACAGCCCCGTTGAAGAATCTTTTTCCCTCATGTTACGACTGCTTCCCACTGGCAATAGGTTGGAGACTGTCGTGGCTGTCCGGTGATAAAATGAGATCAAGGTGTGTCGTCTCCCCATTTACTCCAATGCGTAACTCCCTTTTTCATTCTTCCCGAGTGAGATCCATCCCCATGGATTACAAAGCTCTACAGTCCCCTTACCACTGCGTTCTGTATGCTTGTGACTACTACCTGAAGACATGGTTTCCAGAAATTCTAATATCTTTCTGGACGTAGCCCATGTTAATGTTTTAATGAAAAGTTTCAGAACTAATAGAAAAATCAGGGATCTGCCTATTGGAATTGCTTCTTACAAATCAGTTCAGTTTGGAGCATATCTATATATACATTGAAACAACTTGTGTGAGTGGAGCTTGTGTTAGTGGAGATCTTTTCTTCGGCATTCCAAGTTAATGGAGTTATGTTTCTTATGAGTATATTTGTTGTGAGGATCTGAGGTTTTTAATTTTCTGCCAAAAGTTCTCTAGTGTGTGCAGTTGGTCTTCTATTCCTTCTAAATAGAAGCAGACATTTGTCACCACAAGAACAAGGAAATGTAACATCAGAGGATCTTATTGCAGGAATATCATGATAACATTGGAGATTTGGATGGGCCAGAGGAAAAGGAGCGAGCACAGGCAAAAATCAAGAGGTTCATTGCATCATTTTGACTATTAGATGATGCTCTATGCACAGAGGATGGCTGGTGTTCTAAAATTAAGTTTATAGGATGTGGTAATATGATTACTCCTTGCTGCTCTTCAGCTTTTGAAGCTAATGCTGAACAAAGCAATTTAGAAGTGAGAGAAATATCTTCATCAGTTTCCCATTTCCACATGCTTCCTTGCTTTTATAGGTTCTTATTGGTCCTTTGCGTTATGTTGTGCGCAAAACATACTCAAAAAGTCCAATTCAAGAGGCGTTGGTTGCAATGTTTGAAGCTGCTGAGCATAGTTCCAGTCTCCTACATGTCATCCTGTTTCTAAGAATCACTAGGAAGGTTTTTTCCAACATGTGAGAACTATGATTTGTTAATTAAGTTGTCGTATTATTGATTTTCAAAAAAATTCAATTTTGGTCTTTTTTTTTTCTTTGCCCATGTGCAATAATTGGCAGAATGTTATCATTAAGTTGAAAAAATAGTTACATATCCATATAAAGGTGAAAAAAGAATGAGCCATGTGAATGGCTAACTCGGTAGATGGAGGAATCTGGTCTGTCTATAAGCAACTGGCCATTTTTCACTAAAGCAGACATCGAACAGGCTTACGAGGTGGGGACGAGGTTCTGACGGGTTATACATCAGATGAAGGCCGGAAACCGAAGAAACCGAGTCAAAGGCTGTTTTGCTGGAGTTGGATCTGAGAGAGAGATCGCCAATTGATGCAGTACGCATCAAGACAAGGGCCAAGAAGATAACTGGTCCAAACCATTGACCCATTGGTTCAATGGTTTTGCCCAATTGTCTTCTTGGGCCTTGTCTTGGTCCGTGCTGCATTAGCTGTCCCAGGCTGGGAAGAACTCAACTCCAGCGAGTTAATAGGATCGCCCAGTTGTCTTATTGAGCCTTATCTTGGTCCGCACTACATCAGCAATGTGATATGGTGATTCAAATTTTGTAATGTGGGCTTTAGTTCAAATCAAGTGGTTAGCCTGCTCAGTACAGCTTGTTGCTCTAGGCCTGATCATCTCCAAGAATTCTGTCTGCCCAAGTTTAACCTTGATCCATGTGAAATGCCTTTGTAAGCAAAAATATGTAGGGGGACCTGGTGCCTTCTGGGTAACTTTCTAGGAGTTTTTTTTTTCCATGTTTATTAGCTAGACTTTCATATCTTAATGACTAGGATTAGCAGTAACGGTATTCAAATTATAGAAGCATTTAAAGGGGCAATTCCACTGGTCAACCAGGTAACATACCTCCTACGCATGGACTGTATGTAAAGGCTTATGTGAATGGAGCTCATTTGTGCCCATCTTTGATCATTGCAGATTTTATGTTTATTGGACCTTCACTCACCATTGGATTGAGTCCCAAAAGGAACTAGCATCGGAGGACCATTAAACATAAGGCTGTGAAATCAATAGCTAGGATAATCTGATGGGGCTGATTTTATTTATGAACCTTATTTGTAAAGACCTAATGATATTTAGTCAATCTCTAACCCAAAATCCCTAAAGGAACACTAGTATCAAAAAACCATCAAACATAAAGATGTTAAATCAATAGCTAGGATATTCTGATGGAGCTGATTTTGTTTTCTTTCTTTTCTTTTCTTTGATTTTTTTGTATGAACCTTATTTGCAAGGAGACCTAATGATATTTAGTAAATCTCTAACCCAAATCCAATCCCTTCATCATCCCCCTAAACACATCGTGAGTAGCATGCATCCAAAAGAGCCCTACGAACAGATGCGATTTCCAATAACGTCTCACATATTTAGTCTTATTTAGCAAGAGATACATACATCTAAATTTGCTTTATTTAATAAAAGAGTAGACGGCATTTGTGACACTGATTTCAGCAGGTCCCTTCTTTCGTTTGCCCTGCCAAATCAATGAACCTCAAATTCATTGGGGAAAAAAATGAAAGAAAAACAACCTTCAACTAAGACATGAAACACCCCAGTGGTAAGCAATTTATCCCTGGTCGTTTCTCTAGAACCCTGGTTCTGGGCTGGTAGGTTGTCACACGAGTAACAATTCCCAGCCCATTAGCCAGAATAATCCCCACGGGCCAGGAGAGAAAGCCGGATAAAATTCTCGTGGCCATAATGTGGTAGTGCAGTTTCGAACCCACAATGTCCAGGTGCAAACCGTGGTCCTAAGCCAACTGAGCTACCATTCAGGGTTGACATCATCGAAACTTGCCACAAATGATATCAAACATTAGATTCAGCCCATGGGCCTACTGTTCAGTATTCATCCATCTGCAGTTCCAGATCTGCAGTGGCTGCCTGGAAATGTCCACTAATTTGTCTTCCCCAATTTTCATGCATTCATAGACCAAAGAAATGGAATCCGGATCCTCAACAATGGGCCCAACTAACCAAATCCGCCCTACCCTTTGGTAGGATATTCCCAAATATTACTCTGATACGACTTGGTTACCAATAAAATTGATCAAATCATCCATGGTGATTAGTATCGCGCTGAAGGGAAGAGCCATTCATTTTAATCCACTCAGCTTTTCAATAGGTGGGCCCAACTCTGGAGATTGGCTCCAATTGCACACATGTAGGGTACATGGTTTAGTTATCCAAACTAGTAATTCAATAGAATCCATCGTCGATGGTAAAGTACCCAAAGATCTGTCGCTTTTAAGAAACTATATAGCCCTTGAATCTTGCATCCCATTTGTTATATTTAATTAAGCTCCTTTACATGGATCTGCCAACTGGGGACGTTTGTGCATTAATGTTCGACAAAATTGTTACAACGCGATCATAAGACATCTAGAATGGCAAGTGGTCTTTTAAACACTGCAATGTGTGAAAAAGAAAAAAAGAGAGAAGCATTACTTCCCGATCTTTACTTCACTTATATATCTGCCAATCAGATTCCTAACCACACCATTCATTAAAGCATTCCCCTCCATAAGTATGACTGAAGAACAGGCTTCAGTTGGCTCGGAAGTCGAGAAAAAGGCTCAGCTTGTGTACAAGAATTTCCCTGGTGCTATATAGAGGCTTGCTTTTGATGATCCAATCCTTATCGAGAATGGCTGCTTTTGCACACTTCTGCATCTCCTCTTGAAAAGCAGAAATAATCTCATAAATGGATGTTCTAAGAAGATCAGCCATCACATAAGCTTTCCCATGCAAGGTGTTATCTCTCTTTTTACCCACAAACTCTCTTCTTCCAGTGTTAACTGTTGCCCACCGAATATTCGTGGGGCTCAACAAATGTGGTGATTGCGGGCTAGTCTTCTTCCCAAGGCATGCCTCGACAGCAAGCAGGCAAGACAGCAAAGTTGAGACCACAGCAGCATTGCAGCCAGTGAGCTGAGCAACTCCGAATCTATCCTCACCATGGGAGCGTGCCGTCAGTGAAGCAACTGTCCTGGCAGACCATGCACACAGCTGCATCATATTCCATGGATTAGTTTCTAAATTGAGCTTTAGATATTCAAGGAACATGGACACAAAAAATCATAGAAGAAAAAACATCCGAGTAAAGGGGACAAATGAGGTGACAGCCTGAATACATACAAACGAACTAGCAAACAAATGCACTTCAACTAATAAATGCATTGTTGGATCTTGCAGCATTATCAAATTTGCTGCTCCCAGCCCAAGTTATGCCACACTGTACATCAAGGTATTTCAAAAGTCTCCCAACATCCACTATCAATATTTTTTAAACTAACTTGTTCACGGCTTTAAATCATTCAATATGGGATATATTTTGAGAAAATCTGCACTATATCCACTCAAAGAAACGTGGCCAAGGATGGGTTCTCCATATGAAGAATAGGGAAGAGGAACTGAAAAAGAAATGAATATGCTCAAGCATATTCAACGCGGTACAATAATTGGGAAAAAAAGGGTAAGTTCTGTTGCAAGCTTAATTGCAAGACCCATATCTACAGTTCTACACAAACACATCCAAACAGTCAACTAAGGAACTCATGGTTGTAACTCATAAAAACACCATATTTTGAGTTGGCATGGTCTTCCTTATCACCAAGGGTGCTCATGGACCAGGTCAGCCCAGGCACAACCCAGGACCAGCATGCTTTGATCCGGAATTGGGCCATAATTTTTCATACACTTGAGTCTGACCTGAATCTAAAACTTGGGCCAAATTTCATACAAGGGCCAGGCTTGGATTAAGGGATAGAAAGCCCAAAGCCCAGTCCAAATAAGACATGTGCAGAGGGCATTTTTGTATTTTGCTTCATTACAATGGGTTAGTGTGTTTAGTTCCTGCTTCCTTTTCTCTTCCTTCCCAAGTCCCAACCAAAATCTTGGTTCTCTTTCTCAAATACGGCCAAATTCTTGGTTTCTTCTTCCTCCCCAAGTCCCAACCCCTTCCATTTGAGAGAGAATAGGTAAGATTTTTCTTGTCTATTTTGTGGTTGATTTTCTTCTGGTAATTTGAATTTAACTGAGAGAGATTGGAGTTTTGATGTATGTTGATGTTCTTTCGTTGATTCTGGGAATGGAAACAAAGTGTTCATGAAGATGGCTGAGAGAAGAAACAAGTGACAGTTTCTGAACTGGCCAGCCCAGCTTGATTGACTAAATGGGCAAGGCTAGGGCTTGACATATTTGAGTCGGCTCGGGTTAAGCACTCACAGCCCGTGTTGGGCTTGGACAGGACATGATCCTATGATCTAAAGTTGGGCTAGACAGGGTTCAAAATATTGGTTGTACCAGTTCATATCAACTGATATGAACTGGGATTGGTCCACACCAATACAATATTTTGAAAATATCATTCCCATTATGGCCTGGACCAAAATATCGATCAACATCGGCAAATATTTTCAAAATGTTGATAAATATCAGTCCAAGCACCGGTCGATATTTCCAACAGGGTACCTTTTTCTTTAACCTCCTTTCTTCCATTTCTTCCTTCCCAAACACCTATAGAGCTACCTAAGAGTCTGCTAGAGCTCCTCAACTTCTTTTGCACTAGAACTCAAACCAATTTGCAAGAGTTTGGCAGATTTCTCCGTGGCAAAACCAAGCAACTCAATGTTATATCGCCTATTAATGATACAATGGGGCTTGTTCACTTGAGCAACATAGGATATGGATTTCAACCTTTCCACATATGATTGCAAGCACATATTTGATTTGCATTGAAAGGATCACATCAACACTCTTATAACCAATGAGTTGTAATGATCTCCACTTGCTTTGACTTAATCACAGTTCAACCAAAACTGAAGATCTCCAAAACCTTTAAATTGATGACTATGATTATTTGAGGGTTTTTTTTTTTTTTGTGTGTGTGTGTGTGTGTGCGCGCGAGCGCGCCCGTGTGCGTGCAACCCTGATTTGAGATGAGACCTTTATTGCACTAATATCGACGGTGCAGTTAGCTAAACATGATTTTCAGTCATAGCTGTTTAGTCATAATTAAATCAATGGTGTCCTCTATACAATAAACAGCTCTATTAGTTACAGGAGGGGGACAGCTCAAGGCCCACATGAGTGAATTGCATACATGCTCCTTTTGACAGCTCAACTTCAACCTCCTATGCTCACTAACACAAATCCATTCTACTTGTATTTGAGACAATTCATTTACATTTATCACTGATGCTAATTTTACCTACTAAAAACCATTTTCTACTTGCATTTAAGACATTTTACTTGCATGTATGTGTAGGACTAATTTTAGCTATTGAAACTTTTATAGGGGGGAATTCATCTAATGTTTCACAAAGATAAATCCACTTTTGTAACACATCTTATATAATCTAGACATGTACCTCACACAGTTCCTTAAACTAACACAAACATATAAAAATAATGAAATCCCCAAGAAAATTCGAATAGTGGGCATTCATTAGGAAATAACCTTTTTTAACCTAAAATGTTTAGATAACAACTCAATAACTTTATAAAGCAGTAAGTACCTGGAAATCATTGAATGCTTCATGAAGCCTTAAGTCCACGTGAGTGACCATTGGTGAAGATAACTGCTGAGAGAATAAATCGGACTTTTCTGCAGGACTGCCTTCTAAACCTTCAGCAATCCTTGATGTAAGCTGCTCCAGAGGCCTCAAGCACACAGAAACAACTCGCCTGTAAGTCTCACCAGTTTCTTCAAAGAATGCAGCTCGACGCCAGGTATCGACATTATTCTCACAAACCATACACAGATCAAGATAAGCAAGATATTGAAAAATGGATCTTGGAGTGCTCTGCTCAAGAGCTGCAAGGAGAGGTTCGCTTGGATTTGTTTCTGCAGCAGCTGATCCTTGTGGTGGCGCCAAAATGAACCTCCTTGTAAGCAGCACCTATCAAAATGTTAGCAAAATTAGGTGGCGACAAAAGATCATAATTGAAACATCCCTATATAAAAAGGTGAATATCATTATATAGTCTCTGCCTTCTAGCCTAATCACTTCCCTGGAATGTATCCTAATTCTTTGCTTAATTCTTCCTTTTGATGATCAAATCAACCTCTCATAATTCATAAATATATAAATATGAGGAGTGCTCCCCCTGCCAAACAACTGCTGGGGCTCACCTGGCCCCACAGTTCATGAGAGAGGTGGGGAATGAAAGATTCAAGTTGGACCACGCAGTTTCTTTTTTAATTGATATAATAAGAAAGATTTCCTCAACAAATAGAAGAAAATGAGTACAATAGAAAAGGCACCTGAATGAGATCATTGAATAAGTAATCCATTTGTAATGTGCCACAAAGAATACATGAAAAATCTCAAAATCTGTAAAGAGTTAAGATATGAAACTAAACAAATTGGGGTTATTAGTTATATAAAAATGTTGAACCAATCAGATTACAAATTTGGGTCCCAAATAGTGCAAATATATATAGGTGTTCAATGGAATCCCTCGGGCCTTGACCTACTATAGGCAAAAATGAAGAGTTAGTTGTGCTAGTGCCTTTCGAAATGGGAGGTGTGAAACTTTATCACGCCTTTTCAAGTGGGGAAATTTTGTGCTGAAAATAGCCCCATTTACACACCATTTCACACCTCATGTACACATGCGATCCATGAATGAGTGCAAACAAACATATGTAAGTGTAAATGTTATGCATGAGTAACATTTACATATGTAAATGGGTGCAAACAGACAACCCTTAAGTTTGCAAATTAGGAGAACAAATTCAAACAATTTGCTTTTTGGATATGGTAGATCCATTTAAGCGCACTGACATTATAAGATGCACATATACTGTGCAATGACACAAACAAAAGCTTGTCCATTACTTATGGGCGAATTGACTCAAAAATATTATCTTAAAGGTGTTCCCAAAACAAATAATGAAAAAGCCAACCTGAAGCAAATGATGACTTAGCTCCCAACAGAAGGAAACAACAGACGTTCCGAGGTAGATGGTAATCTGCTGAACTAATAACTGCCGTATTGTACTCTTGAGCTTGAATGGATCGGGTAGAAATAACATCAAAACTGTTGAAATTAGATATGCTGCACTTGATAGCTTTAAAGCTTGCCTGAGGGATGAAGGAAGTCCCATCTTAAAGCTGAAGAAAAGGGGGCGCTGCAAATATCACCATTTAGAAATCCATTAAATATTACTGGAAGCATAATTTAGTAAGAGGATGCATCACTAAGCTATTTGAATATATATGAAGACAGATAACATTAAAAAAAAAAAAAATTTTGTGTATTGCTTTATAAGAACAAACTTTTTTTCGTGAAAACAAACTTTAATCGGTTATTACTGAAGTTTTCTTTTAAAAAAAAAAACAGTTATTACTGAAGTTGAACAAAAACAAACAAGCTTCAATCAGTTATTACTGAAGATGAACTGTAAAGACATCATGTCACGTTTCATGGTCATAGTAGCTGCCATCAATCGTAGACAATAGAGGATATGGCCGCATCTAGACTCACTAGTTCTCCACTATCATAAGTGATAGATGATATAACCACATGTGCCCAAACTCACAAATTTGTTGAATTAAATAAACGAATTTTTCAAATGAGAACAATCCAGAATCTAATGCCATTCCACGGTCCATGCAACTAACTTATTTTCAAGCATCAACACCTCATCCACCTAAATAGTAAATACATTTAGTAGTGGAATCTAAACCACCTAAATCTGTCAACAGCCTGATATACTCTAGACCCACCGTACATACGAACACACAAACACATATATTTATACGACAAAAATCGTTCCAGTTAATCAGTGATTTTCCATTAACTGGCATGCACAAGTCACTTTCTGCATATGATACTTACAAATAAAAATTAAAATGTCTGAAAAAAAAAAAAAAAAAAAAGAGGTCATGCTCCTTCAGAAATCAACAATGACTGGCCAGTAGCTGTTTGAGCATTTGACAAGCCGGAGAGTTATCTGTTCCTTTGTGTTTGGGGCAGCAAAGAAATTATTTGAACTACTATCTTTTCTGCATTTTCCTACTCCATACACCACTATAAAGTATAAACTACTTCATCACAAGTTGTCTCCACTATCATCAAATTGTTGCAATCTGTTGCATGTTTGCTTAATCAGTATTGAATTCTTGGGAGCTAAGCAATCCCTTTCTATCAAATAGCCTAAATATGAAGAATTAAAAGGAAAAGACCCACCTGCCATCCCAGGAAACTGATGGTCCACACTAAACCCCTCATTTCTTACCTAAACAATACTTCTTCATAAAACCCCTTTGGACATGGAACTCCTAAAGATTCAATACCAAGTAGCACAAATGCAAATGCACCATAGGTGCCCGCCCAAATCCATCCATTCAAATTACATTTCCAATCTAAATACTCCCAATCAGGAACAAACAGAACAGGCAAGTAAAAAAAAATGCACCAACCAACCTGAATAATAGGAAAAACCAAAACCCATCTCTTCCTACACACATAATCCACTCCAAACAAGATCCCAAGAACAATCCCTCTCAAACCCAATCTGAAAGCCCTCGCAACGTCGAGCAGCCCATCTCCATCGCAAACTGACACAACCGACAGGAACCCCGAGATCCCGGACAGGATCACGAAGGTGAGAAGGCTCAGTGATTTGGCAGCACGGCGACGGAAGTCGGCAGTGGAGAGATCGGCGGAGCTGCGGGCGACGACGGATTTGAGGAGGAGGCGGAGTAGGCCGCGGGCGAGATCGGGGGCGGAGGCGGCTGGGTCGGGCCGAGGGGAGGAGAGGAGGAAGAGGGAGAGGGAGAGGAGGAGGAGGGAGAGATGGAAAGAGACGAAGGAGAAGATGGAGAGGAGGAAGGAGGGGGTTTTGGAGGAGGAGAAGAGAGAGAGGATTAGGGTTTTGTGGAGGAAGAAGAGGGAGGTGGAGGAGATGGATTGCCAGATGAGAAACCCTAGCCACCGATTCTTCACTACAATTTCAGGAGACATGTTTCTGTGCAAGAGGGTTTTGGTGTTGTCAGTGCGGAGGGTTTTATACGTTTGAAAAGGGTAGAGAACGGAACGAGGGTCGTGTCTCTCTGCGGGCGGGACGCAGGTAATTCGTGGACTATCTTTCTAGAAATTCAAACTACATTTTTCTAGCTGGGAATAAATGGAGGGGAGATTTTCAAACGAAGCCTTAAACTTTCCAAATTATGGCCTAAGTTTTTTTTAGTAGTTTTTAATTAAGGATGTATAACCATTAAAAGGTATCTTCAGATGACTTTTTCTTAAATTTTTTTATTGCCAAAATCACCCTTCATTTAAAGGCAATAAATACATGCTTCTGACAACCACTGCATTGCATCCAGTCGATCACAATAAAAGCATTGATTGTCGTAGATCACCGTGAAGACTTTCAAAAAGAAAGGGAGGAGAAGATAGGTAGAGTGAATGAGAATTTTATTCCAATAAAATGATTGTTAGGTGGTTTGAAAATACATTAATATTTGAGGATTTTACGGGAAAATTCCTAATATGTGGTCGTTGCACGAGAAGGTTTTCCGTAGTTTTCGGTAGCACAAATGGAGTCCGTTAGTCTCTGTTGCGGTTTTTTTTTTTAAATGAGATGAGAGTCGCTGGCGTCACTCTTCGCTGATAGATAGGACGCTAGCATCGCTCCTCGTATCTTCCTCTTGCATATTGTAAAAAAAAGGTGAGAAGCTACAATAGAACCCAAGAGAGTTCACCTTATCAAAAGCTTCCATGGTAAGAAGCCGAATGAGGCTACAGTAAATATCGCCGTGAAGTTCCCCTATAGCAGTTTAGCGGTCTGTGCTTGTTCTTTCTACTCCTTTCCATTTCCTTGCATGTTCTTCAAGGCCCGAAGTCGTTAACCTCACAATAGACACCTTTTTTGTCATTCCTCTCCAATTCATCTTTTCTTCATCCTATTTACTTGCTCTGCAATCAAATCAAATCCATTCATATTAAAACTTGGCATGGTAAAATGGTGGAACCAACTTGATGATCATAGACCTAACTCCATTGAAGCACCTAGATGAAGAAATTGGAAATTGGAATCTGGGGTTTCGTTAAATTTCTCATTGATGAAGAATTGAGGATTTCCTTAATGGGTCAATTGCAATTTCAGTTTCTGCCCCTTTGGTTACAGTTACACCATAAAAGGGTTCCTAGATAATAGGGTTTCCTTAAAAATTGTTTCTTGATTGGGTATAGATGATTAATTTCAGTGGAAATTGGGATTTTTTCCCCTTCTTTTCCGGTGATCGACAGTCGCCCCAAGCGGCTTCCTTTATTGCTTAAACAAGAATCTCCTTGTATATGCAATTAAAGTTAAGATGGATGCTTTATTGATTAGCATCAAGAAGAAATATCGGAACCTATGAGCAATGGTGAGAAAGAAGGAGCCCCCAGTGTAGATTGCAAGGGCCTATTCTGATTCCCAACTGGACTTAACGAAGTATCTGAAGACCTCGACCAGGGTGTACCATTCCGACCTCGTCCGCTTTGCACCCAAGCAACAATAGCGGACAACTAGAGGTGAGAAAAGGGGGGTTTTCGTGAGTGGGTATATATAACGAAAAGTGACGATAGGTCACTTACTTTCATATGAAGCAACGGTATTGTCGGCAGTAGGAATGCTTTCGTGTTACATGAGTTACGATGTACTATTTTCATGCAGCGGCCATACCATCGGAATTTTTCAGCAAAATCCTCTTGATATTTTATTATGTTCTTCTAAGTTTTATGAATAGATTAGTTTTGTTCTGTGCTAAGCTTAGCTCAAGGCAATTTTTTCAAATAATAATTTTATTTTCTAATTTATTTTTCTTATCATTAATCTTTCAAATAAATCATTCTTTCTTATTGATAATTAATGTTTTACGCCTCATAATAAAATAGCTGCATGAGTGTCCTTTGAATCACACGCTGTCCATGTCCAATGCCAACAACTTAAATGTGAGAGACACATATTTAAAAACATTCATATGCAAAAGAGGAAAAGCCATATAATTGTAAATATTCATGTGTAAAAGAAAAAAAGATATATATGGTCATATGTAGAAAAAGAATGTTCACGTGCAAAGAGGGAAAGCCATATAATTGTAAATATTCATGTGTAAAAGAAAAAAAGATATATATGGTCATATGTAGAAAAAGAATATTCACGTGCAAAGAGGGAAAACTATATAAGTGTCTCTTATTCTATGGTGAGAGATGGATGCATATAAATATTATATATATATATAATGGGAGGAGAGATTATACATGGTATTTTTATCTAAATTTAAAGGATTAGAGTGGACCGCAGTGCCACTCTTGGATGAAATCCCAATCTTGATGCTTGGATGTAGATCCATAGTATGTCCTACGTGTTAAATTTATTTATTGATCACACTGATGAATGAAATCCAAACTATTGCTTCCTTCGTCCTCTTTGTTTTTTATTTTTATCATGGAAGTGGGTCCGATATCCCACATGTTTAATATATTTCAAGAGTGGACCCCAGTCCCCATTGTTGGAAGAAATCCCAATCTCGCCTCCCCTCATTTTTATCATGGTTGTAGATATTCCTGCGTCAATCAAGTGGAGAAGGCGCTTTCATGCCCTGAGCTGAGAGTGAGTGAATCCAACAACAGAAAGAGGAAATCATCAGGAATCCGAAACCTTGAACCCTGTGCGAACAACAACAACTCTTGCAAACCAAAGTTAGGGTTTCATCCTTAGATCTGAAATATTCTAGGGTTTCTGCAATGGAAAAGTTTGAAAGTGGTAGCCGCAGCAGAACGAGAAGCCGGGAAGAGAAATCGTCCAGAAGGAGAAGATCCGTCAGCAGCGATGATGGCCACAACCGGAAAAGGCGCAAAGAAATAACTCAAGAAGAAATTGAAGATTACATGGCCAGAAAAGCCCAGAAGAAGGTAGCAAATTTTTGTGAATTACTGGTTTCGTATTCGATTTAGGGTTTCTATTCGAAAGGTTTGTATCTTATTTAATGTTTTTGTTTTGTTTTGATTCATCCAAGGCTGTGAAAATTGCAAAGAAGCTCAAAACTCCGACCGTATCAGGCTACTCCAACGATTCCAACCCATTTGGAGACACTAATCTGAATGAAAAGTAAGCTTTAGCCCTGTCTTTTCCTTTTAGCATTCCCATTCAAACTCTGAAGAATGCTGGTGTAATTTTTATGGTTTTGGTGGGTAGCAAAGTATCTCATTGCAAATTCTGGCAGAAACCCAGAAATTCTACTCTGTTAAGGACTTTGAGAGTTTTTTTTTTTGGGTAATTCCAGTAGATTCATCTTCGTATTGTGATTTACACAAAACCAACCATCTCTTCTCAGTATTTAGTTCTCTGTCATACGTTTTCTTTTAGCTTTCTGGGAAAGGTGTGGTGGTCCCTTCAACAAATGCTTAGTCATACCACAATGTTGAATTGAGGTTATATAAATTTACCATATGTTGGGGTTACAGGTTTGTCTGGAGGAAAAAGATAGAGAGAGATGTTGCGCAAGGTGCGGGGTTGGACATGTTCTCAGTTAAAGCGGAAAAAAAGAAACAAAAAGAAAGGATGGTATGCATTTTGGCCTTTATCTTCATGAAATATGATAATTTAAACTCTCTACTATAGTAATGAGTATTTTTAGGTGTACACGCATTGGATAAGGGTTGTGCCTCTTTTGGTTATTTCTCTGTGATGGTTACTGGGTCTCTGAAAGATTTTTATGGGAGCGGATTGTGACAAGGGACCTTTTATCTCCTCTTTTCTTTTTGATTGGTACTGAAGCGTTTTGGCTTGGTCTCCTTTTGAAGAGGGCAAATGAAATAGGATTGTTTAATAGTTCTTGAATTGCTAACTCAGAAATGAGAGATATTTTAGTTTGTGTCTGATACTGTAGTTTTTGCAATGCTGCGGGGAATTAGGTGGAAAATTTGAAAGGGGACCTTAGATGGTTCAAAGTGGTATTTGGGATAAAGATCAGTTTCCTTAAATGTGTACTCCTGGTGCGTAAACACGGCAGGAAAATGGGAGTATTTGGCCATGATCTTTGTATCTAGGTCGCATAAATTTTCTACAACTTATTTGGTTATTCCTTTGTAGTTTGTGCATTGAAGCTTTCAAAGTCATTTTGGTATCTGATAATAGAAAGATTTATGAGGAAATTGTCCTCACAGAAAGTCAGTATCTTTCCCTTGGTGGGTTGGATCACTTGAACTAGGTTAGCCTTGTCCATTTCATTGATCTATGTTTTCTAGGTATTTAGGTGTGCACAACTAGTATCTTGAAATGTATAGAGATGATCCACCATGATTTCTTTTATTTGTTATATGTGGCATTCCACATTTCCCTTCACCCTCATTTCAAAAAAAAATCCCTACATCTTAATATATATATTATATTTTTTTACCAATGAATAACCATTAAAAAAAAAAAACACAAGAACATAAAGAGTGTAATGTTTTCATATATTTGCATTCATCATGCAGGCAGAGATTGAGAAAGTGAAGAAAAGAAGGGAAGAACGAGCTGTTGAAAAGGCTCAACGCGAGGAGGAAATGGTTAGCTTAAATCTTTTGTATTTTGTGATTGTTCTTAGTGTCAATCTATGTCAGGAAAAAATGAAAAAAAAGAAAAAAAAGAAAAAAAAGAACCAAAACTATCGGTATGAGGAGTTTTATTGGTAGGCTTGAAGTAACATCTTAGATTCATGTGTATGATTTTGTGCTGTTCCTTGCTGCAGGCAATGTTGGCTCGTGAACGTACCAGAGCCGAGTTTCAAGACTGGGAGAAGAAAGAAGAAGAGGTATCTAACTGAATCACATTCTCTCATAAGCATTCTTTCATCTCCAGTTAAATACATTTCAAAAGTGGACGGGAGCCTCTAGCACAGTTGGAAATTGCTCGTTGTTACTTGTCACAAGTCACAACCACAAGGTTGTGGGTTTGAATCACGTACCGATGAAAAAGAAAATAAATATCAAAAGTGGTATTTGTCCTCTTCGTCTTAACGAACAGAACAATAAGGAGAATTATGAGGATAATACTACGCGACCAAGGAGGAATAAGGATTGAAAGGATGCTAAGGTAATGACTACTGAGAAACCATGAACTGGGGCTTTTGTCAACAAGATTGTGTGGATAACATTCCATGGACAGCTAATTGAATTAAAAATTGAGTTTGAGAAAGTTGATCAATGCCTTCTTTCCAAAAATAAAAGGATTGTCAAGAAAATGAGAGGCACGGCATTTGTTAAATTCTGGAAGAGCAAGTATTGGAAACGTAAATTGTTGCTTGGTCTGGGTGATGAGGCTTGGAGTTTGATATTTGTCCAATGTCCAGATCCATCTTTTCTATATAGGGAGAAAATGGCAGGTCCAAGTTCAGAGGAAGTGTTTTTTTTTTTTAATCAAACCCTAATTCTTCTTGGGGTGGTGATGTGGTTTGGGTTGTGACTTGTGAGAGTTTAAATTTGGGATTACCGACAGTTGTGGGAATAAACATTGATTGGTGCATCAACTACAAAGGTCAATAGCTTGAATAGTGTTGTTGCAGGTGGAAGAACAAGCTATGCATTGTTTGATATTGGAGGAAAAGCAGTATCTGTAGAATGCCTGTACAATGCCTCAGCAGGAGTGGAGTAAGATGATGAATCCAGTGACAGGCCGGAATCTAATGAGTAGGAAAGGAGGTAGTCAGGGGGAGGCTAGTTGTTCAAAAGATAGGTCTATTTATCAAATCCCACAGAGTGGGATAGTTAGATGGCAGTTACAGGGATATGATGAAACAGTTAGGGGTGTCAATGTTTACTGAGAGTGAATACACAGTGTTTCAGTATGGAGGCAATGATGAAATTATTTTAAAACTTGATGATTATAGCATGTTCAGTTCAAAAAGTTATTCTTCTTGCCAGTTCAAACTGTATTGTGAATAATCAAAAGAGAAATAGGATAGGTTAATAAGTCATTTAGAAGACCAATTGAGGATAGGTATGGTGCCCAATTTTGCGGAGAAACCTTAAAAAGCATGAGGAAGACCAATTTATTTCCCTAATCAATCTCTTGAGTGGGGCTTAAATTGCAGAAGGGGGGAGGATGTGAGGGTGTGGAAGGCTTCCAAGGACGGAATATTTTCAGTCTCCTCTTTCTCCTTAGCCATAGCTGGAAGGGTAGTTTCAAAAAGCTCCATTGGTAGAATTTGGAAAATTAAGGCTCCGCCTAGAGTTGTGGTTTCCCATGTGCTTGGGGGATGAGGAATCGGTGGACCACCTCCTATTGAATTGTAATGTTGCTCAGGTGATTTGGAGATTGGTGGTTGACTGGTTTGGGTGTAGTTGGGTTTTCCCAAAGTGGATCCTAGAGCTTCATCAAGCATTGTCTTCTCCAATAGGATCGCCCAAGGGGAAGGAGTTGTGGAGATTGTCCTTTTTAGTAGTTATTTGGATATTGTGGAAGGAAAGAAATTCAAGATGTTTTGAGGGGAGGTCTGTGAGCTGCATCCTTGTTGGAAAAGATCAAGTTCTCGGTTGCTTCTTGGGTAATCATGATTCGGCATTTCAAAGGCCACTCTTTGGATCATATTATGCAAAATTGGAAAGAAGTGGCTCTCTCTAATGCGGTGCCTTAGTTCGACATTGTTTCTTTGTATTTCCTGTTGTCTTTCGTGCTGCCTTGTTTTGTGTTTGCAGTTTTGCTTCTCTCTTTCGTAAGCTTGTCAGTATAGTCTTCTTGTACTGCTTGCTTTTAATGAAAAGTTACCGTTAAAAAAAAGTCATTTAGAAGATTACATGTGGCGAGATTGATGGGGTAGTGTTGTCTTATGACCATCAGAAGGAGGTTTCACTGGCTTAACATTGGCAAAGCCCATGCCCAAGGAGAGGGGAGGGCTTTAATGTACGTATATGAAGTCCACTATGCCTTGTAGTTGATATGAGCCATGGAAGTTTCAGGAGGCCCATCCTAAAAAAAGGGAAATTATACTGGAAAGAAATCCAATAACTTGTCTGCCTCTATTTTTTTTAATGATGAAATGCCTTCACTTTTTTTTTTTATTTTTTATTTTTTATTTTTATAATGGGGAACCTATGAAGTTGTGAGGGGTACTGGGAATTGAGACCAGTGGGACTGATCTTTTCCTGCAGAGATGATGTTTATTAGTTGATTGGAAAATGGCAAGCATATAGGAATTTAGAACTGCGGTACAGATGGCCAGCAAGATTTATTTATTTATTTGATAGGCAGCAGGTAAATTATATTAAAAACTAAGGGAATATTATGAGTTAAAACATACAGTCGAACTGAAACGATGACTAACTTGATGTGGATTTGCTTTTTGTCTAGAAAGAGGAAGCTTAGGGTTAGGTTAGGAAAGTGTTTTATACAATTTGCCTTTTGTCTAGAAAGAGGAAGCATAGGGTTAGGAAAGTGTTTTAGACGAATATTCCAATAGCATAAAGTTAGGAAAGGTGGTTCTCAACCCTGAAATTGATTTTCCATATGTATAGAAGATTTTTGGGTAAGGATGCTTGCACAGAGAAAGATGGTGTGAAATTATGCTAGTAGGATGCAATTGGTCCTACTGTCCTAGTCATCAGAGAGATGGACTACTTCCTGTGTTAAATGATCTAATTCTTGTTTGTTTCGGACGCAAACTGTATCTTCAACTGGTGTGGTTCCAACATTTATATGCTGAGTAATTGTTGAAGAAGAAAGCATCTGTGGATATAAATTAACATGATTGCACATAGATGAATTGTCTCATGGGTGTCTGGCTTTAACATCATTCTTCTTTCATATGAAAGTATTGGTGGTAGTAGCAAAACCATGAGTATGCGGAGTTTCTTTAAATTTGTTGCTGATTTGAATCTCATTATTCCCCCAACTCAAGCTAGTATACCAAGTCAAACAAACTGTAATCTAGAGTGAAGTTAATGTAAGCCCATTCATTTTCTAGTGTTGGATTCTTGGGAATTAGTTTTGTTTAACAGAAGTGTCAGCCTCCCTGTCTTTTCCACGAGCTTACTCATTGTACCACTTTGTCACGTTTCAGATTCTGAAAATGTGGCTTGAATCAGAACTATTTTATTTCTTGGTCAAATAAAGTGTAAAGTAGGATGTGCTGGTTACAGATTCAGTATAAAGTTGACATATGTTAAAAATAAATTGATGGAATGCAATGAAGGGCTTTGGAATCATGAAAGGAAAGAAAAGAATACATTATGAACGATTTGTTAGTATTGAAGTGGAAGAAAGATAAGCTCCTTTACCACAAGGTGTGTTTTAGGATGTTAAAGGAGATTACTAGGAGCAAAGGTCTCAGGCTTATGGGGTGAACTGTTTTCATTTCAAGTATGAGGGTGACTGAAGTTTATTATTATTATTATTGTTGTTGTTGTTGTCGTTGTACAAACCTTTCAGAAGGTGACAAATGGGTGAAGGGACAAAATAATAATAATGTAATACAATAAAATGTCATTCTACATTTAAAGGTAAATGAATCAATGTCTGATTATGCATATGTAATTAGATGGTAACTCCTTTCTCCTATGCTTTCACTTCTACTCTAAAGGGGATGATAAAAAACCAAATATTGAAGATCTAGAATTTCTCTTCTAAGTTAGCTGACCGATTAAAAAGGGCTTCTGAAGAGAAGTAGGTCGGCTCAAGATGTAGTTTTCTCATTGAAGTAGGATAAGACTCTGGGGCCTCTTTATGTGAAGCATGTTGGAGTTCAATAAAACCAGATTCATTATGTGAGTGTCTAAAGTTGTTGAGAAAGCTAGGTTTGGTAAGAGCTAGAAGTAGCATATGTAATGCTCATCTGAAGCACAAAAAAGCTTAAGCATTGCTCAGGTTTTGTCAAAGTGATGAGGAGGCTTGTATAAGATTATTCTGAAATTCTTGCAAAATAGTATCTTGGAGGTCCTTATTTTTTTTTTTTTTGTTTTGGTAGAAAGGGAAAGTTGGAGGTCGTTGGAAGCATCTTTCTCCATCCCAAGGTGTCTATGTTCATATAATACATATTTTAGGTGGAATTCTGGTTGCAAATGAGTGTATGGACTCTAGATAACATTTAGATGGAAAAGGCTTATGATCATGTAAAGTGGTCTTTCCTCATGTCTCCGAGTGATATGGGTTTTGGATATAAATGGTGGATGTGGATACAGGATCTCATATATTTGGTTCATTGCTAGGTTGTTGAAATGGAATACTTGCATAGATCTAGGGATCAAAGGCAAGCTGATCCACGGTAGTTAATCTTGTTTCCATTTGTAGTGGAAGGTTTGAGCTAATTATTGCTGGAGGCAATGGAAGCATGTTTGGTTCAAATTTTAAACCTGGAGGTAGAAGGAATTGAGTGGAAATATCCCATATATGTTTCGCAGATGGTACCATCATGTTTTGTGGCACCTCATTGTTCCAGTTAAAAGAATCTTCTGGGCATTCTGCATGACTTTGAAGTTCTTTAGGACTTAGGTTAAGATTGAGAAAAAGTTCTATTGGATGATGTGGTATCAAAGGAGGCTTCCTGTTTTGCCAACTTTACATGACATCACCAGGTAATATTTTCCGTGTATGTATTTTGGTCTTCATTTTGGGGCTGAGTCACGAAATCCTTCTATTTGGGCTCCTATAGTTGGAAAAGTTTTTTGAAAAATGCGGGTGGAGTCTGCTTCAAAGGGACTTCATTTGGGATGGTAAGGGGGATAAGAAATTTCATCTTATTAAATGGAAGAAGGTGAATCTTCATATGAGAAATGAACATATTTGAGTGGGAATGTATGGGAAGGAAAAAATTGGGTTAGCAAGATGGCAGTGGAGGTTTCAAGAGAGAGGGCACTCTTTAACAAGGAATTTTGTTTTGACCTGTGGTGGAATGAAGAATCAGGGTGGAATATGTATTTGAGGGGGTTTAGGTGTTTCTGGTAAGGTCAGGTTGAGGGTATGGAAAGGCATACTTGGCTGGGAGATGAATAAAAAATTAGGCTAGAATATGGGGATAATCTTAGACTTTCTTGTGGGGAGGGAAGTCGTTTCTGATTTTCTGAGAGGATATCTGGAGTAAAAACTTAACCACGGCATGTTTGCACTTGGGGCATATCCTGCATTATGTTGTGTGGGTCTCCTTAATTCCTCTGGGTTTTTTAAGTTTTTTCCATTAACTTTGGGACCATATGAAAATAATTATCTTGTGCTCGCTAATATTTTCTTCATGTGTTGGTCTAAGGACTAAGGTGTCAATGGATCATTTAGTATAATGTTGTATCTTACTGAACTATTGGTCTTTCTTGTCTCCTTTTCCCTTCTCATTTTTACTACCCGTTTCCTTTGAGTCCCTCATAGAAGGAAATTGGGTACCCCTTTCTCTCTAAGAGGGCGTGTTCTTTGCAAATTGTTATTATTGAGGGGGAAGTGCATGTTGTTGAAACCCATGATTGGCTATAATAAAAATGTGGCTGTTGCAATTGGGGTCTAAAAGCTGAGGAAATTGGGTAGCCCTTTCTCTCTAAGTGGGTGTCTTCTTTGTAAATTGTTATCATTGAGGGGGAAGTGTGTGTTGTTGAAATCCATGATTGGTTATAATAAAAATGTGGCTGTTGCATTGGGGCCTAAAAGTTGAGGATTTTAGTCAAAAAGAGAATGGAATATTTTAATTAAGGGTGAGGCGCCTCCTCTCCTAGAGGGGACAAAATATGGAGTATGATTGGATCTGGTGGCAAGCATTGTTCCTTCATCTTAGGGTATATAACCTTTGTGAACTTTGTATATCTTGGCTTTCTTGTATATTTTTTTCTTGTTTGTTAACAATTTCAAAGTTCTCTGCTTTTGATCTATTGAGTATTGAGACTTTATTAAATTTTATTGAGAACCATTTAGTATCTGTGGATTCCTGTTGCTAATGTTCCTCTCAACAGTTCCATTTTGATCAAAGCAAAATTAGGTCAGAGATTAGATTGCGTGAGGGGCGGATGAAGCCTATTGACATTCTTTCCAAGAATCTTAATGGTTCTGAAGACTTCGATATTGAAATAAATGAACCTTACATGGTTTTCAAGGTGAATATCTCTCTCCCTTTCTCATGTGCGTGCGTGTTCCATTCTAGAAATTACATTTTACATATTTCCCCAATTTGAGTATTGTCAGCACATCTGTTTACACCTTTGAAAAGCTAGAAAAGAGAATCATTTCTTTCTTTTTTGTCCTCATTACTGCTGTTAATGGGCCAGGCAACTCATCGATGCGTCCAACTTTTTATATGGGAAATATCATCTGTTATCATATTAATTGTTAGATTCCTTTTTGTGACAGACTGATTTGCTTTACTTATCAAAGAAAGTATAGGTTGCCTAGAGCTCTCTAAAGTCTAAATAACAGAAGCCCAAATTTTATTTCTTTCTGGCTTGCTTAACAGACTGCATAATAACCTAACTAGGATGTAAATGGGTTGGGTCCATTGTAGAAACATGGGGTGTCTTGATCCACACCGAATTTCACAAGATGCATCTGTCTCGAAATCTGACCCGAATCCCAGTCCAGCACAAAATGACCAAAATGGTGATCCAGATCTGGTTCCAAAATAAGATGTGGGGCTCACTGAGTACACTCAGATTGGCAGGCTTAAAAGTAAATCTTTTTACTATATTACAAGTGAGGCTTTTGGAATAATATGATTTAAATTCTGGAGATTCTCAATACGATGGTATGATCCAATTCATGTGGACCTTAAAACATGTCTTAATTAAATATATATTTAAAGTGGCCGTGTCTTATTTAATACACGCCTGAATTTGGTTTTGGATCCAGATCCTTGGGCTGGAGCAAACAAGGATCCAGAAAACATACATGGATCCAGATGCAAAAATATGTTCCACCTGGTTTTTCTCAGATTGGAGAATTTGTCTATTTACCAGTAGGCATCTTTCTTTCCTTTTTTTTCTTCTTCTTTTTGGCCAAGTTGGAACTGGTATGCATATTTCATGTGGACACAATTGTTGGCCATTTGTAGAAGATGGAATATTTGATGATCTTGCTGGAAATAAACTGAGTGAAATGCAATGTGCCATGCAAGGTTACATACTATCATTATCATGATATTATCTTCTAGAAAAGTACATTAGAAAAGTGAAAATTTTGTCGCCTGAATTTTTTTTATAAATAGACTAATTTGAATTATTGAAGTGTTGGCTGTTATATTATGTTATAATCTTGATGTCATTACTGTAACCCTTTTGTTTTGATTTATCATAATATATGCTTTTAGTGGTTACTGTAACAAGATGTTAGTCTTTTTTTTTCTTTCAAAACTGTTTATAACCAATTGGTAGAATTTTTGTGAATGATTAATGCTTATAATATTTTTTCATTGTTATATGCTGATCATTTAATACCTCAACATTTTTGGTAAATGCATCAGGGTCTGACTGTGAAGGAGATGGAAGAGCTTCATGATGACATTAAAATGCATCTGGATTTGGACCGGGCAACACCAACACACGTTGAATTTTGGGAGGTCTTACCCTCTTTCTTGCCTCTTGCTGCTTTATGCTTCTCTTGCCTTATTAATTGAATGATCTTGGCATTTGAAATGTTATTGCTTTATTCTAGTACAGTATATAATTCTTTTTCTGTGAAATGCCTGGCTGGTTTTTACTATTCATTCTCTCTGTGTGTCAGTTAAATATATAGCAATTTGCCAGTGTGTGAATGGTGTTCGATGCAAAAAAATTGCTGGGCATAGTTGTCAATTTCGTTTTGGGCCACATTTTGGTTTGATTCCAAACTGAAACGTTTTGGCTCTTTTGGCATTTTTGTCGTTGTTTTGTTTAAAATAATATATAAATTTAGAAAAAAACTATGAACATATTGAATTGTGAAAAGGGCATATCCACCATGGTTCAAAATAACGGCCACTACGTGCATTATTGGCCATAGTGGTTGAGGCCGCTACGCTATTTTACGCTACAGTCCAAAACCTAATAAAGCCAATTAGTTTTAATGTAAAATATTATTTTTCCTATTTCTTCTCTTCAATAGCCTTTTTCTAAAGTTGTCTCTACCCTTATATGGTTTCAAATCACTAAACAAGCACAAGATTCATTGCTACACAATATTTGAATTCTTTTGACCACTGAAAAAATTCATGCTGCAATGCCGCTGCGTATTGCTGCAACTGCTACGTGTCACCTGCCATGTAGCATTTTGGCCACTAGCCGCTACTCTTACTGCAATTGCTATTTTAATCCTTGATATCTACTATGTCCATATTTCATTCATTTTATTAAATCAACAATGTAATATGTTATATCTATATCAAATAAATAAATCCCAATCCCTGTTATGGTGAAAGAAACAAAAGAAAGAAAGGAAGAAGGAGGAGGAGGAGCCCATCTAAGTTGCAGAAGACGTAATGTACTTTTTGCAGAGATGGGAGGACCCAAATGAAGGAAGAGAGCAAAGAAGGGGCCAACGAAAGAAACCGCTTTTTTCATGAGGCCCTGTAACAGCTAAAAAATCTTACTTTTGAATGGAAAAGACCAAAAAAGGCATGCATACTCAGCCTTAACGGAGGGCGTGTTGGCCAAATACCAGATTATAGGAAAAAAGGAAAAGTAAAAAATCCTTGCCTTTTTGACGTGTTCAGCTAAAATCTCCGAATTTGGATGCAAATCGAGAGCTTTGGATGAAGAAGACTGAAATCACAGTGAAGTCTTTCAGAAGGCTAAACCGAATTGATTACTATGTTGGGGGGGCCAAACTATTATTAAGGCTGGGTCGGCTCAGGCCTACTTGGCCGAAGTCTGTCCTTGCCTGGAAATTCTCTATGGTAGTATTTAGCACTTTTTTGAAGTCAACAACCAAACTCAGAAGCTAATTTTCTCTAATCAAAGTTTTTGATTCTTTGGTCAGTGATGCACCGCCCAAATAGCACTCCACAAGCAGTCCAACAATTGCAGGAGATCCAACAGTTTCTAATATGCCTAGTAACACTGCCACTTTCAACAGGTTAATTCAGCAAGGAACAGAATTCTTCTGTAGCTGTTGTGCAGGGATCAGCCCATGGAAGTGATCAATTTCAATAAGAAAATAGAAAATCCACAAATTCCTATTTATTCTTCTACAAACCAGATCTGTTACCTTAATGTGAATCAATATTGACTAAATTTGACTTGTCCGTCCTAGTTGCAGCACCTTCAATGCCTTTTATGTGTGTAGTTCACAATTTATTTGAGCAATTAGATTCGAATCCAAGAGATAGAAGGCAAATAAAATACCTGCTCAGAGATAATTGCAAACATTGTTGAATAAAACTATTTGTGAGCACTGAAAGCTTATGGGTAGCAAGTGGTTTTGCAGCATCTTGAAACTTGTCAAATAACAGTCCAAATTTGGGAATTCCGTGGAAGACTTTTTTTTTTTTTTGAATGGTTCTGTGGAAAACTCTTGCAGCATCAAAGAATCTGCCAATGAGAAATTGTGAACTAGGGGAGTTTCGTGGAGAAATCTCACTGCCTTAGAATTTAAGTGTAATGTACACTTTATAGAGCGAGATGAACAAAGCAGCAACAACAGTAATAATTTTCGCAAGAAAGGCTGTGATGTTCATATTTGATTAATAATCATTCTTGCGATGTTCATATTTTTTTTTATTAATAATCATTCAAGTGCTTTGCACAAAAATGCCCATGTGGGCCTGTTTGGATGCACAAAAAAGCATAAGAAAATAATCTAAGAGAGAATATAATCTTTCATTTTCTACACTTCAAAAACTTGTTTTTTTGGCAACTAAAGAGAAGTAAGAAGATTTTTCTTTAAAAAAGTTGAATATTTCTACCCACAGCTCCTGCATCTAATATAAACATCTCTCAAGACATAGGGTTAAAGAAAATCCCCCACCTTTCGTCCTTCTCGAAGGAGAGTCCGCTTGTAAGGATGACAAGGGCTTCATGGTAATGATGATGGTGGTGGTGATAATGAATATATATATATATATATCCATTGATAAAATTTTGAAATAACTATGGGATTCATGTCTTTCAGTCGACTTTTTTAGCTGCCCATTTGACTAATGTGGATACCGTTTACTTGATCGCTCTAAAATTTACTTTAATGAGAGTGATATAGACCAAGTGATTGATCATGAAAAATAATAGAAATAAACATAGATTACTTTAAACCATTAAATGAATATTTTCTACCAGTGAATGGAGCCCAAATATCACTTTGATAAAAATCCAAATGATTAGGTGAGGAGTTAATCATTTCATCTTGGATCATTCCTCGCATAATGTATATATTGCAAAAGAATGAGTGTACAATGTACAGAATAAGATGTATTTACTGAGAAGGTTTTGTAATTTTATCTATACAAGAGGTGGGGGCACACTGGCCCTGATAATGAAGTGAGTGGTGATTCATTAAACCAATAAGATAAAGATATTAATTTCGTTATTTAATCTGATATAGAAAAGCCTTCCTTGATAACTGCATATGTACAAAAAACAAAAAACCATGTGACAAATATACTCAATAAGTTTATAGAGATCCTTTTCGAAGTTGGGTGGTGGTTCTTACAAAGATTTTTAAAAGCTGGTTGCTTGTATTAGTTGTTCACATGCCTGCAAATAAGGTTTTAAACTGATCTTATTGTCATTCATTTCTTTTTAAACTCCTGTCGTTGATAATTCCTTTCTTATTGAAATCATGAATATTTAATCATTGTTATTGTTTGAAGTATGAACATTAATATGTTGCGTTATAAAAAAAAAAATGTTGATGCTATAATGCTCATATTTCAAGTTTTTCATTTGCTCAAATCACTGAAAATAGTTAGAAAAATCACTTTTCATCAATTTTAAAAGCATTTGGAAACCTATAATTACAGCAGTAGAATAACGGAGAGAAAAAATCACATCACAAGCTACATTAAAATCCATTGAGTTTCAAGCAAAAAGGGACAGGTATCAAATCCTTATTTTCTAATGCCAGTTTGCTGACTATGCTTGGTGGTAGAGTACTATCTCTATATGGTAGACCCAGTTTTTGGTTAGGAAAGGTGTTATAGTCCGCTTCCTGCCTAGTAAGCAGCAGTTGCCCCATTTTTTTCAAATTGTTTTCTTCATTCCACTGGCTACTTCCCTTTTCACCCAACCAAATCAGATCTTTAGACCAGAAAACCTCACCTTCTGACACTTCTATAAGCTGTTGAAGGTGATGATGGTAATGATCTAGCATCCAATTGCTAGATCACATGATATCATGGTGGAATTTAGCCCACAGTAGTAAATATCCTTCTAGGCAATAAATATATATATGCACAAACCTTTCTTAGCAAGAAAATGAAACTATTCAATCATAATTTTTGACCTACGCCCTTTAAAATTCTTCTAATTAGAAAAAGAAAAAGAATGAAGGCCTTTCATATAGAAAGATTGCCTTATCTTGAAATAGAAAATGCGACCATTATCCATTGACTGAAATAGAAAATGTGAACATGAGGAAATTAAAACACATATTGTCCTGCCTGCTTAGTGCATGTGGTCAGGGACATCAAAATCTCCCCTCTGTGAGTTCATTCATCTACCAATACAACAGGAACCACACCTCTAAAGAAAAAGGAATAAACCTATAAAATTAGACTCCTAACTTAAAAGAAAATAAAGTACTTAGTATTTTTAAATTTTAACAAAAGAAATTAAGTTTCTATGATTAGAAAGTGGGAGGTTTTTCGCCAACTTCCTTTTGAGAGTTCTCATTAAACAATCTCATATGGGCTGCATACGGACTCTCTCTCTCTCTCTCTCTCTCTCTCTCTCTCTCTCTCTCTCTCTCTCTCTCTCATATTATGACCAGCTTTTGCTTATACATGGTGGGGTCAGGGGTCTGTTGCCAGTATGTAAGCTGTCCTCAAATCACCTCATAATACTGCTTAATTCACTCTATAATTATTGAGGTTTACCCATTTTTGCCAGCCCATCCCAAATAAGTATGCAAGGAACAGAAGGCACACTTAGCATAATAATTGAATGAACTACTGTTGTATGCTCGCCCTCCTAAGGACCTTGCAAATAGTAACACAATTTGATTTTGGCCATTCTGTTGATTTAAAAAATGCATGTACTACTCAAACTAGTTTCAAACCTTAATTCATCCATGCATGCACAGTTATCTCTATCATCATGGAAACCTTATTCCATCCATTTGGAGGATCCCCGTCTGCCGCAGTCTGACCGATCTAATCTTTCTAGGATATACTTTTTGAAGTTTCTTCATCTTGTTACTGCTGAAATTCTGGGTCCAAGTGCATATTACTTCTTTTTCCAAGTATTTAAATGTCTTTTTAATGATGACTCAGTATGTATTTGACTACCAATTGCCTGTTGAGAAAAGCAATTGAGCTGATTTTATTTTAAGCATTTGCACCATAGATATTTTCACGTGCTATTAAGATATAATTAATTTTCTATTATATTTCTAATAACTATAGAAGCCAACCTTTACGTTTCTTTGTTAATTAGTCATTTTCCTTTATCAGATGAGAGCATTGTGCTATCTCAATCTTTTGTTTTAAGTACGCCCCAACATAGTTGGGACAAGGTTTTGACGAGGATGATGAATCTTATGTTGAAGTAATTAACATGATGTATATTTTGTAACAGGCTTTAATGGTGGTTTGTGAATGGGAGCTTGCTGAGGCCCGGAAAAAAGATGCGCTAGATCGGGCTAGGGTGCGTGGTGAGCAACCGCCTGCTGATGTACTTGCTGAAGAGAGGGGCTTGCATTCAAGCATTGAAGCAGATGTCAAGAGCCTGTTGCAAGGTAAAACACACAACGAGTTGGAGGCACTGCAGTCCCAGATTGAGTCACAGATGCGCTCTGGCACCGCGAAGGTAGTTGAGTATTGGGAGGCTGTTCTGAAACGCCTTCACATATACAAGGCCAAGGTATGAATATGTAATATATAAGCCAAGTGCTCATATAGTCTCTTTATTCAATTGGTTTCTGGACAAGGCTACTGCTCATTTTTATCAACTTGGGCATGCTTGAAGTGATGATAATGGGATTGAATTCCTAATACAACAATTTACCCTTGAGGAAGTTACCAGTCGCATTTGCTTTCACATGTGAATAGTTAGTAATAGCAATTGGAGAACTTTTGGAGTAGCTTTGGGTTGTGTTTGTTTGTTTTAGGGGAGGGAGAAGGGGGGTCTCCCTTAACATAGGTTTGCATAATAACCTCTAAGGGATGACCCCTAATGAACAGACATCCCTTAGATGGAGCTTTGATTCCAAGTTGTCGAGAGCAAATTTAAGAAGGTGCAAAAGTAGGGAGAAGAGATAGAGGCTGCAATCAAACTGGTTATCCAGTTAGGGCTGGGTGACGGGACTAATATATTATATAATTTTAATTTTCAGATTTTAAAGAAAAAACCCATAGTTGTTCGAAATTATAAAACAGACCCTGTTCTGAAAATTACAAACCAGTCTATGTGGCTTTCAACAGCAAACAAGCGAAATTGGGCACGAGTCTTTGTATGTGATGAAATTATGAATGCATCAGACTTGGTTACCTAAGCTTGATGGTGGAATCCTGCTTTTCAATTATTGAACTCAGTTAGCTTCTAGGTTTATTTTTTATGCTTGGAAAATTTTCATTTAAAGCATTTTACTGCAGGCTTGTCTTAAAGAAATCCACACCAATCTTCTCCGTAGGCATTTGCAACGTTTGGAAAATCCTGTGGAGGCTGAAAAAAGGTTGGAAATAGAAAGTGATATTGAGCCTAAAGAGGAAGAAACTGTGGTTGGCATAGAAGGTACTTTAATTTTGAACTCTTTTTCTGCATGCTGGTTTGTTTATAATTTGAATTCTCTCATGGCATTTTAGCTTACACTTCCCTGTGCATAGATGCACAACCACTTTCTCCTGAACCAGTGACGGAAGAGCCGGCAGATGAGCTGGAAGAAGAGCCTGGTTCCTTTTCACCTGAGCTGATGCATGGTGATGAAGATGAAGTAGCGATTGACCCTGATGAGGACAGGGCTGAGCTGGTAATATATTTGCTTGCATGTTTTTTTTTTTTGCTGGCTTACACATGTACCACTTAGGCTGGTTAGGCAATTTAATTTCCTTTGAAGTTGTCTTTACCTATCAGATGGCACACGCACACTTGCACGGAAAAAAAAAAAACGATAGAATGAAAGTGGGTGGGATTATGACTAGTGATTTCTACGGCACATAAGTTGTCAGCCCTATGTTGCCAGATAAGATGAGAGGAATCCAGCCGAGTTCCATTGAGCCTTTGAGAGTGCTAACTTTGGAAAGAACCACAGGGAACTCAATGTCTGTCAGTTCCTCCAAATTGTAGCGAATATATTATTGTACATATGAAAAGACTTTACCAATTTTCTTGTACTTTTCCCAGATCCAAAAAATTTTCATCTGGTTGGCTGGGTATGCTGTCCCTAAATCAGTTGATCAGTGTCTTTGGGTAATCCAAGCTAATTGAGTGGTGATTTTTTTAGCGATGGAAGGTAAATGGAACTTTTACCGTCTTTTTACTTGAAAATTCTATTCTTTTTTAAAATCCATGCAATCAAGTGATTAGGATTTCTGGCATGCATAATTAGGGCTGGCAAATGGGTTGGGTTGGGCTGGGCCAAAATGGGTCGGGTTGAAGGTGGGATCCACTGTTTGAACTCTAATCCGTATATGACCCATATTTCACTTGGGTCAGATTTATAAGATCCATACCCATAGCGGTTCAACCTGATTCGGCCCATATGAGACCCATAATCAATTTTAGTTTCAGTGGGGTGAAGGAAAGAGGTTTTGGTGCGGAGCAAGATATAATGAGACGAGAGGTGGGGCGGGGGTTCTGGGTTGGTTTGGGGGGGGGGGGGAGTGTAGGGTTGGGTGGAAATTGTAGATGGAAATTGTAGAGGGATAATTGCAAAACTGGACTTTTTTCTTCTTCCTTCATCTCCCTCTCTTCTTCCTCTGCAGAGCTCGATCTTTTATTTTTCTTCAGTTCTTCCTTCTTCTCCTTTCTCTTCTCTGCTCCCCCTCGCTAAAAAATAGAAACCGGGCTGAAATGGGGAATGCTCATATGGGTCAACTGGTTAGGTGCATCGATCCTAGCCCGGCCTGTCTCTATGCGGGTCAGGATTCTGTGACCAACACGTATATTTTGTGGGTCGGATTTGACAGGTCAAAAGTGGGTCGGGTTAGTGGGTTGGGTCATGTTTTACTGGCTGTATGCATAATATTTAGGATGTCGATGTGTCCAGGCCATGGCTAAGCTGTACGTGGGGCATTATATTATCCAGATGAAGAAATGTGCCATAAGCTATTCCTCCTTTTTTTTTATTACTGTGGTCGGTTGGTGCACTGAGAACAAATATTTATTGGGCTTCCTATGGCAATCTGCATAATTCTGGATTTGGTGTGTGTTATATAACCATATTAGAGATATGTTGCAATCTTAATCTAGCCCAGTGGGTCGCATTGAGACGCAACTGATAAAAAAATAATAAAACACATGGACACCCAACAAGTAGAGGTGATAACTTTAGGAAAAGGCTTATTGCATGTAAGGATTTTTGCCCCGATTGTATCGTAGTTGAAGTGGGTTTTAGAAACACCTGTGTTTCCCTTACCAGTTTGGGTAGTTCAATTGTATAGTGAAGTGAAGTGAAGGGTCAAATCAAAAGTACCATATTTCCAGAGTCACCTCTTCTTTTCCTTTTCTTTTTTTATAGTAAAAAAGAATAGATACCTTCTCATGCCACTAAATGACAAAAAAAGCCTCTTCTGTTTACCAAAGAAGTACAAAAAATATACTTATTCACGCTACTAAATGATAATAAGCCACGACATGGCTTTTTGTCATTTAGCACCTTTTGATTTAACACCCTCTTTTATTCTCTCTCTTTTTTTTGTAAAAAAAAAAAGGAGAATTACCTAAACAAACCAAGATCTGGAAGGAAACCTCTATTTGGATACATTGGTCTGGTGGGTTTACTGAGCCAGGCATTGATCTGGTGGGTTCTATTGTGGACGTGGCGATCCAAAAATCTCCCAGATGGGCAAATGAAAATCCTTGATGTGGGACCTGCAAACAGATGGTAATTTGACAGATATGCAGAAATAAGCTACATTCAATTGATAGGAAGGCCAGGGTTTTGACTGTTAAAGGTTTTCCATTCTGATGTGTTTTTTGTTGCAAGCCATCAGATCAATGCATTGAATCATCTTAGTCAAGTTACATATGTTCGTGTTGATTTTGGAATATTGGAGCTTAAAGGTACTCTGAAGGCCTGGAATTTATAGCATTGCTGCTCACGATAATGGAGCATAGTACTCCATTCCTCAACAGGCTCTGAGGAGATTTGCCAATTTCTGAACAGGCTCTGGTTTCGACTTGATTTGCAATTAGTTGACCACATATTGTTGTTGTGTTCTATATTTGACAGGAACGCAAACGTGTGGCTGTATTGGAAGAACAGCAAAGACGGCTTCAAGAAGCCATGGCAGCAAAATCTGCAATTCAAGCTGAGGACAACATGGAGATGAAAGCGATGAAAGCAATGGGAGCTATGGAGGAAGGGGATGCTGTATTTGGTTCTGGTGCTGAAGTAAACCTGGAGTCACAGGTTTACAATGACTTCTAATACATTTTCATTTTCTTCTTATTGCTCAAGGTTATCACTCAGTTGCTGAACTGTTGATTTCCATGCAGGTATACTGGTGGCATGATAAGTATCGCCCAAGAAAGCCCAAATATTTCAACCGTGTTCACACTGGATATGAATGGAACAAATACAATCAAACACATTACGATCATGACAATCCTCCTCCGAAGATCGTGCAGGGTTACAAGTTTAATATATTTTATCCAGATCTTGTTGATAAAACAAAGGCTCCTGTTTACACCATTGAAAAGGATGGAAGCAATGGTGAGACATGCTTTATAAGATTTCATGCCGGACCTCCATATGAGGACATAGTAAGTTTCAACTCTCTCTCTCTCTCTCTCTCTCACAGAAAAAAAAAAAAAAAAAATTATTTTTTTTGAATGGTGCTTTAACCTAAAACCTTTTCATCTCTCTTGCCATAGATTTTGAGGTTTAATATCTAACGGCTGGGCTCATTTTTTGAGCTGCATCCTATCCATTTTGGCACTTACCTAGACATAATTTACCATTTGATTTTATCACAAAATGGTTTGCACAATGTATAGCATTAAAGGTTGAGGACCTAAAACTAAGGCCTAGGATTATTATTTCTGCTTGATATTTCCTTGTATTCCTAATCCATGTCCAATATTTCCTTGATTGTCATGCATCTACGTTAGATTATTATTTCTGCTTGATATTTCCTTGTATTCCTAATCCATGTCCAATATTTCCTTGATTGTCATGCATCTAAGTTAGCCACACCGCACGTAAGTGGGTGTTCTTTAAAGGAAAAATGTGTGTGCACTTTGTGGCATTGTATTTATATTTAAATGGCATGTAGCATAATATATGTGTTTCTTCACGAATGGTCCGGTTTGTAGGGTCCACCCACACACCTGACCATAATGTGTGTGTTTCAGTTTGTGGCATGTGAAGGAACTTTTTTTTGACTTTTTTGAATAAAAAGAAGAGGCCTTTTTGTCTTTTAGTGGAATGAGGGATTGACTTTTTGAACTCTGTTTTTTTTTTTTCTTTTTTTAAAGAAGTGATTTTTGAAAATTTATATTTCTTTATAAGACTCCTCTTCTTTTTTTATCTCTTAAAAGTGACCATTAACTTGAATTTTCCCTTTACAAGTGAATTACCCAAATGGGCCCTTAGTTTGGGGGACCTAAAACCAAGGCCTAATAGGATCATTTTATCTACTTAATATTTCTGGTGTTCCTAATCCACTTCAAACCAGTCCATTGTCGCTTCTCGCTTGATTGTCATGCATCTTAGTTAGCCACACTGCATGTAAGGTGTGTGTTCTTTAATGTAATATGCACGTGCACTTTTTCAAATAGTGTGCGGCGCTATAATATATATGTTTAATCAGAAATGATCGAGCTCCTGGGGTCCACTCCAAAGAACCACAATCTTTCCCCCTCACCCCATTTGGTCCCAAATATGACACTCTTCTGGGTTTACTCAATGGCTAAGTTTGGGTCAACTTTAAGGCTCTAAAAAGGGTTACTCCATAATGATATTGATGGCTCCCATTTTTGCACATAGGTAGGTCTTAGAGGAGGATACACCTTTCAAACCTCTAACAACTAAACCACCTGCTTTAAAAATGATTTGCATGCTTCTAGTTGGGCTTCACAGCCCTGGGCTGTTCCAAGCTCAGGAATAGCTGTGTCCTCTTGTAGGGCTCCCATCACAAGGACATGTATTGGAGCCCATAAACAGTTTAGTTTGATGAAGGTCCCATCTGTGTGTTCAGTCAGTGTTGCCCTAGTACACTTCCAGATTGCAAAATGCTAGGTCTTGCATAGTTAAATTTTGAGGCCTGGAAATTGTGGTTGAGAAAGCTACTTAATTTTTCAGAACATTTCAAGATAATTGCATGTTATGGTAGTTTATTTGGAGCATCCCCTTGTATATTTGGCCTTGTAACCAGTAATTTGTATTATTAAACCATGGCCTCCCATCCCCAGAATATTTCCATCTAAACATTATATACATGTTAAACCATACTGTGACTCCTCTCTTTGTTCTTTGTTCTTTGTTCTTTTCTCTTTTTCTTTTTTTTTTTTATTTTGTTTCTCACACATGAGCAAATGCAGGCATTTCGAATCGTTAACAAGGAATGGGAGTACTCGCACAAGAAGGGTTTCAAGTGCACTTTCGAGCGTGGTATTTTGCATGTTTATTTCAACTTCAAACGGTATAGGTATCGCAGATAAGGCCTATCCCCATGTTATCATCTTCTCACATGTGTAATAATATGGTATCCCTTCTTTTAGTATTCTCTTAAAAGAGAATCGCTGTTCATAAAATTTGAGAAAAATGATGAAAGTATCTGGCAAAGTAAAATTTTTTTTTCCTTCTTCTTTTGAATATCTACTTGTATTAATGAAAGCAATCAGTACAAGAGATGACTACTGACAAGCAAACCAGGAAGGCAGGAACAACACACAAAAGCAAAAAGGCCCCAAAACAAAATGCCTAAGGCCTAGCACGTGAAAAAGCTATCTCCTTCCAGTGGCACAGGCAAAGTAATGAATTGTAGGGCAACTTTCCGACATTGTCATTGGTCAAAACCTTTTCTTGTAATAGTTGGCCAACTAAAAATGTCAAACTGATTGGAGTAGAATCTATATTGGATGGAAATAATGTGGGATGACATGATTTGTTCTCTATCATTGGAAATTAAAAAAAAAAAAAAAAACTCTACATTGTTACTGTTTAGATCCATGTTAATTATCAGAGTGGGTAGGGTGCGTGGAAAGGTTTCTTTATAGTCTTCGTGTTCAACTATAGAGGTTTTTTTGGTTATACAAGCAATCCTGTATATAAACGTGCTTGGCAAGAGACCAGGAGCTTGGCTTGGTGATCCAGATGGTATGGGATTTGGTGTTTTTTGTGTTGTGTGATCAACCAGTCTCAATGAATTGGAGACCCAGATCCACTCTTGCATTGGCTTTCATCAAATTTCACTCATCTTGAAGGTGGGCTCACTGTAAAATTGACTGTATATAGAACACATGCCCTTTTTTATTTTTTTGAAGATTTTTGGGCAAGATCTTTTTGAGGGTGGGCTCAAAACATGGAGTGAAGGATTAATGTATCCCATAAAAGGAGAAGGCATTTATTTTGAGCCGTTTAGATTTTTGAATATGAGATGGCTTCTCAATAAATCTTAGAGTGGGCCAATGCTTGGCTGCCATTATGCCAATGGTTCCCCAATGGGAAAGGCCTATAGGTTGAGCTTAGGCTCCGTAACTCTCTTTGGCTGTATAATACTCACCTTAACATGCTACTCACTCATACATCTTATTTGATATATTATAAAAAATATTCAGAAAAAAATAAGGGTCGTAGTTTTGGTGCAATGATAAAAGTCTCGGGTGCCATGGGTGAAGATGTAGGATCGAGAGGGTACAATTATTGCCTACATGTATAGATGTTTACGATATCCTAGGAAGCTCATCCTTTAAAAGATGATTATTGGAAGCCCAGCAGTTCTGAGACCTGATATCAAATGAACAAAATCAGGCACTAAGTAGTATTCTAGATAAGAATGGCTCTTTACCCGAGTACGTAGGCTATCTTATGACTAGGAAAGAAAAGTCCGTAGTCATAGGGAAGGAGAGAATAAGATAACACCAGTAAATACATCATTGGACCAGAGTAATTTTCATCAAACTAGATCACTCATTTTCTTTCCGGGGCGATGAAGATGGTTAATCCAGCATTATATATCATCACCCTGATATGAGAGATGTTTGGACCAGTTGTAATTAGCAAGGAAATGTATTGATTGATATACAGTCTACTTCCAAAATAGTATACCCCACATTGTAGATTTTTTTACGACGACAATGGCTACTGCAACACCTATTTAACATATAACTATTGCAACTAGCTATGACAGAAATTACAATAACCTAAAGATTTCCTTGGAAATTCATCCCAATTCAAACATTCCTAAGAGTCTAGAGGATGTGAGATTTCTATCCCCACTACAAATTGATCATTCAAGTCTTAACTTTTTACTGCAATTTGGGATAGGTCAAGTCAAGGCAGAACTACGAGGCAAAGGAGAGGATGTAAGATTTCTTTCCCCTCTACAAATTGATCATTCAAGTCTTGACTTTTTACTGACAATTTGGGATAGGTCAAGATAAGGAGGAACTACTAGGCAAAGGAGCCATGCTCCTCAGGAATCTCGAAAAACCCTTGGTAACAGGCGAAGAATCCTTACATCTTATGATTCTTCATTATCACTGGAATAATAATTCCTTACTAGGGATTTGTATAGTTGATGATCTCACATTGGTATTAGTGTGCACCGATGCATATAGCTGAGAAAAATTAGGGTTCGGTGTGTAAATCCACTTAGATAATGATTTTCAAATCTTATGGGGGGGTGGTTGGATTTAAAAATCCTAACAAATGAAGATTTTCATTCGTCCAAATCCTCAGGAATTTACAATTACCAAACATAGACATATATTGGCCCTTTTAAAAAAAAAAACCTTTTTTTAATTTTTTCCCGTAGTCGCCCCTAGGCAAATTTCCTACTTCCGCAATGTACTTACAAAATTAGTCTCAAAATCTTATTCCATGAGTTTTTCATAGGAGACTGCTTGTTAGATCCTAACCCTCTTCGTTTAGAGTTGGGACCAACTTACGATGGGACGCAACAAATGACTAAACCAAAGGAGAAGTGTTCATTTCTTAGGATGGAAGTTCCAGGAACAAGATTTGGGAGGAGGAAATTACATTAAATGGAGGGGAACAAAGGGTATATCCCATTTCAGGAGGAAAGAGGAGAAGCATCAACTGCGGAGGAAAATTTGAAGAAACATGTGGGTGAGCTCAATTAGAAATATTCAAATAACTCTATATTTTTAAATGTTGAACATTGTACATCAACTAGTGGACGTGCCGGAGTGGTTATCGGGCATGACTAGAAATCATGTGGGCTTTGCCCGCGCAGGTTCGAATCCTGCCGTCCACGCTTTTTCGTTTTAATGACGAGGTTCTTGAAAGTATACTATTATTATCTTGATATTTACTCAAAATGATGATGTAACTTATATAGATTCTTCTATTATTTTTAATTATTAAAGAAACTAATTTATTTTCTACGACATTTTGTACTGGACATGTTTTATGAGATCTAGTGACTACAAATTTTATTTTGAGGATTTTATAGGAAAAACCTCCTTAGACTGCCCGTGGATAGAAAAAAGATCCAATAAATCATCACAGACAAAAAAGACCCTCCCATCACTTTTGTTTTTTCAATTTTTTTTCTTTTTTTATTTCTAGCTTTTCAGCCTGAGCATTGATTTTATTCTTTGCTCAACACAGGTTTGTGCCTCGGTCGACCTTTGCGTCTTCTTCTCCCTCATTTTTCTTCCTATTCTCCATCGTCTTTATCCATCTATCAACTCCATTTCTTACGCAATTCACCATCCCGAACACCTGCATTATCCTCTTCTTTCTTCTTTTCCAATCCAATCCCTGCAATTAACTTCATATGCTTATTCCAGATCTGCTTAGAATTGTGTTCTCTAATCTTTTTCCTCAACATTTCTTTTCTTTTCCTTTTCCTTTGGTTAGATCATTGATCTTTCATTATAAAGAGGAGAGTGGAAAAGAAGAATCTAGAAGCGGAGATGACAAGAAGAGAGATGGAGCAACCCTAGTTGGGCAGGGGGGATGAGGGGAGTTTTATAAGGTCGTGAGAGGGATTAGTTGAAGTGGTTGAAGGGAAGTGAGTAGTCGGCAGCTAAAATCATAAAAAAAGATGTGGGCCTCTCGCAATCAACATCTCTCTCTCAAGTTGCTTTAGTTGAAATGCAAGTAGTAGTGTGTGACTACTGAGCATGATATATGTGTGTTGACAATGATGATGAAGCATCAACAATGGTGGATTGAGCAAAAAAATGGAGTGGAGAGATGAAGCAAGAGGAGGGAGAAGTGAAAAAAAAAAAAAAAAGAGAAGAAGAAAAGATGACACGAGCATCGGCTGAGCCGCAAACTTGTATTGAGCATCGATATGGATGCTTAGGTCGAAAGGAAAAAAAAAATTGGTGGGAGGGCCTTTTCTGTCTCCAAGGTCTATTGGGTCATTTTTTGTGCACCGCATTTATTTGAAGGTCTTAAAAGCCAAGATCTCCATAACACAGATTTAGAATTGCAGATTAATAAGAAATAAGAAAGTCGATAATAATGAAAAACCATATTCAGATAATTGGTTTAAAAAAATGAAAAAATTTAACCAATGAAAAATATTGATCGGATCTAAATTCATAAAACACAACTTAAACTCTAATCATACATCTGGCATTTCAACCCATACATGTAAAGAGGAATGGGAGCTATGTCCCTTTGTTTTCTTTGATTTTTATTAAATAAAAGACTATCAATGATTTTCATAAGAAGCTTTCTGTTCACTCTACTTTGAGCTCAATGTAAATGAAAAGTCAATAATTTTAAAGAGATATGGACATGACAACATGTAGTCCATTTCTCTTCGCTCTATTTTGAGTAGATAGAAGAGAGCGTCATTGGAAAGTTAATGATTTCATTAAGAATAAGATAGGGATATGAGGCAGTACAACATTTGCATCTTTCAACATTTCCAATCTTTCAAGACATGAGGATTAGGGGGCTAAATACCCCCCTTATACCTCTAAAAAATATAAAATTATATAGAGCCTAAATTTTTTTTAACATATTCTCCTCCCAAGAATTTTTTTTAAATAGACATGTGTAAGGAGAGTTTTCCGGCCAAGATAGTTTTCCGGCCCGGATTTTTTTAAAACAAACCCTCGTAGTAGGAGAGTTGTCCGGCCCAAAACTGCTTCTGTTGAATTTCCTTGATTCTTATCCCGTGCAACACTCAACATATTGAACTTAAATACAAAAAGAAAATAAATTTTTTTAGAGAAAGCAATTTCTTGATTGTCTCCAAAATCAACTACATCATTTGGTTACCAATAAACAAAACACCTCTATATATACTTTTATTTCATAATTTCACTAACCGAAGACATGAGAAACTTTTGTATACTCTAGAAATTTCTAGACCACTCTATTTTAAATTTTCTAGACAACCCTATATTAATCCTGCACCATCTACAATATTCTAAACACTCTCACACGTCTTTACATAATCGTGCTTCTTAAGCTGTGACCATGTGACAGGTTTGTCAGGTCAATAGTCTCCGAGTTGGGTCTTCTTTTTTAAAGGTCACATAAGTTGGAACAAGATGCCCAAAAGATCCAAGAGAGTTGGCAGGCACTCAAGTTGGACTGCTGCAAGATACACAACAAATTAGGTTTCCTGGTAAGAGGGTGGCAGGGTTTGGGTTGATAGAGTACTCGGTGTGATAAACCCCGAGGGATAGCTTAGTTGGCCTAGGACCACGGTTTGCACTTGGAGGTTGTGGGTTCGAAACTGCACTACCACACTGGGGCTACAGGGGAATTTTACCCGGCTTTCTCTACTGGGCCCGTAGGAATTATTCTGGCCCAAAGAGCTAGGAACCCTACGTTATAAAAAAAAAAAAGTACTTTGTGCGACATGCTCATAAGATTGAAAATGACAAGAAGAACAAAACTTATTAATTAAAAGGTCCAACAAACCCTTACCAACAGGTCAAGTTCAGGTGGGGTTGGGTTGGGTTGGAGTTATAGCTCAATTAGTCGAGTTTTGTTGGACTCGAGCCAACTTTGCTAGTCAAGATGAAAATCGCTACCCAATGCTGAGATGGGCCATGACACCTACATGGCCACATTAGGCCACTGTGTCTTCGAGTTGCTTCTTGACTAGGGTAAATTAGAAGTGTCACACATATTGACAACATTTTTTAAAGTATGGTGATATTGTTCTGAAATTTACTTTAAAATGTCATTCTAATACCACAATAATTTTAGAACACCGCCAAAATTAATAATAATACAAGAAAGTGGGGTTGATATTGGAATCAACTGGAAGTCTTAGGAAATATAGACTAAACTTTTACCTATCTACTTTCTGAGAAAAACAATATAAATTTACAAAAAAAAAATTCCCCAAAAAAAAAAACTTTTTGAAAAAAATTAACTTTCCAAAAAAACCTTTAAAAATAACTTTCCCTTAAAGAAAATAACCTTATTTGACAATTATTTTAAAAATTATTAAGAATTATTTATTTTTCACGAACTTTTCATGCTTGGCATATTTATGGGATCCATTGCCAGCAGGATTATATCTTCTCTTGGATGAATCATAACAAAAATCATTTAGCTATCCATATGAGGACCATCAAATGCGCAGTTCACAATGAGGTAAAGTCCATTTTATTTAATTTATAGTTCCAGGATCTAATCCATCCAATTTCTACAAAGGCTTGTTTGTCCAACCAATACCGAGGATTTTAAATTTTTTTTTTGGGAATAAGGAAAAGCCTCTTATTTTTAATTTTTCATTTCTCAGAACCTAAGCCATCCAAGTTCTATAAAAGTATGTTTGTCCAATGCCTAAGAATTTTTTTGGTAGCAACGAAAAAGCATCTTATTTCTCACTTTCTTTAACTTTTTTGACCTTTTTCATTGTTCAGGTGCAAGTTTTTCCATGCCAGGAAATTGGAAAAAATAAAGTGTTTTTATCGCTTTTCAGCAACGTCATAGGGAAAAAAAAACAAATCCCAGCTTCCCACAAACGCATTTGAAACATGAGTCGTTGCACGATGATCAAGCAAATTCTATTCACCTTCAAGCCATGAGTTGCCTTTTTTGAGCCTTCAGAGACAGTAAAACCTGAAACTTTCAGGAAGAGATCCCTTCCATTCCATTCACTGAAGTAAAGAAAATGGTCAAATAAATTTAAAAAAAAAAAAAAACCTACAAGGATTGTAAGCATTGGCCTTCGGTTTCGGTATTATGATGTCAGAGATACCAAAGGTATAGGTCTCATGCAAGGTGTGTCAAAGTGGTTGTGTCGAGGTAAGGGCTAGATTTTAATTTACCTACCAGAGTTAAGGTTGGGAATCATTTCCTAATTTCTATAAAAGTCTGTTTGTCCTATTTGTTTAATCAGTGTGTGTGTGTGTGTGTGTGTGTGTGTGTATATATATATATGAAGTTTTCAAGCAATGCCTTCCATCAAACAGAAGCTTTGGGTTAAAGTCCATTCCAATATTTTGATTATATAAGCAGAAGTCACCAGAATACAGGATCTGTGCAGGATTCGATGAATGAGACCACAGAGACAAGCTAATCATCAATTTAATTGGAGTTGAATGGAGTGCACTTAAACAATGAATGCGACCACAGAGACAAGCTAATCATCAATTTAGATGGAGTTGAATGGAGTGCACTTAAACAATGAATACATGATCCTGGCAAAAATACGAATATATTACATCCCACATAAACATCGATTTATCTTCTGAACATGGGGTCCTTAAAAGTGAAAGCAATAACCATGTGGATACGAACCTATTCTTCTCACACTTGGAAGTATGCATATATGGAGCCGAGGAATATTCAACATATACAGGCAGAGTATAACACATCTATTGTTTGAGTCCCCTTTAAATTGAGCACGCAATAATGATCAATAAAACAAAGTAAATCCATCACCAAAATCCTCAAAATAATTTTTCTGGGATTAGATCTGTGTTATTAAAATAGCACACCATCTAGGCCAAGTATCAGTATCTCCCTACAATACCTATGCATTAAGCAGCTATATAACCCAATTTCCCATTCTTGGAGAATTACTCAAAAGTTTTGTCAACCAAACCCACTGACCAGCTTTATCACATGAGCGAGATGGGTGGGTGGGGGTGCCTAACCAGTGCAATGTGGTTGTGGATTACATTAATGAACAAAACTATCAAGGGCTTCCTTCAGGAAAGGTGTCTAACTAATGCAATAATTGTTGATGACATTAATGAACAAAGCTATCCAGTCTACTGTTTTGCAAATATCGTGAAAGAATTCAAACCAAATCCAGAACAAGAATGATGATGGTGATAAATCAGTCCCCTAGCAGTTTAGTAATTAATTCTGCTTCTTTTCACAACTAGTAACATAAAAGACTTCTCCGCATTACTGTTGGACAGTGGAAGGTGCTCACAATTGCAATGGTGGGTTCAAGTCAAGGTTCCCAACAACGACAACAAAATGTACTTTCACAATCTTTTAACCCTTTCTCACCATATTTTGTTTTCTTAAATTTTCTTTAACTACATTCGAGACAAAGGGACCCCACACACGCCTGACTAGCACTGGTGCTTGCCATAAGATGAGCATCATTTCTTGTGGGGTCAGGCCCCACTTGGGGATGAGACCGAGGCAGATCGAAAGATCACCCCTCACCTAACTATGTATGGTAATAGAGGTTCGAATCATCATCCCAACCACTTAATCAGCCGCCGCCAAGCTTTCACCATCCAAAACAAAAACACAGTCTATCCAACGGTCCAGTCCGGTCCATTGGGATGAGAGCCATGGGTGACTATCCGGGGGGTCCCTATTCTATGGTCCCACTCAAATAGATCACCAGGTGGGCCCCACAAGGTATTGTGAGCACTGGTGCTCACCTGAGGTTTTCCACGATAAATAAATAACCAAAAGGAGTTCCATCATGTATGAGTTGATCTGTAATGGAGGCAGCATGCATCTCCAGTAAACCTGTATGAATATCTTGACCCAATCATCTCCTTTAGACTGTAAGATTGGCATCATACACCAAAAAAATAAAACGTGTCCGGATCCCCTCTTTCATCCAACAAAAAAAACCACAAGCAGAGCACCCAATTTGCCATGAAACCAGATTGAGATTGCTTAGTCATGTTCACCTTCCATCTAAAACACCTCATAGACCAACCAAGAAACCATCAATTTCCCTTCTTATATATCTCATCAACTAGAAGACGCGTCTGAAACTCAAAAGGTTTCACACCTTTATACTAGGGCAATTAGACACAGGTAATATTCAACATAAATTCAGTAAAACACCCACATAACTGCACACAAGAAATTAATTAAAACATAGTAACAAAATAAAATATTATGTCTTCACCCATTTATTTCATTCATGTCCATCCAGCCTCTCTATCATCCCAAGTATATATCGCATATCGCATAAACAAATGCACAAATGAATCAAAGAAGACATGAAATGCATGAAACCAGAAGACCATTGTACCCACCAAGCATTGTAATTTGAACTTCAAACTTTAGCAACAAGGTTTTTTGTGTTTTTATATTTTACTGTGAAACTATACTTGCAGTTCAAAATCTCTAAAATTCATAGAGAAGAACACTACTGCTCACAAAAAGTAAATCAACAGGCATTCATCGCCTTATCCGAAAAAGGGAAGAAAAAGCTCACCTCCCCAATTATTCCAATTCTCTTCTTCTGGGTCTTCTCAGATTCCTCAATTTCAATTCTCAGAATCAGTTCCGAAAATCTTCATCCTCGTCATAGGCGTCTGCAAGTACCCTTCCACATCAAATTTCCTCGGCGAAAGCTCATGATACTTGGCGAACTGCTCCCTGGCCTCCTGATTCCGTTCCAGCAAGCTGTAAATCACGCCCTGGCAGAAATACGGCCGGAAATCTTTGGGATCCTCTTCCGCCAGCCGGCGATAACTCGCCAGTGCCTCGTCTACGTTCTTCTGCAGGAATTGGACCTGCGCCATGATGAACTTCACGTCCCTCGCCTCCTTCCCCTTCTCCTCTCCCTCAGCGAGCCTCAGCGCCTCCTCGAGGCGGACGAGGACGGCCTCGCCCTCGCCGCAACGGTCCATGAGGATCGCATTCTCAAAGAGCGCCTCGAAGGAGAGCGGATTGACGGCCAGGATCTCTTCAAACACCTTCCTCGATTCCTCAACCTCTCCCATCTCATTGAGAATCCTCGCCATCAGAAATTTCCAATCGAGATTCAAAGGCTGAGCTGAGACGAGCCGTTTCAAGATCTGCAGAGCCTCGAAATCCTCTCCAGCGTCGATCTTCTGATCCAGGACCGTTTTCAAGGCCTCCACGGCCTCCGATCGCGTTTCGAGGAACTGCGAAAGCGGAGA
The DNA here is from genome assembly GCA_028538565.1 of Umbellularia californica. NCBI lineage: Eukaryota > Viridiplantae > Streptophyta > Magnoliopsida > Laurales > Lauraceae > Umbellularia > Umbellularia californica. Next base: position 13,018,801 of record JAPQWN010000008.1, on the reverse strand, counting down.
TTTCTCACTTTCGCCTTCGTTTCCGACTTCTTCTTCCTGCAATTTCTCTTCTGTTGGTGGTGGAGGAGATGGGTCTGCTCTTGCAGGGAGTCGAGGGAATTTCGCGATTAGGAGAGCGGTTGCAGCGGAGAGGATTAGGGTTTTGGAGGTGGTTTTGATGGACTGAAGAAGGGGGTTTTCGTGGGGTTTTGGAGTGGAAGTGGAAGAGACAGAAACCCTAGAAATTGGGGATTTGGGGATGGGGAAATGGAGGTTTGGAGAGGGCTTTGGGGTTGAATTGAAGAGAGTGATTGGATTAAAGAGGGAATTTCTGCCATGATTGAGAGCTCCTCTGGTGATAGAATCCATAGCTACTGCTCGGGTTTTTGGGGGAGAAGAAACCGAGGCTGGGGGATTTTGGGGTTTTACCAAAAGCGGGTTTTGCAGATGGAGGGAGAAGAACGGAAAGCATGGGAGTGAGGTTTTGTATGTAATTACAAATCGACCCTCGTTTTTTAGAGAATCTACGAGAACACCATTGTGATTAAGATTAAGTTGGAGCATGGTTGGAAAACTCTCCAACTTTGTCTTAATAAATTATTTATATTTCAAAACTTTCTCTTTTCTCATTTTTTTTTTGCTAACGGAGGGTGTTCCGGCTTTTTGGGCCAGAATAATTCCTACTAGCCCAAGGGGAACTGGGTAAATCTCATATGGCCCCTATAGGATAGTGCAATTTTGAACTATCAACATTCGAATGCAAACTGTAATCCTATGCCAACTAAGATATCCCTCAGAATTTCTATTTCAACTGGTTAATAGGTAAACCAATAAGTAATCATATATGAGGTTTGGAGCTAGTAACTTAAAAATGATTGCTGAAATATAATTTGGAGCTTATATTTGATCGATTACATTCGATATTTGGACTAATAAATTATATTATATAAAATAATTTTTTTACTTATTATTTTACTTTTATTGTATATATAAATTTATTAATTTAAATTGAATGCATGTAAATAAATATATTTTTATATTTTATTAATAATATTTTAATTTTAAATATTTTTAAAACTATTATTTTAAAAACATGATTCAAGACAGGTGGTTTTGTTTTTTTTTGGCATTCAAACGGATTAAATAAGAGTCTGGATTTTTTCCAACCTCGAATTGAAGTAAGACAAGGGTGATTTTTGAATTTGGGGGAAAGGGAGGAGGGATTTGTTCAACTTATGTATTTGGATGTTGTGTTTGGTAATGTTGCTTGGTTGCCGCTTTCACCTACTTCGAATCGATGGCGTCACCCTGTCCTCATTGTTAGATGTTTATAATGCGACCTTTGTCTTTTTTGTCCTTCTTTTCTGGTTCAGTCAGTGGACCCGCTAGTGATCTTTTAACTTTTGATAGATATGGACCACCTATTATCAAATTGTTTGATCAGTCCGTTCCTTTGTCACGTTAGGATCAAAAGAATAATCATAGTTAACTATCACCTTCATCGTCAAGATTTTAGACTATCATCATCTCTTACGTCTTAAATGCAGGGTAAAATTTTAGAGGTTTTTACTGAAAAAAACAATTTAGATTGTCAGTGCACCAAAGGAGAAACATTATCAGGCAAACAGCACCCAACTGAGAATCCGTACACTTAGCAACTTTTTTTTACTTTTTTTTTTTTTTTTTTTTTTGTCATTATCGACCTTCATTTTTTGTCTTTAAGGGTCGACGGCAACCCTTGCTATAACAAGTGAGTATTGCAGTTGACGCTGAGCAGACATAAACCCATCTTCTTCCTTTATCCCCGATCTCAATCCAATAATAGAGCATATAAAGACACGCTGGATATCATTTGTTGATACTATTGTTTCAAGCAGTTATTCATCATCTTTCGGTGTGTGTTGACTGGTACTTAAAGAAGTTGCCGGTAGGGCTTGTTTTATTATTACCCACGCGAACAATTTTAATGCATGATGGAAGGCCTTCATTGTTGACCTTGTTTTAAAAACATTGCATCCATGCCCTTTGAAATTAACTGCTGTATCTCCATATAATATAATCATTTTATTAATGTCAGTTCCTGTAATATAGTAATCATGTCTAATAGTATGTTAGATGTAAAAAAATAAATTATCGACACCCATGATCTCCCCCTACATCTCACAGCCCTTCATGAACTGGCACACATTCAAATGGGCCTCAAAAGTCATCTCAACATTAGAAGGACACACCTCTGAGTATGTTTGTATGTGCTCCATCATTGAATTGAGTTTGGGGAAGAAAGAAGAAGATGAGTATATGCCTGCTCAGGGACTGCGACCTTCACTTGTTATAGCGATGGTCGCCATCAACCCTCAATACATAAAATGAAGGTCAATAGCGACAAAAAAAAAAAAAAAAAGTTCTGTTAGGTGCATGTTTGTCTAATGTTTCCTGTTTGGTGCACTGACCATATAAAGTGTTTTTCGGATAAAAACTCCTTTATAGTTTGTAAAATAAATTTCAATTTATTTATACATGGTTCTGTTTGTTGCTTCGGCAACAGGAGCCGGGCGGGTACAACTCTGATCAGTCGAATTTACTCTTCATGGGGTTGAGCTTGTTCCCACTCCTCTATGAGAATGGCTCCCAAGCTGTTGTGACAGATGCACGCACAGTTTCATAATTTGGAAATTTTTCATTCACAATTGAGGATAGAGCAACTTGGAAAGGGACTTTAGTAGCCTCTAGGATGTGTGTGACTACGGAGGAGAGCCAAAAATCCAAAATAAATAAATAAATAAATAATAAAAAAGGCCAAGCAATGCCAATAATGCTCCCTGTGTTGGAAAGAGCAACTCTACTATCTTAGAATATTGATGCATCATCTCAGAAGATAGAGGGGGTGGAGATCCCAAGAAAATCTTAAGCATGGCTGATTGGGAAAACATAAGTCAGAAGGGGTATGGCATGTTTTTTGGGCTGGAAAGGGTGCTGTGATTTCATTGCAGAATAATTGTTTAATTGGAATGAAGGTGTGGGTACAGCTTTTTAAATGTTTAAGGAAATGACCATGGCTCCAATTTAGCTTTGCCCACGGCTCCAATTTAGCTTTGCCCACATCACCAGACAATTTGTAATGGAATGTGATGCACGATAATTTGTGGGGTCTTAATGCATGTACATAGGTGACCAAGGATGAATTGCAGAGTAAAGGAATTGAATAACGTAGGTGGGACTTTAACTTTCCATCACCCTTCAACTCTTTATTTATTTCTTTCTCATGGAGCTCATTTGATGATAGTTTCTATGTATTTTTTGCAAACAAACAGACCCTAAAAGAAAAATAATTTCATTTTGAAAGAAGAATTTTTCCCAAATAAATTGATTTTAACTTTGGAATTTTTGAAAACTTGGACCGATGTACAATTAAAACCTAACAAAACTTGGGCCCTTACCCTACCCTCTAAGGCCAAGGTAGGGCTAAGAGCCTTACACACAGAAAAAAAAACTTTTTTTTTTTTACTTTTTTTTATACTGCTAATAAGCAATGAGTGTCAACCGAGTATGATCTTGTATTAACTCTCCTGTGAAGGGCCCACCAAAAAAATGTTTTATACATTGGTATTATTTTCAATTTAATTCCAATCTAACTATTAACTATTGTCGGTCACAAAATAAATGCACTTAAAACATACTATTACTTTAGGTGTTAAGAAGGTAGGAGTTGTAATTATCTAATTAAAATGATATTTGGGTTATCCCATATCTTTAAAGTTCCATACACATACAAACTACCTTTATGAACTTGTTGGCATTTAAGTTACTCCACAAAAGTAAAAGTGTATCTTTATGAATAAAAATGCACCCCCTTTTGAACTAGCAATAACATATATATAGTAACAATATTAAAAACCTAACTAAGAAGCAATAAAATTAGAAGAAACGAATATGAAGCAATCATGCAACACTTATTACTTATGCTTTAAGTGCTGTGGTGGAGCCAGAAATTTCTTTTAGGGGGCAAAGATGGTCGATGACATAATGCCATTAATTATTTTGCTGCATTTCTTTTCCCAATAACAACCCTATGAATTAAATAAAAAGAGAGAATCTATTAGTTCTTTTATAAGTAAGGTGTCAGTTGAATTTCATTAAAAAAAAAAGAACCTAAAAACCCTCCACAATTTTCTAAAACACAAACTTGAGAGAACCTAAGCAAAATTACTGGAGTTTTCTTGTGGGAGATGTAAAAAGGCAAAATAACCCTCCACGGTTCTCTTCTCTTGCAAGATACAAAAGTTGGGGGGCAATTGATGGCATTGTTGACATATTTGTAAAAAATTTCAAATTTTCTTTCCCATAACAGAATCGAACAAAAAATGTTGAGGGGCAATTGCCCTCCTCGGCCCCCCTTCCCTCCACCACTGATTAAGTATGATATATAACTTAGATAATTAGATAGATATAAAATGAACTAATTATGTGCGTGCATAGGTTTTTAGGGCATTTTGTAATGGGTATGGGGAATTTGCTTTTAGACCATCATTTTATTACTTTTTTTTTTGTTGTGTAAAAAATCTTTTCATTCAGACAAGAAGGGACAAAAAATAGAGAAGTCAGAGCCATACAAGAAAGAAAGACATCACAAAACAAGAGCAACGATCAACCCCCTACACCTAAACATTTTATTACTGCTAAGTGACTGTTATAGGGCCAATTTTGTATATATTTACATGTATAAAGATATATTAACTAAAATAAAATATGAGGGGCTGAATGAGGGCAGGGCTGAAGCTAGTACTATTCAAGCTCGGCCCTCAAATTTCAGGACTTTCAAAAAGCTGTCCACGCCTAACCCCAAGGCTTTTTCTTAGAAAGAGATGCCCTTATATTAAGGGCTTCTTGAGGACAGGCCCCCTTTGTCTGAGGGCCAAATTAACAGGCCTATTTAGAACTACATTAGGCGGGCACAAAAACAGTAAAACCAAGTAATCATCATCACTTAATTCTTATCCGTTAAAGTTGTACCCTTGAACAATAAATGTCAACTTTATCTTTTGTCTAAGCCACATATGCACGCAGAGTATCCAAAGTCTCAATAGTTTCAAAGAACACCAGTATCTTGTTGTACATTATTTTTCTTGAAAGCTCAAAACAGTTACAACAAAAATGCCTCATTCTCAATCCTAAGGAAGACACGTCAGCACAACATCCAAGTTTTTATTCCAAAGTTGCAACTCTATTTCATAAGTTCATCTTCCGAAAACACCCTTTAGCGGAAACTCGTCATCTTCTCTTTAATAAATCAACTCCGCTCTCACTTCATAATTCAACTCTCTCTCTCTCTCTCTCTCTCTCTCTCTCACCCACCTTAGAATGGCTCTATCTCACACATGCTTCTTGATGATGCCAAACTCTGGTTCAGACACCACCTGTCAAGTAATAATGGTAATAAATGTGGTAATAAAGAGGAGAGAGAGATTTATAGTGGTTCGGTCAGTGTGACCTACGTCCACTTCAAGGGCAATGATCGCCGGATGTATTAATTTCTCAAGTGTCAGTGATTACAAATTTTGCAGAGTGTGTAGAAGAGAGATTATGGCCTGCCCCTCAAGTATCGAGAGGCTCTTAGATTTATAGTCTTCCCCTAACAGATGGGGGCGACTTTACAGCGTCGTTTACGAGGAGCCTTCGAGGTGTCCTCGACTGGCGAGGCAGTTGTAACATTCTTCGCAGGACTTGGTAAAAGCGTGACGTGGCCTGACCGCTTCCGAAGCGACGTGGGTTGCCTTGACGTGGCCAGGCCTCATGGATCTGGGCCTGGACCTCAATGGACTCAACGGATCTCTGCTAACTCGGGCTTGGCTCATGACGAAATGGGTCACTCGGGCGGGCCTGACCCATCATTTGCCCCTCAATGCCCCGCGCCCAAAGAAGCTTTGAAAGGGGGGCATTTTGAATATCCGGGCTTCTTTCCTATTCAAATAATTGTTGCCTCCTTCCCCTCCTTGTCAGTTCCTTGTAGTCCTCTCAGGCCCGGAGGAGAAGTAGTAAGATTAATTTTTTTTTTTTTGGAGAGTCCTGTCTGACCTAATACTCTTCTTGCTTTTGGGAGACCTAGGGTATAAAATCCCTTGAGGTCTTCAACTTTTCTTCATTCTCCCTTGCAAAGAGGAGACAACCATCTTCACCTTTCATTCTCACACCCATCTTCTTCAACTGCCAAGAAACTATGGAGCAGATCTCAGTGGGCGCCGATGACGCAGGCACGGCCAGCACGGGCCCTGGCGGCGCCGGTGTGGGCGGCGTGGACGCTGCTGGCGCCGGCGGCGTGGCCGCTGCTGGCACTGGCGCCAGTCCGTCCGTCGTAGCGGGCGCAGGTGGCGGCGGCACCGACAGCGTGGACGCTGCGTGCACAGGCGACGCCGGTGCAGGCGTCGCAGGCGCTGCCACGGGCGGCGTGGGTGCTGCGCGCGCCGGGGCGTTGGGCGAGATTGCTGCTGGCGGAGCGGGCTCTCGGTCGGCTCAGGGGGGCAGCGACACGCAGGCGGCGCCCGTCCCGGGCGTCGTGCCACGGGCGGCGACCACCGCTGGCGGCGTGGGCTCTCGGTCGGCGCAGGGGGGCAGCGACACGCAGGCGGCGCCCGTCCCGGGCGTCGTGCCACGGGCGGCGACCACCGCTGGCGGCGTGGGCTCCGGATCGACGCCGGGCGCCAGAGACACGCAGGCGACGCCCGTCCCGGGCGTCGTGCCACGGGCGGGCGACGGTGGGGGCGCTGACGGAGTGGCAGCGCCCGGCCATGGCGTCTGCAGGATGACGGGCGGCGGCAGGGGCGCTGGCCCCGTGGCGGCGCCCGGCCCTGGTGTCGGCAGCACGGTAGCGCCCTGTTTGGGCGTCCAGGTGGCGACGGCGCCCGGCTCCCCACGTGGGATGAGTTTTGGCAGCATGGCTGGCGAAGCTGGATCATCAAGTAGAGTTTTGCGTCGTCGCAAAAAGTATCAAGGAAAAGTGATTGTTAAGGATGCCGGATCCAAAGTAAACAGTATTTTCAGTGTACTCAAAACAGATAGTGACCTTTTGAAGATTACTGTTTGTATCCCTCCGACTGTGATGTGCCGCCGGGCCGAGGCGGACGAGCCAGCTTGTGACGATTCTTCTGGTGACATCGTGATATACGAAGAGATGATCGAGGCCGGGTTAAGATTTCCAATACCTTCCCCCATTTGCCGTGCTCTTCACTATTTTTCCTTAACTCCGGGGCGATTAGCACCCAACGGGTGGAGAGTTATGCTCGGATTCCTTGAGCTGTGGAGGAGAGTACATCAAGAGGACGCTTCTCCTCTCGAGTTTCATGCTGCTTACAGTTTGATCGAGTCCCCAGCCCCTCACAGGGGATGGTACTATTTTACCCCTAGGGGCAGAAAACTGCTCACGGGATTACGTTCAAACTGCCACGATTGGAAATCTCGCTTTTTCTTCATTGGCGGAGAGTGGGTTGCTGAGTCAGATCGACCTTTGGTCCCAATGGATTGACGCTAAGAGACTAGGTACATTTTCTGATTGCTTCCTTTCTGATCGCTTCCTTATTTTTATGCATGTGCTCACTGTCATGTCCTCATTTGCAGATCCTCCCCTTCTTTCCATGGAGCAGGAGCGCAAGCTGCAAGCGGTGAGAGACCACCCTGACAAGGACTTGGGAGTCCTTCTTCCCAAGGAGAGAGGCAAGACCAGTGGCCCTCCTACGGACTCTTCTTCGGATAGGACAGGCGGGTCCCCCTCCGGACCGTCATCCAAAAGAAAAAGTAAGCTACTCCTGCTTTGGCAATAATATTAAACTTTTACCTAATATGTTGTACCCATGTACCATTCGCTAATACTTCCCTCTAACAGGCATAGAGATAAGCAGAGAGATGATAGGCGCCCGCTTTTCGACCCGCTTCTCGGATAGGGGTACCCCTTCCCCCAAGGTGGTGAGGACGAACGACGCCTCTCCAAGAATCTCTCCGCCAGCGACTTGCGTCAAGTCCCGGGTGCCTCCTCCTCGAGTGGCTTCACCCATGGTGTCTCCTCAGACAGGGATCTCTTCCTCTAAGACTGCTTTCCCGCAGCCTTCTTCTTCAGCTACACTTCCTGCCCCTCAACTGTGTCCTCCACAACCGGGCATTTCTACAGGGGTATCGGCTAGGGCTGGTTCCATGCCGGGTCATTCGCGGGAGATGCGGGAAAGGCTAGGGAGATATGTGCTGCCGCATGAGGTTTCTCGGGTTAATGCCTTGGGCACCGAGGGGGTTATTGACTCATTTGTAGAGGGTCTGGCTCAGGTAAAGGTTTGCTATTCTCTATTCCTTTTTTCTCCAGACCGTTACTCCTTTATTTCTTTTTAACCGTCTCATTTCTCGTCCCTTATCTCTTCAGGTCTCCACCGCATCCATCTGCTTGCTGTCGAGAGCCCAATCTTATGGTCAGATGAGACGGGAGAAGGAGGCTGTGCGGTTAGAGCTCTGTACTGCTCAAGAGAAGATCACTGCTCTGGAAGCCGCTGGTAGGGCTTCGGGGATTGATCTTACTGCGGCCCGTGAGAGGGTGAGCGAGCTTGAGATCGAACTTTCAGCAGCCAACAAGAGGGCGGCCGAGGCAGAAGTTGAACTTTCGAAGACCTGCGAGAAGGCTTCACTCAATGAGGCTGAGCTTACGAAGGCCCGCGAGAGGGCTTTGCTCAGTGAGGCTGAGCTTATGAAGGCCCGTGAGAGGGCTTCGCTCAGTGAGGCTGAGCTTGCTCGGACCCTTGAGAAGGCGAGGCTCAGAGAAGTCGCTGTGGAGGCAGAGATGAAGGCAGCGCACGAGAGAGCTTCTCAAGCTGAGAGGGACCTACAGATTGGCCTTGTAGATGCCTTCATTGATGGCTACGAGGAGCTTCGAGAGAAGATTTCTGCTGCCTTTCCAGACATTGACATATCAGGCTTTGTGCCAATGGAGGCGCCTGATGATGGCGGCAGCAGCTCTGGTGATGCTGAGGACGATGCAGAGGATGATGATGAGGAGGGGGATGAGAGTGATTAGAGTGTAGGGACTCTTGCTTCTGTTTTTTTTTTTTTTTTTTTTTTTTTTTTTTGTAAAGGCAGGTAGTCTGACTTTTATACGTAGGTATGCAACTTTTTGTTATAATACAAACATAGAATGTTTTATTTATTCATTGCTTGAACAATATTGACAGAATAGTAAAAAATTTAAATCAAGCCCCACACCCTTGCTATTCTAATCCTCCTCTGATGTTACTGGTAGTATTTCTTCAAATGTTCCGCGTTCCACGGATGAAGTAAAGCCTTTCCCTCAGAATTCTGGATCCTGTAGGTGCCCGGTCTCACTACCTCTGTGACGAGATAGGGTCCTTCCCAGTTTGGTCCCAACTTTCCTTCACGGGAGTCTTTCGTGGCGAGGATCACCTTTTTGAGGACTAGGTCTCCTGGTTGGAAGGAACGAGGCTTCACCCTCGAATTGTAGTACTTGGCCATGCGTCGTTTGTATTCCGCATTACGGACCACAGACATTTCTCTTGCCTCTTCTAGCAAATCGAGGTTGAGGCGGAGTCCTTCCTCATTGGTGATAGGGTCGTAGTGGTGGACCCTTAGGGAATGTATCCCTATTTCGACAGGAATGACCGCCTCCGTCCCAAAAGCGAGAGAGAAAGGGGTTTCCCCGGTAGGAGTCCGTGGTGTGGTTCGATAGGCCCATAATACCCCCGGAAGCTCGTCGACCCATAGACCTTTTGCTCTTTCTAGCCTTGTTTTAAGGTTGCGCAGGACTGTTCTCACCATCACCTCTGCCTGCCCATTTGCCTGGGGGTGTGCCGGGCTTGAGTGAGGCTGTTTTATTTGAAGGTCGGCGCAGAAGGAATTGAAGAGCCTGTTGTCGAACTGCTTGCCATTGTCACTGACAATGGCGTGAGGTATCCCAAAGCGACAGACCAAGTTTTTCCAGACGAAATCCTTTACCTTGGAGTCTGTTATCTTTGCTAAGGGTTCTGCCTCCGCCCATTTTGTGAAATAGTCTATGGCGACGACTATGAATTTGCACTGGCCTCTACTCAAAGGCAGGGGGCCCAAGATGTCAATGCCCCACTTGGAGAAAGGCCATGGGCTGAGGATGGTAGTCAGCTCCTCTGGTGGCTGCCTTGACACAGTGGCGAAGCGCTGGCATTTGTCACACCTCTTGGTGAATTCTTTGGCGTCTTTTACCATGCTTGGCCAAAAGTACCCCTGCCTAAGCGCTTTATGGGCGAGGCAGCGTCCTCCAGAGTGGTTTCCACAAATCCCTTCGTGAATCTCTCTGAGGGCGTAGTCAGCTTCTTCTGGGGAAAGGCAGCGCAGCAAAGGCAGGTTGTAACCCTTTTTGTAGAGTACCTCTTGTAGGATGGTGAACTTAGAAGCTCTCATCCTGAGTTTCTTGGCTTCTAGGGGATCATCTGGGACTGTTTCTTCTTGGAGATACGCCTTGATGGGGGTCATCCAGTTCAATTCGGCCGTGGTGCAGTTGACGCTAGTGGTGTCTGCATCCAACTTACTTGGCTCGAACTGGTGCCCCATGAAAGTTGGTTCCGCATATGAGGCCTCTAAGGATGAGGCGAGCCTGGCGAGTGCATCGGCTGCCATGTTATCCCCTCTGGGGATGTGACAAATCTTAAAGTGCTTGAACTGCTGGATTAGTCTCTTCGCCATGGCAACATACTCCTGCATCCTTGCCTCCTTTGCTTCGAACTGCCCATTTACCTGATTCACTATCAATTGTGAATCGCTGTGGGCGACGAGGTACTGGGCGTCCATCTCAATCGCCAACCTCAGGCCAGAGAGGAGGGCCTCATATTCGGCTTCATTGTTTGAGGCATTGAAGTGGAGTTTTACCGCATACTTGATGGGTGTACCATCTGGGCTGCTCAGAAGGAGTCCTGCGCCGCCTCCTTTACTTGTTGCGGAGCCATCAACGTACAGCTTCCACTGAGGCATAGGAGAAAAGTCTGATGTCTTGGTAAGCATTTGGTCGCCAGGCGAAGAATTAGAGGTTACCGGGGCGTCGGGAGCAGAATTCCCCACATGTGTCGGGGCGCCGGGAGAGGATTGGGCGCCAGAAGGAGCCTGGGCGCCGAGAGAGGAGCTCTGGGCGCCCACCTCAGTCTGGGCGCCCAGAGGTGTCTGGGCGCCCAGAGGTGCCTGGGCGCCCACTTCAGAATCCTGGGCGCCCAGTGATGCTTGGGCGCCCGGGGGAGAGGTTGGGTCTGCAGGTAACAACATGGTGGGGTCCTCTACAAGTGTAAGCTCAGCAACAAAATCAGCCAGTACTTGTGCCTTGATGGCGACCCTTGGTTGGTACTGAATATCAAATTCGCCCAATTCTACTGCCCACTTGAGGAGTCTCCCAGATACGTCAGGTTTTGCCAAAACTCTCTTCAGAGGTTGATCAGTGACGACGATGATTTTGTGGCCCTGGAAGTAATGACGTAGACGCCTTGCAGTAGAAATGAGGGCGAGCGCCAGTTTTTCCAACTCTGAGTATCTGACCTCTGCCCCTCGGTATGCTCGGCTCACATAATAGATTGGTTTTTGCACCCCACTATGGTTCGTAATGAGAACTGAGCTTACCGCCGTGGGAGAAGCAGAGAGGTACAAATACAACACTTCCCCAGGCGAAGCATGTGAAAGGAGAGGAGGTGTGGCCATGTAGGCCTTGAGCTTCTGGAAGGCATCCTCGGCCTCAGATCCCCATTCAAAAGCTTTTCGAAGAATTCTGAAGAAAGGCAAACACTTATCTGCAGATTTTGAGACGAATCTGTTTAGTGCTGCAATTCTTCCATTGAGGCGCTGCAGCTCTTTAGTCGATGATGGCGACCTCATGTCCAATATAGCCTTGATTTTATCGGGGTTTGCCTCAATCCCCCTCTGATTGACCATGAAGCCCAAGAACTTTCCTGATCCCACGCCGAAGGCGCACTTCTCGGGGTTCAGCTTCATGTTGTAGGTCCTAATAACACCAAAGGTCTCTTGAAGATGACCGATGTGATCTGCTGCAGCCAAGCTTTTCACTAGCATGTCGTCCACATACACCTCCATCGTTCGCCCGATCTGGGAGTGGAACATCCTGTTCACCAGGCGTTGGTAGGTTGCTCCAGCGTTCTTTAGTCCGAAGGGCATAATCCTGTAGCAGTAGGTGCCCTTCGGAGTGATGAAGGATGTTTTTTCCTGGTCTTGAGGGTGCATGCTAATCTGGTTATATCCAGAATACGCATCCAGGAAGGAGAGGAGCTCGTGTCCCGCTGTGGCGTCGATGAGGAGGTCAATCCTGGGCAGCGGGTAGCTGTCTTTCGGGCATGCCTTGTTGAGTTCGCTGAAGTCTACGCAGAGGCGCCACTTCCCGTTCGCCTTGGCCACCATCACCACATTGGAGAGCCATTCAGGATACGCCACTTCCCTGACCGCCCTGTTCTCAATCAGCTTTCCGACTTCCTTGTCTATTGCCTGGGCCCTTTCAGTGGAGGCGCCCCTTAGCTTTTGCCGAACAGGTTTGTGGAGAGGGTTAACATTGAGGCGATGGGTGGCGACCGCTGGGTCGATTCCTTCAAGATCCGCATGTGACCATGCGAATATGCCCATGTTATCCCTCAAAAAATCTGTCAATTGGCCAACCAGATCATCCGGGAGTGAAGAGCCAACATATACTTTCCTCTCTGGATGCTCTTCATTCAAGATTATAGGGGTAAGTTTTTCAACAGGCTCCCCTCTTTCTGTGGTGGCATCATCTCTTGGGTCCAAGACTTCAACCTGCATCGCCTCCTGTGTTATCTTGGCCTTCATCGAGGTGACGTAGCATTCTCTTGCTGCTACTTGGTCTCCTCTAACCTCCCCCACTCCATTCGGGGTTGGGAAGCGGAGGATAAGATGATAGGTGGAAGGGACTGCTCTTAAGGAGTTAAGAGTAGGTCGCCCCAGAATGATGTTGTAAGCTGATGGACAATCTATCACCAGGAAATTGACCATTGTGGTGGAGGTTCGGGGGGCTGTCCCGGCTGTAACCGGCAATGTGATTGCCCCCAGGGGATACACCTTCTCCCCCGAAAAACCAATGAGAGGAAATTTGACAGGCTGTAACCTCTCTCGGCCCAGCCTCAGCTTGTCATAAGCCTCTACAAACAAGATATCTGCAGAGCTTCCACTATCCACCAAGATCCTATGTACCTGGAAATTGGCGATGGTCATCGAGAGCACCAGAGGGTCGTCATGAGGGTGCTGGATCCCTTCTAGATCTTTATCCGAGAAGGATATAGTTTCGTCGGCGCTGTGCCTCGGTGCTTTCGACGGGCGTGGCTCCTCAGGATGCCTCGCCTTCCTGGCATAGGCTTTCATGGCGGAGAAAGACTCCGCTAACCCTCCAGAGATGGTTCGGATTTCTCCAATAGGGTGCTGGTTTTCGGCATTGTGAGGTGGCGGTGGCGCCTGCCCCCTACCAGCAACATATTGGCGCAGGTGTCCACGCTGGATGAGATCCTCAATCTGCCTTTTGAGGTCGAAACAATCATCAGTGTCATGACCGTGGTCGCGATGGAAGCGACAATATTTGGTCATGTTCCTGCGGTTTGGTGGAGATTTCATTTTCCCCGGCCATTTTACTGCAGGATCATCTTGTATTTCCAGCAGAATGTGCCCAACGGCAGCATTGAGAGCCGTAAAAGTTTGTTGGGTTCTTGGCGGAACAGGGCCGAGTCGATCTCTCTGGGGAGCAGGACCGAGTCGATCTCTGGCAGGTATCCTCTCGGTTCTGCTCCGCTTATTGCTTGGCTCCCTCTTGTCGTCTCTATCGTGCTTTCCTTTGTCCGCGGCTCTGGAGGACTCGCCTCTGGAGGACTCGCCCCGCCTGGCCCTAGTAGCGTCCTCAGCATTCATATATTTCTGGGCCTTCGCCAGTAGCTCCGTCATACTCTTTGGCGGGCGCTTCATTACTGAGAAGTAGAAACTAGAAGGACGGAGGCCTCCCAAGAAGGCTGTCATGGTTACCTTGTCATCGGCTTCCTCAATCTGAAGTACCTCCTCGTTAAAACGAGTGAGGTATGCCCTGAGGCTCTCATTACTCTCCTGCTTTACACTCAGCAGGTGTGTGGCTGGCTTTTGGTGGCGGCGTCCTCCAATGAAATGTGATACGAAAGACCTGCTTAGCTCCTCGAATGTGGAGATGGAAGCTGGGGCGAGATTGGAAAACCATTGTCGGGCGGAACCCTTCAATGTGGTTGGAAACGCCCTGCACATGATCTCCTCCGGGATACTGTGCAGCTGCATTATTGTTTTGTAAGTCTCTAGGTGATCCAGCGGATCCTTTGCTCCATCAAAGGTTTCCACGGACGGCATCTTGAACTTACAAGGGAGTGGATAGTTCACCACGTCAGGCTTGAACGGTGTGTCCGTTCGCCTGACTAGGTAATCCACCGTCTCTGGTGCGCGTGCCTTCATGGCGTTGAAAACATCGCCCAGTTGATCTTGCATCTCTCTGAGCTTCTCGTCCCATCGGTTGGGGGCTGCTCTGCTTGAATCATAGAAGTAGCTCGCGCCTTCCAGCTCCTGATTCTCACTTTCCCCTTCTTGGAAATGAGGATCCTCCCCATCAGAAGCGGAGGGAGGACGTGAAAATTCTCCGTGATTTGACCCTCCCGGAGGTGGGGGTCCTCCCGGAGGTGGGGGTCCTCCCAACTGGGCCCCACGGGGGGCGCCCTGGGGATGGGCGCCAGGGTGTACACCATGGGCGCCGCCAGGGTGTACACCATGGGCGCCCGGGGCCTGGGCGCCCGGGGCCTGGGCGCCTAGGTGGGGAGCTCCTCGCCGTCGTGGAGCTCTTTGATGCCCCGGGCGTGTGCCTCCTTGCGGTACTCCTCCGACCCCTCCTTGCCCCGCGAGCATGAGTTGTAGTATTTGATGGTTTTGAGCTACCATCTGTTGCATAGTCTCCAACATTAGTTGAGGAGTGGGAGCAGGAGCATTCGGGCCAGGATTAGTCAGTGGAGGACCATCCTCGCCCTCCTCGCGTCTTGTCGATCTGGTGGTCACCATAATTGGAATGAGGGTGAAAACTTTTTGTACGTTCCCACAGACGGCGCCAAACTGATGATGCCAAACTCTGGTTCAGACACCACCTGTCAAGTAATAATGGTAATAAAGAGGAGAGAGAGATTTATAGTGGTTCGGTCAGTGTGACCTACGTCCACTTCAAGGGCAATGATCGCCGGATGTATTAATTTCTCAAGTGTCAGTGATTACAAATTTTGGAGAGTGTGTAGAAGAGAGATTATGGCCTGCCCCTCAAGTATCGAGAGGCTCTTAGATTTATAGTCTTCCCCTAACAGATGGGGGCGACTTTACAGCGTCGTTTACGAGGAGCCTTCGAGGTGTCCTCGACTGGCGAGGCAGTTGTAACATTCTTCGCAGGACTTGGTAAAAGCGTGACGTGGCCTGACCGCTTCCGAAGCGACGTGGGTTGCCTTGACGTGGCCAGGCCTCATGGATCTGGGCCTGGACCTCAATGGACTCAACGGATCTCTGCTAACTCGGGCTTGGCTCATGACGAAATGGGTCACTCGGGCGGGCCTGACCCATCACTTCTGTTTGTTGATGTATCGGCTTTGGATTTGCATTCATGCATCGACTTTGGATCTGCAATCCTTATGTTTTTGGAAACCAAAGCTAAAATCCAAAACCAATGAAGACAGACTCGTATACAGCCAAAGAAAACCCAAAAATAATTTATGGGTTCTTTTATTTGAAGACGAATTCAAACTCCTACGTAATTTTGAGAAGATGGGTATTCCTCAAATCACCCACTGAAGTATGTTTGTTTTTCCTGGCCTTTTTTCTATCAACTTGTCATACGGAAACTACTACAAGAAACCTCCCCTTCGTGTGGGGCCCACCTTTTGTTGGGCCACTTGTGTCTTTTAACTCACGACTATTCCTCCATAACTTTGATGAATTGGTGGAAACAATTATGCGATCATGACCAACCAACTCCTTTGCTTAGTTGTGATCATGCTAAGATGTGGATTCTAACTACTTGGTGGTCCATTTAGAAAGTGAGAAATAACTACCTCTTTAAAGGCATTCCTCTTCACACTATCAACATAATGTACTCAATTAAAAACATGATAGATAGAAGCATGTCTTCTCAAAAGGGGGGAAAGTATTGTGAAGAAATGTTATAATTATGTGGATAGAGGGATCCCAGAAGAAGAGGATGTATTAGCCTTATCTAATGTAACTTTTAAGGCAACGGATGGAAAAGTCTCGTATGGTTTTCTTGTGAAATCAAAAGGATTTATTTTGCATGCTTGTGCATGTCAAGGTCTAAAGGTCTTCTCATCTAAGGAAGCTGAAGTGAGGGCGGTCTTCTTTGTTCTCATGATTGCTAAAGTCAAAGGGCTTCCCCAAAATTTGTGTTTTGTTGGATGCTAAGGAGGTGGTGTACGCTTTCAATAGTTGCTATAATTGGGCTATTAACCCAATAATTCTAGATACCAAAGACTTAGTCTCATGTTTTGTCTATGTTAGACATTCTTCGGTTCCTAGATCTAAAAATGAGGGTGCTCACATCCTTGCTAAACTAAATTATAGCTTGAATCAAAACTTTATTTTGGATTGGAGTAAGGACTAGGTGGGGATAGGTAAGTGGTTTGTTGTTGTTGTTTTATCATTTTTTGTTGTTTTGGCATTAGTTTGTTAATAAAATCATATTTACCAAAATAAAATAATATATATATATATATACACTGATACACACATATATACACACTATTGACCAACCCATTATTTAGGACGCTTACATGTAACACATGCCCACAACAACCCATATATGTGAAACCCACTCAATAAAAGATCAAACTACCCATCAATCCAACCATGGTGTTGTTTTACATGGACCTCTGTTGCTCAAACCCAAAACACCCATCTAGGTGGGAGCCATTGAAGCACGTCCTACTCATCAATAAATATACACTCGTCCAAGTGGGCCTCCCTTGGTAAGAGGGACAATATGTATCTCATATTAGTTACATGGGACCCGCTAAATTAAATACTGACCAATAACATGTTCTATGGTACTACTAAATAAATGATGCGACCTTATACCCTAATGTATGGGAGCTGATCCATCAAACTTTACATAGATGGGCTCCACTATAAGCAACCCACTTACAAGCTCAACCTTTCGTCTCCACACATATGAGATCCATCTATCTACATTTCCACATATACCATTGCTCATATATTTTACCAATGAGTCTCATAGGTAAATAAATTAATTGTATCTTATAGGTATCATGTGGGCTCATTGTCATTTAAAGAGGTTCCACTATCATACACTATTTACATGATCCCATAACAATTATGTTAGTTAGTGGGGCTACCTTACAATTTGATTTGATTGTCAATCAAAAGGCATTTCTTAATTTAATTAGGAGTCACTTCACAAGTAAATTCCTTATCATTTATTTATTAACATTTCACTGATTATACTTAAGAAAGCTCCAAGCCTACATAAACATTTAGCTAAATATAAAAGTAGTTTGAGCTGGAAGCATCTGAAATTTATTTATATAAATCTGCTCATATATTATTGAAGCGCTACGTATAAATTTATTTTTATTAGTTATATTATAAAATAAAATTGTATTCTAATGATCAAACAATTAATTTATTCACTCACTCAATTTATATATTTTTATTAATTAAAATCTAATTTAAATATTAGTTTTAACATATTATTTAATTTAAATTAGATATACTCCTACAATTTACGGAAAATTTCAAATTAGTCCTTAAGTCTTTACCTTATTTAAAAAAAAAAACATAAGTTTTATAACTTTTCAAATTAGTCCTTAAGTTTTTCAGTAGTTTTCAATTAAGGACATCCGACAATTTAAAGATATTTTTTGCTACTTTTTGTCTCAAATTTTTTTTAAAAAAATTCCAAATTATCCTTTGTTTAAAACCATGACATGATTTTAGTAGCTACTACATGCAACCGATCGCCATGGAGATGCTAGTCGTCCTCGATCACCATGAAAACACAGATCAAGAAAGGGGTGAAAATATAGAGGAACTGAAGGATGGTTTTATTTCAATGAAAGGTAAAATAAGTAATTAAAAAAAAATGAGGATAAAATCTATTAGAAAATAGCTTTGAATGGACGGATATTTTTTATTAAAAACTTCTTGCAAAACTTAAAAGACTAATTTGGAAAAGTTTTAAAACCTGTGAGTCAAATCTTTTTATGCTTTTAAATGCTTTATGCTTTTGATGGAGAGGATGTGCGGACTATAAAACCCAAATATTTCAGTCTTTGCTTGATGCAAATTCCTAGTTCTCTCCAGTCTCGTAAGTCTCCCTCTCTCTGGTTGGGCCCATGAAAACCCTAGGTTTCGTTTCTCATGAACGGAAAATCAACCTAGTAGTCAATTCCGAAGCTTTTCCATTCTAGAAATCCTGATTTCTTATTTGGCATCCATGTTTCTTATTGAAATTTCTGTTCTCTCTTTTGTTTTTTTATGATCGAGAAATCTGTTTCTGCACATGCTTTTGTTAAGAATCTCATTTGTAATCGGATGAAAAACTCATCTTCCTCACATTCTCATTGGTGTATTCCACTTCTGTTATCAATGAAAACCAAGGGTCTGTTTTTGGATGAGGAGAAAAGTGGGGATGGGCAGTTTTCTCCACATCCAAACAAGCCCTAAGTTTTCTTTTCCTTCTCTGATATATATATTTCTTTCCATTCACCACATTTTGTTCATTCATTTACCTTTCTGTTTGATTGTAAAAGTAAAATCATGATTTTATCAGAAAGAGGAAAAAATAAGAGTAAAAAATAAAAAGGATTAAAAGGAGAAATGATACTGAATGCATCTAATATGACTTTTCATGAGTTTGACCAACCTTTGCTTGATCCAAGCATTTCACATTACATGCATAGGCAGTCTCCCAAGTTTCACTCTAATTGAAGTGATATACACCGTTTGATTTAGATAAAAGGACGTAGTTAATCCTGTGAACATGATCAATTTAATGGTATCTCTATAATAGTTAAAGTGAAATTGGGACAGTTTTTATGTTAGATCAATAGAAGCTCTCTTGGAAAACCATATGTTAGCAGTTGTTTGGAGGATGGATTCTCACTCTTAAACAACATATGTAGAAACTAACAAAAAAACAGCTTTGAACATAGGGCCTGAGTGCCTATTTTGTATTGAATTCTTAGGAATTCATAGTAAAGCAGGTTCCAGCAAAGGATTACTAGACCCCGAGGAGGTTAGGAGTAGGAGTAAAAAAAAATATAAGGTTGAGATGTAGACAGGAATCATGAGGTACTTACTTTTGGTTTGATTTACTAGGCGATGGCTGGGTAATCATTTTCAACCAAAAGTAGAGATTGTACACTGGTCATTTGTGAATCTTCACCTCTGCTTCTTCAATTTTAACCTCTTTAATAGGAAGGAATTTATTAGGTTTCCTAGAAATTCAGTATTGAGCAAACATAGGGGACGTAGAAGTCTAATCTCTATTCATTTGTTGTCAAGAAAGCCAGAGTACAAGGCATGGATTTTAATTATAATGTGTGCTACATGATAATTGGACATGGGGAATGATGGCCAATGTTCTATATGAGCCTATGGGGTTTGCTGGTTCTGTCATGTATATGCTACAGTAGGCAAGTCCCGTTGAACCAAAGATCATAAGTTCCTACTCTGTCAGTGACTAATGGATAGAAGGTGGATGGTAATTACTTGGAATTTGAACTAAAATCTAACAGGGGGAACCACCCTAAAGAATGGGCTTTATATCTGGATTGGTTTGACACACTGTTTTTGTTGCAGATTGGAAAGCTTACCAGAACAATAGATCTTTGACATGTCATTAGTTCACCACTATTTGTTGAAACCACTGTGTTGCCTTTCTTTTCTAATTTCTTCCTGAACCGAACCATCTGGAATTGGGCCACCCTTAATTCAAAATAGTTGAACTCTTAATGCTGACCAAGATTGATCATTGATGGGATAAGCCTTAGACAATGACAATTATAATAATGATCTTGGAATGGTCCTTGGTGAAAAGGTCTCATCGCTTGGACAATCTTAGTTGTTTAATTAGAGACCTAGAAATGGATGGATCGTGAAAGAGAATTGGCAGAGGTCATCACTGAACCAGAAGAGTCACTGATTAGACGATTTACCAATCTGTGGGGTTTCTGAACACTGAACTCTGAAGTGGCCCATCCACAATAGGACCCACTAAATAAACTGTCTGAATCACTAGATCACCGTGAATTGTGATGCACTCTGCTTTGTTGTAATGCATAGGATATAGGATCCATTCACTGTGCATAGAAAAACTCAATTTATAAAGAAAAACCTTTACTTGATTAGTTGTTCTTTGGGAATTGTTTCGAAAGACTGGTTTATATTGGCACTTGAAAGAGCCTAGCCTATATTGACACTTAGAAGGCATAACAATTGCACTTTGGTGATCAGATACATCTTTGTATTCTGAAGATGTCTGGAGAAGAGGAAGAGAATGCTGCAGAGCTAAAGCTTGGAGAAGGTGAGGACCATTCTTATGCATATGTTCACTATCATTTCGTTATTTTTCATGATGTAATTATATTCTTATATTGTTGTTTTTATTCTTTACTTAAGTTTCTTATAGTTGCTGCGGCCTGCAAATATGAATTTACTTTTGCTATATCTAGATACTTAATTTAGCATGTCATTTTTCCATGGAATAGTATTGTAAAGGAGAGGAGGAAAAAAAAACCTATGTTTGAATTTGACCATACTTTTTTGAGGCTGCAAATATCTCATAACAGAGAGCTAACTGCAACCCAAAAAGTCGAATGCCATCCAGTTTTCTTTCCCTCACTTTCTATGGTGCAAACGGTGTATTTAGCCATTAGATATTCAACTTCATTGCTTTGAGGCGGAGGGTTGTTTCACTCGCTTCCATCATCTTTAGGAATCGACTGACCTTCAGGGCCTGTTTGTTCCATGTTACTGAATTCTGAGGAATTCTAAGACCTGAATTTCTAAAAGTGGTTAACATAGAAAAAACAACAACGAATATAAAAAAATGACCTTCAGATAATCTTCCCTTTAATAGAAAACAAATCAAGGGGAGATGGGAAATGAATACCTAGCCATCACCCAAGTAATTCAAATCCTAGGAAAGTCAACGTCCCATTTATATCTCCACCTTATATCGTTCATCCCTCACCTCTTTAATAATGGAGACCATTTGATCACGAATTCCTGTGAATGCAATTCCATCCCAGCAAACTGGCTCTTATTATGTCTCTTTCATATTGTGCATTCCATCTTGTTCTCTGCAGTTCATCAAATAATATTTGTTGATTCTCCAAGAGAAGGTGATACTAGGAAACTATGCATGCTACTCATGCCATGGAAGCGGGAGATGAGATAATTGTCGGTCTTCATCTACTAGCCGCCCTTTTTTTCTAAAGAGAAAAAAATCTACTAGACAACTTATTGGATCTTCTTTCAATTTGCATCAAAAGACGAGGTTCCATATTACAATATGTGGTAAATATTAACTCACTAATCTATTGTAAGGTATATGGCACAAGGAGCTTCCCTCATCAAGTATCTTGACAAAATATTTTACATCTCTCACCCTTAAACTGTAACCACCTTCAGGTTACCTTCATAAAACTCTTTTAAAACTATGTGGCTGTTGTATGCCTTCATTTTTCTATACTGTATGCAACGCGTTGAGGGAATTGGTTTTGATCACATTTGTCTCTTGTCGCTTAATGATTGCTTTACAGCACTTTTTTGAACATGTATGGTCTGTGTTTTCAGAGTTTCTGAAGGCCAAGTGTTTGATGAATTGTGAAGTTGCACTAATTCTTGATCGGAAATATGAGCAGCTTCAGCAGATGTCTGATGATCCTATGAATCAAATTTCACAGTGAGTATAATTTAGTAAAAATTATTCAGGAAAAGTTCTTGTGGTTTGTTCTGTTATTTACTAGTCTCTTCAATATTTCCTGTTCTTCTTGTAGTAAATTTATTCAGGAAGAAGGTTTTATCAGTTTGATGTATTATTTTTTACTATCTCAATGAGTATATGCAGTTATCCTATGAATCAAAGTCCACAGAGAGTATTAACATCAGGTTTTCCTGTATATTTTTCTTTTTTATTAAAGTTGTTCGGGAAAAGTGCATGTGGTTTATACCTCTCAAAAGAAAAAAGAAAAAAAAATGCTTGTGGTTTATTCTCTCTGAGTGTTTTTTTAGTAGTCAGTAGCTTTATTTTCAATGTCCAGAACACAGCATTTAATTTAATGTCTTTCTCTCCCTTGCAGAGTTTTTGAGAAGTCATTGCAATATGTAAAGCGCTTCAGCCGCTATAAGAATCCAGATGCTGTGAGGCAAGTTAGAGAGTATCCTTTTAATTGCATGATGATTTATACTCTTCGTTTCCAAGGCAGACACATTAACGTGACATTTTCTTTTGGGAGGTCATTGGAAGTGATTGTCTTCTCGAAACTTATGAAATTTCCTCCAATTAGATCGATGCATTTTGTTTCCAGTTCAAAAAACTGGATTGGTATAGGGTGGATGTGTATGGGGCTATGCTGTCAAGGTTAAGGCTATTCTGTTTATTGGCCGGGGAGGTTGGTATTTAAATCAATAAAAGATAGCTCTTAGAATTTGGGGCATTCATAATTTATTTTTTGTGGCATTTGGCCGTCTTCTTATTTTTTTTTATTTTTAAAATTCCTGGAATTGGAGGTCTACTTATCTTTCAGAACTTCATGCATTGACAGGAAATGCTTGGTTGTGACTATGGTTTACTTTTTAATCTGCCGATAACACTTTGTTGGCAATCTTAAGCGTTGAAGGAGGATTATTTCAAAAGTTTTTTGCGAGATTTTCGCTTAAAGTTGATATGTTGGAGGGTTATGTTGCATTTTTTGTTCATTTGTATTCAATCTCAGCAGTGTGATTCTTAACTGATTTCATTCAGAATTCTTAGTAGAAACAAGTTGGCTGAATTTGAGGTAACACATGAATTGAATCTTTCATCAAACCGAATCTTTGAATCACTGTCATGCAAGAACTTCTTTTTAAGCACTGGTTTCTTGGCCTTTGCAGCTTTGTGTTCTTGGCAACCTTTGCCCAGAAACTGTGGAGGAAGCTCTAGCTATGGTCCCGTCCCTTAAGGTAAATGCTGGTTTCACACATACTTTTTTTTTCTCTTAAATTGCCAATAAGAATCTTTTATCAGAGAAAAAAAAAAAACTACTAAGAGAAAACATTTTATCAGAAAAAAAGAGATGAAAGGTTTAGAGTTTAACAAGACGCAAGGATTATCAATGAGAGATCATCTTTGTTGGTGATAGAACCACAAAATTTTTAGCCATTCTCTTTCATGCATCTAGTGTTCTTTTACCATAATGCATCCTTATAATTCCTTCCTAGAACCTGTTTAGTGCTCAAATTCCAGCTTTATCCATTCCACTATGATTGAGATGGTCTTGACCCTCCTCTTTTTTTTTTTTCCTCCGTTTTAGGAAACTAAATAGTTATATCTTCCAATTCCAGAGAATCTACATTCCAGTGTTGAAGGGACCATCCATCGATTTGGCCCAGAAGTATTTGAAAATGAAATTTAGACTTCTATCTCTTTAGGATGACACCATCACACTATTTGTTTTTTATCGGTCCACCACACTACAATATTTGTGATGCTTTAATATGAATTCTACAATGACCTGTTCATAGTCATAAAAAGATCAAATACCACTTGATGTAGCTGCAGGTGATGGCAAAAAAGAGGGGAAGATGGTGGGAAGGAATTGTGTTGCATAACGTTAGCTTTGAAGCTGTAGAGATCTAAACCAAACATCAAGTATTAGCAAATACTAAAATCTGATCCCCTTGCTAGGCTTCTTAAAACACACAGAAAAAAGAAATAACTTTATGCAAGTATTGCGCAAGCCTGTGCATGTGGCAGGCCTGTTGAACAACCCTATTTGGGCTATTGGGTGTGGCCAGCGGCCAGTGGCCAGTGGCCTGTTTTGGGGAATGCAGAAAGGCCACACGAGTCCATCGCATGTATGGAATCAGTTTGGGACCCATTTAGGGACTGCATTTAGGCGCACACTTCACCTGATTCATTCATCAGGCTATGCAAGCAGTCCACAATCAGTGCATTTAAAGGATTGAATTGGGATTTGGCGGCCCCAATTGGATCCAGTCCCTCTAAACATGGGTATGGGTCCTACACATGCGATCTTAAGCCTCCAAATACTTTAAGTGTAGGCCATCAAGCAATCTTCTTGCATTAAATCGGACTGGTCTGCATCACTTTCCTGTTCTATTTTTGTTTTTCTTTATGATAATATGACAAGCTGGTAGCATAGTTGGAAGCCGCGGCGTGCAGACGCACATGCCCACATCTTGTTTTTAAGAAAAAGGGAGTAGCAGTTTGTATTTTAAGAACTTGAAATCCTTTTTTTATTCTGATTAACTCAATTTAACCCTAGCTAATTCATTTAAAGGTTTAAAACAGCCAAACTCTTCACTATTTCTATTTTTTTATTTTTTTATTTTTGTAATTGAATTATCTTTATTAATAAAGGGATGCTTTTGAGGCTTATGCTGTACATTTTAGGCAATTGGATTCTTCACCTCACACCTCAACATTTGAAAATAGTGGCTGCAACTTTGTCATAGATAAACCCCAAAAACCTTAGTGAGCCGCCAATGTAGCAATCAAGGAGTTCACATCAAACCATTGGTTACATCAACATTACCCCAAAACTAATGGTATTCACCATTATTGTTAAAATCCTACTATTCGGGATATGAATCCCACAGTTCATATCAAATCGTTGGCAAAAAAAAAAAAAAAACCAAAGATTTTTATCCATACAAGAATCCTATTTACAAGTAAATCTTAGGATTTAGGTGTTAAGCTTACGATTTTATACTTGTGTTGAGTCTTATAACTCAGGAAATTTATCTAGAGGGGAATAGTTGTAGTGGAATGACTTATTTTAGTTATTTTTCACTCTTTTCTTTCTTGGTTCCTTAGTGTCTCTATATTGAAGGAATTATCTTGTGATGAAGGGGATCTCTAGTAAAGATAAATCTGCGGGATTTTAGAGGAAAATAAGGAATAGGTGTTTAGGTTGAGCGCTCGACTGTTTATATGGGATTTGCTCTACAGTTTTTTTTACAAGTCTTTTAATTTTTTTCGTGAGTTATTTCTTTAAGGTCATATGCACATCCTAACCGTTTAACATTAACGATTTCAAATATTCTTTTAAAGGAATGGGAAAAATACAACTCGTTTATTTTTCCTAGTAGCATTGACATTTTATAGTTATTGAATAATTCACACATATCATTTATCATGTATTTAATACTGCCAATAAAGTTCTTCATATGATTGTATCAGTCTTACTTATTACAATATTGCTACTGCAATGGATGGATTAGTAACACATTTTTTCTTATTTTGTATTTTTATTTTTTTGAAAAAATGAAAATCATACAATTGAGGATTCGATTTGATTGGACCCCTCAACCAATTTAAGATATGGTTTCGAGTTTTTGAATAATGTTCATTGCAAAAATGAACTAGACAATTACATTGAATTGGCTTCTATGGTAACACTGAGCGGGGAGGGCCCGGCTTTGATGGCTTGTGGTAACCCCAGGCCACCTAATGTGGGGGAAGTTATTGTGGATTGCATAAAGACGATGTTGGTCTTTTCAGGGTCCATTTGTATTCATAATTCACTGC
The DNA here is from genome assembly GCA_028538565.1 of Umbellularia californica. NCBI lineage: Eukaryota > Viridiplantae > Streptophyta > Magnoliopsida > Laurales > Lauraceae > Umbellularia > Umbellularia californica. The sequence goes on along the minus strand of JAPQWN010000008.1, from coordinate 12,992,988 downwards.
TGTTAGGAATTTAGGCAGATGCCAAGGCAAACACACTTGGTAAACAAAAAAGTAGTGAGCAAAACATAATCTTTCTTGATTTAGTAGAACTAACCCTCTAGGGATAGAATAAGGATTTTATGATAATGTTGGTTAAACATAGTCTAAACAGAAGCATTTAACTAATGCATTTTCCATCCTCATAGAATGTTCTTGATGCCTTTTTTTTTTTGTTGGTTCAGGGAGCCCATAGAAAAATTAGAGATCTAGCATGAACTTATATATATATATATATATATATGGGAGGTGCTCTTGTGAGAGATACTCTCACCTTACTATGAGAGATAAAGGTGGGGGCCCTCACATTTAAATTGTTCACATTGGATATGGATGTGACGGCCCCCACCTTATCTCTCATGTGAGGGCCCCCACCTTATCTCTTATAGTAAGGTGTGAGTGTCTCTCACAAGAGCACCTCCCTATATATATATCTATATATATATAGGGAGGTCTTCATATGCATCTATCCCTCACCATTTTTGGTGAGGGACACCCCTTTTGGGGGTGTTTCAAGTACAAGAGGGAGGTACAAAGTACCCCTCTTGTACCCCTTTTGTACTTGAAACACCCCCAAAAGGGGTGTCCCTCACCAAAAATGGTGAGGGATGGATGCATATGAATATTACCCATATATATATATATATATATATATATAGGGGAACATTCATGTGCATCCATCCCTCACCAAAAATGGTGAGGGACACCCCTTTTGGGGGTGTTTCAAGTACAAGAGGGGTACTTTGTACCTCCCTCTTGTACTTAAAACAACCCCAAAATGGGTGTCCCTCACCATTTTTGGTGAGGGATAGATGCACATGAAGATCCCCCATATATATATATATATATATATATATATATATATATATATAGGGGATCTTCAAGTGCATCCATCCCTCATCATTTGTGGTGAGGGACACCCCTTTTGGGGAAGTTTCAAATACAAAAGAGAAGTACGCTTCTCTTTTGTACTTGAAACTTCCCCAAAAGGGGTGTCCCTCACCACAAATGGGAGGGATGGATGCACTTGAATATTATCCTATATATATATATATATATATATGGGAGATGCTCCTATAAGAGCATCTCTCACCTTACAATAAGAGATAAAGGTGGGGACCTTCACATTTAAGTTGTTGGTATTGGATATGAATGTGAGGGCCCCCACCTTATCTCTCATAGTAAGGTGAGAGGTGCTCTCATAGGAGCATCTATATATATATATATATATATATATATAGGAAAATATTTATGTGCATCCATCCCTCACCATAGAGTGAGAGACACTTACATCCCTTACCATAGGGTGAGAGACACTTACATAATTGGAAATATTCATGTGTAAAAGAGGAAAAGCCATATATGGTCATATGCAGAAAAAGAATGTTTATGTGCAAAGAGGGAAAGCCATGTTGGTGTCCCTCACCCTATGATGAGGGATGGATGCACATGAATGTCCCCCATATATATATATATATATATATATGGGGGACATTCATGTGCATCCATCCCTCACCATTTTTGGTGAGGGACACCCCAAAAGGGGAAGTTTCAAGTACAAAAGTATACTTTTGTACCTCACATCAAGTACACTTTTGTACTTGAGACTTCCCCTTTTGGGGTGTCCCTCACCAAAAATGGTGAGGGATGGATGCATATGAAGACTCCCCTATATATATATATATATATATATACAAGAAATATTCAAGTGAGAACTTTTTTGTGGAGCCCAACTGGCAATCCATCCAAACCTAGCAACCAATAGGGACCCCCTGATAGTTTCTAATCCTAAGAATTGGCACACATCTGAATGGACTGAACGAGGGTTGGATATTTTTTTGAATATGAAGTCATTAAACTTGCTGGCCATGGATGAAGGGGTTAGGGGCATGAGTTTGGGGTCAAACTTGATACTTAGGGTGGTCTTACATAGATTTTTCCACCCCTGGTCCCCTCCCCAAATGGGGCGAGTGTATAACTTTGAGTATACAGCATTGTGTGAAGGACCCGCTTGAGAGTTGGTGTAGTGACATTCAGCATTGGTTTGCTTGTCATGTCTTGTGTTCGAAATCGGCCCTAGAATTGCTCGCCATGCATTTGTGTGAATTTAGTAGGAATCACGTGGATTATTAGTCCTATTGGGTCAGAACAAATGACAACGGTCGAGTGAGACAAACATGGAGAAGAACCCTAACATCTCTGCAGAGGCTTGGCCCCATTCAATGGACCTGACCCAACCTAATATGGTTTTGGACAAGGTCGGATGTTGGGTCAAACCCAAACTCGCTCACCGAACTGAATGAAGAACAAGCATTTCGAGAGCAGGTGTTGCAGCCTCTGCATGGCGATGATACAAAATTGAGAATAAAAAAAATTGCAGCAGTAGAATTACCTTCGCAAGCCTTCTTGTTCAGATGGCAATACGCAATCAGATTCCTGATTTTGTCGACCTTCACCGAAAACCCAAACAGCAGTGGTGTCTTGAAAAGGACGCATAGGCACGTTTGCCTCGGATTTCTGGCGTGGTACCGGGCTGCCTGCAAGAATAACCTGGGGTGAATAGTAAAATTGACCATCATTTGGGAGACCTGCAATGTCTGGGAGGCAGGGTGACAAGTCTGACAGAGATTCCTCACAAATGTCACTCTCCCCTACTGACATCAGGATTAGCATTACGATCATTAGCGCCATCCAGAACAGTAGGGGAGTGATAGTGATTTCATCCATTCTTTGACCTGAAGATGAGCTGAGTGAGTGAGAGGTAGCTTGACGTAGAGAGAGAGGAAGAGGGTGAAACGGAGAGGGGGAGAGGAAGAGAGTGAAACGGAGACAGCGAGGGCGACAGGAAGAGAGAATGAAGCGGAGACGGTCAGGGCGAGGGCTGGAGTGAGTGAGTGAGGTCGGTTTAGGGAGGAGGCATTCTGTTGCAAAAAGGACACGTTTGGACCGTACGGAGATGATTTATATTCTCGTATGGTCCGAACATGTCCTTTTCGCAACAGAATGCCTCCTCCCTAAAATAACCTCACTCACTCCAGTCCTCGCTCTAGCCGTCTCCGCTTCATTCTCTCTTCTTGTCGCCCTCGCGATCTTTATTCTAGATGGCGCTAATGACTGTAATGCTAATCCCAATGTCAGTAGGGGAGAGTGACATTTGTGAGGAATCTCTATGAGACCTGTCACCTTGCCTCCCGTACATTGCGGGTCCCCCAAATGATGGTCGGTTTTACTATTCACCCCAGGTTATTCTTGCCGCTGGCCACTCCCTGTACCACGCCGGAAATATGAGCCAAACGTGCCTATGCGTCCTTTTCAGGACGCCACTACTTTTTGGGTTTCCGGTGGAGGTCGACAACATTAGGAATCAGATTGCGTATTGCCATCTGAACAAGAACACTTGCTAAGAAGGTAATTCTACCGCTGCAATTCTTTCCATTCTTAATTTTGTATCATCACCATGCAAAGGCTGCAGCTTCTGCTCTCGAAATGCCTGTTCTCCGTTCAGTTTGGTGAACGGATTTGTGTTTGACCCAACATCTGACCTGATCCAAAAACACAATTGGGCCCCACAAAAAGGTTCTCACGAACAGTTCCCACCTAAATATTACCCTATGTATAAAATATTTTATTGTTTTCATGAATTTTTTGAGTTCTCTTTTATAATATATATATATATGTTTGTTTCATTTGTTTTGCAGTCAAAAGGAAGAAATCATGATGATGATGCAATCGAGAAAATGCTGCATGACCTTTCTCTGATAAAGAAATTCGAATAGAAGGGTGCAGATGTCAATAGTTTCCTAGTTTGTTGTTAACGAGTCTCTAGTGCATGTATCAAGTGATGCTTGCACAGAACTTCTGTACCCCAAATCTCGTTTTAATCAATCAATGCATTTGAATAAATCAATGCGTTTGAGCCCCCCTCTCTCTCTCTCTCTCCATATTTGTATTTTCTTCGCTTTTGTTGGTTTTCTTCAACCAACTTCTTTAACTTTCTCATAGCATCATCATTACTTGTGCCATCGTTTAAAGAATAAAAAAGATCTCCGGACATTTCTCTGACATGTAATCATCCATGGCACTGTTGTGATTAGTGAGATAAGAGCACCATAAATTTTGGGCTTTTTACAGTGTATGTTGTGGAATGTGGCCTAGCAGACTATTGTTTTACCATTTATTTTGAGAATTGATTCTATAATAGTGTAATCGTAGTTCCTAGCTAACTGCCTGGATCCTGCGGAGCTCGAGATCCAGCCTGCTCAAAAGTCCTACAATTGCAATTGGCCCCAATTTGAATGCAGTCTGTTGTCCCTAGATTGTTCTAAACTTGATAGATTCAACGATGTGTAACAGTTGCAGTGAAATTTGGGGAACTGCCTCTTCATAGGCAGCATGTCATATGAATGGGTTTAGATTGTGCTAAGAGGGAGCGTGCATAGATTGTAATAGTGGTTGAGTGTTCAAGAGGGGGAAATTCTTTCATTTAAGGTTTCCTTCTTTTATCACCCTAAGACCTTAAATTTGTACACACTTGTGGACTCCAATCTCAACTTTACGAAATTCTGATATCTTCCAGTGGCGCAGAATTGATACGAGTTGAATATAACTATTGTGTTAACCAATCAATCCGTTCTCAAGGCCCTGTCTTTTGTTCTGGATTTGTTACTCGTTCACTCAAAACAGCCAATTCTTTTGCAAGGTTCTTTCCAATTTTTCATCACAGAATCTTAGGGGCCGTATTTATGGAAATAAGTCCCAGCCACATGGGTTGTTTCAGATATCCACCACTTGTGCCCAAGGTTATAAAGCCCACTCACTTGGCATCATTCCGAGAACAAATCAAGAAAAATTTGTTAGATATGCCTTCTCTACATTCTTTTTCAAAGAATGCCTGCTAAATAAGTTTTAAATAAGTTTTTCTTCATTTATTATCAGCATGAACATTCCCAAGGGGTACCTCAGTTGGCCTCGGACCATGGTTTGCACCCGGAGGTTGTAGGTTCAAAACTGCACTACTACACTAGGACTACAAGAGGCTACAAGGGAGTTTACCCAAGCAGTATGGGCATGCCTGCTCACATCAGCTATTGTGACATTTTATTTTCACAATGAGCATTTTATATGGGTTTTTTAGTTTCTATCATTTGCCCCAAAAAATAAAATTTTCTCCCCAGTTAAAATGAGTCTCCACCTCAAGTAGAAGTGCAAAAATGGTTTTCTAACTCTTGATTCCAGACCTACTTTCCACAGATATTGCAGAAAAGACTCATTTATTGGTAAAAATTACAGAAAATGCTTTCACCTCAGAAAACGAAAAAAGTGCAGAAAATGTCAAAATTGAAAGATGAAAAAACCATTGTCCATAAAAAACCGTTTTCCTTTTTCCCTAGCAAATGCGCAATAGTTGACACCCACAAAACAGATCAGAAAAGCTCAAACCAGAGAAATTTCAACTCAAAATTAATAAGAATCAGATCCAAACAAGCACAGGCATTGGGAATTCATAAACTTTATCCTCATGATGCATAGATAAACGAAATAGATATCTATGGATCAGTTTTGCATGTAATACACCAGTTCAATACCCAAATTCTTTAGCCCCGCTTGCATCCCACCTTCACAGCTTTCAATCAGCACAACACCAGAATAAAAAAGGCTTCCTCAATCTTGAAGAGAACAGCAGGAGGCTGCCCGCACTGCCGGCCAACATAAAACAAATAAAATATCCTATTGGTCATTTGCACATCAACAAAATTAGCAATCTGATAGTGCGCTCTTAGGAAAACATGGCCCCAATCCTTCTTGAGAAGTCATCTCCGTCTTCATCATCATCCAAGTATTCCTCTTCTGGTTCGTGATTTTCATCTTCAGGTTTAAAGTCTCCGCCCTCAACAGTCTCGTAGTCAGACTCCCCATCTCTTTGAACGTATGCTTCAAGCTCTTGATCTCCCATTGTATCAACCACCAGACCATCATCAGTTTCAAGGGCATCCCCCTTCTCAGCGGAAGTTGGGTCGTCATGCACTAATTCATTATGATCAGTTGTGACTGGACCATCTTCATCATTGTTGTCATTTTCTTCCACTGTATCAACAACATCAGCATTAAACCCAGCTACTTTCTTGGAATCAAACCCTGGAATGGTTGGCGTATCCATAGCTGCTATTCTGGAGCTACCAATTTGGTGCACTCGTTCTCTGCGGCCACTGTCCTCTCCATCGCTAGAAATTGAGCCATTCCCAGATGCCCCTTCTCTCTTTCTCTTTAGAATCTCACTTAAAGGTTTTGGACCCTCAAAAGAAAGAGAACCTTCAAGTTGACCCACAACTTTCCCTGATTTAATGGTCTTGGGCTCCCCAAGAGGCTGACTCTTAGATGCAGTGCCACTGTTCTTGGTTGATCGTTCTTCACTGCTGTCAGAAACTTTCGATCCTTTTAGCTCTGCAAGGCGTCTTGGGCCAGCAAAATTCATAGTACCAATCTCATCTCTCTTGATTGGCTGTCCCCTAAAGTTTCTTACCTCTGTAGTAAAGTTCTCTTGAGTCCGCCTGATTCTGTCATGGTGCCTTCCCTGATGGTATGACAGAGGCCTCCCTGGTGATGATCTGCCCCAGTTCCTTCCTCTGTCAATTTCTCTATCAGAATGCAAATCATTCACTTTGTCTGGTGAAGATCTTCCCGGAAGCATTATCCTGCCTTGCAACCGATTGCTTATGGAGCTTTCAGGTGGAAAGTGCCGTTGGTCTCTCTGAGGACGACCACGGAATCTCTGTTCCTCACCATACCGGTTGTCCCTAAGGCTGATTTCGCTGCGACGATCAGGACTAGTAGCAGATCTTGGCCCGTTAATCTTCCTTTGTTTTAATAGTCGATGACGCAGGTCCAACCTGTCAATTTGATCAGGGCTTTCCTCCCTGAGTCTCCTCCTTTCCATCATGGATGGTCGTTCCAAAATTCTCTCAGAGGTAGCTTTATGGTGTTCCCAACCATACTGATCAAGTGTCCGCCCGTACTGCTCATATTCACGGAAATCACTGTATGGCTCTCTATCAAACTTTGCAAGACACTCACGTTCAGAGGCATGATCATAGTCGAATTCATTCAGTGTGTTCAAATGTCTTCCACCATTACCTGTGGCTCTTCCATACTCATCCTCATGGAGGAAGTAATCAGGATTTTCATGCTCATCATCTACAAGAACATCAAAACCAGGAGAAGACTCCCGCAAAAACTCACCAGCCTCCCTGCCATTCTGTAAATGTTCCTCTGGCATTTGCATCTGGTGTCCACGAGGTCTACTTGCTGCATTACCAACTGTTTGCGTCACATTGCTTTGCTTAGATCTAGGAAGCTCGTCATACAATGGGGTACATGGCATAGTTTTCTTGGCTGCTATTTCATTATTGAGAGCAATTTCAGCTTTAACAACATGGTTTGCTGTAGGTGGCACTTCAACTGACTTCATGACATTGATTTGAGGAATCTTTTGCTGGGAGGAACACTTCTCAAGAACTCCTGTGGCCTTCTTAAAAGTACGTGGAAATTCAGTGACAGATGCAGTGACATTTGATGTCTGCTTGGGTGCTGGGTTGACGATGGGCTGTGATCCATGCATGAAGGGGCACCTATCACCCTTCAAACAAAGCCCCTTCTGGAAGTAAAAGCAAGGGACACTTTGTTTATTGGCATTATACCCAGTAGTAGGTTGTGCTGCAGGCATTTGCATCGAGGCAGCAGTTTGTGAGGGAACTAGAGATCCTGTACCAGCTCCTGTAGTTCCTAACAAGCCCTCCAGTGGCTGAAAATAGAATATTGGCATCAGATTCCAAAACAGTTGGCATAAAAAGTGATCCAGAATATTTTTTAGAAATAAAAAGATGACACTACATAACACCATGCTATTTGATCATAGACTCTGGATTTTCATACCACATGGAAGGAGCAGAATAACAAGAAATTCTTTAGACATATAATAAGAATGTATTTAAATATGTATATAAATACAAGCAGCCAAAATCTTGTCATGAATGGCATACAAGCAGGAGTATAATAATTACATGCATAGACTTCAAGTACCGCTCGTGGAAGACGATCAACAAAAATATATATGTAAAAATGAACAAAGAATGTAAATGCCTCAAGTTCGAGTCGGGCCATGGTGGACCCAGACCCAATTACTTCTAGATACATGGACCTGGACCCGAAATCAAATCTTAATCTATTGTAAAAATATATATATTTTACATGATTATATCAATATTTTTTTTGAATGATCATTAACATTATTATATATAATATTAATGATACATAATAATATTTTATATAATCTATTATTATACTCATCACTTGGACATACAGATATTCAGGTGTGAACTTGACTGGACCTGGACTTGATGAATCAGGTCTGAAAAGAGGGACCATACCAGGATTTTTCAGGTTGGGTCCTTTGGATAACCTCCAGGGTCCTATAACATCCCTAATAATATAAGTATGAATGCATGCATGTAGTGAGTAAATGAACCATCCAAATGACATTTGATGAAAAACCAACTGGTTCAGGAGAGACTCACCGGATGCCGGAACGCACATTTCAGGTTCAAGCAGTTACCATTCAACCAATACCAGCAATCCCTGGGGTTCATTCTAGCACCCTCACTATGACGATACTCGCAGTCATTTCCCTGAAAAGAAATAATCATCTTAGAAGCATTTAATGCCAGAATTCATAAGCAGAAAAAAACCTCTACTTGGCATGCACCTCATAAGATAATACAACAAGCATGCAGAGCTGATGCAATAAATTAAGGAAATTTAGAAGCCATCATAAAAAATAAAAATAAAAAAATCCACTGCATCTATAAGAGGAGCATAGGAAGCCTGTGTTACACACCAGTGCTTGACACCAAATCCTACGAATATAGGTTCTTGGGCCTTTTGGCAACTACTGTTTCTTGATAGATGCAGACTAAACGAGTTGCATTACCATGAGGAAGCAAGATGCAGACAAGATGCAACATTTCCTAAAAAAACAACTTTTTAAAATGGTTTAGGATGTGACACAAGACCTAACAATTGACACACAGAAAATTTGAAAGTTGTTCCAAGACTAGAAGGCAAAAGGAAGACATAGGGTGGCGACAAATTGATATAAAAAGTCAAACATAATGTTCAAGATCGAATTTATGAACTACACAAGTACAAAGCAAGGATACAATCTAGCATCCATTGAGACATGGAAAGTGATCCTTTACTCACTAGAAGTAGAGATTTGATGCTTGAATGGTCTAACCATCAAGCGTAAAAACAGAATGAATATCAGGTGGCGGATTTCTATCTCACTCAAGCCCATACCTTAAGCAACATATATGTCGAAGCATGCAGTAAGGTAAAAACAACCTCCTCTCTTATATGGTGATGCTCTATTTAAAATTATTAACCTTGGTGTAGTTCATCGAGATGCTCTATTTAAAATTATTAACCTTGGTGTAGTTCATCGAGACAAGTGATGGGACATTGTAGCTACAGAAAGTTTTGTGAATGAACTGAAGGTACCAGTAATATGGTGGGGTGGGGGGAATCTTACATCAATGGCTTTGGCTTCATAGATACTCATTGCTACTAAGTAAAGATACCAATAAAGGATAAAGCTCGACACAATATAAAGACCATGAAAGTCATCACTTGATATGGAAAAATCAGAACCCGTATTTGTGCTTCAAAACTTCAGCAAGCCCAATGCTTATGAAGAAGTCAGAATTGGAAACACTATGACTTCAGTTGCTGAAGCAAGCATATAAGAAGGATTACATATGCAAGATATGACACTCTGAAATGCTTGTACATAACAAATGATGGATTCCAGGTGGCCATGGATCAAATGCACAGAACGTACATTCTATTAATCCAATGAGAGTCTATTACAGAAGACCAGTGTCACAATTCATGCTATTTTATACAAGGACAAAGACAAAGGCAGCATTTGCAACTTGATTTATTCTTACAAATTTCTAACATCCATCTGCAGATGTGATTCTAGAAGTATGATGAGGTTGAAGGAATAAACTACCATTTTCTAACTAAGGGTGACATTTACTTATACAATTTTCAGTCACATGGACTAATTAATGAAAATATAATATTCTGAGAGAAAGGTTATTTAGATTGCAGTTTCGCTTGCGTATGTTATTGAAAATGATAGCTGTATTCTTGTTATCTAAATGACGTATTGATGTCTAGGGGAAATCCTATTATTCATTGTTAATATGGTACTCATGAATGACAATACAAGATAACCGGCTTTGCTTAACCAGCATGCACAAGAGCATCAAATAGAATCCAAGTCACCAGTAAGGTACCGGATGTCTTTAAAACCATCCACTAACCTGTCAGTTGGAATGTGTGAGATAGGCCCCAAGTCATGACCTATCTTCTTGAATCGTAACAATTTGGTTATGGAAAATACGAGGGCGATGAAAACATCACATCCCCAAAGCACACAAGGCCAAGAAGGCTAACCCTAGCAATTTACAACGGACCTACATTGCCAGAAACAAAAAAAAAAAAAAACCCTAACTTGATAGCATGCCAATGGTTGATTCAGATAAAAGGGATGGTTCCACCCCAAAATGACATGCAGGCACCATAAATGCCCTAAGCTTCTAATTCTATGCTAATTTACAAAGCTCGGCCGTTAAACCTAACAAACAAAACAAGCTTATTCACTTCCACATCAAATATATCAAAAACCCAACAAATCACTGAATCCAATTCGTTCAATTACAAGTTCTACAACCTCGATCTAAATTAATCCGTCAAATTTCTACAACATAGCAAGAAAACCAACCCCTCCAAAACCCAATCTTCAAAATTTTAGATTTTTAGGGCAAAACCACAAATTCAATCAAAACCCAAACCCTTAAATCCTAACAAACGTGAAGAAAAGGGAATAATGGCAAAAGTCACCTTCTTGCAGGTCAAAGGCGAAGCCAGGAAATAAACGCAATCCGTGTTCCTCTTTAGAGCCTCCTCTTCGGCGCTCACCACAGCAACCGGATTCGGATCTCGATGACCGGATTCCATGATCCGGATCTCTGCAGTGCAGGAACAAGATTCGTCGATTTCAGATCGGAAATCGCAACAGTTGCAGAGATTTACTTGGATTTGAAGAGAGAGAGATAGAGAAAGAGAGGGATTTGGAGATTTTGTGGAGATGGGTTTTGGTAATGAGAAGAAGAAGAAGAAAGAAGATGATGAAGATGAAAATGAAGATGAAGAGGTTGGCTTTTTATTTTATTTCAATCGTTTGTTTCTGGGTGTGGAGGCCTCAGAGAACTTATTTTCTGCCGCATATATATGACCTGCTTCTCCCAAGCCTCCTGCCCTTTTATCAATGAAATGTAAATTGGAAAGTTTACATATAACCTTCTTTCATTTTTTTCTTTTATAACCCTGATATGTATAGTTTATTTTTTTTCCTGGGCTATAAGAGGTTCCAATCCTTTGGACTGGACTAATCTTTCTTGGCGCAGAGGGAAGCTGGATAAACTCCCCTGTAGCCCCAGTGTGGTATTGCAGTTTCGAATCTCTCAACAGGTATGTTCCCTAATATGTATAGGTTATGTTCCCTTAACAAGTATCACTTATAGGATAAATAATATGCTAGGGTGTACCTCTCACCTCTGGCCTATTTGGTTAGGCAAAAAATAGAGCATAGTGAAGTTAAATGAGCTCTAAAAGTCTAAAATTTCAACTCTACCTCATTTGGATGAGTCTGGCCTGATAAATGAAGTAATGTTGTAAGCCACATGTTCTCCATTCCACTTGAACTTTAAATACCTCCATTTCCTTGAGTAAAAGTGGGTTCTATTCTAAACCTTGACTTCAAAATAAGCATCCAAATGGAGTGAAGTGAAGTACTTTATTTTAACTTCAACATTCTTGTCTCCACTCCACTCCACGTGTGAAATCCACTTCATTTTACTCTACTCCTCATTTATTTAAAGAGGCCTGCATAAGAGGTTATATTTTTACCACCACCTGGGATACCCCATGCAGAATCTAATTCTAAATTGACACTGGTCTAAATAATAATCATCATTGAATCATGAAATTGAATACAGCAAAAATTATTATTCAGATTAGTGCCAGATTAGGGTGGTTTTTCGCTCATTGGAAGTTCATAAGTTTGAAGGGGTTGGTTGGATTTGTCATGGGTGGTCCATGCAATGGTTAAAAAGATTACCTCTCATGTAAGCTCGTGAGAAGTGCCTCTTAGCAAAACAAAACCAATCTCTTGCATCTTGCATAGAGGTTAGAACATGCATGCGAGGGTAGCATGGAAAAATCTCATTGCGTGCACGATTTTGGGTAAAAATTAATCTCAGTAGTTTATCACAACCATTGAATCAAGGGCTTAAAGCTTAATGATTCCTTAGGCAATGACTTTTATGAAATTCTTAATGATAGGTATTATTAATGTTAGTAACAAATTAGGGTAATTTTTTATTCATACGTAGAGGTGCTCATGGGCCAGTACCAGCTTGCTTTGGATTGGGCTTAGATTAAGTGATAGAAGGTCAAAAGCTCGCTTTAGCCCGGCCTAAATAAAGGGGTGCTTGTAACTTAGCGATAATGTATTCAAACATTTGCTGGAAAGCCTGTACTAATGATAAAATGTCTAGTTCAGCCCAGCCCGATTATTTAAATGGGTGGGCTTGGGCTGACACCTAATGATAGGGTTAGTTATGCGAGGAGTTTGGATCCTCTATTGCACCTATTACACACTTCCCCATGTAACAAGTCTCCAAAACTCTACCGTGGGGCTCATACATTGATAATTTTGACCGTCAAAGTCCAATATAAGTATATTTTACCATCTGATTGAGCACATGACTGAAACATGAATAACACCACGTCAACAGTGATGACACATCAAGTGCCCACGCACATTTTTAATCATGTGTCAATCTTACAGTGAGACCCCCTTATTTTATAGAAGGGGATAATATTCATCTTAAACAATTCGGATTATCAATATGTGGGCCCACGGTAGAGCTTTGGAGACCTGTTATGCAGGAAGCTTGTAATAGCTGCGAGATACCGAGACTACAACATACTGGCACAAGATGTTACCTCTCACGGTCTCACTAAGCAACAAGAAGTATCATTAGAAGAAAGAAACTAATCAATGGCCCTGGTTGTAAGTTTTGAATGGTTTTTCTTCTTATACATAGGAATTTATAGAAAAATGTGTTCCAACAAAAAGTGAAGATGTAATGTGAGGGATGGGGAATGGGGATGTAAGGTGAAGTTGTAGACAAGACTTTTCACTGCATATTAATTTACCATCTTCCGCCTAATTTCTTTTCCATTAAAGTAAGATTTTTCCGTGCATTTCTTCGTCTTCGCTCTCCAATTCTAAATGTTTTAGAAATAGAAATTTTCCTCCATGCAAACGAACAGACCTTGAGGATTTAGGTTGACTCTTTTTAACTTCACATCTTCAACTTAATTAATTTAATAAAGGGGATCAAGGTGGAATTGAAGTTGAGCCTATTCATGTCACCAATGGTGCTCAACCCGATTGATGCTCAAGTTGACCTATTGGCAACCTTGATTCATCAAGATTTCTCAAATCAACAAAGGTGGATACTAGTGAAAGTGAAGAGAAGCTTAGTAATCTGAGAATTTCCATGCCCCTGCGTTTTTTATGTATGAAGGAAAGGAAGGAGATGGTAGGATTTTGAATATTAGGGAAGGCAACTATGAATATTGGATCTTGCAAGGAAAAAAAAGAAGGGATTCATTCTTCTCTTCTCAATCATGGAGCAATGATCAAACCAGAAAACAAAAGTAGTCCAACATACCTTGGGAGGCCCAAATTAATTACATTTATGTTTGGTCAATGATGTAGGGTAGTGGGTGCGGCTGAGGAATTCAATTCGTCTTGTTAGGTCAAATGCTAGGGATGCCATCTCGAGATTTTGTTTTTATATATATATATAAAAAAAAAAAAAAAAAACCAGCCACTCAAGAAAGTCCACACACACTGAAATAAGTTGCATATTCAAAGTTCGAACCCTCAACAGCCAGATGAGAACTTCTACGTTCTCCACTTTGATAAACTGCTGATGTCTTAAAATTATACGATTGGATGATCATAACCATTTCACCAAAGGTACTTCAAAACCTTCACTTTGCGCACTTAGATTAAGTTGTTGTGATCATCTAATCAAAATTGAATATTACAATCTATGCAACCAACGTAAGTTCATAACAATCTTACAAGATAACAAATTTAAAAAAGAGAGGGAATTCTGAAAAAGGTATAAAATTTTTGGCTTATTTTCTAAAAAAATTACATAAAAATTTGAGTATTTTAAAAAAGTATAAAAGTTTTGCACAATTCTTTCAATCAAGTCCCCTCCATAATTTTATCTAAGAAATGACAAAAATACCCTTGTATCATTTCTTAAATTTTATATTCAATAATTCATTTAAAAGAAATGATCAAGTACAACCCAAATGACTTAGTGGGGCCTACTTTAACTACCTTTTATACATGGATGGTTAAGTAGGGGATCCAAATGACTAAAAAACTAACTTCATGAAATAGTTTTGATTATTAAATTCAAATTGGCTAGTTTTAGTGAGTAGAGGTTAAAAAAAGAAAAAACATATCATAAGGAAGGATGGTTTCTGTCATTTCTCAAAAATATATAGAGAGAAGATTTAATTGAAAGAATTGTAGAAAATTTTTATATTTTTTTAAAATCTTTCCAAAAAAATTTAATATTGTTTATCAGCTCTTCCCTTTCTTGCGGGCTGAGCTCAGTTTGACCTTTTGAATAGGTTTAGACTTGGCTGAGTCTCAAGTAGAGTTGGCCCGGCAGCTTTCCTTTCGAAGCTAAGTTGAGTTCTGTAGATTTCAAACAAAGGTTACAAGTAAAGTAAACCGAGTTAGCAAACCATCAACCTTAAAGAAGGTCAACATCCATCTCATGGGCCCACTCTTGGTTTTTTTTTTTTTTTTTTCACTACCCATACCAATTGTGATTATCTTCACCATACTTCATGGGGCACCAGGCCAATCAGAACCACCCATCATTTGCCTTCCACTCTACATTGCTCATGTGTCCTAGAAATCACTCTGATAGGTTATTGAGGATTTTATGGGAAAAGTTCCGAAATTTGGCCACTCCTCACAAAGTGTCCCCGCATACTGTGTAGCACAAACAAGTCCTTCAGGGCCTTATTCTGGGATTCTTGTTTCACTTTTCAAGATAAATCTTGAGAATATGAAAAAAAGAAAAGAATATGAAAAGACTATTTCTTTTTTTTTTTTTTTTTCTTTTCATCTTCTCAAGATTTATCTTGAAAAGTGAAATTAAGAGAAATCCTGAAAGAGGTCTCGACGGACACTGTTTGTGCTACACAATATGCGGGGACCCTTCGCGAGGAATGACCAAATTCCTGGACTTTTCCTGTAAAATCCTCTTCTTCTTTTTTATGATGTAGGTATTCCCTCTTTGCCAACAGAACTAACACCGGATAAATCTTGGGTGGATTTAGAACACCATTCTAAATTATCCATCATATAGGCTCCATATTGGAGTCTCGTGTTTTTCCCCAACCTCTAATCAAGGGTGGACAAAATGGATCAACTATATCAACCATGAATCAGAAAAGATATGATCATGGACTAAGATAGGCATCACGAGGGACTACTTAATGGCAGAAAAATCACCATTACTTTCTTACTTTTTGAAAAAATAAAATAAAATGCCCTTTCCATTCTTCAATCAAACCATTTTTAAGGGGTGCCCATGGGCTTGCGGGACCGAGCCCGATCCAAGCCCAGCCTGCTTTAGACCAAGCTTTATATGTAATTAGGACCTCATTAATAATTGGGTTAGACTTGGATTAAGTGATAGAAAGCCCAAATCCCAGCCTGGAATGACCCGTGTAAGGAATGCACTTAATTTAATTAGTAAAAAAAATTGCTTGAATGCCTGGAAAATTGATTAAAAACCCGGTTTGGCCCGACCCAATTGATTAAATGGGCGAGTTCGGGCTGGACTTTTATGGCCATGTTGGGCTTGGTCCAGGCCTGGGCCAGTGTTTCACCCAGCCCATGAACACCCCTAATTTTGCTATTTTGGAGGTACATGATTCTATCCTGACGGCAGCATTAAGTTTCCATGCTTCAGCCTAACCACTAGAGAAGCTAAATGTGAAAAAACTCTATATTTGCTGTTTCAATAAACTACTGTTTTCTCATGAAAGTTGGTCAAGTGAATGCTTGGATATTGCAGGGGCACAGGAATATATATATATATATATATATTATTGGCTCTATTAAGCTGAAGCTTCACTTATTCTAAGCTGAAATAGCAAATTAAAGTTGATTATATCTGTTTTTTGTATAATGGAACTGGAAAATCCAGTTTTGATTGGATATATATTGATTTTGGAGACGATCATCATGCAAAAAACAACGATAGTCGACTTAAATTTGTAGGACCTATATTGTTTCAGCTTAGAATAAACTAAGTTTCAACTTAAGAAAGCTGACCCCATATATATATATATATATATATATGTATATGTATACGTATATGTATATACACACATGAGAGATGCTCCTATGAGAGATATCTCTCACTTTATATTAGAGACAGGGGTGGGGACCCTCACATTTAAGTTGTTGGCATTGGATATGGATGTGAGGGCCCTCACCTTATCTCTCATAATAAGGTGAGAGCATCTCTCGTAGAAGCATCTCCCATATATATATATATATGGAAAGTACTCCTATGAGAGACACTCTCACCAACTTGGTGAGAGATGGGTGGGGGTCCTCACATTTAAGTTGAGGGTCCTTGTATTTAAGTTGGTGAGAGTGGATATAGAAGAAGTTGAGGGTCCTTGTATTTAAGTTGGTGAGAGTGGATATAGAAGTGAGGGCCCCCACCCATCTCTCACCAAGTTGGTGAAAGTGTCTCTCATAGGAGCACTTCCCTATATATATATGAACAAGATCACAAACAAAAGTAGGTATCTGAGAGAGAGAAAGAGAGGAATTTTGTCAAACATTTTAAACAACAGTAGTTCATTTCCATCATGGACTTTGAGATGAGAAGAATTTTGTAGAAAGATTTTACTAATACCATCCTACCATGTTGACCAATTGGCTTTGATCACCATTTTCCAATTGAACACATGGGATGTTGATGGCGACAGCTCTTCCAAATGGGAGTTCATGGATAGTCACCATTCTAATTTCTCCAACTTAGACCTAAGGCTGTTTGTTTGTCTGCAAACTGAATGCACAGAGAAAAGGTGAGGGGTGACGATATAAAGTAGAAGTGTTGAAGGGACCCTGACTTCCCTAGCTAGTATTTGAATTACTGGGTTAGTGACTTGCTTTCCTTGGATTTGAATTGATAGGTAATGACTGGCCCTTTTCCATCTCCCCTTCATTCATATGGTCATTTTCAGATATACTCCTTTGTTCATTCATTTTTAATCACTTTTAGATATAGAAGTCTTAATAACTTTTAAACATTCAATTATATGAAACAAATCAACCATGGTTCCCTTAACTTCACGTTAGATCTATTAACAAAATGCTCTTCCCTTTTCAAGTTTTAAGCCACTCATATGACTTTAGAGAAACTTCTTTACTCGCTTATTTGCTTAGAAGGGGCATGCAAAATTATCATAGCAACATCATGACTTTCTTGTATTGTCACTTTCATTTTTTTTTCTTTTTTGCGAACGGTGGGTTCCCAACTCTTTGGGCTGGACTAATCCCTCTTTTAGAGAAGTCGGGTAAAACCCCTTATGGCCCCCAGGTGGTAGCATAAGTGGACTCAATATTTGGTTCTTAAAGAGTGGGGAACAGGGGTCGATACCAAGATTTCTAACTCCAGAAGAGGGAGGAACCATGGTCCTAACCACTCAGTCAACCCCTCGGAGTTAGAGTATCGTCACTTGAGAACTGGGTAAGGAACCGTTCTCACCATGATTTTATCTTGGTTATCTCTAATGTTATTTTCGACAAACATAAAGACTGATCTATTAAAAATACAATACAAATTTTATGTAGTTAGCATCCAACATGACACAAGCGTTTCTATATAGGCACTTAGGAAGAACCCCTAATCAATAATTTGTAACACATGGGAAAGCTACTATGTGGTAGCATATCCTGCCAAAAATCTGTTTCTAATCTAATTAAGAAGAGCTAATCAAATTAAGACATAAAATAAACTCTCTAATTTATAATTCTAACATACAATCAGAGCGCGTGGTAGAGTTATAGAGAAAAAAAAAAAAAAAAACTCCTATTTTATGAGATAATTAGGACCCACATTTAGAGATTGTGTAATTGGAGCCCACATTTATAAACTACAATGTAGAACCCACAATTCTCGTAATTTTAAAAATTTTATGAAGTTAATTTATCCAAAATAAAAATACTTTAGCTTTAAAAATAACTCCCCCCACGGCCCACACCAACAAGACTCAAAAACTCTAATTTGTAAAGAAGCTCTTAAATTAGAAAATATAATTAAAAGCTTTCCTAATATCAAAATAAAATTTATATTTATAGCCATCAAACGCCCCCCAAAAATTTGCAAACTTGGAAAATTCCTTACTTACATTGATGTGCTAAACCTGTTCCTATACTATAATAAACTATCACAACAAATTTTGCAGATGAAACTATTTGTGAACTATTTAAAATATTTGGGCAATTTTCAATAATCTCGCAAGATCATGAAGAACTAAGATATGAAACTAAGATTACAACAAAAATATTATATTGTTTGGATCATGAATCTCACAAAAGTGCAAAAAATAATATGTAGAGCTTTGTCTATTCACAAATTACTCAAAATCCATAAAGACTTGGATAATCAGCATTAAGGTAATGAAATTTATTAGTTCAATAAAAAGACTCGACTGTTTGGATTACAAGCACGAGGCCCACAATAATTAAAAAAGAGAGTAGTTTTTATACCCACGAGAACGTTACCACCCAGTAAGAGACAGTACTAGCACCTTCTACAGGAGGTGTGAGTGATTTACACATACCTAGGTGTGATTGTTGGCGCAAATGGACCCGTCTATTGCACTTTCATACCTCATTTAGACATCACATGCTTAAATAAGTGCAAACTAACATGAAAATGTGTGTAACCATCACGCATGTGAATCATTTACACAGGTGAATCACTGCAAACAAACCAACCCCGCAAAGACCTAAGAAACTCAACAATGTGAGCAGCCATGCAATTAGGAGAGTCTAGCAGGCTACTCGACTCATTTGACTACCGGCACTGCTGCAAACACACTCTTGAACTAAATGCCCTCCAAAAGAATGCAAACAACCTGTGCCAGTCAGGTATTTTCCACTGATTGCTCACATCAGTACTGTTATTTCAATGCCAACCCAAAAGTTCATCCACAGCAGCAGACCTGGAAAGAACAAGGCACCTACTTTTAGGGCAAGTTTGATACTTTTTCAGCAGTTCTTTGGCAAGAGGGTTTGGGCTCCCTCAATGGCAGAATAGCGAGCATGTCCACCATCACCGCAAATCCAAACAGCCATAGGGAAGCCATTAGTGAAGTGTGAACCATCGTTAACAGTCAAAACATGTTTGGGATAGTTATCTTAGAATAATCAAAAATCATGATGGTATACTCCCTGCAACAATCCGTTTCCTCTGTCAATAGCAAATTTAATCCTTCACCAAGTGAAAACAGTATGCTGGCACCATGAGACAACAATACAGAGAATAAAAGAAAACCACCAAAGTTTCTAGCAGTTTGCCTTATAATTGTGAAAGTAATACAAGAAATGAAACCATTAAACAACAACTGCATGCATAAATAATATGCAAAAGATAAAAACATAAGGTATGCTTGTGTGTGTATATATTACAAACAAAAATACATGTTTTCCTTCCCATAGTTCTAATTAATATATACCAATACATAGCACTTGCGAATGAACGACTTCTAGGAGAGATATTTGGATCATCAACTTCAACATATGCCTATGACCAATCTAACTACAGACAACATAACATACATGTCTGCACACAGGCAAGAGGCGGGTTGCAAGCATGGATGTGCATTCAGGAGTTTCAACGTCACCAGTTCCGGCAATGTCTGCAAACACGCATGAAAAACGTAAGCATGGGGGGAGAGAGTATAAAAGAAACTAGAAAGCATATATTTGCGCATCCTACCAACATCAAGTATCACTTTGGAGCTCGAAGAATGCATAAACAAGAAGAAACTAGAAAGCATATATTTGCGCATCCTACCAATATCAAGTATTACTTTAATTTGGAGCTCGAAGAATGCATAAACAAGACCGTCAAAGAGGAGATAACAAGAATAGACAATAATCTATTCTATTTACTTGAAATCCAGGTTCAAAGGACACTTGTATGAAAAATGAAATATTTTCCTTTTGAGACTTCACGTGTCAATGCGCACAACATATTGCATTCATGTGCATAGAATTTGAGAGTTTGTGCTGTAGGACATGAGAGTTTGTGTTGTAGGACATACCTCCTTGTATCCATCAATATTCAAGTGAACCTACAGAGGATATCCCAGAAACATGGTTTGGAGCCTCACAACTGCTATTGCTCAGCTTCTGACCTCCAGCAAGGTTTAAGGACTCAACATCTTGCTTCCCCAATTTCAATACGTCCTCAGGTGAAAGTATTTTAATATACCATACATTATTCACAAATGCCCTGCAATAAAGTAATTAACTCAGCACCACTATAAAGCACAAGTAGACACCATACCTATACAAATAGTGAAATCACAATAAAGCTTCACTGTAGAAAATCAGCATGGTAAATTAATCTCTGGTTTGAGAGACAAAAAAGGATATATATATATATATATATATATATTGGAATTCTGCAGCTAACCCACATTTTTTTGTCAGCATAGCTAATTAATGGATGATTTGCGATAAAATGAGAGAGTATATATATATATATATATATAGTGGAATTTTAGAGATGGCCCACTGATCCAGCGAGGTCACATCTGATTAATCCAATCACACCAAACCCCTCCCCTCAAAAATATTGGTGGAAATGCAAATCTACACAGTTTCCAAACAGTATTCACTGTTGGATTTTATCACAGAAAATTTTCTTGGTGTATAGCCATTTGACTTTAAAGACTTCAACTAAGGGCTCCGATCATTTGATTGGACGGATGTCCCATATTCCTCTGATCTAGGTCCAAACCTTTCCTTCAAAGTGCCACCCCGATTGTCACGCATCCAGGTGACCCCTACTAAAACAGGCCTTTTCCCTCTTTTTTTACCAAAAATGTCTGGGCACTTTTTAGTCAAGCCAACACGGGTGGGGTACTACCTCCCTTGATTGCCATGCATCCAGGTGGGCCCCACTGAAAGGGGCCTATTCTCCTTACCAAAATGTCCAGACACTTTGTAGTCAAGCCCTTAATGTGTGTGACTAAAGCAGCATCCTCTATAATGCGGGAACATTCTAAATGCAGTTACACATGCATGCCCCACTAGTGAAATCTCCAGTCCCAAAACCCAACACAACACTCAGCCAAAATATCAAAGTAGATTGGATTTTATGTATTATTGAAATGCCTTTCAAAATAAAGAATAAAAGAAGGCCTATTTATATCTATTTTTTTGCCAACTTACTCCCAGGGATCGTCTCCAAGGAGAAGCACATCATGCTCCCTGTCGACAAATACAAGCTGCCAGCCTGATCTCAGAGGGTTTTCTAGCTGCCCCTCAATTCCGAACATCCGACCTAGCTCTTCCCGCAGCTCATGGTAGCTGCTGAACCGGGTGATGTCCAAGGACCTCCCAACTGATCCTGACTTGTAAACCTTCAAAATGTAAAAGCAATTCAGATTAAACAGAACTTTTAGACTAGTCTTTAAGTATAGAAATAGCTGCTATCACCTTCACAAATGTGCTGCTCGCTGGGTCAACTTGGCCCACATTCTGCAGCAATCCAGATGAGTCATCCATGCAATCATATAGAGAATTTTGAAAGCTGGAAGAAGCAACTGGTATGGACACATCAGTATCAATTGCACCATTGCTAAGATTAGGCACTTGAGTAGGGAGAACCGGAGATGAGTCTATATTAACACCAAACAGTGTATGTGTCTGGGAATCTGCTGTACAATGCTGTGGCTCCAAGGCATTGTCTTTCCCAGGGAATGGTGGAAGTAACAAAGAACTGCCAAAAGAGCTGACCTGCGACATTGGAAAATCGGGCACCCAAGATGGTTGGTGTGGCTCACTCATCATAGACTGGCCCATTTTTTGAAAGTTCATAAGATTGGCATTTCCTTCTGGGCACAATGTACCCAACATATTTTGTATGCAGGAAGGAGTTGGGGCTGTTGAGAAGGTTCCAGTTGAATCTGGAAAGACCGACTTTTGCAACAACGCAGTCGGCAAGTGCGACTGTTGCTGCTGAATCTGATCATTTGAAATCTGAAATGTCTTTTGATAAGTTTCTTGCTGCTGCTGTTGTGCTTGCTGCTTCTGCTGATCATTAAATGTCTGTGGCAATTGATGCTGCAGAAAGTGGTTCCGAGACTGGTTTTCTGACAGATTGTGCGTCTGAACGGGAAGGATTTGCTGAGGCTGTATTTGCTGAAAAATTTGCTGCTGCAGCAGTGGGTTCGATCTGCACAATTGTTGAGAATATTGAAAAGGTTGCTGAAAGCTCAGAAATTGTTGCTTCAAAGGATCACCACTTCTAATATCTTGCAACGCAGCAGCAGCCATTGCTTGGTATTGGTCATGCTGATTCGCAAGTGGTAAAGGATCAAGTCTCTGCTGCATCCAGTGACCCAAACCAAAAGACTGATAATTCATGGGCTGAAGGCCTTGCTCTCCAGCATCCCCTCTCATCCACATGAATCCATTACTTTCATCTTCTTTATTATCTAAAATATTCACACACACAAAAATGGAAAACAACAAAGAACAACATGATGAGAGAAAGGACTTGAGCAACTTCTGATCTATCATCAAAATGCTTCCCCATTTATTACAATCATACATCATATGTGGTTTGAGTGCCAGCTCACAAAAGGAAAAATTCTAAAACAATTTCAAATAATTTGCAATGCAAATATGCATGCCATATAGCAATAGCTAGCAGCAACCTTGAAAATAATTACACTCATGTTCATCCAATTTCCTCACATAATATAAACCTTAAGAACCATCAATCAAAGTTCAAGACACGATGGTAGACTTTGAACCTGCACAACAGTGTTTAAAATGTAATTCAGGGACACAACCCATTTCATAGGAGTTCTATGCAGTGGCCCAACCAGCAGGTCAACACAGTTAAACACCCACTCATATTTATCATACTTGTCTCTTCTAAAGGGGGTGATTTTCTTGGGAGAAGACAAAGGAGGGGAGGGTTTTTATTTTATTTTTTGTGTCTGTTTTTTTTTTTTTTTGGGGGGGTGTAGGGGGTGTGTGTGTGTGTGGTGGGGGGTGGGGGGGGGGGGGGGGGGGTTGTCAATATTGATTTTTTACTAATAATTTAAAAATAAATATAATTTTGGACAGATATTTAAATAATATTTATATAAAAAAATAAAATTAAAAATACCTCGATATTTTTAAGGACATAATTTCTCAAAACTTTGTGTGGACTCTTAAAATACGAAAATAATAGGACTCCCTATGAATCCAAACCACTCAAAATAATCATTTACTCCTTGCTCCTTTTTTTTTATTTTGAAAGATAACTTTCATTAAAGGCCAATCCTGTACTCCTTACTTTAGGATTGGGAGTTATATCTCTCTCTAAACATAGTAGAATACATGCCAGATTGATCACATGTAAAACAATCTAGCCATGGTCAATTAATAAAAATCTATCGATTGGATACTTGTGACCGTTTAATGGGCCACAATGCCTTTGGTAGTCATGGATGGTTGGGAGGACACCAATGATAGCCATTCACCACCCCAATGAAAAGTTAACCAATCAAGATGTAAATGATATGATAACGCGAGTTAGTTGCATGGATCCTTTGGGTATCTCACTCACGGTTGCTGTGATTGATTGAAACTCCACATAGGACCCACCTATTGAATATTTGTACCGTTCAAGAATAAACGCCCTCCCCGTAAATAGACTTACCCCATATTTTATTCCAATAGGAGTTGGTCCAACCATAAGATAAGGCACATCAAAATTTTAATCATACGGTGGGACCAACTCCTATTTGAGTAATATTTGGGGACAGCCCAATGACGATGATAAATTCAATTTTAGCAGGTTGGATTTTCAAGAGGGTGTCAACAGTAGAGTTCTACTCCACTTATTTAGGAGGGAGAGAGGCACAAAGCCCCCCCACCCCAAAACAAAACAAAAAACCTCTCACCTGCTTTCCAGTTCTTATTCTTAAACAAGTTATATTTATGCCTATTATTGTTAAACACGCACACAACAGACATGCAGTGACTAGAAAAAGGATTTTCACAAAACAAAAACATGCGGGGTAACAACATGCATGACAGCACAGATGGCATTGCGCCTTTCATCTGAAGCGAGAATCAACACCACAGAATGGTTCCACTAATTCTAGCTGACAACAGATCATTGATCCTTTCCCTCAATCATCAGGTGCACTATGAGGGACTATTCAAGCTTCTAAGGATTTTGGATAGTTTCTAGAAAAATTACTTTCAAGGGGGATTGTTGAAATTAAAATAATTTCATTACTCTTATAGATTCTAAATTATCTCAATTATTTCACTAGTAGCCGTGGGAGCTAGGTCAGCGATGTTGTGTAAAGTAGAAACTAGAAAGTTGCATTCAAATTAGGAAGTAATTCATATTTCAATTTGGTAAAGTTAAGAGTGGCTAGCAGTTTTTCTCCACAAAAACTACCTTCATGTATATTCTAGAATGTTATAATTATTCTCTCCTTCCTTGTGAGGGCTGTACTAGCTTCTGTCTACCTTAACGGTTTACGCAGTCCCCATTCTACCAGAAAGAAGAAAAAAAATCACTGTCATTCTCGTAATATGTGATCTGCATAATTAAAACTAATCTATTATTAATGTCAAAAAAAGTTCAAGAATGCAAAGTAAAATTCACCAAATATGAACAGATGATTTTGCTTCAAGGACTTGTTAAGAATCTAGACAATTTAAGTAAAGAAATCATACCATGGAAAGAAGGTATTCCAGGATGCCATGGTCTTTTCAGCCTAAGAGGAAATAGCGATGGATACATAGGAAAGGTTGTCAATGGCTCAATTTCCCACAATGACACTCTTGGCTGCCTTTCTCCTGCTGTTGACTCATCCCAACCAACCTGTAATTTTTTAAGCAAATATATAAAAAGCCAGGCATACCATACCTTCAAGCACAAGGATCTGCTTGTGCCAGGAAAAACTTGACAACTTTAGATATCCGAACAAATGAAACGGAATAATATTTAAGGCCATCTATTTACCACAAAATGACAAAAATATGTTCTCCACTATTGACTCGTGTGCGTGTATAAACTGAATAAAAAATCCATAATTGACCATATAGCAGTATTTCAAATCAAAACAGGATAAAAAAATCACCATCTTCATAGTATCATTGGGATCTGATATCTGCGGTAGCCAACAGCAGTACCAACAGTTAAAAGGGTGTGAATGAGACCTATTGTTAAGTTGTGGTGAACTCATGTAACCAGGCACCCATGTAGTATGTCTCTAGCAATCACTATATCAATGGACATGCAGAGTTCGGGCAAAGCTGCAGGGGTGAAATGCAGAGGCCAGCTGCAAAATGGCCTGAGATAGGAGATGGATATATGACAATAGCGACAGGAAAATTCAATCACATCAAAGGAAGAGGCCAGCTGCAAAATGGCCTGAGATAGGAGATGGATATATGACAATAGCGACAGGAAAATTCAATCACATCAAAGGAAGAGTAGACACGGTTGCATTGTCGTAAAAGGAGGAATTTGGAGGGCGCCAATGCATGGATGGCCAGAACAAAATGACGGAGAAAGTGAGCAGGCTTCAACACAATAGGTATGGTGATGACTATAGACTGTACGACTGTTCACAGATTAGGTATGGAGGCGGATAGATGAAGTAACAGGCAGTGCAAATGCAATGCAAGAACACAATACCGACAAACAGAAGTGGCCAGTATAAGCCATAGAAAGTAGAGAGGGAATTGTGATGCCAATGAGCATGGAGCTGGAAGCAAAAGGAGCACAAAGTATGGAGCTGCATGGCAGACCAGAGCTTGCAATATAAGCTGCAGCCAGTTGATGCGAGTTGCAGGCAGTTGCAATGCAGGATATTTCAGAGACTGGCAGCAGGCGGCGATTGGCAGAATGGCATAGGATCTTAGCATACTGATACAGTGTATAAGTGGGCCATGGCATATTCACAGGTTGTCAACAGGTTCGAATTACCCGTGATGATAAAGCAGGCTGAGACTGAAGCTGTTCACAGTGTATATCACCAATGAACAAGGCTGAGATTGAAGACTGCAGTAATCGGGTGTTCTATGGGGTGGAATTGGAGATGAAATCTGACACATTTCAGAAGTAGCTCTGGGTTAGGCCCTGGACTGCTGGGAACAGGGACGTCATCCAGAGAGGGCAGGGAAGCATGGCTGAGAATGGAGATGCCAATTGAAGTTGCTGGAGGCAGGGCCAGGTCTGGTAGAGGACCATCACCATCTCATGGGATTCAGAGTTGTCTGAAACAGAGGATGAGCAGTGTAAAATACACCAGTGACAGAAAACAATGATAGATGGAAAGCCAACCAAGAAGTTTTGCGCAGTGCAAGATTCCACGCCAATGCAAACGGAAGCCTAGATCTGCAGCAGGCATTGGATGCGGTCAGATACTGCAGGAGGGTTAGGGATCTGGTGCTGTGCCTAGCAATGGAGCTAACTGGATGGTTCAGGAAGTGTAGATAGAGATAGGCAGCAAATCAGAGGATAGAAAGGTGTAAGAAAAAGCAAGGGGATGTGATCCAGGCAGAACATAAAACAGAAAGAGGTGGAGATTGGTGATCAAACTTAAGGACCCTTGATCCGATGTTGATCAAGGGCCGAGGATCAATGGACTTATTGAATCTCCAACTTGAACGATGGGCCAAGTAACATTCTAAAAGTAAGTAACAAACTAAATAAGATTCAACATTAAGTAATAGACTATATTCTTTACATCAAGAAACGCAACATAAGCATAAAGCACATGTGAAAAAAGCACATTTAGGGTTTTAATTGCATCTAATCTTTGATAGACTACGAGATGTACCAATACCAAATCTATTATTAACTAACTAATACTCATCATCACAGCCTTACTATCGATTTCTATGAATGTATAGAGAAACACACTGATACATTAGTCCACAAAATTCAACTTGCATACTTTTTTCAAAGCAACTTAACTCTCTATTGAAGCTCAATACCTTGACAGATCGCCAGTGAGAGTTTGGCCAGCGAATAGGGTCCAAATCACTAATGCCGGTTATAGTTCCCATATACCTGGATGGGACAGACTTCATGCATGAGAAGGCAATCATATATAATTTTGGCAGATCAAATAAATAATAGATAAAATTGACTGGGACAATCTATGGCTTATCCGGTGATTGGGCCTACCAGAACCATGGTCATACCGAGAAAGGTGTACCCCTCATGTACTATTGATAGGTTACAGAGATACACCATTTGTTTCAATTAAAAAAGCATGTAATAAGAAATCATCATGTTAAAAAAAAACTACAGAAACTCCCACTCCCACTACAATACCTACGGACACTTGATTCCTCAGTTTCAAAGAGCATACGGAAACGCATTCCAACAGATACGCGGGTGTGAAACACTGCTTTGACATACTTTGAAAGGGGTATGACAAATTCGGATGGACTGGCTCTGCAAAAAAGTTGATGCAAACAAAAATTATACAGTGCATCAGTGAAACCGAATAATGATCATGCACTTCCTGTTCAAACAAACATTACCTTGGATTATAAAATATGGTGAAACGGCTATTTGTGGCTGCAGCATGAGCTGCTGCAGCAAGGAGTCCAATGTGCATGCTATCACTAGAGAGAACAGAAGAAGGCATTACTGTCTGTGGTCGATTTGCACGCCTGATACCGAGTAAAAGTTGGTTTTTCTCATTCCTAATGGTAATATCAAATATAATAATGGTTAGGCAAAAAATCAATATGGAAAGAAATGAAAATGAAACATACAATAAGAGGAAATCAGAAAACCCAACCAAATAAAAAGAACAGAATCCCCAGCAACAAGTCTCTTAGCACTGACAAACACACTCCAGCCTGTAGTAAGAAGATGCCTCTTGGGCTGCCCTGTACGAAGAATGGTGATGTAACTAGGTCAATGCATCAAAATTTTAATTCCCATATTTGCCGGGACAAGAATCTATATTTAATACATAAAGTGCCACTAAGCAGACACATCCATTGTATGTTAGATTGTTCTTCTGTAACATATATCCTTTCTAACAATGCTATCATACTCAGCCGACTCAACCAGACCAAGCCAGGTCAAGCCAGGTCATGAATCAACCAGGTGGATCACCCACCCAAGACTTGTCCAAACCGATTTCAATTGGACCTACTGGCAACCACACAATATGACCAGGTTGAGTCCACTAGGAAGGCCTCCTAGGGGACCACCAATATCAAAAGGCCATGACTAAATCGACAAACACAATCCACATCAAATTGCCAAATACAAACCAAAAATGGTCCTTGCACTGAAAGTCTGAAACATAATGAGGTATAAATAAATAGGAGTTCAATGTCCAAAAACCCAGATACCAAAATATCCTTATACTCCTTGCGCGTTTGCTTTAGCCTTTCTAAAGGAATGCCATAAAAATCGTTCACGAGACACAAATAAGTACAAACACAGAGGCAAGCGCGCACACAAAACACAAAAAAGGAAAGATGTTGGGTACTCATCTGCATTTAAATGAGCTGGTTAGCTTGGTTGGGTCTTTTTGCAATTGAATAGAGAACTTCCACCCACTTAAATGGGTCTCCATCAATTTGTTGGTTGAGGGCACCTGTAAAAGGTGCTTTGCAAGAAATACCTTTCTGTTGGGGAGAACACTTGGCCAAAACATTCAATACACAATTCTGCCCATTTACTTTCTTCTTGTGAATTTAACTGGAGGAATTTAGCATGACTTCATGTGGAATGATGTTAAGAACTACCATAAGCATAGCATGATGGGTTTGAATGAATATGCAAGCCTTGTAAGGAGGCATTTGGGTGTAAAAGAGGGACCACGTGGAGCACATACAAGGAAGGAATAATAATTTGTATAGTCACAACCTGTAACATATTGCATCTTGTATAGTCACGACCTGTAACATATTGCATCACTTATCTGAATAGATTAGATGGTATCCGTTGGAGACTTTGTTCCCCCAAATCAAGGGATTTGATAAGGCTGAGTTAATTTTATATAAACTCACTTTTCACAGTAGAGCATCAACTTACACTACAATTCTCTCTTTTTAATCTTTTACTCAATTTGGCAAGGTATTACAGCAACAATTCAATTACTACTGTTGGTGGTCTACTCCCTAGAGGCTTTGGATAGCTTCCCCTTAATAGGGTCTCAGGAGATCACTAAAGAGAAGCATTGTGGCTCGAAAAGTTTCCAATAATTAAAATTTTAGCCTAGCATCAACAGCAAGTTTGTGAGCATCAGCAAGAGGCCGTCGAATCTAAGGAATTTGGATGTACAGTTGCAGGCCTCCAAACTCAGCAAAGGGCTTACTACCTGTAGAACTACAAGTCCTATGGCATAGATTAACCTAGGCTGCATTTCTGCTATGACGACCTGTGCTGTACCTTGGATTCTAGGCATCCAATTCCAATCACACTCTTTTTGCTTGGGTGAATCTATTAAAGGAGGATTCTCTTGGATATACAGTTGCAGCAACTCAAGGATGATCATCATGTCCTATGATGCAAATATAATCTTAGTGATGAGGATTTGCATATCAAATTCTTAATCCACAAATCTGTGAAAAGTAGGGATAGCAGTGGTCAGATTCGGGTTGCATTCACATAGATCTGTTTGTTCTCCAGGTTCGGGTCCGAACACAGATCCAAAATCCAAGCTCGAACAGATTCTAGTCAGATGACCTTATCTTACGAAAAAACATCAACAAATAAATGATAGAAAATACTGTTAAAAATAGATCACTGAGAAAATGAGACACATCCCACCCATTAGAAAAAATAAATAAATAAAAAAAAGGCATGCACAACCCTAAATTTAGGGGCTGTTATTTGTGTCGTGTTAATGAATTCGGATTGCGGGTTAACGAATTCGTATTAGAATCACCTCAACCCGTACATGACCCATTAAATAAACGGGTCCAAAAATAAGCACGAACACGACCCGTTTATTTAATGGGTTACACAACACCACTCATTAACCCGTTAAATAATTTTGTCCATTTTGGACCATGTCAATTACCACTCTTTTGCTAATGAAAAGAGAGTGAAGGAGTTAGAAAATGATCTTTTATATGCGGGTTTTAGGGTTTCACTTCAACCTTTTCAAACTTAACAAAATACCCCTCGTGCATTTTATTATTTATGTCATTTATCATTTGGCGGGTTATATCGGGTTGTTAATGGGTTACCGATTTTATTCGTTAACGACCTGCTAATTTAACGGGTCCTACCCCATTAACGACACGAACCTGTTAAGAGGCCACCCGAACCTGTTAATATCGTGTGGGTTCCTGTTGTATGGCATTTTGACAGCCCTAACCCTAATCCTCCAACACCTTGGTCATGAGGTAACCTTCAAATCATCCATAACATTTGTGAGGTTGGAGAAAGTGATGACGTGGGAAGAAAAATATCCCAAGAGAGGGCTTTCCGAGAGAGAGAGAGAGAGAGAGAGAGAGGGAGGAAAAGGCCGTGGGAGCTAAAAAGCAGAGGGTATTAAGTTTGTCCGTAAAAGAGAAGAAAAAATCTTTGACAAAGAAAGAGCTATCACCAATGGCAATGAGAAAAAAGAACCAAGACATGTTGGACACCTACTGTGTCCTTGTCCCTGACAACTTCACCCAAACACCAGAGTTGACCTCAAGCTCTCAACTGGAGAATTTATTTTATGCACTAACAGACCGCTTGCTTTCATGTGGATGCATTAGACCTCTCCACTGTGAGTTCGCCCGTCTATTCAATGCAGAGAAAGCAACTGACAACAGCCAAAGTGTACCCTTTTGGCCCGTTCAAACATAAACTACCATCTTGCCAGACAAGATAAATGGTTGGGCGTTGGCGCCGTTAAAAAAAAAAACCACGCTCATAAGACAACAAAAAACTGAAGTTCAGTGATGAACGAGCAAGGAAGAAAAGTCAAAAAGAAACAAACCTCGGAAAATATGCCTAAATTTCCACTCAACGTCATGAAGATCCCTTGCAATAAGCTCTTGTGCCGGTGGCTGCTGAGTGAAATCCTGAAAGAAGAAACAAGTGAATTGCCTGGCTATATCATACAGCAACTAATTATTTTACTTGCACATGAAAAGCATACCAGGGGAGGGAACACTTTTTCAGCAGCACGACGAGGAACTGAGAACCCTCCATGAGTACTAGTATCACTTGCAGTTAACGTCTTGCAGAAATAATTCGTGGGCTGTTTGCTTGGAACACCCAACTCAGCAGGAAGATAAGTATCCTTTTGTTCTTGCTGAACAGAAGAACTCCATGATTATTGAAATAAATCACCCCCAAAATAAAAATAGTTCAGACAAATTACATATTTGCTTTACCGGACTCAAAGGTTGCAAGGTCATTTGAGCATACACTTCATCCGTTTCCACATCTGCCTGAAATTCCACAGTTGATCAACTCTTCAAAACCTCCTTTTGCCTTCTAGAGGGGCCCAAAAAGAAGGGAAAAAAAAACCCAAACAAGGACTATCAAAGACACTCACATGCATTGTAACATTGTGAAGTTGGCAGATCAATTGAGGCGGCAGGTTTGGATAATTGGGTATGTGTCCATCAACTTCCTTGTTCGTCGATGCTGCAACCTACGCCGCAAAAGGGGGTTCTTCAAAACACTAAACCATTCAACAAACAGAAAAGTAACAAGAAGATAATCGGTATTTGCAGTAAAATTCCAACCTGTTCGCTGTGACCCTGAGGAAAATACACAACCCGGCTGCCCACCGTCGGTAAAGACACAAGGGGACCGGCACAAGCATGCCAAAGTTCTGAATTCAAGCATCTCCTTTCTCCTGCAATAACACCCACAACGTCGATTATCTTTTAATGGCTTAAAAGCACTCCTTCAGTTTTATCTCTATATATATATTTTAACAAGACAAAACACAAGCAGGGAGCCGTTTCACTTCACATGGACTACACATATACCTCTAACACAGAAGAAGAAGAAGAAGAAGAAGAAGATAAAAACGTACCATCCTGGGCCTGTTGAGCCAACCCCGATGTCGAAAGCTTCATTTTTTTTAACCGTAACTTTAACAAACCTCAAATGAATACATTACCAGCTTCTCTCTCGACTATTCCACTCCAAGCTGATCCCATCAAGTTCTCCATGCAACAGCTTTGAGCAGTGAAGTAAAGCCCCTTACTTTGAGCTAAGAGTCGTAAAAATCCGATCTTTATCCCTCTTACACGGCCAGAATCACGCGGATTTTTCACTGCAATAACTAC
This sequence comes from Umbellularia californica, assembly GCA_028538565.1. Classification (NCBI taxonomy): domain Eukaryota; kingdom Viridiplantae; phylum Streptophyta; class Magnoliopsida; order Laurales; family Lauraceae; genus Umbellularia; species Umbellularia californica. Next base: position 12,960,152 of record JAPQWN010000008.1, on the reverse strand, counting down.
AACGAGAACAGTTGAAGCCATATCCAGAATTAAATAGCGGAATTACATTCAAATTCAGGAGAATCTACTTCCAGCAGTCGAAAACTACCAGAAAAAGAGATTCATGGAAGAGAAATCATACCTGAAAAGCAGTGTTAATCAGAACTCCAAAAGCAGCTCTTTCTTCACGACTAGTTCGAATCCGAAATGCGTCATCTCTCACAAATCCTTCCACTCAGCAATGGCGAAGCTGAGATTTCTCACTTCACGATTTCTGCTCTATATTTCTGACCTGAATAACATTCCTCCACTGCCGATAACCTTTTGTTCAAAGAAAACCAGCTTCTATCAAAGAAAAAACACAGATTTCTCGCCGAAACACAATAGAGAAAGCGTCAAAAACAATCTCCAGCAGAAAAATCCTATTAGAAACTAACAAATCCCATCACAAAACCATCAAAACAGTACCAAATCCAACTAAAAAAAACCCGCTCCTTTCCCGATCTCGCAATCTCAAGCTCGTTTTCAACACAGAAACAGATCAGAACATTCGAAACCACACATTTCAACACGAAAACGTTCGGAACAAGCTAGAAATCGGCTTCCGAAACCGGTTCCTTGTCCGAGATCGAGATCCTCCTCAAACCTCCTCCCGAAATCTGAAAGGAAACGCGGAGATCGTATCAGAAATCTGGCATTTCTACGTGAAATCGGCGAAAACGACTCGGATCGGGAACTGCCGAGCGGTCGTTCTCGGAGATCGCCATGAAAGAGCTTTCTTTTACAAGCTTCTTTCTTTTCTATTTCTTTCCTTTCTTTCTTTCTTCTTCTTCTTCTTCTTCTTCTCTCTCTCTCTATCCGACTGAAAGCAAAATCTCAAATCTCAGTCCCCAAAAACCAACAGAGAAAGAAAAGAGCGAAAAGCCTCTGCTTTTATTTCGTGAGGCCCATCGCTATCTGGTACGCCACCGAAAACTCTGGCTGTGGTAAGCGGCCTCGCTTTTATAACCCTCGGCCCGAAGAAAGGAAAGAAAATTGGAGGAGGGTGGAAAAGTGCAGAGGGATCCAGGCCGTTGATTCGTCCGTACCGAGAGATCTGGAGCGTTGATTTGGAGCCGGATGCTCTGACTGACGTGACAGGGGCGCATGTGCTGGTGGGACCCGCGCGAGTCGCTGTCAGAGTACGGAGGGGTGAGTGAAAAAATAGTCGTTTTCGGGCTTTTTTTCTGTATTTGTTTTTTTATTTTTACTTTTTTTGTTTTTTTTGAAATTATCATTGAAGGAGGGGGTGAGGGTGGTGGGTTCGTCGGTGATGGAGGGGATGGAGAGGTTTTTGGGGATGGGTGTGGGTGGGGCCCAGACTGAAACGGAGCCATATGGTTATAGGGATGGGTCGGAGCGTGTGGGATAGTAGAATATTAAATGGGGGACTGTTAGGGAGGACGTTGGTGGGAGCCTTAACTGTGGGTTGGCTGATGATGATTCGTTTTCACAAAATTTAAGGAGGTTGGGGTGTGGGGGTGCTTTAGAAATTCAATGGGGTGTTTGGTAATGGGATGGGTGGGTGGAACTCTGGTAATAAAGGGCTTTGGACTGTGGAGGGTTTTGGAAGAGGAGAAATTGAAGTTTCTTTCAATGTTGTATATACAAGTGGAGTTTCAAATGTTCAATAATACTTTAATATTTATAAGAGGATTTTATGGGAAAATTCCCGGTAAATGACCGTTGCACTTGTTAGTGTCTCGGAATTAGTACCACATAAACGGGGTCCGTCAGACCCTGTTTGGTTTTTTTTTCGTAGTTTGAAATGAGTGACGCTAGCGTCGCTCAATGTTGTTTTCGGTGACGCTAGCGTCACTCTTCGGCTTTTTATTTAAGCCCTAAAACCTTTTGTTTTTCATTCATTTCTCTCCCCTTCCTTCCTCACCACCACCACCATCTTTATGGGGAGAAGAGGGTGTTCTTCCAGTCGTATGGGGAGAAGAGGGTGTTCTTCCAGCCGTAGAAGAGGTGTTTGGCTACACGTAAAAGGGGTCGGTTTGCGAAGGCGAGATCATGGGTTTTCATGATCTGGTGGGCCATTTCAGGGGAGGAGATGATCAGGGTCGGGGTGCGAAAGAGATGGAGAAGCATCAACAGCCCATGTTTGTGGGAGAGAAGGCAATGAGAATGGTGTGGGAGAGAGCCCAGCTGATGGAGATTTCCAATAATGGGAAGCTTTGGGGGAGATGGGGGTTGGTTGGGCTTCTTGGGTCTTGTTGGATAGAGGAAGAGAAGGAGAGCTGAAGCCAAGAAGAGAAGGGAGAGGACTAGATCTGTGGCCATTGGGTTCTTGTTGAGAGAGTATGAAGGTGGATTTATATAAAAAGAGTGACGATAGCGTCGCCAAAATTTCATAATTTAGTGACGCCATCGTCGCTCTGAAAAAAAAAAAAAAAAAAAAAAAAAAAAAAAAAAAAAGTGGCGGGAGGAATTCTTCCGTGGTGAAAGTGTTCCGAGGCACTAACAAGTGCAACGGACAAATACTGGGTATTTTTCAGTAAAATCCTCTATTTATAATGTTAAAATTAAGAGAAATAAAAAGATTCAGTGCTTTTTTTTACTGGAATTTATGAGATTTTTATTTAGAAGATTTTAAAATCTCAAGGATTTTACTGGAAAATTTTTAAAATATAGACATATATCCCAAAAGGTCCTCACAAATTATGTAGTACTGATAAGGTACTCCCAAAATTTTCCTTTTTTTTATACTTTTTTCTGAGTGACAAGCGTCGCCCATGGGGACGTTGGCGTCGCTCAGAAAAAAGTATAAAAAAATATTAAGAATTGGCGAAAGGACCTCATTAGTACTATATAATTTGTGAGGACCTTTCAGGATATATGGCTATATTTTAAGATTTTTTCCAGTAAAATCCTCTAAAATCTTTATATATGATAGAGTTATTTCAACGCTATCTTGTATTTGAGAATTTAGAAATTTCCACACGACCTTTTAGGTGGCTGGGATTTTGAAATGCTTATGAGGAAACATGGCATTTCTATATGCTAGGGGACAAGATGCCGCATCATATCCAGAAAAACCTCAACATGGCAAATTCCTGGATTTTTTTTTTGTTAGAATTTAAGGAATTCCTTTTTGGGGGATTTTTTAATTTTGAGATATAGTGGAATTCCTGGATGCTCTCTTGTACTTGAACATCTAGAAATTTCACGAAAAAGCAAAGAAGCTGTAATTATCAATCATTTAAGACCTTTCAGGCAGTTGAGATTTTGAAATGCTTGTGAAGAAACATGGCATTTGCAAACGTCAGAAGACTAGATGTCGCCTCATATATAGAAAAAAAAAAAACCTAACATGGCAAATTCCTGTGAGAGGCCTTAGTAAATAAATAGGCCTTAAGAGGATCTCCAACGAATATGTTTTTTTGGAGATGTCAATTTCCATTTATAAGGCTTACGTGGCAATTTGAATGCCTGGAATTTGGCATCTCCTAAATTAAGAACTCCACCCATATGTCAAATTTATTATTTTATTATATTTTTATCTTTTACCGATTTTGACCTCTTTGTATTTTTCAACAAATTTTGTTTTTTTGTGAGACCCACATCATAAGATATACAAAAATAATAAATGGCACATTGCTTTTTTCATTTGCCAAATTTGGCAACCCAATGTTCCGTACCAAATGTCACATTACATATAACATTATCAGGTGGAGAGTCTTCTTGTGCCTTTTTTTACAGTTGCCAGTATCATGTGGCATTTGACATGACCATTGAAGATGTTCTAAGGGTCTGTTTTGCAACATCCGTGAAAGAGGAAATCGAGCATTTCTACTTCTGCAGAATTCCTACCACCCCAATGATGACCTCCACATCACGCACGGAAATCAAGCGGGGGGGACGGAGGGATAACCAGCCATTTTTTTGCTACATCGAGCAAGACAATGGATTGTTGGCCGCCATTTTCTGCCGAAACCCATGTTACACATCGGCCCCTAAAATTTTTTTCATGTGGGCTAGTATATAGATTTCTAATAATTTTATGAATCAAACATACCATTTGGGGTGCTATGATAACAAGCCTTAAACTGAGGTTTTGTGGCAAGATTATGAGAAATTTTTTTAATAGGAGAATTCCAAGTTCTCTCAAGTAGAATCTCAAATGTTCAACCTCACTTTAGTGTTGAGAATGCATGGGGGCTAGCATACAAAATTATGAAAATTCTATGAATAAAATATACCATTTTTTTTTTTTGTTACAATATTGTGAGAATTCTTTGATGAAGGAATCCTAAATTCTCTCAATGTCTTTGGTCAAAGTGGAATTCTAAGTGCCCGACCTTATTCCAACATTGCATTTAAAATTGTTGAGATTATATGAGTTTAAAAGGCTAAAAGTGATTTTTCATGTGAGTTAGTATACAAAATTATGATCATTCTATGGATCAAACAAAGCATTGAAGTTTTACCCAAAAAAAAAAAATATACAAAGCATATGAATTGCTCCTTGACATGGTTTGGGACATTGTCAGAAATTCTCAAGATATCCGATTCTCATTCAATAATATTACTAACCAAACAGGCTCTTGGGTGGGCATGAATTTATGTCTTTGTAAACCTAAACTACATGCGAGAGATTAATCCCTCCACAGCTACATAAAGTGAGATGTTCCTTGCCATCGTTTTATCAAGCACGTCTCAATTTTTATGATTCTATTATTTAAGTTTGAGTTTTAAATTAACCTTGAGATACTTGGCTTTGTATCCACATTGTCAAACATGCACACTCATGTCCCTAACAATCTAAACTACGACTGAAGATGGATGCTCAGCTCGTCTTTTCCATGTCCACACCAGCACACTCATCCTACTGAAGTACTAGCGGTGGAACCATGAGATTTTCCCCGATGGACTACCTTGTAAAATTTAAATTCTTGGGGGTCCACAGTGGTATACACACAACGGGTTATTATTTTTATTATGGTTGGTAGGTCATGTTCAACCGCAGCCTCCTTCTAGTTATGCCCATATGAACTATGTGAACTAGCTATATGCATATAATTTTGACTTAATTTTCCTTGATTTCAATATGAAATGGATATGGCCGATCCATTGGTACCTCACTTGGTGGTGCTTAGCGGTGTAGCAACTCGCTTCCATAAAAATAATTAAGAATCAATTCTTAATTGTGCATTTAGGGCAGGGACTTCAGTCTGAATTAAGTGAATATTTCTCTGGAGAGGTCTGCATTTAGTGTATATATGCATGCATGGCATGTTAGCCCTATCACATGAAAGTTTTGATTACCGTGTGATTGAACCCCAAGAATTTTAAAGGTTTGGTAGGGAACAAATGGACTTACAAGGGCAAGCAGGGGTTGGTACCTGGTATTATATCAAGAATGGTTTGGATCTTCACAACACCAAACATGTAATGATTTTAGTCATGTGGTGTAGACAACCTAATATAATCATTCCCATTTTCATGATTATTAATAAAGACTATTTTGAAAGAATTAAAGAGTATATTTCTTCAATTTAAAATGTTTACTATTTTTTGGAAGTATTAAATAGTGCATAGAATCTATACCGACTTGTTAATTATGGTTTGGATTGGGCATCATGTAATCTAAAGTAAGGGTAAGTCTGATTTTTGGGTGACAAAGGCAGTTTAGTCCATACGCATGACCCCATTGTGTCATAAATCTATCACACTGTAAAAGAAGTTTCAATTTTTCCAGCCCTGATTTAGCCTACTTAAATCGACTGGATGAGAGAAATCAAATCTTTTGTTAAGTGAGAATACATGTTAGCAGCCTTAAAGCTGTGGATTCAAGTCACATTACTAATTTGGAAAAAAAAAAAAAAAAACACTAGAACAACTTAGCCACTTGCCTCCTTTTACTTCAAATAATGTGTACTTTCATGGAAAATGACGCCCTATTTCTTTATTAGAATTTTTTACGAGAGTTTGTAATGTTAGGGTTTTTATTTACATATCTTTGTTCCTTACCATTTGCAGATGTCATGTTTTTCACAAGCATTTTTAAATTTCAGCAACTTAAAAGGTATAAAATGACCCTTTGAATTCTAGTCCCTTTGGTTTTTTCGTGTAATTCTAGAAATTTCAAAATTCTCTAAACAAGAATTTTACGAATTCTAATGAAGAAACGGCTCCAAAAAGCAAGAAATTAACTCATCCATCACTTTAGTAATTCAAATCAAATCATTGGAAGTCAATATCTCATTAATATCTTTATCTTATATCATTCGCTACTCACCTCCTTAATACTTAATTGTTGGAGTCTATTTCATCATGAATTTATATCCATCAATTTGATGCACTTTATTAGATTAGTAAAAGTCAAGTAAAGCCACCATGTTAAAACAAAGGGTCACATAAATAACACTTTAATTCAAAATTTCCTTCATCTTAAAAAAAAATTTTAAGTAAAAAAACTACCTCATTTATCTACTAAAAGATAAAAAATAAAAGGCTCCACATTTCTATACAAAAAGTAAAAAATATTTCATACCAAACAACAAAAAATAAAATACCATCATAGCCCCAATATATTTATTATCGCTTCATTTGATGCTTTACCGCACTTTATTTTACATGTAAAATTATCAAACGGGCCGTATCAGAGAATCTAGAAATGCGAAATATTTCAATATTTAAAAGTCTCTAGGTATGGATTGAATGTCTTCTTATTATTCCCATTTAGTTAAACCAAAGTAAACATAGTGAAATATGATTCTAAAAAGTCATTTGGATCATTATTTATATATTTTCTAAAATTCAAATTTATGGATCTTCATTTCAACTCGTACAACATGCGTGTAGCACTCTTATACTCACTAGATTGATTCTTTTTCTTACAATGACTAAACCAAGAGAGACAAGAGGCGGCGGTCGATGGTAGAAGTCCAGAGACATCCTTTCATATAAGTAGAGAAATTTAAAAGTTCATGAACATGTAAAATATACTTTAAACTTAGAATATATCTTGCCACCTTGAGAATTTGTTTATATTTTCATGATTTATCCCAACTTCAAATATTTTTTGATGATCCCTCAATATCCCCTTTCCTTAAGAGCTTTATAAGATTTTTCAAGATCTTGTTTTTTTTAGCATAATTGAGAGAATTTTTATTTTGATATTTTACAGATCATTCAAATGTTGTTTTGCATGTGGAATTCTAAAATCATCATGGCCAATAAGCATTTTTATATGCTAAGAAGGTTGAAATTCACAGAATTCGAAAAAATATTTATAATTTCAAGGTGGTTGGAATTCAAAATTCTATAAGAAAAATATAGCATTTCTAAATGCCAAAGAGCCAACCTTACAATTAATTTCATAAATTTCTCACATAACATATCCTCGTTAGAAATTTTGCCTGATTAATTTACACCCTGTTTCCACTCCTTGTGCTGGATGCAATTTCTATGTAATTTACACTACTTTTTTTTTCACTGTATCCTACAGTTGAACTATGGATAGATCAAGTAAACCTCAAATCTAAATTTCATTGTTGAATTAAGATTTGTAGAAAAAAGTTGGAGATAAAATTAAAACTCCTTTTGCAAGGAAAAAATTTCATAATGTGGAAAACAAAAAATTTTCTTTCAAGTACATGAAGAATCAATCAATACCATTTAATTGGTCCATTCTTGGTTAGAAGAGCCCCAACGTGTGTTCCCACTTAAACCCTGTTGTGTGGCTTGGCTTCTAACTGTACATTTGATAGTGACTATTTTAATGGCGAGGATAGCCTCTTGATTTTGCAGTACAATGATGTACATTGTACACAGCGAGGCCAACTTGGCATAATAATGAGTCCTTTCCACTTTCTTCCCACTAGTAACCATGTTTTAGCCCCAGCCGCCCCCCCCCCCCCCCTTTTTTGCCAATTTTCTTTTTTCTCAATTTTATTTATAAGATTTCTTATTTTCAAATAATACAAAAGTAAATCGAGTTTGGATGCTTATTTTTAGTTTAAATATATTTTTATCATATTCTAATATATATGTTGAGGAGGGGCTTTCACCATAGAGAGAGAGTATAAAAATATATTTGCACAGCCTGTGTGAACGTTTCAAGACTTTAGTTGGCTAAAGAAATTTAATATAATATTAGAGCCAATATTTGTTGATTCATAAAATTCCTCTTACTAGTTTTTTTATCCCATTATGATAATGGGTTTGATGACAATAAAATATTTTGAAAAAATGGATTCTCAATTGCTTGCGACATGAGACAATTTTATTCCATTTCATTTGGCTGATTCAGCCAACTAAGAGAGAATAAATAGAGTCAAATGAATATGAGAAAATGGCTTATTTAATTGCACCTTATTTTCAAATAGCCAAAATGTTAACTTGTCATAGAAATCAAACATTAAGCTTATATTAAGGTCTAAGATGATTCGATCAAGTTAGAATTCCAGTTGCAGGTAGCTCTAATGTTTGTCTAAACCTATGCATCCTTCGACTCACTTGATCATCATGCATCTAGGTTTGTATCATAGGTGATGAAGCCATTGCTGACTTGAAAAGCAGGTCGTGTATTGGGTAGGATCGAGCAACCCTTTTGGAAATCAAAGATAGTCTATAAGAGATCAATCTCATTTAGTTTATTCCACATGATTTAATTAAGTTCTCCTAGAGCTGCTTCTTCTTCTTCGGCATCCCCCAATATCTTTATGGCTCTTTCACTCATTTTTGAACATGTGATAGAATAGAGTAAGAAGTGGAGTTGGGCATGTAATCCACTTTATTGGTTTTGCACATCTTCTCTTTCCCAAATTAGGATACCCCTTTTTCATAAGACTAGTCCCAATAGAACTTTGCTATATTAAGTTAGACTAGGAAGAGATTATTAGAAAGAAAATTCCTAATTAAGATAGATTTGAAAGCAAAACAAGTGAGGGGGTGTCCCATAGTGTTGGCCTACCAATGTGCCAACACACATGGCCACCACTACATTGCCACCATTTATTTATTTTGTTTTTGTTTATATATATTATTTTTAAGACGTAGCTAAGCTATTCTCAAAGTAGGTACTTTTCAAAAAGGCATCATCATTATTTGTTGCCAATGTAGATATTCACTTTCCAATCTTACTGTGTTATAATGGCAAAAAATATCTCATGGGGTACAAAAACAGAAAATTGACATATACAGATATAAGAGAAATATTTTCAAAAATTTATACCTAATATTTTGTTGGAGAAAAGCTTAAAACTGTCCGTGTTTGGCCATTAACTACTTAAGTTAAAGTAAAGTGAATTTAGACGAGAATTGACAATATGTCATATCAAAAATACACAATTTCAAAATTTCCTCCGATTTTTTCAAAAAAAAAAAAGAGCAGCGTCCTTTTTCTGCTAAAAGACAAAAAAATCCACTTTTCTTAATGGACCTAACACCATATAATGGCCCATATAACTTAACTTGATTTTAGTTATAAATAATTATGTGTTCAACTTTATGTAATCACGTCAAAGGATAAATAAACACCGACAACAGTTACCAACTCCGGGTGTATTCTATATGTCTGTTATACTACACATCTGTTGATGAAAAACAACACTTACTGTAGCTATCTGTATCTTATTTTTGTTTGTTATAAATTATGCAACCCAAGTATGTTCTTTTACACAGTAGTATTAGACTGAAGGGAAATGAGACTTATATTCATGTCTCCTAAATAGGGTTGCATATATGTTCGTCCTGATTGAGGAACAATCATGTCACTGCATCCGACCCACAAAGCATCATGATTGAAAAGTTTCCCTCATGAGATAACAGTGTTCGTGGGACAAGGTTTTATGTCTTTGTGCAGGGTATGGTTTTGGTGCAATAGCAGCTTTGAGGTTGAGTTCACTGCAAGAGCTGTTTCTGATAAGCTTCAATTGGTCTTAGCTGAATTTAGTTGATTGGTCGCTTTCCTAATTAAGAAAAGCCAATCTCATTGGCTTAAAGTAAGAAAAAGAAGCTGATTACCACTTTGACTGGCCATTTGATTCCAATAGGTGGTAAGACCCATCGTTTTAGTGCAATCGCTTGCAGGAGAGTGTTTATGCAAGGCCTTGCTAATCTTCTCGCTGAGAGAGAGAGAGAGAGAGAGAGAGAATTTGCGGCACTAAACAAACCTAAGAAGATCAAAGATTGATAAAAATCAACTTCATTGTTATATGTTTATACTATTGATTTTTTTTTCTTGTTATACATTTCCAACATTGATTTAGGCATCTCTATTTGATGGGAGCTGGGTTTTTTTTATACACCTTTAACCTGGAGCCCACCTATCATAAGATCAATGGACCCACCAAAATGACACATGCATAACATATATAATAATAATAAATCACCCTTTTCTATTCCCATATTTTTGTAGAACTTGGGTCAATGAACTATAGTTTTGTGACAATTTTTATGTTTGGGGGCTTTACTGATGGAGTTGAGTGAAATAAAGTTTATTTTGAAAAAAGAATAAAAATTAAGTGGGTTATGATGATATTTTATTTTTAATTGTTTATTATTAAATTTTTTTGACCTTTTGTATTGATTGTGGAGATTTTCTGTCATTAGTGGAGAAATGAGATGACTTTTTGATTTTTTTTTTAAAAATATGATGTGAAATTTGAATTAAAGTGCTTTCGATAGAACTCTTTTTTTGAGAAATGGGGGTTTAACCTTACTCGATTCTATTAGTAGAGTTGCCAAATAAGCGGGCCTAATTAGGCTAAGTTTCAAACATGGCTACAAATGTAGCTGATGCATTAATTTAGCATACTCTCTCGGACATTGATGATCATAAAGAACTTGTAAATAATGTTGTGAGATTTTTATTTTAAGAAAAAGGAAAAAAAAAAGACCATCAAAACTGAGTGAACACAGTTTTAATTAGATAATATCATGATTTATTACTGAAATCTCCTCCTTATTGATAACTTTATATTTTTTTTTAACATTTTAAGATATTTATTTTTTTTCTATGTATTTTGTTAATAATGCCAAGAAACTCATCATAATGAAAATCTCCCATACTCTTCTGGTAATTAACCCATTAAAATTGTTTGTGGCAATGATTCCGTATGGCCCCTGCAAAAGGAGAATCTGCAACATCGAATCAATTTTTTTTTACCATCAGAATCTGTGAGGAGATTAATCATTTTGATGCTTTTAATCCACTAAATTCATATTTGGATTATATGTGCTTTGAAAACTTGATAGCAGCCAACAAAGTCCAAAATGAGCTGATTTTTAGGATAATTTTCACCTATAAAACTCTTGCACGGCTGCTGTGTGGAAATTTCTATTTGGCCTTTAATTTAGTGGGGCCCCGCTTTTATCGATTGGTGCGGGTTGAAAATTCCACACCAAACACACGCGAGAGTCCATAAGTGAGAAAAATGCTTCACTATTATATTCATTTTCAAATGAAAATAATGCAAGTCTACGTATAACAATGCACGTCTATATTTCACACAGCAAATACTATGTCGGCACCCATATTTCATCAACACAACATTGCTTAAAATCAAGTTTACTGATAGTCTTAGAACTAATTGATCATTTCTGTTTTGAGACATGTCACTTTATTTTACTAGTAATCTTTTTCCTCCTTTACCATAAATACAGAGCTAGAGACTTGGTGCTCCAACAGTGGGTTTGTTTATGAATTTAAGGTAGTTTAAGTGAAAATTAGAAGTTGTTATCTTCAAGTAATTAAGTACAAAGCTGTCATCCTCAAGGCAATTAAAGGGACTCCTACGTTACATATTCTACTATTGTGAACTGTACATGTCCTTTTAAGTTGATATTGATTGATAGTTCCTAATAATGTGACCATGGTAAGGTAGACACGTTGCATTTGACAAGGATACAAAGCTACTTGTGATGTGATTGATCAATCTAGGGTTATATTCATGTATCTCTAGTTAACGTTTTTAGTAAAGGTTGCCAGATCAACAAGCCCATGACTACTGTTGTTTGGTTTGAAGCTGCTAAGGACCACTCTGCAAGTGGACCACCTCTTCAATGAGCCATGGTCCTATAGCAACAGTTTTGGATAGTTGATAGATGTTCAAACAGTGACAGGCATTCAGGGTTGCCTGTAGATCAAATGGGTAAAATTTATTAAGCTACCAAAGTTCTTGATGTCTGATTTTTTTTTTTTTTTTTTTTGTCAAAGAGTTTTGGATTGATGTTTTTTATGGCCAATGTTTAATCAAAAGAATCCCAAGAATACGACGAATTTTTATTGGAGGAATTAAAAACCCTTGAGGCCATGTATGGTGTAATGCTTAGGATTCCACAATGTCAAACTGCAACACTTTCCTATATGAAAGATGAAGAATTTAAGCAGTTTTTTCCAATTTTATAAGAATTCATTTTCCCTGTGTAAGGATGTAACATCCTTTTTTGGGTCTTCCCCTGATGGAATCTCGCTAACAATGGATCTTGTACCCATTTGTGTATTTTATCTAATAGCACTGCAACCATAGTTGTACCCAAAACAAGGCTGACCTTTTGCAGTTACGAGAAGTTTACAGTTTTTTACCCAAAAAAAAAAATTTACAGTTAAGATAACTGTGTATTTTTGTTTCATGTAATTGAGTACATAGGAATTGTAAGACTTCTATTTCTAAAAAGGTTTAAACTGAAGAAACAAATCTAATTTTTCAAAAATGATAATCAACTTACTATCTTTTACCCCTTACCTAGTATCTTTCAATCCTCAAATCGTTAATAATTCTTCGGTGAAACTCATTTGATTATAAATTTAAATATATACTATGCAAGCAAACCTGCCTCAAGTGTATATTAGATATGTGTTTAATATCTTAACTTACACACACAATAAAAAAAAGAAATAAAGAAAGAAAAGTAAACAAATTACAGTGCATATAGCTTGATATCAAATGGGGTATGCTTCACCTTTCCAAATCTATATATTGAGCCCATTATACTATATTAAAGAGAAAGGTTTTGGCTTTAATTTTGACTGTTATTTAGGATTTTGATTGGAAGTAATTCTATTTTTAGGAGTATGCTTCACCTTTCCAAATCTATATATTGAGCCCATTATACTATATTAAAGAGAAATGTTTTGGCTTTAATTTTGACTGTTATTTAGGATTTTGATTGGAAGTAATTCTATTTTTAAATCTTTTCTCCTCCTACTTTATCTCATTATCAAAACCACTCGTAACCACCCCCACTTCTCCTTTATTGGAAAAACTCCATTTCAATTCAAACTCTACCACTCTCTTTCTACTAAAATTCTCTTCTTTTTACCACTAGCTTATGGATTGTATAAATAAGTACTCTCATAACCTTAATATTCTTTTATTTTCTTTATAGGATTTATAATTTTTTAATGCAAGAATATTGAAATTGTAATATTGATCATATCCGCGTTCAGCACAAGTTATTATGCTAGTTATTTTTAAATTTAAGCCACTCAGGCGATACAAATAAACGTAGAGGACCATCAAAGATGGACGTACATCAGAATCAAAATGTTGTTGGATTGATCAAATCTAAAATACGTACATGATCAACTCCAAAGAATCTCATTTTCATTTCAATCAGATTCTACAACCATGAACTTAGGAGCACCATCAAAGATTCACTTCAATCATTGTAAAAAGTGTAAAAAAAAAAAAATAAAAAAATAAAAAAACATTGGATTGTCCAAATCTGAAATACATGATGAACTCCAGCGAATCTAATTTTAACAATGTTTTGACTAGCCGAGCAGCAGGAGACTAACGGTAAAAGAGACCAGTACATTATACAGCTGGGTCAGTTTGCCTGAAAAGGAGAAGGATAAATGAAAGGAAATGAATAAAATTAGAAGAATGGGTTCTGAGATTCCTCCATGCTTCGTACTGTACTGATTCTGGACAATTGATTTTTGTCGTTGAAGGGTACCCGGCCCATTCATGTTCTTAATAGAAACATGTGATACAGAAATGAGTTACCATTTATAGAGAATTCCATTTCAATTTGCCTTCGGCATAAAACTTTCACATGTGATTCTGTCGATAAGGCAGTATCAATACCCCCATCAAGATCATATGGAGTTTTCAGGTAGAGCTTTCCAAATCCAAGCATTGGTGAGTGATGGGGCAGTTAATTAGGTGCGACTTGTATGATACGTATCATTTTACATAATAAAATAAAAATAAAAAAGAAAATCAGAATGAGAAAATAAAGAGTCCACTTCAAGGGGGGACTGAGATCTCCTAAGGTTCAATTCAAGGAGAATCACAAATCCTAAGATAAGAGCAGAGCCTTAAATTGTTTTTCGTTCATATATTCAATCATACAACATGTATAAATATTTATAGATATTTCATAACTGCTAAAATAACTTTACCACCAAACCACTACGCCACTAATCGACTATCTCTCCACTCTTCTACATACATAAAGCATATTTACATGCAATCTGGACAACACTATTTTAAATGCAATTAAGAATCCTAATAAAACTAATTTCTAAATAAAATATTCTAATACAATATTAAATACTGAAATTAAATTATAGGTATGTAAAATTGTATTCATTTAAATCATAAGCAACTTGCATTCGTAGGTGGGATCATGGCATGGACTTTTTACAGTCTGTCTAAAAAATTGGGTTTATGTGGGAATTCATAGTATCATGAACAATCTAAAAGCATTTTGTATCTTGCCATTCTCCAAATAAGGTTATATATATATATATATATATATATATATTTATTCATTCCTCTTGAAAGAGATGATTTGGAAAACCAATTATAGTAAAATAGGTAAATGCCCCATGTAATACTTTAATTGTATTCTTGTTTGATGCTCGTAATTTGTTTGCATAAAATTCATAGGAATTCGTACTACAAATGGTTAAAAATCAAGGCCAAAGGTGAATATATACACTTTAATGGATATTAAATCAAGGAAAGATGATAAATGAATACCCAGCTACTACCCTGGTAATTCAAATCTTAATAAAATGTAAGTTGCATCTGCTTTGCTACCTTATAACCTTCACTAATCACCTCATGTCGTTTACCTCTTAACTCTTTAATAATCCTTCGGTGAGCTCATTTGACTGTAAATTCATTTGTTTAATTCCTATATAATCTGATGCAACCCTAGAAGATAATTGTATATCATAAGTATGACCCATCCATCCTAGGGCAGCAACTTGGGCAGTTTAGGCAAAATAATTTCCTAATAAGTAATCAAGCTCAGCCCAAAGTGAGTATGGATAAGCCCGCGCTTGGTTACAGCTTGGATTGCCAAGCCCAAGCCCGATTCTAAATTCATAATCTAAGCCCCTAGCTAAGTTGGTGATTACAGACAGACTTCCTCATAAATTCTCCGCTACTTTTATAAAAAAAAATGCATTTTTTACATCTAGTTGACGAGAAGGCCCCAAAAGATTTACTGCAAATGGAACATATCATGTAATCCAAGAATACACACAAATACATACATATACATTAGTATAATATAGATATGTAACTTGAGGTTACCAATGGCCTGAGCCTGAGCCTGAGTGTAGCTAAGTCTCATCTTCAAAATCAAGGCCCAAGTCTCAGCCAAAACCCAAACAAGCCTATCCCAAATTGTATTCTAGTTTGCTGCCCGTTTGTTTGGTTGGTATTGAATTTATTAAGTTTTTTAAGGAATCCCTATCTATCTCATGTGGTCAAAAGTGAAGGATTGGAGGTCAAGATTTGTAAGATGCCTTTTAACAACTTCCTCATTTTATACTAGTAAATTAAATTTTAGGAATATGATGAATTTTAACTAATTCAATGCCAAGTACAATAGGCAAACAGGCCCCCAGAGACATGGGGCTAAGCCTTGGTTTGCTAAAGTTACACCTATGACACACCCAGATTCTCCATGATTTGTTTGGTACTGTGACTTGTAATAGGAAAGTGAGCAATGTCCTGTGAGGCTACAAGGCATAGCTGACTTCTTTTACAATTAGAAGAGTTCCTTGCCAAGATTCAGATGACATGTGTAATGACTGTGATCACATGTCTAATTGCTCATTGAATGGCATGCCTAACTCTCATGGAATGTTTTTGGTGCCAATAGTCATTTTTCTAAGGCACAGCTGACCTCTTTTACATTCACAAGAGTTCCTACTTCCTAGCCTAGATTTCAAATGACATGTGTAATGACTGTGATCACATGTCTAATTGCTCAGTTACATGCCTACCTCTCAATCTCATGGAATGTTTTGGTGACAGAAAGTCGTTTTCTAAACTACTCTGGGGTATTATAATATCTCTCTAATTACTCACCAAATCACATACAAAATGGCATGTCTAATCACTTGTTGAATGCTGATAATCAACGTCTCTTCGGAGACCCCCATTAAAGATTCGAACTATTAGGAAAAGATTAAGTCAAAAATTAACAAAATCCGTAGCATATTCAAAGCAGTTTGGATCTCTCTAATTGCTAGTCCAATCACATTGATTAAACAAATGTCATGTCTTGGTTGGACTAGTCTAATGTTGAGAAATGAACAGAGAAACTACACCAGTCTCCCCCCTCTTTTTCTTCCTTCCTGGAACTAGCTCATCCAACTGTGGACTATGAGCCAACAGCGGCCCCACCACTATGTCTGGCATGATTGAATCAGGACCGGACATCTGTCTCGCCCACCGACAGCGATCATGTCGAGTCAATGGCCCAGTGCAGAAGAAGAGCCCAGAGGCTCTCCAAAGGGAATGTTGTGGGGACAAGGTGACATTAAATTTCACATGAAGGGGGAGCATCATGTGCAAAGACAGGGAAAGGACATTATGCTCATGTCAAAAAAGGAGGGAGACCCCTTCAATCATGCACTTCTAAGAATGTTGCCCCATTGTGGGGGGCTATTACTCACTAAACTACACTAATTAATCTCCATTAGTGCTAAAGCATGGCCTTTGTGGGGCCCCCTTTCCTTCTCACTGCCACCTCCCTTAATCATTCCTCCATGATTTCAACCAGGGGTTTAGCAGCAACATTTGAATGAAAAACAGCAAAAGTAGGCATGCTCTCAAAGTCACCCTACAATTAATATTCGATAGGCCCCACAATCTTGTAAAGTGATGTGTGCATCCAATGGCCCAAAGGATATGTGCCCACTCACTGGGAGGAAATTCTCCTCCCAACCCGCCGCAATTTCAAAGTTATGAACCCATTTTTATTGAAGGTCTACCTCGATGCATGCCAATTATGGATAAAATTAGGTCTTAACATAGGTTAAAGTATGCTCCAAAATTTAATGGTTACTTATACACCCTCCAAAATTTAATGGTTACTTATACACCAATCAGCCGTTAAACCTTTTCCCTTTCTTCTCCTTAAGAAGGGATTCAAAAGCCTCAACCGCTCATGCACACTACACATGTTCTAACCTTAGCAATAGCTAGAGATAAAAGCTATTAAACTTTGGAGCCCCTTCATAGATGATTATTGTATGAACAACTAATTCAGGTTAAGGCCTTTCAATTCTAGCTTTTTTGTGATGAACAAGCAAGCCAAGTTTTTCTCCAGACAAAAAAAATGTGACAAGTGCATTTGGATGGGGATTGAGAGAATGGGCTAGAACCATGTGGGAGCATCAAGACAAGGGAGTTTCCACTCAGGGAAATTTGTAAAACCTGGGCTGGAAAGGTCCCTTGGTTTTATATTAGAAAAATTGAGTACAAAGAGGCCTTTCAAAGATCCATAAGGAGCTTTAGAAAGATACCCAAGAGCATGGAAGATCTTTCCAGCGAGACTGTAATGGGTTTTCCACTGCAAGGAGAAAAAGGAGTGTGTGTTTTTATGCATTGGATGCCACTAAAGCATGATCACCATACTCATCTTTAATAATGCTTTCATATCTGAATTTGATTGAGATGATGCAAGGTCAATGAAATGGTCAAAAGGACGACTGTGGTTTTCGATCCATGGAGTACACATCCTCTAGAGTCTTCACTGTTCAACCTTCTACAATCAGATGACGAAGGGCCACTTGGCAAGAAGGTGGGGCCATTGGTGCCACAATAGAAGGAGAGGCCTTTGAATAAGGTATCAAGTCGTCTTTTAAAAATTATAAATGAGACTGAGGTTTGATAGATGTCTTACCTATAAAACCTTTCACGAGCCTTCTGTTGGTCAATACGAATGTTGGCTTTGAAACGTGAAAATATGCATTTGCAGTCTTGAATCTTAGAGAGAACATCGGGATCTTAAACCCCAAGCCAAAGATTGTTAGTAATTTATTTATTTGCTTATATAATTATGACTATAGATGCTTGGCCTACCAATGCCTTTTTCATTACTTTCCTTTTTGTGTATACTGTCCATCCATTCCATCACAAACATCTACATTTGGGGAGTACAGAGCGCTAGCTTTGTGGATAAGGTGCCCGCTCCCACCAGGTTTTGAAGCCCTGGTGGGAGCCTTTACTTCCTATGTCGTGGCCACTAGGCCAATCGAGAGAAAAAAAAATCTACATTTGGGACATAAATGGATGAGACGAGTTGGATTTTATCGCAACAAACTTGCACAATATGTAGTCGTTACACTTTGAGGAGTTAAAATCAAGGGTCAGAATTATTTGATTAGACTGGTATTGAGATCACCCCTAATGTACTTTTTAATTTATTGATCCCCTCCTTTCATTGATTATCATATATCCAAGTGGGACTAACAAGACAAGATGAAAGCTTACACCATATTGCTTGGAGTAGTACATGTGAGAACTATTTTTCACAACATTAACTACTATCAATTTCACAAGTCATGACTTGATGAATTGTTCATAAAAATGCTACTTATTTTAAAATTCTTGTATCTTAATTTGCAATTTGAAAATAAAAATAAAAAACCAACGGGTTACAGTTGTGGGAACACACACTCATACAAAAAGTACTCAATTAGCAAAGTAATGCACCTAACTACAAATAAAATGAAGTTTACATTTGATATCCTTAAAACAAAAGAAAAGAAAAGGTTTTACTTTAAAGTGTTGAAAACACCATCTTATTGTACTATAAGACTAATGTGGGCACATAATGGGCCCATTAATCCTTAAAAATACGAATTCTAGAGTACTTGTTCATATTTTATTTTTGAAATGTATTTTTTAATTAACCACAACTTTTTTTTCCTAAAAATAAAGATCAAAATAGCCGATAAATATGGATTTTTCATAAATCCAATAAGGAATTATGATAGTTTCCACTCAAATACAAACTATTGCTCGGTTAGCAACTCCGCATCGGACTTCCTTCTCCCACTTATGTGGACTCTTGTGGGTCCAAGACCCCTTGGCTAGGGTATCACAAGAAAAAACTGAAAAGCTTGGCATTTAAGCTTTTGCAGCATATCACTCTTCCACAGCTGTTCTATTTTAATTGTTAGTCACTTTGGAGAAGAAACTAGTGCAAAGTTTAAAAGAGTTCTCTCTTTGGAATTTGGTGAATAGTAATAATCTCCACACTCATGCCACGTGGCCTTTTTCAAACTAAACACAAAAACAAAAAATACTACACCAATGCTCAAATTCTTTACATGCATTGTCGGGTAGCTCACAGGTGAGGCATCTTCCTTTCCATAGAAATCACGATGAATCAATCCCTAATTGTAACTTGTTGGTTAAGGTTTTGGGTAGCATGTGTGTGGATCTACGAGTATTTATGATTTTTTTTCTCTCCACATGCATGCCCTATTACATGTGAGAAATGATTCAGCGTCAAAAGCCTGAGCAGTGGTGCATTACATTTCCCTTTATTTACTGGGATGGGTCCACCACTTTGAAGGAGATGGTTAAGGTTGGGAATGGATAAGGTTCATGGCACTCCATGTACACCTGCTGGGGTCCGTACATGGGTGTTGGAGTTGTGTCTTTCTCATGGGAGCTATGATCATGGCTCAAAACCACAGCTTCAGACCCCACTATGATAGGGTCAACCAATTATTTAACTGCTGATATGATGCACTAAACCGTTTTGTTGGTTTTGATGGGTGAGTCTCTCCAAGTAATCATATAAGATCTTATTTAATAAATCAATCTGTTATAGTACTTGAATTCAATCCATGTTTTAAAAACTCTAGCCTAGACTCTATCTTGGAGGCTAACTTGGGCAATTTGGACTCATTGATAAGTTGGGCTCATTCGACGTGCCCAACTGAATCCCAAAGGTCCGTCTGTTTCATGTTAATGAATTGCTAAAATTTGTTTCATGTTAGTTCTCGGGTGTTCTTGAGTGTCCCTTGGGCTCAGGGCTAAAGGCTCATGGGTTGGGTTGGATTGGAGATATTCTGGGTTATTAAAAAAATAATTTGTAAAAAAATTCTAAAAAGGAATACCTATCCATAACTCTAGTAATTCCATAACTAGGAAAGTCAAGATCCAATCAATATCTCCCTCTCATATCCTTCACCTGTCACTGCTTTATTAATACTTTGGAATAGAGCTCACTTTACCATGAATTTATATGTATTTTATGCAAATAAATAAGATCTATTTTTTTTATTTTTAAAAGTGGTTAAAATTGAAGAAACAAAGGCAAATATCCAAAATCAATCATTAAATAATCTTCCGTCGAATGGAAAACGAACCAACGGGTAGATGGGGAAATGAATTTTCGGTCACCACCCTGGTAATTCAAGTCCTAGGAAAGTCAATAGAGGTGCTCGAGGACTGCGCGCCTGCTCTTGGGTGGGTTTGGATCTTAGACTTCAGTATTTGGGCTGGCTTGGGTGTAAAATCTGGGTAAAGTGATAGAATTTGGGCTCTTTTTAATAGTTGGACTGTCTTGGTCAAGTGATAGAATGCCCAAAGCCAAGCCAAGCTTAGTGACTGATTTAGCTGTATAAGTTTTGAGAAGCTTGGTCCAATTTGCTCTGATTAAACTAAATAGGCAGTCTCGGGCCTGATATGTTTCGGACTAGCCAGGCTCATGTTTGGCACTTATGGTTCATATCAGGCTGAGGCCGGATACGAGCTTGTATTTCTAAAATTGGGCTATCCTAGATATCCCTCAGTCCAACCCACCTGGTCATGAACATGCTGAACACACCTAAAAGTCTAGTTCCCATCTATATTTTCTCTTAGTATCCTTCACCCTTCACTTCTTTGATGATCTTTGCTGGTGTCCATTTGACCATGAACTAAGCATTCAATTTCAAGCAAACTAACAGCCTCAAGTGAACCCAATTCATCCATTGAATCCATACCTTTTATTTATTTATATTTTTTAACATAGAGAATTCCAGTTTAACTTATCTGAAGATTTGCCTAAAGATAGATCGGAATAGAGAATAAGAGCCGCAACATAGTTGTGACAAAGTTTAGATGATAATGATGAGGCACACTCAAATACACACCAAAGCCCCTATTCAGTTGAGCTACAACCTAGGATGATCTTTACTCCTTTTAGTCCATTGGATCCCCTGAACAATTGGGTGCATATTTACATGGTCATAGACCCAATCATGGTTTATACACAAGAAGTGCCAATCTACCCATTTTAGTCAGTTGCATCCTTTGAATAATTGGGTGGCTACTACATAGACCCAACCATGGTCATAGACCCAACTATGGTTTATACACAAGATCATTGCCTTTTGGATGTGAGAGAGAGTGAGAGAGAGAGAGAGAGAGAGTATGGTCCAGCGATTTCCACCTCAATAAATTCTTAGTATGGGGCCCAGAGAGAGAGAGAGAGAGAGAGAGTATGGTCCAGCGATTTCCACCTCAATAAAATCTTAGTATGGGGCTTGTGGGCCTCTTTAAAAAAAGATATTGCCAAAGTGTTAACTCCATGTGATGAGTATAAACTTCATTATACCTCTCTCCAGATTTTGAACTTTCTATGAAAAGAGAGAAGTGAAATCCAATTGGGGCGTTGGAGGAATTTCACAAAGAGATTCCACATGAGCTTATGAAGTTGGTCAGGATCAACAGTACACTCAAAGTGGGAAAATCCATACCCTGGATGGCTGGGATTAAGAAGACCTAAAAAATGGACAGCCAAGATTTACTGGCCGTACACCCACATCAAAGAAGTTAGGCCTTTTTGATAGTTAAATATTGTCCCTGTCCTAGACATATAATTTGAGGTGGGAGCAAGATCTCCTGGTACCAGCATATCTACTGCCCTGATCCACCCACCAAACAGCCATCAGGAAAAAGCGAAACCCCCAAATGATGGTCCGTGTTCTGTGCACTAGGAGCCAATACTTCACAAGCTAACCAGACCATGTTGGGCTTAGGTCCCACCTAGAGTTCTGGTGCTCGACCCTATTTTTTTTTAATTGGTTGATGCATAATGATTGACATGAATTGAGGTGAGTCCTGCAAATTAGGTTATGGAACTTTCAATCAGTTCCTCCCGGATCTTTCTTCTATGGTTGTCACTTCATCATGGCTTGCTATTAATCAAAATCTAGATGGGGTGGTTTTGGTGGATGAAGTTTACTGTTGAAGTTTTACAAGAGAAGTTTACTGTTGAAGTTTTACAAGAGAGCAAATTAACACTTTTTGATCAGAAAAGGTGTCCTTATTTTGACCATTAATACTGGGTTAGACTTAGTAGAGAAAAAAAAAAAAAATTTTTGGTAAACTCTGGGTTGGTAGAGTTGAAATAAATATGCCCCTTTCTCAGAAGAACTCCTTCCTCATCCTCATCCTGGTCTGGTCACCGAGCCATGTTAGTTGTTCCTCCCCTTTATCTTTGGTAGTTTCTGTTTTTGACCTGCTGATTCGACCTAAACCTGACCCTCAAAAGGACGCCCTTACATATATATATATATATATATATATATATATTTGAAAGGTATAAAAGCCTGTATATTATTCATGTGATTGTTGGAAAACTCACCAAATTGACTCTTGACTTGACCAAGTCACTACATATTGGACAAGAGCTGGTTCAAATTCAATGGGAGTTATGGTATATATGAAAAGAAAGTGTTGCAAGATTGGTTTTATTCTCATTTTTCTTTAGTTTTCTTCTTTTTCTCTTCTTGTAAATTTTGTTCATTTGGATTACTTTCATATGTTTATTATGTTATAAACATTTAATCCCTTTTTTTACCTTAAAATAATTAAAGTGATAAAAATGACTCTCTTGAGTGACCACATTGACTTTCACGAGTCGAAGTTTTTTTTCTCTTGAGCTGGGCTAATTGGGTCTGAGTCAAGAGTTTTCCGATTTTTGTAAAAGGTGGGTAAGGGTCGGGTTGAGTCTATTTGAGGTTAGGCTTGATCGTTTTGAGTTTTAGGTTGTATTCTGCCAATATTTTGAATATGATCAATAAACAGGTCAAATTCAAGTTTGAAAAATGAATGTTACACGTATGGTGCTCAACCCAACCTCCACCGACATATTGCCTGAGGATTTTTGACAAGGTCACCCATCTTACCACTTCTCAGGTCTCACTCAGGCACACAGACTATTAGTGGAATCCAGTGCACTAATGTTAATTTGATAACCCTAGTTAAGGTGAGTCATTAGCCTTCAACAAAGGGACTGGACCGCCAGTGGTGGACCCAGGATTAAATTTTGAGGGGTGTGGACCCTAATAGGTAGTTTGGCAAACCAAGATTTTCATGTGGATTTTGAAGGTAGACCCACAACTTTTATTGGATTTTTGAAAGTTTATCCAGGATTTTCATATAGGTTCGGAAATGCACCGCATTTTGATGCGTGCGATTGTAACAACATGTCCCGGGTCTAAAACCTGTTTCTCTGGGCCATTATTTTTCAATCTGCGATAATATCATGATAAAATCAAATTTGATGATAATTAAATCTGTCGTGATAGTATCATGAAAAGCTATTGTGAACACAAAACAAACAAAAAAAAAAAAAAAATCAAATTATTGGCAATATTTGCAACATGGGCACATAGTTATCTGCCACTTTGGTAGAGTGGGCCACCTGGGTTGGCCAAAAGTCTTCAATCCTAGTGGTCGTGACACAGTGGTACTATATGAGACATGTGGGCTCTGTCAAAAGTGGGCTAGTGAGACCCATCTTTCATTTGATCTTCTCTGTTGTTTCCTCTCAATGAAAATCATTGAGAGAAAAGAAGTCCTAAGCTTTAGGTAGGGCCTATAAATGAGCCACCTCGAGCTCAGGTCAAGACCGTGTTCAGACAAATTTAGATACTAAAAGTAAGAACTCGGGGGTAAAACTGAGACCTAAACTCATTATTTTGTATAGGCACTAAAAAAGGGGTCTCCATAAGATCTTCTTAAGCCCACCCCATCTCCTCAAATGGGCAGTCAAAATAAGTACTTATCTTTATAGCCTCCGTCCATTTCGTGAACTCAACTCAGATTAGTTTGGTTACCAATTCTCCGTAGAAATGTACAAGTCAGGAACACCATTTCATCATATGAAGCTCAAGCCACCAAATGTCAAGAATTAAGGTAAAACAAAGCAACAAACAGGAAGCTCAATATTTTTATGTTCCCAATAAAAGCTCATTAGGGGATCAATTAAGAGAACCCATTTGACTGTCCAATAAAAACTACGGACAGTACCATTCAAGAAAGCCATGAAAGTAATAAGAACAGATACGAAGAAGAGGAACCCATCCGAAAACTTAGTTAAGGATAAATCGAGAAATAAAATTCATGTAGCCAAACTCGACATATTTGGAACAAGATTTTGATGATGGTGGTGGGATGATAAGCAGGATGCTGAAAAGGAATGGCAATGGGTCGGGGCTAACTCATTACCCATATCTACTATGAACACCATCATCAATACCTCACCCATACCCAACTCAAAACTCTGAAGGGTTTTCAGGATGTAAGTAAGACAAATGACATTAATTTGATTGAAAGAAGGAAAGAAAAAAAGCATTAAGCATTTTAAAAGTAATTTTATTGTATTTCATTAGCATATTTATGATTAGGCTGCAAACAACTGAGGCATGATAGGTTAGTGCAGCCAAAACTCAAATCACCCAACAGAAATCCGAAGGGGAGAAGTCTGAACTCATGTTTATGCGCCTTATCAAAGAAAATCTATTCAAAACAAGCTGTTTTCTGTGAAGTTCCACTTCCGTGGAGAACTAGTTGCACACAAGCATGTCCTGTATCATCATCACATGTAATCTGTTGTAACCACTAGACACCATCTGCAATGAGTAGTCCCATTGCAGATGGGAATGAGGAGGTTTGGAAAAGGAGGGAAGCTTTTGGCTTCTTCCAAATTGGGTCGCTTTCCAATGTCTGAATGAGGGAGAGCAATAGCAAAAGATTCAAAAATACATATTCACACTAAAGGAGATTCTCAATCTCAACGCACTGAGACAAGTCATTACATCTCACTGGTACCACACTTTCACGCACCCATTTCTCTTTTCTCAGCTGCAGTCACCATCTCTTCAGAGGGTGAAATATGAAAAAAGGTTGACATGTAAAGGTGGAGTGGCTGCATTCAGTGGCTTCCAGAAAAGCGCAAAAATTGGACGGTCAAGATTATAAAAAAGCACCATGGCTTCTGACAATCAATCGCATAATAATCCTGCTATATTCATTTGTAATTTATGAGCATTTTTAATATATGTATTTATTTATTCAATTTATGAATCAGTTCTGGCCTTGGCCCTTTTGGTTTCAAACTCTGCTTTAGAAAGTATGAATGAAGAGTAATGCTGCCTTGGAAGCATCTCTAGTCAGAAACTTAATGGTTGCTAATGCTGGCAGCTGAAAAGTACAGAATTTCCAGCAATGTCCAGTTATAAGAACATTATAGTGGTGTTTTTCAGGCATAAAACAGAAACTGCGTTGGGAGGAATGGAACAGAAGACATGATCAATTGCCAACTGTCAGAGACTACGGAGATTGTGAAGCCATTCTCTCACTGGGGGAGAAGTCTTAGGGTCAGCAAATGTGAAGGATGTCTTGGTTTGGTCTAGCCTAACTGAATATGTTAATCAACTGCACTCCATTGAAAAAGGACACAAGCAATTTTCCCAACTCCTGTATACGACGTGTGAATCGATTGACCTGATCAAATACAAGGAAACATTTGGCTAAAGCTTATGCTTAGGAAGAGCATGCTCATTTATAACAATTGGAATACCAAAAAACTCGCCCCATAATATCTACATGATGCAAGGAATGCTTCCGAGGAGACTATTCATCTCAAGAGCACCAGTTCCAGCAAAAACAGGAGGTAGGAATGCGCCCGGTTCTTTTGATGTAATCCGCTTGCTGCTCAGTTTTGGCAGCTTGCTTGATCCTTTTGGCTTCTGCTGCGGCACGCTTTTCTTCGGCCTTGTGCCTCGCTGCAGCTAGTTTGTTCATTAGCGCATCATGGGCATGCGCTCTCATCCTCTCCACTTCAACCTGAAACACAGGCATCAAAATTCAAGACTGGGGGTCAAGAGGCTTTTAAGCATGAAACCAATTCAAATGTGTAGAAAGCTGTTGAGTTAGATAACCCCCACATGAGTTGTGCAGTAACATGTAACAACTGCCTAATGGCTAGAGATGATGTTACAATCGAGTTTCACTGATTTCACTAAGAAAATTTGGTTTCACATACAAATGCAGCAGTTTAACTGGGTTAAGGTAGCTATGTTTCCATATAGGCGACTTCCAAGTAAGGATCCTCGAACAGTTGGAAAACTATGCAATCAAAATCCAAGCAGGATAAACAACAGGAAGGATAAAAACATTTATCTGATTCCAAATAGCAGAACGGATGGGCATACTCCAAAGATATTATTATCACCTTGCACCTGATAAAAGTATTCCATTGCAGAGTCTTCAAGAAAGGATGGACAAACTCGTGCAGGGTACTTGACTTGGTGTCCCTCTAGTCACTGGGACGAGTTGAGTTTTAGACTGAAAAACAGGTCATATTAATCCTGATTTGAGATTACATGGAAAATAACAGATGCAATTATGGCTAATCAGGAAAAGCTTGGGCCTATGACCACCTTAAAGGTTGAACAGACTTGCTCAGCCCAACTCAATCCAACTGCAGGCCCCGACACAAATCTGACAACTCTAGAATCTAGGGTGCCATTCCAGTCTAACCCAAATTATCAGTCAATTTTCCGCCCATATTCTATCACCAATGATCTTGTTGTAATCCCACACGACCCAAAGTGTGCTGAGAAAAAGGGCCCATAATTCACAGTAAAAGTTATCCAACTAATACAAAATAATCCAACCCTTAACTGTCCAAACTTTAAAGAAAACCTAAATGAAACCTTTAACAATTATCAAGGCTTCCCAGAAAATGAAGATAATTTTAGAACAAAAAACAATAAATGAAACCTTGATTCTAGAGAATAAGAGGGGTTAGTTAAAGAGGATAAGTCTCTTCTACCAAACAGCTTGTGTCTATCACAGGACAGAAACTAGAGCAAAGGCAGAGATGAAAATGGTAAAGAGGAAAATCCTCACTTCATCTTATTCATTTAGTCCAGTGGGTTTTCAATAACAGATAACTTTATTAAAAATGAGAGAGAGAGAGAGAGAGAGAGAGAGAGAGAGAGAGAGAGAGAGAGAGGAAACCTGGCACGAAGATCTAATAAGAGAGAGGAAACCTAGCACGAAGATCTAATAAGATAGGAGGCCCAGCACTAGCTATTTTGATGAAATTTTACATACCACTTTATTTTTTTGACAATTACAAGTAACCATCTGCGTTTTCAGTTTTACAAATAACCACGTCCCTTAATCTAGAAATATTGGTCAAGCACCTTAACTAGCAACCAACTGTCAGTCTTTGATTGGTTTTATATTTCTAAACAAGGATAAAAATATTATTACATCTAACTTATTTTAGATTAAGTTAATGACATAAATCCCTAATCAAGTTAAGTGGAATTTAATGGTCTTCCCCATTATCATGGGCGGAACCAGAGGGGGGCTCGCGGATTTTTACATATGGCCCCTCCAAAAAAATTCAGAAAAGCCCCTATATGTTTTAAAAACTACATTTATTTTTTATATGTGGCCCTCCCAAAATAGTTTTCCTACGTAGTAGCCCCACCAATGAAGAATTTCTGGGTCCGCCCATGCCCATTATTGCATTCAATTGGTAAGAGGCTTTTCTAATATTGTCCTTTTACAAGAAAATGCAAAGATTTCATCATTTGACCAGAAAACAACTACAGAGTCATGGTCAAGGAGGTTGGTCCAGATTTCAGATTAATAAGGTTGTTATTTGTCAAAATACAACAGGCAGATCTTGTTGTTGGAATTTTCTATACTACAGATGTCATATGAAAATTCCTCTTCGATTAATTACAAAGGTCCCAAAACAACCAGTAACAGTCCTCAATATGATAAGAACATAATTCTAATAGACTGCCAACACATTAAGATTTAAGACTAGTGCAAGTCTCAACTTTAGCTAGTTGGTGTTTGTTTTTGAGCCACTAAAGCCATGGGTTCAACGTGAACTGCTTTATCATAAGACTGCATGAAGTCTTCTCCTGGTTTGACTTTAAAGGTAACAATTCATTAACAAATAAAGTCCATGGATTTTCCTTAGCTTGACAGTAGATCCATCTACAAAGGACATTGTTTGTGAATAAATTATGAAAAACAAAGGTATAATGATATAGGCAAGGGTAAAGAAGAGGCAAATTGCAAGAAGACAGAAAAGTAAATTATGCATTCATGGCCATCCTGAAAAACTGGAGGCCATTGGAATATGTGTTTGATTCCAACCTGGTTTTTGCGGAAAGAGGGTTAGATTTAATGGTGAGAATAAGATGCATGACATGATTAATAAATGTAATGATTGGTCAATTTTATGCAGAAGCTATATCAATGCCTTCCCATATGAAATTAAAATGAGATCCAAGTAGATCTCCACCCTTGAGTCCCTAACCAATGGCCGAAACAGGGGGTACAAATTTTCAGAAACCCCCCTGAAGTTTTAGAGAATTTTATGGATTTTTACATATGGCCCCTAACATTTAAAAAAAAAAAAAACCCTATATATTTTGAAAAATATATGCACTTTTTCACATTTGGCCCTCTCAAGATTTTGTTTCTATACATAGTGGGCCCCCCCAAGGATGAATTCCTGAGTCCGCCCCTGTCCCTAACACTTACGTCCTTATCCCCTTTTACAGAACCAATCACCTCCCCCACTTTCCAGTCCGAAATGCATGCATCTTGTGCGTAAAAATCTGAGAGTAGAGCAACCATACTAGAGAAAATGTTAGAACACATCCCTTTTTTTCTGGATGGTGACATTAGAACACTAATCATCAACTGTCAGTGAATAAGCCATAGGGTTATTTAAGATATCCATTTAGTGGTGGAGTTGAGAGACAATCTCCTCAAAGTATATCATTGGATCAAAAGATCCCTCTAACCTAATTATGACAAATTGGAGTGATAATCACCATTGATTGAAGTAATGTTCCATCTTCAAACCAAGACAATTGGAAAAAAATCTAATAAATGAAAAGGAAGCCCTTTTTTTTTATCCACAACTAGTGATAGTGTCCACACTGTAATCATCTCATGGCTTTGTGTGTTGGTGACAGTCGAGTCCAAGCTACAGGCAGAAATACTACTATGTAGAGGGAGATAGTCGCAACTCATAGCACATCTGATAAATGAAAAAAGAAAAAAAAAAAAGATGGCAAGGCCAAGGAAAGGTTTTATGTCAATCTTTCTTTGAGATTCTCTGAATGAAAACTTTTGGGGAGCCCAGTCTAATGAAATTTTCCAACATCAACAAGGTGGGAGAGAGAGAGAGAGAGAGAGAGAGAGAGAGAGAGAGAGAGAGAGAGAGAGAGAGAGAGAGAGCTACAACCACATATTTACACTTTGCTGCCTCAACAATAAATAAATAAAAAAACATAAGGTGGAAGAAGCCACTGACGAGTATAACCAACACAAATAGTTCAAGCTAAAGAAACATAATCAATACCTCAATCTTCCTCATCCCGGCTTCTGTCTTTGATTTTTGATGGTTTTCCCATGCTTGTATTTTCATCTCTTCATGTTTATACCTGAAATACAAATCAAAATTCCTCATGTTTTTAACCAACAAGTGTATGCCTTTTGTTGTGAAAGTTAATGATTTGGGGGCATATGTGTATAACAGCAAGAAAATTCAAGTCTATGCCTTCCATACAGTTTTTTTTTTTTTTTTCATGTAACAAATATACAAGAAGCCAAGTGAAAGCCTTTCTGATAGAGATACTGTAGCACCAACTTGCAGGGAATTCATTGCTGAAATATAGGTCATAACCATGTAAAATGATCGACAATAAAATCAACTTAAAAGGGTCAGAGCAAGAACCTAGCCATATACTTGGCTTTCTCTGCTTCCTCCCAAGCTGCAGAACAGGTCTCAATAGCAGTTTTGGGTGGCTGATCAACACCAACAGTCTTAAGTGAAGTTGATGCATCATTGTCCTCCTCTTCTTTGCTTGCCCAAGCAGCAATATTCAGCTTACCGAGCTGGGTGCCAAGGACCATTATCTCTCGTCTTGTTTTCATTTGTAATTCTTTTTCAGATAACTCCTTTTTGTCAGGATCTGCTTGACAACCAGATATCCCAACAAGAGTTGATGTTGGTGCACTTCTTCCTGGAGTTGATGGCCTGGAAGAAGAGGGGCTGCGCGTTGGTGTTGCTCTGACAGGGGTTCCAGTTCTAGAAGGCTCTTGGCTGGTAATAGGAGTCATTTCTGTACCCATATCTCTCATGGACACGGACCTAACAGTTGAAGGAGGTGCAATGAATGTCGTAGCACCAATGACATCTACAGATGAATCATGCTGACTAAGACTAACTGCACAAAAGTTAAATGACTAAGACTTCAAATTCAAAATATTAGTTAAATAGATAGGACCGTGAATTTCAATAGAGAAAGACTTCTGTTGTTCATAACAAATTCAACAAACAAGTCCAATATTTCTATTTTTATAATATTTTCTTCACCCCACCCCAACAGAATTGCAAAAAATTTCATGAATTCCTAGCTATCTATCTTATTTCAAGGCACGGTTCATGACATATCAACGACCTCATGAATATTTTGAAGGGGAAAACAATACTAACAGTTCCCTCTTATGATATCTACACCCACTGTCAACCACAGTGGCCACTTTAACATCATCTGGAACCCCAACGCCCATTTCAAAGAGATGCATTTCATGCTGTATCAAATACAAGCTTCTTAGGAGTAGCTTGTCAGATAATCGGTGATGACTGGAGGGCTAGATTGGAACTTAAGTGAATTATATCAATAATTGTGAAAGAATATAGGGAAAAAAGCATCGCTACTTGTACTCTAGTGTGGTTGGGTTCGGCTCGTCCCAAAGTTAAGGCTTTCTATTGGCTAGCAGTTGCAAGGAAGGTGTCCACGGCCAAATATTCCTGACATTGGGGGTTGACTTCCGATGATATTTCAGATATATGCGTG
Organism: Umbellularia californica; assembly: GCA_028538565.1. Taxonomy (NCBI): domain Eukaryota; kingdom Viridiplantae; phylum Streptophyta; class Magnoliopsida; order Laurales; family Lauraceae; genus Umbellularia; species Umbellularia californica. The sequence goes on along the minus strand of JAPQWN010000008.1, from coordinate 12,928,726 downwards.
ATGTATAGGAAAGCTTAGGAGTCTAATAATCTTTTTTTTTTTTATTCATTGTGCGGTTGCATCCTAGCTCTAGCATCACTTTCTTGGAAAGTGTGGCATGGCTGTGTTTCCCAATAAATAATTCGGAGCTAGTTCTCTACTAGGGGTGAGGACCTTACCATGGGTCTGAGCTGCTTCTTTGGAGGATTATCCCTATTGCGATCCTTTGGTCTATGTTGGAGGGAGAGGAATAAGATGATCTTCAAAGGTTCTTTGTCTTCAGTTGCTTTGCTCTTATCGGAGGTTAGTCTTAGACTTGCAAAATGAACTTTGATCAAGGAGTTTTATTCTTTCAACGTGATTGGCATTTGTTATCATCGGGAAGCTGTCTTGGGTTGTGGAAGGAGGAAGGCCAGGAGGGAGGCTCATTGGGCTCTTCTGCCAGTTGGTGTTTTGAAGTTTAATGTGGACGGACCGGCTAGTGGCAAGCCAGTCCCAACAAGTATTGGAGGTGTACTATGGAATGCCAAGGGAGAGGTTTTTCTTTTGCTCTCTAAGAATGTGGAAATTAAGTTATCCGATGAGGCTGAGGTGTTGGCCATTTTGGAAGCCCTTTAATTCTTCAAGAGCCACTTCTATCTTAAATTGATTGTAAAAGTGACTCGACAAATGCGGCGATGTGAGCCTCTCATATTGCTTCAAGGCCTTGGGAGGTTCCAATTTTTCTTCAAAGAGATCAAAGAGTTGTCTTCCCTTTTAGATGTGTCTTTTTGCCACGTTATTAAATTGGCCAACTCCTTGGCAGATGGTCTTGCTAAACAAGGGGTTGATAGAGTTTATCCTTGGGTGGTCTATATTATGTAATGGTTGTTTGTGGGGTCTAATGCTCTTATACCCGTTTTGGTTCTAGTAGCATTGAAATGGTGTTGCTTCTATCTTAATAAATTTATTATTGTCACTGAAAAAAAAAAAGGGAAAAAAATATATGAATTATTGTAAAAGAATTGTTTCTTAGGGCCCATTTGTTCACATAGGAAATCATGGTCAAATGGGCTCCAAAACCAAAAGGATTATTAAAGAGGAGAGGGCTGAAGGAACAAGGTAGAGATGTAGATCGTACCTCGACTTTCCAAGAAATGGGGGATTATTTGATGGTCATTTTTGGATTCACCTTTGTTTCTTTATTTTTAACTCCTCTTATGAAATAGAAGTCTAAGAATTTATAGGAATTCAATTAAACGAAACAAATAGGCACTTAGTCTTTTTCTCTCCCAAGATCCATGATTCCAGATCTTGTAATTAGATCACTTTATCTCAAGTGAAAAGGGGTGAATGAAAGAGTGGGTGGAGCATTGATTCCTTTTCGAATTGCAAATCCTTTTATTTCTTGTGAGAATTCATACAAAACATGATGACAAAGTTGCTGGCCTGCGAAGAAAAAGGGGTATGTCAAAGAGGACATAGATGGAAATAGTGAAGTTCAATATAAAGAAGTGCAACCTATGAGAGGATTTGACCTAGGAGGCTGAAGAGGACAAGGATGGAAGTAGCAAGGTTTGGAAGTGCAACTTATCCAAGGATTTGGACCAAGATAGACCGGATTGGAGAGACAAAATTCATATAGCCAACCCCAACATAGATGGGCCAAGGCACTGATGATGATGACAACGATGGTGAGAGATTTTGGCTGCCAGAATACTATCACATAATATTTTTTTTCTTTCCCTAGAAAGATACCAAACAATGTAATCGACATTTGCAACCACATGCAAATGCCGTCAAACAAAACAATTAACATGCACAGCCAAGCAGCCAAGTTTTTTGCCAACCCAAACAAATCAGGGATGACAGCTTTACATGCACTCAAGTGAATAAGAAAATCAGTGAACCATAGACCACTAGGCAGACATTCCTCAAATCAATTGTCTCATTATACAGTTAAAATCGAACAAATTTGAGGATGTTTCACATAGTACTTTTGGTGCGATCTTAACTTCAGATTCACACTTGTAAAAGCAGTAGTAACAAAACAAGGTACTTGAGGCATGGGTTTGTTCACTTGGGAACAGCTTGGCATATTGACGCAACCCCATATCCGCAAATGGAAAAAAGGACCAATTCCATAAAGGTTCTGGACAAATCCACGACCAAATCCCAAGAGGGGTTAATATATACACACTCTAACCGAGAGGCTCTCCACAGAAACTAGAAAAAGTCTTTTATTTGATCATCAAAAGCTAATTCTCTCTCCTTTCGAGAATTTGAGATGGGGTGTTCCTTCCTAAGTTGGGATTCCCAATCCAACTACACTTCCTACTTTCTATCCTAAGTTTTCTCTTCAAGTTAGGAATTTTCTAAACAATCTCAAATCAAATAAAACTCCTAACCATACGCTCACAATTGACTCAAAATTCCTAATTAAGACTCCTAATTCACTTGAATTTCTACCAGTCTTAATGGGCCTGTGGATTGGGCCCAACGGGCTGGCTGACTGATGGGTCTGCCCTACATCTCATATTCTTATTGAGTATCATTTCATAGGCCCACCTGGATGTGTGGCAATCAAGGGTATGCGGGATGTGAAGGTCTATGAATGGATTATGGATGCCCAAAAATCAACATGATCAGATCATCATAGATATAGGGCGAATGCCAAATCACGATGTTTAATTGGATGAAGGTAGATTGATCATCGCTGGCCTGATTTGGATGTACTCCTAACCATATACTCATAATTGACTCAAAATTCCTAATTAAGACTCCTAATTCACTTAAATTTCTACTGTAAATGGACTGGTCTTATTGGGCCTGTGGATTGGGCCCAATGGGCTGGCTGACTGATAGGTCTAGCCTGCATCACATATTCTTATTAAGGTTGGAAAACTCGTTACTCGGACTCGACTTGTTCGATGCGAAAAGATTGACTCGGATAGAGTCAACACGGAAACTCGGGATAGTCATTTTTTTATAGAAATAATTTCAAAAATATTTAAAAATGAATTCATTACTTATAAAAAAAATAAAAATAAGTTTATTTACATGCATTCACGAAAAATCAATTCAAGTTAATAAATTTGTATATGCAATAAAATTGATACAATAAGAAAAACAAAAGAAATATATTGCATATTATATAATTTGTTAGTTCAAATATTTAATGTAAAAGAGCAAATATAAGTCTCAAATTACATTCTAGTCACCATTTTTAAATTACTAACTTTAAACCTCATGCATAATTACTTATAAATAAACTTCAATGGTTTAAATTTAGATCTACCTATTAAATGGTTCAGAATGCAAACAACTTATTAAAATGAGATGGCTCGGCCGAGTCTCCCCTATTTTTTACTCGGTTCTTTGTCAAAAAGAGATGACTCGGGAGAGTCAAGAGTCAACTCGGAGAGTTTTCCAACCATGAGTATCATTTCATGGGCCTCACTGGATGTATGGCAATCAAAAGGTATGGGGAATGTGATTATGTGAAGGTCTATGAATGGATTATGGATGCCTGAAAAATAAACATGATCAGATTATCAAAGATATGGAATTTAAGTCTCAAAGATTAGACAGGGAAAAATAAGAAAAAAAAAATTGAGTGTTTTAATACAAGGTAATAGTTGAATTAGCGCAAAATTAGGGTGAATGCTAAATCATGATGTTTAATTGGATAAGCGCTGGTCCGATTTGGATGTTCTCACAAAGAAAATTCTTCCATAAGGTTTCTATCCTAGTCCCTTTTTCAGCAGTAGATATAGAAACTCCATAAAAGTTGAATCAGTCAATGGCAAAAATATAATAATGAATAGGTGCATCCCATCCCAATAAAAAGCTACATAACACTCAGAATAAGAATAACTAAGTCCAAATGAGTTTCTTACCAGCAGAAGCAGCAACAGAATTCTCAATTATAAGTGCAGGCTTCAAATCTGACTCCAAAATGGGGCAAGTATCAGGCACCCAATTCACAAACTTCCTACCACCACCTTCCTTCTTACCCTGGCTAGGATCAATCAATTTTGTATCAACTTCTTCCATAGCAACCCTCTTCTGATCAGCCACTTCCAAAGCAACCCTTGTACTAGACTGTCTGTTCCCAAAACCAACCTGACCAATTTTCCGAACCGCAAAAGCTAGCCCTTGAGACTGCCCGGTCTTCACCCGGTTCGACTGCGGGCTCGCAATCCACTTCTCCGCATCGTCCCATTTCGAAGGTGCTGGTTTAGAGATCGAAGCAAAAGGCACCGATAGCACACTCGCACTATCACAGTCTACAGATCGGTCGTCTTGAAACCTAACCCTAGAATTAGACAATGCAATTTCATTGAACCTGCAATCGCTCTCGATCTCACTGTCCAAACTATCCATTGCTGTTGTTGTCACTGTAGTTGAGCAATCACGCAATTCACTTACAATGTCTACATCTTTGTAGCTCTCAGGAATGAAAACACCTGATGAGAATCAAATTGCAGCAATCCTGTCAACCGAAAAGCCCTAGTTCTAGTGTCTTCTACAGATCACACAGAAATCCACACAAAATCAATCAAATTCGAAGGAATTCGCAATCTTACCTCTTTCGTCGACTTCACTGGCTTCAGATCTCCGCGAGAATCTGGAATCTGCTTCTTCTTCTTCTTCCTGCTTTCTCTTCTTATCGATTCCCACAAGCATCATTCTCAGCTTTGTAGGAGAGAATCCTCCTCCTCCGCAGACACATTACAGATTCAGATTTCACTGAATTGCAAATGATTTCCAGCAGATTTTAGGGATGAAACGTGAGATTCCGATCTGAAAGAGATGAGAGACACGAAATCTAATGTCAGAGACGCTTGCTTTAGCTCCGGATAGGGTTGTTCTAGGTGCAGATCTCGAGAAAGCAATGTAGTAGTAGAAGCAGAAAGAGAAGATTTTTGAGTTGAAATGCGAGGTTTGGAGATGTGATTTTGACGGATCGAAGGTTCAGTTGCAGAGAGAGAGAGAGAGAGTGAGTGGAATTAGGAAGAGTAGGGGCAAAATGGGGAAAGTACGTACCTGGGTTTTTTCGATCCTTTCGTAATCCATTCGCATGGGATTTGGATTGAAAAACTCTACTTGTCCCGGGACTCGTGTCCCGGGCCTGGCCCGACTCCACATGGGAGGGGCAGTATGGTCATTTGCCAAATGACCATACTGCCCCTCCCATGTGGAGTCGGGCCACGAGTCCCGGGACAAGTAGCAAAACTCATTTGGATTTGGGGGTTTTACGTTGCTTCCGGAAGCCGGGATGATGAGTAGGGTTGCAAACATACGGTTGTATGTTTGATCGGGACTCGAATTCATTCTAAGTAAGGATTTTGGTTTTGGATCTGATTTTGATTCGGAGCATGTTTTGTTGGGTCTGGTCCTGATTTCGATAGAAATATCTGGATTTGTATCCACTAAAGAACTGAATCTAGTTAAAAAATTAGTTCTAATTTCTCTTTAATATTTTTTTAAAATTAAATAAATATATCATTCAGTTTATAACAGTATATCAAATCTACTATCTACGAAATTATATATAAAAATGCCTATTAAAAGTTTATTTCGAGGTATAATTTACAATATTAAATACTTATATGCCGGGTCCCGAGTCCATGGGTCGGAACCTATATAGACTTGGAACAGGACCGTGCCCGTTTATCAATTGGAACCTAAATTAAGTTTTGGACCCGTACCCGTACGCGTTTATGAATTTTTAGGTTCCAGACCTGGTTTCTTTTTTTTTTTCCTTTTTTTTTTTATTGAAACTTTTGGATAATCGGATACCCATTTGCAACCCTAATAATGAGAGAGGGAGAGAGCTACGCTTCGGTCTCTCTAATACACTGCCTCTTTCATTTGCCTTTCAGGCAAAGTGCAGTCGAAGTGTGTGTGTGTTTATATATTCTTGGATGTCATTGATTCCAAGATCATCCTTGTTTCATGACAAGATATGGTAATTACTAGCATTAGTGCACTAACGTGTAATTTTGTTTTACCGCAATGAAAAAAAGCTTTTTCGTGGAATTATAAAAAACTTAGCTCATTTCATACTTTTCTCTGGTACATCTTCCTCATTGCTAGGTCAAATGTGTCATTAAGGTCTCTGGAAACTCTTCACAAACTCTCCAAAATTGCCAAATTATGGACCGGGCTAGCTAGACCCCCACCCGGGACTATCCCACTTTGAGCTGGGCTTAAGCCTTTGAAATTAGTCCATGGGCTGGGTTTAGGTCTAAAATGTTGGCCCGTTGAATATATGGGCAGGGCTTGGACTCAATAATAGAAAGCCCAAAGCCTGGCTTGACGCGAATTAGAGACACAATTTAGAGCAAAACTATTTTTTTAATGGACTGGATCACATAAACTTTCACAAATGCATAACAAACTCATCTAACTAAGCTACAACATAAGACACAGTTATGAGAAGCCTTTTTGTTTAATAAAAGCCAACGACCACTTGGGCTCCGGGTTAACCTTTTCCAAGTGGGCCAGGCTCGGGCCAAGCACTTATGGCCCAAGTTTGGACTAGGGTCTGGCCTAGGCCAATGGTTAACAAATGGGGCTGGGACTTGATAATTCACAGAATGGCTCAAACCAGCCCATGAACACCCCTCCCCACAAACTCTCCCATGAATATGATTGCCGATTTTATGAAGCATGAAAGATAGGGTCAAAAAGACCCGATATGAAGTAGAGCAATTTTCTTCATGAATTATTCGTTTTCTTGCAAGTAGGGCCCACTTTCTCTGATGGATACCCCTTCAAATATTTGTTCAATAAATAAACAATGACAAGGCAGTACATAAAAATAAAACCGTGGGCGGGTTTGGTTGCTTTGGAGCCTCGTTTGTTCAGGCATCGAAGCATAAAGTTCGGACTTATTTAACACAAGAAAGGGGTTGAGGTCAATCATGTCGTACTAACGTATTCGGATTATGTGTTAATAATTTTTTTAATTTAATGGATTACACGACTCAACCCATTAACCCGTTAAGTAATTAAGTCATTTCGAAAATTAAAAGAAAATCCATACAAAAATATATAAGGAGAAAAATATATAAGCTATATGAAACTGTAAGTGAGGATCTCGAGTGAATTCCACCTAAAATCCTATTATAAAACAATAAATTTCAATTTCTTATTTATGAATATAAATTAATTCTAACTACACTCGGGGGCTAAAATTTTTTTAACGGGTTAAGCAGGTTGTTAACGGGTTACTAGTTTAATTCGTACACAACCCATTAATGACCCGAACCCATTAAAAGCCCACCCGTACCCGTTAATATCGTGTAGGTTCATGTCGTGTTAACGGGTTGTATGACATTTTGACAGCCTTAGGGTGGAACCCGGTTCCAACCTTAACATATCCGTATTGGACTAATACGACACTAGTTTATATTAGCACTTGATACTTGATATTGCATCGATATTTTTAGAGAATAAGTTTAATTCATCCTAATCTACTAATAAAGTCCTTTGTTTTCATGTAATTCTTTTAGTATTTTTACTTATCACCATAAGAAATGTTAGAAAAGGACAATGATATTAATTTTATTGACTCAGAAGTGATATAAAGAAACAAAAAAAATAGGATAACTGTATTCGTATATGTGTCTTTAAAATTTCAAAAGTGAGGAGTTGTATCCCCAATTCCCATTTCAGTGTCCATATCCATATCTATTTCTGGGAATCATAGCAGGCCACCTTTTTAAATATTTTATACTAAGTTGGGCCTTTAAGGCTATACATGTCCCAATTCCAGCCTATTAACTATTGGATTAATAATAGCTTATATGCAGTCCAGCTTATAGGGCTCATTTAGATGCAAGTTTATTAATGGGGGGATCAATTGGAAAGGCTTCTTTTGGACAAAGGTTATCCTAGCTCTTGATCTTAACCGTCGATTTTTTTAAGATTCAATTGAATGACGAGCGAAGGATTAGTGACTCGGTGAGTGTAAAATTAGGCTTGATGCCAGTGAACTGGATGAAAAGTCAAAGGAGCTGAATTGATGAAAGGTTGGTCCAAGTTAGTCCCACAGTGATCTGCACTCGTTGTTGCTCGCAGGAGAGTATTTTTAACATCAATCATGGACAAATATTTCAATGGGTTTTGCAGGATTTGGAAGCCAAGCCTATTGTGTTATTCCATTGCATGTTTGTCAATCATAGATGGAGCTGGAGTGTGCAAAATATTGGGAGCAAATGATGTACCATTGATTTTCTTTGGTAGAAATGTACCATTGATTTAATTGACTTTTAAGTTGAGTAAATTTTACAACTTTTTAAAAGTCCTTACATCTCGTGTGTTGTTAATCGTAATTAATTATCAGTTCACAGCGAGTAGAAGTAGGCATCATAGTCTAACTAGCAAAACACGCCCGTGCTTATATTTCATAACATAAGAAATATACAAAGAATTTTAAAAAAATCATAAGAAATTTAAATTTGAAGCCCATCATTTAAACAACCATCACTTGTGAATTCAATCATTTTTTTCTGGAGCCCAAGATTTTTATCTTTTGACTTCCTTGATTTTACTAAGAGGCAGTTTTGATAATTTAACTAAAAGCATGGCCTTCATTTGCAGAGGAAAAAACCTAAAGCTTGCTAGCCCACGCGCCACACAAAAATTAAAAGTTAACAATCTAATATCTAACTATTATTTAAAATAAAACCCAAAGATCATTTCCTATTTTTTTTAGATATCTCTTACAATCTTTGAAGTAGATATTGGATTGAAGCAGAAATATCAGTTTGACTTCTGATTATATTTATATGCATATATTTCAATCAATGGGCTGGACAGCAACTTGTCAATCCACAATCCATCGTCCATCCATTTGGTAGATGAAGTTGTCTTCTATTAACACGCAATGGAAGAAAGAAAAAATTGGATTTGAGTTTTCATTTGCCACTAAAGTTGGATGAGGAAGAACAAAGAGATGCTCAAAGATTTCATTAAGCGAGTTTTTGATGTATTAGTCATACCTACAAACACAAATAAGAACTTTATCAACATGAACAATATGAAATTAGAAAGAAAAGTTGGTCTCCCTCCATTAAAAGTTTTATAGGGTGGTAAAAACATATGAAAAAAGACAAAAGCCTTCTTGTAGGAAATCGTGTGGTCCGCATGCTACGGGTCTTACGTCAGATCAAGTAGGGCTGATGCCAACAGAGAATATAATCCCACTTAATGTAAGACTTGATCTGATCCCACTAATGAGAGTTCCAATAGGATTAGTGGATGTGGGTTTCTTGGAGAAGAGGTCTCTAGTAAGTATAACTCTTTGGGACTTTGTCTATATAAAGAATCCCTAGGGTTTGTATTATTTCATCTCACAAGAAAGACAAAGAAGTGAAGAGATCCGCGGAGCTTCCCAATCGCTTGAACGCTTATAGATCTCCGACAGCAGCGTGTCGGAGTCTTCACATCCGAATCCAAATAGTAGAGTTTTCAACATCACAAAGGCAATCTCGAACAAATAATAATAATAAGACCTTTAAAAAAAATAATAATAATAATAACATTAATAAAGTATAAGTTGTCCCATCCAGTGAACTATTCGTAGGACTTCTGCAGGCCACTCTAAGTTGTCCCGTGCAAAAGAAAATCTAATTATATGCAGGAACCAGTCCATTGTCCTCACCCCATTGAATCGACAAAATAAAAAATGAGATGGATTCATTTTTATCAACAACAAAGTAGTAGTTGTGATTGATTGTGGTATTGCCTTTCCTGGGGCGTTTGAAGATGCCACTGTTGCTATTGAGCAGCAGCATGAAGAACAAATCCAATGTTCATATATTCAGTCTTTAGTTTTACACCCTAGAACCACACAAGTACACAACCACAGAGATGGGAATTACGATACAATGTAGCAAATCACCTAATCACAAGGGTTACAGCAGCAGTTGAATTTCACCGAATATTAGAGATGGAATCAAATAGCAATCCAAGCCAAAGATATCAAAATCGTTACAATTGAAAAAAAAAAGAGAAAGAAAAGGACAATAACTAATATCAAGAAATAAAGTAGGATTGAGTGAAACTATAGATCTCAAAAGAGGGCATCTCAATTTAGCTCTACACTTGTCGAACAAAACAATATACTCATTCGTTCGGATAAATTTTATATAATATAAACATATAAAATCAAAATAAAATATTTTATTTATATCGTAAAATTAAATGATATTTTTTATGACTTATATTGCCGGAGCCTAACATGGGGACGTTTTGCTAGAATATTGCCATTTGCAAATGTAGCCAACCAACAAAGCCCATGCGTATGTGTAGGGATGCCCGGTCCGGCCTACTCCATCCTCGACCCGCTAGGGAAAAACCCTGGCACGGCACGGCTCGCCATGGGCTAGGCTGGAGCGGGCCGGGCGGTGTTCGGCAAGCGGGCAAGGCGGGCCTACTCTTTTTTTTTCCCTTTTTTTTCAGTATTAAAAAAAAAATAGAACACAAATACACAATCACGTAGAATGACAAAGATATTTAAGTGGTTCAGTCAAACTCGACTTACTCCACTGAGAAGAGAGAACCATTTGGATCTTAACTTCTTGAAGGTTTCTAAATAGGATTATTTTCAAAACCTTACAATCTTTTTAAAAAACAAAAATAAAAAAAGAATGAAAAACTTATAAATTTAAAAATTACAATGAAGGAAAAAGTAAAAAATTAGATGCGTAGTCCACTAATGTATTCTGCTGGATCATAATCTTCTATTGATGTCAACTCTTGCTTCCTCTTATCTGCCAAATACCAGTCTTGTAGGCAAACATAACACTCCATTGTTTCTTCAGTGAGATTGGTTCTTCTGTTATCCACCACACGTCTACTTGCACTAAAAGGTTGTTCTGATGCTACAGAAGACATTAGAATAGTCAATAGATTACGAGTCATGACGGCCAACCATAGTTATCAATATCGTTTCGTTTCGGCCGAAATGGCCGAAATTTTTCGTTTCGGTCAAGTGGCCGAAACGAAATTCCACTCCAAACTTTTCGGTCAGAATTTCGGTCGATTTCGGAAATGTTACTTTTCGGCCGAAATGGAATTTTATATAATTAATTTTTTTTAACTTTTTTTACACATATATTTTTTGTATTTCTTATATTTTCACAAAATATAATTCCAAAAAAATTACTATAATGGATTAAGTCTATATTTATTACTTTTTCTATTTTTTTTTACTTATATATGTATATATATTTTGTTATTTTTTTCCCGAAATGTAATTCCTAAAAGTTTCGCCGAAATCCCGAATCGGCCGAAATTTTTCATTTTGTAGGCCAGAGCGAAATGAGGTCCGAAACGATATTAACAACTATGCGGCCAACACCGGATAAACGCTTTCTTGTTGCTTTCACCAGGCTAAAAGGTCAAAACTAGATGCATCTTGTACCCGTATTACACCGACGTCAAGATACAATGATAACTCCGTCACAGTGTTACTTGAGCTTGAGCTGGATGCCATGCCCGTAGACATGGAAGAATACCACACATCCCACTCACCAACACCTGTTTGCCGGACTTTTGAATGACCCATACTAAGTCCAGTTGTACCCATTTGCTCATAATAAAATTGAAAAAGTGCTTGTAAATTTTTCCTAATATTTGAAAAAATATTTAAATTTATATAATTCGTATTTTTATTTATTCCATCAATAAAAAACTGTCCACCACTTAATTTTAACCTAGGATTAAATACGGTAGCTAAAGAAAATGTCATTGGAGCCTCTTTCCAATATTTATTAAATTCTTCTTCCATGTTTTTAATAGTGCTACTTAGTAAAAAATGATTTCTAAATCTACTGAATTGTAAAGTAATTTTAAAAAGCTTCATTAGATGTGGGATAATATATCCTGGAAAAAAATAATGTTGAAGTATAAAAAGCTTATAATAAATCTCTTATATGGGCACGGAACTCCCAATGTTCATCACTAATCATCAAATTTTGTGCATGAAAAGCACAAAATTCATTCAAAACAGTTTTTCGGTCAAGTGCATTGTTTAACAAATCATACATAGAATTCCATATATGTTCTATCTCCTTAGGCATTTTAATAGCTGATACGCCTTGCCTCACACATGTTTGGACATACAATTGTCTTCTATGTATGGAGGAGAAAATAAATCTAGCAATGTCTTTAATAGCATTTGTGTAACTTATAATTTGCTTTAAACCAACCTTTGTAATGAGATTTAAGATGTGACATACACATCTATTTTGAAAGATAGAGCTATCTATCAAAGTTGCAAGTGGCATCTGCATTCTCATTAATTCAATAGCCACCGTATTATTACTGGTATTATCTAAAGTTATAAATAAAACTTTTTCTTTAATATTATATTCATATAGTTTTTCCAAAATAAATGTACTTATTCTAGTGCTATTGTGTGGCCATTCAAGAGAGCTAAAACTAATTATACATTTATTAATAATCCATTTTGCATCTATGTTATGTGCAGTAATACAAGGAAAACTGTCACCCCCTATAGATGTCCACATAGCTGTGGTTATGGCTATTTTACTAGAAATTTCTGCAAGGTAATTTTTTATATTTTTTTCTCTTCCTCTCAGAGTCTAATAGCATCATTTCTTGCTGTATTTCTTGAAATACTGTGAAATTGTGGTTGATAGTATTTATGGACCCATTCTTCAAAAATCTCATTTTCAACAAAATAAAATGGTAATTCGGATAACACAATCATTTTAACAAGATTTTGTCTACAACTTTGTGCATTAAAAGAAAAAAGACCCAAATTGGTATTACTACTACCACCACCAGTACTAGGAATTTGGGTCTGTGATCCAGGCCTCCTTGTCCCTGCATCCGCCGGCTTATGTAAGGCTAAACATTTTTGCCTATGTCTTGTAAAATGGCTGGTACCCATTTTTGACTGGGCACCATAAATCTTACTATAAAATTTGCATTTTGCCTTTTCAACTGTTTTTCCATTTTCAATAACTTTAGACCTTGTAAATACATCCCAAACTGTTGAAGTTCTATTTCTCTTGGTCGGTTTACGGGAACTCTGAGGAAAGGGGGTGGTAAATCACCTACTTCATCTTGTAATTAAATAAAATTTTCTTCTTCCCCTAGATTAACTGAAGAAGATTTTGTGGGAAATCTTCTAGCCACAGTTCAAAAAATAAAATTTATAAATAATAACAGTAATAGGCTCTAATAGCCTTCTTTTGTGATAATTAATATAAGAAATGGGATAAAATAAGAGTTAATAGAATATAATATAAATTTATATATATGGAATCTCATTTTTAAATAATATAAATACCTCTAAATCTTTGAAGGCCCCTTTAATCTTGTCTCTTGATGACTTGATATTTGGCTCTCCAAAAACTTCTTAGAGAGAGTGAAAGAGTCGAATGTTTTGAGAGAGAGCTAGAGAATGAGAGAGTTGTGTAAATTGGTGAGGAATGAGAATGGGAGGGTTAGGGTATTTATAGACTTTGTAAAATGAAAAATGACACAAAATACTCCTTATATGACCGTTTTATAGCTGTTGGGGGGGGTGGGTTGGGTTGTAAAATAAACATTTAAAAAAAAAAAAGGGATATGGACGTTGGGCGGGCCAGGCCAGGCGGGCTGGCGGGTGGGGCTGGCTGCCCGGGCCCAGCCTCCTCGGCACAGACCGTGCCGTTGACTGGGCAGTGCTAGGCCACAGCCCATTGATTGGGTTTGGCCCGGCCTGGCCCATTTGACATCCCTATGTATGTGATTATAAGGCACACAAGCAATGGAAAGTTGACATCCCTACGTATGTGATTATAAGGCACACCAGCAATGGAAAGTAAAAGTGTTTTTAAAATATTATAAAATCAATTAAGAGCCAAAAACACACCAAAGCGGTTAGACATCAAAGAAAAGAGTGGTGCGAGATTTGCCATCATTATCTAATCATCTAATCACAAGGGTTCAAGCAACAATTGAACTCCAATGAATAGTAGAGTTGGAATCAAATAGCAATTCAAGCCAAAGATATCAAATTTTTCATAAAAAAAATCCTATTACATTTAAAAAAAAAAAAGAAGAAAAGGACAATAACTAATAACAAGAAATAAAGCAGGGTCGAGTGAAACTATAGATCTCAAAAAGGGCATCCCAATTTCAGCTCTACACTTACTGGAACAGCAAACTCATAAATTTGGATAACAAAAAAGAAAAACACAAACAAACAAACCGACAAAGCTAGCTTATAATAGTTGTTAATTTACACCATTTTTATTAAGAAATATGAGTTGATCTGGCCTTGTTTAGGAAACCTCAATATTAGATTTTGAGTTTATTAGAAAACTGCTGCAAAACTGGTGAAAGGTAATACAAAAAAAAGTAGTATAGGACCCATATAAATAGACAAACATATAAAAAGAAAATGTATATGCACTGAAATAGTTAAAATATCGAAAAAAGTTTACATAATACCAAAATCAATCAGAATATTTTAAAGAAAAAATAGATCAGAGAGAAATAAATGTATAAAACACATTTATAAGATGATTCACTTAGTTATACATCACATATGTTAAGAAGAAAGCTGAATGGACCAGATAAGCAAAGTTTTCATTCATTAATACATATAAATTAAGATCAGCTTCGGGTGCGCAACATGAATTACACAAATTTCAAGATCAACCTCAAAGCAATGATCCAAGCCAACCAATATTGATCACCATCCATTTTACAAACAATCAATTCAGTCCTCATAGATGGTTTCCATCAATAGAATCAAATGAAAGACAAACCAATAAAGCATTTTCTGATACAAATATATAGAAGATAGTGTCCAGGCGTTTTTTCTCGGTTGGTGAGAGACACAGGCTTGTGTCTCTTAATTTATATGTCCCACCAGGAGTATACGTGTTGACACCAAAAATGTCACTTTGCCTCTTCAACATCAAGAAAGCTGCATAAAGTCGCAACCTGCCATAAATAGGCAATGCAATTTCTCCAAAAAATCAAATCTTGTCAGAATCAAACAAAAACTGCAAGATCCTTCAAGATAGCCAAGAGAAGAGTACACATGAAGTTTCGGGCCATTTCAGAATCATTTGGCCTAACTTCGCTTCTCCGACAGCTAAAATGGCGCTCCCGGCGGCGACATCATCGGAGACGTCAAAACTTCGATCAGAGCCTACGGATGACTCCAGCATGTCTCAAAAGGGCTCCATGCCAAATTTCAAGTCAAACCGACAACGTTTGACCCTCCATCAATGCTCGAGCAGCAAAATCAAGCCTCCCGGCGGCGGGAACCACCGAAGCCTTCGCTCATCAAACCAAGTGCATGAGTGGCTTCAACATGCTTCCAAAAGGCTGCACGTCAAATTTCAGGTCATTCTGACAACGTTTGACCAGGTTTCGATGCTCCGAGAGAAAATCAAGCCTACCGGCGGCGGAGCAACCCGGGACCATGACATCCAAAACGGAGCCCATGGAACGTCTCAAAATGACTCCAATAGGCTCCCCGTCAAAATTCAGGACAATCGGACATCGTTTGGCCACATATCAACGCTCGGCATTTTCCCCGCAGCAAAATCAAGTGAAGCATCGATGGGACTCCAAACGGCTTCAAAACTCAAACAAAAGCCTATGGTTGGTCTTATTTATTGCTCAGGAGGCTCCACCTCAAATTTCAGGTCATTCCGACATCGTTTGACCAAGTTTCAACCTCTGGCGGAAAATCAGCAGCTCTACGCGACAAAGTCTTCGGCTTTCCCGGAAAATTGGAAACTTTGCACTCTAAAAATGCAAGGATTCTCATGAGGTTTTCTACAGGGGAATCAAGCCAATAAATGAGAAGAAATGTCAAGAAAAATACAGAAGAAAACGGCGACGAAAAAGACCTCAAAACGACCGCAAAACGGGCTCCGAAGGGAAAAATTCCCCCAAGGTCGCAGGCCCCTGCGACCATGGCCCATGGTCGCCGGCGACCATGGAAGTCCGGGTCACCGGATTTTTCGCCGGTGACCCGTTTTTTCCGTCTTTTTTCACGTTTCGCGCATTTTGGCCCCTGTGGTTTCCTGAAAATGTGATTTTTAATGCTTGAAATTGAATCATATCCGACGACATCTCAGATCCGCCGTCAAAAGCATAAAATCATCATTGATCGCTCCAAGATCGCCAACCGGTCGACCAAAAAAGTGCTCTTTCTGTCCGACCGATCGAGAAATCGACAAGACAGATGTCACCGGCCCGCTCTTAGCTATCAATATCTGAAGTTACATGTTCATCCGATGTCGATCAGCATGAAGATCCATCGATGATCATCGCCAGAAGAATTCCAGAAGACACGGCACGGCCCGCGACTCTTCGGCTGCTCGTCGACCATTTAATGCGGTTAATTGACTAGCTTTATTGCAGTCATTAATTCATTTTTTTGGACGGCCCAATCAGAAGCAAGCATTTGGGAGTTACAAGTCAATTGATTCATGGCATTTAACCCATGAAACTCCTCCCATTATGGTAATTAAGGTGATTAAAAGCCCTTAATCTCCATCGGCCAATCAGATTCAAGGAAAAAGGAGTTACAAAATCAAGAAATAAATCTTGTAACTCCTCCCATTAAAGCCATTAAGGCTCATAAATCCTCCTAAATGGCTACCAAAAGCCCATAAATAGGAGAGCATTCCATTGAAATGAAGGAGGGATCAGAAAATCGAGATCGATCGATCGGAAAGAATCCAGAGCTCGTATCCAGAGAAAGAAAAAAGAGAGAAAAACTCTGCTGAAGTTCTGCACCGGCCACCACTACAAGGTGACAAAAGTCTCTTGGGGGGCACCCCCCCCAAGGTCCTTGCCTTCTCCTGCTGCCTCCAATGGCTTAGACGTGGCTTTTCAGCCCGTCTACTTAGCTTTTTATTGGACATAGGACCTTCTCTTGGTCTTTGTTCTCTAAAAACCTGAGGTTATAGCCAAGCCAAGCGAATCAAGAGCATCTTCTGTTCTCATCTGCATGGATGATGGCGAAGCCCATACATGGCTTGCGACCGTCAATCTGAACGAGTCCCCCACAATCTCCTGAAAAGTTAGATCTTCCTTTTCTTGCTTTTCATTGTAGTTTGTATTTTTCTAAAGAGACAAAAATCACAACTCTTGTCTTTCATTATTGATAAGAATTGTAAATCGGCTATAAACGCCAAAATCGGCTATAAACGCCAAAATCGGCTATAAATGCCAAACAAAATCGCCTTTCACGGCAAACTAAGAAAATGTCTATTTTCTTAAATATTTGTGCAATGGAAAACTTGAAAGAAGTTGATTTCCTTTTTACTTGCGAAGGTTGATATCCGGATTACCACTTGCAATTCCAAGTAAAATAGAAAATCTGGCACACCCACACAAAGAAATGTTGATGCACGCTTCAGGCCCGCCAGGGCGCGAAAGGGCCGGACCCGACGGACTCCCACGTTCCGCCGACCCCGGTAGCCGCCCCACGGCGCCTCGGAGCGCGTTCCATCAATACGCGTCGCACATCACCTTCGAAAAGAAAACTAAAACACAAACACATACAAATACCCTTAGATCTCATCTTATTATGCAATCCGCCACTATCAAGAGAAAAAGAAGAAGAAGAAGAAACACCAGATTCTGATTCCATACAACCCCATCATACCAGGATATTATTCCCTCTCCTGAAAGGATCCCTGAAGACTGCTTGAGGACTGCAATCCAATCAATCACAAAACCAACATGCCATCCAATAAGAAAGACAAACAACACACACCTCAAAGATGAAACTCACTACAAGATGACTTTACTGTCATAACCAGGTGCTTGGTCTGTGCTTGATCCCCGTCATGATTCCACTTTGGAAGCTTCTGTGGGTCTGATTCCGCCTTCGAAAGTGTCTAACACACATATAAATAAATAAATAGCATAAAACTAAAAAAAAGAACAGCAAGGAAAAAAAGCCAAAAGAAAAATCCCAAGTACGAACTCCAACTTTGCTTCATAGATCCATGCCAAATCCATCGATCCTGCAAAGAAAGGACAAGTAATCAAGATAGAAATATAAGAAAGATTATTCAAAAACAAAAACAAAAAAAAAAAAAAAAATGAAGGAAGGATCGATAAAAACCTTTGTCTCTCACCAACTGAGAGGAATAACGTTTTCCGAATTATTTAGTGTGTGAGGAATAACGCATGTCTATAAAGAGTGGTTACAAGAGGATATTGTAAGAGGATGTGGAAGTCACCCAAACGGGATGGAAAGGTCAAGACAAAATTGAATTAAGAATAAGTTACAAACAGGATAGGAAAGGTCAAGACCACATTGAATTAAGAATAAGTTACAATAGGCATTGGAAAAAATCAAACAAAATAATAAAAAAATCCACAGGGTCAAAATCAATTGAAGGAATTGAGGTGGATTTCTCAATTGAAAACAGCTGCTTTCACATACATATATATACATTGAAATAATTTAAGGAGCCATTTGGCTTCGCCTAAAACAATTTGAAATAAATCTTCAAGTCTTTTTTTTTTTTAATTGCTAACAGAGGTTCCCACCTGTATAGTCTCCATACTCTAGTGGTAAGGATTGTGGTAGTTTTTACTTGGTTGTCCAGGGTTCGAACCCTCGGTACGCCTTATCTTCCCGCTTGTGCGGGCTTCCCTTCCCACTCGTGTGGGCTTTTTTCCCGCATGTGCGGGCTCACTTGGATCCCAGGCCCCTGGGCTGGGCTAACCAAAAAAAAAAAGAAAATCACAAAAGAGTATGTGGATGTGCTAGGGTGAGCATTCACATCACATACACTAAATATTCTCCTAGTTTCAGATTTGGACTAGGCTGTGGCATCCTCTGGTGTTCTGCCTAACCCCTCCTGCGGCTGCATTGTTGTTTGGTCATTTCGCGGTAAGGCATTAGATGTTTCAGGTGCATTCTTCAGAGTGTCATTCATCTTTCCACCAGCTGCATCAGTTGAAGTAGTTGTTTGCTCATTTGGTGGTGGCGCATTAGATAATCGTTCAGATGTTTTCTTCAGAGTGTCATTCTTCTTTCCACTATCTGCATCAGTTGAAATTGTTGTTTGCTCATTTGGTGACGCATTAGATGTTTCAGATGTATTCTTCGCAGTGTCATTCTTCTCCCCACCAGCATCAATTGGAGTTGTTTGCTCATTTGGCTGTAATTTATTAGATGTTTCACGTTGTTGAAACAAGCCGTGTTTGATCATCATGTAGCACTCCTTAAAATCCATGGGAGGTGTTTTATCATCTCCACTTGTCTTTGTCAAAGCTTCGGTGACTACCTTTATTCCCTCTGCCGCCTTTTTCATCTTATAGAGCTCAGCTTCTGCTTCTTTTTGGGCAACGTAGAGATTTGCATCAGCTACAGTTCGCTGAGCTGCTGCTTCCTTTTCTCGCACGTAGACTTCTTCTTCAGCGAGCCGCGCCCACCCAGCCTGGAGTTTCAAACAATAATGCAAGTGAATCACATGAAGATGGATGGCAGTTTGACAAGATGCCATTTAAATATTTTCAATTTGTCATCAAAACATCATTTTTCTTAATTGCAACTTCTAGAGAGTTACTATTTGCATCAGATGATAGGATTAGTCTTATTGGTCATTGTTAGCTAGGCATATGATATAAGCTGATTAGAGATTGAAGAAATAAAGTTGCAAGTTGCAAGGCTCATAATGTTTGCTTATGATAGAACCTGTTGTGAGAGTGTGTGCAGAAGTGTGAATAACTGCGATCGGCATTTAATCAAGCTACACAAAAAAAGAGAAATTTATATACAAAAGTGTTAGACATGGGTGGTCCTCATGACCACATGTGCAATATTGTTGGGACCCACGGTTTGAGCCCCCTAATTTAAGTTACTTTTCCCTTTTTGGTTTTTTGCTTTTACTAAGTTTATCTTGGATTTAATTTTAGTAAGCCCAAATCAAATAGGACTTTTGTTGGCTAATTTGGAATTAAGAAAATTTACTTTTATTAGATTTCTTTGATGGTAAGAAATCTCTCTAAGGTTTATCTATATATATGGTTTTCCGGTCATCTCTTTTAACCTATAAAATCTGAAAAGTAACCATCAACTTCACGCATATTGGAGTGGGTAATAAGGGAGATAGGAGAAAACCCTATGTGAGAAAAGAGTTCCGCTCATCATTAAGATCATGGTGCAATGTATGCTTTTATTCATTGTTGATGCATAGATCAAAATCCATACGTTTGATTTGAATAACAAACAATATCGGATCTTACAAAAAGTTTATGTGATTTGACAATATTGACTACGTCCATTTTACACCCCGACCCAAACTAATCATGATTAAGGCTAATTAATTAAGACTAATGCTAATTAAACATGAGTAATTGGGTTAATAAAGATTAATGACCAAAGAGAGACAAATTAGTCTCAAATGATGCATTAAGCATAATAAAATGAATTTGAATGGAATTGAGTTAGTTAAGATAAATTTAGACTCAAACAAGGTAGGCTGAGGACTTTTTCGTAAATACGGATTTTCATGTATTTCGTCAAATACGGAAATTCTTGATACCAACGTGTGTATCTCGAATAGTACGTTAACTTTCATAATAGACGCGATTCCATTTGACCTCAAATGGACCAAATGAGGCTTCATTTGACTTAAAATGTAATAATGCTTAATGAGAAGGGGTTTTAGTGTAAGAGCCTCTTATATTCGAATGAAATAAGGAGATGAACTCATTTCACCCAAACCCTAGACACTTCCTTCATCTTCTTTTTTTTATCTTCCATTCTCTTTCATCAAGAGAGAGGCTAGGAGTGATTCAAGGACTTTTTGAGGAGTGTAGGTCCATCTTCATCTTCTTCCTCAAAATACTTTCTCCATTGTTGAAGTGTAAAGCTTGAGAAAGATCCAAAATCCCTTCCTTTGAGCCTCAAGTAAGTAGTTAAGTGCTTTTATAGAACTTTCAAGTTCCATTGGTTAGTTTGTGAAGGTTTTTAGTATAAATGACTCATAGGAGTTCATTTGAATAATTTTATGGATTTAGGGTTTGAGATTTGGGGGGTTTTCATCTCAAAAGCAAGCTAAGCAAAGGACTTTGAGTTAGCCAACCTTCAAGAGAGGCAAGTGTAAACACTTTCTTGTGATTAGTAGTAAACATTGTAGAAGTTTATAGAATTTTGTGGGTTGATTGACATGGTTAATGGATATTAGAAGTATTGTTTGTGAATGGATGATGTATGAGGAGGGAATGGGAGGGTCCAATGATTACTCTAAATATACATATACTTCGTAGGATTTTATGGATTATTGGAGTGATTGGAGTTCATAGAACTCAATTTCCTAGAGTTTTACTTCAAAAATCTGAAGCTCCAGAAATTCGTTCTAGGTGAATTTCGATTAGCCGCGAGGCCAACCGCGAGGCTAACCGCCGAAATCCATAAAATGGGTGAGTCTCTGGAAAGCTGACCGCCAGCTAACCGCTAGATTTCGGTTAGCAGAAAGGTAACCGTAAGCTGACCGAATTTGAGTAAGAAATCCCCGCCAGAAAGCTAGGTTCTGGAAAGCTGACCGTGAGCTGACTGTTGTATGTCGGTTAACTGAATTTGAGATTTCGGCTAGCCGCCAGCCAGGTTTCGGCTAACCGCCAGGTAACCGTCGAGCGAACCTGATACTGGCCATGACATTAGTTGTTAATGGGATTTTGGCCAATTGATCGGACCTAACGGTTCGATCTCAATGGATTTTGGATTTTTGCATGGATTTGGAGCACTACTTGTGAGTATAAATGCTCCCTAAATCAGTTTTAAGACTAATCATAGGGTGAGTTGAGATTGTTGAGAATTAAGTGCGATAGAAGAAGGAACTATACTTCCATGGGTGATAATTACGGGAACTAGAATGCACACAAATTAAAAATACTAATGTGATGTCGATCGATAATAACACGTGTATTTGGTAACCAATAGTTACACCTAAATGGTTGTTTTGATTTAAGATAGAGTTAAGTAGAATCATAAGTGGTTAGTAATTTCCTCATTGTATCGTTGTATTCCAATCTAATGAGGTTGGTGTTATTGTTATTCTCTTCCTTGTTATGAAGAGAATTATTGAATTGAATTGAGTCTAGAGTTGGATCGATTATTGGAAGAACGCTGACTTTTGAGTCTGATACTATCTAGCTATTGTATTAGAACTCTAAATGAGTTCAATGAATCGATAAATGAAACAAATGACTAATCCTACTGCAATAGATGATTTTGGGGGCATTCCAGAGCTCCATGGTGATGCCAGTTGTCCCTGGCCTGGACACTGGTAAGTCCCACAATTTCCGATCATATTTATGGGTATTGATTGATGCCTTCCATTTGGAAGATGAATCATTCCTTTGAGGGAAGATGGTAAATGAAATGGAATGAAATGAAAATAAATACTATGGTAGTGACCACCTTATACATATCCACCGGATCGACTTTTATGTTCACATATTATTATTGTAGGAATTTTCTAGACTTGTCTAGAATTGGAATTGTTACTAATACATTGTATGAGTTTAGTTTATGGATTGACATGCTATTACAAGATCTGTTTATACTTTTTTTGAACTGTCTTGTTCACTAGTGTTATTGATGGCATTACAAGCCCGATTGTCCTTGCCCGTCCAACAGTGACCCCAGCGACAGCGGAGGAGACCGCTCCGGTTCCTCCAGGAGGACTAAACGAATGGAATGGTCGGGACACCGTTTGACATGGGTATCCGAGTGCGAACATGAGTTAGAATATTTTGGAAATGTTTTGAGAAGTTTTTTTTTTGTATAATCATTTTGGTATGTAATTAATTGTCATTGCATAGTGTTTTGGATATGCACTGATTGACAAACAAATGATGGAACGATACATATATAAAGGACATTATTTTGTATACATGTAAATCGTAAATTGATATTGTCAAATATAAATGCTTCCGCAAATTTGTATATTTGACAGGTAAAATGTTATCCCTTGTGGATTTCGTTTTAACTTCGGTTAATTAAGGATTTACGGGAGTAAGTATGGGCTCACGGCCCGGGATTATCGAACCTCGGGCCCGGGTCGTGACAGTCCATGAGAAAGAAACTCGACTTTCCTTAATCATTCCCACGTGGCTCGGTAATCACCGACACGCCTCAAAAAAAGCCCTGGTATAATTATCAAAATACCTACTTGGCCATTGTCCAGCCCAATGAACTAATCTTATAAACTTGAAATACAAGACATAAATCCAATAGAACGGTTGGCAACGTCGGAAGAATGTTGATTTTTCATATACTAGTTAGAGAAAATTCTTACAAACCTTACTTTATAGTCCAAAGTACATGGGTAGGCATTTTGGTGTTTTACAGGTTGAGGACAAGAAAAGTTCCAAGTAGCATAAAACAAAATTAAAAAAAAAAAAAAAAAACCTTACTAGGCATATCTACGAAGTAAGACAGAAGTAGGTCGTCATCAAAATAATAATCAATTAACAACAAACAATCAATGGCTTCAAGCCGGCTGGCAATGTAGTAAAATAATTTGATTTTTGGTCCATGTATCTAATTAAGCCCTGTTTGAGAGGGGGTTTCTCCTCACACAATTTATAAGAAAATTTGAGGGTTTTTGTGTAATGAGAGGATTTTGCAATAGAGAGAAGAAAAGTGTTCTAGTTTCGGATTTTGACTTCTTATTGGAGGAATGTAGGATTCCTCTCTCTCAAAAATAGAAATTTATGGAGCATGGAATCCTCTCTTTGCATGAACAAATGCTTACCCCGGAGGACAATGCTTTGTCCTTGAAGGTGTCGATCTCTTCTTGCAGAGAAACTACTTTATTTTTTATGAAGTCAAGCTCCTGTCGCATAGATTTTTTATGACCCTTCATGTGGTGAAGTTGATGCGCCATGGGTATTTCTTTATCCTTGTTCTTGTAGTCAAGCTCCTCCTCTGTGAGATCATCTTCTTTGTTCCTCAAAAACTCTATCTTTTGCCGCAAGCTGAATAGTTTCTGATCCTGTAAAATGAAATAAAATACAACAACAGACTTTTTAGAAATATACATGAATAAAATAGATGGATGATCAGTAAATCAAATGAAGAATACATTGAGTACAATTGCATGGATGTGTAATATGATGAAGAGATGGTCAAAGTTAAAAACAACTCATAATATATATATTGATGACAATCAATGAAAATAGATAAATAGAAATGATCCGGTTCACCTTGCATCATTTACATATTCACCTTTTTAATGGAACCGATCATTGAATTAAGAGGATTTTACCCAAAAAAATAGATTAGGTGACCAGTCGACCGAAAAGATCATTTTAACTGACTTTGCACCAAATCAGTCATTTTGCCTGAAAACGTGTTTTTTTATTTTTTATTTTTTATTATAGTGTTTTCTACTAGCATCCATATCGACCTTTTTTTTTTATAATGTTAAGGGTCCCTAGGGACACTGCGGTTCATCATAACCTTGACAGAACTCCCACTTACGTTCTCTGTAGGGTTTCAGTCGACCTTTATTTCCAATAATAAGAGTCCCCATCAACCTTTATTTCCAAGATTAAGATCAATTTAAATTCCAACGTATGCTGACATTTTTTTTGGTCCGATACAATGGTCCAAAGCAATATATCAGGCATTGCTTAATGAATTTTGTCTTGGCTCCATGTTTTAGAGCAATAGATGCATTAAGGCTTTGATGAGGAAACACTACCCTAAATTATTGTCATTTCTCTCTCTCTCTCTCTCTCTCTCTCAAGTTTCCATTGGGTGTATGTGACTCTCTCTCTCAAGTTTCCATTGGGTGTATGTGACATGCTACATCCTTCAAAATAGATGACGTTGAACAAAAGGAAAACCTCAACACTCAGCCAAAAGGATAACAAAAGCCGAAATTCCTTAAAGATGGGTTGCATCCTTTAATGATATGCTTTTTTTTTTTTTTTTTATACCAAAAAGACATGTTACATTCTTCTTGGAAATTCCAAAAAGATGAACTGTGAAAAAGGGTCTAGAGTTTGCCTTTTCTCATTAATTTAAGGAATTCATTGCAAATGGGGTTATATGTAAGGTATATGGAAGGAGAGTGAGTGTAGGGCAAGGATAGAAAACTTAAAAGTACCTTTGAGATTTTTGAGATGTTAGATCTTATTTTATGAAGGCTGGGTTTTCCAAGTTACACTTACCAAATCCAGGATAACCTTCGTCCCTGGTTCCCTAACCCCCAAATCTAGCAACACCCTCCTTTTCCCCCATCCATTCCCATCGACTTATCACCTACTTGGGACCAAGACCAACTAGAAATTCTGCACAAGCATCTAGCAAGTCTTATCCACCTGAACTGAGCTAGTGCTCAGATCATCCCTCCCCTACACAAGTATCTCAGCCTAACATAACCATCCCTCCCTTTCAATTTGGCTTTGTTTTTTTTTTTTTTCCCCTTCTTGGAAATGGACTAAAAGAGAACATAAGTGGGAGTTCAGTCAAGGTTACGATGGACCGCAGGGTCCGTAGGGACCCTTAACGTTATAAAAAAAAGGTCGATAGGGACGCTAGTAGAAAACGATGAAAAAAAAAAAAAAAAAAAAAAAAAAACGTTTTTGGGCAAATGGACTGATCTGATGCAAAGTTAGTTAAAATGATCTTTTTGGTCCACTGGTCACCTAATCTGTTTTTTTTTTTTTTAATCCTCATGAATAAATAATAAAGTATTGTGGGCAAACCATTATATAATGGATCAAGTCCTCTGGTAGAAAAGATACATTGATCATCAATCTTCAATCAATCCCACTTGATTGATTTATAGCGTCTAGAGTAATATAAATCAACAAAAAACTATGGGCCCATTTAGCCACTTTGTATTGAATCCTCAAAAAGGATTCACAATGAGGTGGGAATGTGAAAGAGGAGAACTAGAGAAGAGAAAAGGATTTGTGGTGTAGGTGTAAATGAGACCCTCATTTCAAAGGATTTGATTTACTAAGATAATGCTGTGGCATTCATTACCCAATAAAGGGGGAGACAATTTTGTAGCCAATATAATGAGATAAAAATTATGCCATATACACAGGCGTAATGGACCTGCCAATGATTGATCCAAACCCTTGAAAACCCCATTAATTAGTGTTGATCAAGAAATCTAACTTGACATTGGGCCACTCTTTGATTTAGGGATGACAATGGACCTCTAATTACTAGTTACTAGGAAGGTCCTAACCTCATATCGAGTTCGAGTAGGGATGAAAGTGGGCCGGACCGAGCCGGCTTTGAGAGGCCCTAGGCTCGGCCCTATTATTTTTCAGTAAGCCCTAGCTCGGTCCGAGCTCGAGAGGGCCTAAAAAATCCTGGCTCGGGCTCGACTCTTATTAAGTTATGAGGCCCTAGGGCTGGTCCTTTGAGCCAAGCTCGATTGAGGCCCTAGGCTCGGCTCGTGAGCCAGGTCCGTTTTATAATGATATAGCACTAGCTGAAAGAAAATATTTTCAGGAAAAAAAAATCCTATCAGAATTCAAAGAAATCTGCATATGCAAACCAGAACAAAAATGGTCAAATGCATCCATTCATCTCATATTCCCATTTCCATAATTTGGATTACAACAATAAAATTAACTAAAATAAGAAAGACTCCATAAAAGTAAAGGGAGCCCAGTTCCAACACTCCATAATAGTTCAATGTTAATGTAGATGGGCATTATCAAACTCCAACAATAATACAAATCAAATTAAACTCCAATAGTATCATAGAATAAAATAAAGTATTTGACTAGCATCATAAAATAAAGGTTTAGGGTTTAGGGTTTATGGATTATTTAGTGCTTAGATTTAGGGTTTAGAACTAAAAATGGTCAAATGCATGCATTCATCTCATATTCCCATTCCCATAATTTGGATTACAACAATAAAATTAACTAAAATAAGAAAGACTCCATAAAAGTAAAGGGAGCCCAGTTCCAACACTCCATAATAGTTTAACGTTAATGTAGATGAGCATTATCAAACTCCAACAATAATACAAATCAAATTAAACTCCAATAGCATTATAGAATAAAATAAAGCATTTGACTAGCATCATAAAATAAAGGTTTAGGGTTTAGGGTTTATGGATTATTTAGTGCTTAGATTTAGGGTTTAGGATTCATAGATTATTTAGTGCTTAGGGTTTAGGGATTATTTATATTGGGTTAAAATTAGGGTTTAAGGTTTAGTGCTTAGATTTAGGAGTTTATGGATTATTTAGTGCTTAGGGCCTGTTTGGATGTATGGTGAATTGAAGTATGGTGAGATGAAGCATCAAATCAAGAGAGAATAAAATATAAGGTGTTATGATGGTGTTTTGTTTTTAGTTGTTTGGTATGGAATCTTTTTGACTTTTTGTATAGAAAAATGAAGCTTTTTTGTCTTTTAGTGGATAAAGGAGGTTGTTTTTTTGACTTTTTTTGAAAAAGATGGAGGGAATTTTGAAATTATGTACTTTTGATATGACCCATTATCTTTTTTTGTCTGGATAATAGAGGCTTTACATTACCTCACTTCACAGCCAAACACGCCCTTAGGGTTTAGTGTTTAGGGTTTAGGGATTATTTATATTGAATTAAAACTAAGGTTTAGGATTTATGAATTATGTTATATCATATATGTATTATATACTGTATAGTGTACATATATATAATATATGTATTAATATATGTAGGCCGTAGGGCTTACGAGCCGGGCTTCATCAAGCCCGAGCTCAGCCCTTTTAAGCAAATGGGCCTCCTACTAGGCCCTAGCTCGGCTCTTTTGTCTTTTGAGCTGAGCTCGGGCCAAGCCTATAACGGGCCCACTTTCACCCCTAATCGAGTATAGACTTTTGTTTTGGATACGATTCACAATCAAGTCCATATTTAGATACTCATACACCCATGTGATATCTATAAAAGTATTACATTATTATTGCATTATGTATATATAGGGAGATGCTCATATGAGAGCATCTTTCACCTTACTATGAGATATAACGTAGGTGCCCTCACATCCATATCCAATGACAACAACTTAAATGTGAGGGTCCCCATCTTATCTCTCATAGTAAGGTGAGAGATGCTCTCACAGGAGCATCTCCCATATATATATATCATCAGGGGTGAACATTTTCCTTGGGTGATTTGGTGAGTGGGGCCCACCTGATGGTCCATCCATATGAACTACACATAGGGACCAAACACACCCCCCCCCCCCCCCCCACCC
Organism: Umbellularia californica; assembly: GCA_028538565.1. NCBI lineage: Eukaryota > Viridiplantae > Streptophyta > Magnoliopsida > Laurales > Lauraceae > Umbellularia > Umbellularia californica. Next base: position 12,900,516 of record JAPQWN010000008.1, on the reverse strand, counting down.
AAAAAAAAAAAAACCCCATTAGATCCTTGTGTTTGAACTTATTGAAATGGACTGGATTATTGGATCGATTGTAGACACTTTTTATAAAGAGTAAAACTTGTGGATCGTTGATTAGGGTTAGAATGATCAGGTGGGTTCCCATTCTAAACATCAGTAAGGCCTACCTAGATGTTTTAGCGCCTCTCACATCCACAAGTGGAGCCCCAGGTGGACCCCATAGAAAGGTGCGCAAGGGGCAAGGGACCCCTGTGCACGTGGCACACAAGTGTTGACCCCAAGATAAGATGAATTCAGGTGAACCTGAAACTCTCCACAGGTATTAGAGGCATTCTCTACGATTTTAAAGCCTTTTGGGTAGCATACCAAAGAAGAAAAAGAGGCTAAATCAACTTCCAAACTAGGACTGTCAATCGTGTCGTGTTAACGGATTCGGGTTACGGGTTAACGAATTCGGATTATAATCATTTCAACCCGTACACGACTCGTTAACTTAACGGGTCAAAAAATCTAACTCGAATACGACTGATTAATTCAACGGGTTACACGACCCAACCCGTTAATCCATTAAGTAATTAAGTCATTTTGAAAATTAAAAGAAAATGACTTGATTGGCTCATGATTATCGTGTTGGTTACTAACCTTTTCCTTTAATGTTCTATTTTCTTTTTTTTTTCTTGATGAAAAATGTTCTCCTATTTTCAAGATCCCTTCAATGTTCTCTTGCCGTTATTATTTGCTCGATTTTCTCCCTCATATCTATGTGGCAGCCTCTCACTTGAACTCCATAGTTGATCTTCATTAATGCTCCATTCAAATTTCAATATATATATGATAGGGGCTCTCCTAAGCTGCAACTTCGCTTATCCTAAGCTGAAACAGTGCTGGTCGCACAAATTAAAGTCAATTATTTATATTTTTTGCATGATGAAATTGGAAAATCCAGTTTTGATTTGACTTATCTTGATTTTGGAGACGATCATCATGCTAAAAACAAAGATAATTAACTTTGATTTGTAGGACCGGCACTGCTTTAGCTTAAGATAAGCTAAGTTTTAGCTTAGGAAAGATGCCCCACATATATATATATATATATATATATATATATGGATAATATTCAAGTGCATCCATCCCTACCATTTGTGGTGAGGGACACCCCTTTTGGGGAAATTTCAAGTACAAAAGAGAGGTGTACTTCTCTTTTGTACTTGAAACTTCCCCAAAAGGTGTGTCCCTCATCACAAATGGTGAGGGATGGATGCACTTGAAGATCCCCCTGTATATATATTTGTGTATGTCAGCAAACGATATTAGGGTAACTTTGAGAATTTATTGTTTATCTAGCATCTGTTCCTGTCAAGGCCGCGACAGAAGGGATTTCTCCTTATTGGGTTTGCATGAGAATGGGACGACACCACACAATCCTAAAAAGTCCCAAACAGCACTAGTCTACTTTCTTAACTACATCATGCATGACTTCACTTACTTGCTTTCCTATTGCTAATCAAATGGCATTTGTCAGTGACTCAGGCTACTAAACTCACCCCTTGATTGGTGATGCCACATGGAAGCAATGTTCCATCATTTACATTGCAATAAGCCCAATAAGCTCCTAGTTTACTAGCACCATATCGTGTTGGTTTTTTTTCTTCTAACCATTCTATCCTTTGCTCCATATATCTTTTACTTTAAAAAACTCTCAATCAACCACTTTAACAGATTGTTATCTGGGTAACAAAATTCAATGCATGCTCCATCATAGAAGGATAAAATCTCCTTAGATCCAACACTGTTTGCTTTGATCTCAGAAGTGTTAAATGCAAAATGAGCATTCATGGGCTTGTTTGGATGTAAAGAAAATAAAAAATTTAAACTATCAATGTCTTTCTCCACTTTTTCTTCCTTTTCCCCACCTCCAAGTGGGCTGTGTGTGTACTCGACCAAGGTTGATACTTGGCCTTTAACTCAAACTAGGCTTAGATCTAATGAGACTTTCGTCGTCATTTTTCAACCAAACGTGAAGGCCATTGGCTGAGATTGTTAATTCAATGAAGGTGGTTACTTGTAAAAGTAAATACTAATATTAATAATGACAACGACGATGAGGACGACGACGACGAAAGCTAGTTTCTGTCTCTAATTATAGAACAAAAAGAATACGCCAAACACTCCTTGTTCTAATCTACAAAGAAAGAAAGAGAGAGAAGATTAGTTGGAAAGAAAACCTTGATCTCCAACTGACGCCTAAGCCTTGCTATCTGAGAACGCTTGTTCAAATGAAGAGCAGCAACTGCTGCTGCTACAACAGCAACAATTACAACTCTCTGTAAGGGGGTGAAGAGCTCCCAAGCCACGGCTTCTTCCAGTCTCAGGTTCCCTTTTATAGCTTTTGAAGAAGTTGATTCTTCCGCTCCCACAAGCAAGCCCTGCAGAGAAACCCATGCCAATTTATTATTCTTCCTCCCCTCGATGGTCCTCAGAGGTGGTCGAAATTTGCTCGACACCCTCTTCATCGAGCGATTTTGGAAAATGGAAGCAATGTTATTTCTCTCCTTTTGAGCTCGTTTGCGAAAATGGCTTGAGATCCAGTTTAGGAGACGTGGTATGGATTCTTCCATCTCGATGGCTGGAGTCAGGTGGTAGATAGAACTTGGAGTTGGCAAGGAAGAAGAGCTCTCTGATATTTTAGAGTCCAAGTCCTTGATTTGATACACTGGATGTTGTCCACTAACTTGTAGGGTCGTACGTATTGATATTTGTGAATTAGCCATCTAAATAATATGAGTCAGACCTGATCTTAATTGTTTACGTAAGCCTGATTTAAAGTTACGACAAAATAATGAAAAAAAAATGAAGAAGTCAAGGTCAATTTCCTATAATATGAAAAAAAAAAAAAAAAAAAGGCTTATGGCTTATGAATTTAAGGGGCTTTGCACTATGTTTGGGGAGGGGAGGGGATATGAGGAAAAATTAATTTTACCTTCTTTTGTTTTGATAGTAAAATAGTAGGAGGAAGAAAAGTAAAAAAGTATAATTTTGTTTGTTTGTGAGGTAGAAAGACAAAAACAATTTTACCCTTACTTTTGCAAAAGTCTCAATGGAACAAAAGGGCAATTTAGTAATTTCAAATAAATTTCCCTCTTTGCCCCTCATTTTTCCCCACTTTTGAAGGGAGAATTTTGAAGTGGGCTCCACACTCATTTTCCTCCCAAAATGCCCTCCTCCACTTTCTCTCTCCCCTTCCCAAACACCCTCAATTCCCACTTTCCCTCCATTTTCCCCTCTTTTTTTTTATTCTCCCCATTTTACCCCCTTCCCAATCGGTACCTTAGGGAGTTTAAAATTAGAAAGGTATTCAGAATATTTGAGAAGTCTTGAAAGATAGATAAAATAAGAAAAGCAAGTTCTAACTTTAGAATAGAAAATAAATAAATAATAAAATATTTATGTGAAAACACCATAAAAAACAAAGAAGGGAAAATCCCAATGTTATATTGTTAAAATCTTACTGGCTCCTTTTGGAAAGGCTATAATCAGACAACACACTTTATACCAGCCAATAAGCAGCTCAATAAAGTATGGATAGTTGACCACTTGATTTTCTTGTTAATCATCTATCTAATAAGGTACTAATGAGTTGGATGTTTTCTAATTAACATGACTTTCTGCCACGGAGCAATGGAGCATGCACTGTAAATCTTTTTATGATAATGTTTTAATTTGTATTAAATTAATTAACGTTGAAAATAGAAAATAGAAAATAATTAATGTTCAAATTTCATTTTTTATTTTTATGTAGTATTTATCTTTCTTTATTACAAAAACAATATTGTTTTTCTTTGACAATTGTATCCTTCTGTCCTTGGAAGTCCTGTTTCTATGTATTCGTTTTTTTTTTTTTTATCATATTTTTATTTTTTTTAATTTTTATAATCTATTACTTGAGTCCTTATTTATCTTATTTTTCATACTTTCAGTTCTCTGAAATTTGTATTATTTTCTTTTCATTAAATGTTTATTAAGTGTCATTAGGTCATTATACCTACGGCTTAATCTCTACTATCACCTTTGTTTGAGGTGACCCATCCTGCTACTATTTCATGGACAATACAAAGGGCTGCTATCATCATCCTCTTTTTCAAAGTAGTGAAGAATAGAAAAGATCCTAACTCTACTGTTTGACTCATATCTTATCACCACTATTAAGGCTGTAAGGCATGTCCCCATGGCCCCCACATGTTTCAGTTTGAGGTGACCCATCCTGCTAATGTTTGATGTGAGGCTTAGGACACACACCCAATAACTATTGCGCTCAATAGGAAAATATTCAACGGCATCCATCCCTCTCCATTTGCCCCTCACCACAAATAGTGAGGGATGGATGCATTTGAATATCTCCCAATAAATATATATTATATATACCACATGCATAACTTGATGGGGCCCTTTTTTTTTTTTTTTTTTCTAAGGACTTAAAATCTTATTTGAATCGGTGAAAATTCAATGGATAAAGTGCAATTCAAAGGATCTATACATGTGTGGATGATTTGAATGGATTATTAAAACAGAATCACTATGTGCCCCCTCACCATAGGATAAGAAATGGATGCATGCCAACATTTCTCTCTATATACATTAATGTTTGTGCTTCACCAGTGCCAATTCCTGGCACTCATGTGAGACTGAGTGAGATAGACCCAATGCAGCAAATTTTCTTCTTGTTTAACGCTTGGATTACACAGATCTTTTGGTTATCATGATTTCAAATTGTGAAAATCAAAATAGTGGTCCAAGAAGATAAAAGGACTTGAATCCATTGTTGAAGTTAAATGAGATCTTTATGGATCAGTTTTTAAAATTTTTGGAGGAGTTGGATATAGAGCAATCAGACCCGGTGGGACCAGATGGGCTGATGTTTGCTCATCCTACAAGTACACTCACTGTTCATTGATTAGATATTGGGTCAAAACTAAAGATTAGCTAGGGAGTAGGGAGTCGGCAAAAGCAAAAGAAGCTTTGTCTGATTTGTCGTTATCATATCAGAAGAACATATGCCCCTTGATGCATTCCTACAGTAATGCCACCCGGTTTAGCCTCACGAGAGGCTTGTAGTGACTTTTTTTTTTGGCCTTTCTATCATTCAGAGGGTTTCAATTATTTTGAGCTCGACTAATCCCTTCCGATCTAAAAGAGGGTGAGTAAATACCCCTCTAGCTCCAAAATGATAGCATGAGTAAATTCAACTTTTGATTCTTGGAAAAGGGAGAATCAGAAGTTAATATGAAGACCTTTAGCTCCAAAAGAGTAAGAAACTATGGTTCTAGCTACTCGGCTAGCCCGACGGGCTTTGGACTTTTAGTGACTTGAAGTTTAAAAGAAGTTGATAATAATGATGGGCATGGACTTAAATTTCAAACTATTGGTGATCCAGATTTCAAATTGTGTAAACTTTAGTAGTCCATGAGGATCAAAATTCTAATATATTGTTGATCAGATTTTTAAATGTATGGCAGCTGCATGTGGATCAAACCATCTGAGAATGATTAAGATAAAGATCCAGTGAGAACATATGGGTGCTCTTTGGTCTTGAATATGAATCTATTAAGTGGTCTATTATAAGCTTTTTTTGTTTTTTTTTTTTTTTTGATAATGCAGGGTTCCCAGCACTTTGGGCCAGAATAATCCCTACGGGCCGAGGAGAGAAAGCCTGATAAAATTCCCCTGTAACTCCACTGTAGAAGTGCAGTTTCGAACCTACAACCTCAGGGTGCAAACCTTCCTAGGCCAACTGAGCTACCCTTCCGAATTTATCTATTACACGCTTTTCATGAGTGGGTTATTTGTAACTCATGGTGGGGCTCACCTACTGATGCTCTATACTATTAAAACTGAATGTCATCCTCTTCTCTGGCGTATCCTCAAATTTTAATTCAATTGGATTTGGTCTCACCATTAAATCGAATACATGATTCATAATTTAATTAATACATAATATTATGCTAATCACATCATCAACCATGTGTTCAATCTTAACAAAGAGAACCAAACTAAATCTGAAAATATGCCGCTGAAGGAGACGATATCAGATTTTAACGGTTGGGATCATTTGTGAGAGGACCTATGATGAGTTTGGTCATGCAACTATTTGTGATTAGACTCTTGAGTCATAAAGCGAAACGAACTTTTGTGATTTGTCGTTGTCATATAAAAAAGCGACAGGTGTCTTCTTGTTATTCACTCTTGCCCTCATTCCTATTGTTTTCATAATCTTTTCGTCCGTTTTGGTGTTGTTATCATAATACGTTTTGAGCCCTTCACGTGAGGCCGCCACGTCAGCAAAATGTTCGGCCATGAATTAGATTTGGGACCCACCTGCTTACAAATGAGTGGAGCTCTCCAGGGTTAGGCTAGGCACTTAAAAAGAGTTCGTAACCTGTTTCATTGAAAGAGTGGAATATTGTTTCATCCAATCAAAAAATTTCACCTGGGTAGACTTTTATTTATTTGTATTCGTTCGTCGTCTCGGGAAGCAATTCAAATGGTGCATTAGCTAGCATGAGATTTTATGCCGTTGCCAAATCCTAGTCAAATGAAACAAGATCCGGACTCCGCTTAAAAAAATGTGTATTTAACTATTCAAAATGAATGCCCTTTCTCCCTATGACATGTTTTTAATTTTACTTTAATAGGAGTTCCTCTCCTTGTAAAATTAAACATATGATCGATTATAAATGAATTAATCTTAACATTGATCATTAGCTGAATCTTACATTAAGGCCTAAAATTTTAGGAATTTCCCTGTGAGAAAAAGACATTAATTTTGAGCATTTCAGATTTTTAAAAGATTTTCTTTACCGTGGAGTTTCACTTGGGAGCTTGAGAGATCGCTCAAAGGATCCTCTGACTCAAAGTAATAGCGTGAAGGAATTAGAAGGTTGTGTCATGAGTCCCTATGGAGCCCAGTTTGACGACGACGACGGCGACGGAGACCAAGAGTTTGTTGGTGTTATAATTGCCATCATTAAGGCCCTCAATCAATGGACACAACCATCATATTATCATCAGATTAGGCATGTGGGCTATCCATTATCATCAGATTAGGCATCAGATTCGTGTGGGTCGCGTCTCCCCCTCGTCGCCGAACTCCGGAACCCAAAAAGGTTCTGGTCCAGCGATGGGTGGGCCAGCCGAACACACTACAGCAAAAGGAGAGAGAATAGAGGGGCCTACGAGAGAGAGAGAGAGAGGGAGGAAGATAGAGAACAGAGGGGGAGGGAGAGAATAGAGAGGGAGAGAAGAAGAAGAAGAAAAGAAGAAAACAGAGAAAGGAAGGTGGAGGAGGGAGGGAGGGAGGGAGGAACGGTGGGGGGAGCGGGGGGAGGCCAGCTGGGCTTTCTGGCTGGTCTCCTTCCCAGTCGGCGAATGGGAAGGTGGAGGAGGGTGGAGGTGTATTTTGGTTTTATTGAAAAATTACAAAGGAATGGAATGACCATTCATCTACCTCGCAAGTGGAATGACCATTCCTCTATAAAAGAGAACGATGATTCCAAAAGTAATGGTCATTCTGTCACTTTTTTGCGAATTAAACGCTATAATGATCATTCCGTTGGAATGATCATTCCAGTCCGACCTTCATTACTTCGAACCAAACGCTACCTAATGTTCATTGTGAAAGAGAAATGCTCCTCTACGAGCGACTATATATGCATTCTAGCTCCATGGGCCCCCCTTTAATTAGCATCCCACTCCCAAGGAAAGAAAATTCTAGGACCAACCCCAATTTCACTCTCATTAAACACTTATCCATGATTGAATCTCAAAGAAACCTATGATTAAAAGACTACTAAACTTTATGGCTATTAAATCAAAGGCTAGGATGATTTGAGGAGGCTGATCTTTCTGTTGATTCTTATCCATTTAAGGAGATCTTTCCATGTACCCCATACCCACTTGATAAGTAGATATCTATGTTGGTCCATAGCTGCGCTGCAAATGAGAAGTATGCAAGTTTCCTCAAGTAAGAGAACATTGCCCCCATTGCGGAATATACCTAGATTTTTTTTTAGCTATTGGAGGGTTCCGAACCCTTTGGGATGTGGACTAATCCCTCTAGGCCCAGAGGGAAGCTGGGTAAACTCCCTTGTAACCCAATATGGTTTACAGTTTTGAACCTACAACCTCCGGGTATAGACTGTGGTCCCAGGCCAACTGAGCTACCCCTTGGGGTCCGGAGTATACCTAAATGGTTAGATACATTTGACTCAACCTATCATGTGGGGTTGCCTTTCACTGGCTATATGTATTAATTATAGTTTTATTTAGGGGAAGAACTAAGGTGCAGCAACACTGAAACACTGCATTCTATTGAAGTGGATCATTTCTATTAAACTTACAAGCGGAGCTCACCTTTTGAAAATCCAAACCATTTTGATACGCGTAACTCCCACTGTAATGAGCAATGTATGTAAATAGGCAAACTAATTTAAGTGGGCATGGTGGATTCCAGTCTACATTTTATTTTACCAACGCTCTTTTATATAGTGAGATCAAGAGGCCCACCTCTATTTTGTATACATTCAATTCTCCTAACTGCATAGGTGATGACATTTTTTTTTCAAATCTAGAATTCTCACTGTTCCTATAGCATGACATTTGCTGTTGTTTTTCAAAATACGACATCTGACAAAGTCTGATAAGTTATTAGCTATTCAAAAGTATTTTTCAAAGGACAAATTAGTTGTTTTATATAAAATAGTGAATGTATTCGTTTCAATCAAAATCTATATTTGCAAGGGAACCTTCTTTTCTTCCCAGTAAATGGATACTACTCTTTGATGAGTTTACCCAATGATTCTCGTTCACATTAGAAGCCTAGGGCAACCCTCTTGTTCAAAGTTAAATAGGCAGCCACTAAGTCCCTGGGAGTTGGAGCAGCATCGTGTTCAAAACCCGCCTTAGATTTGTCTGGTGTGCATTTGTGTGGGTTTAGTAGGCGCAGCCTACGGGTTCGCGGGCCAAGTAAAGCCGGGCTAAGGCATATCCGGATCCGAACCAACTTTAAAATGATAGGCCCTAGTCCAACACGGGCCATCAAAGTCAGGCCCACACCGGCAGATTTAGTGAACCAGACTGGGCCGAACCAGGCTTTCTACCAGTTCTTTCGGAAATATACACTAAATTTCAAGCATTTATTAGGCTAGGTGAGCTGGGCCAGGCTTTGGGCTTTGTATCACTTTATCCAAGCCCAGACCACATACTAATCGGGACTGATTTATATGTCCAAGCCCAACCCAAATAGGGCTAGTCTTGGATAGGGCCCAGGCTGGCCTGGCCATGAGCACCCCTAGTGCCACCCGAGGGAATAGTCCCATTGGGTGAAAGACCTCAGAGATACCCACGTCATGATAAAAAAAAGAAAAAGGTTTGCAACGATGAATTAGAACCAGAATTTGAATTATCTGTGGGATTCCAGCATGTCAATGATGAGAAGGGCCCACTTCATCAAATCCAAACCGCTCAAAATTACAAACTCTTTCAGGTCATGTTTGGTAATTAAATCATTAGGGAAAGGATTCTCGCTTTCCACGGTATCAATTAAAATCTACGTTTGGTTCTGTGCCAGATTCCAAGTTGGAGTTGGCCCCCACATCAAATAGATCAGACGGTGTAAGAAGCATTGTTATTCTGATTACAGCACTTACACATGATAAATCCTAAGGTGGATTTTAATGGGAGTGAAATTGGCAACCCATGATTTAAGCAGCTTGGATTCCAGCACAAGTGCAGCCCTTTGTGCTCTTGTTAACTCATGCTGTGCTATTCTAAAGTGGCTAATGAGGTTCCCTGCACACATATGAAGTGGTGTCAGGGATTATACACCCCCATAGGGCGCGACAGAATTCAAACTTCAAAGCTCTGCTCACCCTATTAGGAGACATCCCCCAAAAAAAGCAGCTCCAAGGGCAGGGCAAAGGTTAAGTAAGAACTTCATTTTTGTTATGACATGGCAACAAAAAACACATGTGATGTGGCACATTGGCAACAAAACCATTTTATTGAGTAAAAGGCTCAATGCTAGAACTAAAATGATAAATAGAGATGAAACAACAACCTGATAGGCAAGCCTGCTTCCCATATTTACAGAAACCTGGAAACCCCTCCTCCCATCATCAAACGATATGCCATGAAACACATGAGCTGGTCATGGGTTCCTGATGTTGGCAACAAAAGGCACAAGCCGCCTGTAATCCCTTCTCCTTCCAAGCGCACATGTATCCAGCACCCGTCCGAGAATCGACCGGCAGTTCTGCAATGCCAACTCTCTAGGTGCCAATCCTACTTCTATAGTTGGCCCGCTCTTGACCTTAAATGAACCCTGGGAAGTGAAAACAGCGGAAGAGGGTATTTTCTCTTCGCTCGAACCATTTTCGAAGGACACTGGGTCATACGCATTGCCCCCGGTCAAGTTACTGCAACTCTGTAACAGGGACTCCAACACACTTAATGCTTCCCAAGATAATGTGCTCTCCACGAGCTGGGACACAGTTGCATACATGTGTGGACTCTGGGCTGCATCCACGGGTGTGTGCTGGAGCAGCGCCTTCAGCATGAGCAGGATCACACGCTGGTACTCAACTGGACCCTTATCTAGCAGCCGCAACAAGTGACTGAATGCCAGTGCTGAGTGCTTCGGGAACCACTCGGCACACAGCAGTGGAGTCACACGAGTGAGGAGGTCATCAGTGTTTGTGATCTCACCCTGGGAGTATGATAAAAACACGGCTGCAAGCTCATTTAATGACTTTGCCCAGCACCAAACTGATATGTTGCCCGCAACATAGCATGCCATCTGATACTGCTGTTTGAGAGGTGAAGCCAATCCAAGCAGAGAGTCCTTGCTGAGTTGAAGGCTGAGCCAGGGCAGCAGCCCTATGATGTGCATCAAGAGTCTTGTCTCCGAACTACCAAATATGGAGTCGCATGAATGGAAGGTGATCCGTGAAAGCACCTCAACAGCTGACCCATGGCTCACTGTTGACATGAGCCCTTTAAGCACAAGAGGTTGCACACCTTCGAAAGCTGGCACTTTACCAGTTTCTAAGGGTGGTTCAATGCGGAATCTCGAGTCGATCCGTTGATATTCTGCGATGGCAGAAACGCCCAAGTCAAGCTCATCGCGGGGCATGCTTGACACAAGGACATTTTCCGTTGTCTGATCTCGGAATGACAGCCGATCAATCACACAAGCAAAGAGCTCAAGTACTTGGCAATACACATGAACAAAATCTATGTGCATCATTGCTACACAGCCCCAGAAGAGCTGTGGGTATAGAATCACTTTCTCTGGTTCCATGTTCTCCACAATTACTTGCAGCGTCAACAGAATTTCCATGATGAAGCCCAAAACTTCTGGGACTGGATTCCCCAAGCACCGGTAGAGGCAACGTAGGAGTGACACGCAAGTGTCACTTGTCACGTTCGGTCGCAAAGCACGGTAGATTTGATGTGATCGGCATGCAAGGTGCCGGGATGTGCACTCCATTGCCCACTTGAGCGCCTCAGTACCCCATGTCTGGCGCAGGTCCCCTTGGAAGAAAATTGCATCAACAATGCACAATACAAGCGCCGACATGAGTGCTGCACTCGGGAGCTCGGTCTGCATGAGCGTCATGTCCTCGTTCTCCCACATCATGCTACTACGCTTTGACTGCACATACTTAATTAAGCTCACAACCTGCTGCTTGTTCTCACCATCACTGTTCTCAACCTCATACAGCTCCAAGTGTCGACCCGCCAGTGAATATAGCAGATTAACCAGAAGATGCTGACAGTGCTCAAGCACAATCTCTTCTGAACTGTCCATTGACACGAATGTGACATGGAAGAGCAGTGGCAGGTGACCACGAAAATCTTCATCATTTTCGTAAGCGATCTCTGCAAGCAGAATTAATGCTATGTCTGCACGAGAAAGGGAATGGTGGAGATGCCCTGACAAAGCTGATGCTGCTGAGAGTTCACCAGCATTGAACCCATGAACTGTGTTGCCAAAATGCAAGGCATCCTCCCCAGAGTTTGGTGTGTCTGTGAAGAAATCTCCACTGTCCAGAGAAATGTTGCGGCTCCGCAGGGTCCCTGCAGCGCTACGGACCCCCATTAGTGGCCCTGACATGTTCATCATCGATGGAAGGAGTTGTCCTGAACGTCCTATGGTGGAAACAATATTCACATCTGGAGGCATTGGACTCACTGGACCTGAAATGTTCCAGCCTTGTGTGCCAACAGTCCGCCAGCTCACAGTTCCGCTTGTGTTTCTAAGTGGGCCATCGAGTGACCCACGCACAAGTAAAGGTGACATGTGAGGTTGGCTATCCACAATGGCGGCAATTTGAGCAGCAGTTGGCCCCTGGGAAAACTCAAGGACAAAATTCCCGGCAGCATCTCCCTTGCTTGCACTTGGCCAGACAGGTTCTCCACTGTCCTCTAGCATCCTCTGAGAAAATTCATAAACCAAGTGATCAATGGTCCTCTGTGGACATATACGTGCAAGATATAAACTCACCCGTTTAGAAACCGAAAAATAAGTAGCAAATGCTCCAGTAATTTCAGCTGAGACATTTGCATCGCAATCCTCAATCCCTTTTGTAATCAAAAAATCAAGAACTGGAATAATATTTTTTGGTTTGCTAGCAATTGTGCTCCAAATCTTCTCAATTTCATCAGGAAAATGATCTCCATGTCGCCATGTTACATAGTAAAGGCTCTTTAACAACCTTTCACTCCACCCCGATTCCCAAAGGGTTGAGAAGTTGAGATTCTCAATCCAAGGAGCAATGCATGTTAAGACCTGATGTTGGGCAATAATGTCAACAGCATCAAGCTGGCGTTGCATGATTTCCTCACAAAGGAGTTTGCTAAGATTAGGGTGGTCTTTGGCAAGTTTGGAGGAAAGCTTGTATTGGAACTGTTGGTAGGAGTCTGGTAGGTTGCCAACCACAGATGCCCGGTAGCGGCCTCCACCCTCAATGCTCTCTTCAGACCACTCACGCGCGGAAAGTGTCTCCAGCATTTGGAGTGCATCATCACGGATTTGTCTTGAAGGATCTACTACCTTATAGAGGATCAAGCTCAAGAGCCTCTGGATTTCACAATTTGGGATCTCTTGACACATATAAACTTCAGCCAGCACACTAAAGTAGCCATCAGCTATGGAAGCATCAGAAGAGTAGCACTGGAAAGAAATGAAGACTCAAAATCAATCTTTTGAATAATTATAGTCTGTAAGTACTGTGGCAACATACTAATGTTTGTACTGCAGAGTTTAGGAAAGGTTCACACCCAGAAGTTGAGAGGTCATACAGTCAGTTTACCCATATGCAGATCACCAAGAGAACTGCAACCATATCTGCCACTTCGATATCCAGATCTCATTTATCGTAGCTTCAGAACCATTAAGATGAGGATAAATTGTAGGATCATTGAAAAGGAGTGCACAAATTACTAGGCTGTTGGACCTGAATAAGTATGCCCCTGTTTGGTTACCTATAACATCAATTAGAGGTCTTACAGATGACGAAACATGTCATACCATTTGGTCAATGGTGTTTAAAGTTGAATAAGTTGTTACAACAGTTGACATTCAACTTAGAAATCCAATTATTGGAAGACTAGTATTTTTCATTCTAGGTACTTTCATGGCTTGGTCAACATTGTAAGGGAAATCAGAGAAAATGGGTCTCCATGACCGAAACATACATCCCACATACTTCTTGGGTTGAGAATTATATAGCATCTATAGACCATCCTTGGGACCATCCTCTCTGCAAAAATCAGCCCCAATCATGATTTCTATCATCTTCATTTGAGCCCCAAAAGTTTAATGGACAACAGTCCATTCGGATTGGTACACAGTCGATCCAACGGTCCAATAAATTCAGATCTGACCGAAAGTTGGTGGACATATGCAATTCAGGGGGGTTGTGTGTTTGGTCCATTTGGATGGACCAAGGGTGGGCCCCACAAGTGTGAGCTTACGAAATTTTATCCTAAGTTAGAGCTTAGGAGAGCCTTGCCTATATATACACAGAAATATTTAGGTGAGAACTAGCTCTCATCGCGCTTCCATGAGAACTATTGGTGAGGCCCACCTAGCAACCCATCCAAACCATGCACAAATAGGGCCCCCTTCATAGTCACTGATCCCAAGGATTGGCACACATCCGAATGGAATGAACCGTTGGATCGAGCGATGGATCTTTTTTTGAATATGAAGACATTAAACTTGTGGGCCACGGATGAAAGGGTTAGGGGCTTGGGGTTGGAGTCAAACTTGATACTTGGGGTGGTCACACACACACACACACACGCACATATATATATATATGATGCTCTTGTGAGAGTAACTCTCATGGTACTGTGAGAGTAAGGGGCCCTAACATCCATATACAATGCCAACAGCCTAAATTTGAGGCCCCCACCCCTTACTCTCACAGTATCGTGAGAGTTAATCTCACAAGAGCATCTCCCATATATATAGGTTGGTTATTAAGTGCGCTCGGTGAGCATCTTGCGGACTGGGGGTGGGTCCCACCTAATGGTCCATCCAAATGGACCACACACACACACCCTGAATTTCACATGGGGCCCACCTTTGCACCCATCCGATGTACTGTTGGATCGACCACAATCACCGCACACCCATCTAAATGGACTATATACCGTCAAACTCGTGGGGCCCAGATGGAGATGATAGGGGTCAGGGATGGGGTTGATTTTTTGCAGAGATGAAGGGCCAGGGGAGATCTTTCAACCCCCCTGTTCCCAGTCCCAAGTAGGGCCCCACATTGAGGCGCGCACATTGATCTAGTGTGCGAGTTGCGCATTGGGTCGGTACTCTATATATATAAGTATGTATATATATAACTGAGTATCTATGAACATGGGATGCATTTTCATACAATTGACAAAAGCAACATGACTTTTTAGAGAAACAATAGTCGTACAACTGTACAAGTCCAAATAAACTGTTGTCTGCATGAAAAAACAACAGATGAAACAGGGAATCTCTGGTTGTAGATTCTAGAACCTAATTCCTTGGTTTCACAATCCTATGGGTTACAATTGATCTAAACTACAAGCATATCTTCAAGAATTTAGAGAGGTGGTTGTTGCATTTTCTACAGTTAAGTAGCTTCTAAAGAAAATTTTACAAAAGCTTCAATTTCCAAGTAAATAAAAAATAAAGCTTAGACCACATTTGTCTGCATGGAATTGAATTCATGGAAATCCCATTCTAGAAAGTTGCCTGAAATTATAAAAACTAAGGTGAAGATCCATTAATGGCTATGAAATATTTCCTCTTTAATGGAGAATGAATTAAGGGGAGATGGAAAGTGAAATGAATTAAGGGGAGATGGAAAATGAATACCCAGCCATCGACTAGTACAAATCCTAGGAAAGTCAAGGTCACATCTAAATATCCAACTTATATCCTTCGCCCCCTACCTCTTTAATATTCCTTTGCTGGAACCCATTTAACCATGAATTCCCGTATGTTCAATGACATGCCGACAAATGGGCCCTTACAGTTCACGGCATTCCAATCTGATGGGTTTATATAAACTCCCCTTTTAGTTATAACTGTGCATGATATAATAGGGAAAAAAATGTGAAATGTGAATCTAATGATAGAAATTACCTGGTCAATACAAGCTGGAAACAGCTCCAGATTTGTCTGAAGAAGATTCTTTAAAGCTGTTTTTGCTAAGAAAACCCGGAGATGGACAACCCTTAGTCGATCTTTTCCGCGCCCTCCCTCTCCAGTATATTTTGAGTAAGACGGTGTCCTTGGATCAGCAGGAGAATAGGCCAACTGAGTTCTGGATGCTGGCTCAATGAACAAGCTGTTGATCCAGTTAACTATTCGACCACTCATTTTTCTCGTACTCTCATCAAAACAAGGCCCATATAAGAGTGATGCCATAGCATTCATGGATGCCCATTGGATTGCCTCCACTTGCTCGATCACTTCTTTATCAGATGATATTTTGTCTATGGAATCTTTGGACCGATTATGTTGAGCTTGCTTATACCGTTCAATTTCACGGCGGTAGTCACTCACACCATCCTGGCCCCATGTTCCACCAATATCATCACACCAAGAGAGAATCAGATCAAAAAGTCGCCTTCGAGTTTTGGGATCAAACCTATCAGATCGTGATTCCACAAATTCGGGGGCTAATGACCTTAAAACCGAAGCCAATGCAAGGCGAAGATGTTGCATCTCTAGGAAATTATCAGTGGATGATGCTACTATCTGTCTAGTTTCTTCAATGAATTTCAAGAAATGAAGACGGAGAAATGGCTTGTGGCACAACATCCCTGGCCAGATATTCTCAGCAACCGTACGATAAACATTTGCAATGTGAATACGTAGTTCTTCACGGAGATCTTCACGGTGGGCCTTTAGATTCTGCACACAAAATAAAATGTGTTTTACAATATTTTGAAGTGATTTTTCAAAAGCTTCAAAATGCTGAGAATACATATGTGAGCTTCATCAAGAGAAAACATCTGGTTGTCTATAATCCTTCACCATGTAGTTAGCATACAGCAATGACTTCATTTTATTTTTTTTAATAATGGTAATGGATTTAATTTCGATTTGCATGTAATGTCAAGTTCATTTAGTAAAATTAAATCATAATGCCATCTTGTTTTATGAACACAAGAATTAGCAAGATGCTGCTGCTTTGAAAGGGAAGGGATACATTGGATTTCCCACCTATAGTGGACATTTTAGGTAAAGGGAAATCAACTTGAATCTATAATTAGAATAGGAATCTGAACAAAAGAGCAAAAATATGGAAAAGAAAGATCGCTCAACAGGAGCTTATTTTTCTTAAAAAGGTGTGGGAAGCCAAATCAGTTCATCAAGTACACCGTATCATTTTTCTTTAATTCAAAGGCTCCAAGCAAAAAATGGCTAGAGTTTTATGAGTATTCTAAAATTTCCTTCTGATTGCTAGAAACAGCCCCTAACTGGTTCCAAATGTATGTGCATACCTCTGCATTGTTAACCATAATGAAATAAAATCACCAAAATCAACCAACTTAGGCTTCACTTTGACTACTAGTTCAATGATGTTTAAGAACCAGACTCACACACAGTCACATACATGCATACACATGGAATGTCATTAAAGCCTCTGAATTGCTAAACAAATGAAATACAAGCACCAGAAATCGGTATTAGGTTTCCAGATTTTGCCTTTACTCATAGGCAGACAAAAAAAAAGCGTTTTGCTAGAACATGCTGCACACAGCACTAATAAAGTAACTGAGACAATCACCAATTCCAAGATCAAGTGTGATTGCTGCTTCAGCTGCTACATAATTGTTGTGGTAAAGAGCCTTAACTTCTACCTTCCATTTAGGTCTTCCCTCTGTTTCTGAAGAAACTTCTTCAACAAATGATGCAAGCTCTCCAAACATGATTTCACAGACTTCCAAATGTGAGAGACCAAGAGCTGTGGTGGCTGCACGCTGTAACAAGCAAAGTCACTAAATCAAACACCATTTACCCATACTATCCATAATAAAAAAACATGGAAGAAATGAACGTGTTCTTTTCAGCTTATAATATATTCATATTGGGTCTTTTTTCATCTTAGTATCCTCATACACTTTCAATGAAATGGTAAAACATGATTTCTTGAAAAAAAAAAAAGAAGAAAAATTAAAGATCTAGTTACGATTAGAAATAGACTTTTGTATCTCCATCCATGGATCCTTTACTTATACCCATTCAATTGGAAATGTTGATCCAACTGAAAAAAAAAAAAGTATTCTTCGCAACTCCATAATCCAATTTTGTTATTCAATTTCTAATTGAGATTTTTTGGATTAAGTCACGACAATGTATATTCTCCCTCAAATGTGGCATTGAGAGGTAAGGGATTAAACCCCTTTAAGAAATAAAGTTTTTGATCAGAATAGTAATCAAACGAAATATCCCTTATCTATTTCACTCGTTAATAGAATGAATCACGCTTTGACCACTATATACTATATCCACTACAAGAAAGAATAAAAGGAAGAAACGATGACCCAAAAATAAAAATATCCTAAAGGAGATCAACAACGGGAAAAAAAGAAGAATAATAAAAACTTAAGGCAGAAGAACTGAACATATTGCACAACTAATATTGCACCATTCTCCTTCAGATCCACAGACTCATCGTAATCAATTAATCTCTAAAGATTTAGAAGTTTCCACTTCCTTTCCCCTTTTTCCTTCATCCTATATTCCTATTCAATTATCGATTCCAGGCTTTGTTAAAGCAACATGATCTTTCTCAAAGAACTGCTTAACGAATAAGCACACCTCAATATCATTGTACCACAAGATATTCCCATTGACTTTGCCATTCATCAGAAACTTTATCCTCAAAACCATACAATCACTGACATCATTTACAAAATCAATCGACCTGCAAGGACCAACATTGGTGTCTATGAGGACGGTCTCGACAAACTTTATCAACATCTGTGTCTATCGGGACAGGGTCTCGACAAACTTGATCAAGATACTACTCAAGAACCAGGTCTGACCAACGAGACCACTCACCTGACGAAGAAGAAACATCTGAACTTTTTACTAAATACCATAGCCTTCATGAACTTCTAACGGGATCGTTGTGCACCCATGATCCATCAAAGAGCTATCACACCAATATTTTAATCCTTCACCACCCCAGCAAACCCCATGATTTTGCAGATTTCAAATTATCTTGTCCTTTATGTTATAATATATGGAAGAAGAGAAATAAGACGAAGAAGAGAGTTGGAGAGAAGGTCATGCCATTCCAGAGCATCGACTGTCATATTTATATTAATGTAATGCCTTAATCAAGGCTCTAATTTAGTAAAGATTACAAGGTAGTTACAAATTAGAATCACAAAAGAAGGGAAAGAATCAATCATATCCTATACATAGAAGGAGAGAAAAATTAGGAACTAAATCCTATCCTATCTGTATATCCCATGTATGGGCTTTGTACATGAGCTGGGCTTGCTGGGCCTGCTATCTTCTACACTCCCCCTCAAATTGATGTGGTAAGATTGAAAACATCAATTTGCGGGTGAGATCATGATGACGCTGCCGGGGAAGGGCTTTGGTGAAGATATCCGCTAACTGGTTAAAAGAAGAGACATGAGGCAGAGTGATCTTCTCAGTAATGATATGTTGGCGGATGAAGTGACAGTCAATCTCAATGTGTTTTGTTCTTTCATGGAAGACCGGGTTGTTGGCAATTCTAGTCGCACTGGTATTGTCCCCATGGAGAGGTGTGGAGCTACCAACAAGAATACCAAATTCACACAGAAGGCGGCGGAGCCAGATAATTTCAGCACTGGCAGAGGACATCGCCCGATATTCTGCTTCAGCAGAAGACTTTGAGACAGTGGTCTGTTTCTTGCACTTCCATGAAATGAGAGATTTTCCAAGAAACATACACCAGCCAGTTGTAGACCGCCGAGAGTCCGGACAACCAGCCCAGTCAGCATCCGCATAAGCTGATAATTGCAGAGAAGTATCAGAAGGGAAGAAGAGACCATGTAGTGTTCCCTTAACATAGCGGAGAATGCGTAACGCAGCAGCAAGGTGTGGTTTGTGGGGATTGCTAACAAACTGACTAACCGTATGAACGGCATGAGAAATATCCGGCCGAGTCATAGTTAAGTAGAGCAAACTACCAACTATCCGCCGGAAAACAGAGGGATCATCCAGGGGAGTGCCATCATCGCAACTGATTTTGCTGTTCAATTCCAGAGGCGTATCAAAAGAGGGAGCATCATCAAGCCTGGCTGACGTGATCAAGTCTGTCGCATATTTGCGCTGAAGGACCCTAATGCCGGATTTGTTACGCACAAACTCCAGCCCCAGAAAATAGGTGAGAGGACCAAGATCCTTCATCCGGAAGTGGCGAGTAAGGTGGTGTTTGAGATCCGTAATGCCGGCAGTATCGTTTCCACTGATAATCATATCATCAACATAGACCAAGAGGAATGTGTAGCCCTTCGATGTCCATCTGAGGAAGAGGGAACTATCAGAGTGACTCTGACGAAACCCTGCTTGAAGGATTGCTGCACGGAATTTATCAAACCAAGCCCGGAGAGCTTGTTTAAGCCCATAAAGAGCTTTCCTCAATTTGCACACATGCTTTGGAGGACAAGCATATCCTGGTGGAGGTTTTAAATAAACAGTCTCGCGCAAGTCCCCATGTAGAAAAGCATTTTTGACGTCCATTTGCCATAGAGGCCAGTTGCGAGCTGCAACAACACAAAGGAGAGTGCGAACAGTGGTCATTTTAGCCACAAGTGCGAAGGTCTCCTCATAGTCAATCCCATACTCCTGCTTATAACCCTGTGCGACTAATCTGGCTTTATAACGGTCAAGACTCCCATCAGAGTGAACTTTTATGGAATAGACCCATTTACTGCCAATAACAGATGCATCAGCTGGGGTCGGTACCAATTCCCATGTGTTGTTTGCTTCAAGAGCAAGCAACTCCTCAGTCATAGCATCCTGCCAGTAGACAATCTTCGAAGCCTGTGAATAAGAGGTGGGTATAGGAGCACTATCCAAAAAAGTGAAAAGAGCAGGAAAGCCATATCTGTCAGGAGCAACAGAAGGGCGACTAGAGCGTCGCAGGGGTATGACATTATTAGTAGAGGAAGGAGTAATACCTGAGGGAGTAGGAGGCAGCATAGGGATAGGATCAGGAGAAGGAGGCCCCACAGGTGGAACCGTAGTACGCCGGACATAGACATTAGTAATAGGTGGTGGGGGAGAAGTAGTGGGAGGGAATTGTGGCAGATAAGACACAGCAACAGGATGAGTGTCTAAACGCAAGGAAAAAAATGGAATGTGTTCCAGGAAGATCACATTGCGAGATATTCGCATGCGTTTCTCGGATGGGGCATAACACAGAAATCCCTTGTGTTCAGTACTGTAACCGAGGAAAAGACATTTGGCAGCCTGAGGTGACAACTTAGTGCGCTCTGTAGGTGGAAGATGGACAAAGCATAAACAACCAAAAACACGCAAGTGAGAATAGGAAGGGGTATGACCAAAGAGAGCTTCATATGGAGTAGTCTTTCCTAGAATGGAGCTAGGATGACGATTGAGAAGATGTACAGCTGTCTGTGCAGCATCGCACCAAAAATTTGGAGGGACTAAGGATGCAAGTAGGAGAGTACGAACAGTTTCAAGGAGATGCCTGTTTTTCCTCTCCGCAACACCATTTTGCTGTGGAGTATGTGGGCAGGATTTTTGGTGTAGAATGCCTTTATCAGACAGGAAGGCAGAAAAATCATGGGACATGTATTCTCCGCCGGAGTCAGACCTAAGAATTTTTATATCCTTCTGAAATTGTGTGTGAACCATATTGTAAAACTTTTGGAAATGAGAAAAGACTTCAGATTTGAAGCGCATGAAATAAATCCACGTGAATCGAGAATGATCATCAATAAAAGTCACATAATACTTAAACCCTGTCCTACTCAAAGTGGGTGCAATTCCCCAAACATCAGTGTGAATGATATCAAAAGATGATAATGCACGAGAACGGTATATAGGAAATGGCAAAATATGACTCTTACTCAAACAACATGTTTCACACTTTGATTGAAGTAAGGAGGACATCATTTTATTATCAACAGTGGGTTCTAAACAACCAATTTTAAACAGAGAAAGTAAAGAAGCATTGTTCACATGACCAAGACGACTATGCCAAATGGTCCACAATTTATTGAAACTAGAAGAAGAAGAAAATAGGGAATGATGTCCAATGTCCAGCAGGAACAGTCGACCATGTTTACTCCCCTTCGCGATCACCTTCCCAGTTTGCCGCTCCTGTATGATACAGCCAGTGGAAGAAAAGTTAATATGATACCCATCATCAATAAGTTGGCCGACAGAAAGTAAATTGGCTGATAATTTGGGAACAAAGTAGACATTGGATAGGTGGAGGGACTGGCCCGAAACACTAGAGAGAGTAATGGCACCAACTCCAGAGATGAGTAATTGGTCTCCATTAGCAGTGGTGATTTTATCTTTACCAAGGTAAGGGTGTGAGGCTGTAAAGCCGGTTTCCACAGAAGTCATGTGGTTTGATGCTCCGGAATCTAAAAACCAGGTAGAGGGGGTGATGAAGGAAGACAGAGAGACTGAAGAATGAAAAGCAGGAAATGCTAGAGGAGAATGAGTTTGATACCGACCACCATTGAAACCCATGGAAGCATATGCGGAGGTCACCGTGTTCTGAATCAGTTCTTGAATCTGGGCTGGAGTCATGGAGACAACTCCAGAAGAAGTGCTTTCCGTATCGAGGAGATGGGCCTGAACTTGGAATGCAGCTGGAGTATGTTGTCTGGGCATGGTGGAGGAATGTTGCTTCTGCTGAGGTCCATTCTTTCGCTGTAAGCTACGACAGTCATCAATAATATGACCAGAGCGTTTGCAATATCTGCAAACCAATTTCTTCCGACAATTCTTGGCCAGATGACCGAAGCCTTTGCACTCATAAGCATCGAGTAGGCTTGGGATTGGGGGCTGCCAGAAGAGCAGACTCAGTCTGAAGAGGAGCGAGATAGGCCTTTGGTTCTTCAAGAATGCTACGCTGAGAATTGAGGCGAAGTTCTTCTCGAAGGACTTCTTGGAAGCATGTATCCAGGTTCGCTGTGACTTCTCTATTCATGAGTGCCGACCGAACAGATTCGAATTCGGGTCTGAGATTCATAAGGAACTGGCTGATGTGGGTTTCCTCTTGTAATTTAAGAGCCTCAGATAGAAACCCAGCAGACACAGACTGAATAATCATAGCATCCCTCTCAGTCCATAAGGTGAGAAATCCATTGAAGTACGCCTGTACAGATTTATCACCTTGACTGAATTTGGCAATCTCACTATCGAGTTGGAATTTGCGGGCTTTATTTGTTTGATGATAAACATTTTTGAGATGACCCCACATATCAGATGCAGTAGTATATGCTTGAAGAGCAATGGCAAGAGAAGGGTCGATGGAGTTAAGAATCCAAGTGATGACCTTAGCATTTTCTTTAGACCAGTTGGCTAATGCTTTTGTGTCAGTAGTTGCAGTAGGTTTAGCTATCGAACCATCAAGATAACCAAACAGTCCTTGGCCTTCGACAAAATTCCTCAGATGAAAAGACCAAGCCATATAATTATTTCCATTAAATTTAACAGGAATAACATCATATTTGTCCATAATAGCAACCAGCGCGAATCAGTAATTAATCCGTAACAATTAGCTTCCACAGCATATACCAGCAATCATACTGATCAATAGAAGAAGAAAAGAGAAGAAGACAGCAGAACAGTGTAAGTTTTGTGTAAAACAGAGCCAGACGAACTGAAAAGTGGACCTGGATTTGTGCGTGGGCCCGACGGTGTTGTCTAATCACAGATCAAGTTTGATCTCTGTAAAGTGGATCAAATTCACTTCCTGCAGTCCAAATCTGATGAGATTTGGAGAAAGATCCACAAATCTGGACGGTGGTGATGAAAACCTTCGGAGAAAACCGTCAGATGATGAAGAGGTTGGAAACGACCTCAAAGGTGATGGAAAAAATCCAGAAAAATCACCATAATTCCCAGAAAATCCAGTCGACCATTCCTGTATGGAGGGATGGAGGCTTCTTGATGATCGTCAGTAGTCCACAGTTGCAAAGCATGAAGCAGACGACGTCAGACGACCATGTCGTCAGTGGATCGAATTCCACGTGGGGTCCTTTAGGGGATCAGTGACCAGATCTGAGGTTGGGGATGAAAGGACAAAGTATTTTCGCAACTCCAGGCCAAAGTCTTACTCAAAACGGATCAAAATCCACAAATTTGAACGGCTGTGATGAAAATTGTTGCACAAAACTGAAAAATCACAAAATCAGGTGGATATCCTACCTCTGATGATCCAAAAATCTTGAAAAAATACTCATAAATAAGAGGAGAACCAGTCGATCAACATGGGCTGCTTCCGCTGCTATGATGATGATGATCGCTGGCGGGCCACTTTTGTTCTGAGATGATCAGGCTCTATTAGAGAGAAGATTTTCACTCCGGGAAGAAGATCCAACCGGATTAATGACTGGATCAATGAGAGAAGATTTTCCGTGGCTCTGATACCATGTTATAATATATGGAAGAAGAGAAATAAGACGAAGAAGAGAGTTGGAGAGAAGGTCATGCCATTCCAGAGCATCGACTGTCATATTTATATTAATGTAATGCCTTAATCAAGGCTCTAATTTAGTAAAGATTACAAGGTAGTTACAAATTAGAATCACAAAAGAAGGGAAAGAATCAATCATATCCTATACATAGAAGGAGAGAAAAATTAGGAACTAAATCCTATCCTATCTGTATATCCCATGTATGAGCTGGGCCTGCTGGGCCTGCTGTCTTCTACACTTTATTCTACCAATATCTGACTTTTGTGCTCAAGCAGTTGCCTACGTATCTTCGTTAGCAAGTGCACTACACTGCATAGGCCAAGCATTTTTCACAACCTGTCCTACAACAGAGCATTAGCATTTATTTGAAAGGGAATCACATCCTCAATAGATCTCCCATTTGCTTGTAACTGATCATCATCAACTTGAATTGCACACTGGAAGCCATCACTCTGAAGAGAGAATGGGCATAACACATGAAACCTGTCTACAACTGGGGGATTATACAATGTCCCTTGAACAGAGACCTTATGTAACCTAATGCTCTCAGCAATAGCGTGAGACTTGAAAGGAATTTAAATATAATTTGACTGATCCACGGTTCCCTTATGTAGGCCACATACAATTGCCATGTGATCCAGCGATTATTTTTTAAGTATGTAATCCTAAGACTATCACATAATCCCCTATGCCTATGCTCTAGCGTGTTAAGTTCGAATAGCTACAATCAGCCAATTAAAGGGAAGAATGGTACTTTGGTCTCCAGATTAGCAAGATCCTCATGCCCTAAGCCTTTCTCCATTAAAGTTTCAAAAATTACCCACCAAGCAATCATGTATGAGGTGTTGTAACCTTGATATACATTGTTACACCATTCTCTAAGCTTTTAGAGTAAGTGGTTGTTAACATGGGATCAGAGCGGGAGGTCGAGTGTTCGAATCCCCGGGGCTGTTATGCCTTTAATTCTCCAACTATTCTCCAATGGAGGGTGTAATTCCCGTGCAGAGCCCCTGTATTCTCCCATGGAGGGTGTAATTCCCATGAAGGAGCCCGCACGTGCTGGGGGGGGGGGGGAGGGGTGGTGTTGTAAGCTTGATATACATTGTTACACCGTTCTCTATCAGCTTAAGTTTATAGAGTAAGTTGTTGTTAGCATGAGGATCATCGTTTTTGTCTTAAGAGGCCTCATTGCAAGAGTCCAATTATAATGGAAACCTTAATCTATTGGAAATCAAACTCCTACTTTAACTACTACTCTTAACAAAAATATCAACTAGCAAAACAACACGACTCATCCCCACAGCTTTAGATGTTCCAAATGGTGGGAGCAATTGGCCAAAACTTGTTAAGAGATTAGTTCCACTCTTAGTGATTACCAATTGGCTCAGCACGGGTAGGGGAAGACTAGCCAAAGACTACTCCCCAAGCTGAAGCTTAGAGATCGAAGATCCTAACAGTCTTGTTTTCACATGACAGACACATAACCTAGAGAAAAACTCAAGGAATAAATTATTTTATTTTATTTTCAATTAACTGATTCATAACGGGGGATTAAATCCTTTATAATCCTAATCCTAATCTGGAAACAATTCCAATCAAAATGTACTTCTAAATCAAATAAAACCACTAAATTTTAGCTATTACTAAAAATAGGCTAGAATAAATTTTAGCTATTACTAAAAACAGGATAGAATAATCCAGAGGCACAATCTGGAAATGAGGCACGTTCTGGCTATCTTCTTTCTAGTGGGTTCCAGTGGGCTTCGGCCTACTGCTGAAACTTTTGGGCCTGTGGGCTGCGCCCAATGGGCTGGACGAACCACGTGTATGGCCTGCATCACCAATGCTCTATCTAACCTGCAGCTGCAGCAAGTTTCTTAGTGCATATTGCTTGCAAATAATCTGGTGCTAATTAACCAGGCATGAAATCAAGTAAATTTTATGCTAGAATATGGAGAAAGGCTATTCGCTCAAGTGGTCCTAAAAATTACCAAAACAAAGAGACTAAATGGAGCGAAGCTTAGTGGGGAAGAGAGTAGGGAGAATTTATATTTGGAGTTGCAGGAAATGATAGGATTAGAAAATCGATGGTTTGGGAATGCACAAAGTCCTCATATCATCTTCATAGAACATATCCCATCTAAGTGGGGTTGGTTCAGTTCTACTTCTCAAAGTAAAAACTCAGATATGGTTTGCAAGGGTATTTAAAGTTCACTGCCAGTCTGCCACTGTAACTCTAACCCTCTTTTTATCCAGGCATACGATTGACACATGCTGAGGATGGTTTAATCCAGGCATACGACAGACACATGCCTGAGGATGGGACATAGGTGAAGGAAAACCAAAACATCATACAAAATGGAGAATTAGAGGGGCCAGTCGAAATGCTTAATGCAATGTACCATAGTAAAGGCACCACCAAAAGGGGCATCCTTAAGGTAGTAAGTCAAATAGATTGGACGCATTGGAAAGGGCCATTGAGAAGAGATCATCATTAATCTATTCACGTGCATCATTGACTAGATGAAAACCTTTGTCCTTTTCCTCTTGTTCTAAAAAATTTGCCAAAGAAGCCTAATCTGTCCTATTAGAACCCACGTCTCATGCAAAATTTGAAAGCAGTAGTCACTAACAATGTAATTCTACATCATTAAAAAAAAAAAAAAAAAAAACCACTTGTGGGAGTTTATCTAAATTGTTGCACTATTTCATGTTTCTGATTGCGTTGAGACTTGGGAGAATTGTTGAGAAAACAAAGTATTACCCCGTCAAAAAGAACAATATGTTCCAAAAGCATAGGTTGGTCAATCATTTATCATACAATAATGTTCAGAAGCTATTATTATTTATCAGTGGGCAGACGAGAGACAGATGTAAATCAAAACTCTATATTACTGTAATGTTTCTCAATTTTACCAAATTGTTTCCATGTTTTGTAGTAATAAAAATATATTATTTAGAAATCCAATTTGAGAATTCACTTTCTGAAAAATGAATGTGAGTTCTTTCCTTCAAAATGCATTTCATGCAGGGTTTGTTGCTCAACAATACTTTTAGGATGAACTTACTGTGTGAGCATCTGATCCAGATTTCAGTGACGGAAAAATTAGATGGAAGGTCTCTCTAGAAGCTGCAAAGCTGCTGCTTTCTCTGTTGATAGGTGGACAAGAGCAAGCAAAAGTAGCATACATAAGCCACTGTTCAAGTTTGTTTTCACCATCTAGTGACTGATGGGCCTTTCCGCCTAACTCCATCGGAGTAGCAAGTGCAAGCCGTTGCATAACCTCCAACCTGCCAAATTTAATACAGAGTGAAACATTGATGATTTTTATGTAAAATGGATCAGTTTTATTATGAATAGAACTGATAGTAAGAAAATATTAAGTTTTTAATGAATGATCAACAACAATACATGGTATACACATAGATTTATAAACGTGTCACAGTAAACAAATTCATGTATGGATCAGTCAGTTGACATTTTTTTTCCTTTTCCTTCATTTTTGAATGTGGTTATGACAATGAGTACCTTCAAACTGTTCAACGGAATCTTGTCCAGTCAATTTCCATTGCCTTCTACTATAAAAACAATTAAGAGAGAAACTACGCATTTAATTTGTAATAGAACCTGAATAATTCAATTATAGTTTTTTCCAGAAGTGTGGTGTTGCTTTGGAGCTTCCCGGAGTCGCTAGGACTTAGGAGAGTTGGTTGGCTCCGGACCCCTTTTCTTGGTTGCTATGATTTATGTAGGATTATACCCTTTTCCATCCTATTGTTGAGTTGTTAAAAAAGGAACGACTGAATTTTTAGGTCTCATCTTTGGCTACCATGGTTCAAAATAAGGGCCGTTGTACATTTTGCCCATAATGCTAACGCTAGCAGTTTTGGGTCAAATATAGCCAAAATAATGCCCGTTATGGCTGATATTTTGAAAATATCGGCCGTTGCCGTTATAATGGCCAATATTTTCAAAATATCGGCCAAAATCTTGGCCGACAAATTCTTTTTTTTTTTTTTAAGTTGTGTTTTCACTCCTTTTTCATTCCTTTCTTCTCCAAACCGAGCCTAAGCCTTCCTCTCAATGTGTGTGACCTCTCCAAGCTCCAAAACTCAAGACTTTCTCAAGAATTTGGTGGATTTCTCCGCTAGAAAGAACAAGGAAGTCAAGAGAAATTATTTGGTGAGATTTTTTTGTGACTTTTGAGTTTTTTTTTTCAAAATTGGACCTCAAAATGGTTTAGAAATGCTTGAGGCTTGTTAGATCTAGAGTTTTGGAGCTCCACATTGTAGATTTTGGCACTTTTAGTATTTTTTTTAAAACTTATTTACTTAAATCCGAAATTTTTTTGTTTGAAAGTTTGTATAAAATACATCTATCTAAGTCTTTTATTGAGTTAGATACTTTTATTGCCCTAAAAATCAAGCCAAGGTAAGTTACAATTGTCCAAACTCCACTACTTTAAGTTAGCAAGTTGATTCAATTTGATGTGGTGAATGTTACTTAAAACTTGAAACTTGAAACTTGAAGGTAAGTACACCTTGATGATTGAGATATAGAGTTGAGTACTGCACATGCACTAACTCTATTAGTATTATTGCTAGATTATAAACTTTAAATGTTTAACACTATTAGTTTCCCCAAAATTATGGTTGTATTATGTAAAATTTATGATATTTCAGCTTATTTCAATATATATAGCGATACAGCCATGATACAGGATGTTATAACTTGAGGGGACCGTTATTTTTCTTTAAAGTGTACACTAATGGAAAAAAACATTGTTTTCTATCATTTCATAATATTATGGATTTTTTGGATACTTTTTCGGATTTTTTTTTGGGTCAAATAAAACTTCACTCCGCGATGGACCACGAACCGCGATAACCGCAATGTGATGACCACAAACCGCGATTTTGAACCATGATTGTGATGCTTGTTGGCTACTCAAGCTATCCTCGAGGCGATGATTTTGAGATTAGCTTAGTGGGTTTCTATCATAAAAGAGTTTGAGAATGTCTTGTTGGAAGTATTTTCCATTATTGGGAAGCTTCAATGAGGTGTTGTCCTACGGAGAAGAAATTGGTGATGCAGTGGTTCTTCTCCTCTGCTTGATTGTTTTGAAATTTAATGATCATAGAGCGCCTACGGGTAAACTTGGGCTTGCATGTATTAACGATATTGTTCAAAATTCTAAATGAGAGATTTTATTTATGTTCTCAAAACCATGTGGTGTCAAAGAATCCAACGAGGTGAAAATGTTGGCAATTTTAGAAGCACTCCAGATTTTCTCTTGTTCATTTTAGGGGAGGTTAATTATGAAGAGCAACTTGTTCAATGCCACATTGTGGGTTTCTTCAATGGCTAAGGGCCTTGGATATTTCATTTAAGGAGATTAAATATTTGGCTTCTCCGCTTCATGTGGTCTTCTATCATGTGGGGAGATTAGCTAATGGTTTAGCAGATGCTTTAGGTAAGCAACCCCTTTGTGTGCATCAATTATGTAATTTTGTGTTTTTTTTTTCTTGAGTGGTTGGTATAAGGCTCTTATACCCTCTTTTCTTTCGTTTATAATTTTTGTACGGTGTTGTAATCATATCTTCTTAATACAATTTACTGTTACTCTTCCAAAATAAGAAAAAGAAAGAGAGAAATCAATTTGAGAAAAAGAATTATATGGAATAAAGATTTATACCTACAAAAGGAAAGAAATCACATAAAAATTGCTCCAGTATCTCGTAAAACATAGATTAAAAAAATGATGTTTCCACAAACAATAGTTACAGAGTGCAAGTTGAGCTCCATGCCTCGCTTCTTGTACAGAAATTGGGCAAAGGTCACCCGCATATTTGACTAGCTCACTAAGACACGGAGCCCATCTATTAATTGTGGTGCTCTTCAAAATAGATAGAAGTGTTATATCAGGAGGAACTGAATCCAATTCCCTTCTCAAATCATATGGGCGGCCTGAATCCCAAAAGCAACTTTGAACAATGTCATCCTGAAAAAAATTATATGATTCAAGTCAGCAAATGTTCAGAACCATGATTGGATCGTCAGAAACTTTGGTTAGGACCAAAACTGTCACAACTCATTTGTTCATGTGGAAACCAATAAGTTGTGCAGTGATTCATTTGAATCATTGTGTGGGTGGGCAATGCTTAGCTCTCCAGAAAAGAACAAGTCAACTCAAGTTTTATTCTTTGCTCATAACCCTAAAAACTCCATGTCTCTTCCCCAACTCACTTTTCTAGTCCCAGTAGAAAATTAAATAGATTGAAAACAGCACAAGAAACTTCTTTGGAAAGGCAACTGAATTTATTCCTTAAAAACCATAATACAAGTGTACAACAACTTGGCTAAGTCAAAACACCAAATTGACGATGATGAGCCCTTAGTGTAGTGGAAGGTGCCCACCATTGCAACCCTAAGGCTGTGGGTTTAAGTCACGCCGTCGTCGTCATCATCATTATCATCAAAGCCTAATCCCAATTAAGTTGGGGTTGGCTACATGAATTATGTTTCTCCATTCTGATCCATCTTGAGTCAAATCCTCGGATAGGTTGCACTTCTTAAGATCCAACATTACTACGTGGTCAATTCATGTTGCCAATAAAAAAAGACTAAAAGAAAATGAAAAAAAAAAAAAATTTCTTGCACACACACACACACACAAAAAAAAAAAAAAAAACCCTACTTTGGGTTTAAAAGCCATACCCCATTTTCTTCCAGGACATCTATGATAAGTATTGGTTCCATTTCGTTGTTCAGTTTATGGTCAGGATGTGCATTTGTTGTTAAGTCTCGTATATCGTTTCTAAGAGCCCGAACACAACGCAATAATTCTAGTGCTGTAAGCCTAATGGGAGCTTCCACCGAACAAAGGAAGATAAGACCTATTGCATCCATTTCTGATGTACGAAATTCAATTGTATCCACTGGCTGTTGCGAAGATGACAACCTGGGGACAGCATCGTTTCTCATGCTCGATCGCTTTACATTTTGAGAATCATATGATAATCTCTCATCAGCTAAACAAGCCCTCCAAAGTCGTATGAGGTCCACTAGGCGGCCTAGAGATGTTTGAATAAGAACAGGAATCTCATCTGGAAGTCGCAAGATGAAGTTAGCCATTCCTTTCATCACTGCAAAACGACGACGAGGAAGATGTCTTATAATCCGATTTAGTACCTGCACCGCTTCTTCACGGACAACAGGATCAATACTGATTCCATATTGTGGTATGATGTCTGTGATTTTATCACATCGACCTACTTCTTCGATCAAATATGGTATGCACTTCAGAACTGCCCTAAAGAGAGATCCTTGAGATTTTTCCTTCGTGACAGAATCTGCAAAGGTGTTCAGTACAGTTTAAATTTCCCATTTTGTAATGAAACAACATGAAATCTGTATTACTAGAAATGAGTTGCCTAAATTTTTGTTGTAATGATTATAGAGGCAATGTTTTAAAAATTGATAGTATTGTAAATCTTCTAGGGGAAAAATTGAATTATATTGTAAATTGCAAGATCTTTTATATTTTAATAATAGAAAGAAAAAACTACCAAAGCAAGAAAAGGAAAAGAAATTCATAACCACACACTATCATGTAATAAACCATATACCAACCCAAAAGCTTAAGCTGATAGGTGGAAGGCTCATACAGATATAATAAGACATGGCAAGCCTATTACTTAGGTGATATGGGATGTGGAACTTCCCAACACTCCCCCTCACGTGCAGGCCCAACGGATTTCATGGACGGGCCTGACACGTGAGCTATACAAGAACAACGGGATCGGAACCCGCTTTGATACCATGTAATAAACCATATACCAACCCAAAAGCTTAAGCTGATAGGTGGAAGGCTCATACAGATATAATAAGACATGTGAAGCCTATTACTTAGGCGATATGGGATGTGGGACTTCCCAACATATCATTCCATCAATATAATGACAAATATCTTACGTTTAAAATTTTCCAATAATGTCATTCTATCTCCACCCTCTCTTGCCCATCCCCCTCCTTTCCCACCTGAAACTCCCCCTTTGAATGCTAAGACTCAACCAGTGAGGGCGGTAGTGGAACCGATGATTGCTGAATCCTCAGAGAAGCCACACCACCATTTAGGTCACTGCTTCGAGGAAGCGTGCTTGGTTTAAGACTCAAGCAAAGGGAGTCACCCTGACCCACCTTCCATCAAGAATACATTATGTCTAAGAGGAGAAGGCGGAGAACTCAAATGTGCCAATGATTATATTTGACGAGAAACAGTTGGACCAGCGTAAACGGACTAGATCGCGAACACATATAGGCTAGGTATTGTTAAGTAGTTAGTTTGCCGCACCTTTAATGCCTAGGCTTTTTGGGTGTATTGGTTAGCAACTTGAGATGATATCAGAGCCAACACGTCCCAGGTTTGGATCTGCGTAGAGCAAAAAAGGCTCCATGCCGCATTTTTGTTCGGGCACATGTGGGCAGGGCAAAAAGGCTTCATGACGCGTGGACTTCATCCATTGTCACTATAAAATTCAAACCATCCATGCTCAAAATAAAATTGGAGTTTTGGCCTTTGGCACAATTACATGAGATGCTTCTGCTGGGACAAGGGATGATCAATGGTTAGGAGGAAGTGTAGGTGATGGGCCATCCTGATTGCAGCCAATATGGCTTCTATTGATGGCTCTTCCTACATAGTAGCTACTAGTTCATTTTGAGGTTTCTAGATTTGTCCCAGGATGATGTTTTGATTGTATGTGTTTGGTATATTTTTTGTTGTAGTTTAGATTTAATCCCTCTTTCAGAAAAAAAAATATATATATCTATAATGACAAATAGCATAAAGATAGTATCATATGAAAAACCTATTTGACATATGCTTAGCTTGTAAATTCCATTCTGGAGGCTATTCTGGTGTGACCCTAAATTCAAATATTCTAGAGTCCCAACCATTTCAGGCAAGATGTGATGGAAATAAAAATATGTAAACAAGAAATAAAAGTAAAAAATAGTAGAAAGCTAAACAACATCAAGAATATCACATTTACATCATATTAAACTACACAACGTATAGCTACTAGTAAATGTCAAATTTGTCAATATAATGCATCTAAGTTTCGAATTAAATAAAAATGATAAATTAGCAATAAGTAAAGAAGCACACATATAAATGATTAAAGCATATTTGTACATATATTATCTCTTTTAAGCCCTCCCGTTCGAAAAGAAGTTGGAAACTATGCATGATGTGATAGATAATGAAGTTACCAATTGATCATGACTTGTGTATCAGCAATGAATAACAATGTGTCCTTTACAATATGCATCAACATGTGCAAATGTAGAACCTATATAAAGTATCCCAAATCACCAAAACTCAAAAGAAATATCTATAGCCCATGTCCACTATACAAAATATAGACCATCCTTTTTTTGTTTTGAAAAAAAAAAAAAAATAGAGCTGAGAGAAGGATTCATGCATCCTGAATCATGGTCTTCACATTAACATTACCAATCCCATCATCAGTGGAATACACATTCACTTCAACATACTGAAGCTATTCATATCAATGACTGACCAAGACAAGTTACTCATCTACAATTCTATTGCCATTTTTCCTGGAACTAGAGGTTGCATTTAGCAAAGACTAGAGCATTCAAACGCTTCTGCTCAAGTCTACTTAACGCAAGACAGTCAGGAGTTAGAACTGTGGATCTTCTGCTGGATAAACCTAGGGTTCAACGACTAGGCTTCTCAGAGTCAGCGGCATAGGAGTCAACCCTTCTGTTTAGAGTATTCAAACAAGAAACAAAAGCATAGCTTTGGTTGAAAATCTATTACATAAAATTAAGCTTGGGTTCGCCGCAACTTGGATATAAGTACAATTTTTCCCCTTTGTCACAAGTCTAGGAAATAAATCCTGGTTTACAAAAGATTCATCCAAAAAAATTAAAAAAATCTGCTTCTAAAATAGATTGAAACTCTAAGAACTTGATTAACAAGATAAATTGAATCAAAGATTAAACACGACTTAGATTACTCAAAAACATGATTATAAACATGGCTATTGACTATTGAGTAATGACTTCATTATATGATTAAAACAAAATTCGAAACTACACAAAACCCAATCAATAAATGCGTGACTTCTTCAATACGCATTGAAATTGTCAAAATTTGAGCCTGTTGAAAAGGTTATTGAACAACAAATCATACACTGAGTTTCATGTCATTTGAAAATTGTTTGAAATATGATGTGTGCACTCTTAGTGTGACAACTTATGTTTGAGATAGAGACTCACCACTGATGAGTTTTTGCGGCACCCATCCTTGTTCTACATCACTAGTCTTGGGACGTACCTATGTAAAGGCCGACATTTCACATCTAAAAATAACTAAGAATTGAGGCAAGAAGAAATTAGAAAACAACTAATGAACTAATTAAGCAGAGTTAGTTTTCATCTGGTTAAATGAGCTCAATTCTATTCATAGCAAGGGCACTAAATGTTAGGCTTGAGATATGCATTGCCCCCTTCTATAGTTCTATGCAATTATCACTTTAGTTTGTCCACCATAAAGCTAATCTACAGAAGGATGAAGGAATAGTTTCATAATTCATGCGAACCTAACACGAAAATATTAAAATTTGAGAAGAACAAATATTACCAAGTTGCTTTGTCTTTACCATTGGCTATGTCGTCTCTTTCAAATAAATATGCCAACTGCTTTCTTAAAGAGGTCAATTTATTCATCCACACATTTGACTTCATGAATTAGGAACCAACACCACCATGCAATTCTACAACCCCACTCTAATTTGAACCTGCAATTAATGGAATGCAGGTTTGGAGGAATATGTAGCTGCATGCAAGGGCCTATGTAATTGTAGGTTACATCTTTCATCAAGAATGTTCCACATCAACCAGCATATCCTTATAAAAATTTCAATATTCTTAGTTGTTACTTATTTGGCATGGTCCACTGTTTTGTAAATGTATCCCATGGCTTGTTGCGTAGCAAAGTCTAATAAGCGAAGGACATTGACCAAAGCAACTATGCATTTCAAACACTGCTTAGTAGATGCCGGAGCTCCATATGCACGAAAATGATATCCGACACTTCTAAGTTCTAACCCATCAACCATCTTTGAATATGGACTTCCTTTCACTCTTTCAATGTAAACATCCTCCCCATCCAGAATTTTCTTTCTGATGTTAGAAAGGAAGTCGTGGAACATGTTACAATAGTTCAAGTGAGATCCATTCAGATTGTATATCTTCCCATGCCAAATTCAACAGCCAAATAAGTTGATAAATGTAAACAGTAATCAACTTATTTGCTATGATACCCAAATATGGATACCGGTACGGATATAGATATAGGGATCGGGGATATGACCATAGTTGTTAATATCGTTTCGGACCTCATTTGGCTCTGGCTTACAAAATGAAAAGTTTCGGCTGATTCGGGATTTCGGCGAAATTTTTTAGAATTACATTTTGGGGAAAATATAACATAATATATATACATATATAAGTAAAAATAATAGAAAAAGTAATAAATATAGATTTAATCCATTATAGTAATTTTCTTGGAATTATATTTTGTGAAAATATAAGAAATACAAAATATGTATGTGTAAAAAAAAGTTTAAAAAAAAATTATATAAAATTCCATTTTGGCAGAAAAGTCACATTTCGGCCGAAATCCTGAATTTCAGCTAAGATTTCGGCCGAGATTGACCAAAATTCAAACCGAAAAGTTTAGGCCGAAATTTCGTTTCGGCCACTTGACCGAAACGAAAAATTTCGGCCATTTCATCCGAAACAAAACGAAATTAATAACTATGGATATGACTCCACACTTATAGAAATCTAGGACATCGATATGGATACGGCTACTCCTAATTATTTCTTTAGAACATTTTGAATTAATGAAATTATCATTGTTTATGTTCTTTTCCAACATTTTATACGTAGAGAAGTAAGAAATTTGAATGAATTAAACGAAATAATGGACATGGTTAGTAGGGTATGCCAAACTTGTACCCTAGAAGTTTCGATGTAGTACGGGTATCGGCTATTGGTACGAGTGTCATATCGGTCCATCCTGGTTATGCTGGGCTTGTATAAGTATTAGATTATCATAGCTTATTTGTCTTCAAGAGTGTTTTCCCATACGCAGCCAATTTGCCAATACTGATCAATTGATAAGCCGCAGAAGGTGACCAAAGTAAATTTGTCCTTCTGTCTGTAATTAAACAGTTGCCTAGCTTTGAATATGATGTGGCATTGTTAGTAATTTCTCACACCACATGTTCTCCAATCACTTCGATAATTTCTCGTCATTTATTGGATAGAAGTAGAATTCCTTCCTACATGACTTGCAGCAAATTAGGAGTTAGTAGATGTATTTTGCACATGCGTTTAGCATTTTAGTGAATGCTTAAAGTTTCTTAATTCAACACTATCTTTTTCTTTTTTCCTTTTTTGGAATGGTAAACTAAAAGCAAACCTCTCTTCTTTCCAAATCTCTCCCTCCCGAAGTGAAAAAAGATTATATGCAGTATTGTTCAATGAGAAAAAAATATGCTTACATAGTTTTGGGATTTTTATCAAAAATTATAAAGAATCTCATTAATTACTATTTAATGACAAGGATTTGAATTTTTTCCAAAGTAAGATAACTAAATCTTCAGATTTTTTTTAACTAGAGCATCCATTGGTCGTGATATTGGCTCATATCGCAACCAAATCGGCAAAATTCTTCTCTTCCCTTCTATCCAAAAATGCTCCTACCTTTTTCCTTGTCCCAGTGATGCAATCCTAGGGTTAGGATGCAACTACCGAAGCACAATTAGGGTTCCCACAGGAACAATCACGTGAAGAAGAAAACTCTCCCACGATAAACCCACAAAAGGGAATTCTATTAACCTCAAAATCTCTAAAAAATAATTCTCTACAAGCCATATAAATAGTAAAAGAAACTTAAACCCTAAGAAATCAATCCTAATCAAATTAGGAAGCAAATAATAATTCTACCCAAATTAGAAAATAGTCCTAAATACAACTTCTTAAATAAAATTAGAAACTACTAACAACTAACAAATCAGAATGGTATGGGTCCCACATGTGGACCACGCTTATTGCCCAAACGATTGTATGATGGTGCTGCATCACCCAATTGATGAATCTTATGGTCGTCATTTGCTTAATATCCTCACATGATTGATTGGAAAAATTCCTTAAATCACCCTATGCCTAAGCCCATCATTCATCAGACCAGTCTAAAACTATTAATTTTTAACAGTAATTGTAAATTATATTAAAATGAAGAAAGGTACATTAGAAGAATAAAAAAAGACTCCCCAAGATCGTATATTGGTACAAGAGATAAATACCAGATGCCGACTGGAAAAAATGGAGAACTTAGGTTTCATAATAGAAGCACTTAAATTACAAGAGCGATCAACCCCTTTCTTAGCTAGAGCATCTGCCATACCATTGGTGGATCTACTAATATGTTGAAAACCGTCTAAAACTATCATCCCCGCACCAACAACCAGATCTGAATCCTCTGTTAGATTTTAGGGCTCACTAATACCTAAATTAACTGAGTCGCCATCAAGACCAATACTCTCAATCGTGTCTCCATGGAACCCACACGCTCCATCTTCAAATGATGGGGCTGTTGTTGTGTTGTGTGTGTGTGTGTGTGTGTGTGAGAGAGAGAGAGAGAGAGAGAGAGAGAGAGTGTTTCTGCCCATTCATGTAATTTAAAGAACGAGAGAAGACTGACATCACCCTCATTACCTCATCATCCCATTGCTGACTGATCTTTTGCCGTGAATGATAACGTAAGGTCAACCAAACAGTAGCTGAACATGCCACGAAAGTGATAGCCAGCTCGGGAGGGGAAGGAGAGACAACCCTTGCCTAGGGGGAAGAGGCTGACGGCTCTGAGGGGATTAGTGAGGTTTTTTTTAATGGGAGACCAACCGACTATGGGCACTTTGGTAAAAAAAAAAACCTCAATGATTCAATTATACCCTTTTGGAAAAAAATCAGAATTCTATCATTACTTGGTGTGTAGTAGAATTTTTTATAATTTTTTGGTAAAAATCCCTGTAGTTTTCAATATGAAAAAGATGCCCTAAAACTGATCCTGACCACTAAATCTTGTTAAAGGTATCATCTAGTTAAAGGTATCTTTAAGCCTTTAACAAGATTTAGTGGTCAGGATACTCAAATAGTGCCAACTGATTTTGTTCCTCTCTTCTTTTTTTTGCACTCACAACCGACTTAGAGAGAGAAAGAAAAGATAGAGAGAGAGAGATCACTCTTGTACCGCACTATTAGACAGATGATAGATGGTAGATTTTATCTTAGATTGTCTAGCAAGTAGAATAAAATAAACTGACCACAGACAGATGGAATGATACTGATGATAGATGGTAGATTTTATCTTAGATTGTCTGGTGAGTAGAGAACATTATAAACTGACCACAGACAGATGGAACGATGATGATGATAGATGGTAGATTTTATCTTAGATTGTCTGTTGAGTAGAGAATATTATAAACTGACCACAGACAGATGGAACGATGATGATGAGTAGATGCCTGTATGGTGCAAACTACAAGCCGGTATGACAGTGGGGGAATACATCATATTTTTAGAGGAATAAATTTACTAAAGTGAAAAATTATACCAGAGAGCCAATATTTACATATTCCATAAAGGCTATGGACCAAAAAGACATAATAAAGATGACAACAATTGGCCAAAACAAATTTCTATGGTTTTACATTTTAGGAATCTATACAACTTAACTATGAATCAGACTATTCGTGTCAAGTTATATCCAATGATAAAAATATGAAATTACCTAATGTACTCTTGGACGAAGTAAGAAGAGCTTGACTATAGGTTCTATGACAAGACCTTAGGATCGACTCAATTGCAGCCTTCACCTTTGGAATGTAGTGGCCAATCTCATGACCTGCCAAATTCAACAACAGAAAGAGAAAAAAAACCTGGTGTTGAGAAGAATTGTTGGAAATAAGAAAGAAATAAAAATAGATGAGCCCGTAGAACAGACAAAAGATGCTTCTTGAGTCCTTTTCACATACGAGGTTCCAGGTTTGAGTCACATTGCCAGTAAAAAAAGGAACAAAAACAAGATGACAGCAAAGAATGTGGTGGCTGAAAAAAGATGTCTCACCACGAAAATGTTCTAAACCAGCATACTGGTTTGAAGAAGACATGACAATCGCAAGTAAAGCGCGCAATCCAATAACCTTTGCTTCACTCAAACTGTCGGGCTTTAACAACTCTAATATCATATGATTCATGGAAAAATCTAGGTTATTTTCTGCTATAGTCAGACAGAACTCAACAAGTTTATCATGCTGAACATCCTGAGTTATCAGGCCCTTCTTTATAAAAGTCAGCAATTGTGAGGTCACACTGTCTAGATAATCCCAGACGCGATTTCTTGATTGATAATCCGCATAAACACTTAAGTAAAATCTCACGACCCGATGAAGACAGTCCAATGCCATAGAGCGGAGGTTCTTGTCCTGCATTACAGAAGTGGCTTGCATCAAATGGCTACTTTACAGGATGGGCTGAAGATAAAACTTAAAAGCAACAAACCACAATTAGATGACATTGTAATGATGTAACGACGCAGATCTCCCAGTATAATATTGTCCTCTTTGGCTCGTGCTGCTCGGGCCCCATGGGCTCTGGCCCAATCTTGCCTCAAGGTTTTGTTTTCGGAGCCCATTAAGCTCCAAAAGGCCTCATACTAAGTCAATGGTGTCCTCCATGTATTAGCCCAAGATCAGGGAGCCTCATAAGCGATGTGGGATTTTGGAATCTTACAATCCCCCAACCTTAGAGGAGAGCCGCCCTCGGCTCTGATACCAAATGTAACGACCCAGATCTCCCAGTATGATATTGTCCTCTTTAGCTCGTGCTGCTCGGGCCCCGAGGGCTTTGGCCCAATCTTGTCTCAAGGTTTTGTTTTCGGAGACCATTAAGCTCCAAAGGGCCTCATACTAAGTCAATGGTGTCCTCCATATATTAGCCCAAGATCAAGGAGCCTTATAAGCGATGTAGGATTGTGGGATCTTACAAATGAAGAGCTTGAGCTTACAATACAAAAGAGTCATTATATGATATATTGTATCATTCGCATGTAGTTTTTTATTTATTTATTTTTTTTTTTTATGATGAGTGTTAGTGTAGACTCCCAAGCTGGCCCCAGATTGACGGGATAAGGCTCTGACAATGGCGATGATGGAAATATTCACATTATAACTATGTGGAACATGAAAAATATACTAAAATTTAAATTACCCGAAGGTGCTTGTACAGATGCTCCATATGAGGGCCGAAGTTACTGTTGAAAGTCTGAGGATCACTAAGACAGAGAAGAAGAGTCACCAGTGGGTAGCCATCCTGGAAAAAATAAACCCCTTTCTTATTGAGGACAAATTTTAATAAAGCCCACATGATAAAATTAATATGAAAGAAAAGGTAAAGAAAGCATTTGACACAAACATAAAGCAGAAAGTATGCAAGGAACACCAAAAAGAATTGCACAAACTGATTTGTAAACAGAGAGCATATAAAACTTGACCAGGCATACCTATGCTGGATTTGACAGAATTTTCTTGAAAAAGATCCATGGAACACTTAAACATCCAATTGGCTAAATCAATAGAACCCCAATTTCAGAAATTGGCAGCACTACTAAGTTAGCAACTATATAGACAAAAAGACCATTGATAGATAATATAACATAATGGATCATATCTTTCATGTTTACATGAAACATAAAGTAATAGTTTCTTATTTCTTTTATTATACACACCTCGCAATGACAAACATATTGTATGATCCTGATGTATTTTGTATCTCATAATAGCATGACATAGATAAAAAGAAGTGGACCTGAACGTACAGCCCTCCCACCACGCACAGACAATCCTATGAGGATCTAATCCCATCCATCATCTGATTCACATAGCCTTTTCCAAATACTTAAGACTTGGATTTTGAAGAAGAGGCATTAGTTCCAAAATAAAATCACGAGACCATAGAAATCTTCCTACAATAGATGCAAGAACAGTTTCTCTTTGGTTTGGTCAAGTAACTAAACCAAATAGCCCTGTATAAAACTTAGTAGAACTTGGCACTGTTTGGCCACTTTGATCCAGATTAAAGCCTGTTAAATGAACAGGCCAAAATGGCTAGATTTAAGCCAAACATGGAATAGTGTAAAAGATTTTATTATTATTATTATTATCCTTTTGAAAAAAAGGCTCTTCATTTTATTTAGTACAAATGTGCACTACCGTACTGTACTAATTATGTGAAATTGTGTATTTTATATTATTTTAGTCTATGACATTGATAATTGGAGATGGGAGCTGAAAGGCAAGAATGGATGTCATAATTACAGTCATACATGAGCATGGTCTATATATTATTTATTAGGCACAAAGAAATAATATATCGTTTTTTAGTATAATGAATTAAGTATAATAGTATAATATATATATGTTAATTTCCCCTTTTCTTCTGTTTTCTTTTTAAAAATAATTATATATCTTTATTTTTTTACCAGAACAAAACTTGGAAATGAAACAATGAAATGCCAAACAAGCTGAAATGATTCAGGTCCAAAGTCATTGCAAAGCGGGGTCTGAAACAAAATTGACAACTAAGTCAAGAGGTGGTTCACATCGCACTTAGAAGGTATGAAAGGCGCCCATTCACTTTGCTCTCTCTCTCTCTCTCTCTCTCTCTCTCTCTCTCTCTCTCTCTCTCTCTCTCTCTGTGGATTAAAACTACCATCAAAATTTTATCTAAAGTACTGACCTGATAAAAAATGAAATAACTTTGGGTGGAGTCCTTATTCTCCATAGTCCATACATAAGACAATTTTTTGGAGATTACCAGATGCAACTGGTTGAAAAGCACAACTTAAAAAGATCAACTTGAATAAAGCTTCCAGTTTGCAACCAACTCCCAGTAGATGAAGAGAAATACTCCACAAAGGCAAGTATATAGAAGGAGGACCACCAAAATCATATAGATTACATCGAAAGTGATGTGGACAAACTGCTTTCCCACAAGTATGCTAATAAATATCTGCACTAAAGACACCAGTTCCATAGCTATATTGAACGAAAGAGTACACAATCAGAGAGGATAATCTCTGGTTCATGCATCCTTCAGTTATCCTAGCACCATCATAAACAGAAAATTTTACACTAAGAAAGTAGATGGCACTGAACAAGAAGAGGAAAATAAGAAGGCAAAACAAACATAAAAAGGGAACCATGTATTTTCTTTCTAATTTGGATGGATATTAATAAATAATGATGCAGCGCAAATTTTCAATCCTATTCTATTCAAAAGCTGAAAGTAGCTCTTGGGACATTTCTCGGAAAGAAAGAAATAAAAGAAACTTGCAATCAAAGGATAAAAGAGGAGCATGCCAAAGAGGAAAAGAGATATCATAGAGACAGAATGTATTCCTAGTTAGATGATGGAATGACTAAGAACTACAATTTCGGAATATCTACTATCTAAGTTTCACTTACTGCTAAGTGTTTGCTCTGCTTTTCCATCCAATGTGTAAGCTGCCCTCTTATCCGGGAGACAGCATCATACCACAGAGTTAATGCAGGATCCACACCCGAAGGGGGCCACAGATTTTTTCCACCATCTGCAAGTGGTCCGAGAATGCTCGAAAGCATATTGCAAAGTGCATGGTGAAGTTCACTTTTCCTTTTGTGGGGAGCTCGATTGAGAGGGTTTGCTTTTGCCACAAATGACGCTGATGCATTCAAGCCTCCCTCTGATTTAACCTGAATCCAATAAAGAAAGTTGTCCGAGTATCAGATTAGTAAACAATTCAGGCTTGAGTAAGCCGAGTAATGTAACCAGTAAGGCAGTAACAACAATAATAGTAATAATAGCAAACAAATAATAGTAATAACAAAAATAACAGAAACAGAAACATACCCCCAGTTTAAGGTAGCGCATCCCATTAATTATACTAATTGTCTCACTTCGGGCAACACTAGTGTCAATGCGGCGTGTATTGAGCTCCATGAAAAAGCGCTCAACAACTGAACTAAACCTATAAAGAGATGGTGTAATCAGTTACTGAGATTTATAAAAAGAAAAGTTGCGAGTCCAAGTAGCTGGAGTTATTGCAGTCCAAATTTCAAATTTCACATCTGTATTACATTGATTATAGTCCATCAAGTTTTTTCCTACAAGTACGCATAAGAGGGATCTAAATTATGAATGTTCACACCATTCCATGATGCCCAATAGGATTGAAATAAGAGTTGGATTGGATGCAAAACAAATTAACTGATTAAACATGCCTTAAAAGCATATGCTCTGATGCTGCAGACTAAAACATGAAAGAATTGCCATATAATCAAGAATTGGA
Source organism: Umbellularia californica (assembly GCA_028538565.1). NCBI lineage: Eukaryota > Viridiplantae > Streptophyta > Magnoliopsida > Laurales > Lauraceae > Umbellularia > Umbellularia californica. Next base: position 12,856,780 of record JAPQWN010000008.1, on the reverse strand, counting down.
TTAATCCAAATAGCATGTTATGCATTAAAGCATGAGACAGTTTCTGCAGAACTACGTGGAACATTTAAACATTCAATTGAAAAAATAGCAGTTGACTGGGATCAGTGGATACGATGGCATCAACTATGAACACAATACCAAGGTAGACCCATGGAAATACCCCTTCCTCAAAGAGGGAAAAATAAAAAAGCACTGTAACTTTATAGCATTATTTTTAATGCTATGGATGAAAATTTCTCATTTGATTATCTACTTGAAACAAGGGTTAATATTTAAGGGATTTGTATATAGTGCATATACCTGATCAGTGATAAAGCACCAAGGAGTTGTGCGACCAAGTCCAAAAGGAGTCCACGCAAATCAACCAACGAAGGATATTCAACCTGGCTGACGACCCTGCAATGAGCAATTGGTCATGGTAGTAAAACCAGCAATAATTGATTAACCTATGATTATCCCAAGCCTTAATGCTATCAACATGCTCAAGCTTCTGCAACATATTGTCATGACCTAGGCAAATCTGCCTAGTACAGCTCAACCAACTCTTGCATGTCTAGTAAATCAGTCTTCCTCAAGTGGTCTATCCTTGATGCCCAACATAACTTAAGGCTTGTAAGATACCATATACCAACCCAAAAGCTTAAGCTTATAGGTGGAAGGCCGAAACAAGTATATGAAGACATGTCAAACCTATTACTAAGGCAATGTGGGATGTGGGACTTCCCAACACTTCCCCTCACGTGCAGGCCCAACAGATTTCATGGTTGGGCCTCCCACTTGCGCTACACAAGAACAATGGGATTGGAACCCGCTCTAATACCATGTAAGATACCATATACCAACCCAAAAGCTTAAGCTTATAGGTGGAAGGCCCAAATAGGTATATGAAGACGTGTCAAACCTATTACTTAGGCGATGTGGGATTGGGACTTCCCAACAAGGCTCAAGCCACTTAACTTATTAGGGTGTGTTTGTTGGTTAGTTTCACACTGATTAGGAATCTACACACTTGGGATGATCCAGTGATAATCAACAATCAGACATCCCAACATATTCTACACTAGCTACTACACACTATCAAAGATCCTACTAAAACATTGTATATTCAGCTGGATCCATACAGCATTTCAATTGACACCCCTCATTCATACCATTCTAAATCATTCAGTGCACAACGTGCTCCATCTCTCTCTAGCTCCTTGGGTTGCCCATTTTGACATGTAAACCTCCCTACTGTATACTGACCAAACACTAAGAAGTCTCCAAATTAAAAGCTTGATTCATCTTTAAAACAAGAGGTCGCCCAAAGAACAAGTTGTGTAAATAGAGAGTATGAGATGATGAGCCACTGATAATATAAAATAGAGATAAATTCAGCTGAAATCATAAAATATTTGCTAATCTGCAGGTCATAATTCCTATTGGCAGACAGAGGATGAAGGATAAATTGAAAACCAACTTAGAAAGTCACTTCAGAGAGTCCCACCATGGTTCATTATGAGTGTCTACGCCGAAAGCACCACACATGGCTACATACATATACCACTTAGATCCAACATTATCATGAAAAGTAGTAGTGGGGACTCTTACGAATGGTCCCAAGTTCTGGTATATTCCCCTTGTGTAACTTCTGTGTTAGGGGTAGCCATAAACTTCATATGATACTTAAAGAAACATATGTTGTCTCTAGTGTAATGAAGTTGGAAGCTCACTGGATTTCCTAAGTGAATGGAAAAAGGAGCCTAATTTGGAAGGAGAAAAAGTAGTCCTTATGTCGGTGAAGACAAACAAACTGGCTTATAACACAGACAATGGAGAGGAGGCTGCTCTGGCAACTGCCTAGAAATATAGGTAGTAGGAAAGGTTAGTTGGCACCAAGAAGAAGCCAAAAGAGGCAAACTGACTTCAATCAAATAATTTCTACACCTCATGCACAGTCAAAGGCAAGGGATGCAGCATGATTGTTGATGGGCAACTTGAGAACATGATTTCATAGGAGGTAGTGAATAAATTACAATTCAAGATTGAGAAGTATCCAGGCATGATACCAACTCTCTTTGTTCAAAAAAGAAGTAAGGCAGCTAAAAAATACCATTCCTTTTTTCTTTCTCTATCAGTGGTACTTGCCACAATAATGGTGGTGAAATTTGGTCCAACACACAGACGTGTGCCACATATTGCTTAACATCCTGACAATATGACAAGTGCACAATTTGTGAAAGATATGACTAATACACAATTCGGAAAGATAAGAAAGAGGCAGTCATGAAGCCCTTGAGAGAGTATTCAATCAAACCCACAAAAAGGAAGGATGTGAATTTCTTTTCCCCGCCAAAACTTCCCAAAAACTAGACAAAGAATGTACAGTGCACATGTTGGTAGGGAAGGATGCCAATAGAAAACTCCCTGCCCAGTTCATTTAACTTATTGACAACTGTAAAGATTTTTCCATAAATGACTATGCCAATTTGCCACCAATGAGGGATATTTAGCAATGTATCAACTTAGTTCTATTTTACCTGATTGGACACAGCTTATCAAACGAGCCTGAAGGAACTCAATGAACTGAGGACTAGTGACTGGATTAAACTTGCATTTGCAGTCTTTGAGGTAGTATTCCGGGTTGATTTTGACACTGGGAATAGGAGCGGAACTACAATGAGATGGGCAACCTATTGGGTTTTCCAGTGAAAAGTTGTGACCCAAGACCATGACACTCTTCATATGGTGCGCATCTCGTATGACATAGTGCGAGCACTTGGGATTTGGAGGCACTACTCGATGCAAGAGTTGTACTTGGACCATGTACCATTAAAAGTATTCACGCAGGTAACAAAAGCGAAATCATAGACATGAAAAGTGGATAGGCATTCCTACAAGATATTTTTTTAACTTTGGACTATTGGTGGTAACACTACAATAGAGATTCCCAAGCAGGTACAGACGAGTTTACAATCACATTGAAGCACAAGCAGGTACAAACAACTTAGTTGTGAAGACACTAAGAAGAAGGTCAGCTTGTGCCTACATCGAAGGTTGATTTCTTTGTTGAGCATTATGTGAGTGACTGTTTGCCCAAATTTGGTCGAAATGAAAACCATACAAAAAGGAGAGTTTCTCATTAGGGTTTTTTCCTTTGTTCCTGTTTGATAAAGCTTTGTGCCTAGATAACTCATTTTGGGAAAAGATAATTCCCAAAATTCATGTGGGGCCGCTATTAGGACATGAAGGGTGATTCAAGACACCGGCCTTAGTTGAAGAAAGATATTACAGGCCAAGATTAAAATGTGATTTTGATAAATGAAGCGAGGTTCCTAGTAAGTCAGATGGCAAAGCGGTACACATGGATTATAGAGTTATACAAGCCATAACCAATTCCAATGGGACAGAAAAGGTCTTCTTGGACCATGCATATAGAGGAATCCTAAAGAGCTTGATCCAAGGACAGAAAAGATCTTCTTGGATCATGCATATAGAGGAATCCTAAAGAGCTTGATCCAAACTGGCAGCACAACAAGTCCAAGGATGTCCATCATTTATCTATTTGGCAAAAAGAACCTTGCATGTTTTCCTGTGGGGGAGAGTAGAAGTTGGGTCCTATGAGGACTGGATATGCAGTGGTGCATAACTCCCACATTGATGGCTAAGCGGTACACATGGATTATAGATTTATACAAGCCATTACCAATTCCAATGGGACAGAAAAGGTCTTCTTGGACCATGCATATAGAGGAATCCTAAAGAGCTTGATCCAAGGACAGAAAAGATTTTCTTGGATCATGCATATAGAGGAATCCTAAAGAGCTTGATCCAAAACTGGCAGCACAACAGGTCCAAGGATGTTCATCCATTTATCTATTTAGCAAAAAGAACCTTGCATGTTTTCTTGTGGGGGAGTATGTTATCTATTTGGAAACACGTAGTCTTGATCTTGGGTGTGTGTATATGTGTGTGCGTGTGTGTGTGACCTGGTCCTTAACTCCACATGAGGACTTTAAAACCGTGGGGCAAGATTGGATTGAAATCCCATGAGCAAAAGCGAACAATATCATGTGGACAGTGGGCCTGGGTTACAGATTGTATCAGAGCCAAATTTTTTTTTTCAGAAACTTCAAGGTCTGATGCAAATATAGGGTCCCCACAAATGTGTTTTCTACATTCTGTTTCAAAATGCTGGACAGATGCTTAGCTACCTTGATGACTCTCTATTTTCCCCATTGTTCCATCGAGACGCCAACATCCCCAGAGAATTTCCATATTAGAATCTATTAGCCGCTTATCTGATTGAATCAATTCTCTAAAAGTGCAACAACCAATTGTAAGTGTGGCCCAACATTCATTCTTCTCCTCTATTTGGTTCTGGTCTCCCATATCAATAGACATTTCCACCAAAATTGTCCTCTCCCATTAATTCATTCAATTTTTTAAGTGCCTTCTTCGCATCCCATTCATTTTTGTACCAAAACAAAGCAAAACACCTATCCCTTTTTTTCACTCTATTCACAGGGATAAAGACATAAAAACAGGGCCTACCTCAATAAAAACTGCCTAATGTCTGAATGGCATGATCACAAGGGATTTTTTGATGAACAAGGGCCAGGACCCTTTCCTCCAATCAAACTCAGCACCCATTCTCTGTGTCTCACCGTCCAACTTTCAACTTCATGTTGATAACTTGGCTACATCAATCCCCTGTGTTACGAAAAAATTTCCCTTCAGTTTGTCGATAACATAGGCATGCCCTTTTGTGGCTTGTATTGAAATTATTGTTGTGAAAATACTACAATTCAAATCTGAACCATCAAAAGAGAAATAAGTACACTAAAAAACACTTTTTCTATCAAGGTGAGCCAAACAGGTTTCGCAATTCAGAGTCTATTAAAGGAAAAAGGATATAATATAGTGGATTCTGTATTTTCTAAAGGATTATGACTTCATTTATTCATCAAAAACTGTACGGAAACGTGATAATTAGGGACTAAAAGAAGATGATAAAATAGATCACAATTTACAGAAGTTTCATCATTTCCCAGTGTGGGTCCTGCCAAAGCAGGGTTCTAGGAGAGTCCAAATTGGAGACAAACCTAACCTTTGGCAATTTTGCACAAAGTGGCTGCTTGCAGGTCTCGAATTTGTATTGTCACGCATGGCACCCTTACAAAAGTTTGATTAGAAGGGACTAAAAATGGGATGGTGAAATAGATGGAGCTGGACATCACATGAATTCACTCACAACACACGCACAGTAATAGGATCCTCACCTATCTGCATTGATAAGCCAATCAAATACAAAATTCTCAAGTCCAGACCAAAGCTTTTCTGCAAGAAAAATGCAACCATCCCCAAGATTTAGAATAGAGTCAGCAATAACAAAAAGCCATTTGCAAAACGAAGAAATAATGTAGGCTTTAATTAAACAAACTACAAGATCACCAAACCTGTAAGTCCCTCCTGAGGACAGCACTCCACAAAGCGAATACATGCAGAACAAAATATGCACTCCACTGCAAGCTGTAACATGGGTACAGTAAACTTTTCAATAACATGGGTAAAGTAAAGTCAGCACTAAATTCAAAAAGAAATTGAGGATTTCTTTCGACACAAATTACAAGGAAAAGAACATACTTTCTATAAGGTAAAAGCATTCTAAGCAAACAAAAAAAAAATTACTAATTTATATTTTTAGTACATAGTGGCTCAAAAGTTAATATTTATGAATTCATATCTCAATTTCACCAAAATATGGTTACACCCACCCATGATGAAACTCTATGGGTAGAGTATCCATCATGCTATAGGTCAATCTAACCATATGACAAAAGGACACCTGCAAACTGGAAGACAACTTTTTGATCTCATTGAAAGGAAATCGAAGCTTTCAAGTCCTAGAAAATACTCTCCAACATCCACCCAACCGCACTTGAAGATTCACTCCCCACCACCAGCAAACTTGAAAGGAGGCTGAAAAGATACCAAGGGCTTCCAAAATAGTTCAAAACCTTCACTTTGCTACAATCTCAAATCCCAACATTTTTTTTGTTTTTTTTTTAACATAACTAATGCATTACTATTACAATTGGGAAGCACTCCTCCAATTCCCGTTGGCCCTGGTCTGTCTCTTGCTGCACCATCAAAGTTGAATTTTAGCATCTTGAGCTGCGGAGGAGCCCAAGACACCACATCATTTCATGCATGCTTGTCAATTGAAAAGAAGATCATTCAACTTAATGTTGCTTAACTCCCGATTAGTTATATCGAATTGTCAATGCCCAATAATTGATAAACCAAGAAAAAGAAAAGAAATTGAAGGGCCTTGTAGAAATTTCAAAAATCAAAAGAAATTAATGGGGAAATAAATCAACAACATTACTAACCTTAGATGCCTTCTTAATCTCCAAAATCCACATGCGACCAAGAAAGAAAAAGAAAAGAAAATTTAGAGAACTTCATTTCATTCACCGTATGATGGATATTTGCCTGTGGACACTTACAATAATATATAAATCTTGAAACCCCCCAAACCCTAAGGAAAAAGGACTCCTAAGCATAGTTGTTAATTTCGTACCATTTCAGCATTTCAGTTGAAAAGGCCGAAATTTTTCGTTTTGATCAAGTAACCGAAACGAAATTTCATATAAAACTTTTCATTTTAAATTTAGGCGAATTTCGGCCAAAATTCTGGATTTCAGCCGAAATGGTAGTTTACATAATTAATTATTACTTTTTAATTTTTACCAAAATGGTATTTTACATAGTTAATTAATTTTATTTTTTTTTAACTTTTTATACATACATACACTTTGTATTTCTTATATTTCTCCACAATGTAATTCTAAAAAAGTTTTACTAGATGGATTAAATCCATAGTTAGTGTTTTATTTTTTATATTTTTACATATATATTATTTTTTATATTTCCCCAAAATGTAATCCAAAAAAGTTACGCCAAAATTCCGAATCGGCCAAAACTTTTCATTTTGGAGGCCAGGCCCAAATGGGGTTCGAAACAACATTGACAACTATGCTCCTAAGACACCTACTTGTAATAGACTTTCCCGCTAAGACTTTAATAGACTTTCCTACTAAGACTAAACTCCTAATCAAACCATAATTGCTAAAGAAAACTAAGGAACTTGTAGAATTTTGGATGTCCAAGACATTCCTGGACAAAAGGCCCTATCAGAACCACAAGGTCTATTTCTAGATGAAGGGGACCCCACTAGGCTTAAGCTCACTTTTGGGCGATCCAAGTGGTAAAGTCTCCTAATGGATTTAGGCTTAAGTTGGCCAATAAATGAGGCCCAAAACAGTTACACATTCCGAAATTCTGAGTTAAAATTTTCTTGTAATTTCAAATAATCCCCTTATTTTCTCTGTTTTTTTCCAAAACAGCCCCTAACATTAACTATTACTTGATAACTGGGGCTACTTGGGGTCCGAATCTTGATTAATTCTCGATCTAACCCTTGTGGGTCTTCTTAAAGATCTCATACTGCTCCATAAACTCCTCAGCAAATGCAATTATGTGCTCTTCTTCCATGTCGTCATCAACTCCTTTCTAGTCAAGGCTCACTTCTCAAATCTTGAGCTTTGTCATAGAAATCATAACTTCTAAAGATGATGAAGATCCCTCTAAAAAGCATCTCATTCCTTTCCCTCCAAACTGAAGGATGGCAAAAAGAATGGTCGTCCAAAGCAAGAGACCGTGTCCACAAAAAGGTCCTAAACCCATGCCTCCACCACCTCCAAAATAGCATTTGGAGTTTTGGATTATGACATCAAATAAGGAAAGCTACCTCGCAATGAACTGATGGTCAAGCATCACCCTTTCCTTTCTTCACATCACACATCTGAAATGTTATTTGACATCATGCCTCTCCTCCTATGACATCAAATAAGGAAAGCTACCTCGCAATGAACTGATGGTCAAGCATCACCCTTTCCTTTCTTCACATCACACATCTGAAATGTTATTTGACATCATGCCTCTCCTCCTCAAGTTCTCTACTGTAGAAGCCTTCCAGCAAGTGCTAGCCAACAGAAAGCCTCAAACAAGGAGGAACCAACTCGAACCACAACAGCACACAGGAAGCTCTAGGTTGGGGCAGCCCCTCAAGAGCTAAGCAGACAGCCTTCACCAAGAAAACACCATAATGGACGTGTTCAAAAAAAAAAAAAAAGTAGTGTAGCGTTTCCATATCCATGAATCGTTGCCTTCCCTACAAACGAAAAGGTTAGATAGAAGGCTAAAAAATTCCCCATATTCGACCTTTCAGACTAACAAAAAGTCTTCCTATAAGACATTACCCAAGGCACAATATTTCCCGCCCCACATAGAAGACTCTTTGTTGGACACAAGTCTAAAAACTCTCTGAAACAAACCCACCAAATGACTCATCCCACCCAATCATCCAACAAGAACCTCACTTCCTTCCCCTCCACCATAATAAAACCCACCCCTTTAGAAAAGACATCCCCCTCACACTAGGCACTATACACTAGACCCGAAACACAATACATAGGAACTGACTTAGGAAGCGAACTCCACTTATCCTCCCCATATTCACTAGTAATTATCTTCCACCAAAGGACCTCCTTCTCATCTTCAAATCTCCACCACCATTTTGCTAGAAGATCCTAATACTTCTTTTCCAGATCCCCAAAACACAAACCTTCATATCTCTTGGACTTCGTCCCATCACCATATCTCATCAAATGCATCCTCTATTGTTACTTTGCCCCTCCCAAAGAAAATCCATCCTTACCTGATCCAATCTTGATCGCGTTGAAAAGAGACATGTAGTACTATGGGAAGATTCAACAAGCTGCCCTTAATCAAGGTAATCCTCCCCTCTAAATCAATTTTCAATGCCAAAAATCATTTTTCAAAAGTTTATGATGTATTTAAGGTAATATATACTAATCATGTCATGAAAATAATTTAGATTTGTCGACTTGGCAATAGATCCATGGGTTATTGGTGTGTTTTCATGAATGCTAGCCATTTATATTTTTCCAATTATTAAAAATGTTGTTTAATCAAATCTAAAAACTGATTTGAGTCTCTGACTTTAAATCTTGAGCATTTGATATTTGAATCTTATGTATGTTGATGTAAATGTGCTAGATGATAATTGATACCATCTAACTATCGAAGGATAATTGCTTATGTCTGTAAGTCATTAAGTATACTGCTTTTTCTAGAATTTCGACATTATCACGACATGTATATTCATACATATTTGAATGATTTATGATACATGGTTACTCATTAATTGATGAATTGATCTTCTAAGAATCAACATACACTGATGAACAGGGCCAGCTTTAAAAAATTAACTATAAATGTCTATAATTGATGCAAAATACTATCGAAGAATAAGTTGGTAATTCGACAATCATAATCTTACTTATATTTACAATACCTGCATCAAAATCACATGTTGCAATAATTTTGGCTTTGTGGCATTTTTTTGTTTGATCTACTAAAGTGTGGATCTTGTTCAGTTGCATCTGTTTTTAAATACAGTAACAATCACTAAAAAAGAATCATGAATTCCTAAGAACAGTACATTTCTTAATCAAGAGAACAGCCTGCTACAAAATTGATCACCAAGGTGAATATTGATCAACGTACAAGGATCACTTTTGGTTCCTAAAAAAAGCTGAAGAGAGAAAATAAAAACACAACAGCAATGCATACCTTCCTCTGGAATGTAGAGGCATCATTTGCACCCTTTGGGGATTCACTGCAATGGAAGCAAAAGTCGTAAATACTAGAAAATTAGATAGTCCAAAAACCACTCAGTAATAGCAACATTTCCCATAAGCTTCATAACATTACAAAAAAATGTTCCTACATTTTTAACTATTACTAAAGCATACAAGTTTCCCTAGACCCGTTCATCCACACACTTCGCTCTCACATTTGCAACTCGTCCAAACCAAAAAACAGAGTTATGGCCCACAATTGAGATGATCTAGCCCAAAAGGCAGCCTGTTCCATTCATTGGATGGGCTGGTCATACAAGAATTTTATACATCTCTCTCTGTGATTAACGACGAAGTTCGATTAAAGCAAGTTACTATGTCGTATATGAAGATTAAACATATATGTAACAATAACATGTTATAAGGATCCCCTTCCACTAAATCAAGCTATATGGCACCTATATGCGAATATAGTGTAATTGGGATGAAAATAAATGGTCAGGTAATACCAGAAGAGAATTAACTCCAGTGAAGTAGGCAGTAAATCCTGATAGAATCATAGATATATGCAGGAAATATTTATGGCAAGTATCAGTGTTCTTCATGAATGAAATTAAATTTCAGGATATAAAATTATAAAAGATATCACTGCATCTTATGTACAGAAAGAATTTATCATATTTTTATTAACTCCATAGAATTGATAAACAGAAAAATACCTTTCTCTCCACCTAAGAAGAGCTTCTAGAAGGGGTATCGGTGCATGTTGAGCCACCATAGCCAAAGAATCCAAGACTTGCTCATAGGCTGGATCCGATGGCCGAAGATACTGTCCATCCTGGTTATTTTACAAGTAATGAGCGGAGAAAAATCACCATTACTGCCCATTTAGCCTAGAATAATAATGAGCGGACAAAAATCTCCATTATTGGCCATTTAGCCTTGAACAATTCAAGGCATTAGCTCAAAGACAAGATGATCCAATAGATAATGTGCATCCAGTCCCAATGGTAGATAACTAATTAACATAGAAACATACAAGATTATTTCAAAAACTAGAGATGAACCAAGCATTGTCGCAAGTAGCTAAATCCTAGAATGATGTGGGAAATGGAATTCATCCAAAAAAAGTAAAGAGTATAAAAAATAAAATAAAAAACTAGTTACTTACAAAACTTAAGGAAAAACCACACTTCCTAAACTATACTCCATGAAAAGAATTGTGAGAATCAACAAAATAACAAAACACCGAGAACAAAACAATCCACAACTGAGGAGTCAAAACTCCAAAAAGTTTCTAAATAATGTCACAAGTAACACTCACATAACATAGGCAATGGAAATTTGAGTAGGACTAGAAAATAACTAAATGTGGTGGGCCACAGCCTAAATCCAGTCAAAGATTCTCCCATCATCATTAAAACCTTACTTAGTCAAAGGTTTCACTTGTAGCAAAATAACAGATAAGGGTTGTTTTCTTCCACAAATCCAAGAGTTATTGAAAGAGTGTTTTGAGAGTCCTATTCCGTCACAAACAACCCCAGTAGGCTACAATGCACAGGAAAAATATGGAGTTTAAAAAAAAATGATAATGTATCAATATATTTGGAAGCCTTTGATGCTTGTGCCTCGAGCCTCACCTCTAGAGCTGGGCATGGGGTTGTCTTTACCCTACCCTCAATATATGCAAGGCCGGGCCTTAGCCAATCAAAGCCAGCCCTCACCCTACAGGGCATCAAAACAAGTCATTTTTTTCACACTATTACCAAGTATTGAGAGTTTGAGAGTTGACTGAGCATCTATCATCTCGAACCTCTATTGCGAAGGAACCACAAAGAAAAAACAAATGTTGTCTCTAAAAACTTCTTTTATCAAACAAAAGTCACATGTGCTTTCGAAAATTGGGTTCGCGTACCAAATCATTCCAGCAGAGTCTTATCTTTTGATAAATTTAAACCATTTACATTCACCTACCTTTTATGAGTTGGCATTATTTTTAATTTAACACCAAATTGACTATTAACCATTGTCCCATTTCAGTCACATGAAAAACCACTTTTATATTGGATGATTTGGGCCAGTGGAAATCCGCATTTTTACAGATATATGCACCAATCCCAATTTCTCTCAGCTATACAAATCGATACACAATGATATCAATGTCTGAAATCTTCACTTGTTACAAACAAAAAAGAAGAAGATTACTACCTGAGCTTGCACGGTCTCAATGTGGCGCCTGGCAAGAGGAAGAAAACGATGAAGCAGCGCCTCCGCAACCAGTTTCGCGCTTCCCGTCCTCATCTCTTCAACCTCAGCTCTCTCTCTCTGTCTCTCTCTCTCTCTCTTTTGACCAAGTCCAAGTGCCTGCTAATTTACATCATTCTACTGAGATTGTTTGTTTGTCTTTAACAAGTGTTTGAGTCTTCACATGAAGCTAAAGAAAGAAGAATCCATGCAACATTGGCCGGTGTGAGTACAAGTCTAACAAATGGCGGGAAAGATTAGCAATCTCTATTGGGTATGGCTTGGAAAGAAAAAGGAATGCAAAAGGGAGGAAGAGAGAAAGAGGAAATGCAATTGAAAGAAATGAAATGGCACCATCATCTAGGGTTGGGTTAGATGATTAAATTACAAGAAGAAGAGGTTGTTGTTTTTGTTGTTGTGGCCATTTTCGGAGGAAGTGGAAGAGAAAACGGATCTTGATCATATTCGAGCAACGGATTCGGAGGGAGGAAACAGAAAGTATCGAGAAATTCTAAATGCACTCACTCCATTTCCTGAGCATACCCATTACCCACGTTTCAAAAAGGGGGCCTGCTATTGGCGCGAAAAAAAAAAAAAAAAAAAAAATCTTTTCCCACACAATTTCTCTCCACACATATCACAATCATTTAAAAATTACATTTTCTCTTTCCCCACACACCAGAAATGCCCATTTTACCCCTCTCTCCATCGTCCTCTTTCTTCCCACACACATAGCGTTCCCTTTCTCTCCACACACAAAATCTATCGAACTCTCTCTACTTCTCCGGCATCTCTGTTCCTTTGGCGTTCCCAGTCATCTACACCATCTCCTCTTCCAAAGGTTAATTTCTATCTCCACCATTTTCATTTCATTTTTCTTCACCATTTATTCTTTACCATTGTATCCATCTTAGATGACTTTTTTTCCATGAAAACTTGTTATGGGGATAGATTCTCATTTAATGTAATATTTTAGAAACAATGGTAAAGTTTTTTTATGCATTTGAGTCGGTTTCCATCCATCATCAAAAACTTTTTTTTTTCACTGAAATCGTGGCTGTTCGGACCTGAACATCCGAACAAAATTATTTTGTTCTGACCTGAACATCCGAGCAGAATACTGCAAAACCCATATGAATTATCCTACAGTGTTTGTATTTTTATTTCAGATATGGACCGACCGAGCTCTTCTAGGGTGTGACCTACCGCTTCAAACAGAAGGCGTCGCCACCGAGTGGAAGAGGTTGTAAACGAACCTCTTCTTAGTGAGGAGGGTCTTGAAGAACAACCTGAGATGAATGTGGAACTAGGTTCGGGGCTACAAGATAGGTCCTTATTGACCAGCTTTGATACACATATAGCTGGGTATATTTGGAGTGGACAGGTGTACGTGTTTCGTTTGTTCCATATCAAGATTGATTGATTGATTTAGTTGTGAATATCTTCGATAATGTATCAATTGCGGAATGCAGGATCAAAGAGCATTGAAGTGTCTAAGTCATGGTCAGAAAGTGTCATTGTGGCAATGGCAATTGAATGGGTCTGATAGGTTTAGGCATTGGATGTCCAGATCCAGATTAGCTCCCTTAGTGACTGCATCATACCGCATTGTCAATAAGATTATTGTATCGGGTTTTGTGGAAAGGTGGCAACCCGAGACTAACACCTTTCACATGTCATTTGGTGAGATGACCATCACTTTAGATGATGTTGCATCCATCTTAGGCATCCCAGTAACGGGGCGGACTGTCTCATATAATGATAGAATGGCATATGAGGAAGCTCAAGCACTCCTTGTTGATGATGCATTGGGAGTAGAACCCATAGAGGCACATGATGAGCTGATCCAGGTGCGAGGCCAATCTGTTAGATTGGAGTGGTTGCGGGAAAGGTTTGACGGAATGTATGACGAAGATGGGGAGGAGATGATTGATTGTGCAGTCAGAGCTTACCTTCTGTACTTATTGGGATGTACGTTGTTCACAGACAAGAGTGGCACACGGGTGCCTATCATATTTCTTACACATCTGGTGGATTTGGACAACGTATATTCATATACATGGGGTACTGCTGCACTAGCATACTTATACAGGCAGTTGGGGCTAGCAACCCGGCATGAAGTTAAACAAATAGCCGGTTACCTGACTCTATTGGAAGCTTGGGTATACGAGCACTTCGAATGTTTAGCTCCAACTCCAAACATTCACTATCAGCCAGATCATCCCCGAGTTCATCGATGGGTCCCTCGTAGGGAGTCTGCTCCTTTACAAGCACTACGAGAGAGACTTGATTCAATGAGCACTGACTTGATAATTACGCATATTTTCATACTCATTTTCTATCACCCGAAGTTATTATTCTGTATTAATTATCTTCATATCTTATGTTTGGATTCAATATTTTCATGTCACTTGGGACCCATATCGTGATGTTAGGCGCTATCACCCTTTCAATGAGGTTGCATACTACTGTGGATGCATCAAGTGCATGAATGTTATTGAGCCTTATCATCCGAATAGGGTGCTCAAACAGTTTGGGAGAGTACAAACTATTCCTGCACCGCCATTAGCCCCCATTCACGCTACGCGAGGTCCGACTGCCCGTGATTACCATATTGCATATCAATACATGAATCAAGTTTGGGAGGGATGGCCTAATCACCTACTGTCTGCATTGAACCGTAGTCAACCCGTAAGGCGTCCTGCAGATTGCATACCCGGGTATATTGATTGGTATAAACGAATCTCGTGGAGGATATTACAAAACCCAAACCTCACTCTAATTTTGTTCCCCGTCCTAAAGAAGCACGGTCTAGTAGTATGGTGGACTATGAGCAGCGTAATTCGGATGTACTGTTCATTCTTGATGAAGTGATGGGAAGGGGTGAGGACCATTGGGTTGAAGACCCACGGGGACTATATACCCATATGAATCAGGTTGCCCATGTGTTGCGGGGAATGTCAATAGCCGATGCTCAACGAACCATTCGACATCCGGGCATGAGTTCACAAAGCTACACCCGCAGCAGGTCAATAAGGGGAAGGAACAATTGAGGAAATTTGAAGAAGTTAGAATAAATTTGAAAATTTGTATTTCAATCAAGTTTTAGGATTTTGAATGGTTGTACTTTGGAAAATGTTCTATTGAATGAATTACTTTGGATGGTTGGATTCCAATCAAGTTTTTCTACTTTTGGAAACTGTTATCTTTTATTACTTTGGACTATTGAATGAATTGTTACAAATGCAGATGTACATGGTGAAATATTTTGTGGATACCTTTGAATGTATTGTTACAGATGTAGTGTTCGGATACACAGTTCTGAACAAAAAGCTACTGTTCGGATACACAGGTCCGAACACTCCCTGTTTGTTAGGACATAAAGTTCCGAACATGATCCATTTGTTCGGATACATAGGTCCAAACAATCACCCTTTGTTCGGATACACAGGTCCGAACAAACTAAATGTGTATGGAACTGTACGAACACACCGATAAACTGAGTTTTGAACTTAATGGCAACAATAATAAATGAGTGCATTTCATGCAAACTTGTTAAATGCATAATTGTTACATTTAAATTGTTTACATTCAAACTTCGAGAATCCAATAAAAATTCGTTACATTTAAAATTGTTACATTCAATCCAAATCTATTGTCTCACATGTGGAGACGTCTGGATTTACAAGCTCTTTGAATCGTTTTGATCCGGTCACTGTACGATAACTCCCAACCATCCGCACAGGAATGGTGAAACTGTATCCATTTATTTGCAATAGGCGGAATTGGATGTCCCGGTTCTAAGAACAATTGAACAAAATGATTTTGATTAACAAAACCTATTGTTCTCTCATTCCGGGAAGGCATAGGAACTGGCACAGACCGCAGTGGGAGGAAAGTCAGACACTGTTCTAAACTCAGGTGGTATAAAACCAAATTGTAACGAGATGCAATGAGATGACCCATGTCAGGCATAGTCATCCAGTAGTCCATTGGTGGGTTGTCATCATAGTATGATAACGTATCAGTCAATTCCTCAACTCTATTCTCCACCCCATATAATTGTTTGTAGTGATCCCCATGTGCGAGCAGCTCTTGTAATAAATCTCTCCTTACTTGTCTCCATCCATCCTCGGTTAGTCCAACCAATCCAGCGATGGCTCTAAAGCCACAGTTACCATCAGCTGAGACATCCTTTACATGTCGAATGTAAGGTCTCAACCCCACCGGAAATGAGAGCACATAATTATTGATGTTTTTTGACCTCGTACGAACCGCCTTAGCCTTTGTTATTGTATTCAGTTTGCACACTAGCCGTCCTTTATCCTTTGATTATGTCTTTAAAACAGATATAGGAGAGTAGCTATCATGTGCAGATGGTACCAACTCGAAAGCGCTTGGATCTCGTTGAGTTGAGGTGTCAACTTTCATTGTTGGTCTACCTCTTCGCCTTGATTTTATTTCGGGTTCTATCAAATGAGTACTTTCTGGCATAGCTAGCTCTCGTATCTTCTTTAAAAGTTGTATCTTCTTTAGAAGTTGTAGTTTTCTTGGCATTGTATATTGTCTTCATTGTGGTTACGTTTAATTCACTTCTTTGTTTTAACGTAACCAAAATTTCTTTTGTTTTAACCATGCTATTGGACATATCAACTAACAATTTTATTTCCTCCTCTGACAATCTGCCTGCAAATGAATGCCCCTCTAAATGTTCTGCGGCCGAGTGATTATGCATGCCACATACAACCTCTAACATCCAATCATCATTTGAGTCTAACTTTTTGCCCCTTAATGCGAAAGGGCATCCACATTTTTTGGAACCTGTTTGTTTGATCATTTTTCGCTTCTGGCCATGTTCATGCTTATATTGCCCGCTTCTCTCGCATGCAAGGAGTACTCTAGCTTTGACACCTACCTGAGCGGCATTTGAAACCTTTATAACAATGACAAAACCGTTTTTCCTTCCTACAGCACGAGCCCAACTAATCAACGAATCCCGACTGTGAAATATCTACAATAAACAAATTTATTACGAACTTAGTAATGAACAATTGTAATTTGAGTAATAAATCCACAGTAGGTCTTACCTCTTGAGTTATAAATTCACTGGTATAATCCATGACAAATTCCGATCCAACCTGACTTTCCCGTGTAGAGACCTGCAGAAGAAATGTTCGGAGTCAAACTGTTCGGATACACGGGTCCGAACTAATCTAAAATGTTCGGAACTTTAAAACCGAACATATTGCATATGTTCAGACAATAATGTCCGAACAAAGGCATTTTGTTCGGACATAAAAGTCCGAACAAAATCAATTTGTTTGGATCTTAAAGTCCGTACATATCTGGGAGTTTGCAACTTCGCAGGCGACAAAAATTTCCCTAAAATGGCAAAAAATACGAACAAATCACATAGAAACGGACTTTCCACTGCTGCTCTGATTGAGAGGCACGATTTCATTGTTCTTTTTTTCCTTCATTGCACTAGAAAGATCTAATGAAAAAAATTAAGTACAAGAAGAAGGAAAGATGAAGGAGATGGAAGAAAATGAGTTGGCTAATAACACAAAATGGAGGAAGATGAGTTGCCTAAAACAACAATGAAGTGGAGAATGAGAAGTGGAGAATGAGATGTGGAGACTGAGATGTGGAGAAGATGAGTTCGGTGTGGGAGTACAGGGAAGAAGATCAACTGTGTGTGAAAAGAATAGATTTTTTGAGTTTTGGTGGGAGATTGGATATTTTGGTCATTTCATAAAGGGGTTAAACTGTAATTAAAAAAGAGTTAGATTCCTTGTGTGGGAAAAGACTTTTTTTTGTGTGCTAATAGCAAGCCCCTTTAAAAAAAGATTTATTACTAAAATACCCATTTGTGAAATTCCGACTATGCCCTTGACTTCATTTATACAAAGATACGCAAAACCGTGCATATTAGGCGTGCACGATTTTCATACGCTGAGCAAAAAAATCATGCTCGGGTCCGTGCATAACGCGAACATATTTTTTTGTTTTAGGGTTCCGTTTAAGAGGGAAGAGGAGAAAGAAGAGGAAAAATGAGAGAGGGAAGAGGAGAAGGGGCACTTTTGGAAAAAAATTGTGAGTGGGGCAAAAAGGTGTGGTGAGCTCAGAATGTGCGTGGGCTCAGCAAATAAAGTGGGTGCATTTAGAATTTCTCGAAGTTTAAATCAGGTGTGAACAAATTTACGGGAATGTTCCTTTTTTCGTAAAGCGAATTCGCGGAAATGATATGTTCCATCCTGTTTGGCAATTCCATGTGAACATTCGTGTTTTGGCATGCCATGTTTGGCTGGCTCAGAGGAAAATGGGATTGAAAATGAAAAATGGCATCTCTTTGTGTTTTTCTTTGCTAATCCATGTTATCAAGGTTATAGAGTAAATCCTTTGTAAAAGTTTCTAGAATGTGTTGTAGTGAGTTCTCATTAATTAAATCAGCCGTGCTACTTGTCCCGGGATTAAAACCCGGGACTTGTAGACTCTTTCTAATTAAATATCAGACAACGTACGTAAATGATTCCTAGATTAAGAAAAGAATAATAAATTGTCATGTAATTTTCTTCAGTAGGGTCATTGAGATTTTTTTAGCAACCCAAACCAAGAGGTCGAGCCTTGAAGTTGAATATGAACATGGTACTAAACATTAGCAACCAATAATAAAGACAATGATATCATGTTATTAAGAACACCTCTAACACAATTATCATATAAGAATCGTTGTGTGCATGTGATCGATCAACCATGCCACACAAGAGAGATGAGGATTTTAAATGGTTCGGAAAAACCACATACATCCACAGCAAGATAGCAATGACTCACATCTTCGGAGTCTAGGGTTACAGATTACAAATTCTTGGCCTTGAGAAAACCCGGTATGATGACCAAAATACCCTTCACTCTGAGCCCGGGCATTGGCTAATTCAATGGACCACTTTGGTAAACTAGAATACAAATCATAAACCTAATAAGAATCATGCTCGGGTGCATGTAGATTGGCCAATGGAAAAAAAAATCATATTAGAATCATATATGGCTTCTTAAACAAAACTTGTATAAGAATTACATGAAAATCACATAAAAGCAACACAAAAATCACATAAGAACCGTCATAACAATTTCAAAAGAATCATATTGAAATAACACCCGCATATATGCTTAAATAAACTCACATGTATATAAATAAGAAAATAAGAGAGCTGAACCAGCTTGGTATTATCCAAGCCCGGCCCTCAAATTGGTAGACTTGCAAAGATTTTGTATTAGCTTGGCCCTTGAGCCAAAAAAGAAGACCTTATTCTGTAGGGTTTTTGAGGGCCGCGTGGGGTTAGGTAGTAATGTAGGATCCCTTTGTGAACCATGGGGACTGAAAATCTTAAGCTGCCCCTGTGCAGGTCCCCCACAGGCGAAAATCCACCTTCATTGTCAAGTCATGCTCATTTGATTCCTACTCCCAAGTGAGTATGCAAACAGGTCGGTTCTGGGTCGTATCCATACTAGACTTGGATTTGGAACCGTTTTGTAAAGGCGGTTTAGATTCCTGATTTGGTTTCGGCTTGGAACCTATTTCCCTAATTCTGGACCCAGTTCCAATAAGAGGACCAAGTTCAGTTCCAAAACCAGTTCCAAAATTTTTTTATTTTTTTACTTAAAATAGGGATATTATTCAACCCGTAATTCCATATCAAGTCCACATTCCACAGGTGATAAATCTCAACATCTTTAGAACTAGTATATAGGCTTGTTACATCAAGTTTTTTTTATATTAGCCTATACAAAGTCAAGAATGATATCTTGGAACCTATATGAATTCAGGACTGGACCCATTTAGCTGTCGGAACTTAAATTGGGTTCCCAATGCAGACTGAGTTTATGAATCAGGGCATAAAATAGATCCAAACCAGATTTTTCATGGGTCAAAAACCTCCGGACAATATGAGAATGGAATATCCATATGCATTCCCGCTCCCAAGCCATACGTATGACTTCCCACCCCTTTGCTACCTTCCAGATTGGCATGAATGGAGGTGAGCCCCTTGATTGGAGGAGCAAGTTTAAATTTGCAGACTAGATGGTACCCCAATTTTCCTAATTGACCCTAACACGGCAAATGGTCCTTGATTGTTGGTTGGTTACTAGGGACAATCCCAGAAAGCTTTTGAAATTAAGTACAGATTACCATTCGTGGTATTGATTAATTATTCCAAAGTCCAATACCATTATTAATCATACTCAATATATACCTAAGTATTCTTCATCACCAGCATCAGATCTGGACCAATGAAAAGTAAGTTAAGGCATGTGAGCCAAAAGCAATAACACCTTAAGCCTGTTGCATTAAGGCCGGTTCAGGGTAGTGGAACAAGGCTAAGATGATGAGGTTAATGAGAAATGGTCTAAAAACTCAAATCCACTCAAAATTCAAACTGACTTGGCAAGGTCAAGATGAGTCAAAATTAGTTTTCGAACTGCATGTGATCCTGATCATTAAGCTAATGAATTGTAATGGCTCAGATCTTATCAATAATATTCAAAAATTGTCTTTATGCAGTGGTAAGACATCCCAGGATTGAACTGTGAACAGGTTTTTTACCTCTATTTTCTCAACATTGTTTTCTTTCAAATTTGAATGTGGTGACAGCTTTCTCTGACTGTAGCCCTTTCTCATCATATCTTATAACCAAGCAGATAAACCATGGCAATGGAGAAACACAGCACTTTAAAAGACTGCACTTTAATATAGTATGAGATGCACTGTGTTACTAAGTGAAGTTGCCTTTGATGACTTCAAATCACAGTAAGAATGGGGTGCCAACATGGATTATTTGTATCTTGAACATAATCTTTATTGGATGATTAAGCCCACCGTTTTATTTGATAATCGGTCCACCATCAAAGACCCACAAAAATGGGCAGATGAGAAAGTTTTGGTTTAGCCATCCATAGCCAACCCTTAATTTTGAACATCCAATGAGGATGATTTGGGGCTACAAGATGCTGGGTCCTGTCCATCCACTGGTTGAAGTCTCCAAAATGGGTGCAAGTGGGACCTGCAATGCCTTTTACATTCTTCCACCATTCTGAGAGACGAAAAGCCCATCAGCAAAATATATCTTGGATGGGTCATATACTCATATTCCTGTGAAGTTCTGCACCTGGCCCATGCCAATGAGAAGATTTTACAATTATAGCAGGAAGCCGACTCAATCCTAGTTTCTATGTTTGATGAAGTTATGAAAACCAAAAAGTACAGTCATCTTCAAATCTTCCTCAACCTTTACATGTCACTTGCATTTTGAAGTAAGCCTTACTATACTATATGCTTCAAGAAAAAAAAAAAAAAACGTATTATTTTTACTAAAATTGAGAATATAATTTTTTTTTAATAAAATCATCAATGCACTGATAAAATTATAAACCCCACTTCCTACTTCCAACTTTTCTAAAGAGCTTGTGAGAAGCAATTAAAAAAAATAATGGCATATTAATACTAATAATCCACCATCTGTTCCTCAACCACTATAGCCTCCTCTAATGTAAAGCGTACTTCCCCTTATAGCATGGGTAACCACTTCATCTAATAGCATTTTTACAGAAGTAATAGCATCAAAGTTTCATTGTGAAATCCCTATTAACATTCAATAGAGTTAGATGGCAGATGCAAATAATTGTATTATATTTCAATTGTAGCACAAATCAGATGTTGAGCTCGTATTTAGTACTAAAGACATTCTGATCATTAGCCTCAACTCATTGCATTCTGTAAATTGGGGAGTCTTTTAGGATTATCATTTTCAGAGGACTTATTTTGCTTCACCTTCATATCAAGTTGGTCAGGATTCGATGCTCTGTAGTGGTTACTAGCTTAATAGAGTCCTTCCATATTATTAAAAATGGTCTCTCTCCCTCCCTCCCAAGAACACACAGCCTAAATTGATTACTGATACTATAGGTTGGAATAAAAAGTAAAAAACAAAAAAGTCACACAAAAAATTGTTTGTAAGCAATCCAAGTCAATATCAATTTTTGCTATTGCTATACAAGGATAGCCAACTTAATCTAAGATATAGTTTAATTGATAGAAAGAAGATGCCTTATTGATTTCGAAGTGTACACTTTTCACTAATACAGAACCAAAGCAGTGAGCAATAGCACAAAAAGCAAGTTTAGGATATGTTTCATCTACTTTGGGTAATGACGGTCAGATTAAAAAAGCAGGTACAAAAGGATTTCGTTTGGTCACAAGAGGACAGTCATCTTATCACATAAAGCAATTGAGGAACACCATTAGCTTCAATATGACTCTGAACAAATATTTTACCTTTAGTCTTCAAACATATATGAGATTTCATTTGCATGACAGATGCAGGTCCCCACACTTGTGCTGGCTTCTAGCATGCCCTTGCAGAATTGAATCTCACTGAATGCATACCGCAATCAGTGTCTTCCCTCTATGCAGCCATTCCTGATTGTCCTTCAGGGATATCAGGATAGAAGTCTCTGTCTTGTTGTCTCAGACTGTTTTTTTTTTTTTTTTCATGATGAGAAGGGTGTGCTTGGGTGTACCCCAAATCACAATCAGCTTTGCACGATACATGGACCAGATCACTGCCCAATACAGTGCATTTTAGTGGCACAATCAAAGAGAAGGAGATGAAATGTTTTTCTGCCATTTCTATGAGAATGAACAATAGTTGTAAGATTGATATTATTTGGAAAGGAAAATCAGAATGGTTTCTCACCTAACCGATTCCTATGAAAGCCACAAAAGAAAAGAAAATAGGTAACAATTTATTCTAGAATAACATTCAAACAATTGATACATTTTGTGCATTCAGATTCCAGATACACCATGAAACTACAAATTACAATTAATTCCGAAGAAGGCCCACCATGGTGGCCTTAAAGAAAAATCTCTTAATTTACAAAGCAAACTGGCCTTAAAGAAAAATCTCTTAATTTACAAAGCAAACTGCACACTTTAAAGGTACTAATAAATTACCTGACAATGTCCTTCGCACCAAAAAATCATAGAAGGGAAATTTTCATTTTACACAACTAATAATGATGATATACAAATTAAATTTCTATGAAGAAACATATATTTTTGCCTTTCCTAGGAATTCCAATCCTCTGATGCCAATCCAGAGAATGCTATGAGCCCAGCCTATATATCCATCATGGGGCCTACCTGTGAAATAAAAATTGTCAAAAGCTACTGTTCTAGTATGCATTAACATGAAGTAACTCTCACTCCAATCAGAGCAGGGCCCAAGTAAGATTGATCATGTGTTGAAAATGTCATGCATCAAAATAAAAAAACAGAGTGAAACAGTGTGTTCCACACATGATCAATCCAGTAGTGGACCCAACTCCAGGTGGAGTAACATTTGATCCAGTGTTAGTACAAAGTAGGACAGTTCTTTTGTGGGTCTTATACTGGGCCACACTAATGGTTTTATATGTCCAGAGAGATAATTCTCCCATGCATGGCCTCAGAGGAATACCTTTAACTTACAGGTGTACCGAAACCGTATCTAATTGCATTTATTAGATCCTTTCCCATCAAGTTTGTAGAAGTTACCCAGAACAAATCTTTACAAGAATATGCAAGTGTAAAATGGTAATTTACAGCCAGATCGAGCTCCACTGCTGATATTGATAGCATAAACTAGAGTAGAGAAACACAAAAAATAGTTCCTTCTTGTTGCCATAAAGATGTTAGCTTGCATCACTTTCTTGGCGATCCACTCCAACACTGTCGAGCCTCAACACAATCTGTTGTATGAATGGCCTCAATTTAGGACACTCACTTAAGCAAAGACATGCGATATCCAGCACCTCCATCATCTGCTTGTCATGCTCTTTGTCATAAATAAACGGATCAAACACCTCCCTCTCCCTCCCATCCTTCTTCATGTGAAGCACCCATGATATCATATCTCTGCGCCCTTTAGGTCTGCACATATCCATGGGCCTCTTGCTGGTAAGAAGCTCCAAAAGAACAACACCAAAGCTATAAACATCGCCCTTGAAAGTCGCAATTGAAGCTTGACCATATTCAGGAGGAATGTACCCTAAGGTCCCTACAAGGTCTGTTGTCACATGAGTGTCATATGGTAACATGAGCCTTGCAAGGCCAAAATCAGCTAGATGAGCTTCAAAATTTTCATCTAGGAGAATGTTACTTGACTTAATGTCGCGGTGAAGAATGTGGGGCTCGCACGATTGGTGAAGGTAAGCCAATGCCCTTCCCGCTCCTTGAGCTATTCGGAGTCGTGTGTTCC
Source organism: Umbellularia californica (assembly GCA_028538565.1). Taxonomy (NCBI): domain Eukaryota; kingdom Viridiplantae; phylum Streptophyta; class Magnoliopsida; order Laurales; family Lauraceae; genus Umbellularia; species Umbellularia californica. The sequence goes on along the minus strand of JAPQWN010000008.1, from coordinate 12,832,527 downwards.
AATCTAGTGCTGAACCACCATCGAGCTTCTCATGCAGCCAATAGTCCAAGCTTCCATTTTCCATATATGAGTAGATTAACAGTCTATCACTCCTATACCTGCAATACCCTTGAAGTGAAACAAGATTCATGTGCTGAGCTCTAGAAAGGGCTTCCACTTCAGCTTGGAATTCTCTCTCAATCTGACCATCGTCACCTGACATCCGTTTGATTGCGACTTTTCTTCCATCCGGCAGAGCTGCTTTGTAGACCAGGCCGAAGCCCCCGCATCCAATGATGTTGGCCTGATCAAAATTGTTGGTAGATTTTAATAGATCATCAATGGTGATCTCTTTGTTGTCCTTGTTTTGAAATAGAAGAACCACTTTTGACCCCGATAACTCTAACTCGTCTTTTGTACTGGCCACTTCTCCTTCGATGTCATTAGGTCTCTGAACATGGTTCCTTGACACAAAAACATACACAAGTGCAAGAAGCAAAGATGTACCTGATCCTATCCCCAAAGCCATTCCTATAATGATTTTTCTATTTCTGCGTTGTTTACTTCTTGATAGGGATGGAATAAGATCCTGACAAGGTTGAAAATGCACGCCACAGAGATCCTTGTTTCCCTCAAAGCTTGAATTCGGGAAGGTAGAGAACTGCCCCCGTGAAGGAATAGAACCCCACAACTGATTGTTTGCTACATTGAAGTCGGATAGAAAGCTGAGATTGGTGAGAGACGAGGGTATGCTGCCTGAGAGATTATTGAAGGAGAGATCAAGATTTTCCAAGCTTGTCATGCCAGATAACTCTGTAGGAATGATTCCTGTGAGCATGTTCCTGCTCAGGTCCAACACATGGAGCTTCTTCAGTTTTCCGAAACCTGGTGGAATCACGCCAGTGAGTTTGTTCTCACTTAGATCCAATGTTGGCTTGAAGCTAGCAACCTTATTATACTGCAACCCTCTTTTGCCTTTATTGCTTCTGCTAAAGAATGGAATGTCCATAGGCGGGTCTGCCAGTGAGATTGTGCGGGAAATTAGGCCAGGCAATTGAGTCAAGCCCTCAGGGATTTCTCCAGTGAGAGAATTGTTCGATAAATCCAAGTAAAAGAGAGAGCTAAAACTGCCAATCCATGGAGGGACAGTTCCAGACAACTGATTCCAAGATAAATCTAATAGCTGCAACTCACTAAATCTCTCCAACCAAGATGGAATCTGACCTCTCAGTCCACAGTTTGGAACAATAAAAACCTTTATGTTGCCAAATTCCTGAATCCCATTGAGGGGCATATCCTCCCCGCGGAAATTATTGGTGAGCACCAGCTTACTTAAGTTTTTGCAATGCTGTAAAATACTCAGCGCCGCAAAGATGTTCCGAAGCCCAGTGTTGCTCAGTGAGAGGTGAGTGAGAGCCTGAAGGTTTCTAAAGCTCTCAGGGATTTCGACATCAAGGCCATTTCTAGCAAGATTTAAGGCTCTAAGTCCCTTGCACAAGGAAAGATTAATAAGATTTCGACCACCAAACCGATTAGTACCGAGATCAAGGGAGGTGAGACGGGTCATCACAGAACAATTAAGATCAATCTCTCCCCCTATTGAATTGTTTCTCAAATTAAGGAATTGGAGCATAGACAAATTAGAGAGAGACGCGGGCAATTGACCTCTGAACTTGTTTGAATGAGCAGAAAGATACTGTAACCCACCTAAGCTGCCAATAACATCTGGGATCATCCCAGAGAACATGTTAAGAGAGAGGTCCAAATGACTGAGGTTAGAAAGATTACCAATTCCGTTGCTCAACTGCCCAGATAGAGAATTGCCCCCAAGATATAACCGCGACAGTGAAGCCAACCCGAATAGATCATCTGGCAACTTCCCCGTCAGATTATTGGAATCAAGAGAGAGCTCTTGTAGAATGCTGCAATTCCTAAAGCCAGCAGGCACAATCCCAGAGAAAGAATTTGATGAAAGTTGAAGAATTTGAATTCTTCTCGAAACGTCGCAGATACCTGTATCAATGGCACCCGAGAATGAATTGTCACTGATACTGAAATCCGTCAAATTCACAGACCCAACAAGGCGCGGCTGCAAACCCGCGAATGAATTGCCAGCAATGTTGAAAACCCGCATGGATGGTAGATTAATGCCAGCAGAAACCGAGCCATTGAAATCATTGTCACTCAAATCAAGAACCTCCAATCTCTGCAATTGAAACAAACCCGAAGGCACAGCACCTTTGAGAGAATTTCTAGAGAGATTAAGGACTCTAAGCTGATCCAAACCCACCAAAACGGATTCCAGAACACCACCTTTCAATCCCATCCCTCCAAGATTAATCTCAACGACGCTTGTCTCCAAACCCGAAGAAGTCGCACTGCAATTCACTCCAACCCAACTGCAACAATCAGATGAAGATGCATTTCTCCAGACAGGGACCCCAGAATCCAAACCTTTCATAAAATCATTCAATGCTCTCCAGTCACCAGAGTTACATGTAGTGTTCTGTGAGTTCAAGACCTGAACTTGGAAACAGAGACAGAAGAAGCCGAGAAAAGTGAGACATACCCAGGAATCCTCAGCACCCATGTCGCCCATTACACAAGAAATGTAGCAGAAATCTAAGGAAAGGAAGAGATGGGTTCTGTAAATGTGAGAATACAGAGCTAGAAAAGCTAACCAGATTTCTCAGTTCCGATTTCTTTTCAGCAAAATTAGCAACCAAGAGAAACAAACAAGGATAGAAGTAACATAAAGAGAGAAGCAGAAGGTGAAAGACAGCTTTTTTATCTGCTCATTGACTATCTGCCATTTGGGGTTGAGATAGAGAGAGAGGGAGGGGGGTGACCGGGGACGGCTAGTTGTGACCGGCTAGAGGCGGTCGCTGTCTGGGAACGGGGTAGATTTGACCGGTGGCCCGGTGGGGTTGGGCGCTGGGAATTGGGAAGTCAGAGCTGGGATTTATGACCCGTGACTGTGAGCATGGAGTTATTAGCCTCACCGGGCCGCCTCTGGTGAATAGATAGGAGCCTTTAAAAGTTGTCCATTTAGTGGGGCCCACATTTTTCATGATCCAGATGCAGTGGCCATACTTTTTTTTTTTTTTTGGGTTCTTTCTCTAATGGACTAGAAATGGCAATACAAAACAAAGGGGTCATTTTGAATAATTTATGCAAGAAAAGCTAATTTATTTCTCCTTCCTATATAGTCTTGAAAATGATTTTTATGGATTTTTTAATGAAAAATCAGGTTTTGAATATACAATCAAGTACAAAGTGAATGAATTCTTAAATAATTTTCGCAAAGTGTTGTGAAATCCCAACATGTAATTTCACAACCATCTTGATAGTAGGAATCACTCTAAGGTCATTTTCATATATTTCACTATTAACTCAATAATTATATTTTTAAAACTTTGAGAATAGGAGATAGCCCAAGTGGTCATGTGCATCTCATCTCACTAGCCCTCTTCTTCTTTTTTTTTTTTTTTTTTTTTTTGCAAAGGTAAGAATTTTTTTGAAAAGACAACGGTGAACAGGTGCTCACTATAAGGTGAGCACCAGCGTGGACGGGTGCTCAATATAAGATGAACATGGGGAGGGTGGGAGGCATTTATTTTGGGCAAATTATGTGTACCTTTCTTTTATACTTGGCACAACAAATTTAGAAATAAAATATATAATTCTGATTTTGACTTGACTCTTTTGGAAGTTTAGGATTTGCATTGGTGTCTAAAAATTTCTCATGGCAATTATTTTGGGCAGATAACTTAAGTACACCTTTGTTTTATGTTTGGCATGCTACTAGTACTATTTCAGACGAATAAGGGGGAAGGAAAACCAGATGGCTGTGAACTTTCAAACTTAGGACCCATTATGAGGCCCTCTTACTATGGGCTTACTTGTGACAAGGGGCATGGCCCCCTCTTACATTTGAAAACCCCCTAAGGTAAGTCCTTTGGCCATCTTATGTGTGGCCATCCATTAGATGGTCTCCTCCTTCATTTAGAGATTTTTTAAACATTGTCTTGATTTTAGAAAAAACAAAAAAAAACAAAAATGTTATTTTGGAAAATTTTTAAATGAAAAAAAGAAAGAAAAGAAAGGAAAGGAGAACAAATAAAGAATAATTAATGGAGATTGGAGAAGAGATTTTTCAATTATCATTCTAATCTATATACAATTACCATAAATCTTACGATCCAAGAGAGGGAGAGGAGAAATTACATCTTTTTGTTGGAGATCTCGTAGACTTGTTGAGATTCTGTGATATGAATAAAGAAGAACAATGATAGGCCCACTTTCTCTTTTATTAATCTTTTAAATTGCATATGTATATTGGTTTCAATACAAATCATTATGTATTTTCAATCTTAATTTGTTGCTCATATTGTAATCTAATTCACTTAAAATCAATGTCTATTTGCGTTGTATTATTACATATTTTTTAGCTCAATCGGAGTTTTATCCATTGTGGATAAAGATATATAATTTTTATTTTATTTTGATTATTATTATTCATGTCAGAAAAATCCGATTGAAGAAATTTATTTTAAGGAGATAAAAACTAGTGGAACCATGCTTTTTAATGGTTCAGATTTTGGATATGGGACGCTATCTCCTTCTTTTTTTTTTTTTTTTTGAGTTTTAAATAATAAAGTCTTAAATTGTAACTTGCAAGTTACATGCATAAGAAATGACTAGTACTCACCTTGAGATTGCAGAAAAAATCAATACTGAAACAATAATTAATGATTTCAACTCAATGAAAGAACATTGAGTACAACTTCAATAATTTGGTTATTATATATTTTATTATTAAATTTTATAATTTTGTTTAATTTTCTTTTCTTTTGCCCACCTAAATAAAATTCCTGGTTTCGCCCCAGCCTGCTTGTGATTGAGAATATGTTTAAAAACTATCCAAAACTCAGAATGATAGCCTAGGAACTTCCTTTCATTGGCAGATTGCAACGAGTTTGAAACAAGAGAGAGCTTGGATACATTGATCTACCAATCAAGGGACAGTTGTGTGGTGCCATGGGCATATGTAGTGGGGCACAACCAGTCGTCTAATCAAATGCCCCATCATCGATATAGAAATGTGTTGAGGTCAACGTCTACCCTCATTCCTGAGCGGTCGTAATTGTGGTCGAGCCCTCGCCTTCACCATAAAACTATTGTTGTGCATTTTCCTTTCACCATTTGGTTTTGGGTGTTTTGCGAGTTCCCATCAAGAGTGCCGTTGAGAGAGAAATTGTTGAAGTCAACGTCCACCCTCATTGGTGTAAGATCCTACAAAATATTAAAGAACATGGGCCACGTCGGCTGATAATACCAAAGGGAGAAGATCAGATGGCTGTGATCTTCTGAACATAGGCCAATTTTGTGGCGTTTGTGGTCAACTCTTATCAGTGTAAGACGGCATGTTTGATTTCAGGAGTCTGAGCCTGTATGTATCTGGCAGCCAAACAGGGGCCTGAATCTTCATCTGTGGAGTCACTGTTAGAGATTGCAGTTCTTGCTGTAAGATAACAGGGGTGGCAATTCCCAACCCTATCTGAACATGATTTCCTTACAAGTTGGATTGGGTTGGCATTTTCAATCCGTGTATAATTAACAAACTTTGTTCGTATTGAATACACTCTGCTTGACCTGTTAACCCAACTTAAACACAATTCAAACCGACTGATTGACATTTACAAAGTAATGGAGATAAGGTTCACCCTTTATTTGTATGTGATTTTTCCCAATTTTACTGAAATGGGAGTTAGTCCCATTGTAAGATTGACTGTATAATAGATAATTAATGCATGATTAATACATATGAATAATAATGCATAAGATTGTGCTACCCACCGTATTCATCATATGTTCAATCTTGTGGTGAAGCTATCACTTATGCAATAAAATATGGGGACATTCCATACACAATGAGGATGTTCGTTTTGAGCCGCTCATAATTTCATAAGGTGGGCTTCATTGTAGAATTTTACTCTTTCAACAAAAGAATTCTTAACAATCAACTATCTAAAGCTAGAGCCTACAAGTGACCATATCTTTCAAGATATGTCATGAACTGTTTTGTATTGGACATCATCGATTGTGCCAATGACTTTGTTACCATCAACTTTAGCTATATTCTTATTACGTTTAATGAGTTGGCTCACCATTTAGCTAAATATAGTTTTGCTTAGGGGGCCAACTTTGTGTAGTTGGTGCAAGTTGTTTCTTTTATTGGAAACTAGCAACAAAGGCCCGTGTTAAACCCGGGCAAAAGTCAGTTTTAGGGACGGCTAGGGCAAAAGTCAGTATTACACTCTTAGAAAAAAGGGGTTAAGAGTAGGCCATTGGGATTTTTTCCAATACTGGAGTCCAATCTTGAAATATATTTAATACGAACTGGTGCCCACTACTGGATCTATCCATTTGGGGAAAAAAACTGAAAGGAGAGTAAATGAGCAACAGTTTGGATTTCATTCATCGGCATGGCCCACAAAACATATTTAACATGGGATCCATTGATGATTGAAGATCTAAGGAAAAGTAAACAAACCGACTGTAAAGATTTGCTTATAATTTGAATAATGACAAGAAATAGGACTCAAATTCAAACGTTCATAAAAAAAATCTCTTATGAGAGAGATTTTAGGAGAGAAAGAGTAGCCCAAAAGTGAGGTAGCACTTTAAAACAATGTGGATTTTATGTGCATATTTCTTTGAAATGAGAGACTTTTTCGGGAAGAGATGGCACCCCTTGTAGCCGACCTCTCCCTTTGCTTTAATATTATATAAACATAGTTGTTACTGTTGTTGGGTTGTCTTTTTGATGAATTCTCACATATAAAACAGAACTCAGAAATTATTGAGTCGAACACTCAAGAGGGACTAGACTTCTAGCTGGAAGTGTAATAAAAGTTCTTAGAAAGAGCTCACCGTCCAAAACCACTTTATCCAGGCACCACCTGATTTGCCCACCTTCTTGATGAATGAATAAATTTAATCCTGGCAACATTCTAAGCCTGGTTCCTGTGCCCACCACCAGATTTGCCTCATCCAAATATAAATTCTACATGAAGCTCAAACAAAAACACAAGCTTTCCATGCTGGTTTCTAGAATGCAAGGGAGCAATACAAACTAACAAACTCAAATAAAAAAAATTTCAGGTTGCACCCCACCCAAATTGCAACCCTAGTTGCATGGTTTATAAGAGAATAATTTGTTAATGAAGACCCCATCACAACTACGTGGGGCCTATTTCTAAATGTAATCCAACATGCTAGAGACTCACTAGTTACTACCTTCTTGACCACATTTACCATAATTGATTTTTCTTTCTTAATTTTGGATAAAAAACTGTTACCATAATTTATTGATAAAAAAAAATTGCGAACTTCTTAGAACCATGCATGAGGTTTAGGATTGTCACATGGGCCTACGTTTTGTGAACTCATCATCCTTGATGAGCCCACACGGTGTTCATGGTGAGGCTGTCCCACGATAACGCGATGGACCGTGGTTGATCCGGTAAAAATCACAGCAGCATTTAATTTCACTAGATCCGGACTCCCACCCACCCCCTGACTCCCTATTGGCTATTGGGCACCTACCTAGGGCGTTCCCCCACTTGGGTCTGACATGGGAGTCGCGTGAGTGTAACGATATCTTGTTTTAGACAACGTTAAAAAAGATTAGTCTCACTTCAACTGTGGCATTAGTTCCTTAATACTAGGTGATCGAGTCAATCAATCCACTTATACTGCTTAGAAAATTACATGAACTCATCACATTTGGCAATTGCATTTTTTTGGGATTTCATGAAGTCATGGAAAATTTACGTTTGTTAATTATAAATTCCGTAGTATTCTCAAGTCCAAATCTCCCATTGGTTTGAAAATTCTCATTTTTCTTAGTTTATGTTCCGATACTAATTTTTTTAGGTATATGCAATAATATTATTAAATTCTCACAGCTAACTATTTCTACAAAAATCTCGAGGCTTTAGTAGAGGCTGCATAAATATTTCTTAATAAATACATATTTGAGATTCTCGGCTATACGTCTTAACAAAAAATTCTTAAATCTACGAATCCTTACAACTTCTCACTTGTTGCTAAATGTGCCCTAAAAACACATTGTTATGGCAATTCTTGAGTTGTTGGGGTAGCCTAGGCTAGGGGCCACAAAAGCACCCACCCCATTGAAAAAAGTTTCGGGCTCCAACAACTAACTTGCAGTTGTGATGTTTCTTTTTAACACTCCAGTAAATACCCACACACCCCCTTAAGTGCTCTGTCCCTTAACCATCAGTGCAACAACCAATACCAGTATTTGATTGTAGAGTGATGGTGAGGAACTCTTTTTTTTTTTTATAACGGAGGGTGTCCCAGGTCTTTGAGCCAGAATAATCCCTACAGGCCCAAGGAGAACCGGGTAAATCCCTTGTGCCCCTAGTGTAGTAGTGCAGTTTCGAACCCTCAACCTCTGGATGTAAACTGCGGTCTTAGGCAAACTGAGCTACCCCTCGAGATTAATAATGAGGAACTTAGTGAGTCTTTGTTTGAGTATTTACCCAAAGAGTAAAAAAGGCAAATATTATTAACATCCTTTAAGTAGACCTCTTCAACGAAGAGATTTTGACGTACATCTAAGATAAAACTAGTTGGTACAACATTTGGACGTGCTAGCTTCATTTATTGAATTCCATTATTGTAATTACTAAAAGCTACATGACTTCACACTCATAAATTACTTGAATTGTATCTATAATATTCAACTAGCGTAAGGTGCCCGGGCCTAATTACTTTAGAATAAAGATATTTTCTAAAAAAATGAAAAAATGTATTTAAATTGATTTTTTAATTTCAAAGGATGAATTGGTTAAATACAGAAGAGTAAATAAAGCTAGAGGTCAAAAGAGAGACTTGAGAGAGGAATGATCGCAGATGAATTGGTTTTGAGTATCGTGCAGGAAGAGGAGTGGAATAGAGAAACTGAATGCAGGGTCGTGATGAACATGTTGGGGGAAACGATTTTGAGAAGTAAAGAGGAAGGAATAGGACGTTGAAAATCAATACTAATTGCTTTTAAATGGAGGTCAAAATTTATAGAACGGTCAAAATAAAATCAAAAATTGGTAATTGCATTCAGTCAGCTTCATATATATATATATATATATATATATATATATATATATATATATAAAAGAAACGTGAATAAAGGATGTAGTGTAGACTTGAAAGAGTTGTAATTCACAGATGTATTCGATCTAATTGATTCTAGATGGTGATAAAGATCAAGAAATTTACAACTAACAACCTTTTGATTTATCTTAAACTCAACCATTGGAATTTGTGAAAATGTCTTGTTCTTTATCAGACGGGACCCTGTATGATGTTAGGGATATTACCCGTTGCATTGTGAGAGATTAATAGTGCTATTAAGAAATGATTATAAATGATGAAGGTTAAAAGGAATTTACTTCATATAATAGACGCTATAAAGGCTATAGTTTGAACAATTTGTCAACACTATATTCAATGTTTGTAAAAGTCTTTTATCTAGCAAATTTTAGTCCGTTGACTGATATTGATGTTGGGTTCGTATTAAGAAAAATATACAATGCTACAAACATGACCAAAGACTTCATTACTCGATCGTCATGTAAGCGACCAAAAGCCACAATTGAATATAATGCATTGACTCCACACCATGTTTTTCAACCATGGCAAAAGTTAGCATGGACACCCAAGCTACTAATAAAATAATAATAATAGAAAAAACCTACATAATATGGATACATCGCTTTGTTTTGCCAAAGGCTAATTGGGTAAATACGATAAGGAAGATTTTCTCATGTGTCATTGAAGGTGGTATTATATTTTCTTAGCTAACAATTCCTACCAAAATCTTAAGATATTAGTAAAAATAATAAAAATAATTTTCAATAATCCCCTTTGGGTAGAACCCACTTCTCAACACTATCCCCCTCAGGTGGAACCTAGTCAACGCACATTTTTTGTGACACACATTGATAATTTTGAGTTTCTTCAGCTAACTATTGCTATAGAACCTCAAAGCGTTAGTAGAGGCATCGAAAATACTTTTCAATATTCCTCCTCGGATGAAGCCCACTCTCAATACTCTCCCTAAGATGGAACCCGGGCGACGCACTTTTAACGACACACATTTTTTTTTTTTTTTGGCATTGAATCATTTCTCATAGGATTCAAACTCACGACTAGTTGGCTCTAATACCATGAGAAAATTAAAGATAGATTGTGAAAAGAAGTTTGGTTGTTAGCTTCTCAACATGCCTGGCCTTTCCTCATCATTTCATTATATAGATGTGTAGCTTCCTTACACATGGATTAGTTTTCTTACACATGGATTTTGAGAATATATTAAAATACATTTAAAGCAATTGAATATCATAAAATAAGATCTTCATATCCTAGGCCAGCTCATTTGTACACCCTTCATATCCTTGATACAGGTTGTCTCACGATCATGATAGTTCACGATACGCACGACGTGTCTGTTTGATATCTTGAGGATTCTCTTGCTTAGATGGCTCGCCAATCTTCTCACGTAGAAACGGCATGTGATGACTAATGGAACGACCACTGTTATGTGGTGATTTGTGTGATAGCCCACCAACTTGTGGTCTTCCTTATCACACATTTCTTTTAAGATTTGTGACCAATTGACTCTAATGTCATATTAAGTTTTTTTAGCTAGCCATTCCTAAAAAACCTTGAGGCATTAGTAGAGAGAGGGTAAATAATTTTCAATATTTTCTTCTCGAGTGGAACCCACTTCTCAACAGGTGCATTCCACCGGCTCCCGCGTGACAAATGGCTCTGAAAATCGATGAATACTATAGTCAATGGCCGGATCGGGATGGTGACTGAGAAAATACGTACATTAGGCTCATTTCAGCAAGAAGCTACTGATGAGATTTTTTGTCTGGGTGACAAAATATAGAAATGCTTTAAAAGACTGATACAATAATTCGAAACAAAATCGCAAGTGATACAATTCAATATATGAAGTTAGAGCATGAAATCAGAAGTCCATGTTAAATAAAAAAAATAGGTGATAGTTGAGGGCATGATAGGATATCTTCAATAGATATCTGGATGGAAAATCTATACTTGCTAGTATTCTTAATTTAAAATCGAGGTGAACATAAGGAGAAATGAAAGAGAGAGGTTTGAATAAAACTGTGGTGATTGCTAAAGAAGACAAGTGTGTTTGAATATGCAACGCTGAAAGAAAGATGATATGGTTTGATTAGCAAAAAGAAAAAGTCTACTTGTCCCGGGTTTCATGTCCCGGGACAAGCCCGACTCCATAGGGGAGGGGTATTTTGGTCATTTTTTCATTTTTGCAAATGACCAAAATACCCCTCCCCTATGGAGTCGGGCTTGTCCCGGGACATGAAACCCGGGACAAGTAGCAAAACTCTAGCAAAAAAGGTCTGAGAAAAGGTTCCTTCTTCTAGTACTATATCAAAAACAGGTCAACTGCATGTGCGTTTGAAGGACGCCGGTCAAGACGTCTAGAGTGGGTTACCCTCATTTAAAGTATAAATTCTTCAATTGTCGTCTCCAAAGTGATTTATAAAATGTTTAATCCGGGAATTTCAAATGCTAAAAAGTAACTTATCAGCAGATCATTCTGTAGAATTGTAGCATTGGAATCAAGGCCGGCTGTACTACGAGGCCAACAAAGCCAATTTTGCTTTAGGCCCAAAAAAATAAAATAAATAAGGCTAAAAAAAGCCTCATAATGGCGGCTGGTATTTTTGAAATTTCAAAAAAACAAACTTATCAATTGTCATCTCTTTATTTTCTCTCCAAAATAAAAGGCCCCATAATAACTCACTCCTGAGCGACTAAGATTTTCATAGGGCCTTAAAGTGTCATTTATGACCTATTATATTATATTATATTATATTTCTATTGCTAGGAATTCATTTGATTTTAGTACCATTATATTTCTAGCAGTCCATGTGTATCAAATCTTAACCATACATTCGGTCAAGAACTTGCTTCACAAGCCTTTTTTCATTATTTTTATGTATCCTATTTCAATGGGGGCCCATTCAGATTTGATCCATGATGTTGTTGTACTAGATCCTTTGCTTAGGATTTCAGCTCTAAAAATAGAATTTAAGATAAACAAGGGGCCCCTGCTGGAATTTATTCACTTGCCTACAGTGCATATGAGCACCGTGCATTTGGAACATCCAATACGTGGGGCACACATTTATAATCCATCTTGGATGGTCCTGACTCATTGTGCATATACTCACCGCGTGTAGGTAAAACTGCTTTAAGCCCCACTAGTGGCCAGACTCAAGAATTTTATTTTATTTATTTTTTTTGGGGGGGCTCAAGAATTTTATTTTATTTTATTTATTTATTATTATTTTTTTTGTTTGAGGGGGGGGGGGGGGGCTGTTTTGTGACCAAGATTTCGATCTAAGTTCTGAGGATGGGCCCAAAATTTTCATGTAGGTTTTTTTTTTTTTTTTTTTTTCGGGGGGGGGGGGGGGGAGTGGGGATAAGTAGTTAGATATTGTGATCCCAGATTTCCATCTGAGTTTTAAGGATGGGCCCAAAATTTTCATGTGGGTTTTGGTCCTTTTGAAGGTAGACTTAAGATAAATTAATAAAAATTGAATATAAAAACTTACTTAGTACTTTCACATCACAAAAAAACAAGAAAAATAAATTTTAAATAAAATATTTATAATAATATTAAAACATAGAAAATGTCGCATTTAGGATCATCGGTTTAGCCTCGAATTGTCTCGAGCTCGCCCTGACTAGAATGAAAAATTATAAATTCTCCGTAGACATGTTCTTACACCATTGTCAATGATTTTTATCTAGAGGTCTAAGTAGACGGCCTCCTTGATTCGATCAATATGAATGACTATTAATTATTAAAGGTTGAATTTGTCTGTGGTCTAGTGTTCGTGTGTTTGATTTACATGTATGTGTAACGTGTCGTGTCTTAGCCCGCATTGGTTGAGTCCAAGAAATTATTTTTTATTTATAGAAAAGTAGACCTTGGCGTATATTCCTTTGCCGAAAATGAGATTACTGCTACATGATAAATAAGTTCATTGGACTTTAACAAGTTCTGCGCCTACTTAACCTGGCTTTGCATGATTGCATCTCCTGGTTCTAACCCATTCAAGGAAGGCTCTATCTAGGACCAGGAGTGAGATGTTGTAGTTGCAGATGCTCCAAGTATCTTAAATACAAAGAAATGGATCAATTATGAATGGCATAATAATAACATATTGTAATAGTTTATTATATTCTCCTCTTATTATCACAAACATTTTTTTTAAACCAATCTATGGGGCTAAAACCCCACTGAGAGTTCGCACACACAAGGAAAGACAACCCACTAAAGTGGGAAAGGAGCCCGCACATGTGAAAAGAAAGCCCGTGTACAAGTGAGAAGGAAGCTCGCACACGTGAGAAGAGGTGCCGTACCTAAGGTTCAAACCTTAGATAACCAAGTGAGAACTGTCACACCTTACCACTCGAGTAAGAAGCCGTTCTCATGACAAACATTTAAGGAAGGGAATGTCTATTATTATTACAAAAATTGGTACTATTTTGGAAAAATCATAGTATTTCCAATATTTTTCTAAAATAATATTTTTTGATAATATTGAGGTACTTTCGAAAAATAAAAAAAGAAATATTGTGAAGAAGAGGAAGTACTACAAATGAGAAATAGAAAAAACTATAAAAATGTTTTTCTAAATATTTGATATTTTTTATTTATTTATTTAATATTTTAAAAAAAATATTTTTTTATATTTCCAATAATATTTCAAGAAAAGCCCTAAATTTAAAAATAACCCTAGTCCTGACATTTCTCACGGACAATAATTTTATGTGAGAGATATTCACGACAATGACTACAATTATAACCATTATAACTCTTACGGAATCGAGAACAGATCCTTCTCCAGTGGTAAGGAGCGGCAATTTCATGGGAGAGTCCAGGCTTCAAACCTGGTCTCTCTCCCTCCTTGCATATGTGAGCTGTGCTATTATCTCACATGTGTAAGTTGTGTCTCCTTGTATATGTGAGTCTCAATTACCTCACATGTGTAAGTGGCGGTGTCTCCTTGCATATATGAGTTCCTATCACCTCGTCGAGTCTCATAAGGTTCGAGCCCCTTAGCTTGCATACGGAAAAAAAAAAAAAAAACAAAAAACATCCTAGGGCCCGAAGGCTATGTACCACTAATTCGATTCAACCGAGTCAGCTCAACTTGATAGGTTATTGAGTGAAGTGAGACGCTTGATTTCAACTCAAAACTCAAACAGATTAACCAGAGTTAGTAGAAGTGACAGTTTCAAGCATGGTTTCAAGTATTAGTATCAGGCCATTGTTGGCCGGCTGAAAAACCAATTTTCATAGCCATACAGATACAGCCCATGTGCAACGGTGTATCAACTTTATCCATATAATTTCATTTTCACAAAGAAGATAAAACAGTAACTTTATTTATTTATATGATCAAATGAAGTGTCTAGCCATGCCTGACCTAAGAGTAAAACAATAGCTATATAGGCTTGACAACAAGGAGTTATTTAGCTGGTTAGCAACTCCACAGGTCACTCGGGTGCCGAAAGACCGATCTTTTGGTATGCCGGTCTTTTTACTTGTGTGGACTCTTCTTTCTACGGTGTGGGCTTCCTCTCTCCACTTGTGTGGGCTCTTTTGGGTTCCAACTCCTAGTGAGAGATAAAAAAAAAGTACTTACGTTGGTCTATATCAGTAATTAGGGTGTAAATCATGTATCACTCCTATCCTTAAAAAGAACACACATATATATTGGCCCAAGTTTAAAACAATGGTTTGTGTTGGATCCACATTGCTTAAGTCCTTAGTTGGATAAGGCTTCGTATATTTATTTGAGTCTTTCACCTATCAACTTAAGCTTAGGGGTTGGTATATGGTGTCTTATATGGTATCGAAGCGGGTTTCGATCCCGTCGTTCTTATGTAACCCACGTGACAAGCTGTCTACAAAATCTGCCGGGTCTGCACATGAGGGAGAGTGTTTGGATACTGAACTTATAATTAATTATTTTATAATGGTTGATAGAGGATGATTAGAGCAACAGGCCGGTGGGCAATGAAGATTTGATTAGAAGGATCTATAAACCAAGCTATGTAAGCCTACTTGCCATGAATGTAACGCAAAGTTGGATATTTTAAAATTAAGCAGGCGATTGATGGGCCCACATGGGTCTTACTATCCGATCAATGTTGTGGTTGACCAGCCAAAAGCATAAGACGTCTGAGCATGGGTCATATTATTTATTGGGCCAGCCGCAGTCAACCACAATCATTTTCAAAGATTTACACTATAGAAAAGGAAGACCCAAATCATCAGCTGCCACATGCATTGAAGTTCCTAGAAAATGGCAGTGTACGGCTACTGAACCATGTACCCACCCATGCCTCAGTCCAATTGCTCATTTTTTTCATCTTCCAGATGGATCCAGCCTCCAGTATGCTTTCAGTTTTTCAAAAGAAGGGACCAGGTAAGAGCAGATACTTTTAAATTGGCTGAGACTTCTTCAAAATTGGTCCCATATTAGGTGCTTAACTTAGTTGCACTTTTACCCCAGAGAAAAGCACAATAGAGGTGCAGACCATTCAAGTGGCATGCACGTTCTGTTATTGTTCCATTTCTTTTCAGGAATTCATATTTAGAGAATTTAGATATTTTCATATAATGTCTGCTGAATGGAATTTTTAATTTTTTTTTGAGAATTTTAAAAGTTAAAATTGACTTTTCAGATAGTTAGAATTTGAAGTTTTAGCAAATAAGCAAGGTATTTGAAAATGCAAAGGAGAGACAACCATATACTCAATCGAGAAATCTCAGCATCGTAGATTCCTGTAAAAAAAAAAAAAACTCTCCTAAATAAGCAGGCTCATAAAATTATCTCTAAAATCTAATTATTGAAAAGGTCATCTATTAGAACATGCATGGTGGTTCTCCCTCTTGATTCTATAATTATTTTTGGATCTTTTTATTTGAATAAAATCTAAATGTTCAATTTTGATGATAATGAATTTACTAGAACTAAGATATATACTCAAAAAAAAAAAAAAAAAAAAAAAAAAAAAAAAAAACCCTACAAATTTGCTAATCTTGATGGACTGGAAAACCCTAAGCTAAATTATAAATTCATTGAATGCTTTCTATCAATCCTGTCACCTCAACAATAAGAAGCCATCATATTTAATGCCAAAGAGAGATATTTTGAAGATGATCAAGGTAGCCATCATCTAGAAGAACTGTTCTGCACAGGTTCAAGGCATGGATGAAGGTACTCTTAAAGCCTTCAATTAGTTTTGTTTTCATACAATTATTAACTCCAAGATCTTAGTCATAATGGATAGGAGATTAGATCATGGTGAATTTAACAATATGCAAATGAAAATTGGTTAATCACAATTTACTTTTTTCATATTTTGAAATAAGATAAATCACACTATTAGGTTGATGATGTGTTTCCAACAATAACTAAAACACAACTCAAGGAAATGAATTACCAATTTGGTAGTGAGTTCTACTTCAATATTTAGAGTGTAATTTGATTATGTGAGGGGTGTTTTGACTCTGGATTAACAGTGGATTAAGAAGATAGGCTCCCATTATATATAATTCATGGTGGAGCCCACCTCCTCGGGATCTCAGACTGATAATTAAGATTGGTCTTTCGCATAAAAAATCTTCCTACCTAACATGGACAGCAATTGGTCCACGAGAAGAAAAACATAGATGTCAAATACAATGGTTGCAATTACATGATTTCCTACCACCTCATCTACCACAGTTTTCAAAACACATTTCTGGAATAGACGATCTGTCAAATGGATGGCAATGTACGTGCTATATATGATAGATACCAAAGTCACCTCTGACCTCTCTCTCTCTATTAATATGATCTATGTGATTAATTTTATCATTTCTACAGCATTTTTGACTTTTGTTCTTCTTTTTTTTAAAAAAAAAAAAAATGTAATCCTTTTATTTGTATATGGAGTCCAAACCACATGAATGTACTCATCAACATTCCAGCATGATCACTACATTTAATCATGACTTTCAATAATATTTGAAGTCTATTCACCATTCAATATGTAAGGAAATATTCATGTGCACCCATCATTCGCTTTAGTAAGGAACACATAGCGGGGGGCAACTTTATGATCCATTCCAGTCGTACACGCACTCGAGACCCATTGAAATACATTGGATCCATCGAGTTTTCACCGATTTGAATGGACTAAACTATTAGAACGAGGTTAAAGACCTTTCCTTAATATAAAGTTGTCGTTAAACTTGTGGGCCATGGATGAAGGGGTTAAAGGCATGTGATTGACCCCAAGCTTGATATTTGGACCCATCCAAAATGTCTCTTTCCATCCCTCCAGTCCCGTGATCAGTGGGGCCTTAGGTGGGCCCCATCAAGTCGTCCTTTACCATAATATGATTAGAGATGGATGCATACGAACATTTTCCACATACATTCCACATACACTTAATCTACTGTTAAGTAACTTCTATGAGGGGAATGATATAAAATAGAGATATAGATAGGAGGCTCACTTTTATTAGGATTTGATTGCAAGGATAATGATTGGGTTGGATGACTTTTTGATGGTCCTTTGTGGATATTCTACTTTCCTCCTCCAAACTTATCCTTGTTTGACAGGATCACATTGCTTAATTTCTTAGGAATTCTATTCTAATTAAAGAATGAGACTTCAGTCTAGACCCGAAAAATAATGTCCAACATAGGACGGAATAGAGACCGACGCAACCGGTTGGGAACCCCACTCAACTCCCCAGGGTTCAACCCCTCGGGATGCTTTTGCTCCACGTGTGGGCGACCTAATATAAGTGTGTGGGTGCTTTCTCCCCATGTAACGCGGACATTCTCTTCCCCCCTATGTGGGTACTCACATGGGTCCAAGCCTCCTTGGTTGCAGTTAATTTTTTATTTTTCCTTTTTTCTTTTTGAGTAGAGGGAATAGAAGTTCTTATTGATAGAGGATAGTCTAGGCCCAGGCCCCCAACCCAATTTCTTGGAGTTCTAAAAAGCAACTTATAGTTGCCCACTTGTCCACTGAGGCGGAATATCGTTGCTTGGCACATACCTTTGCTGAGGTCACTTGGTTATGCTATCTCTTGATTATGCTATCTCTTATGTGATCTTCATATTCCTTTGTCCACTATTCCAGTCATTTGGTGTGACAATGTCAGTGCCATTTCTCTTGCTTTCAATCCAATAGTCCATGCTTGAACTAAACACATCGAGATAGATTATCATTTCGTGTGTGAAAAGATGGCTCACAAGCAACTTGAGGTCCGTTTTATTTCTACATTGGATCAAGTTGCGGATATCCTTACCAAAGGTCTTCACTCATCTCGTGATCTTCAGGCCAAGCTTTGTATCCGGCCTCGTACGCATCAGCTTGAGGGGGAGTGATAGAGGATAGTCTAGGCCTAAGCCCATGTATTATATGTTGACTAGGTTTGTTTGTTGCACCAAACCCATACCCACTTCACCAAGTCTACCAGACTGTTTCATCTGTTTTTATCGTCCAAGATTTTTTCACTTGCTGTAATTGTATAATAATATATATACTCAAATATACTTATCCAATGAAGTCAATCAAGATTTGAAATTTTCATCAGATTATCATTGTTTCACTTATTGTTCCAAAGACCCATTTTATGTAAAACCCCACCATTTAGTTTTGGATGATGGCACGGCCATAATCATTTGGAATGTTCATAACTAGCCAAATATAGTCCAAGCATGGCCCATTTAATTGTGGGCCTAATGTTGACGAATCCAATGCACAGGACTGAAAATCAAGCCCATGTCCCATTTCAAACCGATTTGCAAAATGCATATATAATACTCATTTATGCTAAATATGCTGTGCCGAGAGTGAAGCCTTTAACCTTACCAAGGCCAAGACCCAACTCGGTTAACTGTCATGGCAAAAAAAAAAAAAAAAAAAAAAGGTTTGGGTCCAGCCTGTCGGCATAGGAGCTCAGTCCAAATCGTATGGTGTAAATGTTTTTCTTTTTTCTTTTTTCTTATTTTCGCTATGATAGGCTACTCATCACGATTGATATTTTGAACTTGAAGACCCCGGATTGATCACTCGCATGTGTGTGATATTTAGGGCGCCAACACCACTCAAACAAGAGTATGAAAATGAGACTTCATGCTTTTGAAAAACCATTCTCTATCAGAGGAGTGGTCATTGGATGGCCATGGCCCTATGAATCTTTTCCTCTAATCCTTCACTTTAGATCTGATTTACCCAGACATTTTATAATTTAAGGTCAATTTAACAATTGTATGCTAAATTATATCAATAGGAAAGACTTTCACCTATGAGTTGTATCCTTTGCTTATGCGGTCCATCTCATGTGGCCCGCTTGGATGCATTTCTATTATTGGAGGTAAGAAGGAAAAGTCTCTTTACAGATAGTGATCATGCGAAAAATAGCCCCATATATAGATTGTCCTAGCTCTTGATGTAACAATCTTAAACTTAATGACCTTTTTACCATAAATTTTTCCAAGATTCAATTTAATGGTGAATAAATGTTCAATGAGCATGAAACTGGGCATAGTGCCAACTCAAGGAGAATATGATCCGTGTAAAAGGAGCTGCAGTGATAAAAGGGCCGGGTTGCCTAAGAGGGCCTCAAAAAGCCGGATTATAATTGTGTCCACTTGTCGGCGGAAATTCTTTTATAAATAGTTTATCTTTTTTTTTAAAAAATTATTTCTTTGGTAAAGATTGTTTTTCACATGTTAATCAATCTATTAGCTGACCATCTTTTTTTTTTTTTTTCCAAATGAAATCCATCTATATCACATGTTTCCAAATTTAAGTAATCCAACTTTCACTCCAATCGTTTCAGGCATCTAAAGCTATAAAATAGAAAGAACTACAGTACAGAAGGTTTTTCAAAGGGATAATAACAAGCACATGCATTCCCAAATAAGAGAAAATCACATGAAAATGAGAACGCCAATGGGGACCATTCATGATGTGGATGATCTCTTCAATGGTCCCCTAACTTCCCTGTCATGAGCTTGTTCATTATTCAAATGGAAAACCCAATCCCTGACGTTTCTCTCATGTATTGCATGCAGCACATTCGAGGCCATGTTACACATGTAAATCTAGGGAAGAATCACTGCAAGGTTTTCAACTTGTGATGCAAATAAGATCTGAAAATTATGTTTAGAGACCAAGAAAGCCTTAATAAAAAAAAGTTGAAGCGGGGGCGATTCTTTTTGAATTAGGTATTGAGTTTTGACTTCCTTTATTTTGAACACCTTGAATTTGGTGTTTCGTTTTGACATGGTGAAGTTTAGTCACTGTTGTGGGCCCATGAATGGTGCAGCTGATCATTTTGCAGCTAATTTTGGCAAATTTTGTATTGAGGCGATTGATTGGTTGGATGATTTTGGAAGTGGATGGTCAAGTCCCTCCCTTGGCCTGTTTATTTGTTTAGTTACTTTCTCTCTTTTAAGTTTTTATGAAATCCTTTGGAAGTGGAATTTTCTCCTCACTTGTCTAAGTATAGTTACCAAAAGTACCTTATCGTTTTCTCGGCCCTACGTAAAATAAATGGTCAAATGAAGATTCTTAAGATTTTGGTTCTGAATTGTATTGAGTTTAATTCAACTTCCCTGTTTGATTTTTCCTTTGTAACAATGACAGGGACATGACAAGATTCGAAGGGCTCTCTTTTGATTTCTCAACTTATATTGTTCAAAGACACAGAATCTCCTATGGCTGTGGCATGGCGCCTTTCTAGAAAGTGAGGGACCATTACTACACTAAACTCCAAAGACCAAGCGGCTTGCATCATATGTGGTTCATCCAAGTAGTTTGAAGAGAAAGCAGTTGACATTTAGCATACAAAAAGACTATATGACAACATATTCCTTTAACCACATGGTTTGGTTGCTGAAATTCCTGATCTCAGTGTGGTGAGTGGGATTTTCCCTGGTATCTTTTATTTCTATGGTTGCGTTACATTAGTAAAAATTAAATGACTTTAAGAAACAAGGCTTCTTACCTCAGTCATAAGAGGCGTCGGTTCTTTCCTGGCTGCTTAGGGTTCGAATTTGGGCTGCCACTTTCATCACCAGAGGTCTAGGGTCCTAGCCCCACTAAGCCGGATACCAAAAAAAAGAGACTTCAATATTCTTGCAGTTTCAATTTCCAGTGTTAGAGGTGGTCCAACATTTTCCACCCTAAATTGTCTTCCTACCCTTCCTTGAATGAGGACCACAGAAAATGATTTTCCACCCCTTGGATAAGACTGCTTTCTGAGAAGGGAGAAAAACCCCTCAGAAAATGCCTCTAGTCCTCCAAAAAAAAAAAAAAAGATGTTAGCCTGGAAAAAAATAGAAAAATCATTTCTACTACATAACCTTTAACATTTCCCATGAAAAAAAAAGCACCTCACAAACATAACCTCTAGTTTGCATTGCTGATATATCCAATCAGAGACATTTTAATCTTGCTTGCCAACCATAATTAGGATTACTGATAATAGTTTGGAGTACAGACAGGAAAATAAGTGACATTTTACTAGTCCTAATTAAGATTAGTGACAATCGTTTGGAGACAAGAACATGGATGGAGGACATGTGTAAAGAAGGAAGTGTGAAAATTGTTCTTGACTGATATCATTTTCTTCAGTAGTGGAGGAATTAGTGGGAGAATAAGTGGTTAAGAAGGATATCAATCTAACTTAAATGTTGAGAGGCAAAGAGATGACATCCACTAAAAAAGGGTGGAAGTCCTTTTCCACTTCAGTGCAGGATAGAGAAGATAGTGTTTTTATTCTTTCCTTTGTGAGAGAAGATGGGTTTGATTTGACAATAAACTAAACAATATGTGAAAGATGTGGGATGTTGGTAGCTTATTCTTAAATATATATTTCATACATAAATTTTTTTTAACGGTAACACGAAAGTTTTCATTCAAACAAAAGAAGGTACAAAGTACAAAAGACAAAAGAAAGAGAGGAAGGGGATCTACCTACCATAATCACACCCACCCAAATAAGCAATGTATCAACCACTTACATAATCACACCCATCTAAGGAAGCAACCTATCAACCCCTTGCTTGGCTAACACATCTGCCATGGAGTTAGCCGATCTAACCTCATGATGGAAAGAAACATTGATTCCAACAAATAACTCCCTAATTTCATTAAGGTGGAAATGAAATTTCAAAGGGTTAGTCTTTCGGTTAGACACCCATGCGATCGGGCATGGAAGTACTATACTAAATCATAACTTCCATATGGAGAAAATAAATATATTTGTATGGACTCTGTTGATCTAAGCTTTCTAGGGGAACAATGTTTCATTATCCAATCTTTTCATCTCTGTTGTTGGTAGGCATCTTGATGGGGTGAAACATACATGGGTGATCTTCCAGGTGTTTTGTTTACAAAATCTCATCTCAGAAAGGAACTGTTTTCACTAAACACCGCAATACATTACAGCATCCTAATGTTAGAAGTGGATAAACGTTTGCCACCAGCCATATTTGTCTTGTGTGAGGCTCATCTTTTCTTGGTGTAATAGGAGAAAAACTTCAAAAATTACATCTGAATCTTCATAATTTTTTTAAGAACTACAAGATCTGATAATAGAGTGCAATGAAATAAATTAGGAAATCAGCCTTGCCAACTAAGGCTAATCCATGTAGCTAGTAGGACAGGAGATGTGAGGGGCCCACCATTGATTGTAGGAAGCCTAATAATCGTTGAAGATGGCAACCATAGACTTAGGGGTGTTAATGGCTCAGTGTTTTAATCCCTAAGAATTCATTAGGAATTTGCCAAAACATGTCCAAAGACTGGGCATAGGCATTGACTGGGGTTTTCAAAACCTTTTCCAAACCAGCCAATTCAACCTCAACTGATTTGCTTTGAATGGTTTGGTCTACTTTAATCCTTCCAAATGGTCAATCCATTTAACAGGTAAAACTCCACGATCAAACTGGGATCATGGACCTGCAATTTCAACTGGTTCAGCTGATTTTATAGACGCCGAATATATGAAGTCAAAATCAAATTGTCCAGTATGGCAGTTTAAGCTTAATTTGGATTTTTAAGCATTCTAATAGTAGGACTGTCACCAGGCTTGACCTGAGTTGCAAAAGCCCAATATTGAGCTGGTCTAGACAGGCATGAGCAGATGGGCATTTTCAAAATTTTGTCTCTTAAGCCCGGACTGGGCCGTTAACACTCCAAACTAAGGCTATAAAATGATGCCACCTGACAGTATTCCTCACTCCAACCCATTAGCCAACCATCAGATGGTCACTCTAGTATAAATGCTCTGGTCCTTGAAATATTGGTGTATGGGCTCATCAAAGAGTGGAAGGCAATATGGACACTTATCTAATCCACTCATAAGGAGCCCTGACTATGTCCTGGGTTTGAAAATGGTCTAATCAGTCCATCATATGTGATACATATGTACACTGAATGTGAAATGTTACTCAGCCTGAAATCTACTACTTAGGGAGATGCACATAGTGGTCTGTCCCTATTGATGAGCGGATCAAATCTCATACACCTGAATCCGTCCATCCTTCTGATCATATGGTCGAATACATCTAGCTTGTTAAGGACTTTCTGGCAGAACCTATATGGGGCTGAGCCTGGGCCCTTATAAGTATTTTCGGGGTCCAAATCAGACTTTGGAACCTGGAAAAGAACCGGCTCAATAAGGCCCAGTATGGTGGAGGTTAGATCATGGGATCTGGATCCAGCCATAAGGGCTTTGGATCCTATAATTGGGTACAGTTCTGTCCTATTGAACAAGTCTAAGTCTCTTGTGTGTTATAGAATTCAGGCTCTGTCGGATATGGGCTGGATCTATGTCCATTGACAGCGCTATGATGACCATTTTTTGCAACCTGAAGCATGGCCCAGTTACCTGATGTCAGCCAGATGTAGTTGACCATATATGAATATGAAACTCCTCTCTAATTTTTGTATGGCTGGGCTGCCTTAGGCCTTTTGATATTGCAGCAGGTTCCCAATAGAATGCTCTTGATAGTAGTCCATTAGAATCAGTTCCTTCTCTCTCTTTCTTGGGGCCGTGTGATTGTTTCTGTGGTTTCAGCCTTGTATGGTTGGAACTTTCTAGCATGGATATGGGCTAGGCTAGACGACTCACCCGAGGCCCAACTAGTTGAAGGCTATATTTAAGTTGAACCGAGAGACAGTGAGACATGCAGGGTTATCAGGCCCAAAAGCTAATCAACTCTAGCCTCTGCATACTATGCCTCAACTGAGGACCAACACTCCAACAGGATGTTAATAGTAAAAGCAAAACTACATATAGGGATTAGGGGTTATAGCTCCTCTCTACAACGATATTCCAATTGCCACATCAGTATCACATAGAAAGGAAGAAGTTAATGAGTGCTATAATTCGCCAATCAAAGGAAGCCCCGCGTCTAGAGATTTGCACAAGCCGATTTTTCTCATGGAGTCAGATGTGCGTTTGTATTTAGATTGAAGTGTGTTATTCGTATCTGTCTTTATTATTGTAGATCCAATTAGAGTATGTTGATCCATTTAGATTAACACTATTCGAGTTTAGAAGTAGAATTCATCAGAAAAAACCCAAACAGGAGGAATAAAAATATGATGTTGGCAATGTTAATTTGTATGGCTCAATAGAAGTTAATTAATCTTGGCTAACTGGGTCTTTGGATTGCCCAACTTGTATTGTGATTAGAAGTAGGCCTGTTATAAGTTTACTGTGATTAAGAAGTAGTGTTTGGGTGTAACAGGGTTTTGGGGCTGATATTATAAATAAAGACTAAGAGTCTCTAGGATGTACACATCTTTTGATTGCATAGTGAATTCTCCCGTCTTTCTGTGGATGTAGGTCAAAAGCCGAATCATGTAAATCTCTGTGTTCTCTTGTGCGTGATGGATCTCTTCTCGTATGCCCCAGATCACAACAGGCAATTATGATGATGATGATGATGATAAATGAATAAGATCAATACAAAGACTTCTATAACTTTCATGCAAAATTGATGCCTAAAAGATTTTTAAAAACAGGAAATAGTAAGAACCTGTCTTATCATGACTTTCATTTTCCTTGGGTGTAATCATCCCCAGCTAGTGAAGTAAATCAAAGTAAAATGAAGGTCCCATCTAGATCTCCCCTTTGGACCCTTCACTCCTCACTCTCACTACTTTCTTTGATAAAATCCCCCTTGCTATGAATACCTAGGAATTCAAGACAAAGTGAATAAAAGGGCCTATCATGACCAAAAACAAGTAAACAAAAAACAAAACTCAGACAAATGGAATCAGTGAGTCTCAAGATATCTCATATAGATCTGCAGCAACCCAAGCAACATTCCAAGAAGTTCCTTCTATAGAAACATAGAAACATGCATGAACGAGGGATTAAACATACAAAAGTAGTTTGAGATGATCTACATGTGTAATCTCAATCAGGTAGAGCATCTTTAACGAATATGGAGGCACGACAAAATCTTCACAAGTTATACAAAACTTGCAGAAAACAGAAAATGGAATCCGATATATCGGAGGCCACTACATTAAATAGAAATGGCCCCACTACGACTTGGCGGGTACAAAATCCAGCCAATCCGATTATTTTTCATTCAAAAACATTATTTTTCCTGTCTCCTCTCCAAAAGTCTTTCCTAAGATTGTTTTTATCCTTACGTGGTTATGAAAGTTTAAGGGTCTGCGATTTCTAGATTTGTCTACTCAAACAATCAAACCAAAAGTGTGCAATAATAATAATTGTACAGCAGAAATAAAATCAATAAGCACACACACGATAAAGACATCAAATTTAAGGTAGAAAACCCTAACCGGGTGAAAAATCACCTATCCGAACTGGATCAAATCAAACACTCTGAATCTCGCAATTATATGGGCTAGGCTAGACGACTCGCTCGAGGCCCAACTAGTTGAAGGCTATATTTAAGTTGAACCGAGAGACAGTGAGACATGCAGGGTTTTCAGGCCCAAAAGCTAACACTCCAACGGGATGGCCTGGCTCGGTCCATAGTTCGACACATTACTTTGAAACTAATCACTTGGATCAGGCCTGTCTCATGGAACAAGCCCAAATTGAACTGCCACACTTGAGGATCTGTTGGCCAATTCATGTTGTGGTAAAGATGGCTGTGTAAGTGTGATCTTTGCCATTGTTTTAAAATCTGAAACTTGGACTCAAAAGTCAAAAACCTGTTTGACCGAGTAACTCGACTGAGTCCAACCAGTTCTTGGTCAATTTGTACAAACTCACTGGATTGCTCAACTCACCAGCCTGCCTAGTGGAGTCTGCTTGAGTTTTAATCCATGATCTAGACATCCTATAACCAGGAGCAGCTGCATGTATAAGCACCATTACTGCAGTTTCAAGAGGATCTAAGGACAGAGGAAAAAGAAAATAAAACCATGGTATAAGGTAAACTGGAAAATCTAGGTGGCCCACTTTTCCGATTTAAGACATTCATACGGTTGCGATCTGGCGTTAGGCTTCTGATTTATGACATTTATTTGGTTGTGATCTGGCATTAGGCTTCACCAAATAGATGGTTTTGATCATCCAATCATTACTCAAAGAAGCTGGCCCCATTCCTTGGTGGGTCAACCAAAAGCCCTCAGGTGCAAGTGCAGAGCAACAAAGACAAACCTAAGTAGATCAACTGCAATCTAGATACATCATAAATGATGCACATCAGAGACTAACAATAGTCCACCATTTGTTATTAATCAAGGGCTGATCTAATGCAATAAATGGTTGCTGCTAAATCAGAAGTAGTTTGTCTATATGGACAAACTCATGGACAAAATTTGGGATAAACTGTCCACGTGGAGCAACGTGATTGGGCTCACGTTGCGCCACGTGGACAGTTTGTCCCAAATTCTGTCCATAGAATTTGTCCAAATAGACTTTTTGAATAAGAAGATACGAGCAAAACCTCTTAAATATTAAAGAGAGAAGGTTCAAATTCCGTACAGCAGCCGACAGGACTCTTGGCTTTTTTAAGAACTTTTGAATTTTATTGCCACATTGATCTCCACTGGTCCACTAGAGACTCAGAAACTCAGCACTTAATATCTATCTGAGTCGTAAAGGCAGAAGTGGTGTTAGTTCCTCTCTTCGGATTTTCAGCTCCAGAGTAGAGAAAGCACTTCTTTGGTGATTCAAACTGATAAAGTGTGTACCTTATTTGCAATGTATTTTGTATCTCAGAAAACTATATGAATTCAGCACTTGATATCCGAGTCCAAAGGCAGAAGTGGTGTTAGTTGCTCTCTTGGAATTTTCACAGGGCCGGCTCGAGACAATTCGAGGCCTAAAGCAACAATCCTAAAAGAGGAATTTTCTATGTTTTAATATTATTATAAATATTTTATTTAAAATTTATTTTTTTTGCTTTTTGGTGATGCAAAATTACTAATTAAGTTTTTATATTCAAGTTTTGCTAATCTATCTTAAGTCCACCTCCAAAACCCACATGAAAACTTTGGACCCATTCCCAAATCTCACATGAAAATCTGGGGTCACAAAATCTAAGTACTTACAAAAAACTTGAATTTGCCACTGGTGGAGCTTGAAGCATTTTCACATGCGCACGGTGCGCATACGCACCATGAGTCAGGACCATCCAAGATAGACTTCAAGGTTGTGCCCCACGTATTGGATGTTCCAGATATATGGTGCTCATGTGCACTGTGGGCAAGTGAATAAATTCCACGGGGGGGAGCGGGGGGCATTGTTTATCTTAAATTCTAAGATCATTATTAGGGTTGAAATCCTAAGCTATATATCTATTACATAAATTGCTAGAAATATAATGGTGTGATAAAATCAATTGGACTCCTAACAATAATATTATAAGGGGTAGATTTGGAAATATAATAGGCCATAAATGACACTTTAAGGCTCTATAAAAATCTTGGTCGTATCTTCTTAAGAGAGAGTTATTATGAGGCTTATATTTTGGGGAGAAAAAAAAGGGATAGCAGTTGACAAGTTTGATTTTTCGGAATTTCAAGAGAGAGTTATTATGGGGCTTATATTTTGGGGATAAAAAAAAGGGATAGTAGTTAAAAAGTTTTATTTTTTGGAATTTCAAAAGATGCCAATTGCTATTATGGAGCCTTTTTTGGGCCTTAGTTTTTGGGCCTAAAGCAAAGGCTTTATTGGCCTTACGCTAGAGCCGGCCCTGGATTTTCAGATTCCAAATTTCTGCAGAGCCCGTGTAAAGAATGCATTTTTTTGGTGATTCAAACTGATAATTTTTTCTTTTTTGAAATGGTATTAAAATAAAGTTGCTCCTACGTTATCAATATATCTCTAAAAGAGTTATCTTTGGCTTAAGGGGAAGTTCTAATCTAAGTAGCATTCTTAGTTACTATACTACGAGGATCTCCTTAACCTAATACAAAAATATTCTATGGGAAGGGAATAGTAAAAGCAGAAATATATACAGGGATTAGGGGTTGTAGCTCGTCTCTAAGACAATACTCCAGTTGCCCCATCAATATCACGTAGAAAGGAAGAAGTTAATGAGTGCTATAATTCTCCAATCAAAGGACGCCGTGCGCCTAGAGATTTGCACAAGCGGATTTTTCTCATGGAGTTAGATGTGCGTATGTATTTTGATTGAAGTGTGTTATTCGTATCTGTCTTTATTATTGTAGATCCAATTAGAGTATGTTGATGCATTTAGATTAACACTATTCGAGTTTAGAAGTAGAATCATCAAACATAACCCAACCAGAAGGAATAAAAATATAATGTTGGCAATGTTAATTTCTATGGCTCAATAGAAGTTAATTAATCTTGGCTTGCCCAACTTGTATTGTGATTAGAAGTAGGCTTGTTATAGGTCTACTGTGATTAAGAAGTAGTGTTTGGGTGTAACAGGGTTTTGAGGCTGATATTATAAATAGAGACTAAGAGTTTCTAAGATGTACACATCTTCTGATTGCATAATGAATCCTCTCGTCTTCCCGTGAACGTAGGTCCAAAGCCGAACCATGTAAATCTATGTCTCTTCTCGTAGGCCCTAGATCACAACAGACAATGATGATGATGATAAATGAATAAGATCAATACAAAGACTTCTATAACTTTCACGCAAAATTGATGCCTAAAAGATTTTTAAAAACTGGAAATAGAAAGAACCTGTCTTATCATGACTTTCATTTTCCTTGGGTGTAATCGTCCCCAGCTAGTGAAGTAAATCAAAGTAAAATGAAGTTCCCATCTAGATCTCCACTTTGAACCCTTCACTCCTCACTCTCACTACTTTCTTTGATAAAATCCCCCTTGCTATGAATACCTAGGAATTTCAAGACAAGGTGAATAAAAGGGCCTATCATGACCAAAAACAAGCAAACAAAAAATAAAACTCGGACAAATGGAATCAGTGAGTCTCAAGATATCTCATATAGATATGTAGCAACCCAAGCAACATTCCAAGAAGTTCCCTTTATAGAAACACAGAAACATGCATGAACGAGGGATTAAACATACAAAAGTAGTATGAGATGATCTACATGTGTAATCTCAATCAGGTAGACCATCTTTAATGAATATGGAGGCACGACAAAAACTTCACAAGTTATACAAAACTAGCAGAAAACAGAAAATGGAATCCGATATATTGGAGGCCACTACATTAAATAGAAATGGCCCCACTACGACTTGGCGGGTACAAAATCCAGTCAAGCCGAGTATTTTTCATTCAAAAACATTATATTTCCTATCTCCTCTCCAAAAGACTTTCCTAAATTTGTTTTTATCCTTACACGGTTCTGAAAGTTTAGGGGTCTACGATTTTTAGATTGGTCTACTCAAACAATCAAACCAAAAGTGTGCAATAATAATAATTGTGCAGCGGAAATAAAATCAATAAGCACACACCACAAAGACATCAAATTTAAGGTGGAAAACCTTAACCGGGTGAAAAGCCATCTATTCGAACTGGATAAAATCAAACACTATGAAACTCGTAATTACAAGAAACTCAGATTTCCTCCCCAAATATCCCCTATCTAAAGACTGAAGTTACCTTGTGTCGCTTCACGCTTCAACGACTTCATACCGTTGATTGCAACAGATTCAATCCAACGCTTGACTCTTCAAATCTTCTTACAAGAAAATAATCTTCTATAAAGGATGCAGAAGAAAATGACTCTCTAAAGAACTTGTCAGCACAACTTCTTAATAAATCTCTAGAGAAAAATTCTCTTAATGATAATCTCTAACTCAGAACTTTGAGAGGTGATGTGTTACTTTAGAATAGCCATTGAGTCCTTTAAATAGCCATTAGGTCGTGCTTAAGGTTACCTAACTTGGTTAGGATTAAAACAAGCAGTTTAGGCACAATTAGAAAAGCAGTTTCTAATTTTCCTGAGACTCTATCACCATGTCCGCTTGAGCAGATGAGGCTTTGTCTCAGTGCAATTGTAACTTCTGTCAGCGTCTGGTCTCTCTGCACTTGCATTCGCTCAAGCAAAGCTTTGGGCGCTCGAGCTAACCAGTCTGGACTTAATTTGGAATTTCAGCTTTCTTTCTCCAGCTTTCTTCTTTTATTTCTTTCAGACTTTCTACTTAGAGTCATTCCAATCTTCTATCTACAGAGTCCTTTTCTAAATAAAGAATACAACTTTATAAACCCCAGAGTTTTGTCCAATACATGAATTAGCCAATAAACAAAAACCTAAAAGGTTCAAAATCACTAAAAAAAATTAAATTAATAAAAGATTGGCAACTACACAATATTCAATTTTTTTACCACTTTAAAACTGCTATGTATTGTATTGCAGCAACAACTACACAATATTTTTGTTGCTGGTCGTCGCTACTTCTGCCGCAACCACTATTTTGATCATTGCTTAACCTTGAGAGAGTGTGCAAATTCCTTTCCATAAGGTTTGCCTTCCACTATTCATTTCTTCACTAGTAACCTTGTCAACATAGCATAGAGGACGATAGCAAGGAGAAAACCAGCGACTACTACAATTACAAATGGCAATGCTATAATCGAGGTTCTATTTTCCTCTTCTTCACTGCTCAAGGGAGGAGGTAAGGGATTTCTTTTAGGCCCATCACATGGGGTAAGAAACAAACCACAGAGACCAGGGTTCCCTTCAAAGCTTAAACTTGGGAAAGTTTGGAACTGACCTCCAAGAGGGATGGAACCACCCAAGTGATTATAAGCAACACTGAACTTTGATAAAAAGCTAAGATAAACAAGGGAAGAAGGTATGGTTTCCTGATAAATTGTTATGGGACAGATCCAAGGCTTCTAAGGTAGCATTTGGTTCGCGTGAATGGAGGTCGGAATGGAATAGTCATTCCAACGGAATAACCATTCCAGCGTTTGGTTCGCCAAAAAGGGGCGGAATGACCATTACCTCCGGAATCCCATTCCTTTGTGTGAGGGAATCACCATTCCATCCAAAAACGGAAGGAATCACCAGTCCATTCCTTTCTAACTTTTTGTTGAGACCAAAATACCATCGCTTGTAATATTATTATATTATAATAATAATAATAATATAATATCTTTTTCACCCAACCATTGTGGGGCCCACCCAAAATATTATAATAAAATAAATAATATATTATTATATCATAATAATATTAATATAATATCTTTTTCACCCAACCATTATGGGGCCCACCCAAAATATTATAATAAAATATTATAATAAAATATTATTATATAATAATAATAATATAATATCTTTTTCACCCAACCATTGAGGGGCCCACCCAAAATATTATAATAAAATATAATAATATATTATTATATCATAATAATAATAATATAATATCTTTTTCACCCAACCATTGTGGGGCCCACCCAAAATATTATATCTATCTATCTATCTATCTACTATTATAAAAGAGGCTATGTTGCATGGTTTTTTCAACCAACCATTGTGGGGCCCACCCCCAAATATTATAATATAATATAAGAATATATTATTTTGAGAAATTGTAAAAATTTTTCACAACACCTTTGTGGGGCCCACCCCAAAATATTATAATGCAAACTTTTTCACTACACATTGTGGGGCCCACCCCCAAATAGTATAATATAATATAATAATATATTATTATGAGAAATTACAAACTTTTTCACTACACCTTTATGGGGCCCACCCCCAAATCATCTAACACAAACAATGCAAATGTGACAGTAGAATCTAACAAGGGTATTTTGGTCAATCTTATATAAATTTGATTCCATTACAGGCAGCATTCCAGCGTACCAAACGCAGGAATAGGAATTAGAATTCCATTACTGAGTTGATTCCTCAGCGTACCAAACACTGGAATGGAATTAACTATTCATGCCTCATTCCATTCCATTGTCATTCCGGTCTCCATTCCATTCCTGCCTACAACCATTCCAACGAACCAAACGCAACCTAAGTTTCTCATCCCTGACAACTCCTTAGGAATGATACTGGACAGATTGTTAATGCTGAGATCCAACACTAGAAGATACTTCAACTGCCCAAACTCTTGCCAGATGGGTCCTGTCAAAGCATTGTGACTGAGATCCAAAGTAGAGGGAAAATTGGAGAATCGGTTATATTGGGCTCTGACACTTTGATTCCTCCGGGTGAAGAGGGGGAATTCAGCTAAAGAGTCATCTTTAGCTACTCCATTAATAGAGAGGCTCTTGAACTGTGTCAAAGTCTTGGAAATTTCTCCGGTGAGCGAATTGTTGGAGAGGTCCAAATAAAAGAGAGAATTAAGTCTCCATAACTATGAAGGAATACCGCCACTCAAACAATTCCACGATAAATCCAGCATTCGCAAGTCTCTACTAGCTCTTAACCAAGATGGGATTGAACCGGATAGAGCGGCGTATGGAATGACAATAACTTTTGCTTTCTTGAAACCTTGAATCTCCTTATGGTTAGGCATTTCTTCGCCATGAAAATTCATGCTAAGGATTAGGATGGTCAGGTTTTGGCACCTTTGAAGAGTAACTAAGGCTCTTGAAATATTGCTGAGGCTGTTTTTGGATAAAGCTATGTAAGCTAGTGCCTGAAGGTTTTGGAAACTCTCTGGAATTTGGCCATGGAGTTTGTTCCTAGAAAGGTTTATCACTTCCAAGTCCCTACAAGCAGAAAGGGTGCTTGGAATATGTCCATTGAGGTGATTTGAAGAAAGATAAAGAGAGCGGAGACGAATCATTCTTGTGAAGTTGAGGCTTACTCTGCCAATTAGAGAATTGTTTCTCAAATCGAGCAAGCGAAGCACTGTGCAGAAGGAGAGGGAGATGGGTAAAGGTCCCATGAAGCTGTTTGCCTGAGATGAAAAATTCTCCAATTTCCCGAGTCTATCAAAAACATCTGGAATAAGTCCAGAGAACCCATTGAAGGAGATGTCCAGATGAGTTAGGTTGGACAGATTTCCAACTCTTTCATTCAACTGCCTTGAAAGTGAATTATGGCTCAAGTCAAGCACTTGCAAGTGCTGTAAGAGGAACAAGTCCACATGCACTAGGCCCCTGAGAGAATTGAAAGATAGGTTAAGGATTCTGAGCTGATCCAAACCAGCCAGGGACTTTGTAACAACCCCTTTCAATCCTCTATTTCCAAGGTTCAATCCAACTACCCTTTTCTCCAATCCCCCAGAGATATAACTGCAATCAACACCTGCCCAACTGCAACAATCAGAGGAAGAAGAAGCATTGGGCCACCCAATTACCTCTGAATCCAGAACATTCAAAAGTCCTTCCAAAGCTCTCAAATCTTTAGAATTACAGGTGGGGTTCTGAGAATTGAACATCTGAGCTTGGAAGAGAAGAGAAAGAAACACAAAGAAAGTGAATAAGACCCACATTTCTCCTTCACTGATCTTCAAGGACTTGAATTGTATCGAGTTAAGCATAGATATCTTTGGGAAAATCTCATGAAAAAACCATTAAGATAGTTTAATAGTCCATACTCATAACTGAGAAGATTAAAAACATTATGAAGACACTGGATTCTTTTCACTGGAAGTTTCAAATCAGATTTTGTACGCGGTAAGCCAAAAGGCTGTCTAAGTTCCATGCTTTCACAAATGTTATTGTCTACTGAATGCTGAGAACATAATTGGAAGGAGAGACTTTAGATTTATTCAACATTCTCATTAGTTTCTCTTCAGTAATGGAAGCATCATTAGTATAGGTTTTGTGGATGTGTCATATTTTTATTGGCTTGTATGAATTAGTACACATTTTTTTTCCAAAAGACAGACCAACAGGGGCACTACATGAAGTGCTGTCCATTGGCACCACCAAGTTAAGGGTGGCAAGTATAGGTCCAACTAGGGGTGGAAAACCTGGCTAGACCACCATCTAGACCGTATTTGATCCACTGACCTGAGCCACAATATCTATGGGTCAGTCAGGGCTCACGGAAACCTCGCCCGCATTTAAACATGTTGGGATTGGGTCATTGTTAGGTTTTTGAGTATTGGCTAAATTCATGGGTTGGATAAAACACTGGGTCTTTGAGTTGTAATTTTTATTTAGAAAAGGACTTTGAAGTTAGAAGATTGAAAGGTCTCAGAGGGAGAAAGCCTGAAGGATTTAGAAGAAGTCTGCTGGAGAAAGAGAGCTGAATTTCCAGAACATGTCCAGAGAAGGGTTCACTAGAGTGACCATTCCATTGGCTCGAGCGAACAGTGTTCTGTCTAGCCCAGTTTTGAAACAGAGGGTAGTTCGCTCGAGCGAACCTGGCGCGGACAGTGAGATGAAATTGGAAACTTGATATTCTGATTGTGCTCAAACTGCTTGTTTTAATCCTAATCATCTTAGGAAACTTTAAGCACGTACCAAGGGCTATTTAAAGGGTTCTAAGGCTATTACATAGGGAGACCTCACCTCTCAAAGTGCTGAGTTAGTGTTTATCATTGAGAGAGTTCTTCTCTAGAGCTTTATGAAGTTGTGCTGCCAAGTTCTCTAAAGTCGCTTTTTCTGCATCCTTTGTAGAAGATTATCTTCCTGCGAGAAGATCTGAGGAGTCAAGTGTTGGTTTGGATCTGTTGCAATCAACGGTGTGAAGTCGTTGAAGCGTGAAGCGACACAAAGTAACTTCAATCCTTGGGTAGGAGATATCTAGGGAAGAGATTTAAGTTTCTTGTAATTACGAGATTCATAGTGCTTGATTTGATCCAGTTCGGATCGGTGGTTTTTCACCCGGTTAGGGTTTTCCACCTTATATTCGGTGTCCTTGTGGAGTGTACTTGTTGATTTATTTTCCACTGCATATTGTTTATATCTGCACACTTTTGGGTTGATTGTTTGAGTAGACCAATATAGAAATCCCGGAGACCCCTGCACTTTTTTCAGTCAATCGCATAGCCTGTTTGACCTGTGTTCTCTCAGAATAAGAGTACTTATGGTTTAGGTCTAGCGGATGAGACAAGCTCCTGTTAGGCATTTTTAAGCCTGGCCAAATTTTCAAATAGTGCCTGAGGAGCTGTTTGTTTGCAACTATTTACACATGTAAGCACATAGGCTTTATGCCTTGCATACGTAAATGAGGCGTGAAAATAATATATAATTTAAGACCGTTTTCATATAAGACTTTTTATTTCATGTCTTACATCTTCGTAGATTTTGTGATATATGAAAATTCTACCTAATGAAATCTAAATCATTCAGATTTTATTCATGTAAAAATGGTGCTTCCAAACAAAAATGATAGTGTATTTCACATGTGTAAATTATACATATGTAAAATGCACACGTGTGAATTTTACATATGTAAATCTCATTTCATATCCCATGCATAAGAGACAAACGACGTCTTAAAGTTCTCATTTGTTGGCATTCATTTACGTGTGTGACTTTCATGCATGGTGACACATTTTTGTATTCATTTTTGCATCACTTGCATAGTTGAGTTGTGAAAATGGTGTGTAAATTAGAGTATTTTCATATGGAAATTCACACCCAAAAAGATAGAAAACATTACACAACTCTTTGGTTAGAAGGGTGGTAGTACAGCTTTTGCCTAAGGTTGCGGGACTAGACAACATCATCATTTATAGTTTTTGCAACTCTTGTGGGCCACAAGATTTTAAACCTAAGTATTCAAAAAATTTATTGGCTCATTAAACCCCACAATGTCTAGTTTCATGTTTTAAGCTAAAACTTTTATTGACCCATTAAACCCCAAATTTTTTATTGGTCCTAGATCATGCAGTAAAATGAAAGAGGTCAAGGGAGGAGATGGAAGGCACCATTGGAAGAGGGAGATAAAATTGGAGCCAAGAAAGGTGCTGGAGCACTAGCGCTTACGAACAAGCTTGACGTGGTGGAGGCCAGGGAAGAGGGGACGAGGCAGTGAAGTGTGAAGCGGGTGCAAGGGTAGATAGTGAAAGAGATGAGGGAGGGGAAGGCCTGGACGAGTCGATGCACTCCTACTTTGCATTATTATATCATTCACCCCTAAATATTGCACCTTATCTTAACTGAGTGAATTACTTCCAATGTTGCCTTCTCAACCATCCATTCCTACTGCACCATTGTAGCCCATCAGATGATCTCAACTAACGAATAACAAAATTTCATTAATTAATTATGGATAACTTGATTTACATGTGACCAATCCAACACGCGTCCAACTTTGATTGGATTGAGATTGAGATTGAGATACAAATATTGAGCTTTTTCATTAATTAATAAATAATTATGGGTAAGTTGATTTCCATGTGACCAATCCAACACGTATCTTATTTTGATTGGATTGAGATACAAATATTGAGCTTTTTCAATTAATTTTGAGGAGCCCTAGTATTTTTGTACTTTAATTACCCTCATGAAGTTCTGAAAATTATATCTTACAAAAATGTTGGTGGTATTTTCAACGTTAGGATTTTTCTTATACTATTAAAAAATCTGCAAAATATATAATGATTTTCACTAGTAAATTAAAAATAGAAATTATTATTGGTTGATAAATACTTGCCACTCCTGTAAGAAAATCCTGGCTTCGCGACTTATTATGACCGTATCTTAAATTTGAGCCTAGAAGTAGAACCTATCATGTCAACACCAAATAGTGGGACAGAGCCATGCTATTGAGAATGATTATGACAATGCATAAACTTAAATTAGTGCATCTTGTTGTTTTGTAGCTGTCATGTAAAATTGATACATAGGAGGTTTTTTGAAAATCAGGAATTTGCGCGTTTTCTTTGTGTAATCTCACTCAGATATAGCATCTATCCTGAATTCTTGACTATCATTTCCTCGGGCTTCATTCCCCCATCCAGTAAAATAAATCATGGGAAAGTGATGGTCCCATCTAGATCTCCACCTAATGCCCTTCACTCGTGCCCTCTTTACTATTCTGATAAAATCTCTATTGCTATTAATCCCTAGGAATTCGGGACAAAAGTGAATAAAGGGTCTATCATGACAAAAAACAAGTAAATAAAACTCAACTTGGAAAAATTGGAATCAGTGAGTCTCAATATAGATTTGTAGCAAACCCAAGCAACATTCCACCAAGTTCCTTTGTACAGGAACCTGAACTAGGTATTAAACTTAGAAAGGTAGTGCAAGATGATTCACGTGTAATCTCACCAAGTGGAGCATCTTTCTTTGGTACAGACATAGGAATATGAACAAGGTATTAAACTTAGAAAAGTAGTACAAGATGATTCACATGTGTAATCCCACCAAGCAGAGCATCTTTCTTTGAAAATGGGGGCCAACAAAAACTTTACCATTAGCATTATATACATATGTAAAGTGAAGACTTGAGAAAGTGCAAATCACTCTCCATGATTTTTACCTTCCACCATTCATTTCTTCCCAAGTAACCTTATCCGCATCATGCAGGGTATGACAGCGAGGAGAAAACCTTCAACTGCTCCAATGTGAAATGGCAACCCTATAATGGAGCTGCTATCTTCCTCTTGTTCACTGCTAAAGGGAGGAGGAAAGGGATTTCTTTTAGGCCTTTCACATGGGGTAAGATCCAAACCACAAAGGCCAGTGTTCCCTTCAAAGCTTGAACTTGGGAAAGTTTGGAACTGACCTCCAAGAGGGATGGAACCACCCAAGTGATTATAAGCAACACTGAACTTTGATAAAAAGCTGAGACAAAAAAGGGAAGAAGGTATGGTTCCAGATAAATTGTCATGTGACAGATCCAAAGCTTCTAAGCTTGTCATCCCTGACAACTCATTAGGGATGATACCTGACAGATTGTTCATGCTGAGATCCAATACTTGAAGATATTTCAGCCTCCCAAACTCTTGCCAGATGGACCCTGTCAAAGAGTTGTGACTAAGATCCAATGTGGAGGGAAGATTGAAGAACCGATTGTATTGGGCTTCCACGCTTCGATTCCGCTTGGTGAAGAGGGGGAATTCAACTGTAGAAGCATCTGATGCTACTCTCTTATCAAGAGAGAGGGTCTTCAACTGTGTCAAAGTCTTGGAAATTTCTCCGGCGAGTGAATAGTTTTGGAGAGGTCCAAATAAAAGAGAGAATCAAGTCTCCCTAACCATGAAGGAATACCGCCACTCAAATGATTCCACGATAAATCCAGCATTCGCAAGTCTCTACTAGCTCTTAACCAAGATGGGATTGAACCGGATAGAGCGGCGTATGGAATGACTATAACGTTTGCTTTCTTGAATCCTTGAATCTCCTCATGGTTAGGCATTTCTTCGCCACGAAAATTCATGCTAAGGATTAGGATGGTCAGGTTTTGGCACCTTTGAAGAGTAACTAAGGCTCTTGAAATATTGCTGAGGCTGTTATTGGATAAAGCTAAGTAAGCTAGTGCCTGGAGGTTTTGGAAACTCTCTGGAATTTGGCCATGGAGTTTGTTCCTAGAGAGGTTTATCATTTCCAAGTCCCTGCAAGAAGAAATGGTGCTTGGAATATGTCCATTGAGCTGATTTGAAGAAAGATGAAGAGCGCGGAGACGAATCATTTTTGTGAAATTGAGGCTTACTCTGCCAATAAGAGAATTGTTTCTCAAATCGAGCAAGCGAAGCA
The DNA here is from genome assembly GCA_028538565.1 of Umbellularia californica. Lineage (NCBI taxonomy): Eukaryota > Viridiplantae > Streptophyta > Magnoliopsida > Laurales > Lauraceae > Umbellularia > Umbellularia californica. The sequence goes on along the minus strand of JAPQWN010000008.1, from coordinate 12,793,348 downwards.
CTGTGCAGAAGGAGAGGGAGATGGGTAAAGGACCTGTGAAGCTGTTTGCCTGAGACGAAAAATTCTCCAATTTCCCTAGTCTATCAAAGACATCAGGAATAAGTCCAGAGAACCCATTGAAGGAGATGTCAAGATGAGTAAGGTTGTACAGATTTCCAATTCTCTCATTCAACTGCCCCGAAAGCAAATTATGGCTCAAGTCAAGTACCTGCAAGTGCTGCAAGAGGAACAAGTCCACAGGCACTGGGCCTCTCAGAGAATTAAAAGAGAGATTAAGCACTTTGAGCTGATCCAAACCTGCCACCGATTCTGTAAGAACCCCTGTCAATCCTCTGTTTCCAAGGTTCAATCCAACTACCCTTTTCTCCAAGCCCCCAGAGAGATAACTGCAATCAACACCAGCCCAACTACAACAATCAGAGGAAGAAGAAGCATTGGGCCACGCAACTACCCCTGAATCCAGACCGTTCAAAAGCCCTTCCAATGCTTTCAAATCTTTAGGATTACAGATGCGGTTCTGAGAATTGAGTACCTGAGCTTGTAAAGGGAGAGAAAGTAACGCAGAAAAAGTGAAAAGGGGCCACATATCTTCTTCACTGATCTTCCAGAATAACAGAAAGAAAGGGTCTCGTTAAAAGCTTGAAATCTTTCAAGTCAACATGGATAGTATATGAGGGACTTGAATTCTTTACATTGGAAAGTTTGAAATGACATTTTCTACGCGGCGAGCCCAAGACTATAGGAGTGTGTGAAATTTCATGCTACTTGATCCTCCACTGAAGTCTCTGCTGAGAAGAAGATAGGAAGAAGAGACTTGTGGCTTTATTTCAACATTGTGATGGGTTTCTCCACGATAATTTAAGTTAAGAATGGAGACGAACTGTGTAGGCCAACGCGTGGGAGTCTGGTCAACGGAATGCTTCACCCGGAATTCAGATGATTGAATGTGCTAAATTAAATCTCACTAGAGAGAAGCTTTGTTGAATGTTGATGTCTCCCGTTTTTATTGGCTCCAAGAATTGTGGCCACATTTTTCCAATACACAAGCTACGTAGGAGGATTGTACGAGGAGTGATCCATCGACTCAATGTTAGTATTTTTGTGTTAAGATAATTCATGGGTTGGACAAAACTCTGGTTCCATTGAATTGTATTTTCTATTTATTTTAAAATGTGTCGTCGGAAGAGCTGAAGCGAAGTAAACAGAAGAAATTCAAAAGACACTATCAATCTTCTTTATTAATTAATAAAACCTCAAAACATTTAATTTTATATCTTAAATCTTAATCGTTTCCGAGAAATTTGTGAAAAAAAGTCTAAAAAATCCTAACCAATGAATTTGATTTTCTTCACTTTTGTGGGCCCCTAATTCATGATCCAAATGTTTAATATTCCCACATTAACGATAACCACCAAGAAATTTAGTTCCATATTTTAAATCCTCATGGATTTGGAGAAATTTATGAAAAACAGCATAAAAGTCCAAACACATCTAAAACCATCGAATTACTCATTTACACATGAGAATTATGGTTTTAACAAACATGTTAATATATTTTACAAATGTAACATTGACATATGTGAAATCCTTTTTTCTTGCACCTGCATTAAAAGAAAATGAGCAGATTATTTTAATTTTTATTTTTAGCCTACAGCCAAATTCAAATGTAGATATAATACTGGAATGTCTTGGAGACTTGGACATGGCATGGGCCAAGCTTTTACAGATTGGGTTAGGTTAAAAGGAATTCTGACCCTTTCTAAAAATGGGTTCAGCTGCAATGTGAAGACACCCTTGATCAACCCAACCTGTTTGCCACACCTAGGTCAAATCTAAGCCAGCTCATTTGGTATATGGGTTGAAGATTTCAACTTGAGCCCAATTCAAGAACTAAAAGTGTCAACACAAATCATAAATCAACAGTAGTTTTCAGGTAATACTGAAATTAGTTATGTTGGGTAAGCTTGGTTGCATGAATTTTCAGATGAACCCTAATCTAATTAGGTATTAAATGTCAACCTGATTCCAACCAGAAAACAAAGAAGGGTCAACTCGAATTACAGCGTAGTTTGGGTTGGGTTAGCAGGCCAGATCAGTCATTGTGACCCATGGACCAACTAGGATCATTGCACACCTCTTTGGTTAGAAGGGTGATGGTACAGCTTTTGCCTAAGGTTGCAGGACTAGACAACATCATCATTTATAGTTTTTGCAACTCTTGTGGGCCACAAGATTTTAAACCAAAGTATTCAAAAATTTATTGGCTCATTAAACCCCCCAACGTCTAGTTTCTTGTCTTAAAGATAAAACTTTTATTGTCCCATTAAACCCCGAAGTTTTTATTGGTCCTAGTTCAAGCAGTAAAATGGGAGAGATCAAGGGAGGAGATGGAAGGCACCATTGGAAGAGGGAGATAAAATTGGAGCCAAGAAAGGTGCTGGAGAACTAGCTCTTATAGACAGGCTTGACGTGGTGGAGGCCAGGGAAGAGGGGATGAGGCAGTGAAGTGTAAAGCGGGTGCAAGGGTAGATAGTGAAAGAGATGAGGGAGGGGAAGGCCTGGACGAGTCAATGCACTCCTACTTTGCATTATTATATCATTCACCCCTTAATATTGCACCTTATCTTAACTGAGTGAATTACTTTCAATGCTGCCCTCTCAACCATCAATTCCTACTGCACCATTGTAGCCCATCAGATGATCTCAACTAACGAATAACAAAATTTCATTAATTAATTATGGATAACTTGATTTACATGTGACCAATCCAACATGCGTCCAACTTTGGTTGGATTGAGATTGAGATTGAGATTGAGATACAAATATTGAGCTTTTTTTTATTAATTTTGCGGAACCCTTGTATTTTTGTTCTTTAATTACCCTCTTAAAGTTCGGAAAATTATATCTTACAAAAATGTTAGGGGTATTTTTAACTTTAGGAATTTTCTTATATTATTAAAAGTCTGCAAAATATATATATTGATTTTTACTAGTAAATTAAAAATAGAAAATGTTATTGGTTGATAAACACTTGCCACCCACGTAAGAAAGTCCTAGCTCCACGAATGATTATGATCGTATCTTATATTTGAGCTTAGAAGTAGAACTCATCAAGCCAACACCAAATAGTGGGACAAAGCCTTGTTACTGATTATGATTATGACAATGCATAAACTTCAATTAGTGCATCTTGTTGTTTTGTAGCTGTCATGTAAAATTGATACCTAGGGTTTTTTTTTGAAAATCAGGAACTTGCGCATTTTCTCTGTGTAATCTCACTCAGTTATGGCATCTATCATGAATTCTTGACTGTCATTTCCTTGAGCTTCATCCCCTTGCCAGTAAAATAAACTATGGGAAAGTGATGGTCCCATCTAGATCTCCACCTAATGCCCTTCACCCCTGGCCTCTTTTACTACTATTATGATAAAATCTCTTTTGCTATTAATCCATAGGAATTCAAGACAAAAGTGAATAAAGGGTCTTTCCCGACCAAAAACACGTAAATAAAACTCAAAACTTTGAAAGATGGAATCAGTGAGTCTCAATATAGATCTGTAGCAAACCCAAGCAGCATTCAACCGGGTTCCTTTGTAAAGACATGGGAACACGAACAAGGTATTAAACTTAAAATAGTAGTACAAGATGATTTCACATGTGTAATCTGATCAAGTAGAGCATCTTTCTTTGAAGATGGAGGGCCAACTAAAAACTTCACAATTAATACAAAACTAGCATTTACATATGGGCCAGCTCTCTTAAGCTGCAGATTAACTTATCCTAAGCTGAAACAAGGTTGGTCCTACAAATCAAAATTGATTATGCTGTTTTTTTTTATGATGATCGTCTCCAAAATCAAAATAAATCCAATCAGAACTGGATTTTTCAGTTCCATCATGTAAATAACAGATATAATCAACTTTGATTTGTGAGACCTATACTATTTCAACTTAGACTAAGTTAAGTTGCAGCTTAGGAGAGCCCTGCTCTTTGTATATTTGTAAAGTGAAAACACACGTAGGACTTGAGAAAGTGAGCAAATCACTCCACATTTTTTTTTACCTTCCATTCATTTCTTCTCAAGTTACCATGTCCGCATCATGCAGGGTATGACAGTGAGGAGAAAACCTACAACTGCTCCAATTTGAAACGGCAACCCTATAATGGAGTTTCTATTTTCCTCTTGTTCACTGCTCGAGGGAGGAGGTAAGGGATTTCCTTTAGGCCTTTTAAATGGGGTAAGATCCAAACCACGGAGATCGGGGTTCCCTTCAAAGCTTGAACTTGGGAAGGTAAGGAACTGGCCTCCAAGAGGGATGGAACCATCCAAGTGGTTATAAGCAACACTAAATTTAGATAAAAAGCTAAGACGAACAAAGGACGACGGTATGGTTCCTGATAAATTGTTATGGGATAGATCCAAAGTTTCTAAGTTTCTCATCCCTGACAACTCATCAGGAATGATACCTGACAGATTGTTCATGCTGAGATCCAACACTAGAAGATACTTCAACTTCCCAAACTCTTGCCAGATGGCTCCTGTCAATGCGTTGTGACTAAGATCCAAAGTCGGGGGGAAACTGGAGAACCGGTTATATTGGGCTGCGACACTTTGATTCCTGTGCTTGAAGAAGGGGAATTCAGCTGCAGATGCATCTATAGCTACTCCGTTAACAGAGAGGCTCTTCAACTGTGTCAAAGTCTTTGGAATTTCTCCGGTGAGCGAATTGTTCGAAATGTCCAAATAAAAGAGAGAATCAAGGCCCCCTAACCATGAAGGAATACCGCCACTCAAACGATTCCACGATAAATCCAGCATTCGCAAGTCTCTAAAGGCCCTCAACCAGGATGGGATAGATCCGGAAAGAACCCCATGTGGGATGAGGAGAACTTTTACTTTCTTGAATCCTTCAATCTTCTCGTGATTAGGCATTTCTTCACCATTGAAATTATCGCCAAGCGTTAGGACGGTCAGGTTTTGGCACCTTTGAAGAGTAACTAAGGCTCTTGAAATATTGCTGAGGCTGTTATTGGATAAAGCTAAGTAAGCTAGTGCCTGAAGGTCCTGGAAACTCTCTGGAATTTGGCCATGGAGTTTGTTCCTAGAGAGGTTTATCACTTCCAAGTCCCTGCAAGAAGAAATGGTGCTTGGAATCTGTCCATTGAGCTTATTTGAAGAAAGATATAGAGAGCGGAGACGAATCATTTTTGTGAAATCGAGGCTTACTTTGCCAATTAGAGAATTGTTCCTCAAATCGAGCAAGCGAAGCACTGTGCAGAAGGAGAGGGAGATGGGTAAAGGTCCTGTGAAGCTGTTTGCCCGAGACGAAAAATTCTCCAATTTCCCTAGTCTATCAAAGACATCAGGAAGAAGTCCAGAGAACCCATTGAAGGAGATGTCAATATGAGTAAGGTTGGACAGATTTCCAATTCTCTCATTCAACTGCCCCGAAAGCAAATTATGGCTCAAGTCAAGTACCTGCAAGTGCTGCAAGAGGAACAAGTCCACAGGCACTGGGCCTCTCAGAGAATTCAAAGAGAGATTAAGCACTTCGAGCTGATCCAAACCTGCCACCGATTCTGGAAGAACCCCTGTCAATCCTCTGTTTCCAAGGTTCAGTCCAACTACTCTTTTCTCCAAGCCCCCAGAGAGAGAACTGCAATCAACACCAGCCCAACTGCAACAATCAGAGGAAGAAGAAGCATTGGGCCACGCAACTACCCCTGAATCCAGACCGTTCAAAAGCCCTTCCAATGCTTTCAAATCTTTAGGATTACAGATAGGGTTCTGAGAATTGAGTACCTGAGATTGTGAAAGAAGAGAAAGTAACACAGAAAAAGTGAAAAGGGGCCACATATCTTCTTCACTGATCTTCATGAATAACAGAAAGAAAGGGTCTCGTTAAAAGCTTGAAATCTTTCAAGTCAACATGGATAGGTTATGAGGGACTTGAATTCTTTATATTGGAAGTTTGAAATGACATTTTCTACGCGCAAGCCCAAGACTATAGGTGTGTGTGAAATTTCATGCTACTTGATCCTACACCGAAGTCTCTGCTGGGAACAAGATAGGAAGAAGAGACTTGTGGCTTTATTTCAACATTGTGATTGGTTTCTCCCCGATAATTTAAGAATGGAGACAAACAGTGTCGGCCAACGCGTGGGAATCTGGTCAACGGATTGCTTCACCCCGGAATTCAGATGATTGAATATGGTAAATTAAAATGTCTCTAGAGAGAAGCTCTGTGTTGAATGTTGATGTCTCCCGTTTTTATTGGCTCCAAGAATTGTGGCCCCATTTTTCCAATACACAAGCTACGTAGGAGGATTGCAAGAGGAGTGATCCATTGACTCACTGTTAGTATTTTTGTGTTAGGCTAATCATGGGTGGAACAAAACCCTAGTTTCATTGAGTTGTATTTTCTATTTATTTTTAAATGTGTCGTTGGAAGAGCTGAAGTGAAGAAAATAGAAGATATTCAAAAGACACTATCCACGAAGCCCGATGGATCGGATCTGATGACCAGATCAATTGGATGTGGGGTACCCGATCGATCAAATCCTCTGTCTGATCAATCGATCATCAGGAATTTCCAGTTTGGGACTCTGCGAGCTTATTTCCTTTTCCACCTGGCATTTCCAATTTGTGTTCTAGAGATATTGACAGGTTGTGTTGAAAATCTACTCTAAAAGATTTTTGTTGCTTCTACTCTCTTGTAGAAGATAGTCCATCTTGGTTGACAATATACAACGAGATCAAGTAAGAGGAACGGTGTATGGTGGGGAAGTCCTGGCAGCGAAAGTTATGCAAGAACAACTACAGTCCTTGTTTTTGTTGCTTTTACTCTCTTGTAGAATATAGCTCATCTTGGTTGACAATATATAATGAGATCAAGTAAGAGGAACGGTGCACGGCGGGGAAGTCCTGACAGCGAAAGTTATGTAAGAACAACTACAGTCCTTAGGTCGAGGTACTGAGAGTATATCTCGTAACTGTTCATTAGTTCTTAATTTATGGATCGTAGTTTTTCTCCGTGGATCGGGTTTCCACGTTAAATATTGTGTTTGCCTTCTTGTAGTGTGTGATTGGTAGATTGATTAGATTGCTAGTTCTATCTTGTTTATTTGGTTACGTCCGCTGCATTGGTTTGTTAGACTAGCACCCATTCTTTAACTTGTGAACTTTCACCCACCAACTAAGGGTGGGAAAACGTGACCCAATTGTTATTTGACCCGAATTTGAACTACTAACCTGATCCTCAATATATATGGCTCGGGTCAGGAAAACCTATGCCCCATTTAAACATGTTGGGATTGGGTCAACTGGCACATAACATGGCTATCCTGTGTTCTCTTTATTTTAGAGCACTTAGGCAAATTTAAGCAATTTGTTGTTTTAATACTTTTATACTTAGAGAAGTTTATTTTATATAAAATGAGTCTTGTCTATCCTATGTTTCTCTTTTCGTTAGAGCATAGGGGTCATTTGTTACACTGATTTTTACATATGTAAACGATGCATATACATAATGTATCTGTGTGGTGAGCGCAGGGCAAAATGATACACATGCCTAATGACTAAACATGAAGTCTGAAAATAATGTGTAAATAAAGTCATTTTTATCATCTGATTTATATATTTGAGAAATCAGTCAATGACTCTGGTCTTCATATATATATATATATATATATATATATATATATATATATATATATATATGCAGTGGTACAGCCCGATTAGTATGCGTGTTCAAGCCCCTTCTATCACATATTTTTTTGGACTTTTGGGGGCCTCAAATTCATGATCCAACTTGTCAATCTTCTTTATTAATTAATAAAACTTCAAAAAATTAATTTCATATCTTAAATCTTAATAGATTTTGAGAAATTTGTGAAAGTGTCTAAAAAATCCTAACCAATGAATTTGATTTTCTTCACTTTTGTGGGCCCCTAATTCATGATCCAAACGTTTAATATTCCCACATTAACGATACCACCAAGAAATTTAGTTTCATATTTTAAATCCTCATGGATTCTGAGAAATTTATAAAAAAACATCATAAAAGTCCAAACACATCTAAAACCAACGAATTACTCATTTACACATGAGAATTATGATTTTAACAAACATGTTAATATATTTTACAAATGTAACATTCACATATGTGAAATCCATTTTTCTACCACTTGCATTAAAGGAAAATGACCAGATTTTTTATTTTTTATTTTTTATTTTTAGCCTACAGCCAAATTCAAATGTAGACATAATACTGGAATGTCTTGGAGACTTGGACATGGCATGGGCCAAGCTTTTACAGATTGGGTTAGATTAAAAGGAATTCTGACCCTTTCTAAAAATGGGTTCAGCTGCAATGTGAAGACACCCTTGATCAACCCAACCTGTTTGCCACACTAGGTCAAATCTAACCCCGCTCATTTGGTATATGGGTTGAAGATTTCAACTTGAACCCAATTCAGGAACTAAAAGTGTCAACACAAATCATAAATCAACAGTAGTTTTCAGGTAATAATGAAATTAGTTATGTTGGGTCAGTGGAACCCAACATAAACCCTAATCTAATTAGGTATTAAATGTCAACCTGATTCCAACCAGAAAACAAAGAAGGGTCAACTCGAATTACATCGTGGTTTGGGTTGGGTTGGCGGGTCAGATCAGTAATTGTGACCCCTGGACCAACTAGGATCATTGTGGAGAATAGGGTTTCGCGCGGACTAGGCATATCCATTGAGCAAAATTTGGGCTATGCTTTATAATCTTGGGCTGGGCAGTGGCCAAACTTTCTGGCTTGATAGTTAAATAGGCTAGGCTTGGTTGTGCTTAAAGGCCCAATCCTATCCAACCTATTTAGCACAGGGGTCAATACATATGTTGCAGATGGTCTGGATCTGGACCCAACTTTTAGGCCTGTGGAATGGATTCTGGCCTGACTATTGGCCCTAACAAGTAAAGAAGCTGAGCTTAGACAAACTTCAGCCTGATCTGACCTGGCCCATAAACACTAAACCTGGGCACCAGAGAGAGAGAGAGAGAGAGAGAGATGCATGATTTTTCACATATCAAATTCATGACTCATCTTTGATGACTTGGACCCAAATAGTTGAATTATCCAAATCAAAGGACTCCTGGGCCTGAGCATTTCTGTCAAAAGTCTACTTATCAAAAATCTTGACAAGAATATAGGTCCTGTCTTCCAAATTTCTCTATTTGAATCAAAGAATTCACTAAGCTAGCATTTCAAATGCCACATTCCCCATGCAAGATTCTCAAAAACTCAGCATTTCAAAAGACAAGCTAGACAGCCTCAGAGCATTTTGAAATTCTACTGGACAAGAAATCCCCAAACTTTGAACCAAACACACCATAAGTAATCTTTATAGATACCCATCCATTTCCTATTCTATCTCAGCACAAACTATCATGACTATTACCCAACGTGCCTGAATTTTGGATTATGGTGCTATGCACATGGCCCATCATCTTTGTTAGCTATTCAATCAATATCAAGATTTTAATTTCACCATACGATCTGTTGCCATCAATAGATGGTAAACAGTGAACCAGAAACATGCAGAAATTATGGCTGGCCATAAACGTTGAGATCACTTAAGTGTGTACTGTGAACCACATGCCATAAATTTACTTGGGGGCAATACATTATGAAGACATAAAACTAGAAATATACTGGGGCTACTGGGGCTCAGGACTCTAAGATTCTCCAATGTCTCAACAATTCTAACCATTAATGGGGTTTTTTTTTTTTTTTTTTTTGTAATTTTAATAATTTGATTTTCCTTAATATCTTAATTTATCTTATAATATATTATGATCCATCTTCCTCAACAAATGACAGAAACCCCCGAAATGTGACTTAGCGTTAGAGCATGTAATATACTATTTGTCGGGGAAAGTCTCACATTCCCCACAGTGTCCATGCAATGGTTTAACAGGACTTCATATACCACTTAGTTTGAGCCTTCCACCTATCAACTTCGACCTTCGGGTTGGTACATGACATCTTACACTACTAGAGTGTCCCAAACACCAAAGTTGAAACTCATTTGATGTTGATTTTTGGAGATTCACTTTTGATTTTCATTTTTAACTACCTTATATATTAAATTCGCATGCATCTTAATAAAAACAAACAAGGCCTTGGGATTTTGGTAGATAGAAATTGAAGCTCAAAGGATAGCTTATTTTATATAATTGAACACTTAAAAATAATAGGTTGATAAAATTGAATAACCTATTGTTGGATTCCTGATTCTTTACCGTAATTTATAACTAGAATTGGGGAGGTTGGGTTTTTTTTGACATAATGTGACATCTTATCCTCTAGTATTTGAAATGCTGTGTTTCTTTCATTAGAGTTTCAAATTCCAACTGCTCCAAAAAACTTTTGGAATTCTTGGAATTCCACTCTCTATATTATTTGTGGGGATTTCAAATCCTCCATCAAAAAGAGGAATTTGGACTTCCACTTAAGAGGAAACTTTTTGGAGAATTTGAAATTTCCTTGGACATTAATTCTTGGAATTCTGATAAAGAGACATACAATTTAGAGTTTCGCTCTCTCATCCGGCAAGTAGGTGCCACGTGGCAGTCTGTGGGCCTTAGAAGCAGTGTCATCTCCATTGTGAAGCCCGCATAAGTCCACGCAAGAAGTGGTCGCTTCTGGTTTCGTGTCCTGCCGTTCTGCTTATATCACCAAAGTTTAAATTTGATTTTATCCCAATGGGTTCCTAAGTTATATAATAATCAACAAACAATGACGACGTACACTTAAAGGTCAATATGCAGCAGCTGAAATCATATATTATTCTAAATACCTTTGATTCGTATTCTAACATTTAACGTGTTCAATTGTCATTCATCCAAGTGGTCCTCAATGTAACTTAACTTATTCTAAATGGCAATCCACTGCATTATATCAGCCACAACCTATTTGGTTGCAGGTGTAGGCACAGAGGTTCTTTTGCTCTGAATTGCCAATCTCAAAGGCAGCAAAGATAGATTTTTGTTGTGTGGTCCTGTTGTTTGGATCCTTAGAACTTGATTGGCTTGCAAAAAGTTTATCTATAAATTTAACTACTGCCAAAGATCAAGGCAAAGTAACACAATTCTCACGTTCAGGTAACTCATGTAATCCAAACACATTACAATATTTATACATGTATCCCAACTTAAATACTAGCAGCACTCAAGACCCAAAGGGAAATTAGGAATAACTGAAAATGGAAAATGAAGGGCCTGATTCAGTAGATGGCAGCCGCAGCCACCAAAAATACACTTAGCGTATTTGCATAAAATTCAAGGTCAAGTGAGCACCAACAAAAAATTATTAAAAAAGGTGAGGAGCGAAAGATATATGATGGGTACTGATGTAGATGGAAAGATTTAAATTTCAAGCGTGATGGGTAGGTATTTATTTATTAACCCCAAGGGGTAGCTCAGTTGGCCTAAGACCACGGTTTACACCTGGAGGTTGTAGATTCGAAATTGTACTACCACATTAGGGCTACAGGGGAGTTTACCCGGCTTTCCTTTGGGCTTGGAGGGATTAATCCAGCTCAAAGGGTTGGGAACCCTCCGATAGCAAAAAAAAAAAAGGGTGGGTATTTATTTTCTGTTCTTACATTGATACTATTTTCATAAAAGAAAAGACTATTTGATGCTCATTTTGGATATTCACCTTTGATTACTCATTTTTAATCATTTACAAAAATATAAAATATTAAAATTTCCAAGAATTCTATTAAATGGCACAAACAGTTAGTAGAGGGGGGGCAATGCATTCTAAATTTGAGAACTGAGAGTGCCATGCATTGACTTTACCTAACCAAAGTCATTTATAAATTGAGTTAAGATTACGTCAACCCAAATCTAACTCTAAAATGGTCAACAAACACCCAGATTCAACAGATTGAGTTCACATTGAATTTATGATTCATAGTGTATTTAGCCAGTTCCGGGTTAGGCTTGGCAAGTTAAATAATAAGAATGAATCAAACAATCAAATTGAACCTGATTCATTTGCTAATTGCATAAATAATGTAGACTCAAATCAAACTTAATGAAATGGGTCAAACCAACCCCAAGGGGTTGGCCTAGTGGTCAGGACCACGGTTCCTCCCTCTTTCAGAGTTAGAGGTCTTAGTATCGACCCCCGGTTCCCCCTTCTTCATAAATTGAAGGTTGAGTCCATTAGTGCTACCACCTTAGGGTCACAGGAGCGTTTACCCGGCTTCTTGAGCCTGGAGGGATTAATCTAGTCCAAAGGATCGAGAACCCTGCGATAGGGAAAAAAAAAAGTTTCAAACGAAACCACAAATGACCAGATCATATTTGTGAATCCAGTTAACGAGTGGGGTTAGGATTATCACCCCTCCCCAAAATGACCAAGTTGAACTTGGGCAGGGATTGCTACCTGCTATGACTGGATGGATGGTAGGAGCCATGATTCCACATATAAGGATGTCCAAAAGGTGCATGCGGGAGCCTCAAAGGAAGAGATGCGTATCTTGACTAGATACCATAATTCCAGTGATTAGCCTCAAAAGTAAAAAAGATTGAAATTTTAGAAAGAGACCCACCACACTGGTCCACACAGGAACAAATTCAAGTTACAATTAGTGATTGTTCCCATAGCTTTGGATGGCCCACATGCATTACATAAAAAAAGTGTAAATAAATTAGGTCGTATGTTGAGTTTTGGTATTTTACTATGGGCTCATTCGTTCTCATGTAAATTAAATACATAGGAAATCAATGTCAAATTGGCTTTAACAAAGGGTTTGTTAAAGAGGGAAGGAGTCATGAAGGACTAGTTAGAGATGTTGATGTGACCTTCCACTTTACTATTATTTTGAATTCAGTGAGTGATTGCTAGGTATTCATTTTACAATTTCCCCTTATTCATTTTCTATGAAAGAAGATATTATTTGATGTCGATTTTATTTATTTAACCATATTTTTTTATTTTTAATAACTTTTAGAAATACCTCAAAATTTCTAGGACTTCATCTATATGAAACAAACAAGCGCTATATGATGCATGTCCTGTAAAGATCAAAATTTGATAAAATCTGTGATAAATCTCTTCTCTTTTATATATGTGCTTATCTATGAACAATTCAAACGCTAAACATGCCTTTGACTTGCTAAGCACCCTATCTGTGCTTATCTATGAACAATTCAAAAGCACACTAAAGCTGAATTTCTAATATTGTTTTAACATTTGAAGCCCTAACTGAAATCATATTTAGAACCTTTCAATAAAAATCATATTTAGGGTGATTTGATTGAAGTGATATTAGGCTAGCCTCTATCACCTAGTATCATATATTTTTTTTCAAGATAATTTGATTCTCTTTAATAGCATCCCTAGTCCCTAGCCCATAGAAAATCATTTTTTTCTAACTTTTACTAAAAGTTGGGTTTCACTTTTAAATTAACTATAAAACTAGGCCGATGTCTCTGGTTTGAACAGAAGTAATACTAATTAATTAACCTACCTTCTTGCATTGGTAGAATATAAAGATTACCTTGGTATGATAACAAATTGTGCCCATGATCAGTCATCAGCTTGTATGACATATAATGTAACCTTTTAATAATTAAAAAAAAAAAACTGTCGAAATCAAATTTACATACGCAAGCCATGTGTTCACATAAAATTATAATTTATAAAAATTTAAAATAAAATAAGTTCTATCGAAGGAATATCAAAAAGGCAAAAGGTTATGAGTGAAAATCTAAGGTGGAGATATAAATAGGAACCTCACCTTCCATTAAAGTGGAGATTATATTTGATGTCCATTTAGAGTCTCCAACTTAGTATAACCCGGAGGTTATGAATTCGAAACTGCACTACCACACTGGAGTCACAGGGAAATTTTATCCGGCTTTCTCTCTTGGTCCCGTATTCTGACCCCAAGGGCTGAGAACCTACGCTATAAAAAAAAAATAGTGTTTTTAGCTTTAGCTTATACTTCTTGTATTTCATATTTACCCCGCTGGGAATTCGTTTGTATGAGTTTAGTAGGTGTCACCTAGGGGATTAGTCCTTTTGAGTCGTAGATCTCATAGATACCCACATTATTAAATAAAAAAAATTTATGTTTCATATTTTTTTAAAGTGAAGGCTATGTATTATTTTCTTTGAGGCCCCTAAATGGGATTATTTTGGCATTTGAACTATACCCCAGGGCCCACAGGAATGAACTCCCCTATCAAAAACCAGCTACAACAAGCATTGAAATTAGGAAAACCAACTTGCCTTCCCCATGGCGTTGCTTCGAAGACAGTTTACTTTGGAGGCGTTTCCGTCTAAACAGTGTGAATTATATATCCAATGCTCCTGCAAGAAACGTACAAGTAATGACTTTGTTGGAACTGAAATTGCACAAACAGATACCTTCCACGTACACATGTGACATGGCCTTGGGGGAGTGGTTAGAAACCGTCCAAAGTAATTTTTAACATTTATTACATCTTGGACGGAAATAACGAAGGTTGAATCTTATTCAGCTCGACATTTTAAATAAATTATCGTATAATAAAGTCAAGGGTTTTGGCTTTAATTTTGACCTTCGATTTTGAATTTTATCAAAAGTACTTACACAACTTTATTTTGAAATTTTCATGTTCTATCACACTCCATAACTTCTTCTCGGTTCGCATCTCACTCTTTATATTAAATTTTCTATTCTCACCTCCCCTCGCTTCATGCAACAACTCACTTTTTTATAATTGCTCGCTCATGTTACGTTTTTACCACTCATGTGACTACTCTGCATTTGAAAGGCTTTTGTGTTTGTCTTCTTTTGCAAAGTTGAAAATGTTTGAATTATTGACTTTCTTGTTTCTCACTCAGAAGTTAAAAATAAATGGTATATTTTTTGTTCCCATGTAATTAAATTCTCTAAGATGCAAATCCTATAATTAAATTTGAAGATTTTCTATTTACAAGATTTCTTAGCAAATACATTCATATCATATCATATCTTTAAAAAGTTTTCAATTGCCGACTTTTGTAACAAATTTATATTAATTAATTATATTAATATTTTGTTTATCATAACCTTTACATTATATCAAGGGCATGGCAAATATCTTCTTATCCATGTACTTAAAAGTCAGTTTAAAACAACAAACACACAAGAAATAAATAATTAAAATGCTATTTGATGTTTAGAAGTTTACATTTAATCTTCATTTTTAACCACCATATATATTCAATTCCTATATATTGTAATGTAAATAAACATACGAGAGTTTAGCCACTGTAAAATTGATCATAGGCAATATATAATAAAATATGATGACGTCTTGTAGTTGGTGTGGGTTGCATGGGCCGAGTCTCTTGTAAAGCAAAACTCACATATTTTATGAATCCAGTTGTAGGTTCAACTCTTATTGCAATTAAATATAGCAAAGCTTATACAACATTGAACATATATTACTAAGCAACTCAGATTTTATTTAAGCATAACTAGAGAGTATGACTGGATTTAAAAAAAAAAAAAATGAGATGTCAGCCTATTTGTGTTGGTCTACTATACCTACACAACATATGAGGGAGATGTGCATCTTCTTCTCGAGTCTAGATCCTAGAGGCTTGGACTTATGAAGGGCTTGTTCGGTTGCAAGTAATTTTTTTTATTGAAATTCTTGACGGCAAGGGTTATGTTTAAGAAATTTGAATTTCCTATTGGGCTTGGATCGAAAGAATTTGCTTAGTTTGCCAAGTGAAAAGTCTTTTTTGGCAAGCTAGAGTTTCTAAACTTCAAAATTCAAATTTCTCATTTGCCATTAACAATTTAGGATTTCACTTCCTGACTGACAACATTTGAAAATCTCCAAGTTTAACCAAACAAGATCCTTAGTTTATGGAGCATCTTCATGTGTCACCTTAATAAGATTTGGTCCGACCATAAAATTAATCATTTGCTAAAAATAAATAAAAAAAAAAAAAAAAAAAACATGATCATGACTATGCATGACATGTATAAATCAAATTATCAATCACAAAGTAGGTAGGGTAAACTCCTAGTAAAGCAAAATTTAATTTGAATGGCTCGGATTTAAAATAGGAAGAGTTTCACTCCTTCAACAAACATTCTCTCAACATGAAGGACTCTTTACTTTCACCTCTTTCCAACACAAAGTTGAGAGTACCAAATGCATATGAAAGTTGGCCATTAGAGTGCCCCATTAAAGCATTACCAAAATTTTCCCAGAATCTGAGATTCCGAATCCGGACTCCACTCTCTTTCTTCTGTTTGCTCTCACAGCCAACTGAAAATGAAGAAACATTGGTGCCTTACACACACACACCCCACTATTAAACTACCCCCCTGTGTAAACGCTCTCGATCCATCTACCTCTCGCCACGTACATACATACACTCACTAAACCAATATCCAACGGCTATCTCGTTTCCTTGCTTCCTTTCCTCCCCACTCCGCGTTCCAGTTAGGAGCCCAGGATATTCTACAATCCAAATGTGCGAGTCAGTCAAGTATGAGAGAGATAGAGAGAGAGAGAGAGAGAGACAGAGTCCAAGGCCAAGCCAAGGAGAGAGACCTTTTCCCTGTTGAATGCTTCCCAGTTTCCCACCATAAAATCCTCCGCCTGCTTTCCCTCATTCCAACTCCCAATTCCTCTCTCTCTCCTCTCTCTCCTTTTTTCCCCCTTCTTTGTGAGCTTCTGATTCTACCCATATTTCTCTTTCTGTTATAAAAATCCAATCTTTTTGTAGCTTTTCCTTCTCAGAAATGGAGATGGTGCAAGAAAACGGAGAAAGCCGGAATCTTTCCCTTTCGAAAAGCGAAGAAGGAGAAGAAGATAGCAGGAACCAAACGGAAAACCATGTTTCCATTGGAAAATCCGATCTCGATACAAAAAACGTAACGGAAACGGAAGAAGCAAAACCAGACGAAAGCGCGTTTGACTCTTCCGAGGAAAAACCAAACGGAATTCCGTCCGGAGAAAAAGAGGGTGAAAACACGACGGAGGACTCCACCGCAGCTGAAATCGATGGAAAGAAGCTACCAGAAACGGACGCCGTTAAAACTAACGGGATTGCTGCAGATTACCGTGTTTATTCCAGCGGCAATCCAATCAACGGCGATGATCAGCTTCTGTATCCACACTCCCATCTCCCTCAGCCAGAAGCCCCACCAGGCCTCACAAAATCCGCATCTAACGGCGAGGATTGCAATCAGATCGATCGATCCGTCTCCGCGACCGAAACCTCATCATTCGGCAAATTCCTCCGCGATCGCAGCAACAGCTTCTCAACTTCGATCATCAAACGCATCTCCTCCCTCAAAGAATCAAGCACCACAACCACCGAAGACTTCATCTTCAAATCAAAATCTCTCAATCTTTCCTCCTCCGTAACAGAGATTCATCTCCCAGGCCTCAAAGTCACCGTCCAATTGAAAGATGAAAACGAGAATCAGGATCTAGATCTAGGTCTGAATCTCAAAGGACGGATCAGCTTCTTCTCCAGATCGAGCTGCAGAGACTGCAGAGCCGTCCGATCATTCTTCAGAGAGAAGGGATTGAGATTCGTGGAGATCAATCTGGATGTGTATCCGGAGAGGGAGAAGGAGCTGATCCAACGGTCGAGATCTTCTTCGGTGCCGCAGATCTTCTTCAATGAGAAGCTTGTAGGGGGTTTGGTGGTGCTGAACTCGCTGAGGAACAGTGGGGAGCTGGAGAGGCGGATGAGGGAGATGATGGGAAGGCGGTGCCCGGCGAGCGCGCCGGCGGAACCCGTTTACGGATTCGATGATGACGTGGAGGAACGGACGGACGAGATGGTTGGGATCGTGAGGGTGCTGAGGCAGAGGCTGCCGATACAGGATCGGATCGCGAGGATGAAGATCGTCAGGAACTGCTTCGCCGGGGCGGAGATGGTGGAGGTGTTGATTCAGCATCTCGACTGCGGGAGGAAGAAGGTAACGTAACGTAACGTAACGTTTTCGGGTGTTTCTGTTTTTTTGAACGGTTTCGGATATTCTTGCGATTTTTTTTTGAGTTGGTGGATTAGTGGGAGGCAATTTCCACTTGAATTGTGGAAATGACCGTTTTACCCCTGGCCTTTTTAGTGGCAGAGGCACTAGGACAGTGAGTACCGGACATGGATACCTTGGGTTAGTCCGGATCCTTTAATTTAAGTCCATCAGTGGGGCGCATTTAATCCAGATCGTTAAAATCAATGGCCCCTACTGTGTGTATGTGTGATGGACTGTTTTCACTTCCGTTGGAGTTGGTTTTACAGTAAGATTGATCGATTTGCTTGAAAATTTTAATTCTCATGCATTGATTAATTCATTGGTGTAAGTTACATGGGGTGAGTGATGGAATTGATACGAGCCCATTCGAGTGATTTACATTTATCCGTGGGATTTCATTAGCGTGTGAAGTCAAAAAAGGATTAATATTAAGGCTTTAAAAATGAAGATTAAAGGTTGATTTTTCAAAATAATCATGAAATAATGTCTTCTTTTGATTCTATTTTTATAGACAAATATTATTTAATGTTCATTTTTGGGAATTCATCTTTGATATTTATTATTTTTACTACCGTGTGAATTCAGTTGCTTAAGTTTTTTAATGCAAATAAACAAGCCATAATCATCACGGAAGACTTGAAATTGAATTCGTAAAAATTCGTGGTAAAAGGGGGTTTGGGTGAAGGATATAAGTGAATATGGAGACCAAATCCTTAGTTTATTTGATTTCATTTATTGGGTTAAGGCTAAATATTCATTTTGCATTAAAGAAGAGATTATTTTTATGATCTTTATGGTCATTTATGAATTTTCACATTATTCTTCCAATTTTTGCAGCTTTTAAGAATATATATTCTTCTTAATACTCCTAGCAATTCAATTCCATTCCATTCCATTCAAAAGGGCCCAAAATGTAGTAATTACGAACTTAATTAACTTATCTAGTTTCAATTTTTAAAATGCAGCGTGTGATGATAGATTTCACATGATACCATGATTATGGGTTAACTTTTATCCTTGAAGGTAAGGGTAAGATTCCCTCTGTGGGTCCATAAAATCACTTTTTTCGAGGCTTGTGCTTTGTTTCTTAGCCCGTGGACACATTCTCCAATTTGGTGTGGAACCTGTGGGCTTTCATGGTCCGAATGGGCACGACACATGACACGTCTCTCTCAAGTACCTTTTGTCTTCTGTTGAAAATGTTATGTTGGTCCACTTCCACTACTATTAAAAACGCGGAGCGGTTTTTTTCCGGTGTATTCAAGCCCACTATTCACTAGTGAATCACAGCCATTGAAAAGATCTTTGGTCGCTGACTTTATTAGAAAAATTGTTAAAGGCAGCCATAATGAGGCTTTGACTAATGCCTTTTTTTCTTCTTTGATAAAGAAACATCCACTCGTTTTGCAATTTTTTATTGACCTTATCTCATATGATGACACGAACTAAACAAGCAATTGGTCATGATTCATCGCACCTAATTGCGCGACCCGCCGTGATCTTTGGTTTCACTTTTGATATAAATTTTTTTTGATTTGATGTTTGATTTTACTTTATCAAAAATAAAATTACCAAGCGGACCCTAAACTGTTGGGTGAATATGGGGAAGAACCAATGGGACTCCGAAGGAAAAGTTCTTTTACCCCGAAAGATATTGTTTGGTCCTCTTTGCTCACTACATTTCCATAGCACCAATCTTCATGTATGAACGCTTCTAATGCCGTTGGTTTTGTCTGCAGGCTGTTGAAATTGGGAAGGTGCTCGCCAGAAAGCATTTCATACACCATGTATTCCAGTAAGTATGGCTTATCCGTTCATTTCATGTATTCAGACTGTCAAGTTCCAAGCGAGATTTAGTGAAAGATGTGTCTATGGCAATTCAGTTCATTATCTAATTTCAACTCTCCACTTCTTTTCAGGGAAAATGATTTTGAAGATGGCAGTCATTTGTATCGCTTCCTTGAGCATGAACCTACCATCCCAAGATGCTTCAATTTCAGAGGATCAACCAATGACAGTGAGCCAAAACCCGCGGCAGCCGTTGGGCAGAAGCTCACGAAGATAATGTCAGCCATACTTGAAGCATATGCTTCTGAAGACCGCAACCATGTTGATTACACTCGCATTAGCAAAAGTGAAGAATTTCGCAGGTAATTTCTACCCCTTAACTGGTAAATGAATTAAGTCTCAAGGAAAAGTTGGATTGCAACTCCATTTTCTGCTTTCCATCCCATTGTCTATATTTAAGAAAAGCAAAAAAAAAAAAGAAAAGAAAAAACCACCATCACCGTCACCATCATTTTAGCTTTATACAATATAATTGAAACTAGCTTGAGCATATGGTTTTAAGAGTGGGCCGAGCCCGACTTGGCTTGTACTCATTCCTAACCGAGTCGAGTCGGGGTACGAGTCCCATCTTTAAAAGGGAATCGGCCAAGTCCCATTGAGACTAGGCTGAATTTAAGTCCGAGTCAGCTGAGTTGGTGTCACGACCCGGGCCCGAGATCCGGTAACCCCAAGCGGTGATCCCATACTTACTCCCGTAAATCCCGAATTAACCGGAGTTAAAACGAAATCCACAAGGGATAACAATCTCAATAAACCTGTTAATTACACAAACCTGCGGAAACGATTTCATTTGACAATAGCAATTAAGAAGTACATGTATACAAAATGATGTTCCTTATACATGTGTACCATCCAACATTTGCCCATCAAATAGTGCATGTCCAAAATACTGTGCAACGACCAGTGATTACATCAATGACCATTAATTACAACCCAAAATGATTATACAAAAGAATGACTTCACAAAATATTTCCGAAAATGTAATATTCTTTCTCGCGCTCGGATACCCGTGTCAAACGGTATCCCGGCCATTCCATTCGTTCAGTCCTCCTGGAGGAACCTGAGCGGTCTCCTCCGCTCCCGCCTGGGGCGCTGCCGCACCGGCAATGGCAAACGGGCCTGTAATGCCATCAATAACACTAATGAACACGACGGTTCAACAATGTATAAACAATTCTTGCAATAGCATGTTAATTCATGAGTTAGATTCATTCAATATATCAATAACAGTTCCAATCCTAGATGAGTCTAGAAAGTTCCTACAATAATAATAAATCGACACGAAAGTCAATCATATGGACATGTATAGGGTGGCCACTACCATAGCATTCATTTCATTACATTTACCATCTTCCCTCAAAGGAAGGATTCATTAGTACCATCTTCCCTCAAAGGAAGGATTCATCTTCCAAACGAAAGGCATCGATCAATACCCATAGATACGATCGGAATTTAGTGGGACTTACTAGTGTCCGGGCCAGGGACAACTAGCATCACCACGGAGCTCCGGAACGCCCCCAAATCCATCTACTGCAGTAGGATTAGACATATGTCTCATTCATTCATTCATTGAACTCATTTAAAGTTCTAAAACAATAGCTAGGTAGTGCCAGACTCAAGGGTCAATACTTCTCAGTGAGCAATCCATCTCTGGATTCAATTCAGTTCCAAGATTCCCATAATAACAAGGGAATGGAATAATAGTGCTACCAATCTCATTAGATTAGGACACAATGTTACAATAAGGAATCACTAGACAACCATGATTCCATTTAATTCTATCTTAAATCTAAACAACCATATAGATATAACCAACGGTACTAAATGCACGTGTTATTCATGATGAGCATCACATTTATATTTGGTGTGTGCATTATAGTCCCCGTAGTTAACGTCCATGGAAGTCTAGACCCCAATTTATTAATTGTGAAATTCTCCCTTCACTATCCTTAATTCTCAATAGTTTCGATTTACTTCGTGATTAGTCTTCGAACTAACCCGGGAGCAATTTATACTCACAAGGAGTGCTCCAAATTTATGCAAAAATCCAAAAATCCAAAATCCACTGGACTCAAACTGAGTCCCCTAATCGATCGGACCGTTAGGTCCGATTGATTAACCAAATTTTTACTCACAATTCATGTGTTGGCCAAAGTCGGTCAGCTCGGCGGTTACCCGGCGGTTAGCCGCAACTCAGTTGGCGGCTAGCCGGAACCTACTTGGCGGCTAGCCGAATTTCGACTGGCGGCTAGCCGGAATTTCGACGGTTAGCTCGCGGTCAGCTTTCCAGAAGCTAACATTTTCTGTCTAAATTTCCGGTCACCTTACGGTCACCCTACGGTCACCTTACGGTCACCTTGCGGTCACCTTGCGGCTAGCCGAAAATTCAATTTCGGCTAACCGAAATTTTGACGGTTAGCTTTCCAGAAGCTCGCCCGTTTATGGATTCCGGCGGTTAGCTTTACGGTTAGCCTCGCGGCTAGCCGGAACCCACCCAGAATCCTATTTTTGAGCTTCAGAAGTTCTGAAACAACTTCTGAAGACTGAGTTCCCTAAACTCCAGTCCTTTTCAACAACTTATAAAAGTCCAAGACAATGCATTCTCTTGAGAATGACCATTGGAACTTCAAGTTCTCTTCTCATACAATGTCCATTCACTAATAATACCTCTAATATCCATTAATCTATACATTCAATCCATAGAGATTCTATAAAACTCTACAATGGTTAACAATAATCACAAGAGAGTGTTTATACTTGCCTCTTGCAGTCAATGCACTCAAGGTCCTCTTGCTCAACTTGCCTTGAGATGGAAAAACGCCCAAATGAAACCCTAACTCCATGAAAACATGAAAATGCACGACCCTTTAAGCTATTTATGCTAGAAACCTTCCCTCACTACTCAATAGAACTTGGAAATCCTAAGGAAAGAACATCTACTTACTTGTAGCTCCAAGCAAAGGGATTTTGAGTTCTCTTTCGAGCTTCACACCTCACAAATGGAGAAATGGTTGAGGAAGAAGATGAAGACGGTGCTACACTCCTCAAGAACCTCCGTGAATCCCTCCTAATCTTGCTCTCGATGAAGGAGAATGAAAGAGGAAGAAGGAAGGAGATGGAGAGGAACGAGGCTAGGGTTGATGTGGTGAAAGGAAAGAATGATTCATTTCATTCTAATATAAGAGCTCACACTCCAAAACCCCCTTCCCATTATCTTTATTACATTTTGAGTCAAATGAACCTTCACTTGGCCCATTTGAGGTCAAATGGAATCGCGCCTATTATGAAAGTTAACGTACTATTCGAGATACACGCGTTGGTATCAAGAATTTCCGTATTTGACGAAATACGTGAAAATCCGTATTTACGAAAAAGTCCTTGGCCTTGCTTATTTGACTCTAAACTTACTTTTAATCCACTCAATACCACTCAAGTCCATTCGATTATGCTTAATGCATCATTTGAGAGTAATTTGTCTCTCTTTGATCATTAATCTTCACTAACTCAATTATTCGTGCTTATTTGGCATTAATCTTAATTAATTAGCCTTAATCACGATTAGTTCGGGTCAGGGTGTAACAGTTGGAGTCCAAGTTCAAATATGAGTCTAAGTCGGCCGGGTTCCAATATATGAGACGTCTTTGCAAGGTTTATGGGACCCAAGGGAAACTTGGTATGACTTGGCCAACTCAACTCAATGGTGACCGAGTCACCCACTAATTCAGAGTTTTAAACCAAGCTGGTGGAGTTCTACTGTAGAACTCTCATATTATATTCTAATTTTCCAACTAAGGTGTTCTCTCTCTCTCTCTCTCTCTCTCTCTCTCATGTGTGTGTGTGTGAATGAGTCCACAAGGCTAATTGATGGCTATGGAAAAGGATATATATGTAAAGACATATTTTTCCAAGAATATACAATTCACAATCCTTCCCACTCTTCCACTAGCATTATTTCATCTCAAAATTAAATTCGATGATATTTTAGTGACCGTATACGTTCGTCTCAAAATTTGTGAAGTGAAAAATTGGGTGAACTCATTTCTGAATGTTATTTAAGACTTCCAAACAAATCAACGTGTTTCCTTCCCAAAAGAATAATAATATTCTCTGTGCTTATTTGAGTTAACAAATCAACATCTTCATAACTCCAACTTGCTTTGCAGATACGTGAATCTGGTTCAAGACCTGCAGCGTGTGGACATCCTAGCCCTTTCAGCAAGTGAGAAGCTGGCCTTTTTCTTGAACTTGTACAATGCCATGATTATCCATGCAGTAATAAGGATCGGATGGCCGGAGGGAGCAATGGATAGGAGGACCTTTTATGGTGACTTTAACTACATTGTTGGAGGCTATCCTTATTCTCTTGCTACGATAAAGAATGGGATTCTCAGGTCGAACCAAAGGCAACCTTACTCCTTGACAAAACCCTTCCCCGCTGGAGATTGGCGATTAGAGGTACCTTACTTAAACTCTGTAGTTATTTTCACTCTCTTCTCATTCAATTGGAGCAATACGAATGACAAAGAATTGATTTGTTGTGTGTGTGTGCATGTGTGTGAGAGAGAGATGCTCTGACGTTTATGTTTTTACTGTTTGTTTTGGGAGGAGCAAAGTGAATGCCCAACTCCAGCTGAAAATCCACTTACTGGAAAATGCTTGAAAATGTTTCAGGTGGCTCTTCCAAAGGTTAACCCATTGATCCATTTTGGATTGTGCAATGGAACACGTTCCAGCCCAACTGTGAGGTTTTTCTCTGCTGAAGGGATTGACTCAGAGCTAAGAGTTGCAGCGAGGGAGTTCTTCCTTGGGAGTGGAATAGAGATGGATTTAGAGAAGAGAACTATATATCTCACTAGGATCATCAAGTGGTAAGTCTCTCCCCCAAACTCTTTTTTCCCCTCTGTGGAACAATTAGAATACCCATGTATGCAAATGACAGCAAAACAAAACAACCGTAAATTGACAAGAACATAAGACAGGTTTTTTTTTTTTTTTTTTGCACCATTTTATGTAGAGCCTTCAGTAAGAACATGACCGAGAACAGACAACAAACAATAGATTATTCATTTGAATAAATGGCATATAGTCTATGCACCTGGTTATTCTTGTAATAAGATTTCCTTTTTTTATCAGTAAAAAAAAATAATAAATTTCTTTAAGCTGAAATTAATACAAAAGAGAAGGCAGTGCAAGAGCGATTTACTGCAAAGATACACCAAAACAAGCGCGAAAAAGAAAAAAAAACACCAGAGCTACACTAAAACTAATAAATACATCTGAACCCAAGAATTTTTTTTCTTTTCAATGGCAAATCTTAAACGAAGATCAATATTGTAATAAAAAGGTATATGGAGATTTGTGAATCATCTCCAAACCAGTCACCATTTAGATGAGCCCCTGACTTCTGTGCTCTCCTTTTTGCAGGTACAGTGCTGATTTTGGACAAGAGAAAGACATCCTAAAATGGATACTTAACTACTTGGATGCAACTAAAGCTGGTCTCTTGACCCATCTTTTGAGCGATGGAGGCCCTATTAATTTTGTCTACCAAAAGTATGACTGGTCCTTAAATTCTTAGGACAAGTGTGATGCCAAAGCTCTCAACTTTGCACATGCATGCATGGATTTTTGGCGAAAGAAAATAATAATCTTATTGGAAGGGTAACAGAGAAGGCAAGGTTTCCCCAAAAATGGAGAAATTTGAAGCAGCCAACAGAGAGATGATGTATATATATAATACTTTGATTTTCGAAAGTTATTCATATGTTTGTATTGATTTAATTTGTAGTAGCAAAAAAAGCCATAGAAAGGCTTGGGCATATTGTATGTGCAAAAGCTGCAATAGTAAGTAAGGATGCAGAGCAGAGTGAAATGTGTCTAATAACTTATTGATTCATGATCAATGGAATTTTGATATTGCCAACGTAATGGTATGATGCAGATGTGTGTAATTTTCTTCTTGATTGATGTGTTCTACAATTAAAAGTCATGAACAGATAGAGAATACACATGAACCATCCAAGAACACACCTGACCCATACCTTACCCATCTAACTTAGGCCCATTGACTGGGTGTATTTCAGTTGTAACAAACACCTAGTGTACCAAGTCCTTCAGACTGTTTGAGATCTCTCTTTCTTCTCTCTCCCTCTCTTTGTTGGTATCGGAGCATCGATTCAAAGGGAAACTCTGTGGGGGCGACAACAACTTCATCTTCCTCCTTGCTGCAACTTCTCTGCTGTCATTTCTTTGTTACAACTTCCGTTTCTCTATCAACTTTATCCAGTGACAGCCTTCTCACGGAATGGCTTCTTCTGCCCCATTGTCATCTTCCACTACACTAGCCTCATCATCTTCACCCTCTGCAACACCCAACCTGGTGATTTCCAACATCGCCAATCTCATTCCCATCAAGTTGGATATCACCAATTTCTTATTGTGGAAATCCCTATTTTTACCAATTCTGCGCAGCCACTATCTTGAGTAGTTCATCGATGGCTCCTAACCAATCCCACCACAGAAAATTGCTGCTGCCGATGGGAAACTGACTCCTAATCACGCCTTCTCTGCATGGTCTCAACGTGACCAAACGCTGCTTTTAACACGACCCGAACCCGATATTCAGACTAATTCGAGTTAACCCCAGGTCGCGTCGCATACTTACTCCTGTGAACTTTAATCATATAAAAATTCACAAGGGATATCATTTACACATTGTGCGGAATATAAACAAATATACATTGCTTATGTATAAAATAAAAATCCATTCACATTATGTACAAAACTAATCACTTGCATATTTAAATACAATTCAATAATCAAAAGTGTAAAACGTTTCAAAATCACTTTTTATAAGTTTTCATTTCCATCTACTATTTCATCCTTCAAAATCACATCAATTGTTATTGCCTCATTTCCATTCTACTAATCCTCCTGGAGGAACCGGAGTGGTCTCTTCCTTTGGCGCTGTGGTCTCAGAAGGACCGGCATGGGCAGCTGTGCTGTAATGCCATTAATAACACTATGAATTTGACAATTCAGCAATGTATAAACAATTATATGATTAAACATGCTAATTACACATTTAATCGGTCTAATCCAATGTTAGACTAATACAATTTCCATTTGATTCAAATCAATAAGAGTCTTTAAGAATTGGCAAAAACTACAATAGCATTTTATTCAATTTCCATCTTCCTAAAAAGGAAGGATTGCCATCTTCCATAGGGAAGGATTCATATAGTGTGGGATTTATCAGTGCCCAGGCTAGGGACATCTGATATCACCACGGAGTTCCGGAACACTCCCAAATAATCTGCTGCAGCAGTTATAGCTCCAATGAGCTTACATAAGTCACCATCTGGTGCTAGACTCAATAACAATACAATTAACGAATTAATGGATACAATCCAATAAACAATCCATTTAAGAATCAATTCACAATTTCAATTAAATAATACCAACCAATCGGGTGAAATCCTCAATTGTTTAATGTACGTGTTATTCTCGATGAGCATCATAATTTATATAAATTTGTACATTAAAGTTCCCTTAAATAACACCCATGGAGGTATACATAATAACAATAGCCTTGATATGATCAATAGGCTCTTTTCCTTAACTCAGAAATAATTCTGAAATCTTATTAATTTTGGTTAACTAATAGATATTTAATCGGCTAGCTTTAGAAGCTAATTTTCATCATCAATTACCATTATTCAGCTTTGGTTAACCTTTTGGTTAACTCCCAATTCATCTTGGATCTAAATCCAAGAACATTACTTTACGGAAAGCTTAATTGATTAAAATCTCTTATTTATATTATAATTAGTCATTAGACTAATTTTATTAACCATTTATGCACATAAACAAAACATTTGATATAATTTGAATAACAAATTTCATCACAATTAGGGCCTGTTATTATTATCCCCATATCAACTTTATTTCCCAATCTATGATCACTAGGAGGTGTGTACTATTGGTTTCTACGTTTCAAAGGCTTTCCAATGATATATGGAACTAAAAAATCGGACGTATGGGTCAAAAGTTATGGCCATTCAAAGTTGGCATTGTTGGCCCAATGGGCCGACCCACTCGAGTGGGCCCAATCCGGCTGGCCCAATTCTGGGCAAAATTTCATCAAACACAGCATGTTTCTGCACTGTGTTTATACCCCCTTCTTTCCAATGCTTCCTACTCCATCACAGATCATTCATAACATACAATACAAACATAGGACCTCCTGTCCTCTCCTCAATCCCATTAATTCATCAAAATAACACTTCTATTTCATCATATAGTCTATTTCCATGTCAATATATTAATCCAAATCAATATCTCATTCCATACAAAACAGAATTGAATCATAATCACCATTAAATCACACATACAGTCTATAAAATCAACATCTAATCATTTTGAGATGTTTATACTTGCCTCTAGTTGTAATTTGACACAAAACCCCTTTCTTTTAAGCTCTAATTGAGACAAATTCTTCCCCAATTCAAAACCCTAGTAACAAGAACAAACCCAAAACGAATTTCTCTTGAATTGTTTGTAATAAAATCACTATAAACCCATTAATCACAACTCAAGAAGTCTATAAAATTACTTAATCCTTACCTTGAAGAATATCAAAGCAAGAATTGAAGTTTCCTTTAACTCAAGCTCCAAAGAACTTTGAAAAAGATGACGGAGAAGATGAATCTCACAATTTCCTTCTCAAAATCCCTTGTAATAATCCCTTTCCAAGCACTTGATAGAGAACAAAAGAAAAAGAAAGCAAGGAGGAAGAAAACCCAAATCGTCCCAAGCTATTTCCACCGACTGAAACAAAGCACTGGGGCTTTCTTTCTATTAAAACTCTATGCAATACAGTTTTGCATTTTAACCCCATATATCATGCATTTTTCAAGTTTGCGTCAAACTAATGCTTATATGACTCATCTCAAGTCAAATGAAGACGAGTATATTACGAACATTATTGCACTCATCAAGATACACACGTTGACATCAAATTCTACCATATCCGATGAAAGATTCATAAATCTATATTTACGGAAAAGTCCTTAACTTCACTAATTTGGGTCTAAATCTAAACCCATTAAGTCAATCTTTTCCAAACTTGTTCATTATGCTTAATTCAATCTTTCTTGCATGATTTAATTCATTTTGTTCATTAATCACATTTATCTTGATTAATCAAACTTAATCCACATTAATCTCGACTAATTAGAGTTAATCTTTATTAACTCGGGATAAGGTGTAACAGCTTTCCTGGATTAATGCTACACTTTCAGAATCTGCTCTCCCTTACATTGTTGGAAAGGAGACTGCAAAGGAGGCTTGGGAATCCTTGGAACACAGGTATGACTCTCTCTCTCGCTCACATGTCATTGAGCTCAAAAAACGTCTGCAGCATGTAAAGGGTTCTTCTACAATGCAACAGTATCTGCATCAACTTAAGGTGCTCTCCGATCAACTTGCCACATGTGGAGCTCCGGTCGGCGAGGATGACCTTATTCTATACACTTTATCAGGCCTTCCTTCCGTCTATAGACCGTTTCAGACCTCCATTCGAACAAGGTCAAGGCATGACCTAGTTTCCTTAGAAGAACTCCACACTCTTCATGTTTGTGAAGAACTCAGCCTTGTAGATGATATCAGTGTTGACACTGCTACTTCCTTTGCCGCCAGTAAGAGTACACCGTCTCCTCCAGGCCGGTCCACTACTACTTCAAGCCAGTATCAAACCAGAACCAACAATCCAGCATCTTGTCAATATCGAAGTTCAAACAATCGCCAGACCAATTCCAATGAATCTTCAGGCCAAAGGCAACTGCCGCAAAGGTCTAATTCTGGTGCTTCTCGACCAAGACCCACTTGTCAAATTTGTGGGAAAGTTGGTCATCTCGCCATTGATTGTTATCATCGCATGGATTTCGCATTCTAGGGTCGTCACCCTCCTCAAAAACTCACTGCCATGGTGGCATCTCATCAGCCTAATTTTTCTCAGTCGTGGTATTCGGATACTAGTGCCACACACCATATCACTTCTGATCTAGATAATCCTTCTATCCACACTCCATATCCTGGCACTGATTCCATCCAAGTTGGTAATGGAGCTGCCCTTTCTATTTCTAATACTGGTACAACTACTCTCACCACACCATTGTCTACATTTTCTCTTCGTAACATTTTGCATTGTCCTCGGGCTTTTGCTAATTTATTATCTATTCCACAGTTTTCTCGTGATAATCATTGTTACTTTTGTTTTGATGAAACTGGTTTTTGTGTGAAGGACAAAACTTCGAAAAAGATGCTCTTCCAAGGCCCAATTGAACAAGGGCTCTACCCCATTCACTCTGCTCCGTCAGTAGTGTCCCATAAAGGCACCAAGACATCACTTCTCAACAAATGCATCCCCACTGACATCTGGCATTGTCGTCTTGGCCATCTGTCTTCCACTCTCCAGTGAGCTATTTTATCTACCTTCTCTAGTTCTAATAAATAGGTGCAAATAGTATGTTCTCCTTGTCGTTTGGGGAAAAGTTCAAAGCTTCCTTTCTCTTTGTCTTCTTCCATTTCTCATAACCCTTTAGATCTTATTCATTGTGATGTATGGGGTCCATCCCCAATAACTTCAATAAGTGGTTATCGGTTTTATGTCATTTTTGTTGATGATTGCACCTGGTATTGGTGGATTTATCCATTATGTTTAAAATCTGATGTCTTTCAAATTTTTTGCACATTTAAGAATTATGTTGAACACTTTTTTTAGTCCAAAATTAAAGTGTTCCGCTCCGATGGCGGAGGTGAATTTATAAATACATCTTTTAAGTCTTTGTTTTCTTCGACCGGAATTGTTCATCAATTATCTTGTCCACACACACCTGAGCAAAATGGTGTGGCTGAACGTAAACATCGTCATATTGTTGAGACTGGGCTCTCTCTTTTGGCTCACTCATCTTTACCCATTAAATATTAGTTTGAAGCCTTTAATACAGCGGTTTATTTAATTAATTGGATGCCTGTTGTGATAAAAATCTCACCATATGAAGCATTATACCATGCAGCCCCTGACTGTACATCTCTTCGCATTTTTGGCTGTACATGTTAACCTTGGCTGCGGCCTTATAAGCCCCGTAAACTTAACTTCAAATCAATTAAATGTGTTTTTTTGGGTTATAGTCTCTCACATAAAGGCTATCGCTGCCTCGATCCTTCTACGGGTCGAATTTATATTTCCCGCCATGTAATTTTTGATGAGCAAACCTTTCCTTTTCGCATGGCTGAACCCAGTTCTACTTCCACCTCTGCCCCTGATCCTCATATTTTTGGCACTATTCACTTGTGGTTTCCCAAACAAACTCCTTCACTACCACATTCTTTACCTCAAGCCCATACCCACCACGTCCCTTTCTTTAACATCCACATGCACTCAGGCTGCGCCTACATCAGGGCCCAGCTGTTCCCATTCCAGCCAGCCCATGTCATTATTGAACAGCCCACCAACTCTACAAAATCCACAAATGTCCACTGCCATTCCCCACTCCAGCCCCACCCCCTTCACACCATCCAACTGCCAATCCCAACAGCCCCACTGTCCATTCCAGCAGTCCTATTCCAAACACACACACCCAACCCACCCACCCACACCACGCCCCCCCCCCCCCCCCCCCCCCCCCGCCCCCCGCACTCATTCCATGTGCACCAGGTCTCAATCCGGCATAATCAAGAAAAAGGTCCGGCTAAGCACTAAACATCCTCTTCCATGTGGGTTAGTGGCTGGGTCCCAACCATCAGAACCCACTTGTTATACACGGGCAGTAAAATCCCTTGATTGGCGGGTCACAATGGATAAGGAATTCACCTCTTTTAGCAAACTAGAACATGGACACTGGTCCCACATGAGCCTCATATGAATGTGGTCGGTTGCAAATGTGTGTACCGCTTGAAACGCAATCCTGATGGCACCATCAATCACTATAAAGCCCGTTTAGTTGCCAAGGGATTTAATCAACAGCCTGGGGTGGACTTTGTTAATACTTTCAGCCCAGTGGTTAAACACACTACTATTCGCATGGTTCTTGCACTGGCTACAGCATACAATTGGCTGCTTTGCCAATTAGATGTCGAATGTGCCTTCTTGCATGGTGATCTTCGTGAGACTGTCTTCATGGCTCAACCATAGGGCTACATAGATTCCACTAAACCTACTCATGTGTGTCGCATGATAAAATCTATTTATGGTCTACGTCAGGTGCCACGGGCGTGGTATGAAAATTTTTCAAGTAAACTGCTAGACTTGGGCTTTCTCCTTTCCACATCAGACCCATCACTTTTTGTTCGCAAGGATCATGGTTGTATCACCTATCTTCTCATTTATGTGGATGATATTATACTTCCTGGCAACAACAATACTTTTATTGGTCAGCTCATCTCCCAACTTAGCTTGCACTTCAAAATGAAGGATCTGGGCAAATTAACTTATTTCTTTGGCATTGAAATTCAACGCAACAAACATGGCTTATTTTTATCCCAAGCAAAATATATTACTGATCTTCTTCTCAAGTTTGACATGATTGGTTATAAACCAATTGGGTCCCCACATCCAAAGCAAAAATCAGTCCTTCTTATGGATCCCCTTTAGATGAGCCATCCACATATCGCATTCTCGTGGGCGCCCTTCAATATGTCACTCTGACCCGCCCTGACATTTGTTTTGCTGTCAATCAAGTTTGCCAGTTCATGCATGCCCCTACTGATATTCATATGTCTGCTATCAAAAGAGTTTTGCGTTTTCTAAAGGGTACTATACGGTGTGGGTTACTCTTCAGGCCAGGCCCATTTTCTCTCCAAGCCTATTGTGATGCTGATTGGGCTGGTTCACCATTTGATCGACGCTCCACTGGTGGGTTTTGTATCTTTTTAGGGCCTAACCCAATTTCTTGGAGAGCCAAAAAGCAATCCACAGTGGTCCGTTCATCTACAGAGGCTGAATATCGTTGCTTGGGTCAAACTGCTGCGAGGTCACTTGGTTGTGCTCTCTCTTACGTGATCTTCACATTCTCTTGTCCACAATTCCAGTTATTTGGTGTGATAATGTAAGTGCAATTTCTATTGCTTTCAACCCAGTATTTAATGCGCGCACTAAACACATTGAGATCGATTATCACTTTGTCCGTGAGAAAGTGGCCACCAAACAGCTTGAGGTCCGGTTTATCTCTACCTTGGATCAAGTGGCGGATATCTTTACTAAAGGGCTTCATTCTACTCGTGTTCGTGATCTCCATGCCAAGCTTTGCGTCCGGCCTCGCCCGCTTCAGCTTGAAGGGGGGTGATAAAGAATACACATGAACCATCCAAGAACACACCTGACCCATTCCTGACCCATCTAACTTAGGCCCATTGACTGGGTGTGTCTCAGTTGTAACAAACACCTACTGTACTAAGTCCTTCGGACTGTTTGAGATCTCTCTTTATCTTCTCATCTTTCAAACTATATGATCTTATAAATATTCAAATATACTTGTCCAAATCTAGTAAGCAAGATTTGGATTCACATCTAATTATTGCAAGTTTATGAACAACTAGTACAGACATTAAATAGAATAATGCAGCAAGCAGATTTTATTTTGTAGGGACTGCCATTTCTCAATCGACTGATGTTCACGTGATAAAGACCAGGTAACACAAAAATTGGTCCACATCTCATGTAGAGGAATCATGGCTGATTCGATATCGTTGTACTCCAATGCCGAAAAGTTGAATAAGGAAGCCTGAGGATCTCTTCCCTTTATAGAGCTACTTCACGGTCTATGAAAAGCAAAAAAAAAAATAAAGCGAGAGTGGGTGTGCTGGAGTAGAGCAGCTCTTATGAAAAGCAATGCGAACAAACATTTAGAATAGGATGTTAATTTGCAGATGAAATGTATTCTTAGATAGTAAAGCCCAAAGTAATACCATTATCACTCAAGTTTCTATAGGTTGCGATGTCATAACTAATACAACCACAACAATGTAAAACTATCCTAACAATAACACTGCTCCAGAAAAAAGTATTTATTTGCCAACAAACTATGACAAAGGAGAAATATTTTTGGAAGCTTTGGCCTTTTCATCTGGCATATATTAATGCAACCAATTCTATGAATCTCAACTCTTTTTCTTTGGGTACTCATGCGCAAAGATCCTAGGACCTGCATAGAAAGATCCACAGTATCTAGAGGTGGTACATAGTGAAGAAAGGATTTACATCATGACCCCATTATAATCGAAACTACGATAAACTATCTAGTTCTCCATACTGTCAAAGACATGCATTATATCCATAGTCAAATGGACGAGCCCTGTCTTTCAGAAATACAGCATTTACATAATAAAATAATTCTTTAATAGTGTGAAACTAAGATGAAATACATACATGGATAAATAAGAGCAATCAATATATATATGGATACATGTTTTTTTAAGCTTAGGCTGGAGCTCTATATACTAAACCAATCATTGTTTACTTTCTCCTTGCATTCTCAGCTGCACTTAGGATCTCCCAATCATGGGATGATTGGGTGCTTATCGTTCCTTACAAGATATCCACCTGGGCCACAATATGATCAACACCTACAGAGCCTTTTCTACTAAGTGGTGATTTATATCATTTTATGAGCATAGTAATTGGGTAGCTATTTAATGTCATATGTTTTCAGAAGTTATGGCAACAGGTTGAGTTATAAAGATGACCAGCCCCGAGGGCGGGGGCCGGATTTGGTGGTGGTTTTGACGGATTTGATTGCTTAACCCAGTTGACCTGTTTATACGTTTAATAATGAAAATTGAGCATAGTAAGTGGTGATTTGGATCATTTTATGAGCATAGTAATTGGGTAGCTATTTATTTATGTCATATGTTTGCAGAAGTTATGGCAACAGGTTGAGTTGTAAAGATGACCAGCCCTGACCGGGGGGGGGGGGGGGGGGGGGGGGGGAGGGGATGGGGGGATTTGGTGGTGGTTTTGACGGATTTGATTGCTTAACCCAGTTGACCTGTTTATATGTTTAATAATGAAAATTGAAAATATCATTTACAATATAGAAAAATAGATTATTCTCATCTGTTTAATTTTTCTTCTACATCAATGGGAGTTTGAGATATAGCCCATACCAAATTTGACCCGCACCATACTCTGCAATGATGCAGATATGGTTATCACATCCTAAACCTGTAACAGGGGAAGGTTGTGTGAAGGTGAGGACAGGTGGGAGCAGACCAGGTATAGATTCACCATAACCAATTGCTACCCCTACTTCTCAATTCAATATTTTGAAATTCAAATATGCGCAAGACCATGCAGTTGCTCAATTGTGTGCATTGTGTGAGATAAAGAATATGATTCAACAATGAAATGATTTAAAATGCAGCATGTAGTCCACACTGATCATGACTTACCATATAATTTCAAAAGATGAAGTATTAAGAAAGAAGAACAAAGGAAAGAAAGACAACACAGTTACTGGCTTACTGCCAAAATACAGACCTTAAAGTTTGCAAAATGGAGACGGATCGGCTATGACTCCTGGTCACAACAGCAATATGGCAAATATATGCCATAGAAACAGCTAGGTTTTTTATACATAAAAATAAAGCATTGGATACAATATGATATGGATACATGGTCTAGGTATCTGGGTTGATAGCACATCAGAAGGTTGTCTAGTAAAAAATTTGAATCTCAAAATGTTCTCCTCTAGAACTAACAAACCAACTAATACTTACAAAGGATTGGGAAATCAATGCTTCTGAGGGCAATATTATTTCCATCCAAAGCCAAACTGGGTGAAAGCTGCACACTGTACAACTACGAAAGGGGGTTGGTACTGTTGATGGCATCTATGTCATTAGCAGGAATCCAGAGGGCATTCTGCCAGTCCCTCGCCCCCTCGGTTCACTTTGTCCATCCTTCTTGCACGCTCAGGGAAGAGCACATTCTTGGAGCAGATGGAATTGGTGGGTTGAAGTGTCAGTACGGAATTGGATGATCTTAAGTAGGCAAAATTGTTGAGAATCGGAATGGTCATGGGCATGAAGGCCATGTGTCAGATTCTCTGGCCTTTTCTCTTCATTTTCGTCTTCATCCATATCATTCTCCTAGCAGTTCTTTCATCTGTGTTGCCTAAATTTGAAGCAACCTTCCTCTTATGGGTCCTACACAATCTAATTGTCTAGCTCTAAAGTTCTATGCTGCACAAACAAGAGAAAAGGCATACGTCAGATAGATAATCAAACTAAAGGAATCTGATAAATCCGAAACCTAAACCAGAGAAAAAACAAAAACCAATTACAACTGCAGAATGAAATGAAGAATAAGAAAATGGAGAACAAACAGAAGCCATCTTTTGAATCATTAAAACAAAAAAGTCTTAATTGGATGTAACAGATACAGTGAAGTAACAGGATCTCTAAAGGCATGTTTGTTTGCATGAATGAAATACATAGGACTTCATGCTGTAAGTGGTTAAAAATGAAGACTGAAGATGCATAAACAAAAA
The DNA here is from genome assembly GCA_028538565.1 of Umbellularia californica. Taxonomy (NCBI): domain Eukaryota; kingdom Viridiplantae; phylum Streptophyta; class Magnoliopsida; order Laurales; family Lauraceae; genus Umbellularia; species Umbellularia californica. Next base: position 12,756,901 of record JAPQWN010000008.1, on the reverse strand, counting down.
CAACCATCATACTATCTCCCCTTTAATGGAAATTATATCAAGTGAAGATGAAATACCCAGCCACTACCCTAGTAATTCAAATCCTAGAAAGTGAGTTGCATGACATCTACATTGTTACCCCATGTCCTTCATGGCTTCAGCTCTGACCTCATATCATTCACAATTTCACATGCCACCTCTTTAGTAATCCCTTCAGTAGAGCTTATTTGATCATGACTTCCTATGGATTCTATTGCTATGTAATCTAGTGCAAACAAGCAGGCCCTGAGGGTTCATTTGCCATCTACACATGGATATGAAAATGGGTTTTCCATATGTAAAGTTTACTTGTGAAACACAATACCATGTTCATCTTGGAAATTGGAAGTACTATTTTTTCATGAGTAATTGTTGAACAGTTCAGATTACATATGTAAAATCTTCATGTATCTCGAAATCTCTATGACTGGTCAAGATATTAAATGTTTTGGGGTTGAATGGGTCAATAAAAATGTGAATGCTTTGGATTAATAATTTGGCAACTGAAGGAGTCAATAAATAAATAAATAAAAGGTGTAGGGACTTGATACCATGACAAGTCCTAGGCGTCCCTTGTACTGGTGCCTTCTTAACCAAAGAGGTGTGTAATTGTTTCACATATATTTTAGGAGTGAAAATTTTTATATATGAAAATGACCTAATTTACACACTATTTTCACACCTCATTGACACACCTGAAAAGGTGTGAATTTGCATATGTGATGTGTAGATTAGCGCAAATAGACGTGCATGCTTAAACATTAGACGTGCACAATATTTACAGATGTAAATGAGTGCAAGGAAGTGAACCCTAAATCTACATTAAAGGCAAGGACTCATAATAATTGAAACAAACATGTAGTAGGAAGACAATTTAACTGCCACTCACAGAACATATAGTAAAGCTATAATTCCAACAATATTGCAAATAAGCCAATTCTCCTCAAAAGAAGTAATGTGCTCCAAAAGAATATGAACTTCAATTTTAGATAGAAGAACTTTGCTGGACCTGAAAAAAAAAAAAAAAGGTTTGTTTTTGTGCAATATTTTCTTTTTAGACCTGAAAACAAAAGGTAAAATAAAATAAATCAGATGTGCTTAAAAGGCAACAGTTTATACCTTTGGAAGAGGGAAAAGACGAACAAGGAGAAGAACTAGGCACGCAATGCAAAGACCTTTCTGTATGAGGCCCTTTACAGTTTTTTCTGTCAAAGATAGTCTTGATTTGTTGCTACTCTAAAAGTACACTTAATTGTATGGCAGTGAATTTAGGTCCTGCAATGAATGGGCCGCATAATGAAAAGCATGCTCTATTAAAAATCCTGTCCAACTGCTTTAAAAAATCATCATTTAGTGTGGATGTCTGGCTTTATTCCCCTTTCACCATTTGCCTGTGGGCGACAAATCACATAAACAACCACGTCCAGTTCAACGGCCATGAGAATGAAGGTGCATGATTGCACCCAAGTTGTCCAAGTCATCAGTGAAGCCATCCTCCTGACTGAGATACAGTAATACATGGTTTAGATTTGGAAACAATCCATTAGCTCTGTATGCATCTTGTGCATCAAAGTTTTCTTGCATTGTAGATAAGTGGGTGTTACTCTGTTGCCTTCACTGTAGTTTATGAGGGAGAGCTAAGATGCTTGCATGTCCAAACTGGAATTTCTGCAGAACAAGAATTCCACCCACCAAAACTGGAGTTTAAAAGTTACCCAGTATCCTCCCAGTCTTCAACAAAGTCATTTTTCCGTGGTTGCAAGCGCAGTACACTTCCTTGACCCCAGCCTTTCTGTGTCCGCTTAAGAACTTTCATTGCTAATCCACTCCCATCATCCCTGTGAATACATACAGAAATGTTAGTTTTCCAGCATACACAACTAAAAAACTCACACAAGACCATCTGAATCATGAACAAGTTGGGAACAGATGTGTCAAACTCGGCTATGGTAACTTCAAGAACCCTGATACACTAAAAATATGATTATATAGTAAAAAAATCATATATGATACCTTAATAATATATTTAATCATGTAAAGGTCAAAACTTGCAAACTGCTAAACATAATAATATTATTAAGTATGAAGATCTATTCTCTATAACGGTTTTTTTTTATCAGTTCATACTGAATAACATTGACATGGTTTTGTTACCAACTTTACTATCTTCAGTTCTAAGATCAGTGTTACTACGAAGCTGCATCCCAAAGAGCAAAACTTGTTTCGTCATTGAAATAAATAAATAAAATAGAAAAGTTGGGGTCCTTGCTATGCAGCTTTTAAGCCACCCAAAAAAGGAACTACAATTTTCCTATGAAAATAGGGAGCAGGACAAAGCTACCGTATGCAGATATAAAACCAAGTACCAAAACTTTCAAAAGGATTTATAAACAGACGTAAGAAACAAAATAAAGTAAATAAATCACCTAAATGAGTACAAAGGAATGCATCGTACGAAAGAGTGCAAATGTAAGAGCTCATAAACAGCAATACCTGTGTAATATAGAGCGCCAGTTGCTTTCACCAACACCATCTTCACTCAGTTGCCTATGGCTTGATTCCTTCTCACTGTATATCCTCTTTGCCACCATATGATTTGATTCCTCACGATGAGTGGCCATATCCATCATCTTATCCGCTAATTTATCTGCCTCACGTTTCTTGCCAACCTTTCCCAATCCATCAACCACTGCCATGAATGACGCAGGATCTAATATGTAGCCATTATCAATCATTTTATTAAGTAGTTCATGTGCATCCTCCAGCCTATCTTCCTTGCACAGTACCTCTATCAGACACCTGTATGAAAATCCCTCAATATCAATGCTTCTTTCTATTGAGATTTCAAGTAGTTCCTTAGCTTCTGATACTCTCCCTCCATTATGCAATTCATTGAACATTAGGCTGTAAAGTGCATCCTTTTGGCCACATACGCTTAAAGCAACTTCAAATGTCTCTTGTGCCGCTCCAAAATCACAAGCCTTGAAAAATGCCTTGATCAATAAGCTAAAAGAAGACACGTTAGGAAAGATTTCTCTTTGCACCATCTCATCAAAGAGTGATGCTGCCTCTCTCACTCTTCCTCCTTCACAAAGTGCATTAATTAGACTGTTATAAGTAAAGATGTCAGGACAAACACCTTTCTGTTGCATCTCATTTATCAAGTCATGGATCCTGTCAATCTGCTGTTTACTACTCAATCCCTGGATCAACAAATTGTAAGTTCTGGTAGTAGGATTGCAACTTTTCTCCATGTCCTTCAAAACTCGGAATGCAGATGATATTTTTCCATGTTTACAGAATCCATGTATAAAAATGTTATAGATAACTGGATCTGGAGCAACTTTCTTTCCCATCATTTCAATGAATTTCTTCTTAGCTTCATCCAACCTCCCAGCCTTACACAAAGCATTGATGATTGTCGAATAGGTGACCAAATCTGGAAGACATTTATTGCCACTATGAGTATCATCCACTAATCCAAGAAATGCATTTCCCAGATCACCTAATGCCGCTGAGCCATGATGCCACATCCCATCTACAATCTCAATTGCCTTGTCCAATTTTCCTCTTCGACAAAGGCCATCAATCACAATATTACAAGTCACAATATCCAAACCATACCCTCTCTCATTCATCTTCTGCAACAATTTTTCAGCTTCCAGAATCCTACCTTCTTTCCATAGACTCTGCAACAAGATATTACAAGTGATTGTGTTTGGGAAACACCCATCTCGCATCATATCATGGAGAACCCGATTGGCATCTAACACCTTTCTTTTACTGCAATACCCATGGAGTAGAGTGCTATAAGTTACTGTATCTGGGATAACCCTGTTACTTCTCATCAAACCCATCACTGATCTTGCCTCTGAGATCATCCCCTCCTTGCATAGCCCATCAATTACAATATTATATGAGTAGGCATTTGGTTTCACACCCTTTTCAACCATCTCTTCCAACACTGATCGAGCCTCAAGCAACTTCCCAATCCTCACTAAACCAGCCAACCACATGTTATAACTTTCGGGCTCTGTGAAAACACCATCCTTTTTCATTGACTTGACCAAATCTCCAGCTTCTTCAAGCATCCCTCCTTTACAAAACCCATCTAGCATGACATTCAATGTCACAATATTAGGACTAGGCAACTCCATACCATTGTCATTCTGCATATCTCTAAAGACTCTACATGCTTCCTGAACCTCCCCTACACTACAAAGAGCGGAGATTCTAGAATTAAAAGTTACAACATTGGGTGAAATACCGTCATTTCTCATCTGCTCCAACAACCTCTCAGCTTCATCAATCCTACCCTCCTTACAAAACCCAGAAATCAGCGTATTGTAAATCACCTGATTCGGAGAACACCCGAAATCCCTCATCTCATTCAAAAGCTCCAAAGCCCGGAAGCTGAGCCCAGCTCGGCAATACCCACGAGCCAAAATCCCGAAACTAAACTCATTCGGCCTGCAACCCTTCAGTGGCATTTTATCAAACAGTTTACGAGCATCATCCAAATGGCCCAATTCGCAGAAGAAGCCAATCAAAAGGTTAAAGGTGTAAGTATCTGGGGAGAACCCATCAGCCAGCATATCTTTATACAAAACAGAGATGAATTCAGGACGGTTTTCCTTGATGGAGGCTTCAAGGAGCACGTTGTAAAGGCGGATTGGGGGAGGTTTGGTGGGGAAACGGGTTCGAATGGATTGGAATTGGGAGAGGGCCTTGTCAAGGAGGCCTGATTTGGCGGAGGATTGCGCGAGGGCAATGAGGGAAAGGCGGGAAGCTTCAGAGGGCTGGTGGTGAAGGAGGAGATGGTGGAGCTCATCGATTTCCGAGAGCATCTGGGCGCTCGCGAGGATTTGGGTGATGGAGGAGATGGATTGTGGGGAGGGATTTGAAGAGGGAGATGAGATGAGGTGCTTGAAGAAATGCCAAGAGAAGGAAGGGTTTTTGGTGTTCTTGAGAAGGGTTTTGGAGAGATGGGTCCTTTTGCTGATCCCCATCTCTACATAGCCGTTGGAAATGTTGCTTCGTTTGAATATTTAAAGGTGTTTTTGCACCGAGGCGGGAAGGTATGGTTCCCGCTGGCCAAAATCTTGGCTCAACCCATATGACCCGAGTCCAGATCTTCTATTGCAGGGGTTTTTTTTTTTTTTTTTGTTACAAGGGTTCCCAACCCTTTGGACTGGACCCTCCGGACCCGAGAGAAGCCGGGTAAAACCCCTATGGCCCCTAGGTGATAGCACAAGTGGACTCAGCATTTGATTCCTGAAGAGTGGGGTACCAGAGGTTGATACCAAGACCTCTAGCTCCGGAAGAAGGAGGAACCGTGGTCCTAACCACTTAGCCAACTCCTTAGAGTTAGATCTTCTATTGCAGTTGATACATGCTCGGCGTGAGTGGACCAATCACTGTACACCACTTTGATACAAGACCACGGGCACCTGCCTCCCATTGATTCAAACCTATTACAACTTTAAGATCACATGGTTTGTGTCGACGTGGTGCACCGTGATTGGTCCACTCATGCTGAATGTGTATCAATTGTAATAGAGAATCTAGACTCCACATGTCTCAATCCGCTACCGATTAAGAAAATCTATTTTACATTTTAAATCGATAGGGTTAGGACTTAAGGAACTATCCGACCCACATAAACTATTTAACCTATTTAAACGAGTTCGGTCAGGGTGACCCATATCCATTTAAGGGTAAATTAGCCAACAATTCCTGTGCACGGTCTTCTAAGACATCAAGGACAACAACTTTTTCTCTAATATTTATAGTCCAGACAATTGGAAATATTTTGGTGAGAGGTCTCAAATATGCCACGTCATATATTTTCATGATTAATTTGCCCCTTTCAACCCTCATTCCTAGGCCAAGTTATCTCTTATTCTCTATTGTGCTAGAGAACTCCTTCATTCTTCTTCTCTCTCATTTTCCATTTTCTGTTCCTTTCCATAGTTGTAGAGTAACGTTGCAGAGCACCTTCCGTCGCCACCATAACTTTCGATTCTCTCTCTTTCATTTCTTCAAAAATAGAAACGGTTTTACCTTATCTTACTATTTCATATGAAGTCTCTTCCAAGTCTCTCTCTCTCTCTACAACTGATTTAAAAGAGAGCAGTTTGCTCTTTTGCTTGTTTTCCCTCTCTCTCTTTTCTCGATTGGATCGTGGTCATCAAATGTTCTTGTTTTGGATTTCGATTTTTATTAGAATCTGATTTTTGGTGTTGCCGAGCTCAGATAAAATTTCCAGAATCTCTTATATACTGGACAAAAACTCAGTTATATTTGCCAAAACTCAGATATCCGACGACCCACATCCATCTCTCATTTCTTATTGCAGTGGTTGTGATTCATGATTCGCATTTTCTTTCTCTGCCAGCTGACAGAAGGAGAAGAAAGAGTAGGAGCAGGGAACTATGGAAGAAACCAAACATGTTATGGTTTTGTGGAAGCAATAAAGCGGAGATTATCAGGTTTAAGCAGTAGATAAACACTGATTTTGATTTTTAATACTATAACCTATTAACCTTCAAATCATACCTGAGCTATATCAACGGCCATGATGTCAGTTTGGCCACCTTGATAGAGAAACTTGATTGCCATGTAATGTGGGTTTTGGTTGCTCTCATGTGAAAGGATAGTCCAGGACCACAGTCCAAAGGCTACACATCTGATCATAACCATGGTTTAAATAGTAAGAAGACTGTTTCAGAAGAAACAAATCAGTGCATTTCATGGAAGGGTATTAAGGTTTTACAAACCCTTGCAAACATAACCACCATCTTCCAACCAATGCACATTCCCAAATCCCACCAATGGCAAATGGCAAATGGGTGTTGCAATTTTTACAATGTATTTCACTGAAATGGAAAATGGGTGTTCCAATTTTTACCATTTCTAAGATTTTTGGTGAGGCCCACCAATCTGAAAAATCCTAAACCTATTAGGGCATCAATCATCATACACTACATAATTGGGAACCAAATTACCTCTTATATTCCACGTCTACCTTGTCTGGCGAGGCTCTTATTGGTCTCAAACATAGACAAAACCTGGAAGAAGAGAAGTTCATTTGAATTATTGCTGAGTTTTGGCAAATTTATCTAAGTTTTGCCAAAACTCAGATAAATTTGTTTGAGTTTTGCTTTTGCTGACGCGTACAAGGGCCTTTTTGTCTTTTTCAGTTACAAGAGGACTGTTGTCAGTACGATAAAATATTGTTGACCGTTTGCAATAAAAATCACAGTTGAGGGACCTCCGCCCAAATGCCCCTATATTTAAATACAAATTGGCAGTTTAATATTTTGGTACTTTGAGCCTTAATTTTTGCATAGATATATAGCAATTGAATACATAGGATTTTTTACCATAAAAGTGATTAAAAACAAAGATATGAGATGACTATATGAAAATTACCATAAAATAACTTCTCTAAAATGGAAAGTGAGTCAATAATGGAAGATGAGACTCTAAAATGGAAAGTGAATCAATGAGAGATGAGAAATGAATACTCATATATCATCTTATAATTCAAGTTTAGGAAAGTTAAGATCTAATCTACATTAGAATTTTACATCCTTTATCCCTCACTTCATGTCATTCAGATATCACCTCTTTTATAATCCTTCATGTATTTCATTTGACCTTGAGAATTCATATGTATTCTAACGCAAAAAAGTAGGCTCGTATAATGTGTGAAGTGGAGTCCATGAGTTAGAGTTCCTTGTTAGCAAAAACTAAAAAGCCCTTAGATATATGGAATGAGCCCATCTAGTATTAGGCTTCTTTTGGCCTACAACTAAGTCAAACATAGCCTGAATTTTTGAAATAGACTGAGCTTGGGTCAAGATTCATAATGTGGGCCTTGTTAATTGAGTTGACTTTCATTTGGATCTAACTGACCCACTTTGGACCTTTATAACCCATCCCAATTGTCCCTCCAAGACTTGGGTCCTCAAATTATAATATATTAAAGTGAAAGGTTTTGGATCCCATTTTGACCGTACTTGCTATTTTGACTCAAAGTTACTTTTGGGTTTCTTCAGTTTTTACAACTGTAGCATATTCTCTCTCATACACTCCCCCACTCATATAACTCCCATTTACCCCACCACTTCTAACAAACATGCAACCCACTCATTTGTATAACTCTATATCTTCCTCCTCTTTCATCAACCACATATGGTTTTCATTCCTCCTATCGCATCAACCATATATGATATTCACTCCCTCTACTCTCCATCAACCTCTTCTTTTGACTTAACTTTCTATTAAAGGTGAAGTTATTTGATGATCAATTTGGATATGCACCTTTGATTCTTCCTCATTAACCGCTTCTAGAAATAATTACATGAAACAGATATGCCCTAAGAGAAATCATTACAATCTTATTTTGCCCGTCTATTACTTTGTGGGTAAGAATTTTATTTTACAGTCACATACTGTAGCACTATTCATGTAAATGAAATTTCAGCTATTTAAGACTATAGTTTGGCTGTACTCTTTCATTAATTATCACTTGGCATAAACCGTGAACTAGACATTTGTCCTCCTTTCTCTGTGATTGATAGAATGCATTGCATTGAATTCTCATGAATTGAACACCAAACAAACAAATGGATCCTATTATATATTTTAAAATATAAGAAGAAAAAAAATTCTCATAATTCCCTCCAACAAGCTATTGAGATTTTTTAGCACTATGCTCCAGGCTGTGGCACTTCTAAGATGTTGTTCATTGGAGTTGAACATGAATATGAGGCACATTAGACCCATAAACTAAATAGAAGTGATTTCGTGCTATTAAGAACCCACATAAAAATCATGCTCAAATAAATCCACATATATATATATATGGTTAATAAATCCACATATTTTGAAAACTTATGTAGATAAGCCATATTGAAAAAAAAAAATAAAAATCGTGCATGGCTTATTTTTTTTTAAAAAAATAAAAACATAAGAATCACATGAGAATTACACAACAAACATATAAAAAATTAACATAAGAATCACATAAGAGTCATGCTCAAATAAACCTACTAATTATCATATATATATATATATATATACAAGAAAAATGAGAAGGTTGGGCTGGGCCAGGCCTAGATTGTCCAAGTCCAGCCCGCAAATTAGTGGACCTGCATAAATTTGGATTTGCGGCTTTTGGTAGAAGCCTTTTTGGTTTTTTCTTTTTTATGTGGAAGCAGAAGGACACTTCAAAAAGTTGAATAAGGAGTCCAGATGGAATAAAGCAATAATGTGCCATGTATTACTTGTGCCCCCACATGTTCATTGATTGGATGTTCATTTGGTAGGAAAATTGGATGGGTAGGTGGGCCTATCATAATCGTCCGCCAGATGTGTTACACGTGCCTGCTAAAGTGTGTGTGGGAGAGAGAGGCCATTGTTATAGGATTCACAATGTGGGCCCACATTCATAGAATTTTCAAAAGTGGCTCAACCTTTTGTGATCATGACCAAATGACCAACCTTTATGAAATATAAAAGGGGGCCACCATTTTATTATTGTAGACACAGGACCCACCTTTAGAAATTACAACGCAATGTCCACCTTTAGAAATTAGAATATAGGGTCCATATTCAAAGGATTTATAATGTAGTTCCACCATTATAGAAATTATAATATGGGCTCATCTTTTGTGATTGTGACCACGTGACCCAACTAGAAAATATTAAGTAGAGGCACCTGTTTTGAGATTGTAAGCATGAAGCCTACTTTTAGAATAAGTGAGAGTATTTGGAGTTTTTAAATGAGATTCTTTAAAAGGCAAAAGATAAGTAAGAAACAACCGTGTGTCCATGCCAGTAAATTATTTTTTAATAAAAATAAAGTTTTATTGTTCCAAATTTTTATGCTAGTAAGTTAAGATCTTGAGCTTCCTTCCCGTGATATCAAAATTCAGAATAGTGATCTGCACATACCAAACATATTTTCCACAGCCTTATCTTGCTTTATCTCGTGGGTTCAACGTGTCATACGTATATGATGTATGATTAGGTTGCATACACACAAGCTTTCTTATGGGCTAAGACCCATGAGAGAGTCCACGTATGTGGGAAGAGGATAAGTTTGAAAAGAGTTCACCCATACACATGGAAAAAGGGTGGCGTAGCTAGAGATTGAACCCACAGCTTGGCGAGAAATGGAGCTGCTAACAAACAACCACAGATGTATGTTATAAGATCAAACGAAATAAAAGAAGAAATAATGATGGCCTTACTCATGACTATGTTTACCTCGATCCTTTCATCCGACTTAAGAAATGCTCTTTACCTGAGTAGCATAGAGCAGCAATTGGCTACCCAACGTTTGAACCAGAAATGCCATTTCTTCCCACTTGTGTAAGCTTCCTTCTCACGTGTGTGGGCACTTTTTTCATGTGAGTATGCCGTTAACAATTTGATGGTTGATATTTGTTGGGTCAATCTTTAAAGAAAGATAATCTTCCTTATCATCCAATACATTTGAACTGATTTAAGCACTGCAATCATCTCGTACACATTTATATATTTCTCTAGTTCTTATCTATCAATGGTTATATACTCTTCAATATAGAAACATTTGATCTCTAATTTTACAATGCCGGGTAATCTTAGCCATATGTAATATAGATGATCATCCAATGACCATGGGAGAAAATAAACAAATCACTTGCAAATAGTACCGACCAAGTAAACATGCTACATTAATTCAGAGCTGGAGCCATGATTTCTAATAAAACAATCGATGTGGCCCAATCCATGTATTATTTTAATGTCGGATTCGTACATGGTTGTAAATGAAAATGAAGAGGAAAATGGAGGCCCACAAGAATCTTAATAAGAATCTTAATGAAAATTCTAGCCTGTCAATGTGTGCATGTCTTCTCAGCCACTGAGTTGGGCCCACTTAATACCTTTTTCTACTCTTTACCTTTTCAATTGGAACGGCTTTCTTCGAAAGAAAATTACTTGCAACTTTGTTTTTTATGTTTTAACCAACAACATGGTGTTGTCCTCTACTAAATTCCAATCATTATGTGAGGAGCATGGAAGGACATGCATCAGGGGAGAAAATATTTTTCTAATCAATTGCGCGCGTGTGTGAGTGCGCGAATAGCTGGAATCGAATAATCATACCGTACAAGGGAGATAGAAAATGTTACACCCTATCTCGACTTAATTAAGATTAATTCTAATTAATTGAAAATAATATAAATTAAATGTGATTAATTAAGATGAATGTGATTAGTGATAAAAATGGATTAAACTATGCATGAAGGGTTGAATTAAGCATAATGAACCAGTTTGAAAGATATTGACTTAGTTAAATGGGATTTAGACCCAAATTAGTGTAGTTAAGGACTTCTCTGTAAATGTGGATTTATACATATTTCGTTGGATACAGTAAAGCTTAACGTCAACATGTGTATCTCGACAAGTAAAATAATTTTCATAATATACTCATGTTAGTTTGACTTCAAATGAATCAGCTGAGCTTTCATTTGTCTTTAGTTGAAAATCCGCTTGATGAATGAGTTTAAATGTGAATGGCCTGTTATATAAAGGTTAGAGAAGAACCCAGACTCATCTTCAGTCGGTTCTAGTTTTGGTGAAGTTGCTGGAAGCTAACCTAAGCTCAGGTTTCTTCTTCCTCTTTCATTTCTTCTTCACCAATTGTCCAAACTTGGAGATTTACAAGTGAGTTTGAAAGGAAAGTTACAGAGAATCAACTTCTCAAAGTTTATTTGGTTAAAGAGCTGTAGGAGAGCTGTAATTTCTCTGGTTAATCTACAAAGTAAGTGAATTTTTAGATTTATAGAGTTTTGAGAGTTCTATTAAAGGGATTTGTAAGAGTTTAGCTCATTAGTTTATGAGGAATTTGTTTTGGGGTTTGTTCTTGATGTTAGGTTTCAAAGATGGTTTCAATTGAGATTTTGATCTCAAGTTTCAAAGCTAACAAAAGGGTTTTTTTGTACCAAACTTCATATAGAGGCAAGTGTAAACAATTAAAATGATTATGTTGCTATTATAAGTATAGATTGCAGTTCTTTTTGCTTATAGTGGTGATATATATGCTGTTTTGTTATAAATGAATGAATCAATGAAATCATATGTATTGATTGATTAAAGTGATGGTTAAATGGAATAGAAGTGTTGTGTTTGTGTATAAATGATGATTAAAGGAGGGAACAAGAGGTTCCATGTTGTATATGCAGGTTGTGAATGGTTTGAATGAAAGGAGAGAACTGTTCGAAATTTCGGATTTGGATTTCTGAAGAGTTTGCTCAAGCGAACAAGGAATCCGCTCTAGCGAACCGTCATCTGTAAGCGCTCGAGCGAATGGAGATCCGCTCGAGCGAACTACGTACTGTCTGATACGGACTGCTGTCGCTTGAGAGCGTGATGTTGGTCGCTTGAACTTTCTGTGAGCTATTCGCTCGAGCGAACCGAAAGCGAATTCTCAGGTTTTTTTTTTTTTAATTGAAGGTTGAATTTCTTCTTTTGATTAAGGATATGTAATTATTGTAACCAGTAACTAAGTTATACTTAGTTAATCAATGATAGAATTTGTTGACCAAACGGTCAATCAAATATACTTACGGATATTTGGATTTTCTAGGAATTTATATTCCTTGATTTAATATTAAGTTGAATAATGGATTGACCAAGATTGATAGAATTTCAGGTTTAATTCCTGTATTGAAAGAGATTGAGTATGTTGATTAAATCATGACTGTCAACGTTAATTTACCTCCATGGGTATTAATTAAGGGGGACTTTAATGTACACAATTTATATAAACTGTGATGTCCATCCAAAATAATACGTACATTAAATAATTGAATAATTACACCTAATTGGTTGGTAATATTTGACTGCGATTGTATATTGTCTTGTATCCATGGTATAAAATATCGGCCGATACCGAGTCATATCGGCCGATATGACTCGGTATCGGCCGAGACCGAGCCGATATCTCAGTGAGATATCGGTCTCGGTCATATATCCCTTCAAAATCCCGAGATATCGGCCGAGATGATATATAATGAAAAAAAGCCCTAATTTTTTCTACTTTTTCCCCATCTTCCTCTTCTCTTCTCTTCTCTTCTCCAACCATAGCAGCAGCCAGCAACCCAGCCACTCCCTCTTCAACATTTCAAAATCCCACATTAATTTTTTGAAGAAAATATTATCTAAGGTATGAGAAAATCAACCCAAAGCATTTTATCATGTGGTTTTTTTTTTTTTTTTTTTATTTTTTAGATGAAGTATAGAAATCATTAGGTTTGTCATTTATTTATGTTCTTCATTTAGAAGTTAGATCTACATACTTTCATGCTAGATCTACTCATACACATGATTTTGAACTTTTTTTTCCAATTTTTTTTTATTTTCGGATTTTTTGATATTTGAATTATTCTATATTGAACACCCATTATTTCTATTGAACAGATGTTAATTGAGTAAGGGAGGCTTAACCCACCAGTTAGCCAACGACATTTATATGCCCCTCATGCCTATTTCATGCCATTTGACTACAACCAGTCATCTCAATCCACAGGAGATCGGGATAGTTCATCATCTTATCAAAACCAATATGAATATGGTCATGGCTATGGTAGTGCTGCGCAACAGTATGGAGCATATCTTTTTAACCAATACCGAAGAAATGATGATGATGATGATATCGAGCCAGGACGACATTCCACTTGGAATTAGGTTGTCAATCTGTCATTCACTCATACTCATCAATCTCTCCCTAATACTAGTCCCCTCTGATTTCAGGTGAACCATGAACCTTTTGATGCCCAAGTGCTTTATGATTTATCTATCTCACTATTATGTTTCTGATTTTAATGTGTCATCTTCAAGGTCTTGAATTTCACAACTTATTTGATGATTGAGTTAGCATTAAATGATGATTGATATGTTACCTTTATTTTCTTATATTTTACACTAATAAATTGATCATGAGCATTAATAATGGTTGCATTATATGAAATACTAAAAAAGATAGCGAACTGCGACACAGACAGGACTCATAACTTAAGGTGACCGAGATTTTGATTTATTGTTATTACTAATGGAAAAAAGTATTGTATTCCAGCATTTTCTAATATTCTGGATTTTTTGGATATTTTTGCAAATTTTTTTGGATTAAAAAAAAAATTCACACCGCGATGACCGCGACGGACCGATATCCGCGATCGATACCGATATCATATCGGTTTTTCGGCCCGGCCGATACCGCGATCGAGACCGAGATTTTAAACCATGCTTGTATCCAAAAATGGATTCTAATTTGAATTGAATTATAAATGGATTATATCCATTGACTTGTCATTTAATAGAACTAAATGTTGAAATATGTTATATTTGAGTCTGGCACCATATAGTGATTTTCTAAGTTTATTGGAGCTATTAATGCTGCAGCAGATTATATGGGAGTGTTCCAGAACTCCATAGTGATGTCAGATGTCCCTGAGCCGGGTACTGATAAATCCCACAATTTGTGATTCCTTCCTTTTTAGGAAGATGTGATTTGAATCGAAATGCTATTGTAAATTTGTCAAATAATAAAGACTCTTATTGATTTAAATAAAATGGTAATTGTATTAGTCTAACATTGGATTAGATAGATTAAATGTGTAATTAGCATGTTTAATTATATAGTTGCTTATATATTGCTGAATTATTAAGTTCATAGTGTTATTGATGGCATTACATGCACAGCTGCCCATGCCGGTCTTCCACCACAGCGCCAACGGAGGAGACCACTCCAATTCCTCCAGGAGAGTTAGTAGAGTGGAAACAAGGCGATAACAGTTGATGTAAAAAAATGAAACAGTAAATGGAAAGCGAAACTTATAAAAAGTGGTTTTAAAACGTTTCATACTTTTGATCCTTGCATTGTATTAAATATGCAAGTGAGTGGTGTTGTAGATAATGTAAATGAATTTTATTTAGACAGGAGCAATGTATATTTGTATATTTATATATATTCCGCATAATGTATAAATGATATCCCTTGTGAATTTTTATGTGATTGAAGTTCACGGAAGTAAGCATGCGAAACGCAACTCGGGGTTAACTCGGATTAATCATAATCACGGGCTCGGGGTCGTGTCAGAAAATTTTACGTGAATCGACAATGCACCTAGATATATGGCAAGAGAGCACTGAGTTATATATTAACTATTTAGATTCTAGGATTATAGATTACATTATATATATAACTTTCACTTTCTTAGCTTCTAAGAAGACCTCATTACAAATACCAAAATACCTGTGAGGCCAAACTTAGTCCCCGTAAAATCTAATGGACCAGTCTGGTAAAACAAAAATATAACACATAAACCCAACAACCTCCACTTTAATTTGGATTTCGTAAAACTCGAGCCACTAGAAAATATAACCAACAATATCCTTCCTTATCCGCGGATAAGTATGCACTTTCTTCAATATTTTAACATATTGAACTGGCATTTGAACTTTGATTTGCCAATAAAATCCCATCTCTCGTCAAAATTCTCCCACTCAAACTTGACGTTCTAACCTATTGAAGACATATCGAGTGTATTTGAATTACTCACAAACGAGTCGTCAAATTGCCCCAATTTATGCACTACTGAGTAGATCAGGCCACCACGAACAAGCACGCAAAAAGGAATTTGTTATCCGACTCTCAATGGCCTCGATGTAAAGATAAATTCCACCTGTAGATTATGGTCAAACTATCCGTTGACTGTACTATGTCGACGTCACGACTGTTGATGTCAGCTTTCATGATTCATGTGTCATGCTGACGTTGGCCCTGCACCTGTGATACAAGACTCGGGTCAAGTTGAATTTGATTGGAATTGGAGTATTTATTTTTCCTTTTAAGCATAATTCAATTGATACCTTATTTATAAAAATAAAGAAGTAGATTTTCTTTTTCTTTAGTCAATGTTAATAAAAAAGAAGTAGATAGGCTATTGCTGACATTATGGACACATTTATGTAGGTACGTTGAAAATTGGTACCTTAGAATTTTATCTTCTGCTTATAAAAACTCTGAACCCACAGTTGGAAATGCTTTTCTTTAGAATTATGATATTGTGAAAGAGATATTGTGGGAAAGGAAAAATATAAAACGAAAAACACACATTAATTATTAGAATTTAAAGGGGTTCTTTCAAATTTCTCGGGGTGGGGGGTTGCAAACCCTTGTACTCGGGTCCGCCACTGGCCACCAAACATAAAAGACTTTTATTGTGAAATCTCGTAGAATCACGATTGCAAAAGTGCCAAGAGAACCATGGGCCACCACTGCAAATAAATCTAACCATTTAATGGAATGAATGATAAAGAAATAAGAAATAAACATTCAACCGGCCTTGTAACTCAAATCTTAAAGGATTTCTAGATTTCATTAATCTCTCCACCTTCCTTCACTTCTATTTCGGAGCTCCTTTGATAATTATGAATTCTTATGTATTCAATTTCACACAAACAAACAGCCTCTTGCTGCATATATATATATATATTGAAAAATATAGTGTCATTATTTTCAAAGGCTAGGGCTACAGTGCAAAGACGCCAGGGCATCACCTCGTTAGATGCATCAATGGGGCTCATCTTTTAAAAAAAAAAAAAAAAATGAATTGCTTACCTCTATGGATGCATCAATGGGGCTCATCTTTTAAAAAAATGGTGCTCATCATTAATATCATATGAGAATTTTCTCATGAGTATAATTTCTCCATTGGATTGACCACAGACGTGGAATTCACTCCACACAAGATGGCCAGAAAAGAGGCTGGTAAGCTTGTTGATTACATATCAATATGCAATGATCTGTGACACATTGGGGGTTTCCAATGATCACCAGCCTTGTGTCATTGTCCTCATTTTCACATCTAGTAAATCTTCACTAGTGGGGTGCCCCACTTCATTAAAGTGCCTTATTGCTGTTTTATAACTCTAGCCTTCAAAAGAAACACTGAGCCAAAAATTTCAAAATAGTATCGTGGACAAGAAACTGGCAGTATTTGTGGAATGAGCTCTTGAGTTTCATGATTCGCACGTATCAGTAGTCCCGACAGCAAGCATTCTAGCTTGAAAGCAACGGAAGAACATCATAATGAAATCAGCAGATCATGTGCCATTTTTGAGCCAAAAGTGTTGAAAGTGAACCGGCACACTGAAGCCAATCTATTTAAATGGACACCTTTTATTGAACGTTTCTAAAAATTTACTCTAACTAGGAGTTGGCATACTGGAAATTTGATCATACAATGAACAACATGATTGATGTTATAAATAACATGATTGATTATGTTAAACATGTTAATCATGTTAATCATCATTTGGTTTATCTAATGATAGAGCGAAATCCTATTGGAGTAAAATTTCAGGGCATCACATATACGGCGAGGCATTCAATTTAAGCAGTTTGATTTTCAATAGGTGAGCTTCAAAGTGGACTTTTACTTCTTTTCAACTTGGGAATTCTCGTGTAAGAGACTAAGGACTTGTTTGGCAAGTTTGATTTGTTCAAAATAAAGCAGATTCTATTAAGAGTATTCGAACTCACTAGTTTGAACAATGCTAATGACTGGTCCTCAGAGTCAGAATCTTCAATTCAATCTTATTTTCAATGAGATTTTATCGTTTGAATCTCAGTTTTATCAGGCTGTTTGATGTTGTCAAGCCATAATGAAAGTGATTACATTGAATAAAGTTAACAATTACGTACAAGTTCTCTGCTCTAAGGTTTTATCCCCTTCGTTCAATGAGACAAGTTTAGATAGATTAAATTGATAAAAGACTGGACTCTCTTCTATGAGATTGGATGCATCTTGCTGGTTGCTGGTAACCTGCAGAGCCAGACTTCTTTTCAAGACATGTACGAGCCACGGTGCCCACAAAAACGCTAGTGCAGATCCCCTTGTTAGGTGCATTAGGTGCAACCAATTTTTTTTTTTGGTTGGGCCTCCCACTTCTACCTTGCAGCCACCGCCCAACCATTCATTTAACCGTGCAGTAGTCCTCGTGAGATTACTCGGTCCGCAAATTGTACTTTTTCTATGCAGTTGCATGATACACACAAAGATGTCATACAACTAAAATTTCAATTCTTTACCAAAATAAATAAATAAAATTTCAATTGAAGTTTTATCTCGTAAAAGTTGTAAATAGGTGTCCAATTATCTGAGTGTCTAAAGTTTTCAGTTCCGAATAAAACGGATATGGTATATGTTTTTTGGATTCAAGAGACATTCAAATCCAGATACAGACCATGCATATAGGATCTGGACCTGCATCCGTGTATATTCCAATTAGAGGATTTGATTCAAGACGATTACAATTCACATTTTAAATATATTGCTTATAAGCACGGGCGGCGCTACATTGATCTCAGTAGGGTCAATTGACTCCACTGAGATTTGAAAAAAATATTATTTTTTTTAATGAATTGAACTTATGAAAAGCTTTTGACCCCACTCAATACCTGAGCTTTTGACCAACGGTTGTACTACTTTTTTTAAAATTTTTCATTTTCTCTCCTCACCTACCAACTCCATCGTTATTATCTCACTCCACCGCCCACTTTTTCTTTTTTCATACAACAATATAATTGCTCGTTCATACAACTACATGTAGCTACTCTGCATTTAAGAACTTACTTGTCTTCTTCTACATAAGATGAATATGTTTGTATTCTTAACTTCCTCGTCTTCAAAGAAATGGCGATGAAGATCAAGGGTATAATTTGTTTTTCATTAATTTCTTTATCACGATTTCCTAACCTAAGGTGGTTGTAATAAAATTTAAAAACTTTTCATTTACATGACATCCTAGCTAACGCAGTCAAGTAATATATTTAAAAAATTCTAAATCATTAACTTTTATCATAAGTTTTTGTAAATTAATTATTTCTATTGTAACTTTCACATTTACATATGCGTGTTTTAGCTAGTCTTCTCTTCTATTAATAAAACTCCACAGGTACCATACTGCCAGGGGCCAGATGCTTGGCAAGCACATGGAGCCATGGTCTCCTTTGAAATTTTAGAAAACCTTCCTATTTTTATTAAAAGAAAATTATACTTTTTTTTTTTTTACATACAGCCCCCAGAAAGTTTATCAAAAAGGATCGAAAACTCCCTGTTTCCTGACTCCCGGAGGGCGGGAAATGGAAATGCTGGAACTTTTCCCCACCGGCCACGATGGTTCGTCACGGGTCCGTCCTTTCCTTTCTTATATAATAAAAGTTCGTCACGGGTTGAAGTAGAAAAGAAGATGTAGCTAGATCCTCGGAGAAAGAGCTCGAAGAACAGGACTCCCGTCATCCACCCACCCAATGCCACGTGGCCCACGACGCGAAAGCGGCATGCCAGGTGGCATACGAAGTGGCCCCCACCCACAAAACTCTTACCAGCAGTAAAATCACGACGCGTGTACGGTAATTCTCTACCCACGTGGCAGCATGGGACCTGGTGAACCCAGACAGCCAGCCAATATTTACTGTCTGGCAGATGAGTTTTGAATGCAGTCACTGGATTCCTGAGGGACTCTCAGACGTACACGTTCTGTCCTCATCATTGCTCTTCTTTCCTAAACCATTCACATCCCCAGGCACAAAAT
Organism: Umbellularia californica; assembly: GCA_028538565.1. Taxonomy (NCBI): domain Eukaryota; kingdom Viridiplantae; phylum Streptophyta; class Magnoliopsida; order Laurales; family Lauraceae; genus Umbellularia; species Umbellularia californica. The sequence goes on along the minus strand of JAPQWN010000008.1, from coordinate 12,737,227 downwards.
CATTAAGACAAGTAAGAGAAACCAGGGTTCTTGAGTCTTGACCGTGGACTCACTCACCGATTCCCTCCCACCAAGTTACAAGCCCGGATTAGTCCAAAATCTCAGGGTTTTAAGGTCTAACTAAGACCCAAAACGAAAAAACACTTTCTAACTTGATACTTCTCAGCGTTTGAAATCGCAGTGTGTCTTTTCTGCTATCCTTTCGCCGGGAGCAGATTTCGTTTGAAGAACAAGAAGAAGAAGAAATTAAGTAAGGTCGATTTCATTCTCATTTCTCCTGATGTGGAATAAAGAAAAGGCAAAAGCAGAGGTCCGTAACATGGTATTTTGTCTTTCTTTCCGTTTCAGCATCGATTTCCTCATGCCGATCTGGAAATGTATTGGATCCTATTCTTTTTAACCTTCCCAACGACAGGAGAGTAGAGACCGAGGAAATCGAGAAGCAAGTGGACTAAAGTATTCCTTGAAGGGGAAAAAAATAGTCTAGTCTCCCATTCTCTGCAATCTCTGAGTCCGGTTCACGTGAAGGAACTGTCGCGTGTCTGCAAAAGATTTCAAGATCGAGAAATGCGAGAATGTGGAGATTGATGGACTCGAGTTCATGGTAAAAATGCCACTGAGCTAGGGTTTTCACTGGGAGAGAAGGCGATCGGGTTCGAATCCGATCGGTCTAGTCGTAGATGAGAAGCGATTCTCAAGATCTGATGATGTTAAGCTGTGATAGCGACCGAATCGTCTGATTTCTGTCTTTTACGGCGGTGATAGTGATGGCGGATCAACCATTGGGAAGAAGTAAAAAGAGAGCAGATGAAACTTGAAAAAGGAAGATTGTGCGTGCATTTGATGATTTGCTGTTTATAGAAATCAAATCCTCATCATTTTAGAAGAAGAAGAGTGGAGAAAAGCATCACATTTTTAAAGCTTTCCATTTTTTAAACACTTTCTCTCGCTTTCTCAATGGAATCCGTCTATTCAAGGTACTCTTTCTTCTTCTCTTTGTTATTTCTCTTGCTTCTCATTCCTTGTGCGAAATCGAGCGATGCAGAAGCTCTCCTCCGAGTAAAATCAACCATCGATCTTTCCAACATCCTTCCATGGCGAGGATCGGATGCCTGCAATTGGATCGGAGTCAAGGAATGCATGAGAGGAAGAGTTACGAAGCTCGTTCTCGAGTACTTGAGCTTGAACGGAAGCTTGGAAGAACAGAGCTTAAACAAGCTCGATCAGCTCCGCGTCTTGAGCTTCAAAGGCAACTCAATCTCCGGCGCGATCCCCAATATCTCCGGTCTCATCAACCTCAAATCCCTCTTCCTCAGCGAAAACCGCTTCTCCGGCGGTTTTCCGGCCTCGATCACCGGCCTACACAGGCTGAAGGTCGTCGTCCTGTTCGGAAACCAGATCTCCGGCCAGATCCCGGCGTCTCTGGTCAGACTCCGCCGCCTCTACGTCCTCTTCCTGCAAGACAACCTTCTGACCGGAGAAATCCCTGCATTGAACCAGACGAGTCTCAGATACTTCAATGTCTCAAACAACCAGCTTTCCGGTGCGATTCCGGCGACTCCGGCGCTCATCCAGTTCAATTCATCTTCTTTCTCGAACAATCTGAATCTCTGCGGCTTTCAGATTCAGAGTCCCTGTAACGGAAGCAATTCCCCATTTCCACCTAATCTAACCCCAGAGCCAACGACCGGAATCGAACCGCTTCCGAATCGAAGCAATCACCGAAAATGGAAGAAGAACACAATCATAGTTCTTTCTACCATTGGTGGATTTCTTTTCTTCTTGTTTTTTCTGGTGATTCTCTGCAAGTGCTGCAACAGGAGGAGGGGATCACGTGAGAAGGGGGTGGCGAAGATGGAAGGTGGAATAGGTGGAGGGGGTGGAGTAGGAGGAGAAGGGCCTTCCAGTGGCACGGATGGTAATAATGTGGGTGGAAAGGGGGGTTTTGCTTGGGATGGGGATGGGTTGGGGAGCTTGATTTTCTGTGGTGGTGTGGAGCAGATGTACAACTTAGAGGATTTGCTGAGGGCGTCTGCAGAGACTTTGGGTCGGGGGACCATGGGAAGCACCTACAAGGCCGTGATGGAGTCTGGTTTTATTGTGACTGTGAAGAGGTTGAAGGACTCGAGCTATCCGAGCCTGGAGGAGTTTAGGAGGCAGATGGAGGAGCTGGGGAGGCTGCGCCACCCGAACCTGGTTCCTCTGCGGGCCTACTTTCAGGCCAAGGAGGAGAGGCTGCTGGTGTACGATTACTTCCCCAATGGGAGTCTCTTCTCGCTCATACACGGTAAGATGGTGTGTGTGCGTGTGCTTTCTGTTTACTGTTGCTTTGACTCGTTTATACTCAGTTTCGGTGTGTTGAGTCAACCCATGTTAGATTTGCGTACAGTCAGCGCGAGTTGAGTGTACGTGATCTCTGGACCGTTACGGGGTTGTCGTGTTGGGTCGTGCCGAATTCGGTCCGACGCGGCGGAGTTTCCAACCACGTCTCAAATTTCACAGGCTTGACTAATTTGAGTGGAATGGAAGGTCAGCCATACTAGATGATTATTGATTGATTGACCCTTGATTTAGTGTAGCAAAGTCTTTCACGGTTGATAATTTGTTGCCATAATTCAAGGGTTATGATGGGGCTGATCTTTGGGGGTTTCTTTTGATTGAGCAATTTTGTTGGCATGCATCAACGTGGACCCACAAGACAAATTTGAAATTCGCCAACCGTTTTGTGTAAGGAAACTCCCCAGCATCTAAAATCTTATGCACAATGCAATTGTGATGAGTATCCCACCTTTTTCTTTTTCTTAGTCATTGGCTGAATTATGATCCTTCACCCCGGGTCTTAAGTTTGTGTAATGGGCCCTTTGTTTTAACGACCTAGAATGTGACTGGAATTGATCTGGTGACGTGACGTGACCCATGGGCACTATCTAGTTGTTTATTGACTGAAGACCGGCACATTTTATTATTGAGCTTAATATTCAAGCGGAAACATGGCCGTGTGCCTGAGAGTCAATTTGTGAAATACATACACTAGTTGTGTTAAATGTGTTGGGCTGGGCCAGGACATTTGATCATATATAGGCTCAGACCGAGCCAATTTAATTATCAATCCATGAAAGTAGGCCTGGTTACAACCGATGGGTACCAAACATGGCACGAGACTGGCCCATTCAAGCCATGCTGGTGGGTCATACGCAACTTTAATCCTAGACCTTGGATTGAAAACCCTTGATGTGGACATGCCCAATGGTTTTGATCATTCAATAATGTGCCCTCAAACCCCGGGGTAGCTCGGTAGGCCTAGGACTACGGTTTGCGCCCGGAGGTTGTTGGTTCGAAATTACACTACCACACTAGAGTTAATGGGGAGTTTATCCGGCTTTTCTCTTGGTCCGGAGGATTAGTACAGGCCGAAGGGTTGGAACTCTCCGATAACAGTAAAAAAAAAAGAAAAGAAAAAGTGCCTGCTGCATACAAACTCGTATGACTCAGAGTTTATTGTGCAAATCGTTGAGTTTGGTTAACAATAATCCTTTACTATTTACCTCAATTAATCCTGTTGGAGCCAACTTTTACTCCATCAAATCCAATCCCATCACACTACTTCTGTGTAGGCAAGGTCTTAACTTTCACACCAACCAATGCAAGGGCGCATTACGCATATCACTTTGATTACAGTGCAATTTAGGTTATTGCCAAGACATTTTGAGGCGTGTCACATGAGCGACTTTAGGCAGTTGATTTTGCTTTACATTTTAACAGAGTCTCTTTCTTCTTGACCATCAGTTTTCTACAATCACTTTTCCAGTTGTAAGGTGTGACTTCTACGCATGACCGATGAATGAAAGGGCCACCACCTGGTTTAGTCTTGTACCTCAGTACACCCCACTTTTTAGTTAGTGATGAAAGGTGGGTGGCGTATCTCTTTTCTGGGACAACCCAAACGCTGGGTAGATTGATAATTAGCTGCACCAACGCAGGGTAGGATCATTTCTCATAATAATAGTTAGCTGCACCTGCACCAACTCCATATAGGATCATTTCTTTTCACGGCAGTTTGCCCACCTGCATTATCTACTCTTCTTCAACACCAAGTAATTCTTTGTATCCGGATGGAGGACACGGAAGTGCGTCCCTTGAATGTCTGGCCCACTTCCTTTGGTATCTATCTTTAGATCAATTCCCCATCAACTGTCTGGTACATCCCTGATTTTTAATATTTTTGGTCAAAAGATTAGAAATTAACTCTACATGGTCGAGATAGGCCATCTTTTAAAACAGTACACATGGCAGATTTGAGACTCCCAAACCCTACCAAATGGGAGAGTAGCTGTCCTAGAGAACTGGATCCATTGGTTGCCTGCCTCATTTAAGGTCATTAAATGGATCTTTAAAGCAGAGACTTTCCCTAAGCGGGCAACATTCAGTTGATCCGAATTTCATAGTTCAGGACCTCAGGTGCCTCAAAGTTCAAAAGATGCATATAGAGTAAATGTGTAGTGATCATATCAAACAGTGAGCATTAGTTGTGTCAGTTTCCATTTAAGATTGGTGCCAATTTGATGGGAGTACAGGTGTGTGATTAGATGAGTTACTTAATCACCTCGTCTACCCTGTTTTAATCCAACAGTAACTATCAGTGCGAGAGTGATAATTTACTGTGGTTCCCCTGGAGTCAAGTTAATCCTATATTTTGTGGGGTGATGATCTCCTAATTTCACATTGGATGGTTGAATTACTTTCTCCAACTACATTTTATAGAAGTATAGAAGTCTTCGGCATTCCATTTAAAGGTCATGTGGTTTGACCATTTACCCGTTTGTCATGTGCCATAATTAATCGTACAATGTTTTTGTTGTTTATGCAAAAATTTTCAAAAATGACCACCTCAGCAAATCCCTGCAGATCCTTTGGTAGCTTTCTATACCATTCAACTCTTCAAAGTGTCGGGAGTCCCCTGAGGCCACAAAACGACACTCCTTTCATTTGTCTTTTTATTGTTGGCGTCTACCATGAATATATATCACAAGTATGCATTGTCGCTTTTCCTCCCTAACAGATATCACAAGTATGCATTGTCGCTTTTCCTTCCTAACATTCTTTATCTCAAATATGAATTGTCCCATTTCCTTCCTTTTGTTTTCTCAAAGCATGTGTTCCCCTTTTTTTTAAAATTCCTTTTGTAATTGGTAGCTTGGATTTCTCATTAAAGCACATTCCATTTTTACTTTCTTTTGGCATCTAAAAAGACTACTACAGAAGTGTGGATGCTTTTTTTTATATGAAATTTGATATGTTCCTCGAGACTCTTTTTTTTTTTTTTTTTAATTATCATCAACCTTTAAATTTCTTGTATTTGAAATTAATTAATGAGTAATCAGTGTTAGCATAGCTCATAGGGAATATGCATATTAACGAGGTCATGGTTGTTAGCTTTCATAACGATAGTTTTTTACATATTAGGTTTTTAATAAGAAGATTATTCCATTAAAATCGTGGTTAGTGTGAATAAATTAGATTGAGAATATGCAGATTAGTAGGATTCTATTGAAATGCTTTACTTACAAAAGAAGGGCTTGTCTTATTAGTGAGCAACCATTGGTTTTCAGCATTTTTTTTTATCAAAATTTTCTTGGGTTTTGAAAACCTGAATCTGATATTTAAATTTTAATATTGACTGAACCTCTTTGCTAATCACATATTGACCATTGTTCTTTCCGTTAAGCATTTCTTTGATTCTCTAATTGCTACAATCCTTGCATCCTAATTGCAGGGTCGAGACCTTCAGGTGGAGGGAAGCCTCTCCACTGGACATCCTGCCTCAAAATTGCAGAGGATCTAGCCACAGGATTAGTTTACCTGCACCAAACATCTGGCCAGATCCATGGCAACCTCAAATCATCCAATGTCCTCTTAGGTTCCGATTTCGAGTCCTGCCTAACCGACTACGGCCTCACTGCATTCCGATCTCCTGACTCTCTTGATGAAGCCAGCAGTGCTTCTTCCCTCTTCTACAGAGCACCCGAGTGTCGGCACCAGCATCGGAAATCCTTCACCCAGCAGTCTGATGTCTACAGTTTTGGTGTCATCCTCTTAGAACTCCTCACTGGGAAGACCCCATTTCAGGACCTGGTCCTAGAGCATGGCGGGGACATTCCTCAGTGGGTCCGGTCAGTGAGGGAAGAGGAGACGGAATCAGGGGAAGAACCATCATCAGGCAATGAGACATCCGAGGAGAAGCTGGGGGCTCTGGTGAATATAGCGATGGCCTGCTTGACGCCTGTGCCTGAGAACAGGCCGGTGATGAAGGAGGTGTTGAGGATGATCAGGGAGGCGAGGGCTGAGGCGCAGGTTTCTTCAAACAGTAGTGATCATTCTCCCGGGAGGTGGTCGGACACCGTGCAGGGCTTACCGCGGGAATATGGGTCTGAGCATTTGAGCTTTACCGAGAGGGATTGATTGAATTCGCGGGAATTTGTTATTGATTTTTGAATTTAAATTCTTCAACGGTCTGTTGTAGAGAGTATCTGGTGTATAAATTTGGGACGTGTGCTGGAAGAAGGGACATCTGGGTTTGTATGGGAGAGAGAGTGCCGATCAACAGCAGAGGGTATGGAATGCTGAGAATTGGCCAAAATCTTTCTTGAATCAGATGATTTGAAGCCTCGTAAGTTTGAAGGTTTTTGTAATTGCATTTGTTATTATGATTCAATTCAATTGAGTAGTGTCAGATTGAATTGAATGCCATTTATATGATGGCAGATGTGTAATTGCATTTTTATTGTGATTCTATTCAATGTGAACTGTTAAATTGAGTTGAATATGATTGAAGATATGGTTGTGCCAATTGGACGGTAAAGAAAAGTGGTTTGTCTTTTGTTCACTTATTGAGTTTTGGGGATAGTTTCCCACACTGCTATCCAAACAGGTTTATTAAAATTGGTAGCACTCATTGTACAGATGAAATCAAAATTTGTGTAAAATAATTTTAGTATATAGTACTTTTTTAACTTATATATATGGGAAATATTCAAGTGAGAAATATGAGAACTTTTTTGCGGGGCCCAACTAGCAATCCATCTAAACCTAGCAACTAATAGAGAACCCCTTGATAATCTTTAATCTCAAGGACTGGCACATATTCGAATGGATTGAACCGTTGGATTAAGGGTTGAATATTTTTTTGAATATGAAGCCATTAAACTAGTGGGCCACGGATGAAGGTGTTAGGGGCATGGATTTGGGGTCGAACTTGATACTTGGGGTGGTCTCACATAGATCTTTCCATCCCCCCTAGTCCCATCCCCAAATGGGGCCCACAATTGGATCCCACAAAAAAGTTCTCACATAATACGTGAGAATAGTTCCCACCTGAATATTACCCTATATATATTATTATGTCGGATCATTTACATGAATTGTGGTTTGCCATTCCAATTTTTGCCCAAATCTTCATATATATTGCACTTTTTTGGATTTATCCTTATTACTTTAATCTATATCCTATTCAGCCCTCCCTTTTTCCTTGAGGGGGCTATCAATTTACATATAAAAGGTTTTTTTTTTTCATATATGGTTTTTATTGGTTTGCATTGGACAAGTTCAAAACATTTTTAAAAAGTCTATTTTAATTAATCACCTATTGTTGCTATTTTTAAATGCTTACCAATGTACTCATTTCTAATTCTGTCTTTCCCTATTTTGATGTGCAATCATCTCAATATTCTCATCTTTACTACACTTATTTTTTGCACGTATTCATTTTTTATTAGCCAACATTTTATTTTGAAAGTCATAGCTAATTTAATCTCCATCTTGTACGAGTTTCCTTCAATATTGTTGGCATGCACCAGCTAAAAATAGGTTTTTGCATGATAACCCTAATCTATAAAAAGTATGGATGGAGTGATTGAGGAGGATATCGACGGTGTTGAAATGTTATATATATATTTTCTATATCGCAAAGGTAATATAATGTTAGTATATAGATTAAGCTCGACCCGGGCCCATACTCAGAATGATAAGTGGGCCCAAAGAATGCCTTTTATTTACTTATTTATAGAATGCACAAAGTGTGAAATGCAAGGCATGGGAACTGGGTCTATTAATATTTTTTTTTCCAACACCTGAGCTTGCAAGTGATTTGGGTGATGGCAAGAATCTTCCTACTCCCCCGTTATTGTTATATAAATCAGCAATCAAGTGAACAAAGTTACTCCCCCTTCATTCAAGATTTTTTTATTCAACACTTTTGTTTAGGATGAATGGGACTCCATGAGGGTGACTAAGAACTAATCATACTTTCAAAATAAGCCAAAATCACTAGACTGAAAACCTAGGGAGAGGATATGCAAGATTTAAAAACATAATTAATCTCTAACAAATGATAAAAAATTTCATGCAACTGGTATATATCATCAATCGTGAGAATCAATCAAAGAAAGTGGCATGATATCCAGATTTACAATCATTTGTATGTGTGTGTGATGGAAAGCTCCCCCTTAATTATGATTAGATTTGAAACTGAAAGCTAAAAGACTAGGGAGCAAACCTAGGAGTTAATTGATTTAGTTCAAAATCCATAATCTTTGAGTTAATTGATTTAGTTCAAAATCCATAATCTTTCTCCCTTTTTTTTTAATTTTTTAAATCCAAATTCTTTTCCATTTTTTTCTCATTTTTTTTTTCAGTCAAATCCTTTTCTCATTTTTTTATTACACTTTTTTTTTGGCTTGATACCATAAGGTTTAATTCTAAGGAGCAAACTCAAGTATTACCTGAACTTCTCCATAGTGACTGGCTAAGTAAGCATATCAGCTGTATTGTTATGTGTATGAATCTTCTATACGGAGATCTCACTTATAGCAATCCAATCTCAAATTTTGTGATACATAAAAGCTATTTGTTTTGTCCTCTCGTATGATAAACTTAATTCTTTATCAAACATAGTGCACTTTGACTATCACAATGTAGTAAGTTTGATTCTTGCTTAATTCTCATTTCATTTACCAAACCTCTCAACCACGTTTAAAACACTTTATATGCCATCTTAATGACAATTCGCCTTAGTCACTTTTATTGCATATAAAAATACGTAACATATATATATATATATATATATATATATGTTGATTTCTATCCATAGTGCCAAGATCGTGAGGCCCAAATGGAGATGAGCATATATGTGATTATGGTGAAATGGATGACTAAGAAGAAGCTTAAACTATTGCATAAGGTGAGATTCATATCACAAGCCGAATTGTGCTTCTGTTCTTATTTCAGGGAATACATCGTGTGGGTTTGGTTTTTGTAGGTTGAATCCCTCTATTTGATAGAATTGGAGTTTGATTTCAGTGATGCATTGCGTGACATCTAGAAGAAGAATTTTCAAAGGAACCATTTTTTTTTTGCTATAGGAGTGTTCCCACCCTTTTGGGCTGGACTAATCCCTCTGTGCCCAGAGGGAAGCTAGGTAAACTCCCCTATAGCCCCTAGTGTGGTAGTGCAGTTTCGAACCCAAAACCCTCGAATGCAAACCGTAGTCCTAAGCCAACTGAGCTACCCTTCAAGGTTTTTTCAAAGGAACCTTATGGCCTGTTTCTTTACTAGAATTCCTGACTGGAATTCTAGTGGTTGGGGTTTTTGAGACATGGTGTGACATCTTGTCCCCTTGCATTTTCAAATCCCATGTTTCTTTACAATAATTTATGAATTCTAGCACATGATAAGTCCCAATTAGCCTTTAGGAATTCCTGAAATTCCACCTTCTTTGCATTTTTGTAGAATTCCAAAATGCTCATGCCCTTAGGAGGATTTTGGAATTCCACCTTGTCTGGGAATTCAAGAATTCCTAGAATTCTAGTTCCCAGGTAAACTCAATACATTGAGGTTTTTTTTTTTTTCTCATGTCGTTATAATGTTTTGGTAACCTTTACCTTTTTCTCTTGATCACATTATTTTTTACATCCCATAAATAACCAGGTGGAAGAACTTATTCTTAAGATATTAGTATATAGTGCCCCTCCACGTGCATTTTTGTATTTGCTCTACCATCTATTATGATAGCAAAATTAACTTTGCCTTATGTGAATCCTTTTTTCTTAAGTGGCTCGGATAATCTATGGGCTATGGTTAGGATAATCTTAATATTCCCTTTTCTTTTCTCTCATGGCATTTTTTCCATCTTTTGCATACAGATTTTTTCGGTGGTCTTTTGCTGGAATATCTATCCCTCAAATATGTATATATATATATATATATATCTTTGTTTCTTTTCTGTGTTGATTTGATTGTTGTAGTTTTCAATAATTTAATTTGAACCTGAACTCTTGTTGTCTATATTCGATACATTTTATTTGATGTAATTTTGAAAAAAAAAAAAAGGAAAATGAAGTGTGCTAGAGAGCATAATGAGAAAATGTGATTTTCCAACCTCCATTTAAACTATGAACTGCAACCTTAGTTGATATAAAACAAGTAAAAGGGTAATAAAAGCGAGATTAATTGCTGAAACATCTTAGAAGAAATGCATTTAGAAACTATGCTTGATGACTTTTGTTGAGGATCTTTAGGTTTTTATTTTTTTTATTTTTTTTATGAAGTTCTTATGTTTGGAAATCTAAATAATTAAATACGTAAGATACTCTTATCTTTCTTCAATTTATATTTACTAATTTCCTTTTCTTTTTTGTATTTTATCGGAATAGATATTTCTTTTTTTCAATAATAACAAAAAAAATGTAAGATTGATAAAAAATATTTTTGCAAATCAAAATTAATTAAATTTACTTCTCAGCAACATCTAATTAAGTTTATATGAAATATCAGAAAATGAGAATAATTGAAAGTCCAATGTATTTAATGATTAATTCAGAAAATCTCTGAAGATGTGGTGGTTACATTTAATTTTCCCATTATTTTTAATTAATGTTGAAAAAGAAATTTACAAACTTGAAGTATTTTTATTTTTAATTCTTCTACACCAGCTAAAGAGACTTTCTTTTTTATTATATATTTTTATTAGGGTTTTCATGCTTTTTAATTTTCTTCCCTAGGATTAGCACAGGCCTCCTACATTAGTCCTAATGATCACCCTCGATCTCTCTTCTCTCTTCTCTCTTGTCTCTTGTCTCACATAGTTATCTATGAATTATTTTTTTTACTGCTTTAGATTTGTTAGCCGGCAACATCTAAGAGGCATATCTTAAATTTGTCAATTGGCAGCAAACTCTGTCACTTTTCCTTCTTCCTTTTGTTCTTCTTCTCTTTATGGCAACAGTTATTCTATTTTGCCTTCCTGAAACAGGAGCAGTAGAGGATGTGGGAGAAGATTGATATGGTCAGGAAAACTCTTCTACAACTTAAAGGCTGAGTTCGGCTCGATCAAGTTGGCTTAGAGCCCAGCCCACTTTGTTTTCGTTTTTTTGCTAATGGATGAGGGTTTCCAATCTTTTGGGCTGGACTAATCCCTCTGGGCCCAGAGAGTAGTAAGGTAAAATCCCTGTGGCCCTCAAATGGTAGCACAAGTGGACTCAACCTTCGGTTTCTGAAGAGGGGAGAACCGGGGGTCGATACCAAGACCTCTAGCTTTGGAAGAGGGAAGAACCGTGGTCCTGATCGCTCGGCCAACACCTTAACGTTAAAGCCCACCTTGTTGATGTAGTATAAATCAAATAAGGAAGACAAGCCAAGACCAACCCTCATAGTAGAATTGGTGAGAAATTTGAATGAAAGTGCTTTTCGTGGGATTTTTTTTTTTTTTTTTTTGAGAAATGGGGTTTTACCTTACTTCACTCTGATAGTAGAATTGCCAAACAAGCCCTAAACGGCTAAACCCAAGTTCAGCAAGTTTAAGCTGGGCCAAGCTTGGATTGGCTGGGCCCATTACGCCTCTATTCAGGGGATTGCACATGTGCAGGAGCAAGCTGGAAATGGGCCAAGATTTTGTAGGACCACCATCTGGGCCAATAACAGACAATTTGGTGATATAGCTATAAAGTGTGCTGTTGCCTAATCCTATGTCGGCCAAAATAATTTTTTTTTAATTTTTTTTTTTCATTTTGGGGGTATGGTGAGGGATCCAAGGTGAGAGAAAATCTTCATTTTCCTGGTGTTGCTAAAATATGTTGGGCCTGAGCCTATTTCTTCCGTTATGGGACCAAGATTTTCATGTAATTGAATTTCTAGGTATTGAAAGACTTGTATTTCTAAAAATAGTTGAAATTGAAGAAACAAAGGTAAATGTCCAAAAATCATCTCAAATAACCTCCAGAAAACGAATCAAGGGAGATGGAAATATGAATTCTCAACCATAGCCCTCGTAATTCAAGTAATTCAAGTCTTAGGAAAGTGAAGGTCCCATCTACATCTCCATCTTATATCCTCCACCTCTCACCTTGTTACATATCTTCCCATTGGAGCCCATTCGACCATAAATTCCTTTGTATTTGGTTCTTTGCAAACAGACGAGCCTTTAGTAAAGGTCTTTAGGATGTAGGGAAAGAATGGGGAATTGATGGGCAGGGAAAACGATGACTTGGTTCAAAATCAAGAAATTGCGCAGCCAGGCTTAACAAATTCAATAGGCAATTATTGGAATGTTGTAAATCACCCGGGATGACTGATATCATTGGGCTGGATTTGAATCAAATACTCGGCCCTGTAATCCAATACTCAAGCCTACGCCGCCCTCTTTTTTTTTTATTTATTCTTTTATCTTTTGGATTTTTGGTGCCCTTGGGCCTTGACCGCCGTATTTTAGGCCTTCTGAGTATTGCAAATCTTCCTCCTTTTCTTTTGCTACACCAGCCAAAAAGGCCAAAACCCAAGAGAGAACCCACACATGCACAAAAAGATAGCACATATCAATTGAAGGGAGCCTGCATAAATAGGAAGAAAGTCCAGGAATAGGGGAAGGGGTGGTACTCAAGCAAGCCTGATCAAAAGTGGCAAAAATTTTCCCTGGTTGCAACAATTTTTTATTTTATTTTATATCCTTGTCTTTCTAACATATGACCTTTTTCAAGATGACCTTTTCACCTGAGTGACGACTGTTCCACTAACTTCAGTACCATTCTAAGAAAAAGCAGCTTTGTATGGGCATTGGTCCAATTTTTGTCAACGAAAATAAAAAGAGACCTTTTAGGGTCCCTAGTCCCTGCAGGAGGTTTACAGACCTAGGGGTAGAGGTGGCAATTGGTTGGGTTTAAGGTAGGACTAACCTGCACTCCTATTAGGTGCAGGCTTGGTAGAGATTTTATCAATTCTATACATGTGAGGTTTTGTCCGGTACAGGGTGGGTTTAAGATTATATGATTAGAGTATATTTTACGACCCCCTAATACGCATCATACCCATCTTATCCCCGTATCCCTTTATCCTGTAAGTGGATGCTCATGGGTTGGTCAGCTTGCTTTGGGCCGGGGCTGTGACCTAAGGTTTGGGTATTTGGGCTGAGCCTAGAAGTAAAATTTGGTCCCATTTAGCTTTTTATTTAATGGTAGAGGGGCCTTGCTGATGCTTATAGATGGTGACTTATTTGCCCGAATAAGTGATAGTAAGCCTGTACAAGTGATCAAAACCAATTAACTACATAAGTGGGCTCGAGCGTGACCGATCAGGCTTGGACCAGGCATTTACGGCCCGTGTCTGGGTTGGGATGGATATGGGCCTGTGTTTCTCAAGTCAGTCTGGGCTGACTGGCCCCGCCAACCAATGAACACCACCAGATGCATCCAATAGGAACCCCATACTCACATGGGGTAGGGTACTTCTAAAAAGCAAACTGAGTTCCCTGTAGCACTGCTGGCTAAAATCAGACCAACAACAAGAACATTTATAGAGATAAAATCTGAAACCACATCCCTTTGTCCAATGCAATGTACCAAATTTTGTAGAGGGTCAGTCACATCAGTGACAAGAGCAAAATGTTCTGCCCAATGGTGTTATGGGATGATGATCTTTCAATGAGAAGCAGGTATCATTTGGGTCTTTTTATTTAATAACCAAAGAGGGCAGGTTTGAAAATGAAGGGTGGTTAGGGAACTCTGATATGACATGGTCCTTTGAGATCCTAATATTATACAAACGAAAGTATCATTTTTCTGAATTCTGACCCTACCTGTGTGGATGAGTCATGGGCAATTTTGTACTTTTAACCCAAGTCCTTCTAAGTTAATGGTCCTCACTCCCCTGTCCATACTGCCTTCTAATTTTATCTCCTCTCCTAAAAGCTGTTGTTTAGAGAATTACTGGCTCTGTTGAAAGGGGTCAAGTGGTCAGAAGTTTTAATACGATTTTGTCTTATTAGTTGATACAAAAATTTCTCATACCAGTTTCACTACAATTTTGTGACCCTTCTCTGCAATTTCACCTGTATAAACATGCCATCATGTCCAATTCAGAAATCATATCCATCCCATTCACCAGAAGGAATAATATCAAAGAGAAAGAGGAAAGAAATCCTTCTTTTGATTCCTGCATGAAAAAAAAAAAGAAGCATCTTTCTTGTCCTTGACATATCAAATAATGCAATGCAGCAGAACCCCTTCTTTGAAGTTGAAATGGTTTCAAGAGGTTTCTTCATTGCTTCCAGGAAAGTCTCTGCTTCTCCTTTTCCTTTTACTTGATTGGGAATTTGAAATCTTTCTTGCTTAGAAACGTCAGATTTTTCATTTTAAAGGAACACTTTTATTTCGGAATTTTCTTTTTAACTTTTCAAAGCTGCATTCTCTATCCAGATTCCAAGCCCAATGTCTATCCAAGAAGTCTTTTGGAATAAGATAAGCTTGATCCGAACAGATAAGGAATGAGTCTTATTTCCATGAAAGATCACATTAAAAAAGTAAAGTCGAGCTTGCTTACTTTATGAGACTTTTGCCTTTAGATAAAGCATTGGATCATTGTATGTGCTAATAGTTATCTTGAAGTTCATTTTAGATAGGATTCACGTGTGCATGGGCATTTGGATCGGTTTAGAGGTGTCAACCAAATCGAATTCATCGGTTTTTTATTTTCCTAAACTGAACTGAATCGCCCGGTTACGGTTTATTTTATTTTATTTTTCAGAAAAAAAAATGGCAGTTCAATTGGTGAGAGACGTTGGTTTGAGTCTTCTTTAGGTAATTTTTCATATTTCTTTATAGGGTATATTTTATAAAAAAATATATATTTATATAATTGATTTGGTTCGGTTTGAATGGTTTAACAGCACATTCAAACCAAAAACTGAACCGAATGGTTTGAATGAAATCCGAACCGTGACCGAACCGATCTACTACAAAATTGATCCAAACCTCTGTCTGGATAGGTTTAGCAGTTTAACGGGTTTTTTTGTGGACCCCTAATTAACATCCTCTTTTTTGGGAAGTTCTTGAAATTGACTAGTGTTAGTGCACATCTGGATACAAAAATAGGGCCCCTTTGATTCATGTAGATTTCTATTTCCAAGTGCTTAAGATGAAGAAAGATGAGTATCTAAAAATGAGAATCAAATAATCTCCCCTCATTAGAAAATAAATCAAGTTACATTTACGTCTCTACTTTACCTCCTTCATTCCTCACTTCTTTAATAATCTTTTGTTAGAGTTCATTTGACTTTGTTTTTGTTGGGACCACTTGATCTATGCTAATCATGGATTCAAGCCTAAATTGAAGGCCCTTACTATGGGTTTGGAGCAAACACATAATAGCTAATTCAATGATTGTTATAATGTATTTAAGGGTCTCAAAGTCTGCCAGTGGATATGTGTACTTAATAGCCCATGCCTTTCATTCATTTTAGTGCTTTCTATCCAACCTTGAACTGTAGAATGGATTACATTGAGTTGGGCCTCAATTAGTAATTTAGAGCATGTTTGGTAACGGACGAGGAATCCGTAGATCTGATGATTTTTCACTACTACTGAAAAAATGATTCTTCGTTGAAGATTTGTATAGTCGATGATTTCACATTGATATTGGTGTGTATCGATGTATATAGCTGAGAAAAAGGGGGTTCAGTGTGCAAATCCATACAGGTGAGGATTTCCAAATCTTATAAGGGGAGGTTAGATATGAAAATCTTAACAAATGAAGATTTTCATTCGTCCAAATCATCAAGAATTTACAATTGCCAAATATGGGTTCTCCACAACTTTAGAAAAACTAAATATCATTTTTTTGAAGATTTGGTTTCCAAACGTGACCTCAGGGACTAAACATTTTGATAAATTCTCTTAGATTTCATTGTGGATAGCTCACGGGACTTTATAGAAAAAGCTCTTTTTGTACACAATATAATATATCACTATCATTATCAAAATCCTTGTCACAACTACGTAGAGATTGACAATATGATTTCTATTTCACCGTTTTGAACTATAAAGAGCCAAATCCTCTATGGGTCGTTGCATCTCATGAAATATATCCCTAATACGTCCATTGCATCCTCTTTGAGTTACTCCAAGAATCAAGGATATACCCAGCCTATCTGCAAACACACAAGTCATTTGTATCCAACCAGAAAGTCACCCCGTGTCCATTTCATGGGCCTAAAATCACACTTGAAAGCCTGCACAAAGCTGGTACGTTTGTGTCGGCTCAGGCCATCAATTTGAGTTACCCACCAGGCCACCACCAATTGCCAACGTGACCCATTGCCAGGCCCTCAATTGTCGACAACTTTTTTCCTTTTAACTTGTTTTTTAGCCTATTCTCTGAATGGTTAGGATTTTCAAATAATAAAGGTTGAGATAGTACCACTAATATAGTTTGGAAGAAGACTTGGATTGACTATTGTTGGAACTTGGGAAAGCAACTAAGTGGAGATGAAGACGAGGTCTTGACATTCTTTGGTATGGACTTTCTAGGGTGGTGGTTGGATATTTATTTTTTATCTTTCCTTGATTCAATTTTCATCAGGAGAGATGTTTTTTTATCGTCATTTTGGGTATTCACCTTTGGTTTTCATTTTTAACCAATTTTTTCACATTATCGCAATTCCTATTTAGTCATTTCCTACTTACTCTTACGGAAACAAACATGCCCTTGGTATTTACATACAGTCAATATGATGTGTGTTGTTGGGTAGGGATACTTAAAGGTTGGGCCGGGCCAGCCCAGCCCACTTTGGGCTGAGCCTGGTTCTTAATTTTTGGCATGTTTTATATAGGGCCGGGCTTGGATTAAGTGATGGAAAGCTTAAAGCCCGGCCTGAATAAGTAATACGATATAGTTAGAAAACTGATTTACCCAAATAAGTGTTAGAAAGCTCAAAAAAAAAAAAAAAAAAAAAAAAAAAAAAGTGGCAGAAAGCCCAGCCCATCCAAGCCCATCCAACTAAATGAGTGGGCTTGGGCCAGGCACTTAATCCCATGTCGGACTTGCCCTAGATATGGGCTTATGTTTCTAAAAGCAAGCCAACTCTGGATATCCCTCAACCCATGGCCCAGCCCATTCCGGGTCATGAACACCCCCACTAGTGTGGTTAGTAGGCCTGTCAATGGGCCGGGCCGGGCCTGGGCTTGGGCTGTCCAATCCCGTCCAGAAAATGGGACGGGCCTGCTAGGTGTTGCCCAATCCCGGCCCTAAATTGAACGGGCTCACATCTAATCCCGTCCCTTATGGGCCCGGGCTGGGACGGGGCCGGGCCTGGGATTAGCCCGATTCTAGAGATAAGCAAAACATTCTCCAATTGGGACCTTCAGGTTTGTAAGCAAAACCCATTCTATGCTTCATTAGTTTGTAACATTCTATGGGTCCATCATCTGGACTTTTCTACATTCAGGTCAGCTGTAATGGTATATGGTTGCCACATTTGAGAGATTTTTTAGGGGTCGTCCTATAAGCAATCTGCTGCATCATAAACTCAATGCCCTGATGGTAAACACCCGCTTCGGGACACTTGAACAGAGAGATGGTATAGTTTGGACCTTCAAGTGTTCTTGAGTTGATGCCTTAAGCAGCTATTTTATACCAAGAGAAATATCATCTATCATAATAGGCTTTGCTTTTGATGATCCTAATCCTTTAATTTGCCGATTCTTTCTCATTCAACGATTGTTGTCTGTAGCATTAGCACCCTTCATGGATGAGAGATTTAGATCACAATGCTAGTTCAATACTATTTTCCTCTCAATTGGATGTAGGAAATGGTGTCTATCAACCATATATGTTAATTGGTAGATTATGTGATCATCATTTAAGTTCTGGGTTGGTTGGTTGGATCGAAAAATACTCCCAAGCTTCAGGTGGATAAAGAATGGTGCCTTTGAAAAAGAGGGTATTGGCATGTGAGCCACAATGGACACAAGAGCAGTTGAGGCTCCGCTCTATTGACCATATACCAGTGAACACTATAGTTGTTCATCAATATTCTCCTCCTTCCCTATTGTATTTTTGTAAGAACGACCCCTAGAGTTGTTCCTCAATATATATAATTATTGTTAAAGGGCTTTGTAGCGGGCCGGGCCGGGCCTGAACGGGCTGGGTTGTTTCTGCCCAGTCCTAGTCCCATTTTGGCTGGGCTTTAAAATGTATTGTCGAAAAAAAATTCCATTGGGCTCAAATTTTTTAAAAATTCTTGTATTTTCGGGCTTGGGACGGGCCGGGCCGGGCTTTTTACCCGTTTCATCCCATCCCATTGACAGGCTTAGTGGTTAGGCATATGCATCAGCGGCTTGGATTTTTAAAGGTGACCAGCCCACTCATGCACTTGAGCTCAATGCAGGGTCTTATTTCTGTGTTCTAAACGAGGTTAATCTAAACAAGGTTAAATTTAATTCCAAAAGGTAGCTCAGTTGGTTTAAGACCATGGTTTTACACCTAGAGGGTGTAGGTTCGAAACTGCACGACCACACTGAAACTACAGAGAAGTTTACCCGACTTTCCTCCCGGATTCGAGGAATTAGGCCCAAAGGGTTTGTAACCCTAAAAAAAAAAAAAAGGAGGTTAAATTTTATCCACATGCAGTCATATAGTTTTTAATTTGTGATGAAAGGCAGTTTGATTTGTGAAAGGGTGGGCCCCACCAGTGAACTTTGCAGCAGTATTAAAGAACACAAGTTCCATTCATTCTCCCAAGTCCCACCTCTCAAGCACACACATACATGGCAGCTTTGCAATTTTGGATACAAGGCTGGGCATTGTAGCTAACCCACTTTCAACCTCCTCTTCCTGTTGAAAGTTAGAAAGTTGAAACCAATAGTGTTAGAGAAACTGTGATTCTCTCTCTCTTTCCCTCTCTGCAATCATTCTTCTGAAGCAACACCTCTCAACTCTCAACGATCCTAACAAGGTAAAAGAGCAACTCATTTTTTCTCTTTCTGAAAGACTCTTTTTTTTTTTTTTTAATGACCCTTTGCTCTTTCTCCTATACAGATATCTCACAATTTGCTGCCGCAGAAATTACATTTAGAGGAGCAAAAGTTCAATCTTTCTTTACTCTAGAGATACACTCCTACAAAGAAGGTATCTTTTCCTCCTTCAGATGATCAAATGCATTGCAGAAAATTAAATCCCTCCTTTCATAGCTGAAATGGTCAGCAAAACTAATGTCTCTTTAAATTCCATCTTCATATGCAGAAATGAAAGCACACCACCACAAAAAGCAAAGGTGGGTTAGCAAAACTACTGTGTCTTTTCCTTTTGTGTTGGTGTGCTTTGTATTTCCTCTCTCTTTTCAATGAGACTGTTTGTTACCATTCAAAAATAGAAACACATGTAGAAATGGATTTCTTCTGTCCTTTTTCAACAGCAGAACTTCTTGGGCTTCTTCCATGTCTCGAAAAGTTGTGATTTTTCTCAGAAATCCATCTCTCCACTTTCTTATTTTGAGACATTCTCTAAAAACTAGTTGCTTTTGTGTCTAATTTCCTACACAAACACGATTTCTAATTTTTGCATCTAAAATGGGATTTTCTTCTCTTGTATTTCACACTACCTTGAGTACTTTTTCGTTTTCAATCTTATCTCCTCTTCCTTTTCAAGTTTTAATCTTTGTGAGAGATCTGAGCCGTTCATTGCATCCATCCTGCTATGAATGCTAGACCACTATACTAAAGAATTGGGTCACATCTACTTGATCGCCGCAAGACATTTGTGTCAGATCAGATCAATGGTGGGCCACACAATCTCAAAACTGTAAGCAGTCAAAAACAGTATAATACTGTCAGCCACCTTGGTTTCTTTCAAGAAAATCTCTAGTCTGATCGAGACCGTCCAATTGATGGGGTCCACAACAAATGGACATATTACTGAGATTGCAAGATCCACCGTACTCTTGCATTAAAATAAAAATCTACAGCGATATTTCACGGGTCTGCTGTCGGATCTTTTTATTCCTTTTTATGGTTTTTGAGTCGGTAGTCCGCGGACTACGGAAGTATCATGGTACCGATCATGTTTTCCATTCCAATAACGCCCCTAGCAGTACTCACAAGTCACCAACAGCTTGGCTAGTTCCAAAGGGCGTTTTGGTCAACTCGAGAGAAATGTATTCGGTGGTTTTTTTAGTGTCACATGATCCAGCAGCAGGTGATGGAAGAGATTTTGGATCTTCAGTGACCGTCTTGCATGCTTGTTGTTTATTTATTTATGAGCCTCACTTTCTCTCTGCAGTGTTCTTTTTCATGGATTTTGATACATTTGAAAGCTTCGTTTTGTGACCGTCTGATGGGTGCCTCGTTTGCAATGGGGGAGGTCATGACACAGGTGAGTTTGAATCACATTCCTACTTATTAGTAGGAATTGAATACTTAGGAATTCATGGTTAAATGAGCTCTATTTTATTTAATTTTATTAAGAGCGGAAGGATGAAGGGTATGAGGTGGGGCTTGAAGGATTCGAGGTGGTGTGACTGGTGATGTAGATTGGACCTTTGGCTTTTTTAGGATTTGAATTACTAGGATGATGATGGGAATTTATTTGTTGTCTTTCATCAGTGGATTCATTCTCCATAAAAAAAAAAAAAAAAGGGTTATTTATTTGAAGTTCTGTTTTTTAATATTTACTTTGGTCTTTGTTTTTAACCACTTAAGCATTAAGTTTTATGTACTCTATGCAAACTTACAAGCCCTGTTGATTTTTGTCTGGTGTTAGGCTTTTAGTCCTCATTCATCATACCACAAAATAAAGCAGGTAGCCAAACGATCTTTATCGACGTCTGATAGGAAGAGATCGAGCGGTTACTATTGGACAGTGGAGATTGATTGCGAATTGGAATGTTGGCCTCCAATTTCAAATCAATCACAGTTTTTCCTTATAGATTCGCTTGATTCACCTTAGAAACCCAAACCACTCGAGATCAATTTCACGCCTTGTTTTATCATCAATGAAAACTTCTCTCCATTCAAATTTATGCCAACCATTAGATTGATCATGATGTCTAAAAGATTGTAATTTCAATTTATGTGTGGTCAATCTAATGGTATTCATAACACCACTTAGAGTGAAAATTTTCACATGTTGGGACCGCGACCTTAAGTAGATTGGATTTGAGAATTAGGCCCCACTTGCAGATTTACAACTATATGGTTGAAGAATCTTTGAATGGGGCCCTTACAAAATCCATACTTAAGTTTGAGGTCGGAGACTTCTCAACTCCCATAAAAACTGATCATGGATACCCTCTTCACTCTTCCAAGTAGTGTTCTTGGATTAATAACCTTTTCAACCTGCTACAGTTGGTTAGCACAGGAAAGATTTGGTGCACCTAATGCCATTTAGGCAGTTGGATAATCATTACCACCATAATGGTCCTAGCTTTTCATGGGCCAACTAGAGGAAATTAGACCAATAAGGTGAATATTAATCACCCATCCATGAACTACATAAGTGACAGTTTAGATTATTTGAACTAAGGAATCCCATTAAAGTTTTTAGTTTGATATGGTTCACTTTCAATTATTTACGTCTCTGAAGACTCACTTTAATGACCGAAATAATTTCATATCTGGCTTGATAAGTAGTAGGTTTTGTATAAATGTGCCACCTACTGGTTTGTTGGCACCACTAGTCAAGTCAACACATTCACAAGTTGGCCCATGAAAGTTAACAGGCATCTTCAAGAGAGAATCTTCAGGTAAAAGTGACATTGGATACCAGAAACAATGTGGTAATTTGCAATCAAGAATCTGACTAATCTATATTCTTACCCATTTCTCATTAAGATAGACCCCTTGAATCAAACATACTACCCACATGATATTGGTGACCGGGCACAGATATCACCGAGAGATGCGTTGAATTGGTCACCGGATTGAATCTGGTTTTGTGTCGTCTGCACTGATTCAATCTGATGGTGAATATCTTGCTGGCCCAAGTGATGATAAGCGTTTCACCAATCACAGGGGAGCATTTGATTTTGATGGTTTACCTTGATGTTAAGTAGGCCTCATAGCTGCATATCTGCTTTATACGGCAATTAATAAGATGGTATTATATCATTTCTTGACATGAATATGCAGTTGATCTGACAAGGATTCACTATCTAGTGCCCTTATGGTCAATACCATATTGTTTGCTGGACACCAGCACAAGGTACCTGCAAACTTATAATTTTTGCACATCATTTCACATGTAAGTTTAACAATATTCCACATGAAGGGGTTTGTTGGAGCTCACATGGGATCTTAGGAGCACCACTCTTGTATCTTTTTTTTTTTTTTTTTTTTTTTTTTTTTTTTTTTTAAATAATGTCCCATATTATATTGATTCGCAGACTTAAATTATTTTGTGCTTTGTGTTTGATACAATTAAAAAAATGAAAAATAGAATGCTCAACACTTCGGATTTGATACCATTTGCTTCTTTACTTGGGTTTCCACAGATTGTTATCTTATTTATTGCAGAGTCAAACAAGTACAGATAAAACTGCAAATGTTGTTTTGGATATTGAGAGCCTGGTGCAATCTTCGGATAAAACCTCAGGAAGTCCAAAAATGACTGTGAGTGATTTGACTTTGGTGAATCATCCAATAAGAAGAATCTACTCTCTTTTCGAAATATTTTTATTACTCTCTTTTAGAGATCTTAAAGCACAATTTTCTTCATGTTCCTCTAGAAAGTTCTATCTCGCAAGGGCTCTTCTCGAATTGAGAGAAGGAATGGAGAAGATCAAGATATAGATGAAGCGTCTAAGAAAATTGTTGTGAAAGGTGTGAATGTTTAATTTCTTTATTACTGTTAAATATGACATTTCCTAATTATTTTTGTCAAACTCAATTATATGTACCTAATGGAGTTTTTTAAAGAAATTAAGGAATAAGAGCATTTTTTTTTCTTTTAAAGATCAACAAACTACACAAATGTAATCGAAACATGCCATTCCATTTTGTCCTATGACATCACAGATTAACAGACGGAACATAAATTTTTTTTTTTTTTGCTTTGCCCACTTCCTGATCCCTTCCAGCTCCCACTTTTACTAGGGAATCTGCCTCTTCCTTTCACTCCATAAACACATCTAAGGAATGTCTCTTGCAAGAAGCTCATAAGTTACTAATCTCATTACTTAGATAAAAATAATCTCCTTGGAACTCTTGCCTTGCTCTATGCTCTCGCAAGAGAATTAACCTAATACCTCAAGCCTGCAATTCAAAATTGTTGTCTTGACTCTCGATCATTCATTTAAATTTTCATATGAAACTTGATGTTTAATTTTCTTCCCAACTTGATGAAACTTACCATAGTATGGGCAGATGTGTTCCAAGTCAGAAAATAGACACCCAAAGAATTTCATAGGAATCATTGGGTCCTGATACATCAGGGTGTGATTAAGTGTGTGGTTATTCCAATCTAGAAGGTTTCCACTAGATACCCTTGAGGCCCATCACATCCGCGGTCTGCATCATGGAACTGTGTTAATCACCTTGGGTAATTGGTCATTAGAAGACTGCACATGCTGTCATGCATCGATAGTAAATATTCCTCAAAATTATGCCATTCTGTGTGAGACTAAAAGAGCTATAAAACATTTTGTGAGTTTTGTGTGCACCTAGTTATTTTTATTTGTTTTACATACTAGAGCCCCCTCCCTCTTTACACAGCAATTTCACAACTGGAGGCTTTGAAACAGCCGCTGATGATCAATAAGCCTTCAGCCTTGGTAACCAGCATTCCCATTGGCTCCAGTCTTGCTGATAATGGTGATGGACGTCATAAGAGACTTGGTCGCTTTGTAGCCATCCACCCAAAGAAGATTCTTCTCATCTTTGCCACATTGTAAGTGCCCTTCATCTTTTCTTCAGTCGCTTTTGTAAACTTTAACGTGACCATTTGGAGTTCTCTCTCTTTTTTATAGCATTACTTTTGTCCATGGAATACAATCATACATCACTATAAAATTAACAAAATCAGGCCATTAACATGTGCATCTTCTGTTGGTTAGCTGTATGCAAAATAAATCTGCCCCCCTTTAACTTTTCAATCTTCAGTTATATTTTAATGTACCAATGGAAAAAAAAAAAAACCGCACTGAAGCTCCATGTCGTGCAGAATACATTAGGATAGTGAAAGTATAAGCCCACAGATGGCCTTCTAAATGATAAACTATGAAAATGCACTTCCACACCTACTGTTATGTAGGATGTTAATTAATTACATTAAAATCACTGCACCTTATGGGTCTATTGACTATAGCAGTTCTTGGGTCTTGGCCCATCAGACTCTTGTGCACCCATTTTTAATTGTTAATAGGTTCTTTTTTTATTATATTAACATACTATGTATTAGACATAATTTATGGATATTGAGAAAACATGAGGTCCTCACAATAGGACTCGCCTGACTACTTGTTTGACACATGCAGGTCCTGCATTTGATTGAACTAATCCCTTCATGAAAAAAACTGGGATAGAAATTTTAAGAATTGACAAAAGAGAGAAAAAAAAAAAAAAAACCACATATGGAACCCAATGTAGGCTTTAATAACAGGTCCTGAAAAGATCTTCTAGCTGGAGGAAAATTGCTATAACTAATGAAGCAGTTTTAAGTTTCAACACGTTGGGAGGTCGGCTAATGGTTTTGCTGATTTGTTAGCTAAACAAGGGGTGGATAGGTCTTCTAATTTGATGGCTTTCATTGAGTGATGTTTCTTTGGCTTTTGCTTTTCCTTTTCGTGGTATAATTTTTTTATACCATTGTGTTCTTTTTATTTGTTCGTGTGGTTTTTTGTATCTGGCTTTCTTTTTTAATATAATTTATAGTTAATGATTAAAAAAAAAAAAAACTAAAGAAGCAGTTTTCCTTTTTGTTTTTTATGCTGAAATAACCAATGAAGCACTTACTACTTGTAGGTCTCAATAAAAATCTTTTATGTTGCTGTGCTCTTCCCCTGACAGCTGCAAGCTCAATTCCATATTTTAGAAAGAGTTATTGCTGTTTTTTGGTCTTATTCTTTTGGCTATATATCCAGTGGAAAGAAGTAACAAGCTTTTATGACGTGTTTCCAGGTCCAGCATTGGAACATTGATACTCATATACTTCACACTAGCCATCAACAGGACTGATGGAGCTTGAACGGTTGGTAAGGAGCATAACAGATTTATTACATGGGGTCTCTCTCTCTCTCTCTCTCTCTCTGTGTGTGTGACATGGTCCAACTGTAAAGCTTCCTCTTTACCAACTTTCATAAAAAGAGCAATGAAGGTGCCATGCATTTTTGCAATAATATCATCATTGCACCATTTTATTTTATCAGTGGTAGGGTACAGATGATCATTAAAAAGGCCAAAAAGAAAGAAATTGGGTGCGGGTCATTCCCATTTCCCCAGTCTTCAAGACCCAGAACTAGTGCCAACTTTCAATTGAAAGATGGACATGGCCCAAGGCCTCATGTAAGTGAAGTGATCAAGTCAAGTCATTTGGTAGATATAATCTGCACAAGTAACCTATAAGCACATGCTTTATGCATAAAATACTGTCCATTACATATGACTATGCAGTAGCTTTACTTTCCAAGATTTACTAATTTTTTACAAGCTGGGCATGATCGAATTATGCATTTCCTCAAAGGCCCATCATATCATTCATGTGTGTTCATGGCTGTCCTGAATGAGTAAAAAATAAAATAGAGTAGATCCCTGTTTGATTTATTGGAACTCAGTTTGCCCGTAATATGCTTACCTATAACTCTAGTTACCTTTAATTCATCATGCCAAGGAACAACAACCAAAAAAAAAAAAACTGAAGTAAATGTCTTGTCTAATCCAAGCCTAGGTTTTTGGCACAATATTCAGGCCTTGATTTAGCCCACAGGACCAAATGATAAGCTCATTCGTGGTGGGTTTGCATGTTCGGGCCTTTATGAATACAGAGGCCAGGGCCCAGTCCTCTTAACAGTTTCAACTGTCTGACCATTCTACCCTAAAAAAAATATAAAAACTGTCTGACCAGACAATAATTGTCTTTTGGGTTAGGCAAAGACCAGTGTTTACCTGAGTGTGAGGAGCACCAAGGCTCGGGTTTGGAACCTTTTCCGAGGCTCCTTTCCCACTTGTGTAGGCTTTCTTCCCACTTGTAGGGGCTTTTTTCCCACTTGAGTGGGTTGCCTTCTCGTGTGTTTGCGAGCTCTCTCTTCGGTGCAAGCCTCCTTCCTAGGTTATCTGAAAGAAAAAAAAAAAAAAAAAAACTGTCTGACCAGACGATAGGCCTGGATACAGCCCATGTATTTATTTTTTCGCTATTGGAGGGCTCCCAACTCTTTGGGTTGGACTAATCCCTCTGGGCCTGAGGGAAGCCGGGTAAACTCCCCTGTAGCCCCAGTGTGGTAGTGTAGTTTCGACCATACAACCTTCGGTTGAAAATCGTGGTCCTAGGCCAACTGAGCTACCTCTTGGGGTTCAACCCGGGTACTTAAGAAACAACCAAATCTTGCCCAAATTGAGCTGGGCTTAATTAGGCTTGTGGTAGCCTGACTCATTTCCACCCCACCTAGATGTAATTGAGGTTATTACAAATGCATGAACTGTCATAAAAGTCCATGGGATAGAAAGCAATTGAACATTTTATGACATAAATCTACAATAACTGACCTCCTGTAAAACAATATTAGATAGCAACCAATTATCAAAAAGAATATTAGCATATCAAGGACCCGTTTGCTTCAATTGGGTATTGAATTCTGAGTATTTCTAGAAAATGTCCCATCAAATGTGCTTAAGTGTAGAATGAAATGTGTATAACAATCAACCCAAGATAGAAAACAATTACTCCAAATCAAACCATCTCCACGGTAAATTAAGTCCTTAGAAAATGATGGTCCCATCAAACATTATCCCACACTGCCAATAAAACATGCTTTTACATCGATCATGTTACGGCCTAAAAAGGCCTTAATTGTTGAAAATTTTCTTTAAAAGTGGTAAGATTTGGCTTATTTACACCACTCACTTATGTTGTGCATGAGCTTCGATCGATTTTAATACTGGCAATTTTCAACATCTTTCAACTCATATTCAAGCTTCAGCTTCATCTTTGCTCTCCTTGTGACAATGGCGGTCAAAGATGGGCTTTGACCCATTCTTATATTGTTCGAACTCTTTTTTCTCTTCGTATTTCTACTTTCATGGAACATGAGGGCATAGAAATCTTGAAAGCGCCATTATAATGAACAAGAACTCGAGAACACTTGTTCAGAAATCGATCCCTAAATAATTGTGTGAGATGAAATACCCTTGCCACCCGAGCATCTCAAGTTTCTCCATCAACGTCACTAGTTAGAAATTGAATATGATATTCTACTTTAATCCTTACACATATTATGAATAACATAATCTAAACTAATCATTTTCGGTATGGTTTAGATAGGTGTTTCCATTTAAAAATAATGGTTGTATGCAATAACATAATTAGGATAAACTCCAGAAAAGAAAATAATAATAAAACCTCTAATATCAATTCTGTACAATGGGGACCATCTATCAACAATAGAAATTCTCCTAGGTAACAAATAAAACAGTTGCAGCTTGAGCCCAGCGCCCCAACCCAAGCTTGGTCCATATCTGTCTTAAAAGCGGGCTTGTTTCTCTTCACTGAATATGCCTTCTCTGCTCAAAGGCAGGCCTAACTAGGGGTGAAAACCCGGCCCCGGCACGGCCCATGATAATTATGTGGGCTGTGCCGTGCCTGGCCCAAGGCCTCTGGGGTCAGCCCAGGGCACGACTCTGGTCGTGCCGTGCTGGGCCGGGCCCTGGTCAGGTCTGGGTCGTGCAGCCCGTGGGAGGCCCACATATCCCCCTCCCTTTTTTAAAATTTTTTTTTTTAAAGTTCTTTAAGCCTTAGAGACTTAGACAGTTAGACTCTTCACTCTTGGTCTTGAACAAATTTCATTAAAATAAAAAAATTAAGAGAAATAACAAGTAAAATAACACTAATGATGTTTTAAAAAAAATACATCAAATAAATTGTATTTCCTTGAAATTTAAGTTACAAAAGTTCAAAAAATTTACAAGTTTGAACTTGGATCAATATATATAATGAAATTCAAACCTTCTGATAAATGAAAAAAGAATTACAACTTTAAAAACCTATGATACATTCTAAAAAATAAATTACAAGTTGAAAGCCTATTATACATTCTACAAAAAATTATACTATGATATATCTAACGCTGCTAGCTCGTCTTCTATCTCAATCTCATCATCATCGAGGTGTTGTTCCATATCCTGTGTTTGATACCAATCCCGTAAGCACATGTAGGTCTCAACTGTTTCTTCTGTAAACATAGTACTTGTATGATATTGTCCGCTTTGGCCCACCGGCCTCACGGTTTTGCTTCTGATGGGCCTCAACCCATCAAAAGGCCTCATGCAAGGTAAGGGTGTAAACTCTATATATAACCTCATTCACTTTCCTCTCTATAGTCGATGTGGGACTCCGGGGCGACACATTCCACCCCCCTTAAGGCTGCACGTCCCTATGCAGTAGCCTGCCAGCCCCTATAGCCTGCCAGCCCTCTTGGTCCGCCCACATGGAAACCCGCCCACTTGCACCAGACCATGGTAGGGGACCCACACTCGAACTAATCGAGAGTCGGCTTTGATACCATTTGTAATGCCCTACCCTTCACGCATGCATGATATTGTCCGCTTTAGCCCACCGGCCTCACGATTTTGCTTCTGATGGACCTCAACCCATCAAAATGCCTCATGCAAGGTAAGGGTGTAAACTCTATATATAACCCCATTCACTTTCCTCTTTATAGTTGATGTGGGATTCCGGGGCGTCACAGTCCTCCTAGGGTCAATAAGGCGCCCACTTGCACTAAATGCCTGCTCTGATGCAACTGTAGACACTGGTATTGTTATTATATTACAGGCTATGGCGGAAAGCACGAGAAACTTAGTTTCGAATGATTTCCACCATGCCAAAAGATCAAAATCATCTTCTTCATCATCTGAGATTGCAATAGGATCGCTCATGGATCTACCTAATCGGGTAGCATAATCCAAATAAAGTGTTTCTAATTGTGTCTTAATTGTTGTCATGTCATTTATATTAGTTGTATTCATATTAGAGTTTATTTCATCAAGAAGGGTTTCTACACCTTGTAATTTCAATCTAGGGTCTAATGCAGCAGCTATACAAAATGTTAAAGGAGCTATTCTCCAATATGATAAAAAACTTTGCCTCCATTTGTACACACATGAGTTGAAAAATTGGAAAATCTCTATACTTTTTAAAAGTAAGACGTATTTCATAAAAATGGGCTAAAGCTTGATTTGACGTGGGATAATATACCCGGAAAAAAACAATGTTGCATCATGAAAAACTTCTAAAAAATCTCTTATCTCAAGAAGGGTCCATTTATCATCACTTATAAAAATATTTTCATGCTCCAAATAAAGTTGACAATATTGATTTAGTGCCATTTTATAGGCACATGATTCTTTTAACATTTTATAGGTAAAATTCCATCTATGCTTTACATCATATGATATTTTCTTTGGTCTTAGATTCAAATTTACACATATGTCCCTCCACTATTGTTTTCGCGAGGGAGAACAAAAAATGTATCATACAATCCATTTAACAGTCTCTAAATCATCTCTAATTAATTTCACCCCTACTTGTACAATAAAATTTATGATGTGGCATGCACATCTATTGTAAAATAGATTTCCATTTAAATCAAGTTGAATCGAATGTTTTAGTAAATCTACTGCAACATTGTTAGTGCTTACATTATCTAAAGTTATAGAAATTATTTTATTTTTAATTTTATATTCTTTAAGTTTTTCAAGGATGGTGGACCCTATCCTAGCACCAGTTTGTGGAAATTCTAGCATAGAAAACGAAATCATTCTTTTCTGTATCACCCAATCACTATCAATATAGTGTAATGTGATTGCAATGTACCCCACATTTTGTTTAGAGGTCCATAAATCTGAAGTTAAAGCCACTTTTCCAGGTAAAATTTCAAAAATATTTTTTAAATTATCTTTTTCTTTCAAAAAAGTTTTTATTGCATCATTTCTAACAGTAACTCTAGATATTTTTTGCCATGAAGGAACAAAGGCAGACGTAAAAAATCTTTCAAAATATCGGTCTTCGGAAAGTATAAATGAAAGTTGGCGACAAATTATAAACTTAATAAGTTAATATCTAGCATTAGTATGGTCATAATTGAAAACTCCTAAGCCGCCAGATGAATCTATTTGAGAAAGTTGTGTTTGAACCATCCCACCTCTTTCCCCATCGTTAGCGGTATTTGTGTGTTTGCACATACACTTTTTCATGTATCTGTTAAGGTGGCCAGTGTCACTTGATGATTTGCCACTGAGGAGACCTTTGCAAAAAATACATTGTGCCTTTTCCTCTGTTCCTCCCGTGGGATTGGGACAGTAACTTTTAACAAAATAAGACCATACAAGAGAAGTCAATCTTGATTTTCTCTTCTTTTTAGTTGTAGAAACCGAAAATGCAGGATTTTGGGGACTATTACTATCTACTTCTATGCCATGACTTTAATCTAAATTAATAAATCCAGGATCTTCCTCATTTAGAGAGAAGTCAAGGTTGAAAGGTTGTGATGGTCCATCCATTTTTCTAAATAAAAGATAAATTTTTTTAAATAAATAATTATGTATAATGTGTTTTTTGTGATAATTTATATAAGAAAGGAGAGAAGATGATTCTTAATATATAATATTACTATGTATATTATTACTAAATAAAACTCAAAACTAAAGATAATAAATACCTTTATGAGAGAGGGAGAGCTAATGAAGAAGATCTTCTTAGTTGAATCCTCCACTTTAGAGAAGTCACCCTCACTCTTCACTTCTTAGAAAACTTTGTATAGAGAGCTTAGACTTTAGAATGAAACTTAAGAGAGCTTAGAGCCTTAGAACTTTAGAGGGAGTGTGAGAAATGAGAGAGTAGATGAGTGTAGAGAAATGATGGCTAGCTATTTATAGAATTTCTAAGTGATAAAATGACATAAAATACCCCCTCATATGACCGTTTTATAGCAGTTGGAGGGGTATAATGGTAAAAAATGATCAAAAGACACTAATACTACCCTATTATAGCTGTTTGGGGGGGGGGGGCGGCGCGGGGCGGGTTGGGGTTTAAAAATGTAAACAAACCCATTTGACCCTTTTTTTTGGGGTGGGGGGGGGGGGGGGGGGGGGGCGGATTTTTCAAAAAATAGAGCTGTTGGGCTCTCACTGGGCTGGGCCGTGCTAGGCTGCCCGCGGGCTTTGGGACACTGGCCCAGCACGACACGGATTTTACCGTGCCGTGCCTCGGGCCTGGCAGCCCATGGCCCAGCACGGCCCAAGCACGATTTTTTCGTGTCGGGCCCGTGCCGGGCTTGGGCCGCCCGCCTAGATTTTCACCCCTAGGCCCAACCCAGCATTCTAATACTGATCATAGCATATTAATTTTTTTTATACTTGTTGATAAAGAGAAATAATGTCTATATTATATTTATTTCTCACACTTACATGTACTGATTGACCTCGACGGCCCTGTTTGGATAGGTAAAAAATAGAGTAAAGTAAAGTTAAATGAGCTCTAACGATTTAAGATTTCAACCCTATCTTGTTTGGATGAGTCTAACCTAAGAAGTGAAGTATTTTTAATGGCCCAGATACATGCATATGGATTTAACTTCAACCTTAAATACTCCCCTTTAAGTGGATTCTCCCTTGTTTGGGAACTTTAAATGTAGAGTGAAGTGAAGTAAAGCCTCAAATAAAAAAAGATGAAAATATAAGTGGGTTACGGTGATATTTTGTCTTTAGTTGTTTGATAAGAAATTTTTTTGACTTTTTTGCGTAAAAAGTAAGTATTTTTTTATCGTTCAATGGAGAAAGAGGTTGCTTCTTTAACTTAAAAAAAAAAAAAAAAAATAGAGGAGGGAATTTTTAAAATTACATATCAAAAGAGAGCTGGATTCTTGTCAAAATCAATCCATTAAATGTTTAGATGGCTTTCTAGTTGTGTTTTTGAACACTTTAAAAGGGGTTTTTAACAATTAAATTACTCAAAAAAGAGAATTTTTTATAAATAGGTAAAAAAAAAGCTGGGGCTAGACGGAAAAAAAAATTATGTTGAGAGTGGGATTTGAACCCACGCCCTTTCGGACCAGAACCTTAATCTGGCGCCTTAGACCAACTCGGCCATCTCAACACGATGTTTATTAATTTTTACAAAATATTTATTACTTTTTTCTTCATAGGACCCAATACAAATACTAAGCAGCCCTCACCCTATTGGCAAATGGACCCACAACTTCCTCTGGGTTAGGTGCAATTCTTGAATTAGTTAGGTGAAAGGGTTCCATTTCCATTCCTAACCACAATAAACCAAGAAACACTATTTGAAATTTTCTTTTTTTATGAAAACTGTTATAAATAGCATGCACCAACTATTGAAAAGGCTAATCTAAGAGTTTTAACCATTCTTATCCACACACACACAAAAAAAAAAAAAAAAAAAAAAAAAAAAGAAAAAAGAAAAAAAAAACCAATTTCCTTTGAACCAGTATCATCATGAAAGCCTAATCTTAACTATGTTGGGAGCGGCTCTTTGAACCAATATCTAAGTTTAAAACAGAAAAAAAAAAAAATTGTAACAACTACTGAACCAAAGTACCAAACTCTGGACTGAGATAGCCCCAAGCTGTAGCATTCAGAAGTCAGTTCATAATCTTCTTTTTGTTCCTTTTTTTCTTTCCTTGAAGTGATCCGTCCACTACTGACCATCAATGAGATTGCATACATATATAGGAGTCGTCTGATAACTTAGTTAAAAGGTTAGATTATAGAGGAAGATGATGAATGGAGATATTGAGCTCATGGGCCAATTACTAAAGTGTGAGGCATCTTGATCGGTCATTGATGGGTGGAACCCATGTTTGATTCCAGCCCAACCTAAATGATCAATCCATGCAACAGAAAATCGCGACACCATAGAATGTAATGAACAAGTAAATGCAAGCAAATGAAATGCAAAGTGCAGTTAAAGGGGTGTGAGCCAAGAGTCAAATTGGTATAGCAATGAGCTTGATCTAGATTGTTGATTATTTGGATCACCTTTTATCTGACTTCAATCGTCTTTAATTGGATGTATGAGTGGCCTAGTTAGAGGATTGAAGCCTTGGATCTTAAAATAATCCACAATGGACTAGACGGTAGTGGTAACAAGTAACAGCACATGGACACATCCCAAAATCTGATTTGATGAAGCAAAGTCTATGTTCAATTCTTTTAGAAACTATTTCTTAAATCCAGCCAAAGACTACTAGGACACATATTTTATCTCACCAACATACTTCCATGTATTAGAAAATATACCATCTTACAGGGTATGTCAGCATGCATATTTACCCCCATTTAGAGGTAGCCAACATGCACAACAGATAAAGCAAGAAAAGTTTTAAAAAGGAGTCACTATGGGTTTTCAGAAACAACAAAACACCTGCTTATTTAAGTATGTCACAGCAAGGGAAAGAAGCTGTAATACTAACAACTGAGTTACAAC
Source organism: Umbellularia californica (assembly GCA_028538565.1). Lineage (NCBI taxonomy): Eukaryota > Viridiplantae > Streptophyta > Magnoliopsida > Laurales > Lauraceae > Umbellularia > Umbellularia californica. The sequence goes on along the minus strand of JAPQWN010000008.1, from coordinate 12,703,261 downwards.
TCTTATTTATCAAAACGAGGATCTACTTGGGCTTGGGCTCGGGCTTAACCTCTTTTAAGCAGGCTGGGCTCTGACAAAGCACTTGTGGCTTGAATCGGGCTAGGGTCGGGCTTAAGCTAGCGGTCTAAAAAAAGGCCGGCCCATGAATACCCCTATTATCAACCTTTCATACTTCAATTTTGAGCATTAAGGTCTCACATAATCTGGACTCTCCATCAATTATAGACTTTTTTTTTCCTATTATATATAGTGTTGTTTTACTTCTTTCAATTTTTTTCCTGAAGTTTGACATAATATTTCTCATTATCTAAGCAACGAGCTTCCAAATCCATCAGTCATTTGACATCTTTCTTTTATAAATCTTTTCTCATTGTTTAATTTAGTTTAGGAAGCTTTTGTTTTACTATTTATTTTATTATTGTATGATCTGGATTTTCAGTTATTTTTCTTTTCTAGAAATTGGGATTAGGTTTTTTTTTTTTTTTTTTTTTTTATATTGGAGAATGATTTTTGGTTTGAGATTTCTGAGATTTTATAGATTTCTAATTAGAGATTTCGAATTTTGGGTTAGAAAATTCTGTATTTTTATATTATGGATTTCAATTTGGGGACAAAAATTTCTAAAATTGGGAATATCTTGATTTTAGGGTTAGGGATTTTTGGATTTCTGATTAAGGATTCCAAAATTAAGGTTAGTGAATTTTGAAGATGGGAATAAGTTTTTTCAACTCTGATTAGGAATTTCAATTTTTAATTAGGGATTTCTAGAATTGGGATTATTTTAATTTTGGGGTTAGGGATTTCCGAAACTCTAATCTGGGTTTTTATGTCTTGGGTCAGTGATTCTTGTGATTGGGAATTAGGTTTTTTCAATCGGCAATGTTGGATTTATTTTAAGAATGATATAATTTATCATTTTTTTAAAAACCTTTTCTCTCTAAAATTAATGAAAAGTAGAAAATATGTGGAATTTTTTTATATTTTTTTATTAATCATGATTTAAAATTTATTTTAAGATTGATTAAATTTTACACTTTTTAAGATCTAATTTCTATCTAAAAACTAATGGAAACCATATTTTGTGATCGTTATACATGGTGATATCTATATCTGTGAGTTTAGTTAAGCATATAAAGTTCTTATTTTAAGAAATAATGTTGTATTTTAGATTTCAAATAATCTATATCATTATTTTAAAAAGTGGCCACTACATAGCATAAGCGTTATTTTGAAAATAACGGCACTACGGTGTAAAATCTAACAATGCAGATCTATTTTAATTTAATATATTATTTTTACTTTTTTTTTTTCTCCCCTTGTTTGTGTAATTTCACTCCTCTTATTTGAACGTGAGGTTCGGAGGGAAGGCTATAAAGGGGGAAAGGACTCATATTTCATTCTACACACGCCTGCACTTACAATTTCCCTCCTATCTTCTTCATTCGTATCTCAATCCTCAGGTAACCACCAATTTCTTGCATTCCTTTTTAGCCTTCGCTTGCGCCTTGTCTTCTTTCTTCGCTCTCGATTCGTACCCTCAAATCCCTCAATTTTTGTGCTGCTTTCTTGGATCTGTATGCTTAATTTTAGGATCTTAATGTGGAATCTAGGGGTTTGTTGCAGTCTCTCTTTTCCTTTTGCATAACCCATTCTCAGAAATCATGTTTTATCCACTAATGTGTTCTTTCTTATTTCAATCAATGTTCTTGGATTTCGTTTTCGAAGTGATCAAATATATTCTCTGGATATTTGATACTATGGAATTTCAGATAATTTAGTTCTTTGACCTTGTTCTAGGGTTATTCTCATGTCGCATTTTGGACTCTGCAATTTAAGGGTTTTTTTTTTTTTTTTTTTTTTTATAGCAATTCTTGTGGATTAAAGGTTAGTGGTGATTGTGAATTTTGACCCAGTCAATCCTTAAAAATTTTAGTCGTCGGTGGAAATCGATAGCTAATTGGATACTTGTTCATATTATTGCTAGAGAATGTGGTTGGTGGTTATCTAGTGAGTAATGGGTGTTTTAGAGTGTATTATGGAAACCCATGATCATTTGAAGAATTGGAGATTTAGTATTGCTTAAGTAAGATGTATTCATTGATTGAAAGGTCAAGGGTACAAACTCTGGTATTTTTTGTTTCAGTTATTTTTATGATTTTTGTTTTACAAGGAGTCAGGATTGACCTGACTCTTCTCTTACTACTTACTAGAGAAATGTCGTACCTAGATCCGAGACAGATCTGAATTAATTAGATTTGGGTTAACCTGATTAGGGGAAAACTTTCCTTCATCCAACCCAGATCCTCATGTATCGCCCACTGACTCTGGCCAGATTGGCCAGAACCCAACTTAAAAGTGGGAAGATCCAGTGAGCCCAGGGGCCAATGGCCAAAACTATTGGCTATAGTTATTAAGTCATTAAACAGTTAATAATGTTAATATTCATTGCTCACAAGTCACAAATGCTTGTCCATTATATAGCCAGATCATGACGTGCTTGACAGACTTTGATTCATGTTGTTATCTTAATTTTCACTATAAAGTTCACTTTTATGCACTTTTTATTGTGATCTTAATTTCGATAATGAAATGAACTTTTACACAAGGGTCTTGGTTCATGGGGGTAGGATGAAATAATTCATTTTTCTAAAAAGAATTCTTTTATTTTCTTTGTCCGTAGATCTTGGATTGCTTGTTAGGTCTTGGTCCGCTTAATTCGCTACCTTGTTTTTGTACCATCTCTCTAAGTGCAGCTAATTGGTGTAATATCTGGCCTTATTTATTTGAGGTTCAAAATGACTATATTAGATTCTCAAACAATGATACAACCAAAATTATAGAATCTTAATAAAATGCAACACACAGTGAAAAATGAAATGGTGTCTTGCCATGAGGCTGGTGATATCGGAAAATCCTAGGTATTCTTGACAAGAGAACCCTTGGAACATTGAAAGGTGCTCACTATTGCAACCTTGAGGTTGCAGGGTCAAGTTATGTTAATAATAATAATAAAAAACCAAGGTATTCTTAGACCGTTGGATTACTAATGTTTCTTAAGTATATATCAGCATCTTACCCGAAAATGACAGAGGTTCCTTTTGTAATGGTTTCTCAACTGAGTTGATTCACTCAGTAGTTATAGAGGTGTTGTAGGTCCTCAGCCAAGTAGGAGGCCTTTGTTTGGGTTCTTCATTCAGCGATGAAGTGTTGTAGCATTATATAGGGCCCATTCAACAAACCTGTTTAAAAAAATTGGATATGCGCACGTGTGGTATTTATAGAAACAAGAGGAGAAAACTCTATGAGTATTCCACAATTACTTGGTGTTATGACTCCAAGTAATCAGTGAATTATGGGTGAATGTTCATCCATTGAAGTAAAACAGATTGTGTTGTCATTAGCTATGATGCCTAGATATAGCATGCCGTACGGCAAAGGCATTCCATAGATACGGCAGAGACATGGATTTTATGCATAAAAAGTGAAGTTTTGGACACGATACGTTGTCCATTTTGAAGTATTCGTGCATCATAGGTAATTAGCAGTAAGGTTATGTAGCATTCTGGCCTTTTCGATTATGCTGTGTAGCAGATCAAGGTTCAATCTAGATCAACAATGTTGCTGATTGTATGGTTTATGCTTTGGAGTAAATAAAATTTTCATCTTCTTTGCCAGTCAAGTAGCAATAACAGATTGAAGATCCGTCACAAACTATTGGTACTGAAGTAAGCTAACAGCTCCTCAACAAAGCAGTCGTGAAAGGAAGCAGACATATGATGTCTATTTCAAGATGGTCATAGTCGCTATCTGTGTACTAGGTTGAGGGTGAGTGTTGACTGTTGAGAGATAATTAGTGATTAATTTGTAAATTTTTCTAGTAATTATGGGTTAATTTGTAATTATGTGAATATGTTTGTCCTAATTTAGGTTTAGATTAAATTTGTGCTTTCTTAGATTAGAGTTATCATGTGACTAGGGTTTTCTATTATGGAGTAATTAGGTTTCCGGGTTTAGGTTAATATCTTTGGTTGTACTCTATAAATAGCCTTTGGTTGTTCTCAATAGAACAAAACACAAAATTTATCCAAGATGTAGTCCCTTAATTATTTCATGTTACATATTGTCTTTCCTTGCCTTGTTGGAAATAGTGTTTTTTAGAAGCTGTTAAGGCTTCAGCCATGGGCTTGCCTAGGTGCAAAGCTTCTTAGAAATGCTGCAAAGCTCAATTCTGAGGCATAGCTTGCATTTGGAGCATACATCTCATTGTCTGAAGCATTTTTGAGGCTTACACTCCAGATGAAGCATGTTATTGACATGTCCATATCAGGGGCATATACGTCTAGTTAGCTCATCTTGTTTTTAAGTAAAAGGAAGAGGCACTTCGTAATTTTAATATTTTAAAGTCTTTCTTTTACTTAACCTTGTTTATAGATAGGTTTTGACTTATTCCAATCCTAGTCAATAAAAGGGTTAGACAAATGTTAGAGGTGTGCTCAGGAGGCTTACAACCTGCATTATGATTTATGCCCCATGCTTTGGGCAATTGGAATTTGGAATGTCTTGTTTCACGGCTCAATGTTTTAAAACGTTGGTTAGAAATAGCTGTTACGCCTTGTTTGGAAATGTTGAAGCAATCTATATTTGGATTCATGATGTATAGGGAAGAAAAGAAATTAACTTAGGATGAATAAGAGGTGAAGGAGCTTAATAAAAAATATTTTACTTGTTGGTTCTTGTCATCAGAAGTTGCATGAATAAGATGAGTTGCATTGGTATCTTACAATAATAATTAGGTCTAATACTATTGTTTTCATGTAAATAGCAATGCAATTGTTTAGATGGCCAAGGGAATAGTTGTAAACCTCCTTTCATATGCAAACTTGGGATCCATGGCAATCCTCAAAACCACAGGTTGGAATGGGAGCTTTGATACTAATTTGTGTAACTTGTATGATGTTGAGTTCATTGGAAAGGTAATTCAATAAGCATCCTATTGCAGTTAAATTTTGCTATGTGGACTTCACTTAATACATGAAGTATGGCTTTAGTGTGGAAGTGGAATTTGTTATGCGTAGAATTTGTTTGTTTTTTGATCTACCATTTAAAAGTGAAAAAAAACTTTGGAAGATTTAGCTCATTCTTATAAGCACTCTTGAGATGTTAGAGAAGGTAGAAATTGGGGAATTTTGGCAAGAAAGGTTTCTTTCCCTCATCTGAAGTAGATCGTTATGACACTAACTAGCCAATGGCTTTTATAAATGGTTCCAGAAGTTGAAGTATGAACTTTGTTGGAAGTTGGGCAAGGTCTACTTTAACTTCATTTTCATAATATGATATACAAATAGTCAGAGATGCTCTCCCGTGTGAGCTTTGTGTGACACTCTGTGGGCCCACTAGGGAGACCCTAATAAAGAGGATTTGGGCAGTGGCGGACACAAGAGTTTTGTTTGAGGGTGCGGACACTAATAGGTAGATTGGTTTTGGGGGCAAACCGAGGATTGTGGGTGTTTGAAGTTGGGGAGAAGCCCCACAAGAGTGTAGCTCATTTGGTTTATAGGAGCAATGTTGCTTGGTTGAATAAGAATAATTATTACGCCAGTTTATATGAAATAGATACAACGCAATGCCATTACAAATACAAGTGAAACACAGTTTCACTCATTTTGCATTTAGTGTTCTTCTAATTATCCCCGTACTACATTGTACAGAATTTCCCATAAAATCATGATTGGATGGGGCTAATGATATCTCCTAGGCTCCTAGCTCATCTGTAGGATAATTATTCTAATGGAACTCATGAGACAATGAATTCTTTCTTGAAAAAAAAAAAGAAAAAAGAATCAATGAGATGTCAGACTCTAGACATTTTCTTCTACATCCAGTGTTTGTAGGTCTCTCTTTCTGGAGTACTTGCTCTCTTCTTAGCGTGAATGGCATGTGCATTGATAATACTCTGACGTGATATAGAACCATCCCTAGATTCTATCCTGATATTTGGGCAACATGTTGGCCTGTCCTATCTTGTGTAACCATTATTCATACACAAGAACATCAGTTCTCACAGAAGGAAAAGTGACATAATACTAGCTTTGTGACTCCTCAAACCCATCCCATACTATTCATCAAAGTTTGAAACTTAGTGGAGCTGTTTTAGGCCTCTGCTGGAGCTGAATCGCATGGTAACTCTTTTTGGTGTCATAATTCAAATTGCAATTATGATTTTGATGTCAATTTGTTTTGTTCTTTAGAAAAATGATCTAGTTGAACAAGTATGCTCTGTTTCTGATGAGTTTTGGTGATAACATCCTACTTATGTGCATGTCATGCATTTGGGCCTTGGCAATGACAAGCATGTTACATCAACAGAACGATTAGTTGTGATTCGTTTCTGAATCTTCTGTAGTGTACTTGGTCTACTCATGATGAGGATAAATGATATTTCTGCGGGCTCTTATCTACTTTTTCTATTCTGTGGTGTGATGCTCTTCAAGTGACCTTAGGGCATAAACAAGGGAAGGGCCTGCGAAGCACAAGTTTATCATATAATATGTGACCTTAGGGAATACTCAAAGGTTGGCGCATCTCCTAATCCATGTCGTGGACTAATGCAATTGCACACATTCAAAATGTTAGAAATGATATGTAATGATTCATCACCACTTGTGCCTCACTTTTCCTAATGGACGTGACAGGAAAATTTCTACTTAATCTTTAAATTCCACAAAACATTCTTTTTTTGTATAGGAAATAGTGAAATAGCGCCCAACTTTTTTTCTGTGGAGAAATCTTCCAGCCTATCCAATGACATTTTCGACAGTCACTGATGCATTTTGTTTTTTGTTTCTTCTTTCTCCTATAGTAGAAACACGAGGGACATTCTACATTTCTAGGGAAATATGAGATCAATGGGAACAATTTAACTATGCATACTGTCCAGTGGTGGCAGGATTCATTATTCTAGTATGTATTATCTGGTGGCATTTGTATGCACTAATAAACATATATATATTTATATATATATATATATATATATAAATGACTTGAAATTCAAAGCAGTATCAAAACATGGGGAAGAGGAAATCCAGAACCAAGCCTCCTCCAAAGAAGCGATTGGACAAACTTGACATTGTCTTCAATTGTCCCTTCTGCAACCACGAGAAGAGTGTCGACTGTCTTTTGTAAGCATCACATTTTAATGTTGATAATATTGCTGTTTTCTTTGTGTGGCATATGCATTCTGTCACATGTAAGTAGTGCATGTCACTGCCTGCAGTTCAGTCTACATGAAATATTTTTTAGCCATATACTGGAAATAAATAATTGATATTTGGATTGTTTCAGTGATAGGGGCAATAAGATTGCAGAATTGTCCTGCGGAATTTGCAAAGAGAGCTATAACACCTCGATCAACAGTATGATTTCCTTTCTACTGGTTGATTCTCGAAAATCATTGACTCCTTACTTCTTCCTTTTTTCTTTTTCTTTTATTTATTTTTTATTTGACCCACTTACCTTCACCTATCATTTTATCCAACTGTGAGATTTGCCCTCTGCACCTTTTCTTTCATATATGCTTTTGATTTACAAAAAATTGATTAGTAGCCAAAGAACCCTTGTGCAGAAAGTGATGGATCTCCAATGTTTTGTGGGTCCCCAACTATACAACCAATAGGAGCTTGCTGCTGTTCCATGAACTGCTGAACCAGTCCCTTTGATTATTAGTTCATTGTTTGAAGGCAACAGTAGGACTATCATTAACCAATCAAAAACAAAGATGGAAACAATATTAGGACTTCTGTTATCCCCATCTGTTATGTCAAAACCATGAAAGATGTCCTATGTTTCTAAATTATAATAAAGAAGTGGTCTTACATTCTACATGAAAATAATAATCTGTAGGAGGAATTGCTGGGTGAGTATGCATTTATATTTACATGCATATTTTGCAACATTGTGTTTTCATATGCTGCAATTGTGTTTTGTTTTTCTGATGGTAGAGATTTTATTAAAAGAAGAGACATGGAAGAACCGTGTTGCTACAATGTTTTGATTTCCTCAATGCATTTCCTTAACACATTCCAATTTAGTAGCATTTATCGTTTTTCCCCCAAATCTTGCTGATCAAATCTTACACATTCTGTGGGCTGTCATTTGCAGATTTAACTGAAGCTGTTGATGTGTAAGTTAATGGCCCTTTTTTTTTTTTTTCTTAATATTGAAATTTAACAACCCATCCTTTTGAACATATATTTATTTATTTCAAATCTTACTTAAACTTTCAGCTATAGTGAATGGATTGATGAATGCGAACGGGCCAATGACTTTGAAGATCCTGCTTAATTCTTTTGCACATAAATCAATCTTGTATAGTTCAGTATATGAATGCTGTATGGGACAATAAGAAATGTAAATGCCACAAATGAAATGCACGTGAAGGTTCTTGCAATCCACAGAATGCCTTTATGACCAGCAATTCTTTATTTTTATTTATTTTTATTAAAGATTTAGCAATCCATCCTTTTGAACATGTATTGATTTATTTCAAATTTTATTTGAAATGTTCGGCATGAGTGAATGGATCAATGGACCGGAACCGGTCAATGACTTGGAATATCCTGCTTTTTTAGTTCTTTTGCGTATAATATAAGTCAACCATGTATTGTTCAGTACATGAATTCTGTGCGGGCCATTAAGAAATGTAGATGCCTAAAATGTACTGCACATGCAGGCTTTCACAAATCCATGGATTTTATCTTGATCCTGGATGTATTTGATGATAGAATACCCTTGGTTGCATTTGTGCTATTTCATCCCAGATCATTCTAGTGTGCAGTGATTTTTTAAAGAAGCTAGGAGGAAGATGACTTTTTTCTTTCCTGGTAAACTGAAAATGAATGTCTTACTCAGCTGAACACTATTATTGTTTTCTTTAATCTTGCACTGTAACAAGTGCTGATATTTTGAAAAATCCAAGTTATGCACACATTTCTTTTCCTTGAAACATCAACATCATGTTATAAATGCGATAACTTGAAAATATTGGTCATATACAGTTGTTGTGATGTTATTGTGAACAAAACATGATATTTATGTAAAATATATACAGAACTTTTAGTTCATTAGTTTTTTACTATTTAAATTATAGTTTCATATTTTAGCTTGTGCAGTAATCTCCCATTTATAACACAAGAAAAATCAAAATTTTGAGATCGTATAAATAATCCTACCACCATCAGTTTGTGACAATGTATGCACAAGAAACATTTGAGGTCCATCATCATCATTATTGAGATCTCTTACAAGTTCTATGGGGCCCATTTGGGCCCACCTTTGGTCAATGCACCCCCTTCACACTTCCTCTCTATGGTATGGCACTAGACCCAAGTGGAGCTCATCCAAGTTTTATTCACTGTTGGATTAAATCTCATAGAAAAAAACTATAGTCTAAACATGATTGCACTTTCAGGCTATAAAATCAAAGGTTAGGATAAGCTTATTTTGTCCAATTTTTTTTTTTTTCCTTTTTCTTGAGCTCTATCCATGATGTTATAATGTTGAGTGGAAGCCATATGGGGCTCACTTGGGCTTGTCTTTGATCAATGCAGCTCCTTTCAGACTCTTATCTCCTCATGATTTGGCACCATGCTAATTTTATGCTCATCGAACCTTTGCTTGCCATTCTATTGAATCTAAAAAAAAAAAAAAACAAAAATCCATAATCTAAAGACCTTCAAATTTAAAGCCGTTAAATCAAGGGTTTGGATATTCAAATGATGCTGATTCTTTCCATGACCATTGTTCTTAATGAAACCTTTCCACATGTCCTACCAAATGATAGGAATACATCCAAGTGGGTCCCACGATCTGGACTGCATAGCTATGTGGTTTGCTTATGGTTGAAACTTTCCCCCATGATTCCCATCCCCCTATTCCATTCCGCTGATAGGCATGCATCTAGGTGGGGGTATGTCATGAGCTGTGGACTGGATTAACATTATGCAGTCCTACATCATTCCCTCATCATTATCTGATCTTTTTTCTTCGTTAATTTGATGTTGGCTAGAAAATGAAGTCCCAAATCAAGCTATAACCCAAAAATCTTCCTTGTGGAATATGAAAGTACCCTCTCTCTCTCTCTCTAAAAAGATATATCATGACTCATGACTCATGACTCATGAGTGACTGGACCGCTTTTAAGAAGTAAATGCCGACATCATGGGCTTTGATTGGACATGTTTTGAGAAACCAAATGCCGACCTCCATCTCCTGGTTGAAATTGTAGGATCTTTGAATTAATGAAGTTCACCCACATGGTATTTATTATTGTAAATGCATTGCTGCTCCATACCAGGAATAGATGGACTTGACCCCCACCTCTTCTCTCTCTGGATATCTCTCTCTCTCTCTCTCTCTCTCTCTCTCTCTCTCTCTCTTCATGAGCTATATATATAAAAAAATGAATCTTGTTTATGCGGTGATCTTTATTCCACGAGATATAGAGTCTTTCCAACTGCGGTCCCCTCCTCCAACGAATGGCGTGAATATCACTTCCCTTGACGACACTCGAACGTTCTTCCATATGCAGTTGTCTCTCACTTCCTTAGCTCAGATAGTATCAGCTAGAGAAGAGAGAGTGGCTACTCTCATGTCTCCAACCACCTGCAATTTTTTTTTTTTTTTTTGTGGGGGACATGGTCCACGGAATGCAGTCCAATCTATCGACCTCCAAAAATAAATATAAAACCATAAGAGGCAACAGGTCCTGAACCTCTTTTGGCAAAACCAATGACCCCACCCTTGATATTTTTAGAAAGAAACACCATAAGCTCTACAGTCCTATGTGAATTATTTTCATTTTTAATTGCACTTGCTGGAACATCCCCTCTTTTATGAAGAAAGAACATCACATGCTGTTTACCTAAAGGATGTGTCTTTGTCATCGACAGTTCGTTTAAATACTTCTGTTCCCTACTCTGTGTGCTTGGATGTTCAGATTATCCTTCATGGTTTGGAAAAAAGAAAAAGAATCTAGATCTTCCACAGCTTTTGGAATAGGAACCTCTACTTTTATGCTTAATTTGGTGGGGGTCTTTACTATAGGTTTTTGAGAGTTATCCATCTACATTAAATATGAAGCTTGTTCCCATTGATGTTTTCAGCTGTTCGTTGATCTAAAGCCATAAATAAATGGTTGGCTTTACATCCCCCAATTGGAAACATCTAATAGCCCATGGTGAATTAATAATGCCTTGATGGGCAATGTCTTCCTCCAAGCAGACTGCATACTTCTCATATGCAATCCAGCTCGAGGGCCCTACCTAGACGCCTACTAATCAATGGGGCTGAGGTACATGAAAATGTCTCCTTAAGAGTAAGGGTCAACAAAAAAGAAAAAGAAAAAATCAACATCATCATATCATCCTAGCCAATTGATTTAGTCATATAGCCAAAAAGTTTGCTGGTCTTTTAACTATCGATTTCTTAGAGATTCAATCCAATGGAGGATACAGGTTGATGAGAATGAAATTGGACCTAGTGCCAGATCATCATGGGGGCATGAGAGTGTGCAAGGGTTTGCACTGATCAACGGTGGGCCCAAGTGAGCTACATAGAACTGGACTGCATATAAAGTTGCTTGTATGACTTATTCGCTCTCGCTTAGACTGCATTAATAAATTAAATCTCATCTATATTGGAGATATAAATAGATTGGATTTGGTGTAAAACAATGGTTTCTTCTTGATGTGCGACCATTCTTTATGAGATAGATTTGCCAGCTTATACGAATCCAACAAAGATCCTATTTGTTGCATCTGGATCCCATCAACCAAGGATCTGTCTGATTGCATAGCAAGATAAATGAGACATTGACTTTCCTAATATCTGAATTATTAGGGTGATTGTTGGGTATTCATTTTTTACCTTCCATTGGTTCACTTTTTTTTTTTTTTTATCAATGGGGAGGTTATTTGTTGGTCATTCTTATATATTCACCTTGGATCTTCATTTTTAACCACTTGTGACATGAATTCCCATGTACTCCATGCAAACAAATAGGCATAAAGTCATGTTTGGTAATTTAAGTTTTTGGGGATTCCTTACCGTTTTCTATAAGTCATAGAAAACCCATGCTTGGCAATTGCAAATCTCCGATGATTTGGGCAAATGGAAATTCTTGTTTTGAGGAATTTAAAATCTGACCTCCCCCATTGGGATTTGGATTCTTCATTCATGCACCATTAATATTAATTTATATGCATCGATATGCACTTATATCAATGTGAGATCCTCAGTTAGACAAATCTTTAGTGAGAAACCCTTATGCTAGAGGCAGTGGCTGAACCACCCTCAAATCTGCGGATTTTTTACAAATTCTTCACTTGTTCTTAAACGTGCCCTAAAAATAAAAATATCTGGCCTTGAGTCCCAATTCAGATTCTTTTATATATATATATATATTTATATATTTATTAAGGGTCTCAAAATACTTGGATAATCGAGTACCACCCATTAACACCCTAAATAATCATATTAGTGTACCATGGTCTATCAAATGATTTGAATTAGTAAGATAAGAATTGGGGTCCATGACCAATAAATGCAGGCTGCTATCACTTAATGAGTGAGAGAGAGTTATCTTATCCTATCTCGATCCGTTCACACTAATCAAATCCTTAGGTTAAACAAAGGCCCAAATGCCTCCACATGGGGCGATATGTAGACCACTGATTCCATGCACCCATCTGGAGAGACATTTGGGTCCACTGTCATTTACCATACACGTGGCTCACAAAAATCAGATCCGGACCTTCAATCCACCCTCTGATTCGTTGCCGACTGAAGGCTGCTGTGGTGAGATTTGCCCAATTAATGATTGTTTTGTTCATTGAAGGTAGCCCGTTTTTAGCTTTTGGCAAATCGATTGCTTAAGGCCTTGTATTTACCAATCATTGCAATTATTTATCTGTCAATCTTTCACTTTCATGCTGGGACATGATGGTTGAAAGGTGATCTACTAGACTCGTGATTTTATGGGGCATGATCAAACTTGTCTAGTAAATACATGCGTACGAAAATACATACTACACTACTACACTGAGGCCACAGAAAAATTTTATCTGGCTTTCTCTCTTGGGCTCGTAGGAATTATTCTGGTCCAAAGGATTAGCTAGGAACCTTGCGTTATCATAAAAAAAAAAAAAAAAAAAAAAATACATACATACAAAAACATTTATCTACAACAGAAGTTACCTTAGTTAGTTCTGAAATTGATTGCAATATTGTCTATTTCTAGCTTAGTTGAGATCTTCATTTATTTATTATTCTTGTTAAAGTATTTATATAGTTACATGTGTGTGTACATGCTCCATGCATTAAGTTGCTGTGAGTTTCCATGCACTGTAATGGCAGTGACAGATGGTAGAAGTTTCTATACATGACTCATTCATTCTTAAATAAAGGTTAAAATCTATAAATGAGGAAATATTTGAATGCATATCCATTACCCTGATGAATCAAATCTCAGGAAATTCAGATCCCATGTAAATCTTTAGTTTATATCCTTCACCATTACGTCTTTAATAATTATTCGTAAGAACTGATTTTATCATGATTCTTATTTCTTAGGAATTTAATAAATGCATACAAAAGGACCCCAAGGCGTAATGAAATTTCATGTACTATAAAATAGAAGTAGGGCGGCAAACATGTACGGCGAGGTCAAAACAGGTTGGGTTGACAAGGGTATCTATAGGTTGGAGTCCAACTTGTATTTGATCCATTTCTATAAGGGGTCAACTAACTTCACCCATATCCCAATGTAGGTTAGTCCAACCCAACCCGCATAACCTGCATTCAATGTGGATCAGCCTATTTAACTCGATCCAACATGTAGAATCTTGGCCTAAATGTTAAGGTTATATTTGAGTCAAGTTGCTTGCAAAAAAGAAAAATGAAAAAAAGATAAAAGGAGAGCTTGGCTCAATATTCCATATAAAATAGACTATTCTAAGTATCAAAATTAAACCACCAAATTATTTAAATGGGTTTAGATATGCGAGTTGACTCTAGCCCTGCCCATTGAAAAAGGTTATGTGGGTTGACCCAATTTGACCCGGTTAAATGTAATTATGTTCTCCTAACCCATGACTAACCCATATATATTACAAATCAGATTATGTAGGTGAAATACGGGTTGGGTTTGGATCGAGTTAGTGGAATAGTCAGATTTTAGAGTTAGTCATTTCCATATTTGCCACCCCATATTGGAAGTGATACATTGGAGAAGTTTCTACAGGTACAATTCTTTAGTATTTTCATATTTCCCATCATACATAGATTGAGCTTACTTTAATGCATAACAATCAAGAGTGGTTACATGTACTAAAAAAGTTAGCAGTGAGTCAGTGACAGATTGAAGAAGTGTGTACCCAGCTCCTGCTAATTTCCAAATATAATGCCTCTAGAATGGGGGCATCTGGCATCATAGAGAAAGTTGTCTAAAATTATTACTCTTTATAAAGAGTTATACAAGATGCATGAATGCAAAACGTGTAGCATACATGGAAAAGGACAGTTCAAAATTTCCACCAAAGGAGGAAAGACGGTGGGGGAAAAGAGGAAAACAGAATGGCTGTAATCGAGATGGGAATCAAATTAGACCGACCATAATTATAGCTTACTCAGAAACAGCTATTACTTGATGAGGTGCTTATTAATTTGAGAATCATATTATCATTTGACTGCCAAGCTTGTAGCCCAAGAAAAGACCATTTTTAGTTGACCATGCATGGTTTTATAACAGGGTTCAGAACTGCATCATTGACATTTAGATTTGTTTTGAGCCATCTTTTGTTCAAGGGAATAATTTAAAAAGTATTCAAAAGATAAAATCAAAATCTCTAAATGTTCCTTTCTAATTGTTTTTAGGGTCTATTTGCATTAAGATGCATAGGGATTGAATACATAGAAGTTAATCATACCATTATTAGTTAAAAAATGAGCACCAAATGACTTTTTTTATTAGGGGGCGTAGAATAAAAAAAAGATGAGAAATGAAGTACCAGTCATCACCCTATTAGTTCATTTATCATCTGCTTTTGATTTACTCTCGTAAAAAGTAAGGTTGCTCGTTGTTAAAGTTCACATTTCATCTTCATTTTTAACTACTTATAATATGAATTATATGCATTGAATTCCTATGTATTATAATGCAAACAAATAGGTTGTGTCTTTTAGATGTAATAATTAATAAAACAAATTACAATATAGATGAGAATGTAGTTTTAATATATCTTAATTTTATAATGAATATTAAAAAAAAAAAAACATTGGTTGTGAGTTGTGACCAAGACATTTGCGTATTGGGCAAGCTGACATGCACTTAGATGGGGTCCCAATGTGGAAAACTTAGGCTCACTTCATAGAGATATAAGCACATTTTTTTTTCACAAGTGGTTAGTCCAACCACAAGGCCAACATTCAGTGGAGCAGTGGGAGGAGTGGTTTGGATTTATCAATGGTGGGCTCCATTGCATATTCCCCAAACAATTGAAGCAAATTCCACTTTGTTAAAGTGGAGTTCAAAAGCTATTCATTGACAGAGACATATGCAAGAATTGACATGATCCTAACAGGACAAAATTAACGAAAGGGAAGACCCCCTCTCTCTCTATTTTTGACAAATATCCTTCCCATGTGACCCCTTCAATTTGTATATCTTCTTCTCATGCTCTTGTTCACATGCCTGCCCTTTTCTTTGACTCCCTTTTCCCCTTTTTCTTCTTTTTTTTTATATTGATATGATTTTTTTTTTAAATTTGTTTTCAAGGCTCCTGGTCCTCTACACCTATATATAAGGCCCCTTACACCCCTCCTTCAAAGTACTCCTTACTCAATCTCAAACTCTTTGTATAACTTTCATCCTCTTCAACTTTTCCAATCCTCAAAGACCATGTTGGATTCAAAAATGAAGTCCTACCCACCACTCATAGATCAATGCAAGTCACGGTTGGACCCCTGCCATATTCATTGGAGTTCATATGGTGGCGAGGGCCACATAATTGCTGAATGCCAACTCCCATTGATAGATCTCAGGGCTTTGATAGGCCCCGGTAGTGAGAGTGAGAGGCACGCCTGTGAAGCGGCGATCGTGAAGGCGTCGTCGGAGTGGGGTTTCTTTCAGGTGCTTAACCATGGGATAAGTCAGGAGCTTTTGGAAGAGATGAGGAGAGAACAGAAGAAGTTGTTTGAGTTGCCCCATGAGAAGAAGGTTGGTTGTAGGCTGTTGAATAATTCATACAGGTGGGGTACTCCAACAGCCACTTCTCTCAAGGAATTCTCATGGTCTGAAGCTTTCCACATTCCTCTAACAAATATATCTGAAGATGGTTGTTTTATTGAAGAATTCAACTCTATAAGGTAATCTATATATCATCTGATTCCAAAAAAAAAAAAAAAAACTTGTCATTTCCTCTAAAATCTTGTTCATGGTCCAAATGAACAGGTATAGTCATT
Source organism: Umbellularia californica (assembly GCA_028538565.1). Taxonomy (NCBI): domain Eukaryota; kingdom Viridiplantae; phylum Streptophyta; class Magnoliopsida; order Laurales; family Lauraceae; genus Umbellularia; species Umbellularia californica. The sequence goes on along the minus strand of JAPQWN010000008.1, from coordinate 12,686,746 downwards.
TGGGTCATTTTCATGAATTGAGAAGAAGTGCTAACTTCATTTCTACAGTTTTGATTCCTATAGTTATTATGGGTAATGATTGGGGTTTGAGATGTGGGCTCCAAACTGTTTGTAGCACCAGAGGAAAGGTGATAATGATATAATCATGATCATCACGATTATGGTTTGACCCGTGATTAGACAGTGATGGAATCCATGCACAAGGATTCTGTGGAATGTGTGTCTGTCGACGTTTCCACGCTTATCATTTCTCACCCTCTAGCTTTTGATGGGTGGATAGCCAGAGGTTCTTGGAAATCTACAGAATTTGTCATTTCTGAGGAAGGTGGTAGGGTTGAACAGGAACATATGTTTCCATATTTTTATATGGATCCGGATTCTCTATGGGTCCAGCAGTAGAAGCCACCTACAGGAGAGTTAGGTTGAATAGGGCACTTGGCCCTATGAGAAATTAGATGATTTTGGGATCTGGTCATTTGGAAATACTTCAATATGTTAGTTGTTGTCATCTTTTCAATCTAAAATCATCAGCATGAATAATGCTATAGTCATTTTGGTTGGATCTTAAAGTTGATTTTTTTACAAAAAGCAAGCCACAGAAGTATATATTTAAGGTCTACATAAATCTATGCTAGAACTTGAGTAGATTGGACCTTCAAGATGATGATCTGATCTTGTTCTAGGCAGTTCTCTTTTGTAACAAGGATGCTGACTTCTTATTTGCTTAGTTGACAAGGCTAACAGGAACTTATTGGCCATATTTATGATGAAACCTTGAGGTCCCTGGTTCTCCAAGATTATCAAATGGGCAACGGATTCTTTATTTTCCATGTACTTTTGCCTTTATTAAAAAAGTTTATCTTAAGGTTACTATTGACAAGATTTGGAATCCAAGTATTCCTTAAATAGGGTAAGCCAAAATATCATAATGTCATGTGATTTGTGTAAATCTAGTAGAACCTATTTGTGGTCTTTTGGGACCACCTAATATAGACATAGGTCATATATTCTTCCACTTTGTTTGAGTGACCACAATATTTGGTTTTGTTTTGGAAAAGTATTTATTTTGAGGAAACATTTATTTAGCAAAAAGATCATCTTGGATTTACTTACAACTTTTACAAAATCACTATTAATGCACACTTTGAACTTTGAAAACACTAGCCCAACATAAATATCCTACTACTTAAACTTTATTATTACTTGTAAAATGAGTCTTCCACATACTAATTATAGACTTGATGGAGTTTCATTATTCAATGAGTTGGACTTTAATGGATGACAATCTTTAATGAAGTTGAAATTTTTTATTGAAAGAAAAAGGGTGTCCTCATAGAATTCAACTGGACAAGAGAATCAAAGCTTTTTCAGTAAGGTCTATATTTACTATTCAGAAGAATACTAGTGAGTACATCCAAAATTCACTGAGAAGTTAACATGATGACCTTCAATTCCTGTGGGTCAAATACTGCTTCCTCCATTTAAGCACTTCCTGTGGGTCAAATACTGCTTCCTCCATTTAAGCACTACTTTAAGGGATCATAGACATAAAACTGAGATTATACAAAATCTAATGATAAATCGCTTTGTCAAAGAATAACAACTCAGAACATGGACCTTCAAACTAAAGCTTTAGTCATATGTCAATTCTTATTACTTTAATTATATGCTTGTGTGTAAACTTTATTTAGTTCATGCATCTTACTTTATCTTATCCTAGCAATCCTCACTTAATTATATGTGCATATCTTATTTGTTTTGAAAAATGCTTAATATAGTTTATGCACAAAATTACAATGGACTAACATAAATTCCGCAAATTGTGAATATAACTATATTCTCTTTGGGTTAAACCATGTTGAAGGGTTTTTTTTTTTTTTTTTATAAATCTGAATTGAAGCTTTACGTACACCCTAACCATACCATACTGTAGAAAAGTGATGGAGAAAGTGGCAGTTGCAATGTCGGATCTTGCGCGACTTCTCGCCGGAGTTCTAACGGAGTCATTGGGCCACAAGAATGGATTGTTCTTGGATGAAGGCAGCTGCTTTCTTCGCCTAAATCGGTATCCACAGTGCCCTTTCTCTCAGGAGATTCATGGCTTGGTGCCCCACACAGACAGTGATTTTCTCACCATCCTTGATCAAGATCAAGTTGGAGGATTGCATCTGATGAAGGACTCCAAATGGGTCTCTGTCAAGCCCAACCCAAAAGCGCTTGTTGTCAACATTGGCGATCTTTTTCAGGTTAGTTGTGCTGCACTGGATTATTTCTTCAAGTTTAAAGGTCTTTGTTACCCCCACCCTCCCACAAAGGAAAATAAAAAAAAAAAAAAAAAAAAGGAAAAAATTTATGATTTTCTTCATGAAAAGGCTGGGTTTTGGATGGGTTTGGGTTGGGTCTATACTGCACATGGACCCAAACCCAAGTTAGCATTAGGCATGTTTTTTGCATGTGTGGGAAAGTAAAGGTTAAGTAAAGCAAGAGTGAGAGAGAGAGAGTGGTAGTGACTTGGGTCCACTTTTCCAAACTTTACTACAATATTGTGTGGTAAAATAAAGTGACTTGTAATAAAATATGTGGTAATAAAAGTGGCGGCCAGAGATTACTTTTCTACTTTACCTTACCAACAAACATGGTGAAGGGAGAATCTATCACATCGCGATTGACTTAATTTTTTCCTTTACTTTACCACTTGCTAGATAAACAAGCAAACACTTTCTATCATCCCAACAACATCAAGAGGTGCTGTTTCTGCATGGGATCATACCAGCGCTAATCCACCGGATTAAGAAAAAAGAGGGCACGGGTCCAAAGCTCATTTTGATTAGAGTGAGTCGACTCGATTCGACTGGTCACTAGTTGGGTGAGTTGAGAACAGTTAAAATGGGTCGTCTGAGTTACTGATCAACTCGGAAAGGAGGCAGCTTAATTGGGTACCAACGTTGTCGTCGTGGGCCCCGCATTGATCGTTCTGGAGGCAGTTGCAATGTCGAATCAAGCGTGGTGCACTTTCCATCACTATTAGGGTTCCTAGTGATGTAAGAGGGCCCACTTGCTTTGACAGTTATGAGCGGTTAAAGTCAGTGGGATTCTCACATCACTTTGATCTTGATAGGATGACTATGCATCATGGGCCCCACTTCCTCTGACTTACTGTGATGTAGTGAAATCAGCTGGGCCCCACTTGCCTTCTAATCTCATCTTAACATGATAGGATCCCTCCAATGGCTGATATTTGGAAAGTATCTCCCTAAAGTTCCCAATTATATATCAGGAGTATTTTTCAGATTTTGTCACAATACCAAGATTTTGCCAAAAATCTTGCCCATATATTTTAATTAATTATACATATAGTTTATTCTGCTGAGGATCTTTTGGAAGGAACCCTGCAAACCCGCATATGGGGGCCACTTGGGCCATGCCAATTATGAGGGATGTAAGGATGGAAAGATCTCAATGCAACTCAAAACCGCGCAATATATCAACCACACTAGATTGTCCGAACCCCTTGATTTGTGACCCTCGATTTCAATGGTTTTAAAAGACATTTACTTTTTGGGATTTCAAGTCGGATGAGTATCAAACCTTGGGTCGTGGAAATTCATGAGGATGATATTTATGTATGTGTGGTTTGTGGCTTCTTTGCCCTGTTTTTCACTTTATTGACTTATCTCTCTCTGTTCTTATCATGTCCTTAGAAATAAGCTTAAGAAATGCTTACAAGTTTGAGGTTTTCCTGATATCTTTTCAAGACAAAAAGACACAAAAAGAAATGACTAAAACCCATTGAACCCAATGCAGTCTTTCCATTTTATGAGATGTTAATCGAGTGGGCCACTCTTCCATCACTAAAAAAAAAAGAAAAATTAAAATGAAGTTTTACACTCTCACCAACTTTATGAGAGATGGGTGGGAGCCCTCACTTCAATATTTACTCTCACCAACTTAAATGCAAGGATCCCCAACTTAAATGTGAGGGCCCCCACCCATCTCTCACCAACTTAAATATTGCAAGAATAAGATAGTATAGAATAGAATAATGTAATATTATAATATTACAATATTTTTGCTGTTTGGCTATTTTTGAATAATTTCACAGATTTTAAATTGAGTTGTTTGGAATGTGCTATGATTAAATTAAATTACATTATTAGAATTATTTTTTATTAAATATTTTAACTTCTATATAATTTACCAAATCTGGATAAAAAAAGTAGTGTGCTAAAGTAAAGTTCAACTGCAATGTTTTTACCTTTAGTTACTTTTCTTTTATAACATAAAACCATGGTAAAGTTTAGTAAAATCAAGTCAATACAAAAAACAACTACTTTATAACTCTCTCTCCCACTTTGCTTTACCACATACTTCATCTCACCTTACTTTGCCTCACATTTATTATGATATGATATCAATCTTTATTTTACTTTACCACACCTATAAATATATCACTTTTTATTTACCATATAAAACTATGATAAAATGTGATAAAGTAAAGTTAAATAGAAAGAAACTACTTTACCATTTCTTCCTACTTTACTTTATAAAATATTTTATCCCACCTTTACTTTACCCCAACTTTACCGTGTCGTGACATTTACTTTACCATATATGTAAACAAACACATCATGATGGATTTGGTAAACTAAAGTTTTTACTTTACTCTGCTACTTTTTAATTGTCATTTTGAAAGATTCTTATCTTGTAGAATATTTTTTACAAAGGGGAGTTGTAGGAGAAAATATTGAGCTTTTTGAAAGAAAAGAATCTTTTTTTAAAATTTTTCTTAGATTACCAAACGCACAAAATTCTCTTTTTTAGAAAATGAAAGATTATATCCTATAAAATATTATTTTCTTGTGTTTTCTTGTGCATCCAAACAGGCCCTAATGTCAGTTAAATGTTGTATCTAAATATATATAGGCTTGGAGCAATGATGTGTATAAGAGCGTAGAGCACAAGGTGATGGCTAATAGCAAAGTGGAGAGATACTCAATGGCCTACTTCTTATGCCCTTCATATGACTCAATGATAGGGAGTTGCAAGGAACCATCCCTTTACAAGAAGTTCACCTTTGGAGAATACAGGCAACAAGTGCAGGAAGATGTCAAGAAAACCGGCCGCAAAGTGGGGCTCCCAAGATTTCTTCTCTAGGAAGAGGAAGAGGAAGAGGAAGAGGGAAAAGACAGCAATCTCAATTTCAGAGTTTAAGCCAAACAGAAGAGAAATAAAGGACTGAATGAAGAGGAGATTCCACATTTTATACTGAATTCAGAGGGGTTTCGCGTATGCTAATCAATTCTTGCTGAGACATGATGAAGAACAAAAATATATCATTTCAAGTGTATTGTTAATTTTGTTTTTCAATGCCAATCCAATAGAATGATTTTTATTTTTTTAAATATAAAATGTTTTCTTTATAGCTAGTTTGAGGTCTACCCAACTGAGATGCTGAAGTAGCAGTGCAGAGCGCCATCAGATTGGGATTCCCTACATGAGCGCCAAAAATTAAGCATTATATCATCAGCAGCAGCAGCAGCAGGACGACCTTATTTCATTTATCTGGGGTGGGCTTTGTGAAGTTCTACTTTTTACTTGGATCCTATTTGTAGCCATGTTCTTGTTAACTATATGTTCTCGACTTTCAAAGAAGTAGAACTTGTACTAAATTGTAGCTAGAGTTTCAGTCAACATTCAATCTGATGTAGCCCTCTTCGTTTACCTAAGCTTGAGACAGGGACAAGAAGAAACAGTGAGATAGAGCAGATCTGCTTCAGAATTACATTAGAAGTGTCAAAACGTGAAGGCTAACTTAAAAGAATGAGATTAGTAGTATCATCAATGAAGAGTGCATTCAAAAAGTTTGATGAAAGCCCATAAGATTCATTGGAGAGATGCAGAAGAGCATAAGCCTGACTGTCATGAGTGCGCTCACGGGTAAATGTGCCTCGCTGTTTCCTACAAGTAAAATCACCCCCAAAGCTTGATAGGAAAAGGCTAGCAATAGATTTATCAGATCCCCAATCAAATTCATTCATGACACTATTCAAATACAATTGCACCATGGGTTCTGTTTGATGTAATAACAAATGAGATTTCTTATTACAGAAGTAAAGTGGTAATTTTAGCCACATAACACTGAAAAGTCCATCAGCAGATGATTTTTATTTTTTTTAAACCCCTGAATGGTCTATCAGCAGACAATCCATCAACTCTCTCTATAATAATAATAATTGAGGAGCTACAACATGCATAAAAAACCTGAGAGTGAATACATACAGGCAGCGAGGATTTACATGACAATATCCAAGACCAAGACCAAAACACATTAAATGGAATGTAAATTTTGAGGTGTAATGAATCTAATGATGTATGCTAGTGGTAGAACTTAATTAGAAGAAGAAACGACGACACTTATGCGTGCTAGAACATATCTGGGAACGCTATCAATACAAATGAAGGCGAAGATTGCAGAAATAACAGAATTAGAGTTAAGGTGTAAGGAAGTTAACCTCAGATGGCATAAGTCAGGCCATGTGCATTAACAGAGTGCCCCAATTTTTTATCCTCAGGTACATCAGGACTAATCTTTTTTTTAACCTTTTCTCTCTTCTTTTGATATTGAGGAAGGTTTTGACTTAAAATAAAATGAAATTGGATGGTCTACAAGAAATAGCATGAGATACTTAATTCTATGAAACAAAAAAAAAAAAAAAAAGGGAACTGCTGACCCAAAGTGTGTCAATTCTTACACAGACAAGCATCATCTCCGTGATGAAAATGTGGAATATCTTACTGACTTCTTTGTACACCAAATCTGAATTCTAATCATCCATTCCAGACTTCAACTTTGATGCTGCTTTTTAAAATATATACACAGTGACATTTACTGCCACTGCTAAAGGGTAATGTACAATGTTGGCATATATAGACACATTGATCACTGCATATTGACATTGATAGTGCACTCTCAATATGTATGACGGTCGATGGTTAAGACTTTGATTTCCTCTTCACAGTCCCTTTTACCCCATGTGCAGCGAAGAGTTCATGTCTCTTAAAGTATTAATCAGGCAGCTAAAATCAAGCTATTCACTCGAGAAACATGGCCACCTTGTCTTTAAGACTGCTCTTCTTTTTTGTCAGGGGCACCTCTTGTTCCACACCAGCTTGACTGGATATGTCTTCACTGAAGTTGCAGGCTATGGCCATATCCTTTCTAAGTGTATCCAGTGTCCTCTCCCCTACTTGAGGTTTCTTGAGCAAGGGACCCAATAAGAGCTCCAACATATCTTGAGCAGGATCACCTGTTCTGCTGGTGGTAATTGTCACTCCGTTTTCTAAAGTTTCTCTCTCTTCCCTCTCAGACCCAACCAAATTGGGACTGGATCCAATTGTGGTACATGTTGACATTTCTTGGACAATCCCAGAGACCTGGAGAGAACCACCTGACCCATTCTTGGAGATAATGGCCATGTTCTGAAATTGGGATCTTGATTTGGGTTCTTCAATTGTTGTTTGTTGGCAATTCTTCTCACTAGCTTTAACATACTGCACAGAAAGGGTAAAGAGATGCGACATTGCATTATTAGAAGTAAATTCCAGTTCCAAGCTTCCGCATTACATCCTCATCATAGGCATTGTTGCTGAATGGGCATAACAAAAAAAAATCTTGGGAACTGGCAAGGATTAACTCATTAGACCAGCTTCCTGCCAATGCAGGTTCCTCAGTGTATGAGGGTGAACATCTTATGTGCTTGCGATCTTTGAGGATTGTAAGTATCCTACTGCTTTCTGTAGGTGCTTACAAGGTCCACATTTCAGCAATTCAGACTTTTGTTTGTCGGCCGTTGTACCCCACAGGCCCACACGATGAGTAGACCATGTCATAGAAATAAGACAGAAGATCCTAGCTATCCAATATTTTGGCCATTTTATGTAAAATTATAGATGTGAATCTTTGCAGCGTGCACTGCTTAACAGTCTGTTCACAGGTTGTTAACTGAACAGAAGGGCTAGGATTGTCCCACAAGTGTGATTCTAAGACATGGCCTGTGATCCATCAGACAAGCAGTCTAAATCATCAAAAAATTGGCCGACATGGACATTCTCAGACCTGTTAACATTAGACACAGCATCAGGTCAAGGATCATATTATCATAAAACTCCTATCGTTCAAAAAAAAAAAGGAGTGGGGCAATCCTAGAATCAAGAAAAAGGAGCACCTTAAAGGTTTCTTTCCACATTCCGAAAATCAAGAAAAAATCTCCACTCTCAACTAGCAAAGAGATTATAAAAAAAAAAAAAAAAAAAAAACCATTTAAATTTCTTGAGGAGCGAGTTTAAACATCATCTTATATAGCAATTGCATGGATAGTTCAAACTTAAAGGTAAATTTTGATTGAGGCCCTACTTTCTAATGTATTACGTTAATGAAAGGGATAGCAACATACCTCTTCAGCCATGCTCATCAGATCTTCCATGGTCAGATCTTCATCCTCACTTCCTTCAGTAGAAGATGAAGATATGTCCTCACTAGTTTGATTTCCATAATCCTTTAATTTTTGCTTCTTTCTAGAAGTGTGTTTCCGAGCAGCTCTCTTTTCTTCCGCACATCTCATCTTGGCTTTCTTTGTCTGTGCATCAACATCACTAGAGTAGGTGATGGAAGTGTCATAATCTTCTTTTTGCTTGCCTTTTTTCACCGTTCTCCTTTTGTCACACCTTATGAGGGTACTTGAATTCATCTCTGGAGCTCCATTCTCATTAACAAGCACATTCACTTCAATCTCCTCCCTATTTTCAGTCCCATACTTTGTCAACTTTTGTTTCTTTTTAGCAGCTTGTTCCAGAGCGATTTCCCTGTCTCCGTTGCATCTCTTAGCTTTGTTTGTATGTACAAGAGTGCCCAAATCCACCTCAGAAGCTGCCTTCTCAGAAGCAAATACTTGATGCTCAAGCCTTCTAGTAACGGGTTTTGCCTTCGGACGGGCTGCTTGAATTGTGGATTGCTCTTCTAAAAGTGTGTGATTTTCATCTTTGTGTTTGGATTTCCTCAGCTGGTCAGCTGCAGTTACACCCAGCATCCATACTGGTAACCGTCGCTTACCCCCAATATTGGTATCAACTTCAGCCATTTGTCATCTGAACCTTTGACAATAGCTACTATGGTCTAAGAAGGAAACCTCCCAATGCTTGCCACTGGTTAGAAAGGTCCTGCACTACTGCATCACAAGTATATTGGTTTACACAAGGAATATCTTGACGAAAATTGGAAACAATAAATAACATGATAGTAATAAGAAGGTTCAAACTCTTTAAATGAAAGGACATGAACAAAAGAAAATAATTTTTCTTTTTTATTAGGTTCTCTTCTTCCCATTTTTGCTTCGAGGCTTTTGCGCCTCCTCGTATAGTTCCCCATCCTTTTGGGTGGTGGCTGCTTTTTTTTTTTTTTTTGATCTTTCCCAATCGCTTCTCAATATAGCTCTTTTATACTGTAAAGCTTTTTATCAATACAAGTTACCATTTCAAAATAATAATAATAATAATAATAATAATAACTTTTAATTGATTTGAAAGTGAAATAGTATAAAAATTGATAGTATATGGTAAAGGAAATATCAAAATATATTAGTAAATGTGTACACATACAGAAAGGCATGAAAACCATCGACTTTATCATTATACCTTTCTCGATATTCCATTTTAGTTTTAAACCAGCAGATATTCAGACTAAAACCGTAATGCCTATAATTATGGATGATTTGGTGCGCATAGTTGGACAAAATCATATCATTATCTACATGCCATCTACTTCATAAGAACCGCAGTCAGTGAGGAATCATATTTTCCCTAGTCCTAGGATATGAACTCCATGCATTTTTATGGCCTTGAGTTCATATATGCGGGGCTCATTTTACTTCTTCTTTCTTTTTCTTTTTTAATGCTAACTGTTGACATGGCTGAAACCGACATAGATAGCTTACATTGTAAGTTCAAAAGATGTTTTCCTGTTGAAGTAAACAATATGCATACCTCTTTCTTAAATGTCTATACGAACGCTAGTTGATTGAAGATACAGGGTTTTCACAAGAAGAATTTTGCGAATTGTCCAATGCAGACACTACACAGATTGGTGTACCAAATCTATGACTTGGGCTAACAAACAATGGACCCATTTGTCAATAATACTCACAACCAGAAGATACAATGCATATACTTAGATCGAAGAGCATATAATTTCTCCAAAACCGGTTATATTTAGGGATGCAAATGGATACCCGATTATCTAACTACATGGAGGTTCTGACTCAAGAAAAACCAGGTCTGGAGCCTTATTTTAGGTTCCAATAAGTAAACGGGTCCGGTTCCTGAACCTTTTTTTGAAGCTGGGCCTCAACAGGTCCGGTTCCATAACCACCTAGGTTCCTACCTGTTATGCAAGGATCTGGGCGCAGATGAGTAGTAAAAAAAAATGTATGGTATAATTATTATATTTAGATCTGGGTCCTGGACAAACATATCCACTCCATGCATTCAGGTCTAGACAATTTCTTGTTGCCCTTCCAGCCAAAGGTTTCTTCAGAACATTTCTTCACCATTGCCAACTAAAGATAACAATAAAACCAATGGCTACCCAGAGCCATCAATTGAAGAAGCAAAAAATATTTGCCCCATGAAAATTCAGCTACACTTTGGAAGTTACCAAAAAAAAAAAAACTGTGGGGCCTACCTCCATGTAAGCCAATCACAGGTAAGGTTGTGATCATAAGGTCCTAACATGAATCAAAAGGAGGGCCAAAATCTCAAAACGGTCTGATGATCATAACCATCTATATAAGGGCCCCAAAATTCAGTAGTTACATATGCACATGCCCCAGAAAATCATTAAAATTTTTGGGGCTCCATAGATGATTGCAATCATCCGATCATACAGATTTTGTACCATCCCTGTTAACATCTTCCCCTCCCATCCTCTACCCAGGATTGGAATGCACCCGAAGGCGCGCCCGGTGCTTAGCGCAATTTTTCTCCTTTCTCGTAACCCTACAAAGAATTCTAAAAGAACATCAAAACAAGATACAGTGGCTAGAATTCTATGAGACATGGAATTCCCTAAAACTCCCTGATCCAAACAAGAACACACACAGGAACCCTCAAAGAATTCCATTCAACAAAGCAAGACGCAATACGATTATCCATACTTTAAAGTTAAATTACATAAAAGAATAGAAACAAACAAACAGAACAGAACAGCAGAATCTCAGGGTGTGAATATTCCGAAATAGATTTAGAGGGCTAGAGATCATGGGATTATGAATACATACCCAGAAAGAGAGAATCAGACGAGATGGGTGTTCTGAGACAAAATGCTCCTAAGGATCACAAGAACAAGAATGGGGAAAGGGTGGACAATTTAAAAAAGTGTCTTGTAGATTGATGATTCTTAAAAAAGATTTTGACATAAGATAAGATAAGTCATGGGGTTGCCCACCTTAACCTCTACACACACAGGACCGGATGACGAAATATACCCATTAATATTGTTTCGGATCTCATTTCGATCTAGCTGTGAAATGAAAAGTTTATGCGAATTCGAGATTACCGCAGAATTTTTCCAAATTACATTTCGGAAAAAAATATAACATAATATATATAAAAAAGAAGTAATAAATATAGATTTAATCCATTATAGTAGTTTTTTTTTAAATTATAATTTGTGAAAATATAAGAAATATAAAATATACGTGTAAAAAAGTAAAAAAAAAATCAATTATGTAAAATTTCATTTCTGCCGAAAATTCACATTTTGGCCGAAATTTTGAATTTAAGCCGAGATTGATTGAAATTCAAACCGAAAGGTTAATTTCGGCTACTTGATCGAAACAAAAAATTTCGGCCATTTCGACCTAAACGAAACGAAATTAATAACTATGTGATAAAAACTCCCAACGGTCTCTCTCCATAACAGGGAGGGACCCTGACATGTGAAAAACAGACCGGAAAATACAAGCAAATCAAAGGTGTGACTTGTGAGTGTGAAGTTCCAGTTTTGTACTCCCGCGAGCGTCAGATACACCTCTCTCACATGACATATCTCCACCGTCTATATATATGTGGGGCCCATAACCCAGGCACGAGTTAAAAAAAAAAAAAATTTGATGGCCTAACAGCGCTTTCTTCTCTGTTTTTTTTTTTTTTTTTTTTTTTTTTTGTGCATTCTCACTTCTCAGTCATTTGATAAATGAGTTTGGATTTAAACAATTAAAGTTTCTATGTAAGTAGTTAATGCTTGAAGTTTAAGTATCGCAATTGAAAATTAATGATTAGAATATAATTTGAGACTTATATTTAATCTTTTACTGTCAATGTGTACACTTGAAAAATTATTTAATATGCAAATAAAAAAATTCCCTGCACTTGCACATATAAATTGATTAAATTGAATTGGTTATTATGAAATACATATAACAAAGTATACATAGATTTTAGAAGTATTTGATATATTTTTAAATATTTTTTAGATTATTATTAAAAAAGAAAAAAAAAACAGAGACTCTTCCAAGTAACAGCGTGGAATTCTTTCAAGCTAAAATTTTTTAATTGAACGAGTCAAGTCCGAGTCGTGAGATTTCTTTTCCAACCTAGTTTGGAATACTGAAAATCTCTACTCATAGCTGAAACATCTCTATGCACCATGGACCTGAATCCCATTAAAATCTGAGAACAAAGGGATAACCAAGTAGTTGGCAGTCCCATTCTAACCAAACTGCCTCATCTTCCCATTCTCACCAAACTGCTTCATCTCCCCTGCATGTGATGACAGCCTCCCCCTCATATTTTATCAGTCGGCTCCTCGTATGTCATCAGTCGGGTAATTAAGATTTTACTAGTAGCAGGCAACCGTCTTGGATAGACTCTTGCATGGCAATGACTTTTGATAAATGATGAACACTAGTGTATCCTAATAATATCGATTTCTCAGCCGGGAACCGTCTCCTGTTTTTGATAGGCTAAGCTGATTTTCAATCTAATAGATTGAAATTTATATAATTTCAATGAGGGTATGGTTGCTTTTGAGCTCAGCTAGATCGACCCAAGTTCATCCCTCTCAGGATTTAAGCTTGAGCCTTAATGCATCTAAGCTAGATCCAGGCTATGTTGGCCTGAAAGCTTAACCGGACTTGCAGCTATAGATACCTTGTACCATCGTGGACAAGATAGTTTTACAACCATCAATGACCAATGGCTCTCTCACCTTTTGGAACATTTCTCCTAGTAAACAGATGCCATGCTTTCTGCCCAGCTGCAACCATAATCAGAGCCGCATGGAGCACATTAAAGACATCTAGTGGTTCACTGCTATCTTTTATAGTGAAAGGCTGGAGATCTAACTTGTCATTAGCACCAATATTTAACATTCCTGCAAATGGTGACCTTCTCAGTCCTACTCGGCAGCCACAATTCTGCCGCTGCTTTGGGATGCTGCAGCCTGATCCAGTGCATAGCAACCCTACTTTGAGAAAGAATGGACCATTATTTGTTCGAACCAGAAACCACCAGCATACTATTCTTCCTACCTGCAATTCTCAATCAATATATTAGCAGAAGGGAGCAGTAATAATTGACTCTGTTAATGCAGAAAATAATCTCTTCCAATAACATAATTCTCAATTTGTCATGCCAAACACACAATGAAATGAAATCCACCAGGCTATGGTTTAAATATCTTGCACAAAATGTTATGAACCATACACATTACAACATCTATCCACAATGATCCTTAAATTCATGGAAACATATTTTCCATGAGCTACATCAATTACACCTCTGTTAAATGACACCGCAAAAGCCAAGTCACACTTCAGCTCTGATTCAAGCAAGAGAAGTATTGCTCCAAACTGGTCGCGCTGAAAACATTATTTGCTACACAGCCAGAATCAACTGGCCAGATGTGAAGTTCATATCTGATGAACCGCTGTAGAAGTAGAGGTTGACAGAAAAATGACAACTTAAGTTTTTAGGATAAAAAAGAAAAAATAAAAAAAAAATGGAGTAATAATAGTAACATACAGCCAACTGAGAAATTATCTCTAAGTTTGTATCAACATGCCAGTCGGGCTCTAATTGTCGAACGAAAGACGAACGCCCGTTTTCAGTGCTACAAAATAAGACCTGCAATTTTTATCAGTAAAACAGAACTAGTTTATCATTATTTAAGGAACGAAATTTTGCAACTCAGAAAAAGGTCATATAAACTAGCACAAGCAGTCTCAGATCTGCATATGACAACAGATCACAGATTTCTTCAAGAAATGAAATCCAATATATGTGCTTGGTTTGTAACTGTAAAACAAAAGTGATTTAGCTTTGTATTAGTTAATTATTATAATGATTATTTATATATATATATTATTTTTTTTTTGTTTGATTGGTAAAATGACTGGAATTTTGCAACCTCATAGGTGTGGCAATGAGCAGAGAGCACCTTCCAATCTTGTCTTGAAATGAGTTTTTTTTTTTTTCCTCGAAAGATTAAAAGAATGATATCAAACTTTCCTCCTTTTTTAATAGCTCATGCAGCCATATCACAACTATGTAAATAGTAGTTTTGGATGGCTAATCCAACTATAGACCTCAGAGAGCAATGTTCAACTGTTTAGGCATGATTATCACCTTGCCTATAGCAAGAAGTATTTGTGTTTAAAGTCATTTATTCTTTGAAAATATTTCATTAAGTGCCACCACTTCCTGCCACACACCCACCACACACCATAATCATTATTATCATCATTGAATACTTATCCCATCTAATTGGGTTGACCTTTTGAGTTCCAATTTTCCATTCAACTCATTTTCAAAAGTTGGCTTTGTTGGTTCCACTTTCCACTCAACCCTATCTAAATTCATGTTCTTGAGGTCTTACCCCCCCGCCCGCCCACTCCCAGACCCAGTTCCTTGAGCTTGTCTTCAACACTCTATACCAGGTCACCATTCAAAATAATAATAATAAAAAATACTTGATACAAGGCTATCTTTTCTTTTATATTTCCCCCTCCATTCAATTCATTTTCAAAAGTTGGCTTTATTGGTTCTACTTTTCCACTCAACCCTATATAAATTCATGTTCTTGAGGAGTTGAGGTCCAACCCCCACCCAGTTCCTTGAGCTTGTTGAGCTCGCAGCACTTCAATACTTGATACAAGGTTACCACTCAAAATATGAAAATAATAATAATAATAATAATAATAATTAAAAAAATCCTTGATACAAGGCTTTCTTTTCTTTTATATTTCCCCCTCCTATTCCCTTTTTTTTTTAATCCCTATATTTTTGGATGTTGTGTTTGTTCACAAACCAACCAAATCAGTACATGATTTTCGCTTTTATTGTCAAATATTTAGAGTCTGTGCTGAAACTAAATAAAACAGTAACACAAACTTCACTTTTATTGTCAAACATTCAGCTAAAAAAAAAAAAAAGAAGTCTCGTCATTGTACATTACAAATGAATCATTAACCAAAGAAGCACTCGACAATTGCACAACAATCCACTAGTTTATCTCCACTTTGCCCACCTTATGGTGATACGATTTCAACCTTCCATTTTTGCTGTTATCTGTCATCGCTCTTAGATATTAAAATCCATCACAAAGTGGTGCCTAGTTATTTTCACTTCAACCAACTCATCCTCTGTGCATCAGCTAAAAAAAAAAAAAAAAGAAGTCTAGTCATTGTCCCATACAAATGCATCATTAACCAAAGTGGCACTCGACAATTGCATAATAATCCACTAGTTTATCTCCACTTTGCCCACCTTTTGGTGATACTATTTCAACCTTCCAATTTTGCTGTCGGCTGTCATCACTCTTGATATTAAAATCCATCACAAAGTGGTGCCTAATTATTTTCACTTCAACCAACTCATCCTCTGCTCTCTACACTAATCTTGAACTCCATATTTTTATATTTATTCTGCAAAATTCCCTCACAATTGACTCTAAAGCTTCTCCTCTGCTCATCATTTTACTTGCTTTTTTTCACTAACTAATACCACATCATTTTCCAAATAAAATACATCAACATTGTCACAACCATGAGATTGCAGGTTGCATCATGCTACCTACTAAACAAGTGCACGAGGGGTATCTACTGTCAAGTTGTCTATATTCAATGAAAAAAGGAGGTAAAAGTGGGCCCCTAGGGGGCATATGCATTTTCCCATTGAGAAGGAAAAAATGGCCTTGATCCAAGGGTTGACAAGCGAGGGGTCTGCGATAAATAAATGCAAGTGAACATCATTTTCTACCTTTGATGGTAAATAGTTTCTCATCTTCTCTCCTTTGGAAGTACATCCCAGCGTGTGAGAATATTTGATGGCCTCCACTGCTGGCCATACTTTGACTATTATCTTCCACCTGTCATCCCTCAAAGGTCTCCTTTTTTATTGTGTAAATGGGGTATGAAAATGTCAAACATCCTCTTAAAGTTTCCCACTTTAAGTGAAATCAAATGTAAAATTTTCATCTTCTCTCTCAACTTTCTGACTTGTTTTAATAGGCAAACTGCTTTTGTAGTAGATCCATTCAACATAAATCCAAATTAGTTATCTAAAATATTTGATTCTAGTGATAGGCATGCTCTATTACACTCTTACAAGATTCTCATACGATTCATAAGTTTGATATCTTGATAGTTTAAACAATACAGAATATATCCTTTGTCGGCATGTGATGCATGTCAATGCTTGTCTGGTGTGCTTGCCGGATGAGGAATCCATCGACCACCTGCTACTTAATTGCAAATTAGCTAAGTCCCTATGGAAGTTGATATTGGGGTGGTTTGTATATAACGAACCTCTCCCTAATTCCCTACCATCTGATGCAGTACGGAAGTCCAAAAGAGGCCATGGTCCCACATGATGGGCCCAGCCATCCAATCCAACCCTTTGGGTGCATCCCACAGGCCCAAATTGGCTGAGAATGTTCCTGTGGAAATACTTCTAAATTTATCTTAGGATTGATTAGGAATTGTTGCTTACTTTGATGAGCATTAGTAGTTTATATTTTCATTATAGTTTATTGTTTTAGTAGTCTTAATACATTATAAATAGAGTAGTGCTCTATTGTAATAGGCATGCTTTACAATTAATAATAATAGATTTCTCTGAGGTTTCTCACATGTGTTTTGGTTGATTATGGTTTCATTTGAGCCCTAGTGGCTGGAATCCATCCTTGGATTCGATCAATCCTTCGGGAGATTAATCTACTACCCAATCGCTGAGTCACCATCCTTGTTTGAGTTTTGGAAGATGGAAGTAGGCTAAAAAAAGAGGCAAGATGACGTGGGAGCTTTCATTCTTGGCGGAGGTTTGGTCTATTTGGATTTGGAAAGAGAGAAATAGGAGATGTTTTGAAGGATTATCTTCTAATGATAACTGATTAGGAAAGAAAATGAAACATCTAGTCACTACTTGGGCTTCATGTTTACCACACTTCAAAGGAATAGTGGCAAACTCCATTTTACACAATTGGAAGGAAGTCTTTTTTTCCTACCCGCACAGACAACGAATGACTAAAAGGTGGCTCCCTCCCCCTTCAGGTGTGCTGAAATTAAACTTTGATGGAAGTGCTTTGGGAAATTTGGGAATGGCTGGTGTACGGGGTGTCATTTGTAATGAAGAAGGTAGAATACTGCTCTCTTACTTGGGACCAGCAGGAGTTCGCTCTATCAACAAAGTGGAACTATTCTCCCTAAACATAGGTTTTCAGGATGCATCTTATTTCGGCAATCAGCAGCTACTCATTGAAGGGGATCAAGGGGACTCCAAATGTGTTATTCTATGGACTTCACAGGCATCTCCACCTCTTTGGTTCTTTGCAAATAACATAGAAGAGATGGTTCAGAATTCAGAGAATCTTACTGTCTCATTTCATCACAATAAGCGAAGTGATAATTCAGAAGCAGGCCACCTAGCAAAAGAGGGGAGTTTTGAGACGATCCTTGTTTATTTCTTCTGTTTGTTGATATGTTTTTTACTTTAAGGGCTGATGCCTTTATCTTATATGAGTTGACTGTTTAGGCCTTTGTTTTGAGGCCTTTTTATTTTCAGTATAGATCATTACACTGTAAATCTTTTTGAGTTACCATTTCATATATATATATATATCTCATAGTACCGTGAGAGTAAGGGGTGGGGGCCTCACATTTAGGCTGTTGGAATTGGATATAGATATGAGGGGCCCCAACCTTACTCTCATAGGAGCATCTCTCTATATATATAATATTTATGGAGAAATTCTAAAAAAACACCCCACGTTAAAAATGCCCGGCCCATCTATTAAACAGGCTCAAATAAATAATCCAAGCCCAGCCAGAGCACCAAGATTTAAGGCCCAAGCCAGGGCCAAAGCGGGCCGGACCAGATTAGGGCTCAGGCTGGCCCAATACATGAACACACCAAGGAAAAAGGTGTCTCTGTATATTGGGCATTTTCTTGCATTCATAATTTTGTTGAACAATTTGGCCTTTAATATTTGCATGCGATCTACTAAAGCAACAAAGGTCTGACATGACAGATGAACACATCAGTTTTCATACCCCAATGACACATGGCATAATATGGATTTTAAACACCACAGTTATTAGAAACAGAGCTTCCTTGTTACAAAGGGCTATTACAAAAGGCTCGCTGGTAGAATGTAGGAATAAAATGTCCTAAAATTTAGCATTAAAAAATTCATAACAGATAACTTATTGGAAGGAATGTGCAACATAAAGCATAAATTGTTCATATAAGCATCCACGTAAAATCAAAGTATTATAGATATCCATCCATCAAAACAATTTTAAAAGGAAAAATAAGGATGCTTGCAATTTGTTTTGCAAGTCCCAATGTTAAACAATATAAGGTTTTGGCAGCAAATGTGAGATCAAAAGCCAAAATATTTGCAGCATTTAGACAAATCAGAAATGGATGCAATTAGTTACCTTATCCTTGACCAAGCCACCAGTTTTGAAAAGTCCGGCATTCTCCAAAGCAGTAAGGACTCTTTCCTGTTAGCATCAGCTCTTAAGTGCTATATATGGAACATAAGTTTCATTATATTTTACAACAGTCACTATCCTTGCAGTCTCAATGTGTATTTGTTTATTTACTCAGACTAGATGTGTATTTATTTATTTCTTTATTTATTTAATGAAAAGACCCAATGTACAACCTTTTTCACAAGAGATCAGTCTCAATGAACATGTACTGTCATGAACAAAGAATAAAAAAATTTTGGTACCAACTAATCTGTGTTTGGATTTGAACTAAATACCGAATAGAGAGACCCATCTCGTTATAATGCTCAAACTCGGTTGCTAAATGGAACAGAAAGTGCAACAAAAAAATTGTAAATAAGCCATTTTCGGTCAAAAGAAACCTAGTATTGAAAGAGTGTAAAATGAG
The DNA here is from genome assembly GCA_028538565.1 of Umbellularia californica. Classification (NCBI taxonomy): domain Eukaryota; kingdom Viridiplantae; phylum Streptophyta; class Magnoliopsida; order Laurales; family Lauraceae; genus Umbellularia; species Umbellularia californica. The sequence continues at coordinate 12,667,291 of JAPQWN010000008.1, read as the reverse complement.
GCTCACTCTCAAAGCAGAGGATAGGATATATACAAATAATGCACTTTAACATCTTTAAGAGAAAAAACAAGGGGCCTAGGGAGGACTTGGAAAATCATTATGCAGTATCAAACACAAGTAATCTATCTACTATAAACCAAAACAAGGGTATTTTTGCATGCACACACACAGAGAGATAGAAAGAGTATTCTTCAAATACCACATACTTTGTAGTATCCATGCAACAGCTGTTCTTGTTTGGGCAAAATAAGTAGCACACCTTGGTACTACAAAAAACCAAAGGATATAATTTTCTTTAAATATAAAGACAAAGTCAAATTACTACGAACCCCGCTTTCGTCATCGAGAATTCTCTCCATCAGATAAACATCACAAGATTTTGCAATTTCAGTTAGTACTTCCACGACAGAGGACCTCACAGTTGCATGGTTCTGCAAGAAGAAAATAACAGAATGGCATGGGTTTAACCTCAGTGCCTCACTGGATTTAAATATGATGACCAAAATGTGTTCACTTAACAACCTGAAGCTCTTCAGGACTGCTCTCCTCAAGAAGCACACCCAGTAGCTGGCAAGTCATCTGGGCACAATAAAGGTCAGATATGATATAGATAAAGTTCTTACAAAAAAATATACATTTTTTAAATACTTATTAACACTAAACTAATTACGACAAAACAATGAGTAGCTTAAAGATGGTTCTGCACCTTGCGGCTTCCATTTAGTTTCTTCCTTACTATCTGTGCGAGAGTCAACTATAAGAACAAAAAAAAGTTGGCATAAGCATTATGGACACTTAATCAGTGGGAAGCTCATAATCAGAATATTAAATGATAGTGTACTTTCAGTGGAGGATGAGTTTCATCAATAGCATCATTGTCTTTCAAAAGTAATGGTGATTGTAATTCAGAGTCTCCATCTTCATCTGCTTGAGTACCATGGTTACTTGTCGAAGAAGAACCTCTTCGTTTCCGCTGACCTTGTCGCCGTCTACTAGGAGATCTCAAGAATTTCCATGTAAAGGCTATAGCAATGGCGAACCCAGCAAGCGCTCCTAGTGATCCAGCATTCTGAAATTGAAATGCTTTGTAAGCACAAAGTAGGTTTGCACAACAGCAGGTTTCAATCATGCTATGAAGAATGTAGGCCTTCACTTTTCAAAATCCTTCTTTACTTCAAACATAAAATATTAAATTGTAGTACTAAACGAAGAACTTAAATGATACTAAAGCTCAGCATACGCATTGATTTGCAGCTCCAGTAACACAGATCATCCACGATGTGAACTTGAGGCTCAAATGAAGGTAAAAATTTAATTCCAGAGCCTGTGAGGTGAAGTAAATGTAGTAGATAATAGAGTTTTACAACACAAATAAAGGAATAACATGTAACATAATACAAGCATTAAATACTAAATAATTTGTACAGGAAAACATATAAATATGATGTAAACAGGCACATTTAAAGAAATAAATCAACAGAAATTTAATAGATAAATGTGATACACCAACCTTTACATTTTGCGTATATATATCCTTCAAATATACACACACCAAATGAAATCAGGCCCCTTAACAAGCCAAGCTTGAGTCAAGCCTAGAAAGCTGAGCTCAAGCCAAGCTAAACCAAAGCTTAGCTTGTGAGACAACAAGTCAAGTTTGAGATCGAGCCTAATCAAGTTGAGTCGAACTAGCTTGGAAGGTAGCTTGGTTGGTTGACATCCCTAAAATTAAGGCATCAACATTTATGAAGCAAACTTGGGGAAAGTGAGATGATAGGCTCAAAATATTAGCAAGAAAAGAGTTTGTGTCACAAAAACCATTCATATAAGAATCAATGAGTGAGCACTTAACACTCATTAGTCATAGCAACAGATCATAAATCATGGAAGTCCTTCTCTTGTCAAGAAGCCCAGTGGGGAATAAGGATTTACATCATCCTCAGCCTGAGGATATGCACATACCCTTAGGTAGCATGACTATGGGCACACTGATGCATCTCATAGAGAGATGATCCACAACTAGGTCCCACGATCTTTCAAAGTAAAGATAGTCACAACTACTTGGTGGCAATTTGGTCTAATTGGAAAGAATGAAAAAAAAAAAAAAAGGAGGCGCCTTAAACGAAAAGTTTCTAATGATAGCATGTTAGTAGAAAAAGTTATTTAAACGCTTAATAGTGACTATATGGGGTTCTCCCATGCCTCATTTCAAAAGTATTCCGATGAACTCCATCCTTCAGAATTGGAAGGAAGTGGTGGCTTCCCATCCCCATTCGATGCGCATTTCTCGTAGTTGGAGGCCTCCTCCTTTAGGTGCTCTTAAACTCAATTTTGATGGGAGTGCAACTGGCAACCCGGGAATGGCTGGCGTGGGGGTGTTATTTGCAATGAGGAAGGGATCATCATATTGTCCAATTCTGGCCCAGCCGGGTTTTGCTATATCAAGAAAGCGGAATTGTTAGTGAAGCTTCTCATCTCAATCCTCAACACCTTCTTGTGGAAGGAGATTATTCTTGTGGTATTCGGTGGGCTTCGAAATCTTCCAGTCCTCCCCTGGTACCTTGCGGATGTCATTGAAGAGGTTTTAGAAATGTCTGATACATTGTTCCCTTCCACCATACAAAGTGCACTGCCAATGTGAAAGCAGACCAACTATCCAATTAGGGATTTCATAGACCTTCGCTGTTCATTACTGTTTGATAATTAATCTTTTTTTCTGCTTTGGGTTGTTGTGGCCGGTTTTTAGGGGCCATGACTTACCTCTCTGGGGTTGGCTGCTCTTCTCCGGTTTTCTTCGTTTTTGTGTTCAGTATACTCCTCTTACACTGTACAACTTTTTGAGTAATGAATACAATCACCATTTAAAAAAAATATAGTCACAACTACTTAGACGCCATTTTGTGTCTTGTTAGCGTTGTTTAAGGCAAGATTTATTGGGACTCTTAAGAATGGAAGGATTTTAGCTATCCTTGGGATTCATAGTCCACTATTCAAGTAGTTCAGATTAACTAGGATTTTGAATATTTTCCTTATAAAAAGAGATGTAATAGATTTAGATTACATAAGAAATGGTTTATACTTTAAACTCCAGTATAGATGGTAGAACAAAGGATCTCCACAAACACAAACTCAAGATTAGAGGATAGATACAATGAATATATTTAGCAAAGCACACATAATCAAATCAAAAACTTGTAATTGCAGAGCTATGATGCCCAGATACGGCATGGTTTTGGCAGAAGGGACATGCTATACACACCGTAGGGACATGAATTTTGCACATAAAAAGTGAAGTGTCGGATTCAATACATTCCACATTTCCAAGCTATAACGCCGTGCGACTTCGGTGAAAGCCGACAACATCATGGATAATTCTTCGATTTTGGGCTTGCTTGTCCTGAGATCAATATGACTCAACCCCAGCGCACGCTAGCAGAGGGAACCAAATTGGAAGAAGACGAAATCGTCCAACAAATCAACTAACTTTCTTGTATGAGATTCATGTATCGAAATGAAAATAAAAAATGAGATCTTTCGATTGAAGCACGAGAACAAGGCATGGAAGGTAAATTGACAAAAGCAAAGAGATGAATCCAAACCTTGTGGTTGATTAAAAGCATCAAAACCTCCGAGATTTTGCGATTGAGATTCTTTCCCAGACTGCTCACCACATTCGAAACCTGCTCCGTGATTGAATATGCCATATCCGAAGACGATCGGACAGAGAACAAGAGAATCTATCGAGTTTCAATCCATTTCTCCGAGGTTTCGATAGATTGGGAGCCCTGATCCGAAGAAAGAAAATGTTAAAAGAGAGGCAAGATCCTCGACCGAATTGCGGAACTGGAAGCAATCGAAGAAGAAAAAGAAAACCCTAGTTATAAGAAAGAATGTTCGGAGTTATCAGAGATTAAGGTCTATTGGATTTGTCTGTGGCTTTGACTTCAGAGAAATCCTGAGTTACGGAGAGTAGAAATTCAAAGATATTGTTGGAAAGTTTAGGCATGTTTGGGTAAAATCCTTGGAGTGTAATCCTCCCTGATTTTCCTTGCTTAGGAGGAAAACCGAAGTTTGGGTGAAGAGAGAAAAAGTGAGCAGACTAATAAAAAATCCTCTCTTCCATTGATTTCTCCGTCTCTACCTCCCCCATCAAATTTTACAAATCCACGTAGACAAAGAAGCATCTAAGCTACAAAAGTGACTCTAGGAGTACGGATGTAAATAGGTCTCCGATTCTCTGATTATCTGGAGGTTCCGACTCGTTAAAAACTAGGTCTGAGTCCTTATTTAAACCCTGATAAGTAAATGGTTCCGGGTTCAGTTCCGCTTTGGTTCGGACTCATGGACCCGATATATTACCTCAATTTTTGAAAATCTCTCCTAAAAACTATGTTTTTTTTCAATATCATTCTCTACTAGAACCGGATCCAACCCGTCTCATATATGGTTTTGGTTCCAGTTCCGGAGCAAAGAAACCGATTCTGAAACGGTTCCGGATCCAATTCCGCCTTCTACTTAATGGTGCCGGGTCCACCATGGACCCGGACCGGAATTGACTTGTTTATAACCCTATTTAAGAGTAGTGTTTGTCAAACCTAGAATGCAGTGATTCCTTTACTCAAAAGTCTTCAAAGAGGATAACATTGTTCTAGATGAATGGGTGAATCCTTTGGACAAAGGATTCCTCCATCTTTGCCAAACGTGCAAAAAATCACAAAGTTGCACTATCTAATTAGGACCATGCGATTTTGCACATTTCACTTTGTATCTTCTTCTTTTGTGACTGTTCAAAATAAATGCCCTTCATGGGGCACATTTTAAATTTTACTGTAACAGAAGATGCCCCCAATAAAAGTTATCATTTAGTAAAAAATACATATAATTAATGAATTGGCATAAGATTATATTAATCATACTTTTAACCAAATGATCAATCTTATAATAAGACCATTTTTTACTAGAGATAACCGGTGCATTGTGAGGATATTTGTTTTGAGTGGCTTGAACTTTAAATACATAGCCTTTTAAGGTAGAGTTCTTCTCCTCTGGGGATACTTTGGTGTGCAGACCTCATCCTAGCCGCGCATAATGTGGGCCAAGTGCTAACATCTTAGTAGGACGAATTAGGATCAAAGAAATGGCTGAATGCCTTCTTGGAGGAACTGCTTTGTGCTTTTATTTTGGAACTATTGTTAGATACTGGTCTTGTACTAGATGGTTTAGTAGTGCCCTGTTTAATAGTAGTTTATGGGGGCAATCAAAAACTCTATAAATAAGCTCTTAGTTTTATAATTTAGATCCTATGCACATGTTAGAGCGTTTTGGTAAGTCTCTAATTGTATTATTTTTTATAGCTTATTTACAAATTGGAGTTTTTATCTCCGGAGAAAAATAATAAGCTAAGCCGGATTGCCTCTTTTATAGAGCTTTTTTAACTAAAAGCGGACGTAGGTAGACAATGAGAAACTTACAAGTATTTTAGATGAAAATAACTTTATAAAATTTCCAAAATTACACAAATGATGGATTTTATATTATAATTTCATTAGGTGGGCCTCAATTACTAAAATCTTGAAGGTGGCCCCAATTACCGCATGAAATAAGAAATTTTTTTTATAATTTTACCAAACAGAGTAATTGTAAATTAGAATTTAAAAATTAGTGCTTTTATCTTATATTTTAACCTAATCATCTCTTACTAATTAGACTAGAGTTCTCGAATGAACCCAAGTCTCAGAAAGTGGATTGCAGCTTTACTCAGGACTCATCTTTGCTATGAGGCCTTACATGCCACACTATGTTCCACTGTGCTCTTGTTTAAGTTAGTAAAGTATCTCCGCTGCATAAAAAATTCAATCGTTTGCCTTTGATCCATCAAATTCAAGGGAGGATGAAGACCAAAGTCCGAATCCTCTTTTTCAACAAAACACGGAAATATTATTTCACCTTATCTCCTAAGCACCACCTATATAAAATACCATCTTTAATGTTCTTTTTTTTTAAGGAAGCAACTGAAGACCAAAGGACCAATCCTTGGATATATGTGTAAAATTAAGGTATCAACACCACTCAACCCTGAGTGTATTGGTAGAATGATTTTTTTTTTTTTTTTCCTTCTTGATCATCATAGTATATTTAAGGTAGACGGTATGTATAGCTCCCTTTAGACCTAAATCCAGTTTAAGTATGTCTAATAAAGTTGTTCATGTGATATTTTAGCGCACTGTGATATCCCACACATTGTATTGTGCAATATCCTAGGACTTTATGATATTACGCATATTGCCCTCTATGATATCCTAGGGCCCTACATTATCACATCATTATTGTATGAATATTTCTATAAAAAATATTTAAATTTCCACTGGTGGGTCAAATGTCCATTAAATATCTTCTCATCTTGTGTGACTTTATTATATTGGTTTCCTCAAACTTCATTGCTGCCTACCTAATGTTATACATGATGTCCCATTAGTGTACTTTATACATTTTATAATATTAATGTGTTTGGATTCTTAATGTCATTGTTGGAGAAGAATAGATGGACATGATGATGTCTCACTTGTTCTCTTGCCTTACCTCCACCGGCCAAACACCTTTATTTAATTAAGACAGAAATGTTGCAGGCCCATGGAGCTTTATCTGCCTCATGGGGTACTAAAGTAAAACAACAAGACGGATTTACCCAGTGAGAGCTAGACACATGTAATATTTAACATTTGATGGATCAGGGCCCATCAATAAAGGCCTTGGGATCCGGATATATCATCAGCATGAATCCTATTCCTACCCCAAATGCCTCCACTACCTTCCACCTTATCCACTCTCCCTTCATAATACATTCTCCTAATTCCAACCAAACCATTTCCTCAGGGAGAGAGAGAAGAAACACCCAGAAGACAGAGACATGGCACTACCACCAACACCAGCCTTACAATCCTCCAACCACCCAACAACATTCACTTGCAATCATCATATGATGCTCTGTAAATCAAGCAGCAACAGCATCTTCATCCCCCAGAATCTCCTCCAATTCCCTACAAGAAGAAGAATAGCTATTACAACAGCTCTTGCAACTGTATTTTTGGCCAGAGAAGCCATATCCAATACAAACATGGCTGCTTCATTTGACTTGAGAATGACAGTTCCAGACCAGACAGTTGAGGAGGCAGAAGCAGGAATAAGGGGGCATGCGAGAGAGCTGCTGGAGATCAAACCACTGATAGATTCAGAGTCGTGGGGCGACACGCAGAAGGCGCTTAGGGAGAGGTCGCCCTACGTGAGGCAAGATCTCTACACTATAATTCAAGGGAAGCCGGGAAGCTTGAGGCCTCAGCTCAGGAAGCTCTACTCCAAGCTCTTCAACAGCGTTACAAGAGTGAGTCCTAACTCCCCCAACCTATGTGACAGTAGTGTGGATGGTGGGTAGGGGTTGCAACTTGGGTCGAGCCAAACCTGAACTTGCATTGTCTGATCTGACCAAAAGTGAAATTTGGGTTGGGTGTGGGCTCGGATCTAGAATCTGAAATCCATGTGGAATTCAGGCTGGGTCCAGGTACTCAACTAACCCATATGTGTGTATATAAATAGTTTCTTGGCCAGTTCTCCAAAGTTCAAGCTTGGATAAGGTAAGCTTAAGGGTGTCATGGGGCCCACCTTGAGACCCACATGGGGATGGGGGTAGAGGGGATTTCAAGTACTCCCTAGGATCTTCCAATTTGTAAAAAATAGCCTCAACCGTGATTTCTATCATCTCCATATGGGCCCAAAAGTTTAATGGTCAATAATCCATTTGGATGGATACATAGTTGATCCAACAGTTCAGTAAATTCGGATCTAACCAAAAGTTGGTGGACATGTGAAATTTAGAGGGGTCATGTGTTTGGCCAATTTGGATGGACCAAAGGTGGGCCCCACAAGCATGAGTTTACGGGATTTTAGCCTAAGCTTGAGCGCCTAGGAGAGCTCTGCTCTTTTATATATCCTTCAAGAGCTAAACTAAACATAGAGATTGTTTACAACTAGGGCCGATAATTGGTCAGGTTTGGGTATGGGTTTGCGTTTACATACATACTATTTAGGTCAGGCCTGGGTTGAGGTGATACCTGACTGACCCACCTGATTTGCACCATTGTAGCTAAGGCCTGGGTGTGCTTGTCGTGCATGATGGTAAGTGTGTGGCGAAAATCTCTTCCTTTTATTGACTGAAATGCGCATTCTATTCTCTGCGAGGTGCATATGGGTCCAAACTCAGAAAATCACAGGCCTGGGTCCAAATTCAGAGAGTAGTGGTGACACTCGGGCAGGTCAGGTTGGGCACTGCTTAACCCGAGCACAACCTGAATTGCATGCAGGTACCAGAAATGTAAATTTCAGGTTGATTAACCAAATAGTCATGAATTAATTTAACTGTAACCTAATTCAGTATTCCCCAGTTAGCAATAATCAGGGAGAAATTGAAAAACTGCCTCACCAATGACTACTGTTTGTGGTGGGATTTGTTCTCTAGCTTGAGTCTGCTGCTGGGTTTTTCCTCCTTTTGGTTGGGGTGTGGCTCCTCTGTGTCTGTAACTTTGGACTATTGCCCTTTTTGTTCTATTTTTGTTTCTTCTTTTCTGCTGCCTTTGTTGGTTGTGGTGTGGTATCATCTGGAAAGAAGATCCTACTTTTTGGCTTCTCCCTTTTCTTGGGGATATGTTAATACAAGAACTTCCATCAGTAAAAAGTTTGTCATCCTTTTTGTAACAAGCTATTAAGCAAAGATACAAGACCAGGCCAAGTAAAAAGGCCATTTACTAAATTGAAATATATTATTAATAACAATATTAGGCCTGTTGATTTCCCTGGCTTAATTCTGTAATCGTTGCAGTTAGATTATGCGGCGAGGAGCAAGGATGCCAACATGGTTCAGGAATGCTACAACAACATTGTCTCAACTCTTGATGATATTTTTGCCATGATATAGCTGCTGCATTTCTTGAGTCTGCTTAAAGAAATGAAGAAGATGGATCAAGAAACAAAACATATTGACACTGAATGTTACAGAATCTGCTATGGAAGCATCACGAGTTTCCACTTGCATTACATGGATGGAGGAAATCCAATGCTATCCATATCCATTTATAGTGTGATGTTTAAAAACCTTTTAGTTCATCCATAATATGAACATGACCAAACTTAAATGGTGATATCATAAGCAATTTCACTTGATTTTTATTTTCAGTTATAGTTTGTAGCCCATTCTGTTCACCAAAAGATCGTTTGCAGCCTTTTTTTTTTTTATGTTGCACAGGAAGAAGGTAGTAGAAAGCACATTAACCTGCAAGCACAAAGAGAAACGGGGAAAAAGACCCTTTCTGAGATTTCCTGTCTCAGATAATGTACAATAAATCTGACATAGAGAAAAACTTACAATAGAACAGCAAGAAATGCTATATGGCACCCAGGGCATGGGCAGGCAGGTACATTTTACCTGGTTCTTCTCTTCAGAAACTGGTATTCTTCAGATTCTTAAATTGGGATCTTTACAACAAATTATTCTTTGTAAGAAGTGTGTACAATTCATTTATACGCGAGGAAACTTTTCTACTTGTACGATAGCAGATGACACTGGGCTTCTGGAAATCATCATCTTGGCTCTTGCTTCAAATAAATGCAGCCAGGAGCACCAAATGCAGGTGCCTGCATAAGATTCAATTGAAATGAAAGTGGCATCTCAGCTAGGAATATTGGTATTTCAAAATTTGTTCTTTGGCATGGTTGTAATGAATGTTACTGGGGTTGATGAGCTCATGGTCCTCAGCCCATCATCACAGATTTCGGCCACAATGCCCCATTTTTCACATGCATAGATCAATGCACTCAAGACATTCAAGTTGTGAGCCCCCATTCACCCGGCACACCCAATAGCTGTTGTTATTCTTAAAACAATAGATATCAACTAAATGCTAGCACAGATACAGTATACTGCCATCTACACCTCTTCCATTCACAACGTACTACTACCAAAGGCACTTCGCTCGCACTGATTCATGAACTGAAATAGTGTATCTTTTCACCCTCCAACCTCTTAAGAGACTACACTACACAGTATCATCTTTTGAATATGGCTCTTTGGCCCATAGTAGCATGAAACTTGATGAAGAACTTTTCAATTGTAAATAGGGCTATAAATGCAGGTGCCTGCATAAGATTCAATTGAAATGAAAGTGGCATCTCAGCTAGGAATATTGGTATTTCAAAATTTGTTCTTTGGCATGGCTGTAATGAATGTTACTGGGGTTGATGAGCACATGGTTCTCAGCCCATCATCACAGATTTCGGCCACAATGCCCCATTTTTCACATGCATAGATCAATGCACTCAAGACATTCAAGTTGTGAGCCCCCATTCACCCGGCACCCCCAATAGCTGTTGTTATTCTTAAAACAATAGATATCAACTAAATGCTAGCACAGATACAGTATACTGCCATCTACACCTCTTCCATTCACAACGTACTACTACCAAAGGCACTTCGCTCGCACTGATTCATGAACTGAAATAGTGTATCTTTTCACCCTCCAACCTCTTAAGAGACTACACTACACAGTATCATCTTTTGAATATGGCTCTTTGGCCCATAGTAGCATGAAACTTCATGAAGAACTTTTCAATTGTAAATAGGGCTATAAATGGATTGGGTATGATAAGGTTGGGTTAGAACCAGATCCATGAAACTGGTCTGATTTATGTTCCGTTTCCACTCCTGTGATCCGTAACCAGAAGTAGGCCTCCTTATGTTTAATCAGGTCTAATTCTACTCCATGGCTATAACCTAAATATTATACAATACTGATATAAAATACACTATAGCATTATTGTTATTATCATTATTATTCTAGTTATCATCATCATCACCACCACCATGGCAGGTCCATCATCATAATATTCAGGTCCACCAAGTTAGATCTAGGCTCAAACCAGGCTTATTTGGTTCAGATTTGGATCCAGACCCAGCATTTTTTTGTCTTGGGTAAGACCCGACCCATTTACAGGCCTAAGATAACTTTGGTGACCCTGGACTCCTTGGATAGAGCATCTACTCTTAATTCTGACGTTCGGCTGATAGTAGAGAGTTCCCTAGAACTCCTTTAGGACTGATCTAAAATCCCAGAATTTTGTTAAGTTCCACCATATTTTGCAAGCATCATAAAAGGGATCTCTCTCTGTTTTTAGGATCTACCGTTTGAAGTCCACCTATCTAAACACGAAACCTTAGGATGAAATATCAGAAGCTTGTCTCCTAAAGACAAGTTCATCTTTTTCGTTTCCACAAACAGAACCCATTAACAATCAGATGAAAATATAGAATCGAACAGAACCCATTTAAAATCAGATGAAAATATATAAATAAATAGAACCCAATAATCACCACATTGAACAGAAAAGTCTCCAACGTTCAAATTGGTGATAAAATTTAAAATTTCAGTCAACATTTACCATTTGAGTCACTGGAGTGTGGTCAATACTGCCTTGCATCTGCTCATCTAGTGTTAACTGTTACTTTATTCAAATTGCTTGCAAGATGAAGATTCTTCCACAGAAATATATTTTATTTAACCAACCAAGGAAACGAAAAACATGACACATTCAAGAATCGATGGGAATGTGTTTGGATCCCATGACAAGCATAGCAACAAGTACGCTTCGTTGCTTCTCCAATTAGTGGTCAAATCTCAAGTGGTGTGGTTTCAAGTCAGATATGGAAACCCATTGTTTCCAACCTGGGGTGAAAATATAGTGAGAAAACCTGCCAACTCACCGCTGGTGCAGTGGTAAGTTACCCCTGCCATAAGGAAGGCCAGGGCGCAAACCCTCATGTTTTCTTAAAAAAAAAAAACCCTACTTGCATAGATGTTTTTTTAAATTCCACCAGCCAAAAAACAGCAATAACGGACTATCTTCCCTCTCCCGTTCTCACCCCACCCCACATCATTCCAGCACCACACAAACTCCTGTTTGCTACCACAACACCTCGAATTAATTCAAACTAACAAGTGAAACTTGCCTGAGAGATTACTTGAGATGCATTAGGGAGAGCAATACTTGCGAGCTCCTCATTGAGTGACACTGGCAATGGAGCCATCCGGCTCATTATTCCAGGCATATTTCTCATGCTGCACAGATCAAAATGAGAGCTGAGATTTTTATAAACTGAACTTTCAGCACCAGTAGACACATGAACCAGAAAATGCCATTCACGCCTTGAAAAGGAAGAGTCATGGTGCCACATACTCATTCAAGATACTTGTGATATTGTTCCTTGCACGATAGAAGAGATCAAAGTTTTCTTGTATCTGTGTAAAAATAAAAAAAGAAGAATGATAATTGTAAACCAAGCTTGCCCACCAAAAGGAAAATATGCACAAACAAAAATGTCCAAGAATAAAGTTTCATCCTACCATAGAGAGAGAGAGAGAGAGAGAGAGAGAGAGAGAGATGGCCACAAGGAGTGTTTGTTAGCACTCATTTACACATGTAAATGATGCACATTGAGGTGTGAAAATGATATGTAAATGAGACCATTGTCAGCCTCTCATCTACATAGGAGATGGTAAACTTGTTACATATTTATATGAGAAGTGGCAGTATAGGTTGCAATAGGGGTGTGTAGGGGATTGGAACCCCACATTATTTTTTGCAGGCCCTAACTTGGTAACCAAAACCATTCATCTTCTTTCTTGGTCTAATAAACCCTAAGACGTTTAATATCATATCTTAAATCTTCATAGATTTGATAAATTTTTAAATAAGGCCCAAAAAATCCCAACCTGTAAATCCAACTTTCTTCACTTTTGTGGCTGCAGTTCATGATCTGAACTAGTCAGTATTATCATCTTAATGATAAGAATAAAGACATCTAGTTTCATATCTTCAATCTTCATAAATTTTGAGAAATTTGTAAAAAAATGTCCAAAAAATCTAAACACATCTAAAAACCATTGGATTTAATCATTAATCATGTGAAAATGGTGATTTTGACAAACATGGTAATGTGTTTCACATATGTAACAATTACAAATCTAAAACCCATTTTCCTATCCCATGCATAAAAGGCAAACGATCTTGAAGGGAAATATGTTCCAACAGAAAGGTATGCAGTCTAAGAACATAGTTTTTATGCTATAGCATACTTTGGGGAGGTGTTCCCTAGACACTTGCTATATAAAGTTAAGGAAATTTGTTTTGATAAGAATTGGAACTTGGAGCATGAATCTAAAGTGAGGAAAAGAACATTGTCAACTACAAAGGAAATAGGTGCGCTATATAACAAGCATCACCCACAAAGGAAATAGGTGCTCTATATAACAAGCATCACCCAAGAAGGGAAAGGTAAGCTACTACAACATCTTGCCCACTAATTGATTCCCTTTATTTTTGGAAAATCACTAATTGATTCCTTTAATAATATAAGTTTGGGATGTCTAAAACCCATCCTTTTGGCAGGTCAGCACATCATGGACAACAGTTGAGAACAATGATGTGCACATGGATCCCAAATCTTGTGACCTGAAAAGGTGTGGTGCATGAAGGTTTTATTCCTAGACAACTCAATAATTGTCAACATCCTCTGACACATTTACAATAGGAGGAATATGAGATTGAAGATGCTATTATATAAACTACATTCCTCTATTTTTCTGGACGGTCGGTATTTATTTGACACATGCAAGAATGAATTGTAAAAGCTTAGCAAATGCACCATGTACAGGTATCATGAAGAAAATAATACAAGTTTGAGCCATTCACCTTAAATGATGCGAGATTAGTTGTAATTTGGTTAAAAACTTGAGCGTTTTCATCCAGAAGATGTATTGTCGCACCACCCATTGATGGAACTAACCAAATAAACAGCTCATCAGTAGAGAAGCATGAAACAAGTTAAACCAAAATAAGAACACAAACGAACTTATGTGGATGAAAGTATTATTATAAGGACATGAAAAGGCAAAGACCTGCCTAATATATTTAGAGAACATGAAAAACCAACCTTTGCATGATAGGTGATCACTCTGGTTCACATGATGCATCCCAAAAGAACATGTAGCCGTGTGTAGTGGTGGAGCTGGAGGTATATTTGCCTTCAGCGGAGAATCCATCAGCTTTTCCTGAAGAAGCACCATCTTTAGAATCCCGGTTCTTCAATTAACATTACAATGTAAGGATGTCAGGTGATTTGAAGCTCAAAAAGTGAAAGCCAATTTATAAAGTTACATGTTATAAATCAATGATTTCCTTTGGTTGAGTTTTAAGTAAACTTTTTCTGGTATTTGAAGTGCTAATATTTACAACCCTGTTTCTTAGCATCCCTTCTTTTCTTACTTCTGCTTTTGCTTTCCTACAAATTATTTGAAAAACAACAACAATGTAACAAAAGACTCAGGATCCTTTATTGTTATTTAACAAAAAGAAAAATATGCCAGTAAAAAGATTATTTTACTTAAATTATCGAAAAGAAAATGACAGAGAACTTATAGAGAGAAGGCAACAAGTCCCCAATTAAATGAGATTGCCAAAACAATGTAATATATTCAAAGAACATTGGGGAAAAAAGGACACAACTAATCCCCAGTTGAACGGTAAACAATTATACAAATAATGAACCATACCAGTATTCATGATTACCATCCAAAAACAGAGCAACATCACCTACAAATATGGAACAGATAATGCAAGAGAATTACTAAATAAACAATGATGTTCTATTTCTTAGTCACTAAAGCAAACATTTCAACATCTCTGAATCTGATCACAAGGAGGTTCAGATAGAATAAGTCAGTACCACAGGTACCTAATTGGATATGCAGATGAAAAAAAAATCTGTAATAATTATTGGCTCATAACTAAGCCAATTGGCATCAACCATCTTCATTTTCTTATCATCCCAAAACAGTCAAATGGAAAATGCACCATGGTTTTGGAATAGGCCATTGGATGCAAATCAGTAATGGTCCTGGCCAAGGCCCGATCAGTCTGGACTGATCTGAAACATGCAGACTGGGATCCTTTACTGGATCAGGATTCAAACCCAGACTTGGGTCTGGATTCTAGGGTCCATGTCAAAATCCAGACATGGAACCTGTAGGAAATAAATGCCGCATCTGGCCTAGTAACAACTCTATCTTGTGCTTAAAAAATAGCAGACAAAATGAGTGATAAAAGCAAGGTTCAATCAAATAAACATAACCAAAAAACAAGGTTCCATCTAATAAATACAACCAAAAAGCTATGAAAGATTGATGATCCGCTTTGTCTAAAACTAGTTGGTTACGGGCTTACAGCCGCCCTCCTTGCCACCTATCTCCCCCCTCTCAACTTTGAGTGTTCACTTATGCTACACTAAGAGGAATGGAATTTCAAAGTCGGGCCCACCTATTGAAAATCCGAAACGCTAAAAATGGAGGCCTCCCCTTCAGGCAGTGGCAGGCCTAGGATTTTTGTTTGAGGGGGGGTAGACCCAAACAGATAGTTGGCTTTTGTGGGCAAACCTAGGATTTTTATGTGAGCTTTGGAGGTGGACCCAGGATTTTCATGTGAGCATTGGAGGTGGACCCAGAATTTTCATGTAGGTTTTGGAGGTGGACCCAAGATTTTCATGCGATTTTTGAAGGCGGACCCAAGGACGACGAGCGTGACTGCCCCCATAACCAAATATGTGGGTACACCACTAACCCCGAATTTTATGCCAATAGGAGTTAGTCCTACCGTAAGATTGAGAGTATGGCATCCTTAATCATATTCTCAATTGTATGGTGGAACCAATTCCTATTGGAGAAATTTTTTGAGAAGCCCGCTTGAGGGGGGGGGCGTTAATTTTGAGTGGTTTTCAGTTCGGATATATAATAGGTGGGCCCACTGTGGAGTTCCACACCACTCACTGGAAGCATGCATGAGACACTTAGAGGATCCAGACTCCTAACTTTGCACTATCATATCATAACACCCTTACGGTTTTCTATGCATGACTTGGCGAACACATTAAATGCTGCCCTCTCGACCATCCATGCCCACCGCAAGTATCGTGTCCCATCAAACGATTTCAAGTAACCAATCGACAGATTTCATTAATTGATTGAGGGTGGATTGTGTTAACATGTGATCAATCCAGCATGGGAAGTTTTGGTTGGGGGTAAGAATGGTTGGGTGGCTTTTAGTGGAGTAAGATCAGGTGAGAAAATCACCTCCATTTACCATTTTGGCCAATCTTTTTTATTTTTATTTGAAGATTACTGAAGAATAAGGGTCTTTTTGTGATTTTTATAAAATATATGCAAAACCCCAAACTGTATGCATACAAACAACAAAATAATTGCATGTCATATTATAAGGTGAGATTTGAGAATGCATGTCTAATTTCACATTGTTAGGTATGCATAGCTACTTGGCATGTAGAAATGACGTATTGCATCATTGATTTAATAACATAACTCAAATGTATATAATTTATTTTTCATTTTTCAATTTCAATACTTCTATATTTTTCTACACTTATATGTATATTTAAATTTTTTTTTTTTTTCACAATGAAACTCCAAATTATATCATCGAAATTTCGAATCAGCCAAAAACGTGAGCCAAACTAAACGGGGCCCAAAACGAAATTGATAACTATGAGATAACCATTCCATGACTTCAACAGGACATGTGCACCTTATGATCAACATTATGATTATAATCTATAGAGAGACAGCAGTGGTTCTATTGAACTTGCTATGGGCACAGAGTGTGATGAAGAAAACAATAGCGTGCAGTTGAAAAATTCCTTGACCTTACTTTCCAATATGAACACAAAGGCCAGCCTTACTCAAAGCGGCAGTACAGAGATAAATATGGAGATGATAACAACAATGAATTTTAGCAAACAAACAACTCTTTGGAATTGAGTTAGGTACAGATATACAATGCTTTATAGTTTTAATATCTCTTTAACCTTTACGTCAAACTACAAGCTTTAGAAACTCCTACTGTTGGTTGTGAATATTTAATTAGTTGCTTTGCCCTTATTAAATATCCAAAATCAGTTTCCTTTAGTTGTTTTAAACTTGCAGTCGCATATATCACATATATTTACAAGTTAATACATGGTGACCCACAAACTTTAAATATTTTTGGATTTTTTCAGCTTTATTAATTATTATATTTAATTTATAATTTTCAGCTTTTAAACCAGTTTTCTGAAGGAACTCAGTCCAAATTGGCCAATGCTTGGCCAATTGAGTCAGTATTGGCATGGTTTGTTGGGTTTGGGCATATGGCCGAATTGGCTCTAGAACCCTAGATTTAATTCTTTGACTTGAATGAATGGAAATAATTTTATATTATAAAGATTCATATTTAACGAATGACGGATATCAATTAATTCATTGTAATTACTTCTCTAGGAACAAATAGTGACAAATATATATATATATATATGGAGAATATTCATGTGCATCCATCCCTCACCATAGGGTGAGAGACACTTCCATAAATGAGAATTTTCAAGTACAAAAGTGAATTTTCAAGTACATAGGGTGAGGTACACTTCCTTATCTTCATGTGCAAAAAGGGAAAGTGCCCTCACCCTATGGTGAGGGATAGATGCACATGAAAGTTCCCCTATATATATGTGTATATATATATATATATACAATGCATATAGATTACATGTAATATTCTAGCATAACTTAAACAATTTCTTTCATTTACAAACTTGAAAGTAAATTACTATTGGTTGAAAGCATATCAGTAGGTCACATCAAATATTACCTTCTTGTCTTTCATCTTCCTTCCTGTGCAATACTCTTCTAGCTTACGCCGCTTTCCTTTGTCGTTTTGTAAATTGTCCTTACAATCAATCAAATGACATAATGAAAACAAGGTAGTTCTGAGTTCAATTGTGGGAAAGCAGAAGAATTCTAACAGCCACGAATAATGTGGAAAGTGGAGCAATTATTATCAAATTGTATCAAACACTCAGATTTATCATTCAAACCCTTCGATTTATAACTAAAGAAATTCATGTGTCTGCAATGGTGTACTATTGTCATCTACAAGATAATTGGACGACAAGATAGATGGTTAACCATATCTCCTAACTTTATTAGCATAAGGTGGGAATTAGTGGTGCACAAGTTAGCCATCTCTCCTAACTTCATTAACATAGAATTGGAATTTGTGTTGGATGTTAAATAATATGGTGTTTCTGACAACTGGTCTTTCGGATATGATGATGAGCCATGTTACTCAGCTGGCCAAAGTTCGATTCCTTAAAGGTGATTTTCTATGTCTATCTTGTTGCTGCTAAAGTTGCTTGTGGACAACAGTGTAACCAGATAAAAAGATCCAAACAAAGTAGATCGTATGGCTACCTAATTAGTTATCTTTCGTTTCTAAAACAAAGTATTTATGAACAGAGAGGGAACAGACACAGCCACTCACAAAATGATAAACAAGGGGGGATTACAAAGAGAGTCTCAAAGCCCCCACCTCAGCAAGTAAATCAGGTCTAGATTGGCATCCCTGGAAGTGTATGAGATGAGAATGGTTAACGGGCCACAATTTTGACATAAACCTCAGACACAAGTGGTATATTCAGAATGATAAATTAGGGTACCGGGGTTCTAAGATTATCTTGGTTAATAAGTTTCTTTGACATGCAGAACTATTAATCTTAATGAGAGTTTATTAAACCCCAAATCATTATCTGTTAAGTATGGCAAAGTAGCTAACCGGATGGTCCCTACGTCAATCGTCAAATAACTCAATATATGTAAGCCCCTATAACACACAGCAGCTTAAACAGGACAATTCAGTGATCATCTTGCAAAAAGCACCACGTACTTTAGACTAGAATTCTGATAGTACCTTTATCTTTCCTATCGGTAATTCTAATGGTGCTTGAGCAGTGTGTCCATATTCTTTGTAAAGTAATACTTGATCATGTGAGTTAAAGATAAAGATGACCATGATACTAAAAAGGGAATGGAACGCATATGACTTATTCGACAAAAAATGAATAGATAATGTTCTGTAGACCATTATTGTGAGCAAAGTTAGAACTCACTGTCATCCACCGACACCTCAAAGCAACATCTCGTACTGTCTTGTCAGGCAGTTTAGCAGCAATCTTTATGTACCTCATGATATTTGATTCTTCAGCATATCTGGAATTTAGTATGCAACAAATTAAAAATCCCCACCAAGGCTGGAAAAGGGGAATGCACAAAAGATAATTTGATTAATTAAAAGAAAGGTGCAAAAAGTAGTCCACCAGAATTAATTGTGAAATCCACATCTCGTTATGAAACAAAGAAGACAGAAAAGTCTTGCAGTGTAATTACACACACACACACATCATTAAAAGGGCTTTTAGAAAGGAAGAAACAGTAACCCAATTGAGGGACAAGAATTTATGTCATCTTAAAGGATCACCAGTATCAACGAAGCCTAAACCAATCAAACACATCCCTATGTAAGGCCATGTTTTCTGTCACTCAACAATATAATATTGTTACTTCTTAACTCACAAAGCCAAACCCAAATAGATGGGTGTGGCTTTAATGATGAAGATTATAACGCTGGACTGATTATTTCCTAATCTTTACGGTCTCACCCAGTCACCGATCTCCTAGTTCCTCATAACACTTCTTGAGTTGCACAATACAAGTATGAAAGAAAAGTCAGGCACTGCAGATACAAGGACAAGCAGGCACACCTACAAACAGTCGATCAACAAAAATTCAGCTAGTATGAAAATAGATGAAATGCTGCAACAGCGCCTTTGAAAGAGATTATACATCACAGAGAAGTCCACACAACAATCACCATAAGATTAAAAAGGAATCATAATAGAATCTGCAATCATAATAAAATCATTCATCTAGTTGCATAATGCCACTAAGAAAATAGAGTTGAATTGAAGAGATGAAAATACTTGATCAGTAGGTAAAAGTAGGCACAAAGACGAACTGCACTTTTAACGTATAGACAATCAACAATCTTTTGGTTTGATGACCATTCCCCAAAAGTAAATACAGTAAACCCTCTATCAAGTTCTACTGGATTTTTTTATTTTATTTATCATCATCATCAACCTCAAGGTTGCAATAGTGAGCACCTTCCTCTGTGCCCCAGGCTCTCATCCAATTCTTCTGGAATCAAGCAACTGCAGACCATCACAACACATTAAGATGCTCCCATGGGTATTTTTAGTTCAAAATCAGTTATGATCAGCAATTACTTAAGTACAACATCATATGGACAAACAAAATTTCACAAGGAAAAGACCTAGAAACCAAATAGGTACAGAAATGAAAACAAATAACATAATGCATACCTGACAAGGCCTTCCTCCAGTATAGACTGTTCTTTAATGGACCAATCCACAACCATCCCAGTATCCTGACTAAGCCCGGGTACCATATCAAGAAGAAGCCCACTGGAGGAACAACCAGCTGGAACCAACCCAGCCATATTGCTCATCCCGCTCGAATTCTCTGTTGGATCTATCCCAGTTGAGCTGTTTATCCCACCTGAACTTTCCACAGGTAGCATCATTCCAGTTGAGCTGTTTATCCCACCTGAACTTCCCACAGGTAGAATCATCCCAGTTGAGCTGTTTATCCCACCTGAACTTGCCACAGGTAGAATCATCCCATGTGAGCTGTTTATCCCACCTGAGCTTTCTAAAGGTAGAGTGATCCCAATTGAGACGTTTCTTGCCCCAGATAGGAGCGAAAAGACATGGTCATTAAACACAGAAGCTTGAATTGCTCCCTGAGGAACACCCGTGTTCGAATTTGCCGCCATTTTCATCCAAACACCCTGAATTCTATCTACTGCATCATTTGATCACCAAATTCTCTCCATTTCTCACTGCCCCAGATTAAATTTCTCAAATTCCCACTAGCCCAATTCAAATTTCTCGATTTCCAACTAACAAAATTTCATCTTTCAAAATTCCCACTCGCCAGAATCCTAGAAATCCTCAGACCACCATTATTCTGGCTTACAAGCTTCGTTACTAAAAAAATCTCAGCATGAGAAACCCACCCAAAATCCTAAATTTACTTAAACCTCGGGAATTTAAACAAACATAAACCCACAAATTCGAGAGACAAACTTACACGCTCCATCGACTAGAATAGGGCACAGACCCGAAATTTCAACCGCAAACACCACAAATCAGACGTCCCAAAAGAATCATCGCCAACAAGTGACAAAACACCAAAACTATTCCATCACCTTCCCCAATTCATCCTCCCTACCAAAAAAGGAACCCCTAAATTTCAACCACAAAAACTCCCCATCCCACTTCAAAGACCCTAAATTTCACCCTGGGCAACTCAACAAAACCCATCTCTCACCCCCCCAAAACTACACTCCAAACAACCCCCCCACAAAAAAACCGATTATCCTAAAACCCTTAATCCATCCCAAAACCTCAGATTTCAACCTCAAAGAGAAAAACAGAGAAACCCCAAATCGGAGAAACGAATAAAAATAGATTTGGAAGCACAAAGATGGAAACTTTCGATGGTTGGGTTATGCCGGCTCTCTCGTCTCTTCCCTTTGCAAGTCTTCTGGGCCAATGAGGGAGCAGAGAAGGGGGTTTTGCGTAGGATAAATAATAGCGGAGAGAGAGAGAGTGTGTGCATATCTTGGAATTCAACAAAAGTGCGAATTCCAACGAGCACTTGATTCCAATTATTGTCTATAGATTTTTTTTTGCCTTTCCTGCTTTCTTTTTACTGCTCTTACTATATCAGTTTCGTCTTTTCTCGCTTTTGCCTCTCTGCAACTTGTAGTTGCTGGTGGTGGTGGAGAGAGAGAGAGACTGTTTGAGCTTGTGCGCTTCCTTTCTCTCTTTTCTTTCAGTAGTGGAGAGAAACTGCGGAAATGCCCGCTACTGTTGCAGAAACTGCGCGCGTACTCTAGTGGCGGCGACGGGACTGGAGCTTTTACCAGTTGAGTATCAACCAATACCATAGTCATTCATTCGACATTCGACACAAGTCTGAAATGGTTGTGATGGTACTTATCTTGAAATTGACTTGGGTTTTAATTATTTGGACCATCATTGTATGTGCAACAAAATTCTAGATGTGTCCTAAAACCTGGATTTTAATAATTTGTGCCATCATTAGATGTGAAATGCAACTTGGATTAAAGAATTTAGAAGTTTGATTTTTCTAACAAGAATTGAGAGATTTAATCCTGTCAGGGCCCATACAATCCCACAACATACATCTACTAAATAAATCTAGGGATGCCAAAGACATGACATGAGGAGCAAATCCTCATGCCTTATGCCAATGAACCAATATTAAGACGGGATTTTCCAAGAGTATAGATGAACGTTGTAAATGTATTTAGTGCTCGTTTGTCTGATATTGATTTTGCTAAAGAGGGATTTGTGTTTTCACGCTCACTGTATTTTATTTATGGATTAACGTGATGCATTTCTATGTGGAAAGAGAAAAAAGTTAACTAGTTTTGATGTGCTCCGTAGAAATTATTTTTCATAGGATTTATTTGTGTGATAAGAGGATTCCACTCTCTATGAATTTTTGTGTCAATTAGAGAGAAGTATCCTGCATTTCTATCCGTGCCATAAAAAATCAAAAATCTTTTTTTTTTTTTTTTTTTGTTGAGAAAATTAGTTCTCTTTGTTTCCTTTTTCAAGAGGAAAATGTAGCGTTGGGCAATAGGAAAATCAAATTAATTTCCCTTTTAGAATTATGAAAATGGAAGCATAAGAGATGTAGAACTCTAATGTTATAGAACTATGCCCTTAGGGCCCCTTTGGTAATTTTATTTTAATATAAAGTTAAAATAAAGCATCAAATCAAGAGAATATAATATATAAGAGGGTTATGATGATATTTTGTCTTTTGTGGATTGGTAAGGAATATGGAATGATTCTATTCTTGAAGGCTGGCATAATAAAAACTGACATTATACCTAGATGAGTGGTTACGTGCATGTCTTATAAACTTTTTTTTGGGTGAGAAGCATGAGAAGCCTCAGTCGTAAAGAGGCATTGTTTCTCATCACAATGCCGATCAAACCCCTAGCGCTGCTAGATTACCGACCCATGTGTCCTTGAGCATAGAATGCAATATTGGAGGTATACTTAGGCGGCATGGAAGACCCTTGAAATGGAATACTTAGGTGCAAATCAAGGCGTAGGTCGAGTTGTCAGTGCATAGAAGAACCTAGGGGTGCTCTCGAGGCTAATAGATTAGGATAGTTTAGGAACATGATAGTTTACAATTTACCCCCATGTCAGGCAAAAAAAAGCAGAAACTTTTTCTTTCGCAACTATGTATTTTATGTTGATTTAATATAACTATTTAGATTTAGCATTATTGATATGGTTTTATATGCTACGGGGCTTGTGTCTTGAGTTTATTCCAATTATTTTTTGGATGATTTCTAAAATTATGCATATTAAATGTGATTCTGTATAAGATATTTCTTAGAGGTATATATATATTTCAAAAATAGTCATTTACGCTTAGAATTTCTATATAATACGACTTCTTAAGAAAGTTTCAGTATTAAAGAAAATATAATCTGGTTGCAAAAAAAAAAGAAATAAAATATAATAAAAAAAAACAAAAAATGCGGACAGGCACAATATGCATGCTATACATTGATGTTTTGGCTATGGTCTCAATATAAGTGGTCTCTGGTGGAAAAAAAAATGGGAAGTGTGGGTGTAAGATTTGGAACCATTTTTGTAATTCTTATTTTTTTTTAGATAAGACAACTGGTTTTTTGAGATAGTATGCAACCTATATGACCATGGATCGATCTCTAGGCACCTATGTGTGGCTAAGGTGCCAACACCACGAATCCAGAGTGAATTATCTTGTAATTTTGATTTTGATTTACGTTTTGGTCTGCCGTATAAATTTGAATCAATTCTGTGTTAAGATCAAGATACAAAAGTTCCAAATATGAGAATCAAATCCTGGACTCACAAGTATTTATTATATGAAGTACATTGAACTAGCACTTGACGCAAGGGGCAACCCATACCTTAGAATAGGAATGATTCCGACTTCATGGTCCCAAAAGCAACTTAAGCCTTTTGTCCCACCAGAAGCATTTGCCAAAAATATCCTTCTTAAGAATAGGAAAGAAAAGGAAAAGAAAAGGAAAAAAAAAACTAAGCATATTGTATAAGTGTTTGGGTTGTCAAATGTAGTTCCTGGAAATATGTCAAAATGTTTTTTTAGTGCAAATCTTTCTCCTTACAATAAAAAAAATATCTCAAAGAAAATTTGAATGAATAAACTACTTGAAAATCAAAACTGATTATTCAATTAATAGAATTATGTCTTTTATAGACTCTTAGGACACCTTTGGTAACATGTGATCAGGCATCTAATGATATGATTACTCCTCAGTGCCCCGGATCATGTGTTCCCCACTTAGAATCTTACTTTGATATTGATGCTTAACAATGCATATAGCTAAGAAAAATTGGTATTGTATAAATATGCAAAAATAAGGATTTTCAAATCTTATGAATGGAGATTGGGCTTACAAGTCCGCAAAAAATCACCATTTTTGCTGGCCCAAATCCTCGGAGTTACAATTATCAACACGGTTTTCCACAACTTTGTGAAAAACTTAAGAGGAATTTCTAAGATTTAATTGTCAAATGTGACCTTATTCACCAGTTACATTAAACCTCCAGTACGTCTACACCATGATACAAGATCTCCTCCCAGAAGCATCTAAAGTTTCAACATGAACCTACAATGCAGGTCCTAAAACATGGTCGCATGCATGGCATATATGCATGAACTGTGGAATTCTCACCTGCAAAAGTTTTTGCACCTCTAGTAGTGTTGAAATTTGAATCCCCCTCATCCAAGTAGCAGCTCCTAGAGCTGCACAAAAAATCCGGTATTACCGCAAAATCGAATCGAACCAACCGAACCGGGCGGTTCGAATGAATTGGTTTATAATAGATCGGTTCGGTTAACGGTTTGAAAATCATAAAAACCACTTATATCGGTCGGTTATCGGTTTAAGCCTACGGTTAACCGCTTAAACCGAACCAACCGTATGCAGTAACTTAATATTGCTTTTTTACTATTTTAGCCTTAGGGTTTTGTTTTTTACTACTTTCAAAGTTACATTTCACAACTTCATTCTTATATGAACTCAACCTTTAACACTGCCTCAGTGCATTTTCTCTAAGATCTCAAATGCTTTTTGATACTTCATTGCAGATGGAGGGATTACTGTATGGTGTGTTTTTCTTCCATCATAATTCCTTCCTCATTTCAATGAAGTTTTTATAAGAAGGCCGCATTCTTGAGAATGCTAAAAAAGCCAGTAGAGTTTAGCCTTTTGATGGTTGGTTTTTGTCTCACCTAATCAATGTGTTAAGGAACCTTTATTTTTGAAAAATACAGTGGATTCTGAAACAGATTCCGTTTATGTGTGACTTTTCTTGACATGAACTATTATTTTATTGTAATTCCAAATGGTATCATGTGAAATGAATGTTTCACAGCAAGTTGGTTTTTTTTTTTCTTGCATTTAGTCCAAACTCTCTTTTTGGAGTAGAATTATTTTTTAAATCCGTTTAGTCTAGTCTGGAATGTTGGATTTTTATGTTTGCACTAAACATTGGAATAAATGCAAAGGATGGGGTATCATCATTTTGAAATTTCAATGTCTGATTTTCAAAAATAAAAAATAAAAAACAACGGTTTTACCGACTGAACCGAACCGAACTGTTTGGTTTGGTTTAAGCCCTCCCCATTGGTCAGATCGGATCGGTTAATTAAAAAACCGATAGGTTCGGTTTGGTTGTTGGTTTTAGTATTTAACCGATCCGAACCGCCCATGTGCAGCCCTAGCAACTCCTACCCTCCTCTGCAACATGGACAATGTGCCACACAAAAGTCATGCCGAAATCTCGAGTAAGATAAAATAAGCCGTGCTGGACTCTTGCAAGAAAAAAAATTCTCCATAGATTAAACACTCTTGCCTACCTGACATAGGCATATACTAGTTTTGACCATCATTGAAAAACTTTCACCTGCGCATAGTGTGCATGAGCTTTGCACGTCCAAACTATATATCTTAGAAGCAGAATCCACCTATGAATCACTTACCACATAATCGGATGTGCAGTGTGCATGTAAACATGCATAAATGAATATTTTCCGGCCAACATTAGTTTAGAGGGAGTGCACTTCCACCCATTGGCCACAACTTAAAAAGTGAATCATGAATCTACTAGAAATCAACAAACTTTTATCTTTAAAAAAAGTACTTGCTTTTATCTTTTTTATTTTTGGTACAATCCAAGACAACATTTTATAGTCAGCCTTCCATATCTTTATATTTTGATTGTGTTGTTTGATTGATTTTTTTTTTTTTTTTTAATTTGGAATGATAATCTTTGGCGTTCCGATGATTGGTGTTGTTGTCATACTCATGCTAGGATGTGGTGAAATTCAGTGGGGTTCTGCCTTTGGGCATGGTCCAAATGCACGATCCCATATTAAAAAATCTTCATTTCAATTTGATAATTGAGAAGCTAACTTTTGACAAACCCCCACATTGAGTTTGTGCGTGAACGAACTCATCAACATGTCACACATTACCTTAGACAAAATCAAGGATACAAGTTCTGAGGAAGTGGAAATAGATTTGCGTGTAAAGTGAGTGTGGGTCAACCCAGTTGCAGTGATCCAAACAGGACTTGGGGCATGTGACAGTTATTCTTCTTCTTAGTTCACATGGTTCTATAATATTGTGTGCGATCCACAATGGATTCCACAAATGGAATTCTCTTTATTTGTGTGGCAAGTCACTGTATGACGTGGATGACTAGTTGTACAGTTTTGCTTTGCTGCTCACTGCAAGAGGAGTCTGACTCATTCATCAATCATTAAATAAACAAATTGGGTCGTGTGCAACCATGTTCCATTCATTTGCTCCTGACATGGATCAATCCACACCATCTACATTGCTGGCCCAACAGTATTAAAATGGATGGCCTTGGATTAGTCCTTAATACCGTAATTGTGCAAGTTGACTTGATTCAAGTGAATGAATTGGTTGGAGGATTAGCTCAATTGGACTTGATTTTAGTGACACTTACTGTATCACGCGCTCTATTAGCACCGATGAGAGAGGGAAAATTGGCATGTTTCTGGTCAAACTTGCCTTCAATTGACAAGCTCAACTTGAGTTGGTGGATCTGGCTGTGTCAAGTCAAGTATGGTCTGAGTTTTGCTCTTGTTTTGTTTTTTTATTTTTGGTACCTCAATCTAGAGAGCTGGGACTCAAGAGAGCCCACACATGCAGGAAGAGAAAGCCCAAAGCATGGAAAGGATGGCCCACACAAGCGGGAAAGGCGGGAAGCCTAGCAACATATGAGGTCTTGTCAACCAACCGAGCAACATGTGATTGTCATGGTCTGAGTTTTAAAACAGTGGTTAACTGTTTTGAGTCTTTTAAGCGCCCCTTGTTTCTCTGTAAAAGAGGGTAGATATATTAACAATCAAAAGAGTATAAAGTAATAAATAAATAAACAAATTTCCCATAATCCCTGCCCCTACACCCTTATTAATACCTGCACCTTGAACTTTTAGGCTCCTTGAATATTTGTTAATTGTAGACCAACTGAATGAAGTTAGCAGGTAAAACTTGATTAAATATTTGAAGTGAAGAGTCTTTGATTTTGCCAGTAAATCAGCTATTGGATTAGCATTCGGCTGGGGAAAACTGAGCTAACCAGTTTGAAAAACGCTTTTAACATAGTGATAATCTTTTCCATAGCCACATGATCAAGTTACATAGAACTGACTTTGCCTGTTCAAGCCCTTCCATAATGATCAAGGCAACTCCTTCCATAACAATCTAATTCACCTGTAATTGATGGCTTATTTTAGACCCAATCAGGACAGCTTGCATTTCAGCATATAGGAGGCGATGTATGTTGGAAAAATGGCTAAGAGCACCACTACTTTGTCAGAGTTTAAGCCAAAAACTAAGTGGGACTCACTTATCCTTTTTGGTGGGAATACATGGGAATGTATTCTATTCCATGAGTAGATTAATGACATGTATTGGGTTGCTCTAATCCATTAAGGAGTGAATGAGAAATTGCCTCCTAAACACCACTACTTGAACATGTTAAACATAAAAACAAAAGGAAGTGGTGAACTTGCTTCCCACATTGCTTGGGAGCAAGACATTCCTTGAGTATAAATATACTTATCTTGGTAATATAAAATGAGTCCAAAGGGCATCCCATTTTTGTGGGGGAGGGACAACCTAGATCAAGGTGGGGTCACCACCACACACGCACCTGCGCCACCCCGCACAGCACCGGGCCTGGGACTGGGCTTCATGCGCGAGTTGGGCCTGACTCGGCCCATTACCCATTTATTTTTTAGAGAAATTTTATTTAATAAATGGGATGTGTCCTTAGTGGTGTGGTGTGTCGACCTAGATCAAGGTGGGGTCACCACCACACACGCACGCGCCACCCCGTACAGCACCGGGTCGGGCCGGGCCTGGGCTTCATGCGCAAGTTGGGCCTGGCTCGGCCCACTACCCATTTATTTTTTGAAGAAATTTTATTTAAGAAAATTTTCCTTTTTATAAATGGGATGTGTCCTTAGTGGTGTGGTGTGTCTTTTCGCGTCTGAAAGGGTGTGTGTCCCAACTCCAATTTGAGGTAGCATTTGTTCACTGAGCATTTGTTCACTGAACAATCACTATTCTGAACAGATGCAACTCCCTATGAAAGAGTTGTGAAGCAGGTTATATAAAGCATATTGTCCATGCAGTTTTGATCATCCATTTTCGCTGCTGTTGTGCATTGCATTTTTGAGTCATCATCAGAGTCAAGGAGGGAGTCATGCTGCACTTTTAGTTCGTCAGTCACACAGTTTGTAGTGCTGCAACTGTTGTAGTGCTGACCATTGTATCCTGGGAGATAAACGCTGTTGAAGCTCGTAAGCACCATTGCGAGGACGAAATTTGTCGTAAGGACATAGTGTATAACACTAGCCTTGATCATCCTTCTTCTGCGAGTTACTGATCTTCTCAACTTCAAACAACAATACTCTGTTTCTGCCTTCAAACAGTAAGTGAATTATATTTCTATATTATAATTTGTAACTGTATTTAGTTGTTGTGTTTTGGTTCACTATGCTCGAACCTGTCTCATAATACTGAACTATTACTGACTGTACTCAGATTAATGATGTATTGTTAATTATCTATCTTAACGCCTTCAAATGTCTAAGTGAGAATGCCCTCCATGCCTGCATCTCGAGAAGAATGTGAGAAGGGCCCCATCAAAATTTACTTAGCCCAGTGGTGGAGGAAGGCATCGATATGGAGGATCTCTAACGTAGCGAGGATTCACTATCAGATTCAATGCAGAGTTAGTCGAGGCAACTTGTCCACTTTATAGGTGATCATATATGTAAGCCCAATTGTAAACTCTCTTTTTAGTTGTAAGGTTGTAAATGGCCCGACTACTGGTTGAGTCCGTGATGTGCCAGTCCCACTGCACACACATGATTATCAAGCATCTAGGTGGGCTACATATCAACGGTCTGTATGTAAGTTCGGGTGTGCACTGTGTGATGCACTCAAAGTCAGACCAGTTGTTAATTGGGCCCAAGAAATGGTCCATGTTTGGATTCACCGTGTTGGTCTTTGGGGTAACCACATGACTGATGGCCCATGTAAAGCTTTATTTAGTTATTTGGGTAAAATACACTGGACTACTTGGCCTACTATCCTAAAGATCAGCCAGCCATATCCAGCCCAAAGTAAGTCAGCTCAAATCAGCCCAGGGCGCAACCCAACAAAATTATAAATTGAAAGCTGAGATCGTTCGTTTTAGAACAAAACAGAAGTTGAGGGAGGCTCAATCCATGTGCATCAAACAAACGGAGACTATAGAAATTTTTTTATCATCAACCCTCAGATATTGGTCTCCATCAAATCAACATTAAGAGCTTGTTTGTTTGTATTAAGATACAAAGGAATTGAATATATATATGATTCATACCATTAGTAGTTAAAAATAAAGATCAAACGTGGATTTTGAAAATTAGCAAAAATAACCTTTCCTTTTAGGGAAATAGAATGAGAGAAAAGAGACGGAAAATGAACCACTAGGGTGGTGACTGATTTATTCACTTTCCATCTTCTTTAGATTCTAAGGTTATTTGATGCTTAATTATTTTTTAAATTGACCTTTAACCTTTATTTTTTACCTACTTATTGTATGAATCCTATGCATTCAATTTTTATGTATTATAAAGCAAATAAATAGGACCTAAGTGATAGACATTGTACTTATCCAGTGTAGATTTTGCTGCATGCAGAAACACACAATATAGCCATAAAAAAGTCATTCGGAATCCATGTAAGATTTATAAACCATACCATCCCCATCAGCATCCATGTACGAGGACCACTTTGGCAGTTTTATGATTTGTAGAACTTTTTTTGTTTTTTTTTTTTTTTTGAGGTTTCTAGATATTTGAGGCCTTTAATTGTTCTTAGTTTTATTAATTTATAATTTTTATCCATGAGGAACAATAAAGTATAGTGAGAGAAACTCTTTATATTATAGATACTAATCCAGCAACCCTTGTGTCGACCCTCGTGAAAAAGACTGCTAAGCGCAAAGCGCGGGGGGTAATTTTCACTTACACCATAGTTTTGGCAATAAGCCATCTCATTCATGGTTGACTAGTGTTGGCACCTTACTCTTATAGCCAAGCCTAGAGATCGATCATGAGTCCTTAGGGGAAGTATCATTGGTAGACTAGTAGCCCCACCTATAAAATATTTAATAATAATAATAAACTTAGGGAAGGAGGGAGTCATAGAAACTCCTACTCAACTTTTTTTTTTTCTCCACAATAATGGATGCAAAAGTCAAATGAAATAATAT
The DNA here is from genome assembly GCA_028538565.1 of Umbellularia californica. Classification (NCBI taxonomy): domain Eukaryota; kingdom Viridiplantae; phylum Streptophyta; class Magnoliopsida; order Laurales; family Lauraceae; genus Umbellularia; species Umbellularia californica. Next base: position 12,636,300 of record JAPQWN010000008.1, on the reverse strand, counting down.
TTTCTGATCAGGTTCTTTCATTGGAAAGCTCTTGAAAAAGAGAATTTCCATACATTATTTAAAATTTTAAAATATTAAAAAAGACTCTAAGAGCCGCCATCAAAATGTTCAAGCAAAGCATGCCATATTATATGAAAATGCAATTTAGGTAGGCTGGACTTATTTAACATTTAGGCATGGGCGGCCCCAAATTTTTTTTTTTTTTATAATTCCAATTGCCATTTAGCATTTAAGTTGGGGGTCCTTGCATTTAAGTTGGTAAGAGTGGATATGGAAGTTAGTGCCCCCAGCTATCTCTCATAAAGTTGGTGAGAGTGTCTCTCATAAGAGCACTTATATATATATATATATATATATATATGGGGCCAACTCTCCTAAGATGAAGCTTAGGATAAGATAAGCTGAAGTAAACTCAATTGCGTGGTGGAGCCCACTTGGGGACCCATATGGGAATGGGGGTGGGGGGATTTCAAGGACTCCCTAGGACCCTCCTTCTTATAAAAAATCAGCCACAATCGTGGTTTCTATCATCTCCATCTAAGCACCAAAAGTTTAATGGTCAATGGTACATTCGGATCGGTGCATAGTCGATCCAACGGTCTAGTAAATTTGGATCTGACCAAAAGTGGGTGGGCATGTGCAATTTAGGGGGGTCGTGTGTGTGGTCCATTTGAATGGGCCCTAGAAGCGTTAGCTTACGGAATCTTATCCTAAGCTTAAGCTTAGAAGAGCCTTGCTATATATATATATATATATAGATTTGATCAGGTGAGAACACTTCTCACCATTACTGTGCAAAGTGTTATCTTGACCGTTGGATCGATGAACTTATCCAACGGTGCGGGCAAAACATATTTAAAGGCCCAAATTGCAAGAACAGGCGCCCATTCTCCTCTTTCCCGCTCATCTCTGTCCAGATCTGAAAGAAAAACCCTCCCTTTCTCTGCTCTTCCGTTTCTCTCTTCCTCTATCTCTTCTTCTACTCTCCACCTTCGACCACTGCTCCGGGTTTCTCATCTCGTTTCTTCTTCCTAGACGCCTCACGGTCTCCCCCATTATCTCTGGTCATCCTCGACTTCGACCGGACTCTTCCCCTTTTCTTTTCTTCTTCGACGAAAAAAGAGGGAAAACCTTGTGGATTCGACGGTTGCCTTCTTCCCCTGCGCGGATCGTCGCTGTCGTCCAAAGCGCTCCAAATGGATGCTGAAGACCCAGCTCTCCAACTACAACTCCAAGTCTGGACCCCCTCACAACAGCCATCCCCATCTCAGTTTCCAGGCTCATGGTCTGACACAGCGGCCATCCCTATTGAGACCACCTCGGAGCAACCATCCCCATCTGCGTTTCATGGCATATGGCAGACAGGGACGTCTATCCCCATCGATGTCACAGCACTCTCGCAGCAGCCATTCCCATGTGATTCTAGTTACCCGACCGAAGTTTTGCAGGGTTTCCCTCTCTCTCTATACAATCGATGTTTTGCTGCCTGTCCTTTGGTGAATGTAGATTACTTCTGTGTCTGGGGAAGGATATATTGCAAAAACCCATACCCAAAATCAAACTTTCCAGTATATTTGGGCAGGGGAAAAAAAAAGAATCGTTATTAGCTCATCAGCTTTTGGGGTGGGCAAACACTGGAAACCATATCAGATACGGTATAATTTCTTCTGCCTTTTATCCCAAATTACTACCAGCAATAATTGCTAGTGACTGCAACAACATCCCGCAGTAGAGCTGGAAGGTCATCAGAGAGAAAAAGAGAGAATCATAAGATGCTATTGTTGATTTGGATAGAAAAGTAGGAGCCAAATGTCTCAGCAGATGAGATTCGGATTTCCACCACAATGTTCCATATACAGAACATATTACACAACAGATTTTCAAATTACATAGCAAAAAAGATTCATTCAATATAATTATGATTTGGAAAAACACATGCTAAAACTGGAATCCAAATACTTTGCTTAAGAAATCAAACCAGTCTAAGAGAATTTCAATACAACCAGCTGCAATGCATGTACTTAGAAAAAATTAAACAGGTTCAATAAGATCTCATCACTGAAACATCTAAAGAACATATAGAAAGATAATCCACTTCCATAAACAACCAAGCATACAATTAAAAAAAAAAAAAAAAACCATGTGCAGTACAACTATACTCACTGTGATTTTATTTTCCCTCTTTTTTAATGATGGCTGGATTTATATATCAAATGATGTAAAAATGATTTGACATTGGTTCCTTTGAAATCTCGTTAAATTAATTTTCTACTGAGCTCTAGTTTGTATGATATTGACTAGTATTGAGATAGTCATGGCTAATTTTCTAGTAGGTGTTCACATGCAATGAAGATGACTCTTGGCCCTCTCAAGAGCCACATGCAATGAACAGAGTTGCATTTATGTGACTATATTTGAGAAAAAGTTTGTGTCAGGGGAATAAATGGTCCAACCAATGTGTTGAAATAATCTGAATTTATCTTGATTTTTAGATACAAACTTTGACTATCAGTGACTATAACATGTGACATGAAATTAGTACTGTTAGAATAATTTACTACATCCTTAATAATTAGTTTCTTATTACTTTTATTTGGTTTTGTTTTGCATGATTTTCATGGTGTGGTTCTATATTGTCCTTAAACTGTCCAAAAGAACGGTGCAAGTCCACATTTACCAATTAATACATTTATACCACAAGTTGAGGAGGAGAAAATACCAAAAGTTGGAATTATTTTTGAGAACATAGAGGAGGCTTAGTTACAATGCTTATAACCTTCATGCGAAATTGGCGGGTTTTAGTATCGAACGAAGCTCTGAGACAAGGCTGAATAATGAAGTTGTGAGGAAAAACTTTGTATGCTCCAAAGAAGGTTCTAGGAAAGAAAAATTAGGCATTGAATCTATAGTGCAGAGACGGAACTCAGATACACGGGCAGATTGTGGGGCACACATTTAAATTAAAAAAACAAAGGAGGGGAAATGGGTGGTATTTAAAATTATTGTGGAGCATACTCATTTGTTAAGTACCCCGAGAAAGACTAATATGCTACGATCACATCGTATAGTCAGCGCTCCCAAGAAAAAATTGATATATACTTATGGGGCTGCTAATCTACGACCGAAGGATCAAATGGCACTACTAGAGCTGCGGGTAGGTGGGAGAGATAAAGTTGGTTTCACTGAGACAGATTTTCGAAATCAGATTAGAAACAAAAGGGAAGAAACAAAAGATCAAGATGGGGAGATGTTCTTTGAGTACTTCAAACAAATGAAGGAGAGAGATCCAAGATCTTATTTTGCCATTGAGAAAGATGATGATGATCACATTAAACATGTGTTTTGGGCTGATTACTATTTTCAGAAGTCATATGAGGAATTTGGGGATGTTGTTTCATTTGATACAACATACAATACAAATAGATATGGTCTCGTTTTTGGTGCATTCACCGGAATTAATCACCATGATCAATCAATATTATTTGGTTGTTGTCTAATATTAAATGAAACTTTTGATACATTCGTGTAGGTTTTCAACAAATGGATTGAAGCAATGCAAAGGGACCCACTAAAAGCAATCTTAACGGACCAAAATGCTGCAATGACAAAAGCGATCAAGTCCGTTTTTCCCACCACATGCCACCGTTATTGCTTGTGGCACATTATGCAAAATTTACAAAAGAATTTGGGTGGAATTGCGATTCATAATCCGAACTTGATCAAAATTTTTAAGAAGATTGCATACAATTCTATCACAATAGAACATTTTGAGATGGCCTGGAAGGATATATTGTCAGAATTTGACCTTGTAGACAATGAATGGCTGCATTCGATGTACGGTATTCGTGAGATGTGGGTGCCAACGTACTTGAAAGACATATTTTTTGGAGGGATGTCTACAACTTCAAGAAGTGAAAGTATCAATGCCTTCCTTAAGCAATACATGACACAAAAGAATGGTTTGTATGATTTTATGTTGCGATATAAGCGAGGCATCGCAACTCAAAAGTATCATCAGTTGAAGGCTGATCATGACACTATAAATGGGAGACCAAGATTGATGACAGATTTGCCAATGGAGAAGAGGATGTCCGAAATATGTACAAAAAATATGTTCTACAAGTTTCAAGATCAGTTCTGTTACATAACATGCGGCATTGTTGAGCTCATTTATGATGACATCGAGAAACGTGTTTATAATGTTTCTTCATTAAAAAATGATCAAGAAATAGAACGAACCGTCCTCTTCAAAAAGGACGACAAAGAAGCAAAATGTTCATGTCAATTATTTGAGATTCGAGGAGTTCCATGTGGACATATCATTTGTGTTTTCAAACAAGAGAAAATTTATGAATTACCTCAACGGTTTATTTTAAAAAGATGGACAAGGTTAGCAAGAATAGACGATGAATCTGACAGCAGAGCTTGCTTTTCATGTGATGGTTCATTGCTTGAACGACATGGAGATTTATCATATGATGTTGCAGTAGTCGTTGATGAGGCATCCATGTGTAAAACCGCATACATACATGCAAAGAAGGTTTTACAAGAGTTAAAGAAGACTATTCATGAGATAAATGAAAAGGAAGTAACGGCAAAAGATGACAGTAAGAGAAGAGACAAGGGGACTTGCCATGAAGAGAGATATCTTGCGCCAAAGAATGCAAAGACAAAGGGTCGTCCAAATAGATTGAAGTCTTCTAAGGAAAAAGCAATGAGAAAACCCCGGCTTTGTCTTGGATGTGGCAGGCGTGACGTTGCACATGACATGCGTAATTGTCCTATGCTCATTAAGAGGTATAAATTGCTTTTTACATTGGAATCTTTTATATTTGATTTTTAATTTTATTATCATATAGATTGTGCTTTCTATTCTTCTTCAGTCCTAAAGTTAATGTTTCTGGAAACGATGGGAGTATTTTAGAAGACGATGACGATGATCTCATTGAATGTGAGGGCTTGGAAATGGCTATTTCCGATGATGGTACTTTGACACAGATTTAGGTATGCAGATTCGTTGTAAAAAGAGATATTTTATTTATGTAATTCACTGACACATATTTCAGTTTATATGAATGTTAATGACACATTTATTACAAAGAAAAATGCCATTATTACAATATGCCTGTCCTTAAGATATGGAAAGCTGAGGGGCCATATGTCTCTTTGAAAAGCAACAATGGTTTGGCATGCTTTACTGTGCAACCTAAAGTGCAGCTAATGCAAATTTGGGGAACAACGAAATCCTGAGCAATTCTGTTACAGCTTTCCATGCCAGGCCATGCCATGCTACCCTAAAAGCATAGCAAAATGGTCTCCATTTTGCTAAATAAGTTGCGGAACTATGATTTTTAAGTGCATCAGAAAGGAATCAGGGTTCCAGATTTGCAATGAGATTGTAGACCACATCAGGTGCGGTACTGTTTATGCAGCATTTTCACTTAATGTTGTTTTCAATATATGCACCATCACAAATGTGCAATCAAACCATTAACAAACCCAGATGGGAAACTTTACTCATTGCAACCTGTTTTATCCATGGATGACAAATTTGCAACCATAATTCTTTTATTTCCATGTTCCATATTCTTTATCTTATGGTCTTTTAAATATTGAAAATGGATGAGTGTACTTCCATAATCCTCTACCATGTTTCATGTGCTCAACAGTTGCAGAAGCCAGTTCAGTATCTCCCAGCATGATCAGCATTATAAATGTCTCTTCAACTTCTCTAACTGTGGTCTTGTGTTCTGAGAGCACATTATCAGAAAAACTTGTTGGCTACAACTTATGGCATCGCAAGACCAACACAGTTGACTACCCTGCTGAACCCACATGTGCTTTGTCCTGGCCTAACAGAAGGTTTTTTTGTCTCCAATCTTACTCCAGCTACCGAGTACATCTTCAAAATCATTTCTGTCGGCAGCACAAGGGAGTTGGGAAAGTGTGAAGTTAGCTTTAGGACCAGCAGCATTGGAGAAGAAATTGAAAAGAGCTCAGAAGCAGCAAAAGGAGGTTCAAAGGGACCTCCATTTGCGAGTCCAAAAACAAACTTTAGTGGCATGTCTAATCCTTCATCAGAGGGAGACGAATCTAATCCTTCCAAAAAAAAAAAAAAAAAGAGGTTGTTTTGATGTTGTCAATGTTGGACTTTTGTAGTTTCATATGACTCCACAGGTTGTTTTGATGTTGGACTTTGTCATGTATTATGGCCATTTGTTTCGAATGAAAGAGGTTTGTTTGAATGCGTGGCGTTTGATTAAATGCTTTGGGTGGTATTGTTTATGTTGTTGCAGCTTGCAGTGGTTCAATTGGTTGCATCATATTTCAGATTTGATATATGTATTATGCCCATTTGTTTTGATTTGTAATTTTGAGGTGCTCCATTGTTTATTTTGACTTTCAGCTGGATGTGGTTCAATTGGTGGAATTCTTAAGATGTGTTTTGGCTAGAATGGTCACCTGATATTTTGGGAGTTTTATTTCAACTATGATCTTCCAATATCCAAGAAGGTGATGTTATGATATCCAGGTTTTGAATATTTTGCTGCGGGTGGTGTTCATTGAGTCCATTTGTCTTAACCGAGTTGAAAAAGTACCCGAGTTTAAAACATAGCAAACGTGGTCGTAATTAAATGAAGACTAGCAGATTTTAAGTTCAATATATGGACTTTGAAAGCCCCGAATTTCAGCCAACAAATCCCTCAGGAAGTGGCTAAAAACTTCCCTAAACAGGGGTACTCAGCAATGTTTGCGCAGATTTTCCAAACCGAGTTGAAAAAGTACCCGAGTTTAAAACATAGCAATCGTGGTCTTGATTAACTGAAAACTAGCAGATTTTAAGTTCAATATATGGACTTAGAAAGCCCAGAATTTCAGCCAAAAAATCCCTCGGTAAGTGGGCTAAAAACTTCCCTAAACAGGGGTACTCAGCAAGGTTTGCGCAGATTTTCATAACGGAGTTGAAAAAGTGCCCGAGTTTAAAACATAGCAATCGTGGTCGTAATTAACTGAAAACTAGTAGATTTTAAGTTCAATATATGTATGGACTTGGAAAGCCCCGAATTTCAGCCAAAAAATCCCTCGGGAAGTGGGCTAAAAACTTCCCTAAATAGGGGTACTCAGCAAGGTTTGTGCAGATTTTCTAAACTGAGTTGAAAAAGTGCCCGATTTTAAAACATAGCAAACGTGGTCGTAATTAACTGAAAACTAGCAGATTTTAAGTTCAATATATGGGTTTTGAAAGCCCTGAATTTCAGCCAAAAACTCCCTCGGGAAGTGGGCTAAAAACGTCCCTAAATAGGGGTACTCAGCAAGGTTTGCGCAGATTTTCATAACCTATTTGAAAAAGTGCAAGAATTTAAAACATAACAAATGTGGTCGTAATTAACTGAAAACTAGCAGATTTTAAGTTCAATATATGGACTTTGAAAGCCCAGAAATTTCAGCCAAAAAATCCCTCGGGAAGTGGGCTAAAAACTTCCCTAAAGAGGGGTACTCAGCAAGGTTTGCGCAGATTTTTTGAACCGAGTTGAAAAAGTGCCCGAGTTTAAAACATAGCAATCGTGGTCGTAATTAACTGAGAACTAGTAGATTTTAAGTTCAATATATGGACTTGGAAAGCCCAAATTTCAACCAAAAATCCCTCAGGAAGTGGGCTAAAAACGTCCCTAAACAGGGGTACTCAGCAAGGTAGAACACATTTGTGGAAATGTTGTGCCAATAAATCTGATTCTAGTCAGAAGCTGTAGTAAATCTGATTCTAATAGTGTTGATTGTCTAAAAGGTGGTGTTCATTCATATTGTAGTGTAACATGCATTTCTCTGAAATAGCACCCAATGTGACTTACAATGTCAAAAATCAAGAGAGAACAATAAACATGAAAGGATAACCATTGTAACTCTGAAATAACATCCATTTGATTAACTTTTGTCAACATATACAACATCCATTCAACTCTTCCTTCCTCCATTTCTTAAAGACATATTTTAACATAATATTTTCAACATGCAAATTATACTCATAAGACAACACAAAAACATCACTAGACAAAATACTTTATTTGATTTCTTCCTTTCTTCGGATGCATGTTTTATCTCTACAACTGCTGTCCATAAAATCTCATTCTGCCTGTCCATCATACTACCAATCATCTTTTTCATATCTTCAATCATATATGTGATAAGTCCACAAAACTAGGTCATTAACTCATCATTTCATTAGCATTTGTGGACTTAATTAGGCTTAATTGCATAGAATTGCATTTAATTTCATGATTACATGCATTTGAGGATATTTTTGGAGAAATGGTCAAAATTGGTCAAAATTCATTGAATTGCATGGCTTTTGAAATTAAGTTTTTCTCATCTCATTTATCACCCCAAAATTAGGCTTTTGGTTTCATCAATGCATATCTTGCTATTTTTGGCACCATATGCTATTTTTGGAAAGTTGGTCATTTTGGTGCATCACTAGGAATGTAGGGTCCCATACATGGTTCAAAATTATTTTCTTACATATGATTAATGTTAAAATTGCCTCTTTCAATTTATAGGAGAAATCAACATGAGACCTACATTGATGAAATTTGAGAAGAGAGAAGTCAAATAAGCAAGCAAAGAGAGGATCCAAGCATGCTTGGAAGTCTACAATGGGCCCCACACACCCCATTGCATGCCAACATAGAAGCTTCCATTTTTGCATAATTATTCCCGGATTTTTCAGGGGCATCAACTTAAAATGGCCATAACTCTCAAATCGAGTGTCAAATCGGCTCAGTCTAGCCACCGTTGGAAAGATCTTTTCGAGTAGATATCCGTAGAGCCCAAGATTGCCTAAATCAGAGCTATATTGAGGGAGATATGACCTCGGGAAGTTATCTGCTACAGTTTTAGACGAGAATTGCAAGAAATCTCAATATTTGGGAAGTTTATTCCCTTTACATCATCATATAATTTTTAGAGATATTCTTGGAATTGTACAAGGAAAGTGTATGCATCAAGAAACCTAATAAGGGAAGGAGATCTCTCAAATTTAAAAGTCTTTCGAAAGAAAGAAGTTAGCTTGGAGAACAAGAAAGAATCCTTACTGTAAGACCCCGCCCCGAGTTAATCAAGATTAACTCTAATTAATTGAAGTTAATGCTAATTAATCACGTTTTATGAGGCTAATGATGACTAATGACTAAGCGATGAGATTAGTCTCAAATGATTGAATTAAGCTTAATGAAATGATAATGAAGGGGATTGAATGGATTGAATGGGAATTTAGACTCAAACTAAGAGGACAAGGCCTTTTTCCGTAAATACGGATTTCTACGTATTTTTGTCGAATACGGAAACTCTTGATACCAACACGTGTCTCTCGACGAGTACGTTAACTTTCATAATAGACTCGAAGCCGTTTGGCGAGGATTTCGTCAAGTGGCCCTTCATTTGACTCAGAACGTAAATAACCTTAGTGGAATGGACTTAAATGCAAAAAGGAAGCTTACATAAGAGGAATGAAGCCCTTTTTATTTCTTTCTTTCCTCATTCCATTGTAGAGAGAAACCCTAGGCAACATTTTCCCTTTTTCTTTCTTTCATCCTCCTTCATCAAAAGATATAGAGATTGGGAGCATTTCAAGTGGGTTTTGGAGAAACATTATCTTCTTCCTTAGCTTGTCTTCCATTGTGGAGTATTTGGGACTTGAAAGAGAAGCTCAAGAACTCCCTACTCACACTACAAGTAAGTACTTGGAGCTTTCAAAGGATTTTCAAGTTATGATGAATGGTTAGGAGTGATTCCTAGCTCATTTAGCTCATAGGGTTTGTGTTTTGGTGTTTTTATGGAAATAGGGTTTGGATTTGGGGATTTCTCACCTCAAAGTCAAGCTATCAAGGGATTTCTTGCTAATAGGCTGTAAAGGCAAGTATAAATACTCATTTATGATTCAAAATGCTAGTCTACAAGTTTTATTGAGCTATGATTTGCAAGAGTGGGTTTTCAAACCCTCTTTGTTGTAGAAATAAGATGATATGGATTTGTTTGAGCTCTATGGATATTATGATGTATTAATGATGGAATAGAAGAGTTGTTTGTGTGTTAAATGATGAATGAGGAGAGGATAGGAGATCCTTAATGTATATGCAAAGGGTGGTTGAAAGGAATGAATGAAGGAGTGAAGTTCGAAGTTCCAGAAATGGAGTTCTGGACAGTTCGCTCGAGCGAACCAGTTACTGTCTGACGCGAAAAGTGTTCGTACAAGCGAACTTTAGGTGCGCTCGTGCGATGAATGTTCTGTTTGGGTCCGCTCGAGCGAACTTGGATCCGCTCGAGCGAACCTGATACTGGCCCAAACATGAAATTGTAAGCAAATAACAGTTTGAGTCCAGTGGATTTTGATATTGAGGGTGGAAAATTTTTGGGGACTAAATGCACATATTAAATGAAACTGTGATGTCCATCGAAAATAACACGTGCATTTAGTAACTAATAATTACACCTATAAATTGTCTAAATTGGGATAGAGACAAGTAGGACCGTGAATGATTAAAGATTCATCTAATCCCATTGAGTCTATAATGATTGCATACAATGAACCACTGAATACTGAATAAATGTAATGAACCATTGAATAATGAACAAAATGAATAAATGCAATGAATAATGAATAATCCTGCTGCAGCAGATGATTGGGGTGTTCCGGAGCTCCGTGGTGATGCCAGTGATCTCTGATCAAGACACTGGTAGATCCCACACATATAGACTGAAAAGTCAATGAATTGATAAGCCATGTAAGGAAAGCTGAAATAATATTGAAGCCTCGGCCATGAATGGTTCGCCCTTCCGCCTTGTGCTTAATTAAAGTGATTAAACGAAAGTGAAATAAAGCCAGGCCATGAACGGTTTGCCCTTCCGCCTTGTCCTTAAGTTTCTTCCGTTGGAAGACACGAAATGAAACGAAATGACATGAAATAAATGAAATGAATTGAATAATGCTTCCTTTGGAAAGACGTTGAACTGAATGATAGTAACACTATTGTATTTGTAAATTTAGCCATTGAGTATCAATGGGCTACACTGTACATGATATTGTATTAACCTAGATGTAAGAGTCTAGAGTTGTTATATTGATAATGGACAAGTTTAGCATGTGTTATCATAAATGTGTTTATACATTGTTGAACCGTCGTGTTCATAGTGTTATTGATGGAATTACAGGCCCAGTTGCCCCTCCCGGTCTTGCAGAGGCCGCGCCGCGTGCGGAGGAGGCCCATCCGATACCTCCAGGAGGTTTAGCCGAGTGGGCATAGCTCGAGGGCATTGATTTTAATGTTTTGAGATTATTTTGGGAAATCATTGATAGATGTTTTTGTATATCATTTTGAGATGTAGTTAGATGTCCCCTGCATTGTATTGTGAATATGCAGTGGTGGACTTCATTGAATTATATTTTTGTATGTGTGAACTTTACTTGAAATGTAAAGTCAATTTTTGTCAATGTATATATATATTCCCGCAAAATTGTACATTTGACAGGTATGTATGTTAGATCCCTTGTGAGTCTTCGTCTTAACTTCGGTTAATTCGAGATTTACGGGAGTAAGTATGATGGCATCGCGATCCGGGTTAGGTCCCGATTAGTCCGATTTCGGGCCCGGGTCGTGACACTTACCCAATAAGGAAAAAGGAGACCTAAAAGGAGGGTACTTCTTTACTAAAAGGGGTTTACAAAAAGCATAAAAGGAGGCATGATGAAGACCCATAATATTCAATACGTCCAAAGCTCTCCTTCTCTCCTATTCCTTTCTTTTTCTCTTCCTTTCTTCTTTTCCATTAGTTTATTTTTAGTTTTGGTAACCTTGGGCCATGTCCAAGGGTTTATTTTGAAGGAGAAGATTTGTGAAGGAGAAGTTGTAAAGATGCAATTTTTAACGATAAATCAAGAAGCATTCTTTGCAATGGCGGGCTAATTTTCTTGATTAGAGTTATGGATGAAGGTAAGTAATTGTCTTTTTATTTGTTTAGTAATTCTAATTTGTGTTCCATGATTATGTGCTTAATGATTAATAGGCTTGTCTTCGTGCCCTAGGCAAATCTCTATTTTTATTTCTAAAAATAAAAATTAGTTTTGACTACTCATGCTTAGGTTTGATAGGTCATGCTTAGGATTTAGATCTTTTGATGGTTTATGCTTACTTTTGATGGGTGGTGCTTAAATTATTTTTATGCTTTTATGAGATGAAGGAAGTCTTGAGTTTTGAATTTTTATAATTAAAAATGAATTTTAAAAGTTAGATTTTCCAAATTAAAAACATTGATTTGTCTTTGATTTGAAGTAAAAATTGGAATAAGTTAGGGTTACTTGATAAATAATTGGTGGATGCTTATTGGATTCCTATACTCTAATCATCTTCATTAATTGGTAGATTTCGAATTTCTATATTAGTTGCTCAATTTTTAAATATAAACTCAAAACTTTTCTTAAATTGTTAGTTAATTAGTTTTCTTAATTTAAAAGTTTCTTTAATAGCTCCCTGTGGGTTCGACCTGTTCTTGCCACTGTCTCATCTAGACACCCGTGCACTTGCGGTATTTATGATTGATATTGATCACATCAAGTTTTTGGCGCCGTTGCCAGGGAGCCAATTTGAAAAGAATCTTTTAGTTAGGATTTCTAGCATTATTTGTTCATATCATAGCATACTTTTTAGTTAGTTGCATTCATAACTTGCATTTGGTTTAGTTTTTGTGTTTCTTAATGATTGTGGTTGCTGTTTTTCAAGTTTTTGTTGTTGTTCTTTAATTAATTTTTGGACTGATTTCAAGTGGTTGCATAGAAGACAAATTTCAGCACTAATTTTTTGACAGATTTGACTTGGTTTTTCTCCAAAAGTTCGCACTTTGAAAACCAGTCAAACGGACTCCTTTTGACTTGAAATTTGGGTTGATAGGACTTTGGTATATTGACTTTGAACCATCAAAATTTCAGAAAAAAATACGTTTTGGAAGTCCAACTTTTAGTGCCGTGAATAGGGCCAATCAGTCAGGCAGATTCTACAATCAGTAGAAAAACTGGTTGAAGTAGCCAACTTCATTATAGCATAACTTCTTTGTCTTTTATCCTTTTTTGTCTCTGTTTTTTTTTTTTTTTTTTGTTTCTTACATATTAGGAGATTACATCCCAGTCATTGCTATCAGTTTTTGATTAATACAAGTGGGTCGTACAGATCTGTAAACTTGGGCCTGTGCAACAGGTCCCAACACTTAGATTTTTTTCAGCACTTGACAGGAAGGTCTCCATTTAACTTAGGACTGCATTAGGAGTTTTAAAAGTGCATCTTTCCTTCAAATTGCAGTAGTTTAGGGTTGTGAAATTTTTATTAGGTTTATTTTTCAATTTAGGAGTTTTATTGACAATTGTTAGCTATATTTAGTAGATTATTTAGATCTAACATTTTAGTTTTCTTTGAGGTTACATTCTGAATTTTGAAGGACTCTAAAAGGAAGGAAATAGCGGGGATTGCTTTTAAGCAAACAAGTTACTCTCAGAATTGCAAAGTTGCTAAAAAAAAAGAATACAGGTTAAGCTTGCACAGTTTAAAGATTTGCCTGGACCCGCGTAAGAGTTTCTAAACTTTACCCCACGAATCTTTTACTTGCAAGTGGGGCTTGGATGATTTAATTTTTGCAAAGTGTGAATGCTTGATTGACACACCATCTAATTGGACACACACTTACTTAAGGGCAATTGAACCCAATAAGATAAGGACTGGATTTCATCACCAGATCCTTGCCCAATTAGGTTTAGCCACCTCTCACATAGTAACCTAAACATTAATTAAAATAAAGTAGAAACGAGACCATAGGACTCGAGCTTATTAGGACGAAGACCACAAAAGGTTACACCAATTGCGCTCTTTGGTCAAGTTGATGTCTAGGTAAGTCCTGTCCCTCCAAAGGGTGGCAGTCTCTGTTCTAGGAGTTTGGTTCTTAAGCGGGACCCTTGCCAAGTGCATTGTGACTCCACCACTCATCCTGGGGACTTACCTGGTCGATTTGGCTTCATAAGACCGGATTGGAGGCCTTAGTGCACTCTTCAAACCAGTTAGGAGCTGTCTAGTGAGTTAGGCTAACCCTAGGATAATTTCTTGTGCTCAATCTTTGTGCTTGACTGCTTGTGCATCATTTAGTAGGATCATTAGGGCCCTGCATATAGATTAGGCTTGCATTTCTTTAAGGTTGAAACTGATGCATGCGCTCTAAACCTGAGAGAGAGAAACTGTAGGTACGCAAGAGTAAAAGATTAGTCAAGATAGAGCTCGAATTAGCCTTAACCATTGTCGGAAAGTCTTCAATTTTTGAAGAAATTGTTAGAATGGCTGATCAAATGGACCCACCCATGACTTTAAAGGACTACATGTACCCCACCAGGACAACTCAACCGTCCTGCATCACCCTTCCTCAGACCAATACCACATTTGAGCTGAAATCTGGCATGATCCAAATGCTCCCAGTATTCCTTGGGCTAGACCATGAAAACCCATATCAACATGTTAGGGAATTTGAGGACATCTGTGGGACCATGAGAATCAATCACATGACTGAGGAGGCTCTTAAACTTAGATTATTTCCTTTCTCCCTAAAAGAAAAGGCTAAAGCTTGGCTTTATGCCTTACAGGCCGGGTCCATCACTACATGGGCCAAGTTAGTCGAAGAATTTTACAAAAAAATTCTTTTATAGCTCCCTGTGGGTTCGACTTGTTCTTGCCACTGTCTCATCTAGACACCCGTGCACTTGCGGTATTTTATTATTGATATTGATCACATCAATATGCTAGATTCTTTTCATTGTCAATTTCATCTTTCCATTTGAAGCTTCCGCAACCATGTTCATGCTGCAAAAAGATTAAAAGAAAAAAAAAAAAACAAAACAACACAAATTATCTCTAATTAGTACATCATAACATTATTGCTAAAAAAATCATATGAAACACTTACTTTCCAATTAGGACATCTTCAAAACTTTCTATTTGGATTAGACATTGTGTGAAAGGTCAAACAAATCATATCACCACATGAGCACTTTGGCACCCATTGATTGGAATTAGAATTTGACGATGACATGGCCACGCTTGTTTGCAGTAAGTCGAACTCGGGAGAAAGCTACTAAATAAAAATAACCAGGATTCAGACAAGTAATTAAAATTTTTTCTATGATTTAAAAAAAAATCAGCCAGATTTTTTATTTGGGATTGTAAAATAACACTCAATCAGAGTAAGAAGATGACTGTGATTACAGAGTAAATACCAGAGAACATCTTGGCCAAATAACACTCAATTAGCCAGATTTTTCATAACCCACGGTTCTGAAATCACGGAGTAAAAAAGTTCACAATAACAGAGAAAGAGATGATTTACCTTTCCTAACAGAAAATGAAGTGGAGAGGATTCGAGCTTGCCAGTACTGAGTCCGAACTTGCAGAAAAGTAGATCTGAGGGGGAAGAAGAGGACCGTGGAAGATGCCCGGAGAAGAGGAGGCAGATATGAGGTCCAGAGCCTTGGGGCTCGGAGTGGAGCAAATCTGGGGACGAAGACTGGCGTCGAAGATGAGATGAGAAAGGGAAGAAGATGACCGTCAAACCAGGGAAGGAAGAGGTTTTTCCCCTTTTTCGTTAAGGAATTTGGAGGGCCTGGGAGCAGAAGCGATTGAAAGTTTCGCAGGGCTTTAGACGACAGCGACGATCAGCGCATGGGAAGAAGGCAGCCGTCAAACCCACAAGGTTTTCAATCTTTTTTCGTCGAAGAAGAAACGAAAAGGGTAAGAGTCTGGTCGAAGTCGAGGATGACCGGAGATGATGGGGGAGACCGTGAGGCGTCGGGGAAGAAGAAACGAGATGAGGAACCCGGAGCAGTGGTCGACGGTGGAGAGTAGAAGAAGAGATAGAGGAAGAGAGAAACAGAAGAGCAGAGAAAGGGAGGGTTTTTCTTTCATATCTGGACAGAGACGAGCGGGAAAGAAAAGAATGGGCACCTGTTCTTGCAATTTGGGCCTTTAAATATGTTTTGCTCACACCGTTGGATAAGTTCATCGATCCAACGGTCAAGATGCGACTTCGCACAGTGCTGGTGAGAAGTGTTCTCACCTGATCAAATCCCATATAAATATATTTAGGGGGATATTCAAGTGTATCCATCCCTCAACATTGTGGTGAGGGACACCCCTTTTTGGGAAGTTTCAAGTACAAAAGAAAAGTACACTTCTCTTTTGTACTTGAAACTTCACAAAAGGAGGTGTCTCTCACCACAATGGTGATGGATGGATGTCCCTCATCACAATGGTGATGGATGGATGCACTTGAATATTCTCCATATATATATATATGGGAAGTGCTCCTATGAGAGACACTCTCACCAACTTTATGAGAGATGGGTGGGGGCCCTCACATTTAAGTTGGGGGTCCTTGCATTTAAGTTGGTGAGAGTGGATATGGAAGTGAGGGCTCCCACCCATCTCTCATAAAGTTGGTGAGAGTGTCTCTCATAGAAGCTGATTGCATCCGATCCTCAGACCAATCTAATCAAGCCTAGCTGCAGCCAATACAACGCCACCAACCCTTCCTCCTTCTTCTCCGACCTCAACGCCACCTTCTCCAACATCCGATCCCAGCTCATCTCCGCCACCTTCGCCACCGCGCAGAGAAACCAAATCTACACTCTCTTCCAATGCAAACCCTACCTCTCCGCCTCCGACTGCCTCTCCTGCTTCTCCACGGCCGAGCACCAGATCCGGAACTGCTCGGCCGCGAACGACGCACGTGTCGTCTACGACGGCTGCTATCTGCGATACGAAAGCGATGATTTCTTTAAGCAGACGACGCTGGAGGGGGACGTTCTGCAGTGTGGCGGGAACCGGACGGCGTCGGATAAGGAGTTTGGGGCGGTTGTTGATGGGCTGTTGATGGATCTGTGCAAGGTGGCGCGGAGGATTGGGGGGTTTTTTGCGGCGGGGAAGAGTGGGGTGGGGGTGGGTGGTGGGTGGTGGGGTGGTTTATGGGGTGGCGCAGTGCGTGGAGACGGTGGGGAGTAACGGGTGCGAGGAGTGCTTGCAGGTGGCGTATGGGAATGTGAAGGGGTGTCCGCCGGACGAGGATGGGAGGGCTTTTGATGCTGGTTGCTTCTTGAGGTATTCGGACACGGCCTTCTTTGGAGATAATCAGACTACTGATCTTGCGCCTTTCTTGCGGGCCAATACTGGTGAGTCATGAGTCACGAGTCACGAGTCATGAGTGAGTTTGTACATGAACAAGTAAAATTTTCAAGCTTGCAGTTTGTTTGATCCAGGGACTAAACGAGTCTTGAAAAACAAATCTGACTCGAGCAGATTTTATAACGCGGTTAGATAAAAATTGTTATAGCCTCCTTCAGCCTTGACTTGAGTTGGAACTTATAACTTGTCAAGGGTCCCGATACTTTATCAGAATTCCAAGAATTCATATACGAGAGAATTTCAAAATCTCCAAAAATTGTCCCCTTATGTGGAATTCCAAATTTCGTTTTTTTTTTTTTTTTTTTTTTTTGGAGGACTTGAAATTCCTACAAATGATATAGAAAGTGGAATTCCAAAAATTCCATAAGGTCTTTTGGGTGATTGGAATTTGAAACTATAATGAAAGAAACACAGTATTTCAAATGTCAGGGGACAAGATGTCACATCATATCCCATCATGTCAAAAAAAAAAAAAAAAAAAAAACTCCCAACCTTCCAAATTCTAGTTACAAATTCCGGTAAAGAGACAGGTTGAGTAGTAGAGGATATTTGGTCAACCAAGGTTTATGGAATTTTCACAAAATGAACAGTCCTTGTTTAAATATTCTATGTTGTTCGTAGAGCAAAATCACAAGCCCTAGGATATCTCACAGGAGCAATAGGTGTGATATCACACGGCCCTACAATATCATATATTATAATGTGCATGACATCGCATGGCCCTAACACACCAGACAAATAATCCTGTAATAAATACTTAAATCTCGACCGCTTGGAAGGAAATGTTAGGTCCAAGAACAGCTATATGGGCAATAATATATCCCTTGATTTTTTTTTTTAAATTCAAATGGATAGGAACGTTTGTTTGTGCAAGGCCATGTATGGCGGAAATGACAGGTAGGGCGCCTTTTATATTCCACACGTTCTTGCAAATAGACTCTCAGCAGAAAATGGGGGGATATTTTCCAGGGGAGACTAAACAAAATAGCAGTCAACCTCCACTCATCAGTTTTTGTGAAATTGTGTGTGACGTCCGCTCTCCGGACTTGCATTACAGCCTGCCTACCACAAACAAGCCCCAAAAATCTTCCAATCCCTCTTCAGCCTCAATACTGCAGCAGTAGTGGTGAGCCCTTACACATTCCATCCGAGTAACGGGTGTGAGACACCCAGGACTCCACCAATGTCCTGTGACAGATGGATCAGTTCATGGTGCTAGGCTCCACTTGACTTGTACAAACTGAAGGCAAGTTCATGCGAGTGGATATCTCCACTTGACTACTTAGGCCTATTATCATAAAGATCGGCCATATTAATGGTTGAGCGGTGTCGGCACCTTACTCTTACGGTCAAGCCTAGAGATCGATTCTGAGTCCTTAGGGGAAGTATCATTGGTAGACTACTAGCCCCACCTATAAATTTTTTTAGTAATAATAATAAACTTAGGCAAGGAGGGAGTCCTAGAAGTTCCTACTCAACTCTTTTTTCCACAATAATGGATGCAAAAGTCAAATGAAATAATATTTTCTGATCAGGTTCTTTCATTGGAAAGCTCTTGAAAAAGAGAATTTCCATACATTATTTAAAATTTTAAAATATTAAAAAAGACTGTAACAGCCGCCATCATAATGTTCAAGCAAAGCATGCCATATCATACCCCTTTTATAAAAGAGGCTAAACTGACATGAATTTTCACTACACCCACTTCTGTAATGGGGTCCACCTCTGGAATGGGGTCCACTAAGATGCAAGAGCCAAGATGACATCAGCCTTTATCTTTTGTCTCCTCATCCTTATCTCTTTATATCTTCTCTTCTTCCTTATCCTCATGTATATGATAGGCTAACAAGGAGAAGGAAACTTTGGCATGCTTGTTTCACTGTACCCCATTTTGTTTGGTCTGGATTGCAAGTCTTGCAGGTCATAATCCTCTCTAAATTTTTTTTTTTCCCTTTTGGTGTTGTTTTTCATTGGGCTAGCTACAGTGAAAGAAAATTGAGGTGATAAAACGTATGAATAGTAGAAGATTGGCATGCTTGTTTCACTGTACCCCATTTTGTTTGGTCTGGATTTCAAGTCTTGCAGGTCATAATCCTCTCTAAATTTTTTTTTTCCCTTTTGGTGTTGTTTTTCATTGGGCTAGCTACAGTGAAAGAAAATTGAGGTGATAAAACGTATGAATAGTAGAAGATTGGCATGCTTGTTTCACTGTACCCCATTTTGTTTGGTCTGGATTTCAAGTCTTGCAGGTCATAATTCTCTCTAAATTTTTTTTTTCCCTTTTGGTGTTGTTTTTCATTGGGCTAGCTACAGTGAAAGAAAATTGAGGTGATAAAACGTATGAATAGTAGAAGATTAGTAAGCCTCAAGGATGAAAAAAATCATACCCGAGAAGGAAACTTTGGCATGCTTGTTTCACTGTACCCCATTTTGTTTGGTCTGGATTGCAAGTCTTGCAGGTCATAATCCTCTCTAAATTTTTTTTTTCCCTTTTGGTGTTGTTTTTCATTGGGCTAGCTACAGTGAAAGAAAATTGAGGTGATAAAACGTATGAATAGTAGAAGATTGGCATGCTTGTTTCACTGTACCCCATTTTGTTTGGTCTGGATTTCAAGTCTTGCAGGTCATAATCCTCTCTAAATTTTTTTTTTCCCTTTTGGTGTTGTTTTTCATTGGGCTAGCTACAGTGAAAGAAAATTGAGGTGATAAAACGTATGAATAGTAGAAGATTGGCATGCTTGTTTCACTGTACCCCATTTTGTTTGGTCTGGATTTCAAGTCTTGCAGGTCATAATTCTCTCTAAATTTTTTTTTTCCCTTTTGGTGTTGTTTTTCATTGGGCTAGCTACAGTGAAAGAAAATTGAGGTGATAAAACGTATGAATAGTAGAAGATTAGTAAGCCTCAAGGATGAAAAAAATCATACCCCTTTTATAAAAGTTATTATATACATAAAATGGGTTCTCTGCCTTAGGGAAAATGAAAACATGCATAGTAGCTGATCCTCAAGGATGAAAAAAAATATATACATAAAATGGGTTCTCTGCCTCTCCACCCACCTTAGGGAAAATGAAAACAGATGGCCTTCGTTTGAACAAGACTCTTTTATAAAGGGGGTATGAAACCCCAAATCGCCCCCTACATCAGCTCTCTCACTTTCCCTGTTGGTCGGACAGGTCAAAATCTCATCCTATTCTCTGAATAAAACGTATGAATAGTAGAAGATTAGGAAGCCTCAAGGATGAAAAAAATCATACCCCTTTTATAAAAGTTATATACATAAAATGGGTTCTCTACCTTAGGGAAAATGAAAACATGCATAGTAGCTGATCCTCAAGGATGAAAAAAAATATCATATCATATCATACCCCTTTTATAAAAGAGGCTAAACTGACATGAATTTTCACTACACCCACTTCTGGAATGGGGTCCACCTCTGGAATGGGGTCCACTGAAAACATGCATAGTAGCTGATCCTCAAGGATGAAAAAAAATATATACATAAATTTTTTGAATCTGTGTTTTATTGTTTCTGGATTGGGTTTTGTTAGATTTGTTCACTTATTTGAAGAGAACTAACCATGAGCTTAAGTGGGTGACAAAAAAATTCTCTGTAAAACCATTGAACTTTGAGATTAGGTACTTAAATTTATTTGATAAAACCAATATTAGGTCCATTATTAATTCAAATATATAATTTTTTATGATTTATATATGTTAAACTGATTTTTTTTAAATTATCAACTGTTTCATCAACTGATGTCATGTTTTTAATTACCATCCTGCGAATTTTCAGATTGAGTACGTGTTTGGAAGAAGCCACTGTTTATCATATCCCTACAGCACTTTTTGTTGTGAAGAAACTCATTGCAGGTAGGCCATTTTCAGAATTATTTGGGATAATAAGAATTTTGAACTCCAAGTTGAAATAATATGACCTTGGCTATATTATATATTTTTCTTATTTCATGGTAGTATTATGCTTTGCCTATGTGGATGTACCGGATTTCCAGCTATTCAAGAAATTTAATATTATCACGACGTGTTTTATAGAATATCGTTTTTGAAGAAAAATTTAGGCCATTATTTTATTGCGTATCAAGGAATTTGAAGTTTGATGTTGGATTGGGTGTGGCATTACTTTTTGCTATACAAATGTTAATTTGAGATGTTAGAATGACATAGAAAATGAACCTGTTCTTGGTTTAGAAAGACGGTGAAAAGGAATAATCTACACCTTGTTAGAAAATGTAAAACTGCACAATTTTGTTATTATTGATCTTTCCCCCCTTTTTCCTCAGATGTAAAATATGCGCAAAAAGAGAGATAGAAGAGAATATTTCAAAAAATATTATAAAAATCTGAGCGATGACAAGAAGGCAGAACTACAGAAAAAAAACAGAGAGGCATACAAAAGAAAAAAAGTGAGAATGGCACTTGATTCACAATTCTCTTCATCAAGGAACTCTATTTCTAAACCAGGTATAGTAATAACAAAATATATATATATATATATATATAAATTTTGGGAGAGGCTCTCCTCAATTGCAGTTGAGGAGAGCCTCAGCTGGACAGGAGTGGGTCGCTCATGTGGGCTTAAAACAAAGGCATCTGTCTTCCGCCAAAAACCTATCTCCCCCTTTCAGACCCCAAACGCTCCTCTTCCCTCTCTCCCAATCGCTCCTCTTCTACTGGAATGAGAGGAATGAGAGAAGCAAAGCACAAATCAGGATGGGCCATCAGTTTTTCATCTCCATCTTTCATTTCCCCCTTTCATCTTTGGAAGACCCAAGAGAGTTTTTCTAATCTCTCCCTCTCTTGTCGAGCGCTCTATCTACTGTTCTCTTCTCCCTCACTAGATTAGAGCTCTCTCGCTACTACTCTCCCTCTTGCGTCGTCTCTCCTGTTGCATCACTGCCTCACGACATCTCTGCGCTACAATCTCCGGCCGGATCCGGAAAAGGGGTTTTCTTTGGCAAAAAGGGAATTGTGATGGAAGGGAGCCCGCCCATTTTTCGGTTGTGAAGGACTCCATTGCATTCCATTCATTTCTACTTTGTTTTAGTAAGAAAGAAAGTGAGAGAGATGGAAGGGGTTTTGGTGGAGAGAAGGAAATGGAGGAAGGCGTGGCGGTGGAGCGATAGAGGGTGAGGATCCCAAGTCCATTAAGAGGAGGAGAAGAGAGCCTTCTATTGCAGTAGTTGGTAATAAGGATGATAAAAGAGAAGTGCAAGACCCATCCTTTACCTCAACCAGTAATGCTACTGCTCCTGTTAAGAGAAGCTCTAGATTTTGTGGTTTGACATAAAAAATCACCGTGGAAGTTGGAATGACTCTACCAAAGGATGCTGAATACTATTGAATGATGCTATGTTATTGGATGTTGTTGAACTTTGTTACATGGTGATGTTCTAAATGTTGCAGAATATACATGATTGCTGAAGTCTTGGAAATTGAATCTTGGATATTCATTCTTGTAAATCTTATATTTTCATGTCATTTGTAAGCATCTATGGAAATTGAGTGTTTGATGTATTTGAGTGTTATGTTTTGATGTTAGATGTTCAGATGAAATTTGTGGAAATTTCATTTTAGATGTTTAGATTTTGTTTGTGTTAATTTCAATTCAAGTGTTCAGTTTTTGTATGCAAGTTGCTTTTTTGCAAGTAGATGTTTCACTTGGACTTTGCACCCGTTATGTTTAATAGGTATGGGATTGGGTTGTGTTTTTGCAGGTTGCCTTCTGTAGTGGGATTGGGTTGTGTTTTTGCAGGTTGCCTTCTGCAGTGGGATTGGGTTGTGTTTAATAGGTATGGGGGAATGGGATTGACATGCTTGTCAGGATGGGTGAGTTTTGGGTTTTGTTGAATGGATTTGAAATGTGTGGATTTGGCTCTGTTTGAGGGATTAATAAGAAATGTATCCATTTACACCATCCATCTAAAGTGTAGTTTTTTCAGCTTTTGTTGAGCCTCAATAATCAGATGATTTCTGTGAATTTTTTTATGTGAATTTTTTCTGTGCAATGCTAACTTACAGGGGCTTTCTGTGAATTTTTTTTCCATCTGATTCATGTTTACAACTGGGAGGAGAAAGAATTTAGAATTTTTTTTACCCATGTTTGATGCATGGCTTAGAGGAAAGAGGAGAAAGAATTTGGAACTGATATTGATGCTTGGGTGTTTGTGCTTTTCATTGAAATGTGAGAAGGGGTCATGAAATTGTTGACAGTAGATCAATTGGGTTCTAAATTCTAATTGGAGTTATTGATAATTTAATGAAAAATAGCAGATTTTAAGTTCATAGTGTGGTCTTCAAAAGCCCCAAATTTCAGCAAAAAAAATCCTCGGGAAGTGGGCTAAAAAGGGTCCTAAACAGGGGTACTCGGCAAGGTTTGTGCAGATTTTCTTCACCGGCTTCAAAATGTGCGCGAGTTGAAAACATCGCAAACGTGACTGTAATTTAATGAAAAACAGCAGATTTTAAGTTCATAACGTGGACTTCGAAAGCCCAAAATTTCAACAAAAAAAACCCTTGGGAAGTGGGCTAAAGAGCGTCCTAAACAAGGGTACTCGGCATGGTTTGTGAAGATTTTCTTCACCGGCTTGAAAATGTGCGCGAGTGTAATTTAATGAAAAATAGCAGATTTTAAGTTCATAGTGTGGACTTGGAAAGTCCCAAATTTCAGGAAAAAAAAACCTCGGGAAGTGGGCTAAAAAGTGTCCTAAACCGGGGTACTCAGCAAGGTTTGTGCAGATTTTCTTAACCGGGTTGAAAATGTGCCCGAGTTGAAAACATCGCAAACGTGATTGTAATTTAATGAAAAATAGCAGATTTTAAGTTCATAGTGTGGACTTAGAAATCCCCAAATTTCAAGAAGAAAAAACCTCGGGAAGTGGGCTAAAAAGTGTCCTAAACCGGGGTACTCAGCAAGGTTTGTGCAGATTTTCTTCACCGGGTTGAAAATGTGCCCGAGTTGAAAACATCGCAAACGTGATTGTAATTTAATGAAAAATAGCACATTTTAAGTTCATAGTGTGGACTTAGAAATCCCCAAATTTCAGGAAGAAAAAACCTCGGGAAGTGGGCTAAAAAGTTTCATAAACAGGGGTACTCAGCAAGGTTTCTGCAGATTTTCTTCACCAGGTTGAAAATGTGCCCGAGTTGAAAACATCGCAAATGTGATTGTAATTTAATGAAAAATAGCAGATTTTAAGTTTATAGTGTGGACTTCGAAAGCCCCAAATTTCAGAAAAAAAAACCCTCGGGAAGTGGGCTAAAAAGTGTCCTAAACAGGGGTACTCCGCAAGGTTTGTGCAGATTTTCTTCATCGGGTTGAAAAAGTGCCCGAGTTGAAAAGATCGCAAACGTGATTGTAATTTAATGAAAAATAGCAGATTTTAAGTTCATAGTGTGGACTTTGAAAGACCCAAATTTCAGGAAAAAAACCCTCGGGAAGTGGGCTAAAAAGCGTCCTAAACAGGGGTACTCGGCAAGGTTTGTGCAGATTTTCTTCACCGGGTTGAAAATGTGCCCGAGTTGAAAACATCGTAAACGTGATTGTAATTTAATGAAAAATAGCAGATTTTAAGTTCATAGTGTGGACTTCGAAACCCCCAAATTTCAGGAAAAAAAACCTTTGGGAAGTGGGCCAAAAAGTGTCCTAAACAGGGGTACTCGGCAAGGTTTGTGCAGATTTTCTTCACTGGGTTGAAAAAGTGCCCGAGTTAAAAACATCGCAAACCTGATTGTAATTTAATGAAAAATAGTAGATTTTAAGTTCATAGTGTGGACTTCGAAAGCCCCAAATTTCAGGAAAAAAAACCCTCGGGAAGTTGGCTAAAAAGTGTCCTAAACAGGGGTACTCAGCAAGGTTTGTGCAGATTTTCTTCACCGGGTTGAAAATGTGCCCGAGTTGAACACATCGTAAACGTGATTGTAATTTAATGAAAAATTGTAGATTTTAAGTTCATAGTGTGGACTTCGAAAGCCCCAAATTTCAGGAAAAAAAACCCTTGGGAAGTGGGCTAAAAAGTGTCCTAAACAGGGGTACTCAGCAAGGTTTGTGCAGATTTTCTTCACCGGGTTGAAAAGGTTTGTACAGATTTTCTTCACTGGGTTGAAAAAGTGCCCGAGTCAAAAACATCGCAAACCTGATTGTAATTTAATGAAAAATAGCAGATTTTAAGTTCATAGTGTGGACTTCGAAAGCCCCAAATTTCAGGAAAAAAAACCCTCGGGAAGTTGGCTAAAAGGTGTCCTAAACAGGGGTACTCAGCAAGGTTTGTGCAGATTTTCTTCACTGGGTTGAAAATGTGCCCGAGTTGAACACATCGCAAACGTGATTGTAATTTAATGAAAAATAGCAGATTTTAAGTTCATAGTGTGGACTTCGAAAGCCCCAAATTTCAGGAAAAAAAACCTTCGGGAAGTGGGCTAAAAAGTGTCCTAAACAGGGGTACTCAGCAAGGTTTGTGCAGATTTTCTTCACCGGGTTGAAAAAGTGCCCCAGTTGAAAACATCGTAAACGTGATTGTAATTTAATGAAAATTAGCAGATTTTAAGTTCATAGTGTGGACTTCGAAAGACCCAAATTTCAGGAAAACAAACCCTCGGGAAGTGGGCTAAAAAGTGTCCTAAACAAGGGTACTCAGCAAGGTTTGTGCAGATTTTCTTCACCGGGTTGAAAAAGTGCCCGAGTTTAAAAAATCACAAACGTGATTGTAATTTAATGAAAAATTGCATATTTTAAGTTCATAGTGTGGACTTCGAAAGCCCCAAATTTCAAGAAAAAAAACCCTCGGGAAGTGGGCTAAAAAGTGTCCTAAACAGGGGTACTCAGCAAGTTTTTTGCAGATTTTCTTAACCTTGAAACCTTGCCGACTTTCATGCTATCATTTGAATGTGGGTTGACGTTAAGATCTATCATCTTAATCTCATATTTTGTGATGTGGTTTTCATGTAATTAGAATAGATTTTTTTTTTCTGATTGTTTGTGTTGGTTTTTCTTTTCTCTATGTTTTTCCTTTTTCTATGTTATATATGCACGAAAGGTAATTATATGTGTTGTTCTTCCTTTTCTCTTAACAGAAGAAAACCATTGTCACAAAATTCACAAAATATTCCAAATTCAAAATCTCAACAAATACAAACTCTCATCATTTCAAAACATCTCCATTCACATTTAAATCAGAATTCATTTCATCATTAAAATTACATTACCATGAAATCCATTACATCATTAGGATGATTACATTTATTTGAACATTACATCATCTGAAATAAGAAGGGCAATAAGAAGTGTTCCAAATGCCTGGACTGTATTCCATCACCACAAATTCAACCCCATCACAACACATTCCATTGAAACAGATTTAATCCATTCTCCATGCAACCACATTCATACTCTATTTTACACAATCTCATTACAAAAAATCCCACACATCCACCAAGCAATCTGAATCATCAGATAAAAAACACTGAAAATATCTCTTTCAAGTCCAATACATGATATCCTCGCCTCCCCACTACCCCCTGTCATTAACAACCATGTCATCTCCATGTCCATGGCAAGAAATTTGATCCTGCAAGTTAATAACGCAAACGCAAAAATAGATGCCAAAAGTCAGTCAAAAACATAAAATAATATGATGTACAAAGGAAATTGAACAGACACCATTTTTTTCTCAGAAAAAAGGGATAAACACATAAAAAGAGCTGCGATAGAAGAAAAGACGGCTATTATTTTTTCAATTGTGACAGTATTAATTTCAGTGCTGTGAAAAAAATTAGGCTGGGAGAAAGGGTGAGATTAACATTCAGAAAAAGTGAGTATTTGCTGCCTTTGTCTGCCTGATAATTGGAATTTAAGATTATGGTGTGTCATCATTTCTCTCACAGACTCTCAAACCAAACAATCCATTTATCAAGGAGTGGATCCTTTTACGACAATAGATGTATCCATCACTGATTTTACACATAATAGTTTAGCGTATAATAGAATATAGTTGCTCTCCCTTTTTTCGTTTCTGGTAGTCTAACTCTCTCCTCTTTATTGATGGTGATTGGAGAGGGAAAGGGAATGGACATTTGAATTCATTGTGTATATACTTTGGGAAGGAATCATTGTTACCTTGCAACTCCACGGTATATGGATACGCCTCTAGAGAAACCACTGCTTTTCCTGTGTACACAGATAGCCTATTAGTCTCACACACATGAAGAAGAGAGTACAATTAGAAGCATTGGCCTAAAAAAATTCAAGTTTTTTATAGTATTGAAATCATGCAATCATACTTTCTTAAAGATCCTAGATACTCTTCTTTAGTCACAGTCTGCATTATTTGGATTTCTTTCTCATAATCAGATACCTACAAATTCAGTGACAATCAATCACATGTTAGCTCTAGGCCAACCCAAAAAAAAAAAAAAAAGGATTGGAGAATTGATATGGGGTAATCAGTTCCAAAAAGTTTCGGGTGTAACTAAACTTAGAACTGCTACCAATCAACATGTTTCTAACAATTTCTTACACCTGGCTTTTGTGTGAAGTGTTCACACATTGCCTTATCATATTACATAATAAGATGGAAATTTAAAATAAATAAATAAAGAGTATGTCTTACAGGGAAATTTGTGAATGTGGTCGGCCCCCAGTACTTAAGTGCTGCCAAATCATAAGCTCTTGCTGCTGATTCTTCCTCATCATATGCTCTTGATTATGAGAAACAATACAAATGGTCTTCCCATTAGTTGAGACCCAACAGTCTTTTCTATCTAATCATTTAAAAAAACGATTAAGTAAAAAATGAAACCCGCACCTAGATAAACTGTAGATTCCAACCATCATGTCCAAACACCACCCAAGAAGAGGAGAAAAGAAATCATCAGTTTTTTTTTTTCCAAATACACAGAAGAAATGTAAACCATGACTATTAAAAAAAATCCGGTTTATATTATTTTATACCTTGTTTCCCCTTCTTCTTCTGTGTCACATTCCATGACCCCTTATCCCAACAAGTGCGCTTCATAACGGCCTGTCCATCTATGCCTGTGCATTTTTATGAAAACCAATGAATGTTAGATACTGGACAATGGCGAAACAAATATAAAATACATGAGTAAGATGCATATGATAAGATTGATATCTGTATATAAGTATTGAGCAAGGATCAAATGAATGTAGCTTAAATGGTTGGGCATGTACAAAGGCCAAAAACATCCCTTAATGAAAAATCAAAGTGAACGAAAGAACAGGGGAAACCAATAAATGGATATTAAAGCCTACTACAATTTGAAAACTGTACCCATATAGATGGAGTAAGTCTTCCATACTGATGATTATGATGAATGAATTTGAAGTGGCATGTTTAGTGATAGAGAGACAGACCATCCTTAGATTGGATACAACTTTGATGATGATGATACCAATTTGATCTCATCAAGTCAATGATCCCCTGCAATGCAAACTGTATGGTACTGAATTACTGTGTGATCACTCATGTGGAAGTCTTCCTGGGATGCAAACTTCATAGTTGATTAGTAGGAATCTTTAGGCCCATCCTAGATTAAAGGGATGAGGCCAATTTGATGATCATGACCGCACTGATGATGGGGATGATGATGATGATCTGGATGCATGCAAGCCAAAGATAGGAAGGGGGTTCCCCTAAAGTTATCTTGATTCAGATTCCGGATAGCCATGGATTTCATATCCTAAAAATTTGTGTCAGTCTAACAGTGAAGGTAAGTCCCATTGGGTTCTCCACAATTCTCTTTACAGTCGTAACCTCCCAATGTGGAATTTTCTTCTTTACTTCTCATATTTCAAATGCCACAAAGACTTCAAAGAAGCAGAAGATGGTAACATGACAAAGAAGAATACCTGCTGACACCACGAAATCTAGAGCTTCTCTTAAAAGGAGCAGTAGCATTACTGGTTATGGTAGAGGATGGGTCTTGCACTTCTCTTTTATCATCCTTATTACCAACTATTGCCATAGAAGGCTTTCTTCTCCTCCTCTTAATGCACTTGGGATCCTCACCCTCTATCGCTCCACCGCCATGCCTTCCTCCATTTCCTTCTCTCTTCACCAAAACCCCTTCCATCTCTCTCACTTTCTTTCTTACTAAAACAAAGTAGAAATCAATCGAATGCAATGGAGTCCTTCACAGCCGAAAAATGGGCGGGCTCCCCTCCATCACACTTCCCTTTTTGCCAAAGAAACCCCTTTTCCGGATCTGGGCGGAGATTGTAGCGCAGAGATGTCGTGAGCCAACAATGCAGTAGGAGAGATGACGCGAGAGGGAGAGCAGTAGCGAGAGAGCTCTAATCCAGAGAGAGAGAAGAGAACAGTAGACAGAGCGCTCGACAAGAGAGGGGGAGATCAGAAAAACTCTCTTGGGTCTTCCAAAGATGAAAAGGGGAAATGAAAGATGGAGATGAAAAACTGATGGCTCATCCTGATTTGTGCTTTGCTTCTCTCATTCCTCTCATTCCAGTAGAAGAGCAGCGATTAGGAGAGAGGGAAGAGGAGCGTTTGGGGTTTGAAAGGGGGACATGAATTTTTTGGCGGAAGACCGATGCCTTTGTTTTAAGCCCACACAAGCAACTCACTCATGTCCAGTTGAGGCTCTCCTCAACTTCTCCCATATATTTTATTCTTTTCCTAAAGTTATATATCAATTATTGAAACTCTTATAATTGACTAACAGTTCTTTGGTTTTCACTATACTGACTATCATAGTGAATCAAGTTGACTATCTTTCATCAACAACATCAAACAAAGGGAAACAACAAATGGAGTACTACAGCACTTATGAAGTTGGTAAGAATTACAACCCGTAATCACTTAGCACTTAAAGTACGGGCATATGGTAAGTTTTTTTTTTTTTTAATAGGATCGACATCAAAAGCACGTCGTCACTATGCTTCATCCAAAAAAAAGAATGAAGCTCTTAGAGGTAATAAAACATTATATATACTTCATTTTCTCTTGGAAAAAGTACCAAAGTTTATTATACATAATAAAACTATGCCTTACAAAAAATCATCAATGCTAATTACAATTTTATAATAATATTCATTCTATTATAGAATATATAATAACAAAAAATAGTAAAACATTGAGCTAAAAAATTCTTAAAAGGATAAGTGCATATATAATTATCTGATTTTTTTTAAATCTTCAAAGTAACTAAACTATACTTCTTTCTTGCTTTTATATTTATCATAGATAAAATCCCTTCTAGCTCTACATCCATCGATGAAGTTCTTCAAAATATATCTCAAGAACCATCTATTTTGCAATCTTCTTCAACATGTGAATATTGCAATGCAAAGAGACTTCATCATGAACCTGCAGGCTTCTGCTGCTCCTCCGGTCAAGTATTACTGGTTTCAAATCATGCCCCTGAAGAACTCCATTTGCTATTTAAGTCAAACTCAAGTGATGCTTTGGAATTTAGAAAATATGTTCGTACATATAATAACACTCTTGCATTTACATCATTTGGTGTCAAATATGATAGAGATCTTTGCAAAAGACAAAAAGGTATATATACATTCAAGGTACAAGGTCAGGTATACCACTATATCAATGACTTGGTACCCACAGATGGACGTCCTTCTTGCTTGCAACTCTATTTTTATGATACGGAACATGAACTGGAGAACCGCATACAAGCATCATCAAAAATTAATTCAAGCATCATTCAAAAGCTGCTCAATATGTTATTAGTGAATCCATACTGCTCATTTTTCCGGAGCCTTCAGCATGTACCTACTTTGGAAAACCTTCACATTATAATCAAGTGCGATGTCGGGTTAGACCAAAGAATATATAATACTCCATCAGAATCACAAGTAGCAGCAATATGGATAGAGAATGATGACTCTGGTACTCATGGTGAACGCGATATAATTGTCCATAGTCAGTCAGGCCATAGTCACAGGGTGCAATATTATTTTGGATGTTATGATCCATTGCAATATCCATTATTATTTCCATATGGTGATACTGGATGGCATAAAGGAATACAGAGATTAACTAAAACAATTTCAAGATCTTATTGTCAAGGACAAACATCTCTTAATCCTTCCCAAATATCATCACTAGAAGATCTCCTTCAAAAAGAAAGCCAAGGTACTGATGATACGTTACTTATTTAAATTATATTGCTAATATTGAACATATTATAATAATTTTTTTTAATGTTTTCCAGTGAACAAAAAGAAAGTTAACAAGAGAAAGGATGTATCTTGTCGCGAGTATTATTGCTACAAATTACAAATACGAGAAAATTGTCCTTCACTACTGCTGCACTCAGGTCGTTTGTTACAACAATATGTTGTTGACATGTACATCAAGCTAGAGAGCTCTCGGTTGGACTACCTTCGTTACCGACAAGATGAAATACGAGCTGATTTATATCAGGGGCTTGTTGATAGTATTACAGTTGGAGAAACTCATGGTTCCAAAGTTGGACACAGAATTATCTTACCAGCATCATTTATAGGTGGTCCAAGAGATATGAGGCGACGTTATATAGATGCAATGGCATTGGTTGAACGTTTTGGAAAGCCTGATATATTTTTAACAATGACATGTAATCCTTCTTGGTTTGAAATTAAGAACGAACTTGAATCATTTGAAGAAGCGCAAAATAGGCCTGATTTGATTGCACGAGTATTTAGAGCAAAACTGGAAGAGCTAAAAGATGATTTGTTAAAAAAGAAAATATTTGGACCAATTGCTGCTTATGTGTATGTTATTGAATTTCAAAAGAGAGGACTTCCACATGCTCATTTCTTACTTATCTTGAAGACAGGCTATAAAATTGTTGTGCCAGAATCATTTGACAGATTTGTTTGCGCAGAACTACCTGACAAAGCTAAAAATTCACATTTGTATGCAGCAGTTGTGAAACACATGATGCATGGACCATGTGGAGATTTAAATCCAAAAAATATTTGCATGAGAAAAAATGGTTATTGCAAAAATCATTATCCTAAAGATTTTTCTTGTTCAACAACTCAAGCAAAGAATTCCTATCCAATATATAGACGACGCAATACCAATGAACAAGCCAAAGTACGGGGTGCATATTTAGACAATCGATGGGTCATACCGTACAATCCTTACTTACTTGCAAAGTTTGATTGTCACATGAATGTAGAAATTTGCTCTACAATTAAAGCAGTCAAATATTTGTACAAGTACATCTATAAGGGTCATGACCGTGTTGCATTCCATATCACTGGTGATGAAAATAGTTCTAATGTTGATGAAATACAGCAATTTCAAACAGCAAGATGGATTTCACCTCCAGAAGCCACATGGCGAATCTATAAGTTCTCATTGAATGAAATTCATCCACCTGTCAAAGCCTTGCAGTTGCATTTAGAAGATAAACAAGTTATATCATTCAAGAAACAAGATAATCTTCTTCATGTGATTTCCAATGATCGTGCATCTAGGACAATGTTGACTCAATTTTTCGAAATGAATAGAGTTAACATGGAAGCACGAAAATGGCTTTATAAAGAATTCCCTGAACATTTTGTATGGCACGATGACCAAAGATACTGGAGTGAGAGGAAAAAAGATTGTGCAATTGGAAGAATCATCACGGCAAATCCAATTGAAGGTGAAAGATATTATCTGCGACTATTGTTGAATCATGTTAGAGCACCTGTGTCATTTCAAGATTTGAAATTCTTTAACGGAATTCAAGCATCATCATTTCATGAAGCTGCACTATTACGAGGCTTGTTGGAATCAGATAATAGTTTTGAAGAATGCTTAGAAGAAGCATCGCAATATCAAATGCCACAAACTTTGCGTCGATT
Organism: Umbellularia californica; assembly: GCA_028538565.1. Classification (NCBI taxonomy): domain Eukaryota; kingdom Viridiplantae; phylum Streptophyta; class Magnoliopsida; order Laurales; family Lauraceae; genus Umbellularia; species Umbellularia californica. Next base: position 12,603,196 of record JAPQWN010000008.1, on the reverse strand, counting down.
GTTTGCTACAATTTTGGTGTACTGTAATCCAAGCAATCCTAAAATGTTGTGGGAGAAATTTGAAGATGCTATGTGCGAAGATTATCAGTTCCCTGAGTTTTCATCAAACATAAGGCGGGCAAAAGTACTGGCAAATATAAACTCTGTTTTACAGTCAATGGGAAAAGGCATTATGGACTATGCTTTTACTAATGCAGATATTGAAATTGATGAGCAAATATCGCACTCAAAGGAAATTGAAGAAGAACTGAGTGTTTCAGTGTCTGAACATGATTTACTTGCAGTACATACATTGAATGAAAAACAGAAACATGCATACAATATTATATTGCAAAGAGTTTTAAGTCAGAGTCCCGGAGCTTTCTTCATTGACGGTCCTGGTGGTACTGGAAAAACATACTTGTATCTTGCCCTGTTAGCCACATTGAGATCAAAAGGCCTTATTGCTCTTGCAACTGCAACTTCTGGAGTCGCTGCATCAATATTACCAAGTGGTAGAACAGCACACTCCCGTTTCAAAATACCACTTAATATTGAAGAGATAAAGAGTTGCCATATAAACAAACAAGGAAGTGTTGCTCACTTAATTCAAATGGCTAGACTCATTATATGGGATGAGGCATCAATGGCAAAGAAAGAAGCAATTGAAGCATTCCATCAAATGTTGCAAGATGTAACAGATTCACAGTTGCCGTTCGGAGGAAAAGTAGTTGTATTTGGAGGAGATTTTCGCCAAGTCCTTCCTGTTGTCCCAAGAACAAATAGACATGAAGCAATCGAAGCAAGTCTGGTTACATCAAAATTGTGGCCCACATTACAGAAAATCAAACTAATCGAAAATATGAGGGCAAAATTTGACCCATCATTTAGTAAATTCCTATTACGGGTTGGAAATGGGATAGAAAATTCCATAAACAATGACAAAATAAAAATCCCAAATGGCATGGTCATTCCTTACAAAGATCACATAACATCAAGAGCTGATTTGATAGAGGCTACATTTCCAGAGCTAGAAAAAAATGCCAGTAATTCAGATTTTATAGCAAATCGTGCGATACTAACTCCAAAAAATGATTTTGTTGATGAAATCAATGATTTGCTTATAAACCATTTTCCTGGTTCTCCTGTCAAGTATTACAGCTTTGATTCGGCAACAAATGATACAGAGCAGCTTCCGCAAGAAGAGTTCTTAAACAGCCTAACACCAAGTGGACTTCCTCCTCATGAATTAATATTAAAGATCAATTGTCCAATAATGTTGCTGCGAAACATAGATCCACCATCAGGATTATGCAATGGGACAAGATTAGTCTGTCGAACATTTACAAAAAATCTAATTGATGCAGAAATAATTGTTGGTCACTATCGAGGAAAACGAGTTTTTATACCAAGAATTCCACTTCAACCAGCTGAAAACGACAGATATCCATTCATGTTTAAAAGAAAACAATTTCCAATTCGTCTAAGCTTTGCCATGACTGTCAACAAAGCACAAGGACAAACATTAGAACATGTTGGTATATATCTTCCACAGCCTGTTTTTTCACATGGCCAACTGTATGTTGCCCTATCCAGAGCGAAAACAGCCTCTACTGTAAAAGTTCTCATTAAACCAGGCATAGATGAAACATCGGAAGATACATATACATCAAATGTTGTATACCAAGAAATATTGACACTTGCCAATTCTTTTTAGCAGCTATTATTGTTATAGGTAATTTGAATACCAATTTTTCATATATTTTATTTGCTGCTGTATATATATATCTACTATTTTCAGACATACACAATTATAATTTTTATTTACAGCTCTACTCAATAAATGCTTCATTGTTCTTTCCACAGGTCAAGCAAAATGCCTAAAGATTGTAAAAAAATCAAAGATATAACAGAGCGCACATCAAATTGGACAGCCAAAATAATAGTGAATGAGAAAAGCATTCCTCATCAATCAAGGGCTGGCAACAAAGCATATCAAAACTTAGTATTTAGCGACTCTGAGGTAAATAAACAACTATATATGCCCTCTTTTGAATTTAGTTTTTTTTTAATGATATTTGAAAATTATCTGTTTATAGGTTTACTTGTTTTTTCAGTTTGGATTCATTAAACTCTACAATATATTAGGTTACATAATTCTTTTAGTATGAGAGAATAGTGGTCATAAATAAGTAGCTACTCATCCAAGCTGTGGCCCATAATTTAGACATTCTAGATTCACTACATTTTTTTTATTTGGATTGGTCAATCGAAACTGAGAGTGAGTCAATGGAGCTTAAAATTCTATTTTGTTTGGATTCTCTACACCTCCATGGGGTCCGCCTAAGATGTATGTTTGATGCATGTTTGCCTTGTCATCCTTGCAAAATAAATACGTGGGCCTCACTTAAAGATGCATGTTTGCTTGTCATGCTTGAGAAAGAAAAAAGCCTTCATATCTCCTCTCTTGCATCTCTCTGCTTTGAGGTTAGATTCAATGCCTCTCTTCTCTCAAGTATTCATCTCTCCATGGCAACTACAGAAATTTTTTTTTTCCTCTCTTCTAAAGACGATGAATACCATCTCTTTCGATTTTCTCCAAGTCACCCCAACATGTAACACAATTTTCCCTTTCTTCTCACATCTGTAAAGTGCTTCCATCTTTTCTTTTTAATTTTTTGTAATCTATGATGGAATCTGTAGTGCGGGTTTTTTTTCCTTTTTAATTTTTTTCCTACATGCTATGAGAAAGAATTTTTTTTTCTTTCTAATCGAATCATGTTATAATACTAACATCATCTGATATTTCCTGGTTTCTCTTCCTATCTCTCTTCATTGATGTTGTTTGTTTATTTTTTTAATTGACTTTAATTTCTTCCAAATATTTTCCTTTTCCAACCTTTTGCTTTATAAAATTATCAACAAAGAAAACTCCAAGCCCACTATTTTTTTTTTTTCAATTGGTGAATGGAAACTGAAACTTTTTCTTATTTGAGTAAGTGAATGGAGATTGAAATTCTCTTTTATTCAGATTGGTGATTGGATCCATTCACAGAACATACTATGATCTTTCTGTAATAAAGTAATTGAAGCTACCAGAGCAACTTTAATTTCTTCAAAAGTTTTTCCTTTTCTATCTTTTTCCTTTATAAAATTATCAGCAAAGAAAACTCCAAGCTCACCATATATGTAATATTCATCTCCCGTGGATTAATTTACCAAAAGTAAGATAAAAGACAAGATGATTTCTATATAAATTAGATAAAATAAAGTACTCCTATGAAAAATATATATTTAAATCCAATGAAAACAAGATATTTACCCCATGACCAGAAAATTCACTACTTTCATTTTTCATCATCATTTCTTTATCAATATTGATTTACTTGAAAACATGTTAACTGTTTGAATATTATTTGTTTATACATTTACTTGTTTTTTCAGTTTGGATTCATTAAACTCTACAATATATTATTAGGTTACGTAATTCTTTTAGTATGAGAGAGTAGTGGTCATAAATAAATAGCTACTCATCCAAGCTGTGGCCCATAATTTAGACATTCTAGATTGACTACAATTTTTTTATTTGGATTGGTCAATCAAAACTGAAACTTTTTCTCCTTTAAGTAAGTGAATGGAGCTTAAAATTCTATTTTGTTTGGATTCTCTACACCTCCATGGGGTCTGCCTAAGATGTATGTTTGCCTTGTTATACTTGCAAAATAAATACGTGGGCCTCATTTAAAGATACATGTTGCCTTGTCATGCTCGAGAAAAAAAAAAAGCCTTCATATCTCCTCTCTTTGCATCTCTCTCCTTTGAGGTTAGATTCGATGCCTCTCTTCTCTCAATTCTTCATCTCTCCATGGCAACTACAGAGGTTTTTTTTTTCCTCTCTTCTAAAGAGGATGAATACCATCTCTTTCGATTTTCTCCAAGTCACCCCAACATGTAACACAATTTTCCCTTTCTACTCTCATCTGCAAAGTGCTTCCATCTTTTCTTTTTAATTTTTTGTAATCTATGATGGAATCTGTAATGTGTGGTTTTTTTCCCTTTTTAATTTTTTTCCTACGTCCTATGAGAAAGAAAATGTTTTTTTTTTCTTTCTAATAGAATCATGTTATAATACCAACATTATCTAATATTTCCTGCTTTCTCTTCCTGTCTCTCTCTTCATTGATGGAGTTTGTTTATTTTTTTAATTGACTTTAATTTCTTCCAAATATTTTCCTTTTCCAACCTTTTGCTTTATAAAATTATCAGCAAAGAAAACTCCAACGCCACTATTTTTTTTTTTTTTTTGATTGGTGAATGGAAATTGAAACTTTTTCTTATTTGAGTAAGTGAATGGAGATTGAAATTCTCTTTTATTTGGATTGGTGATTGGATACATTCACAGAACATACTATGATCTTTTTGTAATAAAGTAAGTGAAGCTACCAGAGCAACTTTAATTTCTTCCAAATTTTTTCCTTTTCCATCTTTTTGCTTTATAAAATTATCAACAAAGAAAACTCCAAGCTCACCAGATATGTAATATTCATCTCCCATGGATTAATTTAACAAAAGTAACATAAAAAACAACATGATTTCTATATAAATTAGATAAAATGTACTCCTATGAAAAATATATATTTAAATCCAATGAAAACTAGATATTTACCCCACAACCAGAAAATTCACTACTTTCATTTTTCATCATCATTTGTTTATTTATCATGATTTTGGTTTATTTAAATGTATGCAGGGAACTAGGGTCCGAGCCACTATATTTGACAGCGATATTGATTTACTTGAAAACACGTTAACTATATTGAAAAGCTACTATGTGTCAAATATCTCTGTCCGTCCAAGCAACCCAAGATACAAATTTGAAAATACAAAATATCAGTGGTTCATAAATAGTCACTCTACCATTGAAGAAGTCATGAAAGAAGATGAAGATATCAGTACCAACATTTACAATTTTACTCAACTATCTGATATTCACAAGCATGATTCAGAGGCAGAAATAGGTAAAAAAATTTATTGTACAATAATATTTATGAACTATCATCATCCATGAAATGTAAATGAACATGCATCATTTTTATTCATTACAATACTATTTTTCAGACATAATTGCAGTAGTTCTTGATATACTACCCCCAAAGAAAGTCAAATCGGAAACCTTGCCACTTCAACAAATAGTTCTAGCAGACTCAGAGTATGTCATTTGCTTTTTTAATCATTTAAATCATCTACCTTCTTAATAACTTTCTCTATTATCAATTACCATATACTGCCACTAATACCTTCTTTTTTATAACATTTAGTTTCACAACAATCAATTTGTCTATGTGGAACAACTTTATGGCAAAGGAGATTGACACTCTATCAACAACGCTGGATACAATGCCAATCATTCTTGTCACACGTACAAAGATCTCATATTATAATGGTATAAAAATAGTAAATCTATTTACTATAGCTATGAGAAATGAATACATTAACATGGTTCTTTTCTTTTTTTTTCTCAGGTATAGTCAGTCTAAATACAAGACATTCCTCAACACTAATCATCAACCCTGACATACCAATTGCCACCACATTACACACTTGGTAATTACAAATCATTTTCAGACCACTTTTTCCTCTTTAATGTAACTACATAAAAATATTCTAATAACATAAATTATTAATATCATAAATTATTTCTTGCTAGGTGTTTAAACCATGAGGCTAAGCTTATTGAACTACGAAAAAATATGTCTCAAGCAAGCATTCCAACTGCATCCGCAACAACAACTACAAGCATAGAAGACATTATGAACTCAAAAACATTGGTACTTGAATCAATCAACTTCATTTCTTTTCAAATCAACATCATTTTCTCATTTCAACCATTGCCTAATAACGCAAAATCTTTCTTTCCTTCAGAATGTTATACATCACATAAGAGCATCAATTTCAGTGGATAATCTGCAACAGAAGTTCTGGTACATGGGTTGTAGTGGATGCAAGAAGAAAACAACAGAGAAATATAACTGTCAAATCTCTTGTTCATGTACCTACAAAGAAACCACAGCACAACCATGGTAAGACAATTTTTATATATATATATATATATGTATAGATATGTAAATACTAATTAACTGATTCTTGAAATCCAGGTTTAGAGTTGTTGCAAATATTTATGATTCCACAGGAACAATTTCAGCAACATTATTTGGAAATGAAATCAAAAAACTTTCTTCATGCACGACAGTTCAAATGATGCACTTTTCAGAGCAAGTATGCTTCTATCAAATTCACCTCATTACCAATACTTACATATCTAATTCCTATAAAATATTGAACTTATCATTGTATTTTAATGTAGGGACAAATCAGTGAAATCAAAGACATTATCGACAAATTCAATCGACAAGAATACATATTTCAGCTGAAAGCCTATCAATACGGCTCAGAAGTAAACTTCACTGTTGTATCAATTGATGACGTTCCTAATGAAAGCCAAGCATAGACAATGTGTCAGAAACAAAACTTTGTAAATATTAATTGTAAATATTAACTTCTACTATCAGTCACACTTCAACTATGTATCAAAATCATATAAGGCTGATAGTTCCTTTCTTTTGTCTTACTTGAAGCATACAACTATATCCACCTTTTTTTTATGAATGTTTTTGAAAAAGATGCTATCTATAGAGTTTTGTTTTTCTCTTATTATTAGTCTTTTATTTCTACTTCTCTGTCTTACAAATTGGCACACACTTTTCTATGCTAATAATGAATTATGACCTTCTGCATTCTTTTAAATCACATAATTCTTACTATATATGCAAATTGAACTTCAGTCCATCATGAATCAAATTTTTATTGATCATAAACCATCATAAATTCTTTTGGAGTGGCATGAAAACTATAAATTACGTCATGTCTTCTCTGAAAAACACAAAAAAATAGAGCTCATGCAGTTCCTTATTCATCTGTCACAACCCCAAGCTGAGTGCTTCTTCTATCTCCTACCCGCAAGACACCATCATCCATCAACTACATGGATTGGAGCTTTCTTCAATGATTTTCTACAGATGAGCCTCCACTCTCTATTCAATTGGTGAGTTTTTCATACTTTAATTTATCTGTACCCAAAATTTCAAATTCATAAATTTGGATGAGTATTAAGTCATAACAGAACACCAATTACACAGTAATTCATGTTTTTATATGCATGTAAAACATATCCTTAACTAATCCAACTAAGACTCTATTTGCAATGCAGCTACTTACAAAGCACTTCAGACTTTCTTTGAGTGAAGTGGGAAGGCAAAAGATGGATATTGCTAAAAAGCATGCAGCAACAGTAACAACCACTCTAAACGCTCTAAATGCACATCTTTTCTCTAGATATGTGTTCATGGGAACGGAGGTTAATCCGCTTAATTTCTCATTCCTTTTTATGTCAATTGAGGTGTTTATGGGTGAAGCTTCTTTGAAACCATTTGGCAAACTTCTAACATTGTTGATAAGCTAATTTTCACATCAATATAGTGGCAATAATTAATCTTTTATTTGGTCTTCTAATGACATTATTTTATGTCAATTTATGATATGTTGCTCAATATGATTTAATAATAATGAACTATAGGTAGATCTTCAATAAAACAATTAATTCCTATGAATTCTAAGAAATTTCATATTTGTTGTCATAGTGTTCAACAAATTATTGCAATATGCTAATTTGTCTTTCCTTTTGCATTGAGGTGTAGCATTGAAAATTACGTTCTTCTAATTGTTATTTGGTGTGCCTTTTAAATGATATGCTAAGTGATAAAGGAATGCGACCAATGCATTATAACAATGAAGAAAGCCGAAAATGCTATCTTTACCATCCCCTTGAACTGGCTTGTAGAGAGTCAGCATCTCCACCAACCATTCCACCCAATGCAATTGCAAAGGGAAAGAAATGGGACAATCCCAAGGACCTTAGTGAAGTTCTTAGTATACAATTTTGCAGCACTAATTTTATAACTTTGCAAGTTGGAAAATATGATCTACTAAATTGTAATGTGTTTTTCAATCTCTTTTCACTACAGTGAAATATGAAACTCGGCTGGAAGATGGAACCATGATCTCCAAATCTTATGGGTTGGACAATTCCAAGTACCCTTACTGCAAGTGTGGTATGGGATAAATTATTGTTGAATGTCTTTCATAAGTAATGTTTGTAGTTAATCTTGTCAAATGGCAGATTAGTAGTCAGTTGAATTCATTCTGGGTGCAGAATTTTGTTGATCTGGCAGGAAGTGAGCGTGCGTCTCAGACATTATCAGCAGGGGCAACATTGAAAGAAGGTTGTCATATAAATCGCAGTTTGCTCACCCTAGGAACTGTTATTCGCAAGTTAAGGTTGTGAAGCTTTTCCTTTCTTTCTCATATCTACTACTCAACTTTTAGGTAGTGTATTAGAAAATAGTTTTATTGTTAATCCAGTAGGTTGTCATATAAAATGTTTGTCATGATTTATTGCACTACATATTACAATGTAATGAAGAGTCAGATTGCCTATCTAATCTGCCTAAAAATTAAGAGACCAGACTATGTAGAACTTTAGAGATCTGTGTGAAGCTTAATGTGTTTCTTTTATCAGGCACCTCTTTTTGGTATTTTGTTGTCTTTGCCTTCTCTTTTTCCTTTTATGAGAATCTAACTGTTTGTTGAAAGGTAATAACTAGAATGCCTTTCTACTCTACCTTGAAATTTATTTTTATTATTTATACTGATGCAGCAAGGGAAGAAATGGGCACATCCCATATAGAGGATCAAAGCTAACACGGATACGGCAATCATCTTTAGGCGGCAATGCAAAAACAGCCATCATTTGTACGATGAGCCCTACTCGAAGCCATATTGACCAGTCAAGAAATACCATATCATTTGCAACTTGTGCCAAGGAAGTGGCTACAAGTGCAAAGGTGAATGTAGTCATGTCAGATAAGGCATTAGTGAAGCAATTGCAAAGAGAATTGGGTAGACTAGAGAGTGAATTGAGAGGTCTGAGACCAACTTCAGTCACATCTCGTTCTGAGGAGCTATTGAAAGAGAAAGATGTTCAGATTCAAATGGTCAGTCATATTACCTCCTACATACTTGGTTGTTACTAAAAATGCAAAGAAGGTATCTTTGGACATCTGCTTTTGGCATGCCATATAAACTTACATACCCTAATAAGTGTATGACATAGCACATCCCGCGATTTTTTAAATCACTTCTCCATTTTCTCTTTCAATGGTTTGTCTGCGAGGGATATCATTCTAAATCCCAAACTCTCCACCCAAGTGCTTTTGCTATTGTGCACTGGAATTTGTGCAGCCAATACCAGATGTACATGCATATTTCCCTTTAAATTGAATGCATTCAGTCTAGGACTGTAGATTGCATGGACTTTGTACAACGAAATAGTAGGGGTGCTCATGGCCCAGGCAATCCAGAGAACGACCTGAACCAAGCCTACATTGATTAATTGGGCACAACTTCTCAATCAATTGTTTATAAACTTACTTATGTAAGACTGGCCTTCCAATCAGGATTCTTTTTTCTTGCTCTATTAAAGGCTATGAAAACGATGAAGAAGCGGGAGAAGCTGCTGATGACTGTCAAACCTCAATGTAAGTGCATCCTTAGCATCTTTATTTTCTTTGGATGCCAATTACCATTATTGCAATACTTTATATAAGAATATTCATCTTTTAACAATACTGGTATGTTACTTGTTCAAATGCATTTGGAGCTTCTAATTTTGACTTTCACTCTGCAATGAATGACATATTTCACATCTTCATGAAAGTATCTAAATATCTTCTATAAATCTAGCTCCCACAATAGTAGTTTTGATGAGAGTGGATTTGAATTTACAGGATGCATGGTTCTATAGAAAGGGAATATGAAAAGGCACATTTTTTTAACCATTAACAAAAGTATCCACATTTTTTGTTTCCATATGATTTGCAGAGTAAGAAAGGGAGGAAGAAGACTAGATAGGAAAATGAAATTGACAATTTAAGATGCCTTAACATCTCACCTCAAACTTCTCCTCCTAAAACTGCTACATTGCCACCGCCTATAGATTGTACTATGTGGATTTAAGTTGTTTATTTTATTTGTTGCATTTCTTTGATACCAACAATATTATTTTATACTTGATCATTATCTTAATGGCTTTTGTTCTGTATTCAAGTATATGATGGTAAACAGACACTTCAGCAAGGGAAAATAGTTAAAGCTTAATTCATTAAGCTTCATGCAGCTAATGACTTGTTCCTCTGTTTTGCCGATTACTGGATTTTGAAATTCTTTTTGTCAATTCATATTTAATATGTATTCATTACTCAACTAAAAATAAATGTGAGCTGATTGTCATTTGACCGTCACCATCAGTGCTAGCCATCATACCATCTACATTTTATCAATATCGTGTCTAGAGAAATTGGTAGATATTTGCACCTTCTTCATCATTAGTTTAATCTTTCAGCCTAGCACAACATGCAGCCCAATTACCAGTTGTTCTAAGAGCTTTAATAATTCAACAATTCAACCAACCGGCAATTCCTCATAAGCATAACAAAATTGGCACCGCCCAAGATTAAATGCAAATTCCATCATCACTGTGATAAGGAAGAAAATTAACCATTTGGCTCCAATTGACAATTTTCATTTCTAAGTTGCACTATCTCAACAAGTACTATCACGTAGATCTGACTGTTATGTTTGTTAAAATGTAAATTTTCCTAATGTTTGCTGTTGTTGTTAATGCATATAATCCTATTTAAGTGTAGGTGCTACTCTAAATGCGGCTAAGTCGAATAAGGGATCGCAAAGTGGCTATCTTTGGACTTAGGAAAGTAGGTAAGTGGAATATATCTTTTCTTACTACCCTTGGTTATAACTTGCAAGCCTTGCTTCAATTAAGTGATAATATGAGTAGTAGTAGTACTTTTAAAATCACCAAAATTTCTTGTGTTGTATCAATGAATCATCACGGAAGTAACACTCTAAACATTTTAGTTTATGCCTTTATCACTTCATTTTTAACTACTAATTATGCGTTTCAATCAAACAAATAACCCTAGATGAAATATTGTCAAATTTTTTGAATCACCCAACTTCCAACCTTAAAAGCCAACATTAATGATCCCATATCCCCATCTGTCTCCCTTTGCATGTGATCAAAACCAAATGCAACCTATTGCAGTTGGTTTTTCAACACCACGTACAATCTTCTTCACATATTTATTGCACGTGCCTTGCACGTGCAGGGCCTTACTAGTTATATGAAAATGCAATTTAGGTAGGCTGGACTTATTTAACATTTAGGCATGGGCGGCCCCAAATATTTTTTTTTAATTCCAATTGCCATTTAGCATGGGCAGCCATTTCAATTAAAAACCATGAATATTTTGTGTTCATAAATCAAGTGTGATCAACTGTTTGTTTTTGTGAGATTGATCGTGTAGTAAAGACATGATGAACTCAATCTATTTATTTTGTGTATTTTAATTGCAATGTTCTAAACATGATATGCTGGCCCACTCTGATTGAAGCAATATCTTTGTTGGTATGGAATCCATATTAATTTTACTCTTACTAAACCCCATGCCAGTCAATGTTTTTTTTTTTTTTTCGCTACTATATGGGAGGAGTTGTAATCTATCTTAGTCCTAAATTAGCCTAATCTATTAGTCTAGGGGTCATCCCTGGTGGTTCACTATACTTCGCCTGTGTCGCTTCTACTATAGTGCTCCATATGCCGCCAGTCATTCTAGTTGTGCTTCACTGGTGCCAAGGTTCAATCCCTAGCTTACCTCCTATTTCTTTAAAAAAGATCTGACAAGAATTTGGGGTGTATTTCCTTTTTAGGACTTCTGATAAAAATTTGAGGTGTTGGGATTTTTTCTAGCATGATTTGATGGCTTGTTGCCTGTCATTTACAAATGCCTTGTTTCTTTACAATAATTTTTAAATTCTAGTTGATTAAAAGGTTGCAAGTGCAATGTAGAATTTTGAAATTCCAACTCTTTTGCTTTTTGGTGGAGTTTTTGAATGCTCAAATAAAAATGAGCATTAAGGAATTCCACCATGCCCGGGAATTTGGAAATTCTCCACAGAGGAATTCTCTAAATACAAAGGAAAGGAAACAAGCCCTTGGTGTGCTGGGGATTCATGACGTGATAGGATGGCTTATCCCCTAACATTTGACATTTGCAAATGCTACGTTTCTTCACAGAGATTTTAAAACTTGAGCCACCTAAAAGGTTTCAAATGACCTTTTAAGATTCTAAAAGTTCTAATTCCTTTGCTTTTTTGTGAAATTTGTAGAAGAATTCTTGCATGGGGGATTTATTCCCAAACATGGGGAATTTCTAAATCCTCCTTCAGCATCAAGAAATTCCACTAAAAAGTAGAGGGACTATAATTCTTAAAATTTCAAGTGTCATTTAAAACCTTCTAGGTGGCTAAGATTTTGAAATTCTAACAGAGCAATATGACATTTGCAGCTATGAAGATACAAAGCCATCACATTATGTTATGAATTCCCCCGTATATCATATTCTTATTAAAGAGGGCCTTTTTAAATTTTACTACTTTTTTTATTTGATGTTTTCCTCCACTTGACTAATTAAATACTTTTACCAAACAAGCCTGCATAATATATTCAATGAATGATTGATAGGTCCGGAATGAGAGAATTTGGTTGTCAACGATTCCATTCCACGAGCTTAATAAATACATAATAGAAAAAAAAAAAAAAAAAAAAAAAAAAAAAAAAAAAAAAAAGACAGTATACAAGTCCAAACTCACCTCTTTCTCCTGTCGTTTCTATCCGTCCAAAGTCCAAACGCTTCAACGTTATTCCTCTGAAGAAAACACAAAAAGCTCAAAGAGATATTAATATCACGCTCCTTTTCCTTCGGTTTTGGCAACTTTCAATGAAACTCGTAAAAATTCAAAGGTCTTCTTCCGGAATCATCATTTCAATGAAACTTCCAAGTTTGTTCTCATCTTTGAATTCCTTTTTACCTTTCTCTTACGCCAAAACCATTGAAGATCTCTCAAGTTGACGATTTGATGCATGGAGTATAACATAAATCCTCTCTGTTAATTTGATCTTCCAATTGTATACAAACTCTCATTCAACTCAACTCTCGCTCTCTTTCTTGTTCAAATCCATCCATCTGTGCTAACATGAGAACAAAATCATCTCATTCAATCTTCTTCTCACTCATTGTAATCACCTTCTTTCCGCATCTGATTGCATCCGATCCTCAGACCAATCTTATCAAGCTCAGCTGCAGCCAATACAACGCCACCAGCGCTTCCTCCTTCTTCTCCGACCTCAACGCCACCTTCTCCAACATCCGATCCCAGCTCATCTCCGCCACCTTCGCCACCGCGCAGAGAAACCAAATCTACACTCTCTTCCAATGCAGACCCTACCTCTCCGCCTCCGACTGCCTCTCCTGCTTCTCTACGGCCGAGCGCCAGATCCGGAACTGCTCGGCCGCGAACGGCGCACGTGTCGTCTACGACGGCTGCTATCTGCGATATGAAAGCGATGATTTCTTCAAGCAGACGACGCTGGAGGGGGACGTTCTGCTGTGCAGCGGGAACCGGACGGCGTCAGAGAAAGAGTTTGGGGCGGTTGTTGATGGGCTGTTGACGGATCTGTGCAAGGCGGCGCCGAGGATTGGGGGGTTTTTTGAGGCAGGGAAGAGGGGGGTGGGGGTGGGTGGTGGGGTGGTTTATGGGGTGGCGCAGTGCGTGGAGACGGTGGGGAGTAGCGGGTGCGAGGAGTGCTTGCAGGTGGCGTATGGGAATGTGAAGGGGTGTCCGCCGGACGAGGATGGGAGGGCTTTTGATGCTGGTTGCTTCTTGAGGTATTCGGACACGGCCTTCTTTGGAGATAATCAGACTACTGATCTCGCGCCTTTCTTGCAGACCAATACTGGTGAGTCATGAGTCATGAGTCACGAGTCACGAGTCATGAGTGAGTTGGTACATGAACAAGTAAAATTTTCAAGCATTCAGTTTGTTTGATCCAGGGATTAAACGAGTCTTGAAAAACAAGCTGACTCAATTAGATTTTATAAAGCGGTTAGATAAAAATTGTTATGGCCTCCCTCGGCCTTGGCTTGAGTTGGAACTTAAAACTTGTCAAGGGTCCCGATTCTTTATCGGAATTCCAAGAATTTATATCTTAGAGAATTTCAAAATCTCCAAAAGTTGTTCCCTCACGTGGAATTCCAAATCCCTCTTTTTTTGGAGGACTTGAAATTCCTACAAATGATATAGAAAGTGGAATTTCAAAAATTCCATAAGGTCTTTTGGGTGATTGGAATTTGAAACTCTAATGAAAGAAACACAGTATTCCAAATGCCAGCATCATGTCCAAAATAAACCCCAACTTCCCAAATTTTAGTTATAAATTTCGGTAAAGAGACAGGTTGAGTAGTAGAGGATATTTGGTCAACCGAGGTTTTTGGAATTTTCAGAAAATGAACAGTCCTTGTTTAAATATTCTATGTTGTTCGTAGAGCAATATCACAACCCCTAGGATATCTCACGGGAGCAATAGGTGTGATATCGCATGGCCTACAATATCATATATTATGATGTGCATGATATCGCATGGCCCTAACACATTGGACAATATAATCCTGTAATAAATACTTAAATCTCGATCGCTTGGAAGGAAATGTTAGGTCCAATATGGGTGTACAAAAAATCCGTTGATCTGTCAATCCGATCCTATCAGAAGGCCAACGGATTGGTGACGGATTGTAAATTGTGTAATCCGTTAGCGACGGATTGGTGGCGGATTTCACCCTTAACCCGCGGATTCGATTCAATCCGATCCGTTGTCATTAAATAAAAATAAAAAGTATATATATAATAAGAAAAAAAAATGTAAGGGGTCAATATGTAACCTTATGAATAGAAGATGATATGATAGGCATACTGCTCTCAACTCATGCCCCTTTAATTCAGTGGCTTCAGAATTCATGCGTTTTTTCTTATTTTTTTCTCCATGTAATGTATACGGACGGATTAAACGGATTAATCCGATCCGATCCGATCCTCCACGGATCGGATTTTAACAGTCACGGATTGGTGACGGATTCTAAATCCGTCAATACGTAGGTAACGGATTGGTGACGGATTTGGCCAAATCTGCATCAATCTGATCCGTGTACGCCCCTAAGGTCCAAGAACAGCTATATAGGCAATAATATATCCCTTGATTTTTTAAAAATTCAAATGGATAGGAACGGTTGTTTGTGCAAGGCCATGTATGGCGGAAATGACAGGTAGGGCGCCTTTTAAATTCCACACGTTCTTGCAGATAGACTCTCAGCAGAAAATGGGGGTACATTTTCAGGGGAGACTAAAAAAAATAGCAGTCAACCTCCACTCATCAGTTTTTGTGGAATTGTGTGTAACGGTCCCCTCTCCAGACTTGCATTACAGCCTGCCTACCACAAACAAGCCCAAAAAACCTTCCAATCCCTCTTCAGTCTTAATACTGCAGCAGTAGGGGGAAGCCCTTACACATCCCATCCGAGTAACGGGTGTGAGACACCCAGGAATCCACCAATGTCCTGTGACAGATGGATCAGCTCATGGTGCTAGGCTCCACTTGACTTGTACAAACTGAAAGGCAAGTTCATGCGAGTGGATATCTCTGCTTGTTGGGTGTTTAGTTCACTGTTTACGTGGATGCTTTAGTTTTGCATAACCGGGCCCACCTTAATTAACTCAATCTTACTGTGTGATGCACTAAAAGTCTGACCAGTTATTAATGGGGACCATGAAATGGTCCATGCTTGGATTCCAGGGCCCTTTTTAAATTTTAGTACTTTTTTTATTTGATGTTTTCCTCCAGTTGACTAATAAAATACTTTTACCAAAAAAGCCTACATAATATATTTAATGAATGAGTGATAGGTCCGGAATGAGAGAATTTGGACCTTGTCTACGATTCCATTCCACGACCTTGCATAATCCCAAGGGGTTAGCCGAGTAGTCAGGATTACGGTTCCTCCCTCTTCCGGAGGTAGAGGTCTTGGTATCGACCCCCGGTTCCCCCTTCTTCAGGAAATGAAGGTTGAGTCCACTTGTGCTACCACCTAGGGGCAACTGGGGTTTTACCCGGCTTCTCTCTGGGCCCGGTGGAAATAGTCCACCCCAAAGGAATGGAAACCCTCCTTATCAAAAAAATAAAAAAAATAAAAAAAAAAAAGGAAAAAGCTTAAATTGCATAATAGAAAAAACGAGAAGACAGTATACAAGTCCTAGCTCACCTCTCTCTCCTGTCGTTTCTCTATCACCTCTCTCTCCTGTCGTTTCTCAATCCATCCAAAGTCCAAACGCTTCGACGTTATCAGAAAGTCTACTTGTCCCGGATTTCATGTCCCGGGACAAGCACGACTCCATAGGGAGGGGTATTTTGGTCATTTTTGAAAATGACCAAAATACCCCTCCCTATGGAGTCGTGCTTGTCCCGGGACATGAAATCCGGGACAAGTAGCATGGCTCCGACGTTATTCCTCTGAAGAAAACACAAAAAACACAGAGATATTAATGTCACGCGCTCGTTTTCCTTCGGTTTCGGCAACTTTCAATGAAACTCGTAAAATTTCAAAGGTCTTCTTCTGGAATCCTCATTTCAATGAAACTTTCAAGTTTCTCATCTTTGAATTCCTTTTACCTTTCTCTTACGCCAAAACCATTGAAAATCTCTCAAGTTGACAATTTGATGCATGGAGTATAATATAAATCCTCTCTGTTAATTTGATCTTCCAATTGTATACAAACTCTCATTCAACTCAACTCTCGCTCTCATTCTTGTTCAAATTCATCCATCTTTGCTAACATGAGAACAAAATCATCTCATTCAATCTTCTTCTCACTCATTGTAATCACCTTCTTTCCGCATCTGATTGCATCCGATCCTCAGACCAATCTTATCAAGCGCGGCTGCAGCCAATACAACACCACCAGCCCCTCCTCCTTCTTCTCCGACCTCAACGCCACCTTCTCCAACATCCGATCCCAGCTCATCTCCGCCACCTTCGCCACCGCGCAGAGAAACCAAATCTACACTCTATTCCAATGCAGACCCTACCTCTCCACCTCCGACTGCCTCTCCTGCTTCTCCACGGCAGAGCGTCAGATCCGGAACTGCTCGGCCGTGAACGGCGCACGTGTGTTATACGACGGCTGCTATCTGAGATATGAAAGCGAAGATTTCTTCAACCAGACGACGCTGGCCGGGAACGTTCTGCAGTGCGGCGGGAACCGGACGGCGTCGGAGAAGGAGTTTGCGGCGGTTGTTGATGGGCTGTTGACGGATCTGTGCAAGTTGGCGCCGAGGATTGGGGGGTTTTTTGCGGCGGGGAAGAGGGGGGTGGGGGTGGGTGGTGGGGTGGTTTATGGGGTGGCGCAGTGCGTGGAGACGGTGGGGAGGAGCGGGTGCGAGGCGTGCTTGCAGGTGGCGTACGGGAATGTGAAGGCGTGTCAGCCGGATGTGGATGGGAGGGCTTTTGATGCTGGTTGCTTCTTGAGGTATTCGGACACGGCCTTCTTCGGAGATAATCAGACTACTGATCTCGCGCCTTTCCTGCAGACCAATACTGGTGAGTCATGAGTCACGCGTCACGAGTCATGAGTGAGTTGGTACATGAGCAAGTAAAATTTTCAAGCTTGCAGTTTCTTTGATCCAGTGACTAAACGAGTCTTGAAAAACAAATCTGACTCGAGCTGTTCTCTCCTCAGCCTTGACTTAGTTTGGAACTTGTTGGGAGCTTAAAATTTGTCACGGGGTCAGTCTAACTCAGGTTGAGTGGTAGAGGATGGTTGGTTGGTCAAGCAGGAATTTTGGAAACAGCCATGCTACATGTCCCGAGGGACTTGTCCCGAGGATGGCCCGACTCCACTAGGGAGGGGCATTTTGGTCATTTGGAAAATGACCAAAATGCCCCTCCCTAGTGGAGTCGGGCCATCCTCGGGACAAGGAGACTTTTTGTTTTGGAAATTTCACCACATTACTGACCTAACCTGACGTTTGTCCGACAACAGTCTATTTTCCGGTGAACTGTTAGTATAACGGTGCAATACCGCAAGTCTTGGGATATCTCCAAGGGCCATAGTTGCGATATCACACAGCCCTACCATATCGCATAAGCAGGGCCTTACAATATTGTGTGGTATAAATAATTTTGTGAAAAATGCTTAAACTTAACCGCTGTTTGGAAATTTTACTAGTAGAGTATAAAGCCTTCAATTTTTCAGACAAATGGTCGCATTAAAAGTATATATTTTCAAAATTCTTAAAAAGGCAACCTCCTTTCTCCTAAAAAAAAAAAAAAACATCACTTTTAAATAAAAAGTTAAAAAGATTTCATACCAAACGGCTTAAGACAAAATATCATCGTAACCCACTTATATTTTATACTTTTACTATTTGAAGCTTTATTTCCCTTCATTCTACCTAAACATGAATAAATCTTAAAGTCTAAGAACAACTATATGTGCAATATCCCTTGGCTAGTGACGTTTGTGGAAGGCAACGTATGTAGAAATGACGGAAAATTGGGCCCTTTTATATTCCACACGTTTTTGCAAATAGACTCTAAATAATAAATGGAATATTTTTTAAGCGAGAATTGAAAACTAGATGATTTTATCGGAAAATTCCCGGTATACGGCTGTTGCACGAAAAGATTCCCCGTAGTTGGGGCCTTACGAAAGGATTCTGTCATCCCATTTTTAGGGTTTTTTTTTTTTACACTTTGAGAGGAGTGACGCTAGCGTCGCTCGTCTCTGACTTAGGCGACGCTAGTGTCGCTCCTCGACTTATCCGACTGGGAAAAAGTTATCTCTGAAAAAAGTAAAATGTCGCCTTGGGACCCACGCACCTGATATGATACTGCATCTTTCTACCTTTTTCCTATCCCCATATAACCCCCTCCAAACCAACTCATTTCAAGCACACACAAAACAAAGTCAACCATAAGCCGTCTCTCCTTCAACTTATGCTACCGTCCCTCCTTTAACTTCTCTCCTGCAACTGCACAGAGACAATCTCCCAAGCATCTTCTATGCAATGGTTTTCATCCACGAGTTTACAGCGTTCATAGTCAGACAATGGCCAGTTCGTGTTAATCATCTCATCCATGCCAAACAGAGGCTCTTTTACTAAATCATCAGTTGTACAGCTTTGCAGGACAAAGTTCTCTTTGCATCCTTTGTATGTGTTATTAGAATCCAAGTAAGTGTGCCCATTTGGGTATAAGCAAGTGGTATAGTTTCCATCAAGCCTATGGTAGCCGTTAAATCCATAAACTCCACCTCCTACATCTACAGCGGCTGCCATGCATATGTCTTGGGGTGTTCCCGGTCGAAGCGGTGTTCCCTTGTGTGAGATTGAACCTACTTTTATTCTGTAGGGTGACGTAAATGTAACCTGTCTGGTTGAACACCACTTGAGTGCCATCTCCTGTAGTGCTGCTCTTCCAATAAGCTCCATATGGATTTTTGCTGGGACAAAGGAACCATTTTTCCCAGTCGGACGGGTCGAAGAGTGACACTAGTGTTGCCCAAGTCAGAGACAAGCAACGCTAGCGTCACTCCGCTTAAAGTTAACACCTAAGTCAAAGACGAGCGACGCTAATGTCACTCCACTTAAAGTTTTAAAAAAAAGAAAGAAAACGAAAATGGGATGAAGAAACCCTTTCGTAAGGCCCCAACTACGGAGAACCTTTTCGTGCAACGGTCATTCACCAGAAACTTTTCAATGAAATCATCAAAAAAATAACAGTCAACTTCGTTGTTCAAAATTATTGTCGCGGTCGCTATTGCGGTCATCCTTTCACGCGGTCATCGTGGTCCATCACGGTGCAAAATTTTATTTTATTCCAAGAAAATCAGAAAAAATATCTAAAAATTTCAAAATATTTTATAATGCTAGAAAATAATATTTTTTGTCCATTAGTAAACACTTTAAAGTAAAATATTGGTCCCTCCTAAGTTATTACATCCTGTATCACTGTCTTATCTGAAACTTGTAAAGTTTGTTCTAAATTAAATAGGTTTACATGTCTATGTTAAAATACGTTCAAATATCACAAATTTTACAGGATGCATTGCAACTATAATCTTGAGCTAATAATTAGTTTTAAACACTTGAAGTTAATAAACTACTAGTGGTAGTATAGACGTCCAATGCTCAATTACTCAATCACCAAGTAAATTGAGAATGAATTTCAACTTTCAAATGGCATTTACTACTACATTAAGATTAATTAATTAATTAAAATAAAGAAGTATGAATATAAGGGTATTATGGTTGAGGAGGGAAGAAACCATTATATGAGAATCCACCAAGATCTTGCAAATCACTTGAGTTTTGGTAAAAAAAAAAAGCTTAAGAAGCTCTAGCATAGTCTTAAAAAGCTCCACAAATGGTTTATAAAAGAAAGAAATGAAACAAGAAGGGGAAAGAAAGTAAAAAAAATCATCGTCGACTGATATTTTGATCGTTATTTTTAAAATATCGGCCGTTATAGACCGTTATGACCATTATATTGGCTTATTATAGACCATTATTTTCACTAGTCATTTATACCATGACCATTATGATCGTTATATTTTAAATAACGTAACAGTATAGGCCTGCATCTATTTTTGTGGAATACTTCCTGTGTGAGATAATAAATAGGATCCGATGTCCCCTCACCAGACCTGCATTACGGCCTTTCATGCACAAACAAGCCCTAAAAATCTTCGAACCCCTCTTTAGCCTCTATGCAGTAGGCCGGCCTTGACCATCCATTGTCATCCACACACATCCTCTGAGTGGGACGCGTAGATCTTAGAACTCCACTGTGGGGTCCACCAACTGATAAACTATACCATTAAAAATGAATTACAACTGATCTAATGATTGATTTCTAATTTTTATTTTAATAGGAGTTGATCCTGAACATTATAGATAATGTGGTTAGCACAACGATCTTCTTGTGGAACCGAATCTTTTTAAGCAAAACTCGACATATGTTAGTTGAGGGGATCACATTCATTTTAAACATCCCGAATTATCAATAAGCAAGCCCCACTGTTGAGTTCCACAATTCCCAGACATGTGGAAATGTGTGAGACACTTTAAGGCATGTTTCTTTGCTAGGATTTAAGGAATTCTTGTCTGGCAAATCTCTGAATTTCGAGATAGACTGGAATTCTTGGAAGCTCCTTTGAACTTGAGCATTCAGAAATTCCACCAAAATGCAAAGGGGCTATAAGTTCTGAATTCCCAAAGGCTATTTGAGACCTTTCGAGTGGTTGAAATTTTGAAATGCTCGACAAGAAATAAGGCATTTGCAAATGCAAGGACAAGATATCACATCATGTCCAAAAAATACCAACATCCTAAATTCATGCAAGGAATTCCAAGTAAAGAAACAGACCCTTGGTGTAGCAAAAGAAAAAAAAAAAACAGTGGTGATCTTTCACATGCCGCAAAATAACAAAAAGTCAAAAAGATAGATTTTAAAATTTTATATTTTTTTATAGGATTCCTCATTTTTTTTAATTATTAAAGTAATCATTTATTTGAATTCACTTTACAAGTGAATTACCCATACTGGTCTTAATGATCAAGTTTGCAAACATGCAGGAGGTTCAAGCAATAAGAAAGCAATCATAGCAGGTATTAGTGGTGGAGCCGCATTCATTCTCTTGATTCTGATAATTATATTACTGGGGCGATTGAAGAAGATCCGATCAACTGGTGAAAGTATGAAAATTGGATTCTTTTTCATGTTTACTACATTCATTTTCATCCCTAGACCTCAAAGATTGTGTCCCTAATAACTATGTGTTGTAATTGTATGTTCAGGGGATACATTCGGGGCAACCGAGCTGCGTGGGCCAAAGAATTATCATTACAATGATCTTAAATTTGCTACACGAAACTTCAATGAAAAGTATAAACTGGGAGAAGGAGGATTTGGGAATGTATACAAGGTAAGGTGCCTCCAGCAGTCTTTTGGAGCCTTAATTATTGCTACCCTGTAATCAAAGTTCTGAAAATTGAATCTGCCAGTTGAACAAGTTCAGAACCAGCTGGAGAAGTGGTCCGGATTTGCTTTACTCATCCATCAATCCTATAGCACATACTATATTTCATTGAATTCTTAGGATTTCATAGAAAAGTGGGTTTTAAGTTTTAACTGGGTACTAAAAGAGGCGAGGAGTGAAGAATATAAGGTCATTTTCATAAAGGTGGAACCATCGCAATTTGATTTAGCAGGGTGATAACCCTACCAAAGAGGAGGCTAGATGCTATCTGTGGATTCCAATTTTACTCCACTTGTAGTCCCTTTGATACGAAGGCATTGCTTAGAATTCTTGTGATCACAATGCCGAATCAAAACAAATGTGAATGATGCACATGTTTGGCATTTAAAAACGCACATTCTACTTTATATTAAATAGCAAACTGATCAAAGAGGCCAACCTGACTGTTAGAACTTGGAACCACCTTCCCACCAACAAAATGTTGTCTTCATCTGGATTTCAGGCAGAAAAAAGGAGTAACAGAAGTAGGAAATTAAAAAGGAAAGTCTACATGTTTTTTTTTCTCAATTTGTGGCTCATTGACCTATATATATATCGAATGATTTCAACGAAACCTTGGCCTTATGTTCATTGCAGGGAGTTCTAAAAAACGGAAAAACGGTAGCTGTGAAGCAGCTAATGATCAGCCAATCCCTCGTTGTGAGGGAACATTTTGAAAGTGAAGTGAAGCTTATAAGCAATGTTAACCACAGGAACCTCGTTCGCTTGCTTGGATGTTGCAACAAAGGTCCAGAACTATTGCTCGTTTATGAATACATGGCAAATAGCAGCTTGGATAAATTCTTATTTGGTAAATTTTATATCTTTGAACTTTTTTTAGTGACTTTTAAGTTCAGCATATCTTAAACTATGCATTTCATAAAAATTTGCATAGTTGTCAATCACTTCTACATGATAACATTTCATTTTATACTTGCAGATGGTAATTTGCAAAAGACCATGGGAGTTTTCTTTTTCCAATACATACAGATGATTTTGTAATATAAATGTACTGTGTATTCATATGTTTCTGAAGTAATGAGAAACGAAAAAAAAAAAAAAAAACACCCCTGCTTCAAGAAAGAACTATGAATTCATGTGACAGGGATTATGCACATAACAGCAGTGTCACTATATACTGCTTATTACAATTACTCACTACGCTATAGCTGTTATGACACCAACCTATTTAGTTTGTTGTTACATAAATTTGAATTTTAATGTATAGTTTTTAATTGTTTGACTCTGGTTAAATGTAATTACCATCATGTGGTTCTCCTCACAGGTGATAAACATAGAATTCTCAATTGGAAAGAGCGATTTGATATAATTCTCGGCACGGCTAGAGGTCTTGCATATCTGCATGATGAATTCTACGTTCGCATTATACACCGAGACATAAAGTCCAGTAATATATTGCTTGATGATGACTTTCAGCCCAAAATTGCAGATTTTGGGCTTGTAAGACTACTTCCAGAGGACCAGAGTCATCTCAACACCAGATTTGCAGGAACCTTGTAAGTCAGTAATTACAATTGTTACATTTGTTTTGAATCTGCCCAATCTCCAACTCCATTTCTACTCATTTTGTTGTCAAGTATGAAGACTCAAAAACACAAAATGTCAATTTCGATTGTCTTTGGGCTCCTTGGACCTAATTTTCTGATCCTGTAGCTAAACAGTCTAAGCTTTTATGCTTAAAGGACAGAATTGGTGGTGGTGCTTGGTCAATGCAAGACACATGATATGGTATAATGTGAACATGCCTGGACTAGGCCCAACTTTAGTGAATTAAACTGTAAAATCGCCCTGCCTTCCTGAATTAGAATAGGCTCAAATTACAGTGATCATGAACATCTATATTGATTGAAAGGCACATGATATCTTGTTGAACAGGGGTTACACAGCACCTGAGTATGCAATCAACGGGCAGTTATCTGAGAAGGTTGACACATACAGCTATGGTGTGGTCGTCCTGGAAATCATAAGCGGTCGGAAGTGTAGTCACATAAAAACTGAACCAGTCACGCAATACCTTCTTGAATGGGTAACTAATCTCCAAAAACTTTTTCAAAAACTCATTCTTGCTTTCTCTATTACCATCAATAGGCCTAAACATCTTTCCCGCCCTTCCCATCCCGTAGTGGGGCCACTTGGTGGCCTACTTTGCAAAACTCTCTACAATTAAAATCATAGAAGATCCATACACAGTTTGCATTAATGTCATCATCTTTTCTGGAATTTATCCATATCAATAGATTCCTATTTACCCATGCCTGCAACACCAGGCTCCTATAGATTTATGTGATCATGATTGTGTGTTTTCTTTTTGGTGTGGTTAACCAGGCATGGAGGCTGTATGAGGAAGATCTACTAATGGAATTAGTGGATGAATGCTTAAACCCAAATGAGTACTCAGCTGATGAAGTAAAGAAAGTAATACAGATAGCTCTTATGTGCACTCAGTCACCTTCTTCAAGGCCAACTATGTCCGACGTTGTGGTTTTGCTGCTGAGCAGAGGTGGACTGGGAATCAGGCTAAACAGACCCGCCTTCATTGATGCCACCAATAATAGAACTTTTACTAGAGTTCATAATGAGGCCAGAACTGACACATCCACTTCTACTGCATCATCCGCATCCAATGCCACCGTTACAATCTCTCAATTGTCAGCCCGTTGATGTTTGAGCCTCCTATTCACAACCTTGTTTGAGACCACAACTGTGAAATGATAAAAACAGGATAAGCAGATGGAATGAGATCATGGACACTATCAGTGGTCCATGTCATGTCATGGCTGGCCATGTTTATTATTGATTGGACCTCCTAACACTAATAGGCATTTTTCTGACGCAGATCGTTCATCTCCTTCTTACACTTCTTGTTCCATCTTTTTCCTTCTTTCCTTTAGTTTTTTGGCACTCGACAATGCTTTCTGTTGGATGGATACAAGTGACAAAATCCACATCCTAAATTGTCTGTAAAGTCGTAATTCTATGTTTTGAGATATTTGTTTCATATGTTGGTCGACAGAATGAAGGCCAAGGACCATTTGTTTATTTGGAGTTCTGCTCGCTCTCTCTTATCCCTGTCTTCTCTCATTTCCAAAATTTCCAAGTTCCTCATGAGGGGGTCCTTTCTGTCAACTCCAATGGGCCAAGTAATTTGGAAAAGATGCCCATTAGTGGTCTTATGTGGAATTTGAAACAAGGGGTAAAAAGGTATTTGCAGGATAATGCAGTCTAGTGCTTTCAAGTAGCATGAAAAATGCAACCTTGTTCTTTCAGTTGTGAAAATAATGTCTTCACTTTTCATGTTGGGAGAGGGCAGTTCTGAAGATGATCTACTCGGACATCCAATAGAGATTGGGAGGCAGCAACCAACAGCAATTTGTACCATGGATGTAAGTTGAGACTTCCCTATTTGGATGAAGGACACATGTTACAGATGGACAGCTCCTAATGCAGTTTACAACCATCTTGGTTTGGTGGTAGTGTGGAAAATGACGGGAGAGTTGGTTACTTGCATTCTCTAGTCCAGTCATAGAGTGAGATTCGAAGTTCCAATTGAGCTGAGATTCGGTTGCAAGGAAAGGCATGAGGCTATCCTTCAAAAGCTATTCTTTGAATCACTCAATTTTGGAAGGGGGCCCCAATACCAATTGCTATGGTGCAGAAAAAATAGGAGCTGTGGAGGTTCTTGTTCATGTTCCTAATGAACGATTCTTCTGGTTACCATCAGAGAGCGTTTTCATGTGGTCGCAATATCCGGCAAGAGTGTTCCTATTTAGGCCTCATACTTGTTTATAGAGTGATTATCTTTTTAAGCCTCATTACTTGTTTATAGGTGGTTCTCTTCTGTGTGTGCTTGTGTTTTTTCAATAAGATTGCAGTCAGTTCTATCATTACTTGCCAGTGAAAAAGATCTTCAATATGCTTGTAAGTGTTACAAGCAGTTTGAAGAATTGAGTCCAAAAGGGAATTTATCTATCAACTAGCTATCTATCAAGCATCCCCCATTTTCTAGGGAATTTATCTAGATGTTAGAAGGTAAGGAAGCAAAGATAATATCCAAAAGGGATTAGTAGAGCAACCATCTAAATCTCTGCCCTAGCTTCTATCCTTCACCGCCTCACCTCTTTAATAATTTTTAGTTCCAGTCCTTTCGAACTCATGCACCACGCACAATACACATGTCCATGGACCATTGAGCAAATCAAGGGACTTGTCAGACTCCATTTGACTTTGAATTCCTATTAATTCAATTCCATGGAAACAAATTGTGTAGGTGGTCGTGGATCTGAATCAAATAGGCTAGATCCACGTCATTCAAGAATTGTCTTGACTTCCAGGAATCACCTTTCCACAAGGAGTCCGGACTGTCTGAGGTTCTGATTTAGAGAAATCCTTAGTTGAAGGGGTCGAACTCCGCGATAGAGCCTACCTATTGAAAGCCCAAATTGCAATGGACGCCCTTCCCGGTGTTACTTCAAATTTCACTGCAATAGAAGTTGGTCTAGTGGCAATGGGTTTTGTCCTGCTTCAGCCTGGCTTGAATTTGACTAAACTATAGCAGCACACTTGGGTTGGGCATGGATATGTGCCCAGTGGATCGGATCTGGGCCTCTAAACTAGGCCTGTTTATTTAATGGCCTGGAGGCGTTCTTCAGCCCTAAAGTCCATAAAGATCTCTAGTTGGGTCGGTCATATCAAACAAGGCCCGGGTGGTATTAGACCGAAAATCTGCTCCATCATGCACTTAATCAATTTCTATCAGACACTGATGAGAGGACCCTCTTAGCCTTCTCACATGCAGTCCTCAATCTGCGAATTCCTTTGGGATTTTCAGTGAGGTCTTTCTTGTGCTCTCTCTTAAAATCTCGAATGAAGTGGCCTACCATGCGATGGTCGAAGTCCTCTCCTCCTAGGTGGGCATCTCCTGTGACGGCTTTCACCTCAAATTTGTTATTTTCAGTGGCGAGGATGGAGACATCAGAAGTACCACCACCGAGGTCATATATGAGCACATTCTTCCTACCATTCCTACCCACCAGGTTGTCTAAACCATAGGCAGTGGCCGCAGCAGTAGGTTCATTGATGATGTTCATTACACTCAAGCCAGCTACAAGGCCGGCATCTTTGGTGTCCTGGCGTTGTGAGTTGTTGAAGTAGGCGGGAACGGTGATGACTGCATTCTTTACTACAGAGCCAAGGTAGTCCTCAGCTATTTCACGCATCTTGGTGAGGACCATGGACAATCATAGGTTGGTCATTGGAGCCGAGAGCTCTATATCATTTTGTATAGATTCATCACTGTATCTTTTACCAATCAACCGCTTCACATCTGAAATCATATGTGGACATGGATTCTTAGTTGATTTGAGAAATATAATGAAACAAAAAAATGACTTTTAGCAGCCGAAAAAATTGCTATAGCGACAGTTTTTTTCCCCCGCTAAAAGTTATATATGTTGAATTATGACTTTTAGCAGTGGAAAAAAAAAAAAAAAAACCCTTCACTAAAGGCTTTTTTCTCCATCGTTAAAGGCCACTTTTTTTTTTTTTTTTGTAGTTTATAAATTAAAACTCTCCCATGAACAATTCAATGAAAATTTTAAATTTTTTTTGTCAATGTAACAATTGAAAAAGGGGGTGGACATTGTTCAAAATAATGTTACTCAAATGGCAACCAATCAAATGTGAGATTAAGCTTATGATCCTTAGAAAGAAGACAGATATTATAGATAAATCCTATTGAAGAAGACAATTTTATCAAAAAACAAGTAAAATTGACTCTTTCTTTATGATCTATTAAAGGTCTGGTTCATGACCTTAAACTCACCCCCAAAACAAGGTTTTTAAGAATTTAATATCGATGGGAGTTAATAACGGGATGATTTCATTTTTTTCCTAATTGAGGAAATATTGATTAAAATAAACTTTTCATAAAAATAATAATATAGAAAAAAATTATAATCAGAAAAATGAAGGACTATGAAGTAGTACCTTATAAAGAAAAGGGACATTTACCACAAAAAATCCCCTTAAATAGGGTAACCATGGTTGAGGACCCTAAACTTTTATAATAACGGCCAAGGACCTCCAGCCCAAATCATCTTTCTTTTTTCTTTTCTTTTTTTTTTTTAATGTTTTGCCCTTTTTTTTGTTGATGTCAACATAACCAGTTCCCTATTCTGTCATGAGTAATATTTGTTGATATTCTGTCATGAGTAATATTTGTTGACATCAACAAAACATTCGTCGACATTAACATAAAATTATGTCAACATAAAATAGTGTTGACATCAATAAAAATGCCCAGTTATTACAATCAAAGGCCCTGTGAATTTGTTGACGTCGATAGAAGATTCACCAATATCAACATAAAATTGTGTTGATGTCAACAAAAATGCCCAATTAACAGCATGAGTGACCATATAAATTTATTGACATCGACAAAAGATTCGTCGATATCAACATAAAATTGTGTTGACGTCAACAAAAACGCCCAATTAGCATCAACAAAAATTAAGTTTTTCATTGTTTAGGGTATTGTTGACATCGAGCAATCTCTCTCTTACTGTGATTGAGAAAAAAGGGGTATGGCGTTGATCTCCTTCTTCTCCTTCTTCTCTTTCTTCTATTCTTTCTTCTATTCTACTGTTTCTGTTGATTTGGGGGTGAATAATGGTTTTTTTTTTCTCAGGGTTATGTTTATATCAACTAGCCAAGAGCAAAAACGGAATGAAATATTGAATTTTGGGCTGGAGGTCCTTGGCTGTCATTATAAAAATTTAGGGTCCTCAGTCGTAATTATCCTATTTAATGGGATTTTTAAAGTAACTGTCCCTTAAAAAAAAGGGAAAAAAATGGTAACAAATAGCTCCATATATTATTCTAGCTATCATCACACTAAGAACAATTGTATGCTGATTGCACTACAACAGAAAAATCTTTTCCCGGCGCACATTTTCGCCGCTAAAAATGAACAAATTGGCTGCTAATTCTTTTTCCCGACGATTAGTACTTCGTCGCAAAATCGCCGCATAAAATCCTTCACTTTTGATCTTTAGCGGCGCAAACTGAAAATCGTCGCGAAAACTTTTTTTTTAGCGGCGATTTTTTCGGTCGCTATTAGTGCCCACAGACATCACAAAAAAGCGTTTGAAATTCAGTTTTGAGTAGTTGGCAATGTTTTTTATCAGCGTTCGAAATTAAACTTTCCCAGCGTTTTTAAGATTCGCCGCAAAAAGAATTTTGCAGGTAAAACACAATTGCGTCGATCTCAAATCGACACAATTGCTGGTTTCTACCGTTACTTTTTGAGTTGTAAAAAGTCATTTGCAGCGACTATTTATCGCCGGAAAAATATTTTCGCAGCGTTTTTTAACTTCGCCGCTAGTTAGATATCGCAGCTAAAACTCAATTGCAACGATCTCAAATCAACGCAAATGCTCGTTTCTGGCTTTGTTATTTTTTGGGTTTCAATAAATCAATTGCATCGACTATTTATCGCCGCAAAAAATTATTCGTAGTTTTTGTCCACTTCGCCGCTAGGTAAATTTCGCGGGTAAAACTCAATTGCATCAATTTCAACTCGACGGAATTGCTCGTTTCTGACTATGTGACCGTTGATTTTATCGCCGGAATTGATGTTTTTCCAGCATTTCTAGAAATCGCTACAGAGTCCAAAACTCAATTGCATCGACTTGTTTTTGCCGCTAATTCCCCCTGTTTTGCCCAAATTAAATCACTGTAATTGATGATTTCAGTATGTTTTTTTTCCCCTCATGTCACATTTATTGTCACAGCTGCCAATTAAACACCATATATTTAATCTTTGTTTCTATATATTAACACACAAAAATTCATTAATCTGTTCAAACATCAATTCATCCAAACTCAGTATTTATACAATGTGGCGGTGCATTATATTCATATCAAGTACAAACCAAAGTACTATTTAATAAGCCACACATCACTATTGTGGCCAAAAAAAGATTTAAGGAGTTTATTATCACTAAAATGAAGGCAGTAAAATCTGGTGTACAACTCATGTTGCTGCTACTTAGCCCAATATTGAATGCATGGCCACATCACCCCGCTGATCAAAAGCTTTTCTCTTCTGTATAACCCACTACATCCATGCTTGAGATGCCTGACATAAAAATGAAACAAAAAATGTCTACGTGAGCAGCATAACTCAAATAAGCCAACTGTACTGCACTTATAAGAAAAAAAAAATACAAATGTACCCAATGCATACAAGTTACCAGTTACCAATAAACCTTGAGATTACCAATACTTGAAATTAGAACATCTTATACAAACGTGCAAATTATGGACTGACAATCCTTATAGATACTTTATTTTAGAAAAAAAGAATGAAAATTAATGGTTTTTTTTACCTAGAACAGTAGAATATAGAGAAATAGTGTCCCATGAGCATAGATGTTCAGCTCTCTATTTATTTGTCAATATATCTGTGAACAATTCCCTACATCTCTACATAGTATCATTGAAATACCTGTATATTTGGCATATACAAATATCTAAATGAGAAAAGCATTATATGATTTCACATGGTGAACTCTAGGGTGAACACTAGACAATATTCACCTTAGATTCTCGGAACACTAAACAATTTAGCAGTAGACTCACCAGCTGCAGCTTGCTCAACTAAACTATCACTGCATCAGCAACAGATGAAACAAAGTTACACAAGAGGTGCAAGGTTAAGGAAGATTATCTCATTGTAAGTCACTACAACAAAATGCACTTTTCCTGACAACATACATCAGACACCTATTTGAACTTGAATAATATACAGTGGGAATAATTAATACATCACACACCTATTGATGATTCAGACACCTATTGATGTCTGAATACATCAATGGGAATTACAGTGTTTCCTTTCAATGGGAATAATCTCTTTGCCGCTAATTACGGTGATTAGCGGTGACTACAGACATCAAATCACCGCTAATTCCCACCGCCGCTAATTCCCAACGCAATATACATCACTCCCACCAAACTATAATATTAATAGCATTATAATGCATCATCTGCGTGATTCAGAACAACATACATCACTCCCACCAAACTGTACCTTAGCAGCATAACAACAAGACAATGATATAATAGCCATATATTAAAAAGATCATGTGATTGCATCATGTACATAATTTATCAAACATCGCATATATATCCTACCAAACTCTATCGAGAAAGCACTCAACCTAAAGGTTTCCAGGAGTCGAAGCGGATCTGACTCACACAATGTTGTGACCATAAATCTTGCTTGTTGATGTCAAGGCCTTTCCTTGCAGCTTTTTCAGCATCATCCATTCTAGCAAGCTCTAATAAGGGAAATGCAAGCATGCCATATATGTAGCTCTCATTTTGATTCTGTGGCAAGACCTGTTGGATGCTTCAGAAGTTTAACATTTTAATTTACACAAGACCTTAGGCTTAGAGAAAGTGTGAAATGCTTGAATTTCCATATAAAACTAAAAAAAAAAAACAGTTGTACTAAAGATATGATCAACTGAACTTGCTTGACAAATGTGGATGACTCTGTGTTTTTGGGTGGGAGGGTGGGGGTTTGTTTATAGCATTTTTATATGTAAGATAGATGGCAATGATGATCGTGATATCTACCGCTATGTTAAAAACTTTTACTACTATACTTTGTTCTAGAGAAGAAAAGACAACCTGTTCAACAAACTGCAAGGATAGATCAGGCCGTCCCAAGTAGAAACATAGCATTTGGGCCCTCTTCAATGATACCAGATCTCTTGGGAATTCTTTCAGTAGCTGCAGAAGAAATCAAGTGTAAATACAGGACCATACCTAATCAGTTTATGCATATCAGCTAAGTTTAATATTAAGAGCAATAACAAAATGGAAACAGAATGAACCCTTAATCAGGTATAATCACTGCATTGTTTTGTCTTATAGAAAGCCTATAGCACTCCACTGCTTGCTTAATAGAGTGCCTTGTGATTCACAAATACACATAACATGATAAAAAAACAATTCAACTGGACACTTAAGTTCTTGAAAGTACGAAGTTCGGAAACATTATGTATGCTTCCACATTTAATGTATGTCCATAATATAGCAAATATTTCATCCATGTCCGATTATCCATGGAGGATCAGTGATTGGATAGAGGAAATTTGACAGATGGCAACTATCGGTGCCGTTTCCTTCTCTCATATTCCTAGTCAGGTAAGCCAACATGCAGATCATCTTTTAAAAAAGGAATTTTTCCTTGACTCTTTGTTGTTTGATGCTAGACATGTTTACCTAAACATCATTTTCTTTTTTTCCGTTTGTTGCTGTATCTTTGCTTTTTATTAAGAAATAACCTTTCAACAAAATAAGAAATCATGTATTTGACTTTACAGAAACCATTCCTCAATCAAGTATTCTTCCTGTATCTATCGAATGCAGACCAAATTGAAATGGATTCAAACAACTCCAAACAAGTACATACACTCGAAAAAAAAAAAAAAAGATGAACTCAAATGCATCATACCATAATAAATACAAAAGCACATATAAATGCATCAAAACATTTTTTTTTACCATGTAAGGCAAAGATCAAAGACAGTACACCACCCATCATATACTTTGATCCCGGACCACCCTCCTAACATGAGAATGCCTTAACCAATGCGCTAATGAAATATTTGTCATGCATAAAAGTATGACTTGATTAATTATGTTTGTTTGCTGTTAGATTCTTTAGATGTTCTATATGTCTATGATTTTAAATATAAGTTACAATGCAAATGGTATGAAGTCAATACATCAGATAGTTGTGACTCAAAGGAGACATCATGTGCCCTATTTAAGTCTCCCAATTCAGCTGTCCAGTCTTTCGAGCTCGACGAGTTTTAAGGACAACGAGTCAAATGCCGCTCCAATCATCAAGTTCAAGTATGATTATACATCCGGATAGCCAAATTACACTTGCAAAATCTCCTAATCAAACATTAGCAATAGCAAAAACAAAAACCTACATTGTAGTGAGATTCGAACATTGATATCAATAATTGATGAAAACATCAGACATCTCCCGCCAAACTTGAATTTCAAACACCTATTCGAGTTGGCTGAGATCCTAGTCAACTCTCTGAGTTGGAACAATATCGTTAGTATCTTATTATGTTGTTGTATCAAGTGGGATTCATTCGAAGTGATTAGAGAAAGTATGAAGGTTTGCTTAAAACAGAGATTGGGAATTTGAGAAAAACAATGCAACCACTCTCAAGTAGAATGATAAGAATTACCTCTAATGAGATGTGCACTGTGAGGCAAATGAATCCAACCTCCTAACTGTGAGGCAAGTAGAATCATCCAACGCTTGATGTATAAATCACAACTCATATGGCTGTGTAACCAAAAGTCCAACACTATAAATTCTCTGAACACGGAGGCATGTTGTGTGAAAAGTGCTCTTTTATCTATAATACAAGGAACCCTTACTACATTATTTATGCGAAAAAGCTCTTTTCAAGCAAGATACCCTACGGATCCGTAGGGGAATCTTTTACTGTATACATATATCATGCATATTCACTCACACAATCAGCTTCCTTTTCATATGATAACAATATTGTTGTATGGTTCATCTAGATGCACATCAAGCATATATTGCATAATTAGTATTGGATGCCATGCAGCTTATTTATTAACTCAATATAAAATTTCATTACATGGAAATTTAATTTTGGCCGTCACTGCAATTTAATTGTGAAAAATATGCCCTGGGGTGGGGTGGTTTATAAATTCTCTAGCATAAATCCATCAGCGGAGCTTACCTTTAAAATCCAAACAGTAGTTCAAGATTACAATCCCTCATTTTCTGTCATCAAACATAACTTCAGTCTAATTGGAAGTTATGCCCATCATCAAACTTGTCACATCTATAGTATATAATTAAAATAAGAAAAAATCAAGTCGTATCATGTTTTAAAGTAACATTCTTCTTATGATAAAAGAGAATTTTGCTAATTTCTCACCTTCTACCAAACACACCCAAGAGAATTAGTACTCCTCCAATCCACCTTATTATGTGACTAAAAAGTGGCGCGTGACTTGCCTCTTTCAACAATTTCCAAAGAGGCCGAACTTTTCTCATGAGAAAATTGGTTTTCAGAAGTTGCTACTAATCCTATTCCACCCAAAATGGCAATGGCAAAGGCCCTTATGTAAAAGGTCTAAAATCTGTGAGTCACATGGGGCACGAATGGCATCATCCCAAAAGAAACAAAAGGCAAATTACAGTAAAGGTACATGAACATAACATACATGACCATGACCACATGTAGATGCTCTTTTTGATTGATTATGGCTTACCCCAGTGCCAAAGCTCCGGACCATTGAAGAAGAAAGCCGAGTAAAGCTGATACAAGGATAGCTGATGTGTTATTGACATCCCACTTAAAGGACAATACACCAGGTGGGTCTAGCCATGGCATTAAAGCTAACAAGAACAATATAGTCACAGGGGTAGTCTTCCACATCAACCTGCTCAAATATACTGCTCGAGTTAGAATATGATCGAGGCTACTCAAAATTTCCTTTTCTAGTAAAAAGGAAAATTAGAAAAAGTACTTACGCAAGAGCAGTCCAATTATTTTTCTGCTGTAGATTAGACCAAAGGATTTTATTTATAGCGCTAGGTATAATCCATGCTAATGCCATACAAGCACCAAAAAAATTGAACTGTAGATCTGTGACCGTCACCACCGCCACTCCAATTGATACGACAGATAAAGCTAAGACCTGCATAATTGGATCCAGCACTCAATATTTGTTCATTCAAAAATGCAAATGCAATCACCTCAGTTTTGTGGTAAAAGAATCCCGTTCTATCAACTGTATCCAAGTAAGTTACCAAGCACTCTATATCCATAATGTAGCACAATTGTATGAGACCCGGTCAATGCATCTATCATGGATGACTGGGTACCCTAAAGATTAAATAGATTATGAACCCAGTGACTGACTGGGGCCTTTAAACTATTTGTTTGTCCAATGTGTATGTATCAGAAGTCCTCCACTCACAAAAAACATATGTGGCTTAGGTTATGTTCCATCCATGGAGCTATTGGATGTTAGACCTGCATAGCATATGTAAGGGTTTAGGCTCTTGAGTCTTGATGCCAATAATATATTCATCAAATATCAAATCCTTTCGTGATTTCACAAACTAAAGAAAATTGAAGTCCCTGCACCACTTTTGTGTTTGAAGCAATTGAAAGATGCTACCTCAAGTTTTGTGTCTAAATTTGGTTCATTTAAAAATAAAAGCAGATAAGAGAGTTTTGTATGCACCTTCTTGAAAGAAACTTTTTTCCTGAAGAGAATGAACTCTGCTATAACAATTGTTGGAGTAACTGCAATCTTAGCCATTTGATAGAAACCAACACTGCAGTGCAATAACCACAAATAAAAAAGGGGAAGATACATAACTTCATATGATGGGTGCAGCAACCTTTAAGGGCACGTTTGTGTACACGCTGTGGAAAGCAGGTTTTGCAGGAAATAATTCCACCCCCCCTCCTAAAAAAACCACAAGAACTTATTTTCCGAGGAATTGTGGAAGACTTAGCCCATTTTTTTCTTATTTTCTAACAGAATGTAGGCCACACCAAGAAAGGATTTTACTGTAGCACGAAATTTAATTTCCACAAGCCTCACTTTTTCCAAAAGAAAACCAGCTACACAAACATGCCCTAAAATACGACAAATACTTTCATAGAAATTGTCACCTGTTATGTTTTAAGCTGATATTAGCAAGTCCTGTTGAGAGAGACATGACAGCACCCAGGGAAAACAAAGAAGAAAATGGCGTTGTTTTGGAAGGAGGTGAGACCGGAAGCAATGATAATGCCTTGAAAATGGCAAGTAGGAACCAAGCGGTGATGTAATGAATAAATGTAAGGAAAATTGGAAAGGTAAACCCAATCCTTCCCATCACCTGCAGAGTGTAGACATAATGAAACCCATGAATACTTTGTAACTTTTTGAAATGCTAACACAACTCAAAGGTCTACTTCAGGTTGGATAAGTAGCACCAGGTCAAGAACTACAACTCCTACTAAAACTGCAGCTAGTCTAATTTATCTAACGTATAAGAGAGCAGTAACTTCTTCTTTCTTGAGTCCCCATTAAGGCTTGGGCTTGATTTGTGCCTAAAAAAAGCAGGACTTGTATACAGATCGGGCTTGTACACTGCAACAGAAAAATGTTTTCCCGGCGCACATTTTTGCCGCTAAAAACAGAGATTGGGAATTTGAGAAAAATAGTGATCAGAGAAAGTATGCAGGTTTGCTTAAAACAGAGATTGGGAATTTGAGAAAAACAATGCAACCACTCTCAAGTAGAATGATAAGAATTACCTCTAATGAGATGTGCACTGTGAGGCAAATGAATCCAACCTCCTAACTGTGAGGCAAGTAGAGTCATCCACCTAATAAGATCTTTGATCTGTATTGCTTCTTCAATACGTAATTGAGATTTTTTTAATGGTAACATGCCTCAAACAAGCAATTGAATACTTAATTATTGAGAACTTGAAACTCCAGTTTACTCCATCCATTATATCTAGTTCAACTCTTAATTGAGAACTTACATTAAACTTCATCATTATAGCAATCAGAAGTCCATTTATCTAATATTTAGGATCACTGACCTATGTGTCATCTTTGGGCCATTGGCCACCTATGGTGAAACCCGAATTGTAGATACCCCAAGATTTTCCTCAGTCTTTTTTCATTTTTCTTTCTTTAAGATTACAATCTCATTATTATAGGCAATTGAAACACAAAGAGATTGAGAAATGGCAAAGAATATTTAATCACAGGCTCATTATAATTGAGAAATCTGGCAGGGCTTTTCCCACAAGTATGCCATGCTCCCAACTAGTCATCAAACCAAGGCAGGAAACCTGATTCATTTTCTCCTAGTAATCAATTGGATGGGTGTCATAAATGAGGCTGGCATGGCATGCTAATTGAAGGATTCCACTGCCACCATGAACAATTCTGAAAACTTACATACCTGTCTTAAGGAAGGATTCCACTGCTACTGTGAATCTTGCCCTGTTCATAGTATGCAACACAACAGACTCCACCTGGCAAGGTACATGAACTCAAAGTAAGCAGATTTAGTTAACTTCGCTAAAGAAGTGAAATTTATGAGTTATTGTACAAACCAAACCTCTTGGAAGGAGCTGAAAACATAGCCACATGAGAGGAGAGCAAAAGTGGTCAGCAATGAAGGATGTCTTTTAGAAATCAAGATACTCAATCCAGTTCCCAGCTGTTGATGATAGAAGTTTTAAGATGGAATCACTCTAAAAGTTACAACTTAGTAATACGTAGCATTCATTAAGAAAGGTTACTCATGAAATGTCTTCTTCAGCCATAAAATATCCACATGGAGGATGAAAATGTCACCAGTTATTTAGCTAACAAGAATCAATACATGACCACGGTTTTTCTGGGTCAAAACCTAACTAATGTTCTGTAGCTTAAAAATATAGATAGTGTTCAGTTGAAGATGTCATCACACCTTGAATAATGAAAACAAAACAAGTAAGAAATTCAGGGAAACCGAAAATCTGTTATATGTGAAAAATCCATGTGTGCGACAGATTGGGATTTATTTTTAATCATAAAGACTTATCATCTTTATTTCTAAGATGATAAGTATACTATATTTTGCCAGCCAGCCTATTATTTTTAAACTAAAATCATAACAAAAGCTCCTAACTGAATATGCACAAGAAATGCAAAGAACAAGCACTGCTCCTGTTAAAAAGTAAAGCAGGTAGCCATAATTCTAACCTTAAGTAATAGCAACAGCAGATTCCTCTTCCTTCAACCCAGTATGAACAATCAACCTCAGAAAGAAGGGGCGTTCAAGGCACCAGCAGGAAAAAGATCACCCTAACAGTTATGGTTAAACACCAACATGTCATTTATGATCTTTCACAGAACCTTCAGCAACCTGTGATTTAACTGTACTCCTTTCTCAAAAAGCTTCTCAAAAATAAAAAACCCGCCCTGTTATCTCTCAAGAGTAAACATAGACCCCTTTATATATATAGATATTATATATCGATTGCCCAGTTGCCATATTGTCTAACAAAAAGCACCCAAAATATAATTGTCAAAACATACAACCCCCTTAGGTATCAAGGGAATTAGTCCAACCCTGAGTCTGTTGAAATGACTCAGTGAATCCAGGAAAACTCTTGAAAAAATTCTGGAGCATCATGTTAGTCTGCATCTGCTGCTCCCTAAGATCCCGCATCTCTGCTCTCATTTCTTCAAGTTGACTCTTATACTGTTCAGCATCTCTTCTTTGTTGTTCAGCATCTTGCTTTTGTCTCTCAATCTCAGCCAGATACTCTTGCATTTTAAGTTGGTCACGTTGTCTGCTTGACTCGGGGATGACCATCTCTCCGAGTCCCCGTGCATATCCAGGTCTATGGCCAAGAACCTCCCTAAAGACAGTCGCTGCCACCTCATCAGTACGCTGCTCCGGTTCTAGGCCATCCATCCTACCTTGCATCTTCTTCTGCACATTGACAAAACACCGGTCATTAAAAATCTAGATATATCTTGTGCTATTGATGCATTC
Source organism: Umbellularia californica (assembly GCA_028538565.1). Lineage (NCBI taxonomy): Eukaryota > Viridiplantae > Streptophyta > Magnoliopsida > Laurales > Lauraceae > Umbellularia > Umbellularia californica. The sequence goes on along the minus strand of JAPQWN010000008.1, from coordinate 12,564,391 downwards.
ATCACATTTGAAAAGAAGCATAGATCCCAAGGACTGTAAGTGCACTACTCACATAAGTCTCTTCTGTATCGGCTGTCACAAACGCATTCTTCTTCTTCGACCAACGCGTCTCCTTGTAGAAGTCCATTCCTAAAGAAGGGACGACTGGGGGTTAATACCAAGACCTCTACCGTTGGGAGGAGGAACCGTGATAGGATAGATCTTTTTTTTTTTTTTTTTTTTTTTTTAGGGGTGGGTTTAAAGGCATTCACCGTCATTTTTTTTTTAGACAGCATGACATACAGTTGGATAAAATTAACCCTAGCTAACATATGCCCCCTTTGATTAAAGTGGGAGGTGGGTGTTAAAGACATTCGCCGTCATTTTTTTTCGGGACAGCATGACATACAGTTGGATAAAATTAACCCTAGCTAACATATGCTCGGGTGACATACAGTTGGATAAAATTAACCCCTAGCTAACATATGCTTTGTGGGGGGGGGGGGGGGGGGGGGTGGGGTTTAAAGACATTCACTGTCAGCATGACATACAATTGGATAGAATTAATCCTAGTTAACATACGCCCCCTTTGATTAAAGTTTCCAAAAACAAAAATTAAAAATTATAAACTCTTAAAGAACTCAAAAACATCAAAACTATTATATAATATATGAAAGAAATCAGTCAATTGATTTCGACCATTCACATCAATTTTGACTCTTTGAAATTGTTGCCAAAACATGTTCATTTCCCACTATATCAATTTTCTTATAAACCCCCATCTTCTCAAAGGATCATCATAACCATGTATTTAATACCTTAAAGAGCAACCATTATTAAGCTTGCTCGTTGATTTCCCAATTGAAATCAGCTAATTGATCTTGACCACCCATATCAATCAGCTAATGAGCAACTTTGTGCCTTTTGCTCTAGGTTTTTTTTTTTTTTTTAAGAGAGAGCGACTCTTCTTAATTACTATTCTTCATCTTAATTTCTTATTAATAGCAACATTGCTCATTAATTATTATTTTTCAAGAGAATGTCTTTCTTTTTGCCATAAAAGCTTAACCTCTATTTTCATCTTATCTTCTTCTAAAAATTCTTAAAAATAACAATGGTGAATCCTTTTTCTCAGTTTTAACTTTTAGTTTAATTTAATATTTCTTTAAACGAAGTCATGGATGGGGAATTAGTAAATTCCCCAAAAGTTGTCCCCTAATTAGAATTCCTAAATCGTCCTATTAGGTGGAGGACTTGGAAATGTTGAGGAGGTTAGATTCCTGAGAGTTTTAAAGGTTGAAAGAGGCTCTTTTAAATTGCAGGAATTTGAAATGTTTGTAAAGAAACTCGGCATTTTCAAATCCCAAGGGAACAACTACCAGATAGTTTCTCTAGATTCCCTATGTCACAAATTCAAGTTAGAAATTCTCTCAAAGAAACTTGTTCTAACGGCTTGTTTCTTTACAAGAATTTACAGGCTTAGTTTTTTTGACATGATGTGGCATCTCGTCCCTAACATTTACAAATGTTGTATTTCTTTATAATTAAGCACATTTAAACGTTTCTGCCATTTAAAAGGTCTCAAATGACCTTGGGGATTATGGAAATTCCATCTCTTTGTTTTTTTCCTTTTTAATGGAATTTTTTTTATGCAAGTACAAGGGAGCATTTATGAATTCCACCATGTTTGAGAATTTCAAAACTCTCAAGACAGGAATTCCATGAATTCTAGCAAAAAAACAGGTCCTAAGGGTCAATTATTTTAGTGGAATTCATGAAAAGAATCTCATGTGTTGGGGTTTTTTGGATATAATATGATAGTTTGTCTGTTGTTGCAAATGCCATGTTTCTTCACTAGAATTCCCAATTCTAGCTACCTAAAATTTCTTAAATAACTTTTGAAATTCATAGAATTCTAATTCATTTGCTTTTTGGTGGAATTTCCAGATGCTTAAATAAATAGGATGATTCAAGAATTTCACACGTATCTGAATTCAAAAATCCTTCAGACAGGAACTCTCTAAATTGTTGTGTAGAAACAGGCCCAAAGGGCCACTTTGTTCATGAATTGAATTCCTAGGAACTCTTAAGAAATGTATTTCTAAAAGTGGCAAAAATTGAAAAAATAAATGTGAAATTCATAAATGTCTATCAAATAATCTCCACTTTGTAGAAAAGGAATTAAGCAATGACTAAAAAAAATAAATACATACACCTTGTCTCATGATGGCGTGATAAATATTTTTTTTTTATTTCCCTCCAAAGATATCTAATTGCAAGGAAGTAATGCCATTTAGATTCTCATGCCATCTTTTCTCCCCCTCTTTCCATTTCTATACCGGTTCCATTATCTCTTTCTTTTCATAATCTCTCTCTTTCTAGTCTCATCTAACTTCTCTCTCTCTCTCTCTCTCTCTCTCTCTCTCTCTCTCTGCAACTCACTATTCTTCCTGCTTCTCCACTCCGTCTCATGCTAAACCAAAGCTAAAGAAAGTTAGGCATCATCTACGTCTCTATCTTACATTCTCCAACCTTCACATGTTCAATAACACGGTGTTGGAACGTATTCACCATGAGTTCTTTGGAATTTAATCTCATCCCAAAAAATTGGCCATTTGATGAGGGGTATTTTCTTCTTTTTCCATCCATGTACGTAAGTAATCGATGAACATGTTAAACTGTTATGTATCGGTCATGTTTGTCTACACTCATTTTCACCGTGATATCTAAATTAGGTGTGTAAATAAGGTTCAAATGCATTGTTAGTCAATGACTTGAACAACTGAAGAGGTGGTCGATGAAATAACGGCCATTAATGAAAAAAGACGGTGGTACAGTGAATAAAATGGAAGTAACCCCGCAATTCATGTTCCTTTTATCACGGTGGACTGAAATCTTAGAACAAGACAATGCAAGAAGACAAATATTAAGCAATATTAATATTGCTTACCAAGTGGACAAAGTCTCTCGCAGCAATGGCGAGAATGTCTGCAGGCGAAACTACTCCCGGACACTTGCTTTCCACCAGCACCTTCTTTATGCTATCGAATGCTTCCACTGCCAGGTTCTTGTTATCCTTCGCGTCCTTCTCCGCAAGACCACCACTTCCAGGTTTCAACGATAGTAAGATCGACGCATCACATCCCTACAATCCAATCCAATCAAAAAGATCAACAGGCAGATTTAAATACTCACATTACACAAGAATCACATACATAGGGGGTGATGGTGCCGGTGGTGATGTTGCTTGGTGGTCCACTGGGCAAATAAGGGGAGGAAAGAAATCAGAAAGAATGAGAGAGAAACAGAGAGAGTGAAATGGGTGGGAAGCTAGGAAGAGTGAATGAGGAGGAAATAAAGAAAGAGAGAATAGAAAATCAGATGGGAGATGAGATGAATGAGTGGAGAAGGGAGAGGGAAATGAGAGAGGGGGCTGCTGAGAGCGTGGAATGAGAAAGGGGAAAGGGATATAAGGGAGAAGGATAGGGAAGAAAGAAGAAGAGGAGGAGGAAAAGGGTGCTACGCAGGGCAGAGGAGAGGAGAGGAACAGGGGAGGAAGAAGAGAAGAGAGGAAGAGAGAGAGAGAACCGAGGGAGAGAGGGAGTGGTGTGCAGGTGGGCACAGGGCGGAACAGAGGAGGAAGCAGGGGAGAGGGAGAGGAACAGGGGAGGAAGAAGGGAAGAGAGAGAGAGAGAGAGGGAGTGGTACGTGTGCAGGTGGGCGCTGCAACAAGCGCAGGCTAGGGGAGACAGGGGAGGAAGAAGAAGAGAGGGAACAGAAACATGGGGAACAAGGGAGATAGAGAACAGAGAAGAAAGAGAGGAAAGGTGCGCGGTGTGTGCGGAGTGCAGGAAGAGGGAGAGGTGTACCTGGTGCAGGGGAGGCGTCAGGCGGCGCGAGGAGGAAGATGAACGCTCTGCCGGCGTCTGGGGGCTGCTGCGCGCGCTTGGCAGTGCTGCTGAAGTGGGTCGTCAGCCTGGGAGAGGTCTATAGTTATAGAAAGCGATGAGCGGAGGACGATGGAGAGGTGGGGGCGATCGAGATGGGTTCTGGAAAGGGAGGGAGAGAAATGGCGTTTGGAGAGGTGGGAGCGATGAAGAAGGTGGGAACAGTGAGGGAAGCTGTGAACAATGAGGGAAAATAGGGCTTTTGGAGGGAAATGGAAAACTGTGCCCGAGAGAAAACGCGGGAGAGGGAGAATAGGGATTTTTGGAGGCGGGAGGATGGCATTTGGCTATCCCGGCGAAACCAAAACGCTGGAAACAGTAAACAGATTTTGCGTCTAATTAAATCGCCGCAATAGTAATTAAAATCGCCGTAAAAAATAGGATGGTCACATAAATCTCATAACTTTGCGACGGTATATATTTTGCCGCAAAAAAATACCTTTAGCAGCGATTTCTTTTCCCGCGCTTATTAAATCGCCGGAAAAGCCCTTTTTTCTTGTAGTGTTGAGCGGTAATGATTACAACAATTTTACACCAAAAAGTAAATTAAAAAATGGGCAGTATCTACAACATGGTTTTATATAAATCTAAAGACTTTAGAGCCTGTTTGGATAGACAAAAAATAAAGTACAGTGAAGTTAAATGAGCCCTAACAGTCTAAAATTCCAACTCTACCCCGCTTGGATGAGTCTGGCCCGATAGATAAAATAATGTTGTGAGCTACATGTTCTCCATTTCACTTCAACTCTAAATACTTCAATTTCCTTGAGTAAAAATGGATTCTGCTCCAAACCTTAATTTAAAAATAAACATCCAAATGGAGTGAAGTGAAGTACAATACTTTAACTTTAACCTATTTCTCTTCACTCAACTCCACATGTGAAATCCACTTCATTTCACTCCACTTCTCATTTGTCCAAACAGGCCCTAGGTAACAAATATTAAAGGAAAAAGAAATAAAAAAAAAAAAAAGGAGATTTGCAGGGGAAATAACAACTAGAAATCACTCGAGCCATGTCATAAAGAAGCAGCTCAAGATTTTGCCAACTCACCGAAGATGGTGTTGACTGAATTGATGGAAGCCAGATTAATTGCAGCATCACCAATTAAACGCATCTCATCAGTAAATGCCACACACGATGGTGTGATTCTGTTACCTTGATCGTTTGGTATGATCTCAATCCTATCATATTTCCATACAGCAGCACACGAATGTCGTCCCAAGATCAATTCCAATGGCTAAACCATTGTTTTCTCCTCCCATCAAGTACCCAGAAAGGTGGAACTGCACTAGCAGAAAGCAAAAAATAAGCAAATAAGAGGTAAAACAAAGAAAGAAAAAGCGCAATGCTTGTGAAACACAGAAAAGAAGAATGCTTTGATAGGGCTCTTAGTTATTTCTAAATCACCAATAAGCTTCTGTAATCACAATCAATTCATATATAGCTTCTCTTTGCCAGTAAGTAATTTAAAGACAGCGTGAAAAGGAAAGCAAATCGGAGGAAAGTCCTTTTTGTTAAAGGAGAATGTAGCCAAAATAGAAAGATTAATTGTATACAAGATTTTCCATTGAGGTACATGTAGGATCTTATACCCTATTAAGCTAATATTTATTGGGATAAGTGGTAGCTCAACGGGAGATGAGGTCAACATTCACCCTCACTCCTGAGCAGTCGTAATTATAGTCAAGCCCTCAACGGCGCATCTAGCAAAAAAATTAGTAACATGGGTTACTCTTTTTTTTTTTTTAACAGTCTATATCTAGAGTGGCCTCTTGCACGCTTCCTGTGAGCCATGGATTAACCGAGTCTACTTGCCTTTGGTATTTGGCATACAAAAGGTGGCTTCTTCTAAGCCCGATTCTCGAAAATATAAATAAAAATCTTCATTGACCAATTTTTTTTCTAAAAGGAAAGTTCAATAATTTTATTTCAACTATCAAAAATTAAAATTTTAAATTTGTTGATTACCGAAAATGAATTTTTGTAATACATTTCTTAGATTTGCATCAAGTTTTTTAGTAATTTTATAATATATTTCTTTTGTTCAAATCGAAATGTGAAGTATTTTTCAATTGATCAGATTTCAATCAACAAATTATTCTTCATGAAAATGGAAAGGCTCTTTGTGAAAGGTAAAAATAATTATAAATCTTATTTGGTATAAGTATATATATGGAAAATGTTCATGTTTATCCTTACGGTGCATCCTTATGGTTAAGACTTCTAGCATGCACACCTCACGATCCATTTGAACCCTTCTAACACACGGGACCCCTCTTGATCTCATCGAATGGACTGAACCATTGGATTAAGGGTCTTCCTTTTTCTTTTTTCCTTTAATATAAAGACATTAAACTTGTGGACCATGGATTAAATGGTTGGAGGTATATAAAATAAACTCCATTTTTTATATATGGGTCCACCATAAGTGGATCTTTCGATCCCCCTGCCCTGGTCCTACGATTTGTTAGGTCTAGGTGTGCCCCACCAGCCGGTGTGCACGTCCTAATCTTTTTCATTTTCTTTCACAAAGATCTTTTTTATCTCTAAAACCCACCATAGGATAGTTATAAGGCATGAGTTTGCTTCTCCATGTCTTATATATGTTGGAACCTCTTAATCAAACAAAACCTAATCCCAAGGATTACCACATAACTGTCTGACTCTAAATAACACCATTAATAGTTAACTATGCCATTTAAGCCACATGTCTATGAAAAATCCCATGTATTTCTTTAATGGGTAGTTGTATTATAACCTAAGAAGATAAACAGATATTACATGACTCGAAACAGATAATTAAATTCACCACAAGAGAATTTTCAAAATAAATAGTAATTATAACATTGACACTTCCAGAAGATCTCAGTTTAATATATTCTTTCAAATTCTCATTTTCTTTACAATTCTTTTCTAGTGGATACCATTTGAAAGAAAATGATACTGGTATCCACTACCGGCCAGCACCAGTATCATATCCTCTTACAAACTTACGTAACATCGATCGGACCATAAAGAAATGCTGAATGTGATGTGCGTGAGAATATCATGTGGACATACCTAATGGAGGATTTGGAGGCTTCTTGCAGTGATGAAACGAAGAAGAGAGTTGGAGGCTTCTTTCAGTGATGCTTTCAGTGATGAAAGGGAGAAAAGAAAGGGTTCCTTGGCGACAAGGACCAAAAGGAAAAATTATATCTAACTTTTGAGTTTGTGTTTGAGTGAGAATCTCAGGACTGGGAGAGTTTGAGTTTGAGTTTTGAGTGATTGGGAGAGTTTGAGTCCGGCTGATGAGTAATCTGACCCGTATATCTGATGTGGGACCCATGGGCGATCATGGCTGGATAGATTCTGTACATGAAGGGATTGTTAAATATGGATGTGAAACATTATTTCTGTTAGTCAAATCTGTTAGAGGATTACTTCCCTAATGATCCTTAGTCCCTTAAATTGAGCAATTGAGCAAATCTGTTTGGGTTTTGTGGGACCCAGGGGCCCACCTCACCTGATCATAGATATATGCAAGACGGGAAATAAGTAAAATTCTCAAGGCAAAGATCTACTTTTTCTATTTCCCAACTAAGATAGAAGAACAGAGAGATCCAATCCAAATAAAGAAAAACTAGGAACAGCAGCAGCAGCAGGAGGGGTACCTGATACATGGGCTTGGGAAAGGAAGCCATAGAAATCGTGAATGGTATCATTTGGACCGTCGATCACGTTGACAGTGGGGTCCCAAGCCTCCCAATGGGCTGATATAATGAGAATCGATAGATGAACAAGGCATCCATCCCATTTGCACAGTTCACAATCTGAAAAAAAAGTGATGGTACCAAACCAACAACCCAATCTCAATCCCAATCTCCCCATCTCGACTTTCTCTGTATTGATTTGATTCTCTTGTCCTTAAAAATGGTCTCTCTCTCTCTCTCTCTCTCTCTCTCTCTCTCTCTCTACAGCCTTTTCCGTGGTGGGCCAGATCCCAGGTGGATCGGTCCTCTAGAGGCCCACCATCCATTGCCCAAAAATTGATTGCGAGCGTGAGACCCATTTTCCATAGGGATGTAAACGGGTTGGTTCCATTCGGGTCCATGGTGAATTCAGACCCAGAACCATTAAGGAGAAGGTGGATCTGGAGCCGAACCCAGAAGCATCACTGGGCCAATCTCTTGGTTTCTGATCTGAAACCGTTAAGGAGAAGGTGGAACCGAACCCGGAACCATAACCATATATGGGTAGGGATGTAGATGGGGTCCCTAATTCTCCGATTACCCGGAGGTTCCGACCTGTTAAAAATCGGATCGGCTCCTTATTTAGGCCCGATAAGTAAATGGGTCTAGGTCTGGTTCCATCTTGGCTCAAACCCGTGGACCCGAGACCTGATGTATTATCTCAATTTTCAAGATTTTCACCTAAAAACCATATTTTTTCAATATCATTCTCTATCTAGACTAGGTCCCGTTCCATATATGATTCTGGTTCCGATTTCAGGCCAAGAAATCGATTCCAAAATGGTTCCGGGTCTGGATCCGGTTCGACCTTTTCTTTAATGGTTCTGGTTTTGGGCCCACCATGGACCCGGACTGGAACCAACCCGTTTACAACCCTATATATGGGGCGAGTCCAAGACTGAATTGAGTAATGATTACTAAACCACTCTCCCATGGGAGAGCCTGATTGATTTATGGAAACGACTTCCTTTTGGGAAGAGACTGAACTATTGAACCTCTCTTACGAGAGAGAGAGAGAGAGAGAGAGAGAGAGTCTTATTGAATTATGAGAATCCTTGTTTGGGGGATATGAGACTTGACTGGTGCTATGACGCGGTTAGGAGATTCCATATTAGAAAAATCATATGAACATAAGAAGTTCCATAAGACCCCTTTTCTTATCTCATATCAACTCATGAGCTTCTTCTTCTCATTGCAGCATTGAGTTATGTTTTATTAATTGGGTTTATTTATTTAGAAATACTAATGCTCACCAATTTAGTGACAAGTGGTTTGCCCCCACTTTAAGTACGGGCCACATGGGGGACCATGATGATGAGGAAGATCAACCACTTAAATTCAACCTACGTGGCTGATGGGAGAGCGCCCACAATCTAAGCCAAAGAAAATAGAATCTAGAAATGGACTTCTTTCTTTAATGAAACTGAGCTTTAAATGCTCAGGACTCATTTGATATTTGATTTATTTTCCTTTATTATTTGACTTTAAATGATATTTAAATAAATTAGAGGAATCATCTAATTATTTACAGAATTTGACTTATATTGTGATCCTAAGTTATTTATAGTAACGTTTCCGAAATTTGAATAGTGGCGTTACAAAAGTTATTGCAACAATCCTAACCCTATTCGAAATATCCTTCTTTAAAAAAAAATTATTAAAAATCTATATCCGTTTGATCTCTAAAATTTATATCCATCCTTCCTATAATCTTTCCCTCATTAAACTAACAACGGTTTAATTGAGGGCCCACATAAGTGCAGTAAATTAAATTGAATTAGATTGTGAATTTTGAACAGTTCGGATCATGAATTGAGCACTGCAACAGAAGCTACTGCAGTGGCCATTCAAGTTAAGGGTTCTGACCATCAGTAGGCGGGCTCCATGGTGAGTTCCGCACAACCCGCTCACTTGAAGCATGCAAGATGGCAGTTCTTTGGTTAAGCCTGCACAAAAGCCTCATGTATCGACATCAGCCCAGATTGGACACACATCCAACTATTACTCACATTTGGAATGAAATCTTTATAAAAAAAAAATGATTCATTAAAAAAACATTAAACTTAAGGACCATGGGAAGCCAAAGGGGTTAGCATGATCAATTGAGGTTGATATTTTACAGACCACTAGGTTTCATTGAAGTATTTCCATTCCCTACCTTTCCATGGTTGCCTTATGCTCAGGTAGCTCCAAAGATTTGTCTTTCTAAAGAGTGTCTCTTATGGGGGCAAATTAGTGCAGCCATGAGAGGCAGTTGTACCTGTTGGGCCTCAGTCCGCTTTTAAATTCATAATGAAAATTTTGGCTTGGCTTTGGAAATTCACATGCCCCAAGATCCATATGAAAATTTTAGATTTGTTTCCAAAAACCAAATTGACTGTTTGGACTACACCCCTCAAACGAAAATGGTGAGTCCACCAATACTCTCTTACGAGAGCCCACCTACCCACACAAACACATATTGGTCAGGCTCCTGTGCAGATTCCTTGCACGATCAATCCGAGCCCATCATTGTAATCAACACACCTAGCCAAAATCAAGGAGACAAAAGAAGAAGAAAACTCCCCATGTCAGGAATCCTATGGGTTTTACACAGATTTAAATCAACTAGACTGTTGGATTGAGATTAAAAAAAAAAAAGCACTTTAGGATAATTAAATTCGAGGGTTATAGATCAAGGGGGTAGGATGATGAGAATACCATAAAATTCTCTATATATGGATTGTCCAATCTAGATCTATTGATCGCCCACCTATGCCATGATTAATGTGGTTCCAAGTGGTCTCCATTAGCTGTCTTGCATGAGATGTATTATCCACACAGGACCACGCCCATGTTCTATATAGACTGCATGTTCTTATATACAATCCAACTTGTGGGGCCCATTTAGATGTGTGTCTGTCAATAAGAGGAGGGCAGACGGAAATGCATCTTTATGCACAAGATGGCATTTTTGGATTTTCACCTTTCATTCTTCAGTTTTTAACCACATGTAGAAATAGAATCTTAGGTGTTCAATTACAGGAAGCAACATGCCCTTACTGTACATTTCCACAAAATTTGGTAATACAGAAATTGACTCACGTAGCCACTAATTAGGTGGTTGAGAGAGACTCAAGACAATAGACTCATGGAGGCATTCACACTTCAAAGAATTAGATTCTTCTCTAAACTCTCCTTGAAACAAAACCACTATTTGATGAAATGGGAGTGAGCAGAGGTGGAAACACTCAGGGGTGGAATCAGGAATTTTGTTTAAGGGGGCTAAAGGAAAAAAAAAAGCTAAACAAAATTATAAATTTAATAATAAAATATGTAATAATCAAATTATTGAAGTTGTACTCGATGTTCTTTCTTTGAGTCAAAATCATCAATTATTGTTTCAGTATTGATTTTTTCCGCAATCTCAAGGTAGGTACTTAGTCATTTCTTATGTTTGTAACTTGTAAGTTACAATTTAAAACTTTATTATTTAAAACCTCAAAGAAAAAAAAATAAAAAGCATCCCATATCTAAAATCTAAACCATTAAAAAGCATGGTTCCACTAGTTTTTATCTCTTTAAAATAAATTTCTTCAATCGGATTCTTCTGACATGAATAATAATAATCAAAATAAAAAATACAATTATATTTCTTTATCCACAATGGATAAAACTCCGATTTGGCTAAAAAATTATGTAATTATACAATGCAAATGGACATTGATTTTAGGTGAATTAGGTTTCAATATGAGCAACAAAGATCGAAAATACATAATGACATGTATTGAAATCAGTACATCTATGTAATTTAAAAAAGATTAAAAAAAAAAGAGAAAGTGGGTTCGTCGTTCTTCTTTTTCATATCCCAAAATCTCTGTAAGTCTACGAATCTCCAACAAAAAGATGTACTTTGTCCTCTTCCTCTCTTAGATCATAAGATTTGGGGCAAGTGTAGATGTATTAGAATAATAATTGAAAAATCTCTTCTCTAATCTCCATCAACCCATCTTTATTTGTTCTCCTTTCCTCTTTTTCTTTTTTATTCGTTTTTTCATTTCAAGTTTTCCCCAAAATCGATAACATTTTTGTTTCATTTTTCTAAAGTCAAAACTATATTTAAAAAATCTCTAAATGAAGGAGGGCCGGAGGATGGGCTAAAGCCCTAAATTTAGGGATTTTTCAAATGTAAGGGGGTTCAAATGTTTGGGTTGGGGGTGGGGGGCGTTTGGTTTCCGCTCCTGGAAACGTTGGCTAACAGTATAATTACTCAAAGAGGTTGTTCAACTGGATAAAGTAGCACACAATAACTTCTGAATAGTCAAGAATACGTCTTTGAAGATCCATGTTGATGGGAACCACATCTTGACTTCTCTCTTATCAAGTTTTCTTCTGCATTGAAGTTTTGGCATTTGAGTGGCGGGATTCTTCAAGCAATCACATACAGATGAAGATATGCAGCTGATGTCATTAGATTGCAACAATCAGCATGCCTTATATATTCAATAAAAAAGATGTAAAAAGCATTACAGCCGGGGTCCGGAGATTTTGAGATCTTGTAGCGTATAAGGTTAGCATCAAAGTACATGGAAATTTATGGTCAAATGAGATTACTGAAGTATTATTAAAGAGGTGAAGTATGGATGATATATATAAATTGAGAGGCGAAGGATATAAGGTAGTAATGTAGATGTGACCTTAAACATTCATAGGAATTGAATTATAAGGGTTATGACTGAGTATTCATTTCCCATATTTCTATGATTAACTTTCTATTAAAGGGGACGTTATTTGATGGTCATTTTTTTATATTCACCTTGGATCTTCATTTTTAACCACGTATGGAATCAATTCCTATGTATTCTATGCAACCAACCGGCCCTAAATAATTTCTAATATGGATCAGCCACTTTAATCGAATTCCATAACGTTTAAATGGTCCTAAACTTGTGCCACTCTAATTTCCATATGATGGCAATGGATCAAGTTGAATGGGCACCGTCCTGACCTGCCCTTGGGGTGAGTTCTAGAAGTTTTCACGGTTCCATGGTGGACATGGGTTTATGGATTTGATTGAATCTGGTGTCTATAAGATTAGTCAAAAGGCAGGTCGGTCATGGGACAGTATGGGTGAGTGGAAAGGGAATAATGGATTGCTGCTAATTGTACTCTACCCATGAATGTTCTAATCATGGATGACTGAGAGATTTTACAAATAGGTTAATGTCAGAAGCATATGATTTTATTCAAAGTCATGCACCCAAGATCACTTCACATGTCCCTAATCAGTTGAGCAACAAGCAAAACAATATTAGATATGCTTCACTTATGAACTATGCTATCTCTCATTGGGTGATTATTGTAGGCGAACTGTGCTTAAGGAACAATAGAAGGCCAGGTCTAGGCCACACACCTACCTAAACAAGATTTTCCATGTTATGGTCAATGACATAGGCCACCTGAATCTCATTGATATGATGTAATATAGATTCATGTGAGTCGTGTTTCATATCCCACATCTATCAAAATTCAATATAAAATGCTGTGTGACCCTTGGTCTATTTTGTTTCAGCTAATCTTCCGTCTAATCAATGGATATTTGCCACTTAACCCAGCAAATCGCATGCCCCACGATGAGCTATAGTATTATAATTTGTTTATGAACATTGTACTAATTCGATGATGTCAACAAATCTTCCAAGGACATTTTCTACCTCACCATGATTTGAACAATTCGAACATTGTATCTTTTTCAAAGACAATATCAGATTGCGATCATCCATACAATTTCCTCGATTTTTACTTGACATCTTATTCACTCAACTTATCTTGGTTGGACATTCAAAAACAAGATCAGTTGACCTATACGAGAAAAAAATGAAGGTTGGCAGTAAGTATAGAGAAATAAAGATAAAACTTTGAAGTTGACTAAGTACCTAATTTGATCCCAAATCCCATATCTCTGTACTATATGAAACATTGAAACCTATAATAAATCCAAGCCTAGATTCATATCACCTATCAAGGGTTTGTAGCAGCAGTTGAATTGGTTAGATAGTATCCCATCCTAATATTATACGCTAGAAATCAGATTGCTTTCTTTATCTTCTTTGGTGGGAGAAAAGATTGCATGAAGTAGGATGTGAGGCTGAAGTATGAAGTAGGACTGGGTCATCCTTGGAAAAAGAAAATATGAGTCAGTCTTGGCAACTTTTGGAGTGTAACAAACGTGCAATTCTAGTTATTCTATAGGATCTGGTATTAAGATTAAAAAAAAAAAAAAAACACCTGGTTTTCGGCTTTAACGTTCATCAATAAAAAGACTGAAAAATGTGACATTTTTCTGGGGCTGTTTAATGGAATCCCAATTGGGTGGTTGTGCTAATAAAAAACCCAGAGGAGATCTTATTGTATAATTAGCAGTTGTAGTTTTGAATTGTTAATGGTGTTGCAAGCAAGCAATAGGAAAAGACACTGTGCATTTGACAACATAACAACCAACGATTGGTTTTGATGTTGGAAGATTAGGAGGGTAGATTTGATGACAGGAGAGCTAACTATATGTGCTGTTGGTCAAATTACTGCACATATAAGATAAGATTGAGTGACATCAGAAAAGTGCTCATGTTCAATGCCTTGAGATTGTGGTAATGAAAAGTTTGGTAGTAACTTTTGGTCTTGGGTTGTTTGTTGATGGGAAACTCTACTGAGATGCCGCGTTTGAAAATCTTTCCTGACATATGACTTTTCCCTTGATTGCCAAGGTATCTCTTGTTTGAACTCCCATAGAAAGAAAGCTTGTAAGTTCTGTCTACTTTTTGCTCTTTCTAAAAAGTTAATTTGGCTCCTGCAAATGTGAAGTTAGTTTAAAATAATAAAATATCAATTGAATAATCCCATTGATATAAGTTTCATACACCCCTTCCCATGGGGCCTACTTGGATGTATGCCAACCGCAGAAGTGATGAGATGAGTTTGATGTGGATGAGACGATTCCCATTGGATACCTCAACACATTACATGGTTCCAAAGTTTTTTTTTTTTTTTTGGCGTAGAATCTGACCTCATAATCAATCTATTTGAGGTTAGGTTAGGATGTTCTACCTATCCAGTCGACTCTATTTGCAAATTTAATGGCATTGTAAGTTGTAAGTGTAGTATTTTATATGATTCAATTCAATAGTGGATAATAGTAAGATCACTGCCAACATGAGTTATAAAATGTGAGGGTATTGTTTGAACATAGGTGGGATCCATTTCTCAGCAAAGAAATGGGGTGCACAAAACTTCAGTTTGATGCAACTTTGTAGCCCCTTTTGAAACTCTCCAAGAAAGAAAAAAAAAAAAACTCTCTTCATTTAAAACCAACTCATTATGATCTCTTTTATGCCCAACTCAAGGAAAAAAAAAACTCTCTTCATTTAAAACCAACTCATTATGATCTCTTTTATGCCCAACTCAAGGAAAAAAAAAAAACTCTCTTCATTTAAAACCAACTCATTATTCTCTTTTATCCCCAACTCAAGGAAAAAAAAAAACTCTCTTCATTTAAAACCAACTCATTATTCTCTTTTATGCCCAACTCATTGCTTGAGTTCTTTAGAATTTTAGATCTCCACGCTATAAGGATTCAAGTCAAAAATAGGCCAAGAAAGACAGTCCAAGATATCCCTTCCTTTTCAATAAAGTAAGCACTTGGTTTGAAAGTTTTCGGCATTAAGGGTCAAAGGAGCAGCGTACAGTTATCAAACTGTTCATCAACTTAAGCTTTCTTCTTTAAAAAAAAAAAAGATCAGTTTTTTAGCTCCTAACCTTATTTTTTATTAAACCCGCAAATCGATGGGAAATTGAGTGTCCCCTTGGTTGTCTACATTGTTTCCCATTGATATAAGGTTTACTAGATTCCTCAAAGGTCATTAACTCAAATCCTTAATTAATGGTCTTTGATTATAATACTTAAAGAGCAATTTATGAGCCAATCAGAGAATGTGGTTGGGCTACCAGACTAGTTGGGTTAGATAAAGTCTTATCATAATTTGAAATATCGCTGATACCGGTTCATATCGACCAATATGAACCGGTATCGGCCTATACCGCGACGATATTTTGCCGCGATACCGAGTTGGAATTCCCCAAATAACGGTCGAGATGGAGTAATGGTCAAAAACCCTAATTTTTTGTAACTTTTTTCCTATTCCCCCATTTTCTTCTCCTCTCCCCTCATCTTCTTAGAGCAACCATGTCTCCATAGCTCATTCTCTTACATATTTTCAAATTCCAACACTATTTCTTGTCGAAATCATTTTATTTACTAAGAGAAAATCAACTTAACTCCCTTATTTTTAATATTATGTGTTTTTTTTAGATAAAGCATAGAAATGAATGAAAAGATCATTGGCACGTTATTTTTGGGTTTGTGTTGTGTTCTTCACTTAGATCTACACATTTTCATGCTAGATCTACTTATAAACATGATTTTGGGTGTGGAAAAATTGTTTTTTTTTTTAAATCTTTTACTCTAAAAAAAATGTTGGAGTATTTATGATACTAAATAGTAAATACTAATAGCTTATTAATAGTGTATAGATAATTACTATGTTATCTTTATTTTCTTATATTTTACACTAATAAATTGACCATGAGCCAAAATAATAGTTGCATTATATGAAATACTGGAGAAGACAATGAACTGCGATACAGACATGACTCATAACTTAAGATGACCAATATTTTGATTTATTGTTGTTACTAATGGAAAAAAAAACATTATTTTCCAACATTTTCTAATATTTTGGAATTTTTGGGTATTTTTACTAATTTTTTTATTAAAAAAATTTTCACATCACGTCTGCTGCAACGGACCGATGACCGCGACCGATACCGATATCATATCAACTTTCGTCTCGGCCAATACCACAGCGGATACCAAACCATGAGCCTAACTAACCTCATCCTACACTCCAGTGAAAATTGAATGATGCTACTCCACAAACAAAAAAGGTGCCTAAACTGAAAAATGAAACATGGAAGATAGGCAATGGAGACATGACGACCAATCAGAGGCATTTAAAAGAATAAAACAAAAAAAAAATGGAAATGGGAAGCTCGCCCAAATGGGAAGGAGCAAGGAAGTTCTATTTGCCTTTTTTTTTTTTTTTTTTTTTTGAGTGGGAGGTGAGACTGATCTGTCCTTTCAATGCATCTAAGGACAGTCTTCTTGGATTGGTTCCCTATGCAGCCTCAAAGGACTCCTTTTCCATTTAAAAGCAAAGGAGATTGGAGAAATCATAAACGGGCCCCACAAGCCACCTAGATGGATAGCCTTTCTTGTGGTTGGTATGATCATCTTCCATAGTAGATTTATGATTATAGTATGATAGAAATGAAGAAAAGCCAACACCATTCCTCAATATAAGGTTCACCTTTTCCTACATCATAATTGTCTTTTTAATTGATGATCTATTCTGTTTTAAGGCATTCATAATTATTTGAATAACTAGTTGTAACATAAACATGTGTGCATGATTGCACGTGTATCTCCCTCAGTTTTTCTTATGGCACTTCATGTGGGAATGTGTACAATTCCTCTATTTTATGCTGTGTTTTAGAATCCATGCATTTAGCTCTAAATAGTCTTTTCTTTCATTGCAATTGTTCAAATCACAACAGAAAATCTTTCTATGAATAGTGAAAAGATCAATAGTGTGAAAAGATTTTCTTTATGGAGGGTGTGAGTTTTGTTGACCATACACCTATATTTTAAGGGTAATCAATTTTTTATTGAATGCAGTAGGCAGTCACAACATAATTGTGATACACAGAAAACCAAACAGAGCCTTAGAAAACTAGGCTGAACAGTGGGGGTGGACTGAGTTCAACCAGAATCAAAGCCCTATGAGATTAGGTCCAAGCTGAGCCATTCTATGGGTCAAAAACCTAAAGACCAGTAAACATTTAAAAAGTACATATTAATTAGCAGCTCAACCCTATATTTTGTTCAATATCCCAACTTCTGACAATATTATGCTTATAGCATTTGGTACTCAAAATTTGACTCTAATTTCGATTTCGAGCTAACCATCCACCACAGTGATTCAACCTCCAGTTTCATTTTTGACACATTCATTTTAAGGAGCACTTAAATGCTTGTCTCAACATGTACCAAGTATGTTTTTGAATGGTAAGCACATGTGTTTTGTGCCTCTGTGTGTGTGTGTGTGTGAAAGAGAGAGAGAGAGAGAGAGAGAGAGAGAGATGACATGCATGGCCCATGGGGAGTATAATCAATTGCAAATTGTACATAAAATATGGTTATCCTGAAAGGGAAAAGCAAGGCAGCCCCAAGCAGAGAAGGAAAATACATTTCCATATTGATGCTGCCTTCTTCCTTGGGAGCATTAATGGCTAAAATCACTTTCACTTAACTACACTTTTTTTCATAATTAATAGGAATGAAACGATTGTATATGCTTCTCTAGACAAAAAAAGACTCAATCATCATGTGCTCTGTTAAGGCCATAATCATCCATTCCCTGCTCTAAAACATTCAAAATTCCAAGCCCATGTCTTAAATAATACCCCAGGAGGGACAACATTATCAACCACAAGATCTTGCTCATCAGATGCATTTAGTTTGTTTGGTTTGTTTCATATGAGATCTATTCCCGGAATGCCTAAATGCCACCTTGTGCAGATTGCTTCTTGCATCACCAAGCCCAATAGCCAACTAAGACACATTGTCACTACTCTAATTATTCTAGAGATTGACAACTACTTGGGCAATCCTTGAGTGGCCCACGCCAAGATTCCAGATGCAGACAACACAGACCCATGTGTTGTGGGGACAGCCCAAGGAACCAAGTATCTTTCATTTCACACTTTGCAGTTTTGCATGGTCTTAACTACCATACATCTGGTTGGAGATTCCTAAGCAAAAGAACCATCTGATTCAATCTTGAAATTCTCACGAAGTGCATGTGCAGAATAAAATTTTAGAACATAAGCCACTTTCCCATTGGATTGTATCAAGGGTTCCTTTGTTGATGCGATGATGTAGATGGCCTTTTAGTCCATGTAAAAGCTTTAAGGGTGTCCCAATGGAATTAAGGGTTGGGTTGGTAGATAATGAGAACATCAAAAGCTCTAGCAATTAAACGCTGGCAATTCAGGACCACAATTTTTTGTATTGGTTGATAGATTTGGGTGCTTGGCTTTGAAAGCTGGTATCTTCTTGGGTCCAACAGCAAGGGTTTTGGTCTAATTTCACTTGCTGAGTACTCTCATCTACTTACAAACTTTTTCATTGTTATGCCTCCCTTGATTGTCAGCATCTAAATGGGTCCTTCGTGAGAAGCTAACACTAATGATAGAAAGATACACTTTTCACTTGACAGAAATTTTGGTTCCTGCTTCAGAAGGAGCATAGAAATAAAATGTGCATTAGCCCCACCACAATTGAAAGCTCAGCACCTTATTAGATTGTGTTTGTGTATCCTGTACCAAATTATACTCTAGGATCTACTCATAGATGGAACCCTTCATCTGACCTCTGTTAGGTTTTTGGATGAGATACCTGTCCCATTATAGACATACTATTTCATTGTGGAGCTTTCTTTTTCATATTTTCAGTTAAGCCTATTGTAGAAATGACCTCAATCCACAGGTCCCTATAATTACTAATTTGTATATAACTGGTAAAGAAAAGGTCTACTCTTAGATTGTGCATCCAGAGAGAGAGAGAGAGAGAGAGAGATTTTCAACTTTGCAAGCATCCATCAGTGGTACAGTGATTCTGAGCCATTCACTCTATCCATTTCATCATTTTTTTTTCAGATGAGATAGCAATGACAGTGGACAGATTTTTGTCTCAACAACAGATACCACTTGATATGGTGGATAGTGCTCACTGTAGAAAGAAAAAGGAAAAATAAATAAATGCCACCTTATCTGATGGGTCTTTGCTGTATTGCTTTTTCAAATGGTCGTTAAGCCATCATGCAAAACATGTCATCCATTTAAGAAAACTCTCAATTCATTTCTCCCAAACAGGGACTTAAAATTTAAAAAAAAGTACATACTTAGACACAAACTCACCCAAGTTCCTAACTATCAGCACTGCAGCTAGAGATTGATTCATGACTATTTCTATGGTAGAGAGGTGCCTCACTAACTAAGCCACCGGTGGTTTGGCAACAAAGACGTATTTTAGATTTAATCAGTACCTATTGAACTAATGGTCTTTAATAGGAGGTGTTGGCTAGTGCACTACTAATGATGTTGGCAAGCACTAGAAATTAAAGTTGGAGAATGTATATCTAATAAAAAAAAATGACAGTAACACAGGGACCATCACTGCTAACTGGTCATAGACCACAGGCAATGGTCCCCACTTTTTATATGATGGGAGGCTAAAACAACTAGGGTGTTTCCTTTTCACAAAACAGTTAGTCTATCTGTCCCGACCGTATATCCCGACCGTATATCCCGATTTGACGTGGCCGACCCACCTGGCGCTGACCTGTATGATGTTTGGGCGGGAGAAAGCTGAAAAGAAAAGAGGGAAATCGCTGCACTGAGAGAAATCGTTGGAGGAAAAAAAAAACCTTGAGTGCATCTCTTCTCTCCTCTCTCTCTTGAAGCCCAACGAAGGAAACATCTTGTTGCAGCCCTTGAGTGCATCTCTTCTCTCCTCTCTCTCTTGAAGCCCAACGAAGGAAACAACTTCCTGCAGAAATCTCCTCTCTCTGCTGCAACCCTTATCTCCTCTCTCTCTCTTGAAGCCTTGACCTGGTGTGCTCTGTTTCCTCCTCCCCTCCCAAACGAGACTCCACCTCGCTGGAAGCCCTTGAAGGAAACCCTTGAAGCCCTCTCTTGCTTTTCTCCTCTCTCTCTTGAAGCCCTTGAAGCCAACGAAGGAAACCCTTGAAGCGTCCATCTCCTCTCTCTCTCGAGTTGCAGTGCAAAACCATCTCCTCTGTCGTTCTGGTATGTGACCGTTCTCTCTCAATACATTCTCATCATCTCTTTTTCTCTCTCCTGAAACCTAGATAACTATTGATACAAGAGAAACATTCATATGAAAATACACAAATGTCAGATTCTTGAGAGGAAGAAGGGAATACATGTATTTCTTGAATGTTCCCTCTGTTTCACTCTCATCAGATCTCTATTTATTATTTAATTAAATTATAAAAATGTTGAATGGGCTTTTCACCTACAGGACTTCCTATTTCCTCTCCATCAACAAGTTGAATGGGATTTTCAACTTTTGAGGCTTTTAGGTTTGAGGATTGGAAGGAGATGGACAGTTTGAGAGAGCCCATTCAGAAATCTGACTTCCTATTTATGTGGATTAATATGTGAGAATTGGGGATGTTGCATTATTCTACAATACGTGGACTTCCACAATTAGTATAGAGTTGGTCTTTCACAATTCCATTCTTTTTCTTTGTTATTGAGACGATGCATTCGTTTGTACCTGGATATCCCAGAATTTGTGGCATTTGTTTGAAACAAGAGTGAAAGATTGAAACTTGACATGTTTCATTGATAGTAGTTTTAAATCCAAACAGTTCAAAATCTTAAGATGACAGGGCATTTACTAAGGTTTGAAACGTTATATACTGAGGTTGAAGCCCAGATTGAGAAGGTTGTATGAATGAAATATTGAGGTTTCAGTGTGGTCATTTGGCAAAGTCCACCTCTATTTGATATAAAAATTATTTATTAGATGGATGTGTAGGTCTCACAAAACATATTCAGTGGTTTGAACTCTGTATACTCAGGTTGGTTGAATGAAATACTGTGGTTTCACTGTTTCGTTAAACAAGAGACCAACCTGTGGCCTTCCATTCATACAAATCAATCATCCTTCAATGTCTAAATTTCCCTCTCTATCATTAATTTGACATTTGAATCCAGGAAGCTCAAATTTAGCTAAGAAGACCTGTCAATGACGATTTCTCAGTTGACCCACCATAGGCTGCTTTCTCGGGCCTCTGGGGAATGAACACCATTGATCCTATATGGACCATGTTTTGGGACATAATCTTGTAACTTGGACAATCCTAGCCATTTAATCAGTTAACTTCCAACCATTGAATGTAGACCATTGATCATTTTTTGTACCAAAAATTTTGCCTTTTCCTAATGTTTGCCAGTAATGGTTTAGAAAGCACACACCTCAGTAACTAGTCTTTACATGACTACCCTGTTTTAGATAGCCAGTATGTAATCTCTTGTGTATCCAGTAATACAAAGGCTCTAAGACCCCCTTGTGGAGAATGAATGCATAGATACACCATTTCCAATTTCAAAGAGGAAGAGTTGTGAGGAATGGCAAAGTGTAACATGCCATTGCTGCCATCAGACCATGAAGTAGTATAAAATTATCCCTGCCCAAACATAAGATAGAATTCAGACACAATTCCAAAACCATCAATACAAATACAACTAACCCATTTCAAAATAGTATTTGACTGAATGGAAAACCAAGAGAGTTGGATCCAACTAGCATTACTAGTTCCATTCTCTGTCTATTTGCTTCAAATAAACCCTGCTTGAGAACTCTACGGTTTCTAGTAAAGAATAGCATGTTTGAATATGAAGTCCAGAGCTGATAAAATGAGGCCACTGAGACCACATAGGATGAGAATGAGCATACACTTGAATTCTCTTTGGCCATCTTCATACACCAATGAGTGGAAAGTCTTTGCAACAAGAGGGCCATATAATACATACTGCAGAAGAGAACTACAGCACATTAGAAAAAAAATAACATAATTCAATAAAGAAACTATAAGAAACATGAAATAGAAATAGAAAGTATTGGCTGTGATATGAACATCCATGCATTGAAGCTACCCAAGTTGTCCCAAGTCCAAGCCGACAGGGGAGCTACCATCTTTTCTTCTTTTTTGTTCTACCTCGTTTCCCAAATTGAGAACCTCACAACCCCAGTATGATTTTTTCAAAATCAAGATAGCATAAGCCCTCAAAAAAAAAAAAAAAAAAAAAAAAAGATTACCCAATGGATTGATAAATCCAAAACTAACATAAAAAGGTGAGAGAGAGAGAGAGAGATAGAGATAGAGAGTCTTAAGAGACTCTTTTGCAAGCTTTTTTTCCTTCACACCACCATAGAATCTCGTCACCTCCCAAACTCCTTACTACCATAATCTCCTAACCTTCCAAACTCCTTAAATAGCTAACTAGGCAACCAAGTCATCAAGCATCAGTTAGAATTAGACCACAATCAATTCCCTTTATTATTTATTTTTACTAAAAAGAAATATTTTTGGGCGTTTCTTTTCCCCGATGAATTTGTTAATGCCCTTGCATGTTATTCCATTTCTTTTCCACATTATCACGTTTGCCTCTGTTATTGAAATGAAATAAAATGATGTTTTCTCAAATTTGTTTCACGAGTTTATTGGCTCGCTCTCACACATACTCACAGTGTGCTTACAGGTGCGTTGGTGGTTTGGTATGAATGATATGTAGGCTCAAGTTAAGTTGCTAATGAAAAAGAATAAAAAGTGAATGCTATAGCATAGATTTACAAAATGATGCTTCATTTTCTCAACACCATGCATTTCTTTTATCGAGTTATTCTAAACACCTGAATGCTTTATTTGTTTTTTAGGAGCATGGAAGAAGATGGATTATCACGTGAATTTGATGGAGACAACAATGAAATTGAAATGGGGATGGCTGGGCATGAATTAAACATCGTTGAGATGGAGAAGCCCTTGGAGGGAGGCGAAAACTTAGAAGAGAGGTAGTAATGGAACCTAAGAGGGGAATGAAATTTGGTTCCATTGAAGAAGTACATGAATATTATGCAAGATATGCTAGCCGAATCGGGTTCGCTGTCGCCCAAAAAACCTCTAAAAAAGGATCAGATGGAAAGAAGAGGTTTATTACAATTGCTTGCACTAAGGGTAAAAAGCCAAACCCAAGTGCAAGTAACCCAGTTAAACCCCGTCCACAATCAAGAACAAATTGCAAAGCAGCGTTGAATCTTTCTCTGCAATTGGACGGGAAGTGGCTTCTGAACTCATTTGTGCTTGAGCATAACCATGATATGAGTCCGAACAAAGCTCGATATCACAAGAGTAATCGAAAAATCCCACCACATGTGAAGAGGCAACTTGAGTTGAATGACAAAGCGGGTATTAGATTGAACAAGACTGTTAGCTCATGTGTGGTAGAGGCAGGGGGGCATGAGAATCTAACATGGTTAGCAAAGGATGCACGAAATTACATGGATAAACTCAGACGTTTAGAACTCAAGGAAGGGGATGCCGAGGCAATGCTAAGCTATTTCAAAAAAATGCAGCAAGACAACGGATCCTTTTTTTATGTCATGGATCTTGATATAGAGCATCGAGTAAGGAACATCTTTTGGGCTGATGCGAGAAGTAGAGCGGCATTTGCTGAATTTGGTGATGTTGTCACATTCGACACCACTTACTTGGTTAACAAATATGACATGCCTTTTGCTCCTTTTGTGGGTGTGAATCACCATGGACAGTCGGTGCTATTAGGTTGTGGATTGATATCACGAGAGGACACAGACACATTTGTTTGGTTGTTTCAGTCCTGGCTTGATTGCATGTCTGGGTGTCCTCCTAGTGCCATAATCACTGACCAAGATAAGGCTATGCAAATTGCGATAGGAATAGTATTTCCTGAAGCACGACATCGGTGGTGTTTGTGGCATATCTTGAAAAAGGTGCCTGAAAAATTGAGAGGGTATAATGACTATGATTCAATTAAATTTCATCTTCTTAATGTTGTCTACGATTCGATGAAGAAAGAGGAGTTTGAAGTTAATTGGGCCAAGTTTGTTAGGGCATATCATCTAGAGGACAACGATTGGCTAGCAGGATTGTATGATGAGAGGTACCGATGGGTGCCAGCTTTTGTGAAGGATATTTTTTGGGCAGGGATGTCAACAACCCAGCGCAGTGAAAGCATGCATGCCTTTTTTGATGGCTACATTAATTCGAAGACCACCTTGAAGCAATTTGTCGAGCAATATGATAATGCTTTGTCTAAAAAGGTGCAAATAGAAGCTGAGGAAGACGCCCGTTGTTTCAATGTATACATTCCACGTGTGACCCCTTACGAGTTTGAAAGGCAATTTCAAGAAGCGTATACTCTTGCTAAATTTAAGGATATTCAGAATGAAATAGCCGGTACGATCCGTTGCAAAATTTCCTCAGTTAAGGTAGGATTGGAGTTTTCTGAATTTGATGTCGAGGAAGATGTGATAGTGGGAGAAGACAATATCAAACCTTTTACTTTCTATGTTCATTTTGATGAGATATCAAGAGAATCTAATTGTAGTTGCCGGTTGTTTGAGTTTAGAGGTATTCTCTGTAAGCATATCATCGTTGTTTATTTGAAGAAGAGGGTTTATCAAATACCGGGAAAATACATTCTAGAAAGGTGGAGTAAAAATGTGAGAAGAAGCCACACAAAAATCAAGATCAAATATGACAATTGGGAGAGGAAGCCTGAAGGACGTCGTTACGACAAGATGTTGACTATTTTCAATCGGGTCATCGATAAGGCCATGGATTCCGATGAAAAGTGTCAGATGGTAGTGTCCTCGTTGCTAGAAGTGGAAGCTGAGCTAGATGTGACTAAAGAGGGTGCTGTATGCAATAGACCAATGTCTATAGGTGTACATAAAGCTTCAACGTCATGTCATGATGATAGTCTTTCTTGGCATGAGAGCAATAACCGCGTGTGTGATCCAATGAAACGCCGCCATAAGGGCCGGCCGCCAGAGAAAAGAAGACAGTCTAAGGTAGAGACAATTATGAAGAAGTGTCGGAAAACAAGCAAATCTTTGACCAAGAAGGTTAGTCTAAGATTTTTCTTCTATAAATAAAATAAACACATCATTCAATTACTCACAATGTGATTGATATCAACTTCGTGCATGTACAGGGTACGACGGTGAGCAATCAGGGAGACGAGATCACCACGGAAGATTCTATGAATTTAACCGTAAGAATGCCCCCTATTTCCTATATGTTGTGCAATACTTTTTTGCATATGGCCTCATATCCTTTTGTTACATATGCAGGTTTCGGCAGTAGATCTTGAATTGAATCTTTAAGAAGATCTGTAAGAATGAAACATGGATTTTGCAATGTTAATCGTGGTATTTGCACGCATATGTTGGGATTTTGAAATCTAGACACTCCCATGCTTTCTTATCTTCTTTTGTTAAATCCGTATGAAGCCTGGCCATCCACGTACCAACTTACCATCTCGAATTTTTTCCCACTGTTGCAGTTTCAACCAATTGGGTAAATAATCTCAATTTGAGAAGCATTGTTTAAAATGCAGTTCATACTATCTTAGTAAACTTTTATTTTGCTTGAGATTAATTCAAGATATTTCGTGTTGCAGGACCAAGTTTTAGAAGACGGTTCCTCACAAGATGGATTTTTGGGACATGCTCTGCTATTTTGAGCTCCTTATGACATATTTTTTGTGTTCACAAGGAAAATCTTTTGTACAGACAATTTGCAGATATCTATTAATTAATCTCTTGTATATGACTGGAACTATCTTTCAGATTGGATCTGATTAATGTAAGTATTGTAAATTTGATCAATGTAAGCAGTACTTCATTAGAGTACTTGCTGTGCTAATTAGTCCCCTTTTGTATTCGACGTAAAATCTTGGTATTAGATGGCATATGCGAAGGTCTGACATTCACACTCCAATATAACAGGGCATATCTTTATATACTGAGGTTGAAACCCAGATTGAGAAGGTTGTATGAATGAAATACTGAGGTTTTAAAACTGTATACTAAGGGATATATGCAATAAATACTGAGGTTGAATTGTTTCACTCAGCAGACCCTTCTATTCGAGATAAAATATTAAGATGGCAGATACTAAGGTTTGATTCATTATATACTGAGGTTGAAACCCAGTATGAGAAGGTTGCATGGATGATATACTGAGGTTTCAGGGTGGTCATTTGGCAAACTCCACCTTTATTCGGTATCAAAATCATCACTAAAAATCTTCAGACTCCAATATGGCAAGGCATATACTAAGGCATAAAATGATCACTAAAAATCTTCAGAATCCAATATACTAAGGTTTGATTCGTTATATACTGAGGTTGAAGCCCAGTATGAGAAGGTTGTATGAATGATATAATGAGGTTTCAGGATGGTCATTTGGCAAAACTCCACCTTTATTCGGTATCAGAATCATCACTAAAAATCTTCAGACTCCAATATGGCAAGGCATATACTAAGGTATAAAATCATCACTAAAAACATTCAGAATCCAATATACTAAGGTTTGATTCGTTATATACTGAGGTTGAAGCCCAGTATGAGAAGGTTTTATGAATGAAATACTGAGTTTTATGAATGAAATACTGAGGTTTTAAAACTCTATTCGATATAAAATCTATTTATTAGATGGGATGCGTAGGTCTGACAAAAAATATTCAGTGGTTTGAACTCTGTATACTAAGGTCCGTTGAATGAAATACTCCTCTATTCTGGAATTTCCATTCAAGATATTTTTTGGTTTGGCTGTGTTTGAAAAAACTGATTTACAAATGAATGTGTTTATGTCTGAGCTTGGTTAAAAATATTTTTTGTGCTGTGGTACTCTTTCCCTATCATTCCCATTTGTTACTTAACAAATAAAAAAAAATTCAACATATATATGCGCTCGAGCGCGCAAACCAGCGCTCGTGCGCGCGCGCACTCTCTTCGTTTTTATAAAGCTCGTCCTCTCTCATTATTTCTCTGTTTCATCTTTTTTTTCATTGGTAAGTCTTCTTCCTGGTTCCATCTTAGGGCATCACACTCATTACCATCAAAGAGGTACTCTTTTCTCATATATCTCTTCTTTTGATCGTTTAGAGTCTTCTCAATGTCCTTGTGCTTAGCTCTTGGGGAGTTTTCGTTTCAAATGTTTTGGTTTGGGTAATGTTTATGGGATTTCGTTTTGGCACTATATTTGAATAATGTTGGGGTTTGCAATCTCTTTTTATCTTCTATGCTTGTTGCATTGCTCATTGTCTTCCGATGGATGGATTGACTTTGTTGTTGGTATGACTTTTGGTTTGAGGCTATTTGGAGGTTGGAAATGGTTGGAAATGGGTTGATCATTTACTATTTGGTTTGATGTTTGGTTTGATACAAGATGGAAATCTTTCTTACATTGATAGCACAATCTCTATCTTATGCAAGATGTGTTTTGCCTGGTTCTGTTTCTCATCTCTTGCCTCTATGCTCTACATTAACTATCTACTGCTCACCAGGTGTTTGTGAAATTCTCTCAACGAGGTAGTTGGTTCAATGGCTCCGAAGAAACGTAAAAACGTTGCCGGCTCTTCATGTACACCAAGATTTGATACAACATTGTTTCCTTCTATCGCAAAATCAGAAGCTTTTGCGGCCTTTTTTGCGCATCGTTCAGTTGGTTCTGAAAGAGAGATTGATGCCTCATTTACCTCTACTGATGAGTATGGATCAATCATGCGTCGTCGTTGGAATTTTCTCTACACTTTCGACGTCAATGAAATCAATGTCAGCTGGGTTCGGGAATTCTACTGTAACATGACACTTCGAGATGCTGATTTCACTACCTTTGTGCGTGGAAAGACTCTAGCTATTTCTCCTTCAGTGATTGCATCCTTCATTGGCATTGAACAGCCTGAGCAATGGGATTATCCCCTTCCACCAAATCAGCCTCTTCCTCAAAGCATGTTTCGTATGTTCGGCACTGAATTGGTTGGTGCTATGCACCCATGGGCAACAGGGACCATCTCACATGGCCTCTTAACTCCAAAGTATCGGTTCCTCAACTGGTTCTACTCCTCCAATTTAGAACCTCGGGGACACACTGCAACTGTAAATCATCAACATGGAATGGCTTTATATCATATTGGGAAGGGAAATCCGGTGAATATTCCCCTCATGATTTACAATGTTATGGTCAAAATTCCCAGTGCAGCTCGAAATGCCACTTTACCATTCGGGGTGTTGATTACTAGATTTCTGCTCTCTAAGGAAGTCGACTGGCGTGAACTTGATGAGGTTCGCAAAATTAGGGGTGCCATCAATCGCCGCTCTTTGCAACAATCAGAAGCTCACATTGCTGAAGCGGATGATGAAGAGGATATTGATGAAGCTGCTGAGGGGAATCAGGATGGTGTGGCGGATCGCATCACCCGACTGGAAAATGAAGTACATGGTCTTCGTGACAACATTAATGCTCGATTTTCCTCTGTGGATGAATCCCTCGCTACCATTCTAGCTCGTTTAACACATCAATGACTTTTGGTTTCCTGTTATAATCTAATCAGTCTTCCGTAGGATTGTTTTTTTTAAAACTATGCAGTTCTTTCTCTTTGTTACTCATGAACAAAAAGGGGGAGATCATTATCATGATCATTTTGGGCACTTTGTCATTGTCATTTTGTTTATCATATATCCTCCTGTTTCTATAACAATCTATTTTACACTTCAATCTTAAATTGTGGATGAGTATACTTGCAGGTACTATCTTCGAAGCTTAACGTCCAAGATATATCTGTTTCTTTGTCTGTGGATATTATTTTGGGTAGATTTATCTTGTAATTAGGATGTTTTGTCCATGATTTGCCAAAGGTTGTGTTTGTTAGGTTTTATGAGTGAGTTGGCAAATTCAATGGGTTGTGGACAAAACTGGATTTGAATTTTTGAATGTTGTGGATAAGTGACTTGTTTTCACAATTCCAGACAGACACGCATCATGTATATGTTTTCAGTCAGTGGCTGGACGCGCTCGAGCGCGCTTATATGTGCTCGAGCGCATACAGAAGGCATTGAATCCAGAGGCTCTGTGCGCACGAGCGCATGTATATGCGCTCGAGCGCACCACGCATTGTTTTGACATTGGGATGACGCGCTCGAGCGCGCATACATGCGCTCGAGCGCATAACATAATATATGCAGGATGCAAGAAACAGAAGCCTAGCGCGCACGAGCGCGCTTATATGTGCTCAAGCGCATGCAGGAGGCATTGAATCCAGAGGCTCTGTGCGCACGAGCGCATGTATATGCGCTCGAGCGCATCATGCATTGTTTTCAGACATTGGGAGGATGCGCTCGAGCGCGCATACATGCGCTCGAGCGCATAACATAATATATGCAGGATGCAAGAAACAGAAGCCTAGCGCGCACGAGCGCGCTTATATGTGCTCGAGCGCATGCAGGAGGCATTTAATCCAGAGGCTCTGTGCGCACGAGCGCATGTATATGCGCTCGAGCGCACCATGCATTGTTTTGACATTGGGATAACGCGCTCGAGCGCGAATACATGCGCTCGAGCGCATAACATAATATATGCAGGATGCAAGAAACAGAAGCCTAGCGCGCACGAGCGCGCTTATATGTGCTCGAGCGCATGCAGGAGATTGCATCCAGAGGCTGTCTGCGCACGAGCGCATGTATATGCGCTCGAGCGCATCATGCATTGTTTTCAGACATTGGGAGGATGCGCGCTCGAGCGCATCATACAAAATATGCAGGATGCAAATAACAGTAGGCTAACGCGCTGGAGCGCGTGCATGGGATGAGAATATTTCTTCTGTATTGAAATCTAATAGGATGGTTGGGACCTAAGCCTGTGTTAAGGCTAAGACTAGTGTTTTTTATTTCCAATATAAAATCTTAAGATGGCAGGGCATATACTAAGGTGTGAATCGTGATCTACTGAGGTTGAATCCAGTTTGAGAAGGTTGAATGAATAAAATACTGAGGTTTCAGTGTAACTAATTCACAGGTTACAATTTGTAGGTATGACTCACAATATTCACAGGTTTCAATTCTGTGTACTAAGGTTGATTGAATGAAATACTTTGGTTATTGTCTCAGATGATGGCAGCATATACAATGGTTTGTATGAATGTTATAGTGTGAGAAGTTCGTTCTAATGAAATACTGATGTTTCGATCCAATCATTAGCCTCAGTATTAGCCAGGAGATTTCCTGTACCAAAAAGGGCAAAGGCTAGTATAAAGGTCTAAAGAAGTATCAGTCTCATGTTAGGGCATAGTATACTATGGTTTGAATCATGAAATACTGAGGTTGAAACCCAGTTTAAGAAGGTTGTTTGAGTGAAATACTGAGGCTTCAGTGTTTCGTTAGCCGGGGAAATGCATCGAATATTCCATTATCAATTGATCAAAATACGTGCATTAACAATTAATCAATGACAATCAACACCCGGTGCCAACATCCATTGTCAAGTACTAAATCCGCTTTTTATTCTTGAATTTAATTCTAACACTCACAGAGATGCCAAGTTTCCAATTACATTCAACGAATATAATTCAATAAAATTACAATTTCTCCATGTCAGGTGAGCCTGGAGTGTGGCTAGTTGATATACAAAATTCTCAAGTCAGCCTAGGTTGTAATCGATAGAAAAAAAGATTGAACAACCGAAGTTCTGAAATCCCAAAATAGGGACATCATCGTTTAGAGTCTCTTGAACTCCCTCACATCAGCACACATTTCTATACAAGAACTTCTGTACGCCACCTGCAATAAATATGAGATGAATGTTAGAAAACAGAATAAGGAATCACCGGACAATAAAAATGTAAGAGAGTATTAATTTGATCACCAACACCATTAAGAAGAAATTTTAAACAGACGAGAGTTTTTGTTAATACCCTTTCCATGAGAAACTCTGCAAGGTCAGCCTATGAGTCCTCATGTTTGTCATTCGGTATTCGAGCAAGTAATAAATGTGCTGCGATTTTTCTTCTATAAGACTGGATTTCATCCTATTCCAAGAACAAAGAAAAAAGAAAGATACTAAGAAGGAATCAAAGAAACAGACAGAAAATTAGAACAATAAGATTCATTCGAAGTGTACGTAAATCATCACTAACAAATCACCGCATTTACCGGCTGAAAATCAAATGTATCGCCACGCGATAGACAATCCATAAATTTCATCACGAAGATGCCACAATCGTAACTGTTAAAATAGTGATATAAGATGGATTATTATACCAATTAGAATAGAAAATGTAATTCACATACGAGCCTCTAATAGAGAGACATACCCATTGTCTTGTTGAGGGCAGTCATCAACGAAATGAATATCAGCCTTATCCCATTTATGAATCTTCCTTTGTTTAAATTGTTCTTTTAAGACAGATACCTACATAAAGGAAATATAACAGTTAAGTTATATATACAGGTGCATTGTTTATTTCGAACATTTCACGGGAGAATATACTTGAATATGGGTACTCACCGTTTGATTCACATATGCAACGTCACCACAGGACTTCAAAGAGTTGTATATACAAAACAACTTCTTGTTTGAGTCAAGTACAAGGAGAAGCCAATGTTTTGAAGCCCAATTCATTGGGATGAATATTCTATCCCACAAGGTTAAGATGGACTTCAAGTTCTTCACATTTAAATGCTTTTTAATTGATTCTTCATTGTTGGAATGTAATGCCGTCTGGGAGTTAGTAAGCTACATGTTAGCACTAATATTCAAAAAATAAAAATGACTACAAATATTAAGAAGAATAATTACATTAAACCACGAAGTGAAGAAGTAACACTTCAACTTCTCAGTTGGCTTTCTCCCACTCAACAACGTAGCATAGCTGTCAATAATCTAGAAGTCAAGATAGCATGTTCAGTGTTACTTGTCAAGGTTCCAAATTGTATACATGTTTGTTTGCTTATAATAAGATGTGAAATTAACTACCAACCTTATCAGATATCCAACCTTCTTCATCCAATAAAGCATTGATTTCTGAACGCCAAATCTTTAACTTGCCCACCTCCTCAGCACTAAAGAAATAGAACTTATTATTTAGTAAGTAATAAATATAAATACTGATTATCTACTGTGAGTACTATGGTGTAAAGTTACTAGGTTTATAATGAGTCATACTCTTTTCCAACTTCAGCTTCAAAACTTGCAATTGCGTCCTCCTCTTCTTTCGAAATGAAAATCTTTGATTGGATTTCATCCGCAATCAATCTTTCTCTCTTCTGGCAAGTTGCTTTATTCTTCGCTCTTTTCAATGTTGCTTTTGTGCATGGATCATATGGGGTCCGTAACATCTTTGATGGCTTCCGAACTCTACCCCCATTTTTCTTTGAAATAATCTCGGCGACTCTTGATGTCTCAACGCAACCAGACATTGACGGCATTGGAGAAGAAGGATGATCCATGTGACGGGGTGAAGCATCAACAATATCCACGGGTGAGTGAGGCACCGAGAAACCCGCATTTCGCAACTCCATATTTTCACTCTTTAATCGTTGGTTCTCTTCCTCCAACATGGAAACCCTTAGCTCCAGATCCTTAATCTTCTTCATATAGCTCTCGCGACCACCCTATGTTAGTTTCAAATAGTAAGTGAAAAATAGATTTAAAACATGAAGTTCATATTAAAGATTTTGAATAGCATTTTCCACTTTTAAGCAAGTATGAATAAAATTACAATGATATCTGGCATGCGTTCCTCCATTCTGCTGACTATGAAATCAGCCATCGCCGTTGTCTCCTGTAACCCATAAGTGAAACAAGTATAAGTCACAAGAAGGATGCAACCATAAACCATGACCAAGTACTTTAAATTAAAGAATAAATATTAGTTAAAAATACCTGAGACACTTTTGGGGGAGATAACAAGGTCATTTCTTCTTTGGTTGGAGTGATTTCCTCAATGACCTAAGAAATAGAGTATTTGTTTTATTTATTGCAGTCAATATCATAAATTACTACAAGAAGTAAATCATAGAGAAAAGTGAAGGTATACATACCTCCGTATAGCTAAGATTGTCCAATATAGCTTTAAATGACTTACTTTGCATGTATTTCGAACTCTTAGCCCATCGCATATAGCGTGGATAAGAATTGGCACGAATAGGAACATATCGGTTAACATGTTCATAAAACCAAGGCTGTAGGAAAAGGTATAAGAATGTAAGTGAAGATGTGAAAGTCACAAGTTCCATTGTATTGGAACAATTATTAAAAAATAAAATAAATAGGATAACTACTTACTTCTAAGAGCATGACACATCCATTTATAAATCCAGTTGTCTTCCCTGAGCTTTCGCGTATACTTTTTATCAAGAACTCATGTACAGCAATAGCCCATGCACAATCATTAACTTTTTCCAACTTATCCACCGTGAATATGATATTGAATGGAAATGACCGACATGATTTTGGAAAAAGAAGGGTACTACAAACATACAGCATGTAAAGCTTCTTGAAATCAGCAATCAAATCCAACCCCTTCTTATCCAACGACTTCTTTTTGTTCGATGCAATCTTCTTCGAGATTACTTTTAAATGCTTCTCTAAACTTTCCGTTCCTATATAGTTGTTTTCGATATATTTCTCCAAAAATTCACATTCTTCTGTCAAAACTCTTGTCCCTAATTGTATTATTTCTCCATTCATATTCAACCCCATTATAAGCGCAACGTCTTGAGGTAGAATTCGAATGAGCTTTCCTCCAAGTTGAAATGCACTTTTTTCATTATCCCACCTAGTTATTATCGTTGATAAAAAAGTTCGCTGGCATTTCAAGTTCGCAGGCATCTCTGTGAAGTGCTTAAAAGGTGTTTCTCCAATCGCATCAATATGAACATCCTCTAACTTTAAATCTTCTATAAACTTGACAAACCTTGAAGGGCAGCATTTAGTATCTAATTTTACAATTTCAGTTGTATTTTGGTTGGCCTGTATCAAATTACAACAAAAGAAAAATAAAATAAACACAAAATTCAAATGAGAAGATACTAATGAATTGAAGTCATGTTCAGTGATTACCATAATGCTATATTGTTATCCTCAAACAGAATCAGTGTCCCTGTAATAAGAAAATGAACCACAATGAGATAGAGTAGTCATCTTAAGATTTTATACAAATACCTAAGGTCAAGAAATATGCATGTCTATACAAATCCATGTGTCACAGCAACATAAATTTCACTTTTCAACAAATTTTTCATTCATTGATCAGTATACCATCCTCTATATGAATGGAAAGTCTTTGTTGACTATGATATGAATCAACAAAAATAGGCATCTTTGCCACATTGGTCTAAACATCAATATTTTAATCTCTTGATATACGGTAACAATCATCAACAAAAGGTGACAGAGGTGGGGCCTGGTATCCAGCGTAAAGACATCATGCTCAAACAGTGCAAAGGTAAAAAATTGCATTATTCCTTTATAATTAAACAAAAGTTAAATGAGGAAAGCTGCAGCTGTTTGTCTATACATGGACACACAGTTTGAGTTATTCACAAATCACACTTAAATGCCATAGGCCTTATTGATATACCTGGATCAAGAAAAGATAGAAAATAGATATTCAGTCATCATCCTCCTAATTCAAATCCTAAGAAAGTCCAGGTCTTATTGATATGCCTTAGACCCTTAACCTCTCAGCTCATATCTTTCACATATTACCTCTTTAATAATTCTTTGACGGAACTATTTTTAACATGAATTTTTATTTATTCAATTCCTATATAATGTAATGCCGCCAGAAACATGCACCATGTATTTATTAAGGTGGAAAGAGGCTTTGTATACTAATAATCTGACTATAGTTCAACTAATCTAGGTGGTGTGTGGTGAAGTGAATGGAGGCTAATCATGGAAACAGGGCTTTAAATGATATTCATGGGATGTTGTAGAGCATCTGCCAATTGCACAATCAATTAAGCATAAGAAGCAGCAGGGAGCATGTTGGGAGGTACAGATGAGACAGAAAAAAAAATCAGAAATAAGAACACTTGGAAAAACTAAATAGATTCTGTTCTGTCCTAAATCAAACTGCAACTAGCCAACTACCCATTTCAGTCAATACTCATTAGTGTAAGATATTGAGTTTAGAAAGGACACTAGATGATTGCCGGGTCTTGGGTTATTCACAAATCACACTTAAATGCCATAGGACTTATGAATACATCTCTATTTAGAAAAAAAAAAAAAAATGAAGCCTAGTGATTGAAGTTCTAGTGAATAAAAAACAATCGGTTCCCATCTTCATACATCAAATCCCTGACATACTCTTTTAATAATCTAATCAAAGATGAAAGAAAATGCGTAGGAATGAGATGGTGATTTCATGTTGTTACTTGTATCCCATCATCCCTATCCCCTTTCAACATCCCATTTGCAAAATAGTTGAAATGCCCACTTCCATTGTTATTCCCATTGTGTATAAAGGGGATGTTTAAAGGGGATAGGGATGAGGGGCTTCAACCTCAGTATATAATGATTCAAACCTTAGTATATGCCCTGCCATCTTGAAGTCCGAAGATTTTTAGTGATGAATTTATACCGAATAGAGGTGGACTTTGCCAAATGACCACAGTGAAACCTCAGTATTTCATTCATACAACCTTCTCAATCTGGGCTTCAACCTCGGTATATCAAGATATCAACCTTAGTATATGCACTGCCATCTTGAAGGATGGATAGCTAATAAAGTTGAGCCAATCAAAGACAATTAAACCAATCAAAAAGATAAAATGACAAAAGAACACCAGTTCAACTAAAAGTCTGACATAGATAAGGCTGTTTTTCTTATCTGTAACAAAGGTTTGTTCCAAATACCAAAGTATAATAGATATATTTGCAATACAAAAGCTATGTACTTTATCTTCAAAAATATGTTCACCAACTGCAAAAGATCATTCTGAGGTTTAAGAATCTGTTCGCAATGGATAAAAAGAAAGAAAATATGTAACCTGAATGCAGAGTTCAGCTATGGTATCTGGTGCGTTGAACTCAAATTGGATGAGAAATTGGTTCATGGTCTGAGCCATAGATTGATAAGGTCGTTCCATAAATGCACCACGGGATACAAAAAAGATAAGAGTTGAACAATCCTCCCCATCCAGTTCATGTGTATTTCTATGTTCAATGCTTTGATGGTCAAGACCACTTGACCTATGAGAATTATATCAAAAAATTCTAGCACAATGATGTACTTCCATTGTCACAATAATGACAGTTGAAATACAGGACACATAGCATGTAGTTTGGGCGGTTCTACCTTATAAAAGAGGGTTTGGGAGATATAACCAATGTGAAGGAAAGTCACTAGCATTGAGAAAAAAATGGGGCACCATGCTCCATAAGTAGTGCAGTGTATGAGAAATTGATTAAACAGAGCCTCACTCTCATTTACATTCCAGTAAAAATTCTTT
Source organism: Umbellularia californica (assembly GCA_028538565.1). NCBI lineage: Eukaryota > Viridiplantae > Streptophyta > Magnoliopsida > Laurales > Lauraceae > Umbellularia > Umbellularia californica. The sequence goes on along the minus strand of JAPQWN010000008.1, from coordinate 12,527,484 downwards.
TAGAAGTTGTCTACAAAAATTGCCCTGTTCTCATTTGTATTCAAGTTAAAAATCCTTGAGAAACTATCAAAAATTTTCAAAGCACATACAGGCTTTAGAAATACAGTGAACAAAAAACTCACTGATTTATGCTGTTTTACTGGTGAGAAATCAAAGAACGTGGAAATTCAAGCCCTCAATTCAATCAAAAGCTACAAAATCAACCATGGAAGAAACCAAAAGATGACAGTTGGCTGTAGGCAAAAAGATACAGTTCTCCATTCTCCCATAGAAAAGTTCCATACCAAATATCCAATTGTCAATCACAATTTCACACATAATTTCCAACTGTAATGGAAAAAATAAATGAGTTCCAAGTTCTCATATTTCTTGAATTCCCAGCCTTCTATAAATGACCCAAAAAAAAGAAACACAAAACACAGATCGAACACATTGACAACAGAACCATGAACAGTAAAAACCAAAATTTTAATATGAATGGCAAAAGATAAAACAATTAAAAAATAATCCAACAGGATGAAGAAAACCCACTTCAAACAGACCAGAGCTCAAAACCTCTAATCACGTCCATGCACATCAAGAACACCCAGTGGCCGACCCACATCTATTCCCTTCTTTAAACCCACTTTAAACCCAGTGATGAGAGTGAAACAGATACTGGGAACATTCAAGAAATACATGTATTCCCTTCTTCCTCTCAAGAATCTGACATTTGTGTATTTTCATATGAATGTTTCTCTTGTATCAATAGTTATCTAGGTTTCAGGAGAGAGAAAAAGAGATGATGAGAATGTATTGAGAGAGAACGGTCACATACCAGAACGACAGAGGAGATGGTTTTGCACTGCAACTCGAGAGAGAGAGGAGATGGACGCTTCAAGGGTTTCCTTCGTTGGCTTCAAGGGCTTCAAGAGAGAGAGGAGAAAAGCAAGAGAGGGCTGCAAGGGTTTCCTTCAAGGGCTTCCAGCGATGTGGACTCTCGTTTGGGAGGGAAGAAAAAAACAGAGCACACCAGGTCAAGGCTTCAAGAGAGAGAGAGGAGAAAAGGGTCGCAACAGAGAGAGGAGATTTCTGCTTCAAGGGTTTCCTTCGTTGGGCTTCAAGAGAGAGAGGAGAGAAGAGATGCACTCAAGGGCTGCAATTTCCTTCGTTGGGCTTCAAGAGAGGAGATGCAATCTCTCCAACGATTTCCCCCTTTTCTTTTCCTTTCTCCCGCCCAAACAGCCCTTGAATGGGCCCTTCATACAGTCAGCGCCAGGTGGGTCGGCCACGTCGGATCGGGCCATACGGTCGGGATATACGGTCGGGATAGATAGACTTTTTGTTCACAAAAAATGCCTCATTATGAAAGTACTTTCAAAGAGGTGAACATACTCACCTCAGTAGTGTATATACGTATAGGGAAGTAGAAATACAAGTAGAGGAGAGTAGAAAGAGTGACGTGGCATGGAGAGGATGACATGGGATGACTCAGAATGAGAGATTGGGAGGGTGGGTAGTTGTAGGGGACAGGGCCTCTCATAACTCCCTTTCACACAATCTAACAGTACTAGTGGCGATTCGAATCTCTCTCTACATCTACATTGCTTTTCTCACTGAGCCATAAAAGGTGGTGCTGCAAGCCAGCAACACATGCACGTGCTCCCTTGGAAACCTAACCATAATACACCTAACCGTAATTTTTTCACGGAATTTCACTAATTCACAACATCGCCTCTCTCTCTCTCTCTCTCTCTCTCATACACACACACATTTCACTTGATCTCTCTCTCTCTCTCTCTCTCTCTCTCTCTCTCTCTCATACACACACACATTTCACTTGATTAATAGACAAGTTAATTTGAGTTGGGACTATTCTTGCTAGCAAACCAACAAATATTATTGTGACCCACCAACCCAACCCTAATATGACCTATTAATTAGGATACTGGTTTAACTTCCTCAATAGTAGCTGGGTTTGGTTGGCATTCTTAATAAGACAATAAATAAGGACTAGTAGAGAGAGTAGATCATTAACTAGCTTTCGCTAGACATAGTTAACTTAATCAAGACTTCATCCATCCAGCTAAAATTATGTTGGAACTTTTGGTTAGATGGATGTCAGAACCGAACTTGCCGAGAATCTTTGTGCGTTCTAGTGTGAGATAAATTCTGCAAATTTGTTGCGAATACTATCAAATCTTTCAGATGATCGACCAAGGATTTCCATCTCCCTCATTTATAACAATCTCAATGAGTCACGGCTTCTACGGACTCTACCCCTCTTGGAATCTCACATCTCCTAATTAGTATAGAAATCCTGCCAAATTGAGAGTCTGATCTTGATCCAAAGTCTATGACCAAAATTTTTATCCCTATCTGAGTCTACAAGATCAAGATCAATTGGAAGTTCATCTGTGGCACACCACCGAACTCGATTTGGGGCGGCATAGGGCCATGGCAGTCGGGCCACACAATTTTCGAACAACAGGCTCACTTCACTCAGCCAAGACTTGATCAAAATTAAAGAGAAACTATTAGTTTTTTTTCCTTTTATACAGTCAAGACTCGACCAATTTTCAAATTGACTCGACCCAATGGCATTTCAAACTGAGTCGAATTTTTATGTTTATGAACTATAATATTATGGTTTTTGAACTATTATGTGGGAATTTTGGACTAAAGCTAATCAAAATCTACTTAGATTTTTGTGCTTTTCCCATGAATAAATTTAGAGGATACAAAGCAATACAATACAACCTACTTCGTGGGTTTTCTGTTTTTCTCAATTCACACAACAACCTTCACATACATCATTCCGGGACCTCGAAAGGGCAGAATGCCCAAACCAGTGTGCTAGCCTTGTGGTTAACCTTTGTAGGGACCATCTGAGGCCTGAGCCCCCTACCTGCATGGTTTACAGTTGGAAAGAAAGGACTACAATGATGATCACATGAGTAAATTCCAGCTGGATTGGATGATCACAGCTATCAAATCAATGAGTAGCACTTAAAAACCAAATTGGCCTAACCATTTATTATGAAAGCCCTTTATTATGTCTATCATTTTCAAATTAAGATGATTTTAAGCCACATGCACTCCATGAAGATCTCACTCCAGCCAGGACCAACTCCATGCTATTAATGCAGGCCGGCCAAAGTAGGCCAAGAAAGTGGCCCTCGGTGGCCTGATTATTCATCCATATCCCATGTTTATTTTTAATACGGTGCTTGGCGCAATATTAAGACATACCCTCCATTCTCAAGGGTAGGCCAACAACCTACTCTATGTAGATACATTGTATGACTCAAACCCACAACTTTAAGATTGCAATGTGAGCACCTTCCAATACGCCACACGCTATTGTTTATACACAGTAAAAAGAGAAGAGGAGGGATGTGTGTATGCATAAAAAGGATGGGGTGTAATTTCAATAGCTATTTTGTTGTGTGCCTTGATAGTATTCTTTCTGATGGTAGTGAACCACTTTTCATATCTGTTACTTGATGCAGACCAGCTGGAGTCACGAAATGACCTTGAAAACTCCATTAAATCAGTCAAAATCTCCCTTAAATTTTAATGTTGGCATTTCCCATCAGCTTCAAATGCTTAGCTATACAAGGCCAATTACCTCACTGCAAAAGTTGATTAGGAAATTGGACAAAAACCTAGGACAGCTCAGTGCCTTTCACTTTTTATTTGTGTCTATGGTGAAAGATCTATCTAGTTTGTTTCTATGTTGATGTTTTGTATGTCCCTCCTAAGCCTTAGTACTACTGAACCTCTCTACTTTGGTTTATCTGTATCTACATGATACAAGGTGAAAAATTCTCCTTTGTTCTTTCATAAGCAGAAGGTGTCCATCTTATTAAGCACTATTTGGATTAAGTGCTAATTGGCCATTTGAAATGTGAAAATATGGACATTGAATGGTGAAGATTTATACTTGCAAGCAGCATATATAAACATATTATCCATGTCAATGTGTTATGAAGAATATTAATGCAAACCAGAGTGTAATTATTGGTGTTGTTATTGCTATTGTTACTGCTCCAGCCGCTATTGTAAACGTTGCTGTTGCCCCCACGTCGCCAAGTTGCTGCTGATGCTGATAATGAAACAAAAAGTAATAGTGATGTCGAATTATTTATTAAGTACTGTGGATTTTGAAAGAAAATGAGGGCCTACTTTCTTCAAGATGGTATCTATTATGAACGCCATTGACTATATATAGTGAGACTTTTTCTAGAGCATTGAAAAGTTCTGATTCAAATTTAAAATGTTTTCCAATAAATTGCATATCTTAAGATGATTTGAAGGATTCCATTAGTCAAAAGAAATGAAGATTTACAAATAAATGTTAGTATACTGACTACTTCAATAAGTTCTTGATAAGTTTCAATGCTGTGTGTGAGGAGCAGAGACTGTTACTAGTGGAGAGAACAAACTTCTTAGAACAATCTTAAGATATAGGACTATGGGTTATGGTAATCATAACAGAACTAGACTAGCTGATATTGTAAGAACAGATTTGAGTCTTTTCATTTTATTATCACTATAACCCATCATCTAACATAACAGAAACTCAAGAAACCAGCAATTCTGTTTATAATTAGTGCAAACAAAGGATTATTCAGTAATACAAAGTCAGTGCTTCGATTTTTATTTCTCAGTAAGTACAAAAGTGAAGTTAAGGGTTATCAAGCAACCACCAAAATCCATAGTATGAAAAAAGAAAACATTTTAACAGAAACAGCCTATTTATAACTCTCTAGTAGTTTTTCCTTTAGTCAATTTACTTGGTATTCACCCTTGTATTTGTCTTCCTACTAATAGTGATGATGATTATTGTATATTTACACTAAGGTTTAGCAATTAACAAAACCTTTATGCTGGTATATACCAGAAACCTGCACAGTCAATATATCAGAGAAGGCATCAACAAATTTATTTAGTCCTTCTCTTTTCTATATAATATAAGTTGTATAGAGTATCAAATGAAATATAAACTGATACTTCTGCCGATATATGCCGTAAAACTGGTTGCAACTTTTCATAATTGGTCGCATACCAGTGTATTAGGAGCAGCATATTCATAGATACATAAACAATGATTTCCACTTAGTTGTATGTAGACAACTCCTCTAAAATAATGTTGGGCTTTTCCTTTTCTCTTTTGTATTTTTTCCTGGTTGGAGGCACACCCTGGCTCTTTGAGAAAAGGGGTATCAATCATTACATTGTCTCTTGAGTGTAGAAATTAAAAAAAGAAAAAAGAAAAAGAAGAAAAGAAAGAGGATAGAATCTATAAAATAAGAGGAGTTGATGTCATTTGAGTAAGAACAAGAACAACAGCAGCACTGCAGTAGAGAACAATACAACAGTTGTTATTAAAAGAAAACTTTGCAAGTGGACATCTTGGAAAGTTATTGGTACTAAAATAATCATAAAATATGTCTCTTTGGAGATCCCATAACATAGTTTTTTAAAGTATATAAAAGCAAAAAAGGAGGAAATCTGGGAGAAAGGTAAAAGTGAAAATGATGAAATCTATAACCCTTTCTTGTCTGATAAATGGGGCCCTCTCAGATTCCAAGCAAGGCCTGAAAATTCTCTCATCCATGTCTCTATAAATACAACACAAAATTGGGCTGCAATGAAAGACATCTCTTCTTACTTCTTTGATCAGATTTCTATTCTTGTCGACCTGTATCTCTCTCCATTATCTCTCCCTCTCTCTCTCTCTCTGTGAGTGTATTTGCACTGGAAAGCAAAGAGATTAAGGGACAGAGAACGGTGGCTTTGTTTGGAATAAACAGAGCATATCAACAGAGATAATACAAATGGAATCGAGGGCTCACATGGGTACTTCCTCTATGTGACAGCTTCTCTTTTTGGACTATTAATGCTCCACTTTCTTTCTACCTCTTGAAATTGCAGAGTACCATCTGGCCTTACATTTTCTGTTGCTTGAGTGTCTCTTGTTTAAGTCTCTTTGCCTTTGTAAATCGAAAAGATATTCCCTCTGACAAGCTGCTCTTTTTTGTTGGTTCTGCAGAGTCTGCCTGCCCCAGATAATAGTCCTTTCTGGGTTTCTTTCAGTTTGAGATTTTTTTTTTCTTCCTTCTCTTTTTCCTGTAAATCGTATTAAAAGCTTCTAAAATCAGGCCTTCTATTCTCTTCTCTTCTTCAGGTTAGTAGCTTTATTCTCTTGGCTTGTTCTAGTCTTGTGAGGAGCATGCTTATTCTAATCCTTGTATACCCTTTTTCCAGTCATGTTTCTGCAATGTCTCCACAACCTTGAATTGGTTAGAAGGATTCCATCCATTTCTCTGCTTTGAGATGCTAGTCTGCATTCCCGACCACATAAATCACATATAGTAAAATATAGCCCATTGAGTTCCTTTATTGTGTCCCATTGGTCTTCTCAATCCCTGAACTACCTTACTGTCAACCATACAACTTTTCTCAATCTCACTTGCTTTTTTCATGGAGTTCTCTTCCTGCTCTAGAATCAATGCCCTTATCCTCCTCCTAGCCCTCTGCTCTCCCTGTAGATTCATCCAAAGCCCAATGGATTTTGGACCCTTGAACTTCCTGCAAAGCACCCCCTTAGCATCTATTGACTTTGGAAGGATCTTCTTCAACTCCCCTTTAGCAGTTCTCAGGCCACAATCCCCTAAGGAAATCTCTCAGCTTCTCTCCTTCCTCTCATCTTCCTCCTTCAGCAAAGTTACCGTTGCAGCAAGAGGAGCTGGACACTCTATACATGGCCAGGCCCAAGCCCATGATGGCATTGTCATTGAGATGGATTCTCTTCCTCTTTCCATTAAGATACACAGGAAAAGAGATGATGAGCCTGGTTTTTCTTATGCTGATGTCAGTGGAGGGGTTCTTTGGGTAGAGCTGTTGATGGAAAGCTTGAAAGAAGGCCTTGCTCCAAGGTCTTGGACAGATTATCTCTATATGAGTATTGGTGGGACTCTCTCTAATGCTGGGATTAGTGGCCAGACATTTAAATATGGCCCTCAGATTAATAATGTCTTTCAGCTGGATGTGGTAACAGGTATCAAGAAATTTTGAATTCATCTTCCCTTGTTGAGAAATCTCCATGAAATGGGCCATGGGTTATTGATGGTCTTGATGGGCCTTTTTTTTTTGCAGGAAGAGGGGAGCTTGTGACCTGTTCAACCCTTCAAAAACCAGATCTTTTTTATTCAGTTCTAGGGGGGCTTGGGCAGCTTGGCGTGATAACAAGTGCAAGGATCCTGCTGCAAGATGCGCCACACAAAGTAAAGCTAAAAAGGAACTCCCTCTTTTTTACTTTTGGGTTCATTTGGATGGATCCCAAATTGTAAAGCTGTTTGAATGGTCTCCAGAATGCCTTTAGGAGTGGCACAGAAGCCAGAAAACACATTAGATGGATACTAACATTGGTAGTATGAATTACCAACGTTGATAATGTGGTCTCCTAAACTTCATGTCTACCTTGACCTTCAAAACAATTGGGATTTAGGATAAGAACAATGATTAAGTTCACTCTTGAATATTTTTAGATTTGCCACAGAAACAAACCCTTTTCACATTTTATGTACTTGGTTTTTTGAATGGGCTTTCCTTTGCTGCAGTTGTCTCTAAACTCAAAATTTTGGTTATAACAGGTGAAATGGGTCAGAGCCTTCTATGATGATTTTGAGATTTTCACCAAGGACCAAGAGCTTTTGGTTTCAATGGAAAGCAAGGTGGATTATGTTGAAGGATTCATGGTGTTAAATGAACAATCTCTACATGGCTCCTCTGTTGCCTTCCCTTCCTACATGGGTTTCATTGAGCAACTCCATGCACACAGTTCAGATGTCTATTACTGCATTGAATTTGCAGTTCATTATGAACTAGAGAAGGAATCTAATGCAGACCAAGTAAGCCACAACTCACAACCCATCTTAGTATGGTCTAAGCTTTTTCCTTTTTTGGCCTTTTAGGCTGTGTTTGGATGGACCCTAAATGACAAGAGGTTTGAATTTGAGCACTTTAATAGAATTAATGGTTATATTGGTGTCCTTACTGTATGCATTTTGTGCCCCCACCATTCATTATTTCCAATTGCTTAAAGCATCCATTAGCAGGATTGCCACATCTTTTTCTCCAATATATAGAGGTAAGGAGAAAAAGCTAGAGACAAGGAAAACAAAAACAAGAACACTATCTCACGTATTGTGATTTCTAATTTATTTGCTCACCCGAGCAGGCAGCAGAGCAACAACCCACAAACCCCAAGTCATTGACAATGCCAATTGCAACAAAAAAAAGTTTGGAAAATAGTATCTAAACTACTGTGCCTTTATATTTATCTACCATCCTATTGTACAGCTAAATGAAGAATAATCAATACTAAAGTCAGTTTCAAAAAGATCTTTTTATTCAATACGATATGCCTATTAAGATGACTTGGATTTTTTTTTTTTTTTCTCAGGTTGTGGAAGAGATAGCAAAGCAACTGAGCTTCATGCCTTCTTTTATCTACAGTGTGGAAGTCTCCTACTTCGATTTTCTTAATAGGGTGAGAGTGGAGGAGATGAATTTAAGGAGCAAAGGTCTGTGGGACGTCCCACACCCATGGTTAAACATGTTTGTGCCCAAATCAGGAATCGCCCAATACAGAGACTTGCTGTTGGAGAACATTTCACCCAGTACTTTTCATGGTCATATCCTAATATATCCGATCCTTAGAGACAAGTAAGAAAACAATCTTTTCATCTCTAATTTGCTTTTGCCATGAACTCTGCCCCCAACTTAGGCAAAATTGAAAATTTCGCCTGCCAAGTTGGAAACAGTCTCTTTTTTCAATTTAGTTTCCAGTCACACTAGCTAACAAGGATGTCTTAGGTGATGCCTAATCAGGGCACTTAGGCAATCCTAACACATGCTTTAAAGGCCTCAACTTTCAGTCTCTTTCAAGTTAGTTTTTTTATTTTGCATGTTGTGACTCAATCAAATTGTGAAAATGGTTAGAAGATCAATCTAAAATTTACAAGGGGAAATGAGTGTGGAGGATATGGATTGATGATTGGTAGGTAGGAGCCTTTTTCACCTTTCTAACCTTAAACCTTGAGAGATTTGAAAGCCCAGAGGCCCAGAGCCAAAGGCATCTAATAATGGGATTTCTTTCTCTGTTTGGGAACCTTTTCTGAGTACATTAAAAAGGAGTTGCAGAGCAGAGATGGAGATCTTTGGCCCTGCCATTTTGTATTCAGAAACACCCTTCTCTAGATGGGTGTTCTGCTGTGCCTGTGATTCTCCCTCATTTTTTTTTACTGTTTCACCACTCTTGTGATGTAACGTAGGATGCATATCTATATCTAAATCTTCTTTTTCCTGTTCCCATGAATCCATGATCCCAAACAGTGGATTCCTTTCTCTCTCTCTACACCGGTCTCCACCAGGCGTGTCAAATGGGCTGAGCCGGGCCGACCTCAGCCCGCCTGTGCCACGGGCTGGGCTGGAGCGGGCCAGGCCGGGCCAGGCCGAGCCTCCGTTCCAGGCGGGCCTCCTTCATCTTTTTTTTTCCGATTTTTTTTCTTATCAGTATTAAAAATAAAAATTAGAACACAACAACGGAGAATGACAAAGATATTTAAGTGGTTCAGTTAAACTCGACCTACTCATATTCAAATAATTAATATTAATTCAACAAAAAGTCCTTTTAAAAAACCTTATTCTCTCACCTAAATTTATATTTATTATAGCTAGGACTGTATATATGGGTTGGTGGGGACCTAATATCTGATTGAAAACATTCCAAAGAAACACTTGTGAGTCCAAGATAAAATCTATGGTCTGAGGCACAAGTGAAGAGATCAAACTATACTTAGGGCTAATTATGTTTTAATGGGATAATATAATCATAATAAAAGTAAAAGTAACATTATATATATATATATTGGATTACTTTTATAAGTTTATAACTATTGACATGGTTAGAGAAGAATTTTAGAAAGGGATGTAATTTTGGTCAATAAATTTAGATTTGATTTCAATTAGACCAAAGTTCTCAACCTATTTTCCAAGCTTACCTGGCCAAACAAAGCCGTCTAGTGATGTTTGATAGGTACCAAAATAAAAAATGCACAGAAGAAGTTTTGCTCTATTTGGGCCTAATTTCCACAATGATTTTGCCACGATGGGCCCACCTGTTATATAATGATTGACATCCTTCGTTATTTTTTTTTTTTTGTAAATAAAATTTTGATTAAAAGAAAAGGAATGGGAGGGTTAGAGTATTATAGACTTTGTAAAATTGAAAAAGACACAAAATACCCCTTATATGACTTTTTTATGGTTGTTTTGCAGGGGGGTGTAAAATGGATAATTGTTTAAAAAACAACCATTTTTTTTTTTTTGGGGGGGGGGGGGGGGTGTAAAATGGATAATTGTTTAAAAAACAACCATTTTTGGGCGGCCCGTGCCTAGCGGGCCAGGCATGTCGTGTCTGGCGGGCGGGGTCAAATGGGCCAATGGGCCAGGTGCTTTGGCCACGGGCCGTTCCGGGCCATAGCCCGTTGACTGGGGGGCTGGGCTGTGCCGAACTGGGCGGGCCCAGCCCATTTGACATGCCTAGTCTCCACTATTGTCTTATTCATTTCTCTATTCGAATATTATATTTCCATTGAGGGAAATTGCAAATGGGCCATTGTCTCATTCATTTCTCTATTCGAATATTCTATTTCCATTGAGGGAAATTGCAAATGGATTGGGCACTAACAAGCTTTTAAACTCAGCTGTCGTCAGTACCACCTTTCATTTTTTGGGGGACAAACTCTATGGGTATATTTATAGTCCAAGGTTTTCTTTCAATTAAATCTCATCTATCTTGAAAGCCATTGAGTTAAAAGGGCAAAAGGGGTCCACCAAAATGAAGAGCCGCTTCTCCAGGCCTGATTCCCAGGCTCACACATGGGAATCTCAGGGCTTAAGTTCAAGTCCAAGTCCAAGTCCAACATGAAGACTTGGACCTAGATCCAATCTGCCATAGGGGTTAGGAGGCCCAAGTCTACATAACATAGACTCGATCCGGATAAGTGACACAGGAGCATATGACCTAGATCCAATGGATTATAAGACTGAGCAGGCCCTCCAGCATTTGGGTTGATTTGATCAGTCTGGTGGGTACTTTAGATCCATCTCAATCAAGGCTCTATAAGAGAGAGGGACTAAATCATGATTTGGGATTTTGGGTCCACAACTGATCGGATTCTGGCTTAGTTGTCTGCGTCAATAAGGACCCATTTCTGATACAGGCCCAAGTGGCTGGGAATGGTTCTCAGACTCTAAATTCAGAGCTGTGCTTATCCTGAGCTGTCAAACAGTTCAAATCCGGTGTTATCAATTCAGGCTTGGATTGGCCTAGGGTGGACCAGGTATGTGGACATCCATTAATGGACAGACAACAAACTTATTCTTTTAACAATATAAATTGGTGAATCAGATTGATAAATCTAAAGACAAAGCTCATAACATAATGCAAAGGTAAATATTAATAAAGCATCACATAGGATTCTTATGTTGGCTTTCTTACTTAGTTTTCCATTATAAGGGTTTCGCATGTATGATCAATTTAGACTCTTCACACACATTTAATCATTTTTATCGACACTGATTCTAATTTGACACTAATCCATATGTTAGTCGCATTAAATGACTAAAGTTTGAGGATTTAAATTAAGGGCTAATATTATTTGGTAGATCTATGCACCCTGCTTCTCTCTCTTGATTATCATGAATTTAAGTGACGTTATGATGGGTTGTTGGCCAACAAGAACTACTAGGATATGTTTATAATTGTAGAAACATTTGATGAAAGTTTTCATATGTTGGGAATTTTAATAACAATGTTAGGTGTTGTCATGGGGCATCTAAAAACCTGTGTTTGATAAGTGAGATTCTAAAAAATTTAGGCTCATGTTAATTTTGTCTTTGGAATTTTATAAATTTCAGCTTTAAAAATGCTAGATTGTACTTAAGCATTTTTTAATCTTGTGAGGAAACCCCACTTTTGGAGATTTCCATGCGGGACCAGATTTCCGAATGCATGCATCATGCAAAAATTGATATATTGTAAGGCATTTTACTTTTTCGGGATTTCACCAATCAAATAGGAATACTATGTGGCACATTGCCATTAGAAATTACTCCAAACAAGCATTAGTTAAAAGAATTGTACCTCCGCATGTGAGTCATTGGGGTGGCATAAGGTGTGGGTTTTCCTTTTTTTGTTTTATTTGAAATCGCCCCGGTTTTTTTTCGTGTGCATTTATGCAAGTTCAGTGGGTTTCAACTCCGGGATTGATCATATTGGGTCAAAGACCTCAGAGACACCCACGTCGTTAAATGATAATATTAACAATAATAAATACTATTAAAGTTTAAGGTTATTTTAGTAAATTTACCCTTCTCTCTTCAAAAAACACAGGTGGTGCTCAGAGACATCGGCTGTGCTGCCGGAGTCTGGCGAAGAGAACGTCATCTACGTCGTGAGCATGCTTCGATCCGCCGACCCCAACACCAGTTCGACTGAATGCCTCACTCGCCTCCTTCATCAGAACCGTCGGATCGTGGAAACCGCCACTGGCCCAGAGATCGGCGCCAAGCAGTACCTCCCCCACCACTCCCAAGAACGGCAGTGGCGCGAGCATTTTGGCGGGAAATGGGAAGGCTTTTTGGCGCGAAAGTCGGAGTTCGATCCGCTCCATATACTGGCGCCGGGTCAGAGCATCTTCCAGAGGAAATACAGCGCACATCTTCATACCCAATGACAGAAGAACAGATAGTACAACCCTACATATGAAATATGAAATTTATGAATGTCACAACAAAAAATAGAATTTGAAGGATTTCTTCTTGATGTGGGATTGGGGTTTTTTTTTCTTGAAAAGAGAAGAACATAGAAGAGGTTTCTGAGAAATGATATTTTACGGATTTTATGGAATACCCACCTTGGGATTTTGGATGTACAAAGAAAAGTATTCCCTTGCAATTTTTCTGAGTCCGTCGAATTTTGCTTGCTCCTTCTGCTGTTGGGCTTTGCCCCTGCCTTACTTAGGAATAGGCCTGTAAATCCCTCATACAAGAGGCCCGGCCTGGCACGGCCCTCGAAGGACCCTTAAAATGAGGGCTTTTGATTTCCCTAAAAAGCCTAAGGGCCAGTTTGGTAACTCTATTAATATAGTCAAGTCAAGTAAAATTAATTTTGAAGAAAGAATAAAATATAAGTGAGTTATGATTGTATTTTATTTTTAGTTGTTTGTTATAAAATCTTTTTAACTTTTTGTATGGAAAAGTGGAGTTTTTTTGTATTTTAGTGTATAAAGGTAGTTGCTTTTTTGACTTTTTGTATGAAAAAGATGGAGGGAGTTTTGAATAAAGTGCATTTGATGTGACATTTTGTCTGAAAAATGAAGACTGTACTTGACTTTAATTATATTAGTAAAGTGTCAAACGGGCCCTACGGGCCCGACTTAAATAGACTTTTGCATGCCCTCTAATTTGAGGGCCGGGCTCAAGAAACCACCAGGCCTCGGCCGTCTTATATTACCCTAAACCCAAAAAACAATGAAATAACACCCTACACACTTGGAAAGTTTTACGCAATTGGTTGTCTATTGTCTTTACTTGTTATTCTTGGCCTTGCATACATGGAATAGAGATGAAGCTTAGTGGCCGCAACTACATACACAACATAGTTTAATTAATCTCAAGGGATAACTCAGTTGGCCTAAGACCACGGTTTGTATTTAAATGTTGTAGGTTCGAAACTGCACTATTACAATGAGACAATAGGGGAGTTTACTTGGCTTTCCTCTGGACTCGGAGAGATTAGTTTAGCTCAAAGAGTTAGAAACCCTCTGATAAAAAAATATATAATTTAATTAATTACTAGTAATTCATAACAGGAAAATCATTCATGGAGGCGATGAACGCATTATTGAAGTAGGAAACATTGCTCCCTTTTAACCCATATGAGCTCTCAAAAGCAATCTTTATCCAGACCGTACATCAACCATATGGAGTGCAGAAAAATATGTGCAATGAGCTCAATTCATCCGGACACAAGTGGCTACTGCTTTTTCAATCGAACTAGCCCTTGTTCTGTTTTAGTACAAGTTAAGGCGTGTTTGGCATTATTCGGGAACATTGATTTACTCCCATGGAACAGACATGTCCGGAATGTGTTTCGCAGTATTCTTTGTGTCGTTCCCAAAGAATATCTTTGAAGAAAACTATTCCAATAGAATGAAAAACTAGGAACAAGAACAATTAAAAGTCGTTTTTCAATGGGATCGAAAGCCGTAATAAGCTCCCTTGCTCAAACCGATGAATTCCTCTTCGTCTCTTCCCCCTTTTCTTTCTCTCATCTCTCCTTCTCAGATTCTACTCCCTTCTCCCAAGCTTCCCCTGTAATTCGCCCCCTCTAGTCTCTCTCTCATCCTTTCCTCTCCTCCTTTAATCATCCTCCTATTTCTAGCCAAATGAGTTTAACCACCCAAACAGATATTGGTCATCCAACTATCGAGAAATTTGATGTAAAGCAATTCTCTCTTGCTTCCAAACAGACACCCTATTTGAATCTTTTACAAGTTTTTTAACTGCCACATGGACACAAGGACCATTTGATAGATTAGGCACTCGGGAGGGAGACAGCTCAAACACCTCCAGATTCCATTGATCCAAAACTCCTAAATCTCTAATCTAGGGACTTCCAAATTTGCGAAGAATGCACTAACATGTAACATGTTGTAAGTGCCTAAATAATACGGACTTGACTAAGGAGAAATGAAACTTTTAGTATCGCTAGCTTCTTCTGGGAAGGACTTAATGCCGAGGACCTGGAAAGACAGGGAGGAAACAAAGGTCAAAGGCCCTGACTGCAGTCAGCCGAAGGTACTCCGATGCTTAAGTAAATGCTGCCACTAAACAAAGGAAGAGTGAATGGAGAGAGGAAGAGAGCTAAGGATGTTGGTTTATGCGTGAGTGTATGCGAACCTTCCCATGGGCCTTTCCCATGCATATATATATATAGGAGGAAGTCCCATCAGACCGTACCCTTAGTGGAGGTAGGTGAAGAGAGAAGTCCTATCAGCCCATTCTTTGTACCCTTAGTGGGGGTAGGTGCAAATGGAAGTCTCATCAGCCCATTCCTTGATCTCCTGTATGGCTGCGGATATGATTGTTAGATAAGGTCAACCTCTTATCAGGCGCATATCCTATATGTCAATTTGCTCTACAACGCCGCTGCACTACCATAGTAGCATATTTATGACTGATTGACACCCAGTACTAATACCAAGGTCGGTCATAGGCGCGTCCTGGCACTATTGCCGATGTGCGTATGCCGAGACGAGCTCATCTGGTACTATTACCGAGGTTGGCTCAAACTCGGCAGAAGCTAGCACCGCTGTCGAGCTAAACGAAGCCGAGGTCAAGGCAAACCTGGTAGGTACTCTCACCTAATCCAAACCTCATCTCGGCATTATGGAAATGCCCCCACACACCTGTGTTTTCTTTTATGGGAAATGAATTATGAAAATCTGCAGATTATGTTATGAAGAAAATGATTGGTGAGAACAATTTTGAGAATATTGCCAAACAAGTTTTGCACCATCCATCCTTAGAAATGAATCGTTCTCACCACAATGAAGTATAGAATAAAAACATTTTGACAAAAAAAAAAAAATGATGCCCAAACATAGGTTTCTTTACTTCAATTCACACTATTTATGTTTGGATGAATTTTAAATTCTCCAAAAGTTGTTCCCTGAAGGTGGATGCCAAAATTTGAAGTTTTGGCGAAAGAAATACGACATTTTAAATATCAGGAGATGAGATGTCCACATTATCTCATAAAAATCCCAACATATTAAATCATTTATGAGAAATTCTAATAAAGAAACAAACTCATTTAGCATAGCATTGATTTTGTTAGATTTCCTATATATTATATTAAGTAGGTAACATGTTCCGGCCGCATTCGCCCAGCCTTCTATATATTGAGGACAAGGTAAGGATAATTTCAGGTCTAGCCAGCTCAAGCCAGTCTAGAGGTGAAAATTTGGGCAGGCGGCCCAGGCCCAGCACGGGCCCGGCACGAAAAAACCGTGCCTGGGCCTTGCTTGGGCCCATTGACTTGGTCAACGGGCCCACCTGCCAGGCCCGAAAGCCCCACTGGGCCGTGCTGGGCCCAAGTCCCCCAGGCCCGAGGCACGGCCCGGCACGGCACGGCACGGCTAAAATCCGTGCCGTACTGGGCCAGTGCCCAGAGCCCGCCGGCGGCCCGGCCCGGCCCGGCACGAGGCACGGCCAGGCCCACGGGCGGCCCGGCTCGGGCACGGCCCGTAGAGAGGTCCAACGGCTATTTTTTTTTTAAAATCACCCCCCCCCCCCCCCCCCCCCCCGCCCCCCCCCCACTTCCCAAAAAATGGTCTTTTTACATTTTTAACCCCCTCCAATAGTTATAAACGGTCATATGGGAGGGTATTAGTGTCTTTTGATCATTTTTTACCATTATACTCCCCCTCAACTGCTATAAAACGGTCATATGAGGGCGTATTTTATGTCATTTTATCACTTAGGAATTCTATAAATAGCCTTTATTCCTCTCATTTCTCTACACTCATCGACTCTCTCATTTCTCTACACTCATCTACTCTCTCATTTCTCACACTCCCTCTAAAATTCTAAGGCTCTAAGCTCTCTTAAGTCTCATTTTAAAGTCTAAGCTCTCTATACAAAGTTTTCTAAGAAGTGAAGAGTGAGGGTGACTTCTCTAAAGTAGAGGATTCAACTAAGAAGAACTTCTCCATTAGCTCTCCCTTTCAGCCTCTCTCATAAAGGTATTTATTTTCTTTAATTTTGAGTTTTACTTAGTAATATTATATATTAAGTCTCATCTTCTCCCCTTTCTTATATAAATTATCACAAAAAATACATTATATATAATTATTTATTAAAAAAATTTATTCTTTTATTTAGAAAAATGGCTGGACCATCACAACCTTTCAGCCTTGACTTCTCTCTAAATGAGGAAGATCCTGGATTTATTCATTTAGATCAAAATTAGAACATAGAAGTAGATAGCAATAATCCCCAAAATCCTGCATCTTCAGTTGCTATAACTAAAAAGAAGAGAAAATCAAGATTGACTTCTCCGGTATGGACTTATTTTAGTAAAGTTACTGTCCCATGTCCCACGGGAGGAACAAAGGAAAATGCACAATGTAAAATTTGCAAAAATCTCCTCAGTGGCAAATCATCAAGTGGCACTGGCCACCTTAATAGACACATGAAATCGTGTATATTCAAACAAGAAAAGAACGCTAACGATGGGGGAAAAGGTGGGAGCCGTGAGATGGTTCAAATACAACTTTCTCAAACAGATTCATATGGCGGTTTAGGAATTTTCAATTATGACCCTACTAATGCTAGATATCAACTTATTAAGTATATAATTTCTGCCCAATATCCATTTGTACTTTCCGAAGACCGGCGTTTTGAAAGATTTTTGAGGTCTGTCTTTGTTCCTTCATGGCAAAGAATATCTAGAGTTATTGCTAGAAATGATGCAATAAAAACTTTTTTGAAAGAAAAAGAGAATTTAAAAAATGTTTTTGAAAATATACCTGGAAAAATAGCTTTAACTTCAGATTTATGGACCTCTAAACAAAATCTGGAGTACATTGCAATCACATCACATTTTATTGATAGTGATTGGGTGATGCAGAAAAGAATAATTTCGTTTTCTATGCTAGAATTTCCACACACTGGTGCTAGGATAGGGTCCACCATCCTTGAAAAACTTAGAGAATATAGAATTGAAAATAAAATAATTTCTATAACTTTAGATAATGCAAGTACTAACAATGTCGCAATAGAGTTAATAAAACAATCAATTCAACTTGATTTAAATGGAGATCTATTTCACAATAGATGTGCATGCCACATCATAAATCTTATTGTACAAGTAGGGGTGAAATTAATTAGAGATGATTTAGAGACTATTAAATGGATTGTAGGATACATTTTTTGTTCTCCCTCGCGAAAACAATGGTGGACGGACATATGTGTAAATTTGAATCTAAGACCAAAGAAAATATCATATGATGTAAAGCATAGATGGAATTTTACCTATAAAATGTTAAAAGAAGCATGTACCTATAAAATGACACTAAATCAATATTGTCAACTTTATTTGGAGCATGAAAATGTTTTTATAAGTGATGATAAATGGACCCTTTTTGAGATAATAAGAGATTTTTAGAAGTTTTTCATGATGCAACATTGTTTTTTTCTGGGGTATATTATCCCACATTAAATCAAGCTTTAGCCCATTTTTTTGAAATAAGTATTACTTTTAAAAAGTATAGAGATTTTCCAATTTTTCAACTCATGTGTATACAAATGGAGGCAAAGTTTTCATCATATTGGAGAATAGCTCCTTTAACATTTTATATAGCTGCTATATTAGACCCTAGATTGAAATTACAAGGTGTAGAAACCCTTCTTGATGAAATAAACTCTAATATGAATACAACTAATATAAATGATATGACAACAATTAAGACACAATTAGAAACACTTTATTTGGATTATGCTACCCGATTAGGTAGATCCATAACACCCACGGTCCCAACAGGCCCTCCCCAAGTACATAAAGGAAAAAAGAAGGCTATTTGGAGTATTTTGAAGAAATCTCATGGAAGTAACTCCTCTTCTTCCGGAGAATCTTACAACCTTAATGAATTAACAATGTACTTGGGGAGCGATCCTATTGCAGTCGAGGATGAAAATGAAGATGATTTTGATCTTTTGGCAGGGTGAAAATCATTCGAAACTAAGTTTCCCGTGCTTTCCGCCATAGCCCGTGATATACTAACAATACCAGCTTCTACAGTTGCATCAGAACAGGCATTTAGTGCAAGTGGGCGCCTTATTGACCCCAGGAGGACTATGCTTTCAGAAGAAACCGTTGAGACCTGCATGTGCTTACAGGATTTGTATCAAGCACATGATAGGGAACAACACCTCGATGATGATGAGATCAAGATAGAAGACGAGCTAGCAGCATTACATATATCATAGTATAATTTTTTTTAGAATGTATAATAGGCTTTCAACTTGTAATTTATTTTTTAGAATGTATCATAGGTTTCTAAAGTTGTAATTTATTTTTTAGAATGTATCATAGGTTTTTAAAGTTGTAATTCTTTTTCATTTATTAGAAGGTTTGAATTTCATTATATATATTGATCCAAGTTCAAACTTGTAATTTTTTTGAACTTTTGTAACTTAAATTTCAAGGAAATATAATTTATTTGATGTATTTTTTCAAAACATTATTAGTGTTATTCTACTTGTTATTTCTCTTAATTTCTTTATTTTAGTGAAATTGGTCCAAGACATATTTTTTAAAGAACCTAAAAAAAAGACATAAAGAACCTAAAAAAAAAAAAAAATTTGTGGGTCGCCCACGGGCTGCACGGCCCAGCACGGCACGACCAGAGTCGTGCCCTGGGCTGGCCCCTGAGCCCTTGGGCCAGGCACGGCACGGCCCGCGTAATTACATGGGCCGTGCCGGCCGGGCCCTTCTTCAGTGGGCCGGCACGGCCCAGATTTTCACCTCTAGGCCGGTCATGTCCATGGGCTGGGCTAAGGTCCGGCCTTTCTAAGTGAGGGTTGGGGTTGGGCAGACCCCTACCCGGCCCATGAATTTCCACTATCCTCTCCACCACAAGTCCTACCTTGTTGGTGGGTGTTGAAGACTAACAATAGATAAAAGTCCACATTATAAAAGTCAGAAGTCCAAGTCTTTCCTCATATCTCTCCTTCCCCTTCCTTTCCCTTCCTTGTTCTCAACCCCTCTTCTCTTCCCCTTTCTCATTCTCCAATGGCTGCTCCTTCAATCCCCCTCCTCCTCCTCTTCTGCCTCCTCAGCCTCTCTGCCATTGCAGTATCTGCAAGGCCAGGCATCCACTTCCTCTCCATCTCCTACACCATCTCCTCCTCCTCCAAATCAGACTCCTCCCTCCAAAACCAACCTTCTTTCTTTGCCTTCTACCGCGAATTCCACGATTTCGACCTAAAACCCTTCCACCCATCCTCCCGATTCTTCATCGAACGCCCCTATCTCCCCCAAATCTCCTCCTCCATCGAGCACCCCAGTCTCCCCCAAATCCCCCATGACCCGCCACGCGAAACCCAAATCCCCCGCTCAATTCCCCTCATTGGGTCCTTCGGCTCGAGCTCCCTCCGTGAGCGCACCCGGGACATCCTCAGCATCGTCTTCGCCCTCCTCTTCGGCGCAAGCTGCGGCATGCTGACCGCCGCCACGATTTACTTGGTCTGGTCGGTGATCTCGAGCAGGGGCGATGTGCAGGAGGCCTTCGACGGGGACGAGAGCGATGAGGAGGTCGTTAAGGAGATGGGGTACGCCAAGATGCCTGAGTCGCCTAAGAAAGAAGGGTACGTGGGGAATTAGGCTTAGGGTTTTTTAGATTGGGCGTTGATAATTTGATACAAGATATATATATGTTTGCTTTCTGTGTTGTGGATTTATCATGTCAAGTTGGTTTCTCTATGTGGGTTATAGACTGGGTTTTATTTTGTCATGAATAATGTTTATCTTATGCACACCTAAACTAAATGTTTATGTTTTTAATTGTTTTTTTTTAGGGTTTTGAAGTTATGGTGGGTTGATTATTTGCTTGTTTGGAGTTTCCTTGTGCTTGTAGTTTGATTTTAATCTATGTATGTTGCTATTATGATGTTTACTCTTTTCCTTCTACTGGTTGTCTGATATTGTATGTTTTGTGCTATTAGGTGTGTTTCAATTGCCACTGCCCTATTTTAAATAGGGTGATTGCATAGATGTTTATTAAAAAAAAATTATTTTTGGTCTGGGTTTCCTTATTTCTTTCTTTCTTTCTTACTACATTGTGGGATATGTGGAGATTTATGTGGTAATTTTTTTAAGCATTACTTCATAGCTTTGGAGCATTTACTTATTTATTTGTATTAGTATAGGCCCTTACTTCTTTTTTCTTGTACAGATGGTGAATGATTTTGTTGGGTAGGCCAGAATTGGTAATTGGCTGTGATTGTAGTTTAAAATCATGTTCAGTGATGAGGTAGTTCTTCTGTTAGACGATTCGCTCATGCTGAGTTTTAAACTAATTTTAGGATAACTGATTTACTTGAAGCTTAGAAGACCCATATCAGTGGTTCAAATGTGGAAAAATGGTAAGGGTACTACATGATCTTTTCTTTGGACTCTAACCTCATAATCAATGTTTCTTGTTTGTGATCCTACCGACTGTGAGAATCAAGAATTTGTATATAAAAAAAAAAAAACCTAATGGGAGCAGCAAATGTGTACTTAACAATTTCTATTTGGGTGGTCTTTGTTGCCTAAGGTGATGAGTCATAGTAATGCAGCCAACTCTGGCTGCAATATAAGATTTTGTCTTTTAGGAATTACATTATGTGTGTACAATGGATATGCCTTTGCATGCATTATGTATAATACATGAATAATTGTGGTACTGCCAATTGTTACTTGGAATGCTTTTAGTGGGACCATCATTTTGGGGATGCACTTTCACGATAGAGACAAAGGAACCATGCTGAGACGAGAGTGAAAAAGTGTATTGATGGTGGTGAACAATGAGAAGAAGAGAAATTAAGAAAGAGCGGTCTTACTAATCCATTGGCTGAACTAAAGGGCTTGATTCTTTGAATCTACCAAATTAGCATCTTATAAAGGTTCTTTTGCCCTTTCAAAAAAATTTAGAGCTTTGGTGACATCTTAACTGAAAGGTTGATGAGACAAGGATATTTGCTTCTATTCATTTCTTTTACAAAAGCACAGTGCAGCTCATATCTGGATAGAGAAACAAGGTTAGGAGGATTGTTGATGTTGGTTTTGTTGATCATGGACCCAATTATCTTTCATCTTCTCTCTAGTAAAGAAACCAGGGCAGGCACGCCAAGGATATTGATGGGATTCAATATACACTATGCACATGCATTGAAAGTCGTTTTAATGCTGTCCTATTGCTCGGTAAGAGGGTTCTAAATAGTATAGCATGAGTAGAATGGGGTTTTGAGATACTAGTTGCGGCAGTTATTGTTGAATTTGACAAAGAAAGGTGACATGTTTTGAAGGCCTTTCTGGTTGGCAATGTAGATAGGAAGATGAACAATTGTTTGTTAAAAGTGCCAGATAAGTTAGGGAGTCAATTGGAAATAAGACGTTATGGTGGAAGGGTCACCACTAAAGAGCCCATTGTGCAGTTGGAAAGTGCACATTGTAATCACTATGTGGTTTTTAGTTTGAGATCACTATAACAAATGGTGGAAGGTCATTGAAGTGATATAGAGGGCTTCAGAACCTGGTTATGCTACTTAACAGGGTTTTAGGTAGTTTGGGATCAAATGTTGCAATTTTTTATGCAGAAAGGGCGAAACATGTTTTATGTTTCATGGTGGGCACAAGTCTCTAGCTTTTTATGAGGTGAAGCTAAAAAATGTTAGCATTTGAGCTTCAAAATACCCTTTTGTGAAACAACTTCATTTTTTTAGGCTGCAAGAAACAAGCTATTATTGGAATAATAAAAAAGCGCTTCATGCTTTTGACTGAGCGCCTCAAAGGCGTTGTTTACTTCTCTTACTATGCAAAATGAAGCACATAGGGAGGGAGTTTTTTTTTTTCTTCCCTTCAGAGGGTGGATTTTCTTTGTATGTGTAGGAACAATTTTTATTTTGATGATAGTGAGTTTTGAAAATCAACATCAAGTTTGATAAATTAAGGAAAGCAGGAGTACTGATAGGAGCCCTTGTGCATTAGAGATCTATGTAGGGTCAACTCCACAGCGCGGTTACTACCAACCCATGCCCAATCTAAATGCTCGAAAGTCCAGAATCCCAGCTTGAATTCTACTAGGGCCAAGCTAAACTTGAGCCTGTCTCGACCTAAGTTGTACGCCTAGTTCATATTATGCTATGCGAAAAGATGTGGTCATTTGAGAAAATTTAGACTCCTTCATGTTTTTTCAATATCATAATAATTAATACTCCTTTTCTTATATTTAGGAATTTCTACTTATAGAGTAAAAAGTCTGGCAATTTTGCTGCTATTTGCATCCATTCTAAGAGTTTGTTTGTGCATGTCTGTGGAACATGGTTTCTGGATGTGCCAGGTGAGATCTTCCCATGGAGGGTTGAGTAATTGTTCCAACTCCATCGTTAATGAAAATTTGAGGTATCATGAAAAAAATAAAGTTCCATGTAATTGAAATTCTTATACTTTTCTAATCCCTGTACTGATCCAAACAGCACAGAGTATTAAAAAAAAAAAACTCTGTTTTACCACTTCCATGGCATATACCAGCCATAAAATTTTAATAGTTAAGGCATAGTTTTCAAAATCGGAATCGTATCACAAATCGTTCGTATCCATGAATTGAATTGAATCGTGAATAGTAGGATTTTTTTATTTTTCTAGTAAAAATGAAAAATAACTAAAATTTAAAAGAAAAGTGAAAAGTAATTATTCATAACCATCCATTTTTTTCCATTTATAGCAGTATAAATATAATAAGTCTATCTATCATACCATTATATCAAGAACATCATGACCTATATATATATATATATATATATATATGGAGATGCTCTTATGAAAGATATCTCTCACCTTATATGAAAGATAGGGGTGGGGCCCCTCACATTTAAGTTATTGGCATTGGATATGGATGTGAGGGCCCCCACCCAGTCTCTCATTTAAAGTGAGAGATATCTTTCATAGGAGCAATCTCCCATATATATATATATTGTGAGAGTATCTCTCACATTACTATGATGGATAGGGGTGGGGGCCCTCACATTTAAGTTGCTGGCATTGGAAATGGATGTTAGGGCCCCACCTTATCTCTCATTATAAGGTGAGAGCATCTCTCATAGGAGCATCTCCTATATATATATATATATAAAATATGAAACAAATGATGTGAAAGTCAAAAAATAAAAATAAAAATAAAACCCAAACCATCAATCTTACATAGTAGCATATCTCTTGAAGTTAAGAAAGTGTTCATAAAGAAAAAAACCAAAATAGATTAGACAAAGAAAAGATATAGACAAGCACCATACATACAGTTGAATGCTTTAGTTAAATGCATGTTCTTTATTCATCTTTAAAACCTTATCAAAGCCGCAAAAAAAATCTTATGAGGTTTCGTTGACTACTAAATAACCTTTTAAAAATTAAAGCACTAAAAGAAAGAAAGAATAAAGAAAGAAAAAAGGTAAAAGATTATTAATATTAACTTGTTGGTTGTAGCTATTCTCGCTTAGCGGAATCACTTGAATTATAAGATTCATTTGTAAATGGGATTTATTGCATAGATATGAATCGTTTTCCTTAAGACTCGGGATATGAATCGTAGGATTCTGATAACTATAAACTATGGTTCTTGTTAAGAAGGAAGGGCCTTTTTTTTTTTTTTGTCTTCTTAGCCATTACTAATAACAAGATGTTCTAAACACGCTGGGTCTTCTCTGTTTACATGTTTTCTCTTGAGAATTGTAGACAAAGAGGACTCTTGGTCTTCCAAAGCATTGGTGACTCTCTCTTACCCTCTGACTGAATATTAAATTGTTATGAAGGGTGCAAATCCTATTCTATCATTGTAGCTGCCAATGTGTTGAGCCAGCACAACTCAACCGAACTTGAGCAACTCGATTAAGGTATCATTTCATTTGAGCCTAACTTAAATCCAAGCTTCGCTCATGAACATAGACAAGATATAGGTACAAGGAAGATGAGTTATTCATCTTCTTAGAGTGGTCACAACACTATTCAAGATATGCTAGACTTGATCCTGTCATGTCCTTGGTGAAGCAATGTCGAGGTTGCCCAATGTGTGTAAAATTATAATTGTTTTATTTGGCTTTGTAATTATATATCATTATTGATTTAAAGCTGAAACTTTTCTTTTTTTTTTTTTTTCTTTTTTGTTTAACTTGAAATGGATTTGACATTTGACTTCTTTCCTTACTTTATTGTTTTTTAATGTTTCGATTTTTCTTTTTCTTTTTTTTTTTCTTTTTAATTTCTCATTGGGCTTTTTTGTTTCCTTTGTCATCTAATCTGTTTATCTTACACCAATCTAGTTTTATACTCCTATTTCTTATTTCTCAAAAAGTTATAAGAATTTAGATATTGAGTTTTGACCTTTTTTTTTTTAACTTGTGGTTTCTCGATGAACAATATTTCCTTTTTTTTTTTTAATCTTTTTCCTTTTCTTTTTCTTCTCCATGTGGCCTTGTATCAGACAACTAACAATGTTTAACGGAACTGATTTTCTATAATGGCTAATTCTCAATCTTTTATTGGTTTGGTATGATAATGCTAGTTGTTAATGTCTGTTTTCTATTTTGCATTAGCATATCAAACTACTTATTTCCACCCACGGTTTTATTAAGTCATTTATTTATTTATTTTTTGTTTAATAAAATTGTGATGCTATTTTACTGTTTTTCATATAGGTTTTTTTATGACGCCTTTTTTCCTGGTTACTGATGAGTTACATCGCAGTAGTTCCTTGGGACAGCATATATATCCTATGCACTCGGTGTGCATTGTTATTGGGGTCTGCCAAATGGTTAATCTGACTGGACCACACACAACCTCTTTGAAATACACACGCCCCCTAGGTTTGCACCACCCATGTGAATGGACTAGACTGTTGGATTGACCATGCATGCATTTTAGACCGTGAGATCTTGTGGGCTATGGTTGAAAGGGTTAGGATGATCAAATGGGGCTGATTTTTTCTTCTTCTTCTTTACATAGGAGGGTCCCACCAAGACCAAGATCATTAATTCCATCTCCCCCACCCCCCCACCCCCACCGTCCACCACCAAAAAAAACAAACACCCAAAGTTGGCCCACAGGCAAACCTCGCGGCACACCATAGTGCCATACACACTGGGTGCGCATAGGATATATATATATATATATATATATATATAAGAGGAATTCTCAGAAACTCCCCATTTTAGACATTCCCCGTTTTGCTCCCCTATGTTTTTAGGGCATGTAGCTCACCTTGAGCCAATCCAATCATTTCAATTTTCACATAGGTAGATGTCATCTAGATTTTTCCATCCAGCGGCATTCCATGGTTGTCATACACCATAGTGGGCCTAGCTAGGAGGGGTGTTTTTTGTATATATATATATATATATATATATATAAACTCCCTGGGAGTTTTCTAGCACTCCTGTATATAAAATCATGATGTTGGGGTTGTGGTGCCAAGGGAAGGTGGTATCGAAAGATCTCGGTGAGACCTACATTGTGCAAAATTTCATGTCCATTAAATTTTCCTTACCCATTGATCCATCCTCTGTTTGACGGTTCTCGAAGGCATCATTTTTTTACAATTTTAATCCAATGGTCAGTCCCATTTGGATTGATGTAAAAAAAATGTTCTTCCCTTTTTTTTTTTTTTTGGTGTGCGCGTGTGTTGTTGGGGTTGACAAGGGGTTGGATTGATTATAGGTCCTATGTGCTAAAAAGGAGGGTGCTCATGCAAGTGTGCTAGAGCCAATGTGCAAATATGGCTGGTGAGCACATGCCCACTTGAGAATCCTTATATATAATTTTAAACAAAAAGAGGAGATAATATTTCATCTAACTTTTAAATGAAGATTCTATAAGAGGCTTAACAATGAGAGAGGGGACTTACATTAGCAAGACATATCTTTTACCGTAGAATTAGGATATTGTAAGTGAAAAGGGCATTGACAAGAATGAAGACGGGAAAGGCTATTGGACTAAATGATATTCCGATGGAGGCTTGGAAATGCTTAGGAGAAATTGGATGAGGTTGGTTAACTTAGGCTCCTTCAATAAGATATTAAGAAGGAACGAAACAATAGAACTTTAAGAAGTGTATCCTCTTCAACGGAGGATCTTCGGGGAGCAACTCTTTTTAGAATTGCAAAGTTGGCTTTAGCAAGAAAAGAATTATCCAACCTTAATTTTAATGACATTCTTTCTAATTGGGAGGCTTGTATGTTTGTCTAAGGAGAGGAGGATGATTGCTTGGTCTTCTCCTTCAATGGGGACACTGAAGTTTAATGTTGATGGGGCAGCAAGAGGGAAGCCAAGGCCAAGCGGGTATTGGGGGAGCTCTGCGCAATGATAAGGGGTTTATCTTGTGTATGTTGTCCAAAAGTGTTGGAGTAAGGGATTCCAATGAAGCAGAGGTGTTGGCTATTTGGGAGGCTTTGATGATCTTTTCTTGCTCTTTTCAGGGGCATATAATGGTGGGGAGTGAATCATCTAACACTATCTCTTGGGTTACTCGGACAGGGGTCAAGTCTAGCCTTGGAAACTTCAGCTTTTAGAGATTAAGGAGGTCTTAAGGTCTTCTCCTTGGGAGGCTTATCTTGTGTTATCTTTTTTTGGGCGTAAGTCTCTTATACCCTTGTTCTTGTTTCTTTGTTTTTCTTTTCTTTTCTTTTCAATAAATTTAATGTTCCTTCTAAAACAAAGTTATTAAGAACAAATAAAATGTCTCAAGAATGGAGTGGTGTTGTGGTGCCTATTAAAACAACATACAAAGTTGTACCAATTATTATGGGATTAAACTTACAAGGCACAATATGAAATTGTGGGAGAGACTAATTGAGCAAAGAATTCGACGAGTGATTGAGATATCTGAAAATGAATTTGGTTTCATGTTGGAGAGGTCAACTATGAAAGCTATCTTCTCATGCAATTAATGAAAAAAAATATTGAGAGACGAGGAAAATTCGTTATATGGTCTTTATCTCTCTAGAAAAAGCATACGACAGGGTACCTAGAGATTTGATTTGATGAGTTTTAGACAAAAGGAGTGTCCCAAAAGATTATATTGACATCATTAAAGAGATGTATGAGTGAGTGGTAATAAGTGTGAAAACTACTTGTGAAGAGACATGTTAGTTTCCTTTGACCATGGATTTGCATCAAGGGTCAACTTTAAGCCCTTATCTCTCTGCACTGATTATGGACAAGTTAACTGCCCATATTTAAGAGGAGTTACATTGGTGTATGTTGTTCGTAGATGATATAGTGTTATTGGATCAATTGAAAGATGGCATGAATATGAAACTTGAGAAATGGTGAGGGGCTTTAGAATCCAATGGTTTTAAAATAATGTGTACAAAAATAGAAGATATGAATTGCAATTTCAGTAGAGATGTGCATGGAGTTGAAATGCCTATGAGAAATTCCAATACGTCGGCTTGATAATTTGTAAGGATGCAGAGATTATGATAGATAAGAGCAGGATGGTTAAAGTGGAGACTTGCTTTCGAAATACTTTGTGATCGATGCATATCAACAAAGATTGAAGGGAAAATTTCAGATGGCAACAATTATACCAACTATGACCTATTGAGCAGAATGTTGGCTAGTTTAGACGCAACATTTGCACAGATGAGTGTAACAAAGATGAGGATGTTGAGATACTGTGAGGTAAAACTAGGAAAGATAGAATTAGATATGAGCACATTCAGGAGCATTAAGGAGTAGCACCAATGGGTTATAAGTTAAGAGAGACTCGTTTGAGATGGTTTTGACATATCCAATCCAGGACAACAACAGTGTCCATGAGGAAAATTCTTTCTATGCAAGTTGATGGCCAGGCAAGGAAAAGCGGTAGGCCAAAGAGGACAGGGATGTCAGTAACGCTAGACTTGAAGAAGGAGAACCTGTTTGAGGATTTGACGTTGGATAGATTGTAATGGAGAAATAAAATTCATGTAACCAACCCCAACATAGCTGGGGTAAGTATTTGATGATGGTTGTGTTGTTGGAGGTTTTGATTTTCTCTTAACTTCTTCGTTTTTCACGTGAATAGTTTCAGAGTAAAACTCTAAAAAAAAGGTTTTAGACTAAAACTCTATTAGCCACTTCCAGATTGATGCTTAATTCTGTGAAGGTGATGATGATATACATACAACACAATTTAATATGATATAATATAATCATTCTAACCCCTTTACATTCACTATCACCTCATGAATGGGCACAAGCTCGAATTTGACACTAATCCAATTTTTGATTAAACAAAAAAGAAAAAAAAAATGCCTTCTAAAACCATTAAAATTGTGTCATAGGTCAAAGGGTTAGGGTGATCTAATGGTTCTACATTTTGTATACCGGTAGGTCTCATTCAAATCTTTGGATCCCCCAACTCCCCCTTGATTGGCATTACCCCAGGTGGGCCCCACAAGGGGGTGCTCATGAGAGGTGCTCGCGAGAAGGTGCCCCATACACACATATGGTTTACTAGGGAGGTAACTCTTTGACCACCACATGGGACCCTCTATTATCAATCCAAGCAGTTTATACACCCCCACCCGAACCCTTCAACCCCCAAACCCCACACCCCCAAACGACGAATTGGCAGTCACCTCACTTTTACACTAATTCAAATTGTACCTACCATTGGATACTTATCATTGGATTGAATTTCACAAAAAGTGTTAACTTAAAGAAATCCTTAAAACTTAAGCCACCTAAGTCAATAGTTGTGACGATTTGATTGAGATGATTTTGGACGTCCATAATGAGACCTTTCCATCACACTATCCTCCCATGGTTGGGTTGCATCCAAGTGTGTCCTATAAAGGACTTATTTTGCCAACTTTCTTTTACACTTACCTCATAGAACCTATATGAAGACAACCTTGTGGTTTTTGGTTTTGCATTCTATAATAGAAATGAAGTACAGAAGTTACCGAGTTGGAAATTCCTTTGAGAAAGAAACAGTGAATACATGAAGGGGATAGAGAGGAAGGGGATTTGTAGGTGTACTTTCTAATTGAAAATTCATCGATCACATAATATTGAAGTCACGATGCATAGGGCTAAACCCTACAATTGCATACTACAAAATTAACCCACAGCTTTTTTTTTTTTTTCTGTATGCGTCAGTAATGTATCAGAGCTTGAAAAATATTTGATTTGAATCACATGATCTTGGGCCTGTTATTGGACTAAATTGGAAGTGTGCCAAGGTTTCCAATCCAACACTAAGGACACGTTTGTGTAGAGCACGTTTCCTTCTCTGGAAATGGTCAGACTTGCGCTTTCTTGCAAATGAAGAAGAAATGTTTATTTTTGAGGATTTTCCTCGACAAACAGTTGCTGCACTGAACATAGGAAGAGGAACGGTCACAGAAACCTTTTGCTTCTCCATTCCTCTTCCACAGAAATCGGGCTACAGAAACGTGCCCCAAGGGTTGAAAACAGAGGTCCTTGAGCATTATATACAAATGCCAAGCTGTAAAATAACTCCATGTACATGTGTTGTACCAATTGTCATTTAGTCTTGGCGATGCTCGGAAGAAAACTGAGAAAACACTGAAACAAGCTGATCTGTCTCGCTGGAACTAATGTAAAACTATCTCCTTTGTGTTTTGACTTAAACTAGTGTAATTGTTTGTCATAGACATGTTAAGTAATTAGATAGACTTCCCTTTGAATTCCAAGAGTAGCTTCGTTAAATATGGCCATCTTATTTTTGTTTGTTACTGTTGATCTCCATCCACCTCCTTTGATCTACTTTCAAAGCTTTACCCTTCCTGATGGGGATGATGCTCATTTTCTCGTTATAGTCATAGCTATCTAATATGAAAGCTTATTGTATATATTGATACCTTGATACTTGTATAATACGTTGTGTACCAACTAATTGCACCCAAAGCGATAGACACTGGTACTGGTACTCGGGAATTCACCATTGCTGTATTAAACTCTTTATATATATATATATATATAGGGAGATATTCATATGCATCCATCCCTCACCATTTTTGGTGAGGGACACCCCTTTTGGGAAAGGTTTGAAGTACAAAAGTGTTTTTGTACCTCACATAAAGTACACTTTTGTACTTCAAACTTCCCCAAAAGGGGTGTCCCTCACCAAAAATGGTGAGGGATGGATGCATATGAATGTCCCCCATATATATATATATATATATATATATATATATATATATCTATGGGGAACATTCATGTGCATCCATCTCTCACCGTAGGGTGAGGGTACTTTCCCTTTTTTTGCACATGAATCCCCCTTTTGTACTTCACCCTATATACTTGAAATCCCCCTTTTGTACTTGAAAATCTCCATTTATGGAAGCATCCCTCAACCTATGGTGAGGGATAAATGCACTTGAAAATATATATATATATATATATATATAGCTCTATTAGCTTTCTTACTGTTTAACATAAACAAATGTTAGGACAATTAAGTAATGACAAATTTCATTAATTTAGAAATCTACCCCTGATCAAAAGAAGTCATTGTTATGGATCGGATAGCGGTATCCTTATCCTGCGCTGGATCTATAGTAAGTGCAGAAATTGTATCCTTATCCCCATATCTGGCATGTGTTGGTGTTGTAGATCGAATCCTCCCCATCGAGTTGTATGCATGATACTGTCTTAATTAGGTTCTTATTATCTTCTTGGCAATTTATGTTCTCAGCAATGTTTTATTTTTCGCCCAAAAAAAAAAAAAAAACAATATTTTTCCCCTTTTCTTTTCTGTGCCTCAGATTCTAAATATCATAGTGTGCATTGGTGCATATATGATGATGATAAATGTCATTCCTCTTGGCTGTGGATAGCAATAATACAAATCTCTGTGCAGAAAGATGGGAACTATATGATTGTAAAGATAATGTTTTGAGGGCCCCAAAATGGTTGTCCTTAGCCATTATATATTGCCGAATGATTGTCAAATCTTTCTGGGAAGCCTGGCCGACTAAAAACTTATGTTCGCTGGTGGTATATTAGTCATTGCAGCTCTTTGTTCCCATTTTCTTTCAATGGTGCATGGGCCCTAGATCTGAGTGGATCATCCATTGGGCCTTAATGTGGATTAATTGCTGATGAAAGATAATTAAACATCTGTCTGAGCCAGTTTTCACAATGAGTTGGAGCGTCATAATTTTTCTTTTACCCTTTTCCCCTTCTGACTTGGATTATTTAAACCATGGTTCATCCATCATGTCACCCATTGACTGAATCGTAGGAAATTACATTAGTATGGAAATTGTTGAAAGCGAAAAATAAATAAAAAAAAGTTATTTAAAAAGAGTAAATATTTCCGTAGTAAATTATGTGGTGATGGTTTATTTCCATCTAAACAACCTGCCCTTATTTTCACGCATGGTACGCTTTTTTTCCGTACACTACACAGGCTACTCTTGGAATCTTGGATATAGAAGTTTGCATCAAAGCCAAGCTTGCATCGTAAGATAAACTTCTAATGGTGTACACGGAACAGATCGGTACTGATTGAGCCAAATCCGTCACCAATTTGTTACTTACGGATTGATGGATTTCAAATCCATCACCAATCCGTGGTTGTTAAAATTAGATCGGATCAGATTAATCCGTCCAATCTAATCTAATGTTAAAGGAAAAATATCAAGCTTGTTGGAAAAAAATCACATTTTGACCCCTTAAATTTATTTTCTTATTTTAAATTTAGACATCTTAATTTATATCTTATTTTTTTTTTCTTACACTACACAGGCTACTCTTGGAATCTTGGATATGGATGTTTAAGCATCAAAACCAAGCTTGCATCATAAGATAACTTCTACCATAGTGGTGATTTGAACCCCTTGGGATCCATGAACCTAGCCCAAGTCGGTTGCAAATTCATTCATGTGCTCTCCCTTCAAAATACAAACTGCCAAAAACTCTTGCTTTAAATTTTTCTGTCGTTGAGGGTAAAAAACTACACCAATAAGAATTATGCTTACTCTTGGATTCATCGTACCCAAATCAAATCATTGGAATTGATCAACTCAATGGAGGACAATTTGTCAATTTACATAACTATGATCGAAGGGGATTTGATTTTTTTTTTCTTAATGATAGGGAAAGGTGACAGTAAATGAAGAATGGTTTGGAATTTCAAAAGGTAGGCTCAACTAACAATGGATTTATAGTGGTAAGGCCTGCCCTTGCTCAATAGAGCTCTGGAGAGAGGCGGGGATTAAAGAGGACTCGTATGGGTTCGAAGTTGCGTGCGTTGAGACTCATTGACTGGGTCACATTAATAGGTCCATGGGAGGGGATTACAAGATCGAAGCCGTGAATCACACGTGCGAGTGCCAAGAGGACGACTTGGAGAGCAAAGGAGACCCCAGGGCAAGCTCTCCTACCGGACCCAAAGGGAATGTACTCGAAGTGCTGGCCCCTGGGCTCCACACCTGCATGGCCAGTGAGGAACCTATCGGGTCGAAACTTGTGTGGGTCCGACCACACGCGTGGGTCCTGTTGTAGCTTCCAAACGTTGACTATCACCTGTGTGCCCGCGGGGACATGGTAGCCGTCGATCTTGCAATCCTGCATGGTCTCACGTGGGACGCCGGTTGGAGCTGGTGGGGAGTGGCGGAAGGTTTCCTTGACAATGGCTTGGAGGTAGATTAGGTTCTTGATATCGGTTTCGTCCACGTTGCGGCCCTTGCCAACGTGGATGTCCAGCTCTTCTTGGGCCTTCTCCATTACATGTGGGTTCGCCAGGACCAAGGCAATGGCTCGAGCCAGGGTGACTGATGTGGTGTCCGTCCCACCTAAGATGATAGCCTGCAAGAACAAATTGAAAATTATGAATAATCAACTGCCTTAATCTGACAAAAAGGAACATTTTCGACGAAATCTTATTTAGATCATAGGATCCCACCAAGATTTGGAAGAAAAAAAAAGGTCAAATAAGAAACTACTAATAAGAAGAAGTTATATTATATGTGGTCGTCGTATTAAATTGGCTGGAGTGTACTCCACCTGTGGTGGAGGCTTGTAAGATATGGAGTTTTTTTAAGTGGTAATGAGATGATTTTTTTTTTTTTTTAGTATCCACCTAATCAAATGGCCTCTAAAAGTCCAGTCAATAAACCATACCAAGCAAGTTGCCTTGATGATTGTATCATGATCATGGCCGGAGAACAAGCTGCCATCCTCTGTGATGGACAGCATCACATCCAAGAAACCCTCCATCACTTCTCCCTCGCTCGATGATCTGTTTCTGCGATGCTCGTCAAGCCACTTCACGAGGAGAGAGTCGAGTTCCTTGGCAGTAGCCTTCATGGCACGCCTGTGCCCCTTAAAATCAAACCACTTAAGCAAAGGCACCACATCAGACACTACAAACAACCCCCTCAGATAAAAGAACTGGCTAATCGCCCTTTGAAACCTCCTTCCTTCACTATCATCTTCATCACCACCACTGCAACCATCGAAACATCGCTTGCCCACAACCGTCCTAACCACTATGTCGAGGGTCAGGTCACCGCACCATTGCTTCAAGTCGATGGGGACTGCAGATCGACCATTCATCGACCAGAGGCTATACAAGTTCTTCATGCGCATGTCGATTTCAGTGGCTCGCACATGCTTCAACTTCTCAAGCCCGGCTTTGGAAAGGATCTGCAGCATAGCTATCTTGCGCAGCTCGC
Organism: Umbellularia californica; assembly: GCA_028538565.1. Classification (NCBI taxonomy): domain Eukaryota; kingdom Viridiplantae; phylum Streptophyta; class Magnoliopsida; order Laurales; family Lauraceae; genus Umbellularia; species Umbellularia californica. The sequence goes on along the minus strand of JAPQWN010000008.1, from coordinate 12,492,915 downwards.
GCCAGTATGACCCATAAGGGGCGAACCCGAGCATGGCATAGTTGTAGCCCATGTACTCAGCTGCTGCAGTCCTGGGCCGAATCGATAGGGCCTCGTCATTGGTGGTGAAGCAGTCCTTCACTGCTTCCCGGCTGCTCACCACTAGTGTTCGACGCTTGCCTATCCGAAGCATCAAAGTAGGCCCGTATTGATCGGCCATGGCCCCCAGCTTTTGGTAGAGCGGCTCGGGGCCCCCCAGCAGATGGAGGTGACCGATTATCGGCCAGCTCCCTGCTGGCTCAGGTGGCCCAGGTCTGATTCTCTTCTTGCTGCTTGCCCATGTTATCACTAGATCATAAATGACGAGCAGGGCAGAAAACCAACCAGTAGCTTGCAATAGAGGAAGAAGATCCATAGCTAATCTGTGGAAGTACGGCCTCAGATCTCTACAATTGCCTCTTGAGTCTCATATACATGGGTAGGCACTTGTCCTTTTATAAGTCCTGGGGGACAGAACGTGCCTTTTGTGATTTGGCTTTATCTTTTGTGATTGGTTGCTTCTATTTGGCACTTTGCTTCCTTATCTATGGTGTCTGTTATCTACAATTTAACCAATCCTTGTCTGATGACTCATTCCTACACGCCTTGGGACTATTGTGTTTTTTTTTTTTCCCCTGATGAAGGAACTATTATATTATAAGTAACTGGTTGGTGATGGGTGTGTGGGGCCGTCAATACACAGTGCTGAACCAGTGAAACAAAGGAAGGTAATTAAAAAACAGGAAACAAAAGTATGCAGGGGTACAAGACCGCCTCGTTGTGTGGCACGTACGTGCATTTAGATGTGTCCATGCTCACCACTGCTTGGCTGTGCTTCTTCCAAAGAGCCACCCTGTCTGGCGACACCTGTGGGAGTACCCATGCGTTCTCGTGGTTCTGCCTCAACTGAAACAGTGGCAGTAGAACCTGATAAAATTAAAAGGCAGGTTGTAAAAAGAGGTTGGCTTCTAGCTTCTCAACATGCCTAGCCTTCGCTTTTCATTTCATTATACAGATGTGCAACTTCCTTACACATGAATTAGTTATATTAAAGTACATTTAAAGCAACTAAATAGCATAAAATAAGATCTTCATATCCCAGGCCAGCTCATTGGTACACCCTTCATATCCTTGATACAGGCTGTCTCATGATCATGATAGATCATGATACTTATGACGTATCCGTTTGATATCGCCAATCTTCTCATGTAGAAACGGCAAATCATGACTAATGGAATGACCCAGTGTTATGTGGTGATTTGTTTGATGGCCCACCAACTTGTGGTCTTCCTTATCACTTCCCTTCAAGCTGGAGGGCAGTGGCTGAAGCACTCCAAGCTTGCACCGAAATTTTTAAAAAAGATTCTTTGAAAAAGGTTTTGTAAATATGTCTGCAATTTGGTTTGTAGAACTCACAAATTGAGTAACAAGAGATCCAAGAGCAACTTTTTCTCTCAAAAAATAATAATCTATTTCTATGTGTTTTGTGCGAGCATGTAGTATTGGATTAACTGCCATGAATAAAGCACTGAGATTGTCACAGAAAAGCAAAGGAGGTCGAGAGAGATATATTCCAACATCTCTGAGAATATACGATGCCCATGTCAATTCAGCTGCTGTATAGGCAAGTGCACGATATTCTGCTTATACACTGGACCTAGTCACAATTGTTTGCTTTTTGGCGGTCCAAGAGATACAATTTGCTCCAAGATAAATACAATATCCAATAGTGGACCTCCTTATTTGTGGACAACTAACCCAATCTGCATCTGAGAATCCATAGAGATTAAGAGAAGATTGAGAAGATATCCGGATTCCATAATCAATGATTTCTTTTAGATATCGAAGAATCCTCTTGACACCTTGCCAATGCTTGAGTGTTGGTTGCTGCATGAACTGACAAACCAAATTTACTGCATATGATAGCTAGGACTGGTCGACTAAAAGTAATGTACTTCAATGCACCCACTATGCTTCAATGCACCAACTTGTGGACTAAATTGTGAGTGCATATCATGTTTTTGTGCTTAGAGGGGTTCCAATAGCCTTAACTCTCTATCATCTTAGTCTTTGATAATAAATCATTTATGTACTTTGTTTGAGAGAGAAACAGTCCTCCAGAAAATGAAGTGATTTCAATACCCAAAAAATAATATAAGTGACTAAGATCCTTCATGGCAAAATCCAAGCTAAGTTTACTAATTAGCTGTGACAAGAGAAGATTTGTTGCCAGTAATGATGATTATATGTCACCAATGTAAAGAAGTAATAATATGGTTCCCATGGAGCAATGTAGCACAAATAAAGACGAGTCTGCGTTACTGCAGAAAAAGCCAACATAAAGAAGAAACAAACTAAATCTGCCAAACCAAGCCCGTAGTCTGTTTATTAAGAATATTGTAGCCATGAATGCTTCTACCCAAAAGCTCTTTGGTAAATTTGCATGAATGAGTAAAGTAAGCCATGTCTCAACTATATTTCTGTGCTTTCTTTTTGCAATACCATTTTGTTCTGGGGTACTCGGACATGAAATTTGTCTGTGAATCCGCAATTCTCAAGATGAGCAATAAATTTGTGCGACTGAAATTCACCACCACCATCACTTTGAAAGACTTTTATCTTTGTAGAAAACTATTTTTCTACTAATTTCTGAAACTTGACAAAAATCTCGAAGAAATCAGATTTATTTTTGGGGGATAAAACCAAGTAAATCTGGTACAATCATCAACAAAAATCACATAATATATGATTCCTTGAGAAGATGAAATAGGAGATGGCCCCCATAAATTGCAATGAATTTTCAGAAGAGGTATATTGGCAACTTTATTATTCAAAGAAAAAGGCAACTTACAAATCTTTCCCATTTGACAACTAACACAAACACTGGGTATTTTATTCTAACTTCTAAGCATGAGATCCGAGCATAGAAAAAAGTTGTGTCAATTTAAATGGATTTTTTAAATCTTTTGATATTGTTAGTGTGAAAAAAAGAAAAAGTTAGCAAAGTTGAGTAAGAGCTTAGCCCCACCTAAACGAAAATCTTGGGTCCGCCGCTAAATCTAGCCTACCTCCAAGCCATTGTCAAGGAAACCTCACGAGTCACGGCTCGCCCCATCTACTCCCATGACCCATCTCCATCCCACGTCAGACCATGAAAGACTGCCAGATCGATGGCTACCATGTCCCTGCTGGCACACAGGTCATGGTCAACATTTGGAAGCTACCGTCGGACCCACGGTTGTGGTCCGACCCATGCAAGTTCCGGCCCGGCAGGTTCCTCACGAGCCATGCGGGTTTGGAGCCTAGGGGCCATCACTTTGAGTATGTCCCCTTTGGGTCCGGTAGGCGATCGTGCCCGGGGATCTCGTTCGCTCTCCACGTCGTCCACCTGGCACTCGCACGTATGATCCACGGCTTTGATATTGCGGTCCCCCGCTCCTATGCACCTATTAAGATGATCCAGACACAGGCCATGAGCCTTGGCTCACCCAACTTGGTCCCTATAAAAGTCCTCTTCACTCCCCCCCTCTCTACTGGGCTCTATGAGTAGAACCAGTACTACCATTTCCTCAACTTGGCGCCCCCTTCAGTATAAATTCATTAGTAGAGCCTACCTTTTGAAATTCAAAACCTTTATAATATAATTGTCGTCACACCTTCTTTTTTTTTTTTTTTCCTCATTAAGAATAGAGTTCACTCTAATCATATATTGCATGGAAATCGAGAGATTGATATGTCAAATGATGTGCTTTGGACATGATCAATTTGAGAGTGAGTGTAACTTTGATATTATAGTAAAATTCTCTTATCATAGAACAAGTTGGCGCAAGATGTTTAGTGGTTTGGATTTCAGGGTAGGCTCATGAATGAATTTACAGCTGACTTTGTATGGGTAAAGGATTTCAAGGACTTCAAATCTCCCCTGTGGTAGTTGTAGTAATCTGTGATAATTGTTTGTGTGGAGGAGAGATGTCTCGTCACTGAGCTACTAGTAATTGCTTTTGAAAAGCTATTCATCAGTCACCAACAATGAAGTCGTCTTATAAAAAGGCCCATATCCAAAGCAGTAAGATAATATCACAACTTTATAAAATAAATAATAAATGATTTAATCAAACTATAGTATAGAGCTTAGTTAATAATTTGAAATTCATTGTACTGTAGAATCCCCGTGAAGAATCCCAAGCAGAAATCTCTCTTCGACAAAATAATGGTTTGTAGGCCCAAAGGTCATAGCCAACCAATAATGTTGCTTTTGGGAATCCAATCCTTGATGATTCTGCACTAGCTATCCAAAAAATTCCATATTTGGTAACCGTACATATCCAAGGATTTGGATTACTTGCAAAGATTTTTAAGTCTGACCTGTCCCATAGAATTTGAAAATTCTTAACTTTGTGGATTTACTAGTTAATATAAACCTTCTCAACTATATGCGTTTATACACACTGGTATCGATGTGGAATCTTTAACTATACAAATCCTTAATAAGGAATCCTCAAAACTACGAAGTCTCCCCGATTCCTCACATGTTACCAAACATGCCTTAAGTCTTAAAAAAATCAGCTGTTTATGGAAATTCAGATCCATTAAACATGGCTTGTTGTATATAGAACAAGGATAAAAAAAACGTCTTTCATCAACAAAAAGCAATAAGAAAAAAATAAACTCAAAACTCAACATCTAAACTTCTATAATTTTTTTAAATAAGAAATATAAGTATAAGAGTAGATTGGTGCAAGGGATATGAATTAGATGAAGAAAACAAAAAATCCTATGAGCTGAGAATTAGTTTATTTATAAAAGACATAAAATAAGAAAGCTAAATAAAACATTTTTAATGAAAGAAGCTCATAAGGTGACCTCAACATCGTTTCAAACATTGATGGGATCAAGTGCAACATATCTTGAATAGGGTTCTTCCCATTTTAAGAAGATCCATACCGGCCAAATACAGAAAATGCCCACATTCATCAGGTACCCACTCAGATGGCTGGGCTAATAAATAAACAAAAAGTCTAATTGTCCCGAATTCGGTCCCGGACCGAATTCGGGACCGAATCACCACGTGACACACAGTTGTGCTACATGGGCATTGACTCTTGGGGGAGCGGGAGATAAATAAATAAACAATCTCGCAATCGCAATAGCAATCGCAATCGCAATCAAGCAGGTATCACAAGTATTGTCAATTAGTCAAAGCAAATGCTTCAACGCATACCATTAAATTATGGCTGACACTTCCACAAAGCAAATGCTTCAACGCATACCCATAAATTATTGTTGACACTTCGACCCCATCGATTGCCACTTCTCTTACATTTCCCAATCAATCAACTACACAGTAACACAATTGTTTCAGGCAGTACTTACGGCTATCCCGCAATACTGGATGGGTTTTAAGCTGCTGTCAAAAAAAGACTCGCAGTCTATAAGTTCATCCCAATCCACATTCCGGGGGAGGGGGGCGGGGACTCGCGATAAAGAAGAAAAAAAATGCCACTTAAATGTAATTTAAGTTATCAAAACAAAGAAGAAAAATGCCACTTAAATGTAATTCAAGTTATCCAAACGTACCTAATTTAAATTATTTATCCAATACAATTGTGATACTATTTTACAACTGCTTTTGATATGGGCTTTTCTATAGGAGTCCTCCTTTTCCTGCGACTGATAAGGAACATTTCTAGTACTCATTCTTTTCTTCTTTATTACATAGTTTGGTCTGTACAGGTTGGCCGTAGTAGTAGTAGTAGTAGTTGTTGTTGTTGTTCTGTACGTTGGCTTGCCCGGTTGGAGATTCGGAGTCTTTCTATATTTCCTCTTTTCTTTCTAACCTAGATTCCTTTTAAGAAACAATAAAAAAACATTTCGAAAGGGATTCTTAGGACAACATGTACATAATCTAACATAATGTTTGCATATAATAGAGTGTAATAGGAAGGTGGTGTACTAAAATTTGTGCTAATAGAGATAGTAGTATGTTTGAAAGGCTAGTTTGTGTTTTTTTTTTTTTGTTTTTAAGGGGAAGGACGACTTTGATTCTTGTATCATCCCAAGGAAGTCTAGATGTTCAGAAAAGCTTCTTCTTCTTTTTTATTTTCCCTAAATTTCAAGATTTTTTTTTTTTTTTGTTTGCTTAAATTTCAACCAAACCCCAACCCATTGTGGTCAACCTGACCCACTTAATCTGCATTCAATACGGGTCAATAAGTTTAGCGCAACCCAGACTCTGAATCTTGGCCCAAACCCAATGCATTTCAAATACTTGAGTTATGTTTGAGGTGAGTTGCGGGCCTAAAAAATTCCAACAGAAGCTTGGCTCGTTCCTTATATAAATAGACTATTCTGAGATCTAAAATCTTAAACCACCAAATTCGTTTAAATGGGTTAATATAAGCTAGTTGACCCTAATACAATTCAATTACATAGGTTAGGCCAGTTACATTGGTTAAACCCAACCCGACCTTTGGAAAAGCAAGTTAGGTTTTTCTGACCCATGACCAACCCATATATATTGCGAGTTGGGCTGTCCAGGTTCAGTTTGGTTCAAATTAGCAAGTCAGGTCAGATTTTGCTTTCCCTACTCTCTGTGGTGCATGGGTATTAGATCTGAACTTATCACCTATTGGACCTTATTGTGACATATCGAGGGAGGGATCGATCATGGATATTCGGGTGAAATGCTAGATTGCCAACTGACTAAGCGGATTGCAACAGTGATGGATTCCCATACAAATAACAATCACGAAGAAGATATGATCGATTCTAATTTCTCTTAAAAATCTATCAATTAACTTTTAAAATGAAAGGATTTTGTTTATGTAATTGTTACCAAACATAGGATCCTTTCTAGGATTACGTAGATGCAGTGGGAATAGGGAATTGGTAGAATAGTGCTCATTAAAATCGTTAGAATTAGAATAAAACTCAGTTTAAATTTAAATTTGAAATGTATTATTGTTGAATGTATAAATTGAGAGGATTTCCTCTTATGAAATTTACGTGAATTCATGCATTGCATTCATTTCTTGAAAACAAAACACAGTAGTTGACGTATTAACTTCCAGCGGTCGACATGTCAATGAAAAAATTTTTATTACTCAAAAGAGAAAGGAGTAACATTGATCTTAAAAGTTTTCAGATTCTAACTAATGGATTTATTGCAACTAGGCCATGAGTCCATGTATGCTAGTTTTACTCATAGAGCTCTTGTGAGAGGCAGGGGTTGAACATAACTTGGATGGTGTCTGAGTTGCGGGCCCCAAGGTTTATGGCTTGGGACATCTTAATAGGCGCGTAGGAGGGGACCGCAAGATCAAAGCTGTGGTTCACACGTGCGAGTGACAAGTGGATGACGTGGAGGGCAAAGGAGATCCCAGGGCACGATTGCCTACCGGACCCAAAGGGAACGAACTCAAAGTGCTGGCCCGTGGGCTCCACACCCGCATGGCTCGTGAGGAACCTCTCGGGTCGGAACTCGCACGGGTCCAGCCACACGCGTGGGTTCTGCTGTAGCTTCCAAATGTTGGCCATGACTTGTGTGCCAGCAGGGACATGGTAGCCGTCGATCTGGCAGTCTTGCATGGTCTGACGTGGGATGGAGATTGGAGAGGATGGGGCGAGCCGTAAGGTTTCCTTGACGATGGCTTGGAGGTAGGTTAGGTTGGCGATATCGGATTCGTCCACGTTGCGGTCCTTGCCGACGTAGATGTCCAGCTCTTCTTAGGCTTTCTCCAACACTTGTGGGTTGGTCAGGACCAAGGCAATGGCTCGAGCCGGGATGATTGATGTCGTGTCCGTGCCACCTAGGATCATAGACTGCAAATCAAACACAAATAAAAAATTACTGTTTTGAAATTATTAAACGATCAATTGCTTCATTCATTTAGTTGTCGCTTTTTATAATATTTTCTTTTATTCACTTGTTTCATGGTGCTCACGAGCCTATTTTCTTATTAGAGTAAAGTTATTCTAGGAATAATTAAAAAAAAAAAATTTATTTATTTTGATCGATTTAGATTTTATTTTAGAAAGCTCCGCTCATGAAATGCAGAGGATCCTGATCGTTTCCATATTTGGCTTTGATTTCAACTTTTATATCCAAGGTACCCTAATTATCTGTGTCCAAAAACCATACCAAGCAAGTTGCCTTGATGATTGTATTGTGATCATAGCCAGAGATCTGGCCATCCTCTGTGATCGATAACATCACGTCCATGAAAGCTTCCTTCCTCCCTTCTCCCTCTCCTGATGATCTCCTTACGCGATGCTCGTCGAGCCAATTTGCAAGGAAGTGAGTCAAGCTCCCTACCAGTAGCCTTCATGGTGCGCTTGTGCCCCTGAAAATCAAACCACTTGAAAAAAGGAAGTGCATCAGAAACAACAAACACCCCAACCAGATAAAAAAATCGACTAAGCGCCTTTCGAAACCTCCTTGCTTCGCTATCATCACCACCATCACCACCGTTGAAACATCGCTTGCCCACGACCATCCTGACCACTATGTCAACGGTCAGATCGCCGCACCATTCCTTCAAGTCGACGGGGACTGCAGATCCACCGTTCATCGACCAGAGTCTATACAAGCTCTTCATGCGCATGTCGATCTCAGTGGATCGCACAGGCTTCAGCTTCTCGAGCCGGGCATTAGAGAGGATCTGCAGCATGGCTATCTTGCGCAGCTCGCGCCAATATGGCCCGTAAGGGGCGAACCCAATCACAGCATAGTTGTAGCCCATGTACTCAGCTGCTGCAGTGCTGGGTCGAGTCAATAGGGCCTTGTCATTGGTGATGAAGCAGTCCTTTACTGCTTCCCAGCTGCTCACCACAAGCGTTCGACGCATGCCTATTCTAAGCATCGATGTAGGTCCGTAACGGTCAGCCATGTCCCCAAGCTTTCGGGCAAGCGGCTCAGGCCCCACAAACAAATGGAGGTGACCAATTACAGGCCAGCGCCCTTGGGGCTCAGGTGGCCCAGGCCTCATGCTCTTGTTTTTGTTTGCCCATGTTATCAATAGATGGTAGATGATGAGCAAGATAGAAAACCAAGCAGTAGCCTGCAATAGAGGAAGAAAATCCATAGACAAGCAGTAGGAATATGGTCTCGGATGTTTACATGCAGTTGCCTTTGGACGCATTCTTATATAATACATGGCCATAGGTATAAAGCATTTGTCCTTCAGAAGTTATGGGGCTAGGATGTGTCATTTGTAATTTAGCTTTCTCTCTGTGATTGGTCATTTCTATTTGAGGCCTTTCTTCGGATGTGCCTTGTGTGATTTCTCTTTCTCTGTTGTGATTCGGCTTTCTATTTGGTTGGCTCTTTCTTATCTTAACCTGGTTAAAGCCCAGTGGCTTACATTGGGTTGGTTGGGTTGGCACTCTGCTGACGTACGGTTTAAATGGCATTTATTTCTTCAAGCTGACCCCACCCATCTATTAATCAAGTTGAGAGAATCTTTACCCAAAAAGGGTGAGATTGTTCTCACTAAGATGAAATTAGTGCACTTTGTTGGCAAGCAGTGTTAGTAATTGCAAACGCTAGGCCGGGCTACATATATATGATATGCAATGCCAACCTTCACCACAACAAAAGGCAAAACTAATGCTAATTTTTCATGCCAAGTGCATTCCTATAACTAGCTGACCATGCGAGGAGGAGGATCCATGTGCGGTCTCATTGTTGGCATTGGAGACCACACATGCATGGCCCACTACTTGCGCACTCTTGCGATGTACAAACACCAATAATCCACAACTAAATGAGTATGATGTCTTACCCCAATGGTATAAGATGTGTCAATTCTCTCCTGGGCCGGGCACGCCATCTTTGCTCACCTGAGGGCTCTTTACCCTCACCTGAGGTTTTGTTCCTTCATGGAGGGCTCCCTTATCATACCTGAGGTCTCAATCCATCACCCGAAGGCTTCTCCACACTGGCATGGGTTCAATAGGTTTTCTCAATGTTGAGTTCTACACTTTTCATCACTCGATAAAAGTAAAGACTTGGCATGGGAGGAGCATATATGCAAACGTCAGATGATTCATCAGATCTAGCTTTGTTTTCCCACGGAATGAGTCCGGATCCTCTTGAGGGTCTCACGTCTTCCGCAGGGGCGGAAGTGAACTAGGGTTTAAAAGTTGTGTCATGGCCCACTAGAAATAATTTCGGAGACCCCCCTAATTTGTTTTATTTTATTTTATTTTTGTATATGGCCCCTAAAAAAAATCATATGGTAGCCCCCATGGGAAATTTTCTTGTTTCGCCCTTGGCCTTCCTCATATATAGTGGAACGAGTGGAACTCCACAATTGGGCCACTTGCAAATCTTTGACACTCAAAGGTATCCCCAAGGCATTTATTTTGAGTAACTCAGATTTCACAACCATTAATTTTATTAATCTATATACGGCCCACCCATAGAAATCATAATTGTTTCCGGGTAGAGTTTATGGGTCAGTGAGCTGGTAACATGCCTATTAGAGTGATATCTAAATTCTAAATGGGTCGGACTTTGGCCTGGCCCAGCCTCAGATATATCAACTGCAAGTGAATATTATTGATTACTAATGGTTGGGCACCCACAAGTGGAGTCATATTCAGGAATGGCCACAAGGATACCATTCTTACATTAGGAAAGGGGCTCATATGAAAGCATGACAACCATAATAGTACAGGGGTTTCAAAGGGAAGATGAGTGTTTTTTTTTTTTTTTTTGTGAAGATATGTTTTGAGGGCCTCAAAAGTACACCATAATGCATTAGTAATATGTGTAAAATGCTTAGATTGATTATAGGAGGCCAAGTAGGCCCTGTAGGCTTGTTGGGTCTTTACTAAGCTAGGAAGTCTAGCCATTCAGTTATTTGTGCCCAATATTAATTTCCTTTCACGTTTACTAGATCTGAGATGATCATCCATTGGACCTTACTACACATAGATGGTGAATTTAAAGATAATTAAACATCTAACTGAGCCATTTTAAACGAGTCAATTATTTTTTAAAAACTCAGAGAGGAATCCCTCTGTGTGCTAATTTGTTGGCATAAAGCATGGGTTTGCTCTCAATGTCATGTGTTTGACACCCCTGATTTACCTGGTGTACATATTTTGCGGGGTCATGCGTGCATCCAAGGAATTGTATTAGTTGTGTCGTGTAAAATACGTACCACAAGGAGACCTTTCATAAAATACCCATCGCAGATAACTTTATTGAGACAAACAAACCGAGAGTCAAATGTTGGATTTAGATTTCATAGGAAGAGGATTTCATACTCATGATACTCGCTCGGCTCTACCTGTAGAGCTCTGGAGAGAGGCGAGGAGTGAAGAGGACTTGTACTGGGTTCGAATTGCCTATGCCCAGAGCCATCATCGAAGGTTCAACTTGAGAGAAGGCTGCAAGATCGAAGCTCTGAATCACACGTGCGAGTGCCAGGTGGATAACCTGAAGAGCGAAGGACAAGCCAGGACAGGCTCGCCTACCGGACCCAAATGGAACGTACTCAAAATTCTGGCCCCTGACCTCCACACCTGCATGGCTAGTGAGGAACCTCTCGGGTTGGAACTCGTTTGGGTCTGACCAAACCCGTGGGTCCCTGTGCAGCTTCCAAGTGTTGACCATGACCCGTGTGCCAGCAGGGACAGGGTAGCCGTCCACCTGGCAGTCTTGCGTTGCCTCACGTGATATGGTGACTGAACTATCCGGGGAGAGCCGTAGAGTCTCCTTTAATATGGCTTGGAGGTAGACTAGGTTGGCGATATCGGATTCGTCCACGTTGCGGTCCTTGCCTACGTGGATGTCCAGCTCTTCTTGGGCCTTCTTCAATACTTGTGGGTTAGTTAGGACAAAGGAAATGGCTCGAGCCATGTTATCCGATGTCCCCTCCGTGCCACCTAGGATATATAATAGACTGCAAAACAATTAAACAAATTAATTTTAATTGTTTGAGAAATCATAAATTTAATCAGCTGCATGCCTCTTTTAGTTGTTAAAATAATCAATCCAAATATTAGCTTCAAGTGCAGATGGAACAGGGGAAGCCAATACATACACACAGGATTGAGTGGTGTAGGCATTTTAGCATCACATATAGGCCCCTGGGCCTTCTAGGCCCTATCATAAGACTGAATATGTGATTGAAAATATGATTGGGTGCCCACATGGGATCTCGGCTGAGGTGATGTTAAATCACGTTTCCATCATATATGCTCAATAACAATGTGGGACCCTCTCCTATTGAATTGGAATTTGAAAATGTTTCTCAGGACAATATGAGATTCATTTGATTGACCCTCATCTCTCTTAAAAAATTTTAAAAAAGGTGTGGGCTAGAAACAATACCAAGCAAGTTGCCTTCATGATTGTATCACGATCAAAGCCGGATATCTGGTCACACTCTGTGACTGATAACATCACGTCCATGAAATCTTCGTTTGTCACTTCTCCCTCGGCCAATGATCTCCTTTTGCGATGCTCGTCGAGCCACATTGAAAGGAGAGAGTCGATTTCCTTGGCAACAGCCTTCATGGCGCGCTTGGTACCCTGCAAATCAAACCATTTAAGGAAAGGAACCACATCAGACACAACGAATACCTCCAGCAGAGAAAAGAATTGACTGATCGCCTTTCGAAATCTCCGTCCTTCTGTATCATCACCACCACCACCGTCGTCACCATTATCATGATGAAAATAGTTGAAACAACGCTTGCCCACGACCATTCTGCACACTATGTTGAGGGTCATCTCACCACACCATTGCTTCAAGTTGATGGGGACCGCAGATTCACCGTTCATCGACCAAAGTCTATATAGGTGCTTCACACGCGAATCTATCTCAGTGGCTCGCACGTGCTTCAACTCCTTGAGCCTGGTGTTGGAGAGGATCTGCAACACGACTATCTTGTGCAGCTCGCGCCAATATGGCCCGTAAGGGGCGAGCCCAAACAGGGCGTAGTTGTAGCCCATGTGCTCAGCTACTGCATTGTTGGGTCTACTCGATAGGGCCTTGTCATTGGTGGTGAAGCACTCCTTTACTGCTTCGTGGCTGCTCACCACAAGCATTCGATGCATGCCGAACCAAACCATCAAAGTAGGCCCATACTGATCGGCCATGGCCCCTAGCGTTCCCAACAACTGCCCTGGACCCCTCATCATCAAATGGAGGTGACCGATTATCGGCAACCGGCCTGCAGGTTCTGGTGGCCCAGCTCTTATGCTCTTGTTGCTGGTTGTCCATGTTATGATTAGATGGTAGGTGATGATCAAGGCAGAAAACGAAGCAATAGCTTGGAAGAGAGAGAGAAGATCCATAGCTAAGCTGGGGCAAATGTGGTCTCGTATCTATGCATTTGCTTCTGAACACATTTTTATTGGTTGAGTTTCTAACTTCTAATCATTCTCGATTTACTATTGCAAGGATGATTGACATCTACATGTATCTCTTGAGATTCGAGGATATTATTTTTGGGAGTAAGGCGTGCGCACATAAGGATGTAACAGTGGGGCCATGAAATCCAAGGGTCACTATTTCTTGAATGGCCCCAACCTCATTAATGTTGGCATATGGGCGTCTTAATTTGGGTGTTCATGCAGTATAGAAAATCTCACGTCCATTTTAAGAGCATTGGTGTCATGTTGCTTTTGTGTTGGACCATACGCATCCTTTCAAAACAGATTATATTTATAAGAAAATACTAATCAACCATATCGAAATGATAATGATAAAATTACCTATTAATATCCCTTCTAATAGACTGATAATCTTCAACAATCTGTACCCTGTTATGAATGTGATTTTTGGGTCCGAGGATTGGTGATGGTTCCTTTTGCTGGACCATCCACTTCTTTTCAGATCTTTACCCTGTATATGCAATTCTTGGGTCCGAGGCTTGGTAATGGTGGGGTGTCGGGGACCTAGGTTCACAAGGTTAAAATTTCTTAGAAACCCCCTGCAATTTCCAAAAGTTAATATGTGTTTTCTTACATTTTCCCCTTTCCCCATTTTATCTTTTACATAAATGCCTCCTCAGTTGAATTTCCCGGGTCCACCCTTGGGCGTCGAGATTTGGCCAGTTATAAAGATGAATCCAAGGACAAGTTATATAACAATTCATAATCTTGGTTGTGAGACTCAGCCGTGACTCAGCCTTCATCCACGATTTTATTATCATATATACAAACTAGCAACAAACACCCGTGCTAAGCCCATGCCAAAAATTAATTTAAATTAAATAAATCATATCATATCATTTAAATACAAAGGCAATCCAAATTAAACAAAATTGCAATCATATCAATTCAATCTCATGCTCATTTATATTATGGTGCCCCTCATCTCACACTTCACCACAATAGCAACAATAACAGCAAAAAGAAGAAAAAAGCCTACAAAATTAAACAAATAAAAATATGAAGAGAAACCGTAAGGTTTATGTTTCTATTTATTATTTTTCTTTTCCTTGCATAATGTAATGGGGGGCAGTCCATTATCTAGCTAGTTTTGTTTCCGGCTTAGACCTGGAGCAGCTAGAGCCCACATGATATAGGATACTTCAAACCCAAATGAACTTCTATCCAAGTGGAAAAGAATCCGGGACCTGTTTCATGGTTATTTACAGAATTGCCCTCAAAGATGACTTTTTGTTGTGATATGTGGGGTCCACATGAAGGCGTTTGCTTTTATCCTAGCCGATGGATTTCGCGTTCTCGTCATCGTAACATGTGTAAGTGCCTAAAAATAACGGACTTGGTTTAGATGATAATAGAGCTTGTGATTATGCTATTTGGCTGGTTAAGAATGTCACTGGAAGTCCTGAACTTGAAAGAGAGACAAAAGTCAGGGCCCCGGGCTGCTTTCAGCCGAAGGCACTCCGACGCCTGAATTAGTACAGTCACTGAACTATGGTGAAATGAGGAAGAAGAAGAAGACTGTGGAGTAATGCTTAAAGCATACCTATTATGGGCTCACCGTGCAGGTATATGTAGAGGAGTGTGGAAGCTTCTTCAATGGAGGTAGGTGAGGGAGCTTGTCCCATCAGCCCATACCTAGGATCCTCAGTGGGGGTAGGTGAGGGTACTGTCCCATCGGATCTCTCCTCAATCCCACACATAAATGCGGACGTGATTGCCTGATAGGGAAGACCCCTTATCAGTATTCGGCGGCCACCCTATCTGCCAGTACGTTTTGCAACGTAGCTGTCCCATCACATAATGGGGATTGGACGCTCAGTGTTCACCTCGGCCAGTGGACCGAACTGGAGAAGTCACCGAAGTCGTGGGCGCAAGCTCGGATACTGATGCCGAGATGCGAGATGCCGAACTCAAGGGAACGGGCTCGGTACTCTTACCGAGGTGGGCTCGGACTCGATGCCAACTGGCGCTGTCACCGAGCTGAGCAGGGCCGGGCCCAAAGCAAGCCCAGTTGGTACTCTTACCGAACTAGGAGTAATTTATGGATCATGGAAATATCCCGCACAACATGATACAGGGCTTGCGTTGCTAGTCATTGTAACATGTGTTTCTGGAGATAATGAAAAACACAAGAGAGAGGATAGATTCTAAAGAAAGTCTTAAGATTAATTTAAATGTTAAGTTTAGAGACAAATTAGGGGTTTGCAGTTTTAGATTAGACAATGATATAAGATGGAAAGGGATTAAAAACTATATTAAACTAAACTTAGGATTAAGGGAGGAGATTTAAGGAAATCTGTATGGGTTGAGATTTCAATGGAGGAGAGTTAAGGAAATTTGTTGCGCTGTATATTTTTTTCTTTTGTATTTCTTTCAAAAGAGAGATTTCTAAGGGCTAATGTTGCACCCTCCACAGCACACCTCCCTCTTTGCTTTAATATATATAATATAGTAGACAACTATCATCCACGCCTATTACCAAGGCATTTTTAGATTTTTGTACTCTTGTACGTCTTTAAATACAGCACAGAATTTAGGGATTTAAAAAAAATAGTCATAAACCTTAATCAAGCTAATTGATTAAGAAAGATGATCGCAGCTCCAAGTATAGGGCTTAGGAATTAGCTTAGGGACGGTCGGGCTACGGGCCTACCTGAATGCACGACAAACATAGAACCATATGATTGGAGGAGGGTGTTCATCAAGGCCTGATCAAAATTGGATAATTCGTGAGCAGTATGTGTAATGAGCTTAGATTGATCTTAGGAGACCAGGTAGGCCCCACGGTCTTGGATCATTCCACATATCTACAAAATGGTAAAACTCGTGATGTTAATCATGCAAGTTAATGGGCACATTTTCATTTGATTGCCCATCTAGATCTTAGCTGATCATCCATTGGGCCTTACTATGGCTGGACTACCAATGGAAAGATTATTAAACATCTGACTAAGCTAATTTTACCATGATGAGTCGAAGAGTCGAGATTTTCTAACTAGAGTGAGCTTAAAATGCAGTTCATCCATTGTGTCATCCACTTAGTGAATGGTCAGGATTCATATTTGTATAGAGTGTTTTCCATAGCAAAACTGAGTCTGGAACTTATTTTAGGTTCGAATTCATAAACAAGTCCGGGTCCGGAACCTAATTTAGGTTCCGATTGATAAACGGGCCTAGTTCCGGGTTCATATAGGTTCCGACTCGTGGACCCGGGACCTAGTATTTGAGGATTTGATATTGCAATTTGTATTTTAAAACCAACTTTTTTGGGGCATTCTTATGTATATATAATACTGGATGTTGTAGACTTGATGCACTGTTAGAAGTTGAATGATATGCTTTATCTAAGAAAAAATGAAGAATAAAGAGAAAATAGAATTGATTTTGGAAATAGGTTCGATTTCTCTAGGTGGACCTGGATCCAGGTTTTCTTATTGAAGTCGGGTCCGGAACCAATAAAACAGGTTTTGATTCAAAACTGGATTTGGAACTGGAATCGTTATTGAAAAATGGGTCTGGGTCTAGGTCCACTATGCTTCCAATTCGGAACCGTCCCTTTTGCAACCCTAATTTTACCATACTATAAAAATGGTGTGGATGGTTAATGGTAACAATGTGGAACATTGACATGTACGAAGAGAGTCCTGATATTGTAAATTTAAAATTGAAGTTTTCAAATAATTGATGAAAAACACTATTGAGTTTCCGTAAAAAAAAAGAAAAAAAAAAGAGGAAAGATTGGCTATTATTGAACTTCCCAAAAAATAGGAAAGATTGGCCTGTGGCAATCGAGTATTCTCATCCCTCATTCCTTTTTAATAAATGCTAAATCTAAAATCCCTAAATCTCTTCTAATTCAAAATGGGGCCAAATTAATTTCGAAAATGGAGCCAATTTTGAAATTGACCGACTACAAAATTAAACTCCAATTTCGAAATCAAATCCTCTCATATATGAAATTTTGCTATAAATCTTGCCCCAACCTATTCAATTCTTAAGATTTACTTTATTCTGCGAGACGTGCCCACTTTTAAATTGATCATTTACGAAATACATGATTTAACGTGAACAACTCATTCAAGTTCAATCTGTCCTCTCTCAGACAAATCAATAGTCATGCATGCAGCAAACAAACGACAAACCAGAAAACAACAACGCAGGTCATGGATTTATGTGGAATTCATGCTCCTACTGATAGAGCTTATGAGAGAGGCGGGGAGTGAAGAGGACCTGTATTGGGTCAGGCTTGCGTGAGCCCACGCTCCAGGCCTGGACAGTGTTAATAGGTGCATCTGTGGGAACCGCAAGATTGAAGCCTTGGATCACACGTGGGAGTGCCAAGTGGATGACCTAGAGAGCGAATGAGATCCCCGGGCATGATCGCCGACCCGACCCAAAGGGAATGTACTCAAACCGCTGGCCCATGGGCTCCAAACCCTCATGGCTGGTGAGGAACCTCTCGGGACGAAACTCGTATGGGTCCGCCCACACTCGTGGGTCGCGTTGTAGCTTCCAAAGGTTGATCATGACCTGTGTGCCAGCAGGGACATGATAGCCGTCGATCTTGCAAACTTGCATGGCCTCACGTGTCCCAGGGGCTGAATCGTCAGGGGAGAGGCGTAGGGCCTCCTTGGCGATGGCTTGTAGGTAGACTAGGTTGGTGATATCGGATTCGTCCACGTTGCGGTTCTTGCCTACGTGGATGTCCAGCTCTTCTTGAGCCTTCTTCAACACATGTGGGTTGGCAATGACCAAGGCAATGGCTTTAGCCACGTTGACCGATGTGGCGTCCGTGCCACCAAGGATCGGAGCCTGCAAACCAAAAACATGCAAATTCAGTTTATTTTTGGGGTTTTGATATATTAGCCCTCTTTAAATTCGATTTCTCCAATTTCATAACCGACGTTCATATAATATCACTAAAATTGCTCGACTCTTATCAATATTTTATTTAACTTTTTTTGTGACATATCACGTAATATCATGGGATTTATAACTTTCAGTATCATATACTTTATGCAACTAGCAAGTGAATTCAATTTTTCACATAATAGGAAAAATGACGTTTTGTGAAAAAGTAAACATCTAACCACAATTTCTCAATTCCCTAAGATAATACATAAGGTCATGACATCATAGGACTATTCCATGATATCATGAGATTTATCAGTTTCTGTGACATACACTATTCCAATGATATCATGGGATATAAGGCAAAAATAAAATAATTCAAAAAAGTTAACCATAGTTGAACGACTTAATTTGGAGAGTTATCTAAACTTTTGTCATGAAATTGAAAAAACTAAATTTAAAGAGAACTAATATGTCAAAACTCCATTTATTCATTGAAAACCTTGCTATGCCTATCTTCACATAGAGCTAATACTTTCAAGTTGGAATCCCCCTTACTGTCCCGATATAATAAATGTAATATGGAGCCATGTAATGATAATGTCAACTGTTCAAGATGAATTTCATTTTCTCTTGGGGGACATAACGTAAAATTCTACTTCAATAGAAGTTGTTCCCAACATATGATTGAATACGACCTATAGCATGTGTTAGCATGATGGCTCAATAGGAGCTATCATTACTGACTTGACCATACGATGGACCATGAGCTATCATTGTTGATATGATCTTACCATGGACTAGAAGCATGGGCCAGCTGACAGCAGGCATGGTGCCAAGCTTGGAAACCATGGGCAACAGTAAGCCCTCTGGTTCTTGGCTGAGGCTATAAATAGAGGCATTCCTCTGTGTGTTGAGTAGAGAGAGTGAAGAACACAGAAAGCTAATACAGCTTGAGAGAGAGTGTCTGTGGGTGTATCTGGGATTGGGGTTGTGTGTGAAAAAACTCCATTGTAATCTTTACTCATAGTGATACTTTTGCCGTCTTCTCCCGTGGATGTAGGCTCAAGCCGAACCACGTAAAACCTTGTGTTATCTCTCTGTATGTTATCTCTGTTCTGTGTGACTTGATTGATGCCGTAAGCACAACAAACTGGTATCAGAGCTTTGAGTGATCGGAGGAGATCCGTTGAATCAGATTTCGAGAAGGCCACGAATCTTACAGATTGATTACAGAAGATCAGATGGTCTCGAAGTGGGCCACGGACGTGCCTGCTTGATCGCAGCATCCAGGTTCGTCGAAATCGACACCGCTGTAACCGCTGCTGCCTCACCGGATCGAGGGTCTGTCGCCGCCACGCTGTTGCCGTGGAAGAAGAAGAAGACCGAAAGAAGGGGCAGGGACTGTCCCTTTTGAGAAACAGGGCAGAACCAGAAGAAGAAGAGGAAGAACCGGAGAAGAGCCATCCGCCGCCGCCGTTGCAGCCCTGCCGTTGCCGGATCACCCATCGCTGTCGCCGAGTCGTGCCGTGGACGAAGGAGAAAAACCGATCCACTCCTCTCTTGTTCTGCGAAAAATAGGGGTGTTCACCGGGTCGGAAAACCCGGTCCGACCCGGTGACCCGGTCCGACCCGGAGGTTATCGGGCTAACCCGATAACCTTTTTATCGGGCCGGGCCAAACCCGACCCGGACCTTTGTTAACAGGTCCGGGTTTCGGGTCTTTGTTTCATTGTTTATCGGGTTATCGGGTGACCCGATAACCCGATAACAAATAAATAATTTTTTTTTTAATTTCAATTTATCACATGGTTATTTTTGCATCCTTTTGTGAGTGTACACCCCCCGCTGCTGCCTATATCATGGATTAACTGTTTGAGTATATTTTACAAGACAAAAATTTAATAAAAACCCGAATACAAATTTTTTTTTTATTTATTGATTTTCTGCCAACCGGGTTATCTGGTTACCCGGAACCTGAACCCGGTAACCCGGTGACCCGGTAACCCGGTATTCATTACAGGGTTACCGGACCGGGTCCAAGACTCTTAAAACATACCGGGTCGGGTCAGACCCGGTCCGATAACCCGGAACCCGACCCGATATTCACCCCTAGCGAAAAATAGAACCAAACGAAGAACAGAACCCATGTTCTGTTCTGTTTAATGTTTAAGAAGTTGACTTGGTAGTCTGAAGTACCAAAGGAATTTATGGTCCCTGAAGCACCACATAAATTGGTGATCCCTCAATCCTAGTTGTAGGCCAGGCCAGTTTCGGGTCAGGTTGACCTGGTCCAAGCAGGAAGCCCAGAAGCAAAGCATAAAGTTGCTGACGTCATTGCTGATGTCAGCAGATCCGTACAGTCAAAGCTTGATTTGACCGCATCAAAGGTTGAAAATTAATTTCGCGATACCTTGGAGATTCGGAGTCTGATCGGAGATCCGTTTGAACCTACGGACTCGTTACGAGCAGATCTATGCGGTTGTGGAAGAAGATTAGTTGTCAAATGGTCAACAAAAGGGGTTAACTGATCAGAGCATAGAAATTTATTTCTGCGATATCTTAGCCATCCGGAGCCGAATTTCAGATCCATTTCTTCTAACGTGCTCATGGTGATCAGATCTATGCAGGTGCGGTAAGAGATTTGTGAAATGGCTGCAAAATCTGAAATTGAAAAATTCAATGGTAACAATGACTTTAATCTATGGCGTTTGAAGATGCATGCTTTGCTGGTTCAAAATGGTTTGCATAAAGCTTTGAAGGGAAAGAATGCTTTGTTTGATAAACTGTCAGATGATGAGAATGATGAGTTATTGGAAAAGGCATACGGCCAAATTCTGTTATTTTTTAGCGAAGGTATACTGCGAAAAGTTGCTTAGGAGAAAATTGCTGCTGGCATATGGCAGAAGTTTGAGAACTTGTACATCTCGAAGTCTCTCACGAATCGCTTGTATCTGAAGAAGCGGTTGTTCACCTTACAAATGCAGGAGGGTATGTCTGTTTCAAACCACCTTGATTCTTTCACAAAAGCTACTATGGATCTTGAAAATATAGTTGTTAAAATTGATCATGAGGACCAAGCCATTATGTTGTTATGTTCATTACCACCCTCGTTTGAGAACTTTGTTGATACTATGATGTATGGTAGAGAAACTCTATCCTAGGAGGATGTTGAGTTAGCCTTAAACTTCAAGGAGTTAAAGAAAAAGGTTGCTACAAAAAACAATGACAATTCCGATGAGGGTTTGGTACTGCGTGGCAGAACAGAGAAGAAATGACAGAACAGAAGAGGCCGCTCTAGGTCAAAATCAAAAACTAGAAAATTAAAGTGCTTCCAATGTCATAAGGAAGGGCACTTTAAAAAGGATTGTCCATAGCGTAAAGGAAAGGAGAAAGCACATGATTCTGGAAATGTAGCCGGTGTTGCAGAAGACAGTTTTGATGGTGCAAATGTTCTCTCTAATACCATTGGTAGCTCAGGTGATGAGTAGATCCTTGATTCGGGTTGTTCCTACCATATGTGTCCTAATAGGGACTGGTTTACCACTTATCATTCTATAGATGGTGGTAAAGTTCTAATGGGGAACAATGCAGCTTGTAAGGTTGTTGGGACAGGATCAATCCGAATTAAGATGTATGATGGTATTGTAAGAACTTTGTCTAATGTCAGGCACATTCCAGAGTTGAAGAAAAATCTGGTTTCCTTAGGTATGCTTGACTCCAACGGCTGTACCTATAAAGCTGGATATGGAGTTATGAGAATCTCAAAGGGTGCTCTTGTAATGATGAAGGGACAAAAGCAGAATGGCCTCTATCTTCTTCAAGGTAGCACAGTTACAGGTGTTGCTACTGTGACGTCCTCTTATTCAAATTTGGAAACTACCAAGTTATGGCATATGCGACTTGGGCATATGAGTGAGAGAGGTATGGATGAGCTGAGCAAATAAGGTTTACTCTGCGGCCATAAAATAGGAAAGCTGAACTTCTGTGAGCATTGTGTCTTCGGAAAGCAATGTAGAGTCAAGTTCAGCACAACAGTTCATCGGACCAAGGGTACTTTGGATTATATCCATTCTGACCTTTGGGGTCCCTCTCGTGTTCCATCTCTGGGAGGTGGCAGATATATGTTAACCTTCATTGATGATTATTCTCGGAAGGTTTGGGTATATATCTTAAAGTACAAGAATGAAGTCTTTGCACAGTTCAAGCAATGGAAGGCTATGATCGAGAAGCAGATAAGTAAACAGATCAAGCGCTTGAGGACTAACAATGGCTTGGAATTCTGTGGAGGTGCTTTCAACGAGTTTGCAAGAATGAAGGTATTGTGAGACATCGCACAGTTAGAAATACACCACAGCATAATGGAGTTGAAAAACGGATGAACATAACAATCCTAGAAAGGACCCGCTGCATGCTCTCTAATGCAGGGTTACATAGGAAGTTCTAGGCGGAAGCTGTTAACACAGCCTGTTATCTGATCAACCGGTTTCCATCAACAACTATCAAGTACAAAACTCCTGAAGAGGTATGGTCTGGATATCCTGCTGATTACACCAATTTGAAAATATTTGGTTGTCCTACTTATGCTTATGTTAATGATGGTAAGCTTGAACTAAGGGTAAGAAAGTGCATATTTCTAGGGTATGCACATGGGGTGAAGGAATATAGGCTTTGGTGCTTAGATGGAAAATCACCCAAATGCATTATCAGAAGAAACGTGACCTTTGATGAGTCTGCTATGTTGAAACTGAAGGAGTGCATTGATGCTGGAAATGACAATGGTGTCAGTAAACAGGTAGAGGAGCAAAACGGTGTTAGTAAACATGTGGAGCTTGAGAATGAAGCTTCACAAAGCTTGCAAGAAAATTTACAAGAAAATGTCCTAGATCTGCAGGATGCAGGCCCAAATGTGGAGAATGAAATTCCGCAAGAATACATGCTTACTAGGGACAGGGAGAGGAGACAGTTTAAGTAACCTCAAAGATATGGATATGAAGATATCGTTGCCTATGCTCTTAATACAGCAGAGAGTATTGAGTCAGAGCCGGTTACATATTAGGATGCCGTCACTAGGAAAGAATCAGCAAGATGGGCCATTGCCATGAGTGAGGAGGTTGAGTCTCTTAATAAGAATCATACTTGAGAGCTGGTGAAACCGCCGAAAGGCCAGAAGATTGTTGGTTGCAAATGGGTCTTCAAGAAAAAGGAAGGAACTCCAGGGGATGCTAGGTTCAAAGCACGACTGGTTGCATAAGGCTATACTCAGAGAGAAGGTGTTGACTTCAATGAAGTGTTCTCTCATGTGGTGAAGCATAGTTCTATTTGGGTGCTCCTTACTATAGTTGCTTTATTGGACTTAGAGCTGGAGCAACTTGATATCAAGACTTCATTTTTACATGGCAAGTTAGAAGAACAAATTTTTATGCATCAACTAGAGGGGTTTGAAGTCCAAGGTAAGGAAGATCATATTTGCTTATTAAAGAAATCATTGTATGGCCTAAAACAATCATCTAGACAGTGGTATAAGCGTTTCGATACCTTTATGGTTGGAAACGGTTATTGCAGGAGTGGGTATGACAATTGTGTCTACCACAAGAAGCTTCTAAATGATTCTTTTATTTATTTGTTGTTATATGTTGATGACATGTTAATTACTGCTAAGGACATGTTTGAGATCAACAGGCTGAAAGCTCAGCTCAGTGGTGAATTTGAAATGAAAGACTTAGGTGCTGTAAAGAAAGTTCTTGGGATGGAGATTCGAAGGGACTGAAAAGCGGGCAAACTGTTCTTGTCACAAAAGGGGTACCTTGAGAAGGTTCTGGAGCGCTTTGGTATGCAAAGCTCGAAACCTGTGAATACTTCACTGGCAGCCCATTTTAAACTTTCTGTTGCTTTATCACCACAAACTGAGGAAGAGGTGGAGCACATGTCACGTGTTCCCTATGCTAGTGCAGTTGGGAGTATCATATATGCCATGGTTTGTACAAGGCCAGACATTTCACACACGGTTAGTGTAGTTAGTAGATACATGGATAACCCAAGAAAGGTCCATTGGCAGGCAATGAAATGGATACTCCGCTACTTGAAAGGTACTACTGATATTGGGATAGTATATGATAGAAACAATAACACTTTTGGAAGTGTTATTGGATATGTTGATTTAGATTTTGCTAGAGATTTGGACAGAAGAAGATCATTGACAGGTTATGTCTTCACTTTTGCTAGTAGTGCCTTTAGTTGGAAGGCAGCATTGCAATCTAAAGTTGTATTGTCTACCACTGAAACAGAATACATGGTAGCTACAGAGGCAGTGAAGGAAGCTATTTGGTTGACAGGTTTGGTTGGAGATTTGTGATTGGAACAGAAGCTGATTACTATTTTCTGTGACAGTGAGAGTGCGATCGATCTGACACACAATCCTAAGTATCATGAAAAGACCAAACACATTGATGTTAGGGCACACACCATTCGAGATATCATCGCCGAGGGTGCTATTGCAATGATTAAGGCCATGTTTGGTATCTCTACTCTTCTTTTGAAAGACCCAGTCAAAATAGAGCAATACAAAGAAGAGGCTAAAATAAAAAAACATGTTTGGTAATGCTCAAATCTATTTTAAATAGACCACTTGGTATGCCCTTTATTTGCCTCTTTTAGAGGGATTTGCCTCTTATTAGAAGGGTTTTTATGTCATTATCTAATACTTAGACAAAACTTGCCAATACAAATATCTATTTAATGAAAAATCAACATTCACAGAAATCTTCATCAACATGTCCATCACCTATCCACTTGCAACTTGAATAAATTAATGTTTAAAGAAAGATACACTATTAAAATCACCCTCATCAATTAGCAAAATAAAGGGTTCATTGGCTTGAGACCCTTCTTAATGAGGAAGATCCATGCTCCATTTGAGTCGCCACTTTTCAGAGAACCCAAGCAAGCTCGGCTATAAACTGATTTTCTATATGGGCCATCTCTTTTCTAGAGGGTCCATTTTGTTGAATCTGGCCCGTAAGAGGAGCCCCTGTATCTGATTACCCAACCATCACCCATCACAACCAATAATAAATAATTAAATCCAAGGAAAGTGATCATCTGTCCACATTTTATGCATAGACCCTTGTCACCCTTCACACCACACCAGTTCAATGTTCTAGTCAAAAATAAATATGCAAGTCAGATATGTGGAGTTGTTCAAAACTGACTGGATAAATAGGCAATCTGCAAATGAAAGCTACACAGAATGCAGCCAGATAATTTGCAATCAATTTCACACCAGAGAGAGAGAGAGAGATTGTGTGCAGATCCATCTCATTCACCTACCCATAGAAGTAAAGGCATTAATTAGCACTATACACAGTACATGTCTGAGAAAACATGATCAGGTGTAGCCATTAAAGAAACTTGAGTAGATATCAATGCAGAAGCGGCGGATACTCAGTATTAGGCAATAGCATGTTCAGCTGTCCAAACCTCTTGAAAAATCTTCGACCTTTACTTCTCATTCCAGGCCCAACTAGACTTGATACTAGAGCAGATCTAGATCTAGAAATATCACTAGACATGGACCCATTCAATAAGAAGTAACTTGTTATTTGAAATGATAAAATTCTCTAAAAGGGTTCATTGGCTTAAGAAAGATCCAACTATTAGCTACCCTTCATATATATACACACAACTAAATAAAACTGTTGGCTTAAGAAAGAACCAATATTCATCTCAATGGTCTCACCATGATCGATACAGATGAAATTTCAGAAAGAGAGATGAAATTCATGTTTCAAACCAACATAGTTAAAAAACAAGAGAGATAACATCCATGTTTCAAACCCAAATATAAACCTAAACAACTAAAGGCCACTATCACTTCCAGAACCATTCCCCTCCTCTAATTGCAATTGATGTTTGAGCCAAGCCATCTTGCCCTCATTTGTCCTGAATTGCATCCAGATAGTCCTTTTATCCTTAACCATAAAACACGTAAAAGCGGTCAAATACAGTGGGCTAGCCTCTGAAATTTCAGGCATGGCATGCAATACATCAATGCAGTCATCTATGGTAGGTCCTTCAGATTGAACTTAAGGAGTAGCTACCTGTGTTGATGCCTTAACTGAGGCTGCGAGGTCGATTATGCATGTATTTATTGCATCATTACTTGCCATTGATTGCTTTTTAGGAGGCCTTGGTCGCTTTCGCCTAATATTTTCCATCATGGCATCTGAAGCAACATCACTAGCAGCTAAATGTTCCGGCAAGGTGGACCGGGAATTTGTTTGGTTCTGGGATGGACTTAAATACTTTGGCATCATTATGGGTCTGCAATAAAGTTTAATGATATAAATGTCAAAGGCTTTCACCCATCCTCTAAATACCAAAACAACTACAAAATACATATACGTACCTTCAGGTATTCCGTCCATCGGTCCTGTTCCATCTCCACACAACCTGTATGCGGGTTGAAGCCTATACCAGTTTGGCTTGTCAAGTGCAACCAGGCATTGTAGATTTTTTTCAGATTACCCAATTGATTTTTCAATTGTTTTTTTGTTAAAAGTGTGTCCTGTCCTTTGAGTAAACTTCTCTATAATCATCTTCCATGCTTTTGAGCTAAATTGTATCTCCGGACAACCTCCAGATTTTACTTGCTCCAAACAAATGTCAATGAGACACTTTCTCATGCCATCGGACCATTGAGCACGATCTACGTCATCTGTCACTTTTGATTTTCCTTTATCCGTCATTATAACCACACTAATTACTGCAAATAAACATTCACTTGTATGGGTAACAACAAGAATCAAGTTGGCAATCTCATAAGCATGGCTAATAGTATTAACTCACAAGACATAAATATGATGATTTCACAAAATCAAATTCCAGGAATCCATAAATTCTATTGTGCTAAATCTACAAATCAGTTCACTAAAAAAATGCACTGAATGTGGCATCCAAATCAGCTGAAAGCACAAGTATAACTATAAAGTTATTAAAAGAGCTAAGGATATGCACTTAAGCCTGAAAGAAAACATTCATACACAAACCAAGATGAAACAAATATAGTCTCCATAAGGGATGACCCATCCATTCCTAAGCTTGGAATGGCTGCCTCTCTCTACATATACAAACCATATCAAAATTTCACCAAATGTAAATTCCCATAGACAAATCATCAGGCGGTAAAAATGATGGCACCAATGGTTATGGTGGGGCCAACATGATGAAAACCCCAAAACATCATTTATGTACCCTCATTAGGTGGGTCCCTTAGCAAAGTGCCATGATTTTATCTAGGTAGTGGTTGCAATTTGCTAAATCCAACACACACACACACACACACACACACACACACAGAGAGAGAGAGAGAGAGAGAGAGAGACCATCTCTGATCTCCCAATCATAAGCAAAACCCAAACCCTGTCAAGAGCTTTTCTGGTTCACCCAATCTAAGGAAAATGTAATCAAATCCACTCACAAAAAATTTGCAAACCCCGTCAAAATCCCACCAAATAGAAATTCCCCCACATGGACAAATCATCAGGTGCTCACAATTTAATGCCCCAGTCCCAACAGTAGGACCCAACAGATGTAAACCCTAAACCCCAAAACATCAGATGGGTGTCCTTCGCCAGAAAATCGTATCTGTGCATGGGTTGTAATTCTCTAAATCCACGAAAAAGCAAACAAAAAAAAACAACCCAATTACAGCCTTCCTATTTGACGAAAACCCAAAATCTATCAGGACAAGTTCTGATCTACTTAATCTAGCAACCAAAAAACAACATCAAAAAAGCTGAAAGAACTTGAAGAAACTGCAACGAAATGGCTATTCCCGTACCAAGCTCCCGTCGTAGGGAAGACCCAAGTCAGCTTTTCTCGATCCGGTTGCAGTAGAGAGAGAGAGAGAAACGGAGATTTTTCTAGATGGAGGCGCCACAGAGATGGGAGAGTAGATATGGAGGGAGATGGGGGGGCTGTAAATTCTAGGAGAGAGAGGTAGAGATCTGAAATGGGTGGGCTTTGCAGGAGACGAAAGCAGAAATCGTGTTTGGGGGAGTCTCACGGCAACGATCGAAAGGGTTTTGTGGTAGGGATTTTCGATGGAAATAAAACACCATCTAAGGGCATTTTAGTCTGAAAAAATGCCTTCGCCTCTACATTTTTAAGGGCCAACAAGTCTATTTTCCAGATGCAACGATTTGAAGCTTTTGCAAATTAGAGGGTTTATCTCTAAAAGTTTAAAGTTGGTAGATGAAAAAAGCATATGCCATACACCTCTATTTTTCAATCCTCTAGCTGTTTTAGACATTTAGAGGAATAGAGGCTTGAAATAGACCTCCCAAACATGGGCTAAAATTGCTACGGTAGATAATCCAGTAGATATGATGACAAAGACTATTCCAACAGTCAAGTTCAAGCATTGCTTGGACTTGATCAGTGTGATCAGTACCTGAGTGCCCTAAGGGACAGATAGAGACGGTGAGACATATTATGTACTATGAGGATCAACTCCTATGTTCGCCAAGGTGGAGATTTGTTAGCATGATTGCTCAATAGGAGCTATCATTACTGACTTGACCATACAATGGACCATGAGCTATCATTGTTGATATGATCTTACCATGGACCAGAAGCATGGGCCAGCTGATAGCAGGCATGGTGCAAAGCTTGGAAACCATGGGCAACAGTAAGCCCTCTGGTTCTTGGCTGAGACTATAAATAGAGGCATTCCTCTGTGTGTTGAGTAGAGAGAGTGAAGAACACAGAAAGCTAATACAGCTTGAGAGAGTGTGTCTATGGGTGTACCTGGGATTGGGGTTGTGTGTGAAAAAACTCCATTGTAATCTTTACTCATAGTGATACTCTTGCTGTCTTCTCCCGTGGATGTAGGCTCAAGCCGAACCACGTAAAACCTTGTGTTATATCTCTGTGTGTGATCTCTGTTATGTGTGGCTTGATTGATGCTCTAAGCACAACAGCATGATTAAGACATATACATAATGATGCATAGAATTGTGTGAATTATATTATTAGCAGTGATGTACGTACTCAATCAATCTTAACTTAAGGACAAACTATTATAGTGAAACTTGAGAATATGAAGGTGAAAGTGAAAGGAATGAAATTCATCTTAAATGGTCCTATTTATCATTATCAAGGCTTACAGTGGAGTTTGCGGCATATGTTAGATGGGAAGCATGTAATAAGATGCATGGCGGGGGATCTGGACCCAATGCTTTCATATTGGCCCCTACTTTCTACTTTTATCCCCAATGTACCCCAATCCCTCCTGGAAGTGTGGCCAAGCAAGGATCAAAATATCGGCGTAGCGGCCGATATATCGGCCGTAACGGCAGTGAGTGTGACGCTAAAAGGAAAATAACGACACTCACAACCGCGTCGGGGTGTATCAGCTGCTACGTACCCGTAGCGGCCACTACACACCAATACAGTTATGTATCAGCCGCTACAAAGTTCAAAAGAAAGGAAAAAAAAAAAAAGGGTGGGGGGGTGCGGGAGGAGGAGGAAAACAACTACAGGGAAGAAGACATACCTGATGGAAGAGGGCATCAAACCAGAATAGGCAGTCGACATCAAGCAACAGGCATCAAACACCAAATCAAATAAGCAACAGGCAACGAACGTCAAAGCAGCAGCTAGCAGTAGGCATCTAGGCAAAAGCATCAAACCAGCAGCATATTCCTTTTTTTTTTTCTTCTGCTCCTCCAGCACATGCCCTTCTTCGAAAGGGCCCCTCCCTTTCGTTATTGAGGGCTTAACGTGAGATTCATGGCCCCAACAGTGGGGCGCACCTAGATTAAAAAAAAGGACCATTAATCAAATGTCCCAGGGACCTTTTATTATTAACCGGCTAAATTGAGATTCATGGCCCACCTAAATTAAATATGTAGTTGGTCAAATGTCCCTTGCCAAATTTCACTGAAGTAGATATGGGGCGTATTCAAACTTCACTCTAATAGAAATAAAGCCATAGCCAAATTTCACTTTAAAAAATGGATATGAGACTATCCATTAAAAAAGCCCGTTAATAAAATACTCAAAAACCATTAAAAAAAAAACCATTAAAAATCATTAAAAAACTGATTCAAAAAATCATCCAAAAAATTTTACAAAACCACTTAAAAAAGATCATTAAAAACACCATTCAAAAAATAAAATGGTCTCATCCAAAAGAAGAAAAGCCAAAAAACTTGCTGTCTTTTTAATCACGGGTGGGCTCCATCATGAGGCCCAAATTTAAAACAAAAAAAAGTCATACCTTAGCCAAATACTACTTAATTGACATTAATGCCTTTGTCAAAATACACTCTAATTGGAAATAGGGCCATAGCCAACTTTCAAAAATAAAAAAGCACAGCCAAATTTCGAACTAATTGAAGATAGGTTCCAGCCAAATCTCACTCTAATAGTAAATAGGGCCTGACCAAAGCTCTTTATAATAGTAAATAGTGCCACAACCAAATTTTACACTAATAGAAAATACGGCTCTAATCAAATTTAACTTTAATAGAAAAATTATATCCATATGTGTGTGTGCAAGAGTGCATTTCACGACACAACTATGAAATGTTATATTCTAAACATGATACTGATGATATTTTAATTACATTGTCCTCTTACAAACATCTTATTAGTTTTTAACTTAGAATAGCCGACCAATATAAATACATATGAAAAAATTGATCAATGCTATTATTTTATAACCAAACAGTGATACAGGACTCATGCAATGAGGACACCGCTACGCCCTATTTTCTTACTTACTTTTGCAAAAGAACCATATTTTCTTTCATTTTATAATTTTTTGGATTTTCTGGAATTTTTTTAGATTTTTTTAGTGATTTTTTCAAATTGTATCACTTCGCCTCTACGTAGCGCCCGCTTCGTAACAGTTTTGCAGCAGGACATTACACTCGTTGCCACCGCTATTTTCATCCTTGTGGCCAAGAAACCATACCAAGCAAGTTGCCTTGATGATTGTATCGGTATCATAGCCGAACGTCTGGCCATCCTCCGTGATTGATAACATCACGTCCATGAAGTCTTCCTTAGTTCCTTCTCCCTCACCCAACGATCTCTTTCTTCGATGCTCGTCGAGCCACTTTACAAGGAGAGAGTCAAGTCCCTTGGCAGTAGCCTTCATGGCGCGCCTGTGCCCCTTAAAATCAAACCACTTAAGCAAAGGCACCACATCAGACACAACAAATACCCCCATGAGACAAAAGAATCGACTAATTGCGATTCGAAACCTCCTAGCTTTACTATCATGATCATCACCATCATCAGAATTGTGGTTGAAACATCGCTTGCCCACGATCAACCTAACCACTATGTCCATGGTCAGATCACCGCACCATTTCTTCAAGTCGATGGGGACCGCAGATCGACCATCCATCGACCAGATTCAATACAAGTTCTTCACACGCATGTCAATCTCAGTGGCTCGCACGTGCTTCAATGAGTCGAGGCGGGCATTGGAGAGGATCTGCAGCATGACTATCTTGCGCAGCTCGCGCCAATATGGCCCATATGGGGCGAACCCGAACATAGCGTGGTTGTAGGTCATGTGCTCAGTTCCTGCTGTTCTGGGTCGAGTCGATAGGACCTTGTCATTTGTGGTGAAGCTGTCCTTTACTGCCTCCCAGCTGCTCACCACAAGCGTTCTCCGCGCGCCGTTCCTGAGCATGAAAGTAGGCCCATAGCGATCAGCCATGGCCTCTAGCTTTTGCAAGATCGGCTCCATACTCAACAACAGCAAATGGAGGTGACCAATTACAGGCCAGCCGCCCGCAGGCTCCGGCGGCCCAGGTCTCATGTTCCTGCAGTTGTTTGCCCATGTTTTTACCATATGGTAGATGAAAAGCAAGGCAGAAAACCAAACAGTAGTTTGCAAGAGAGGAAGAAAATCCATAGCAAAGCTGTGGGAGTATGGTCTCAGATATTCTGTGCAATTTCATATGGAGTACTCTGAACGCATTTTTATGGATGGGTTGCTACTTGCTAGGCATTTGTCATTTTACTTTTGAGGATCACGGGCCAGCAAGTACCATTTGTGATTCAGTGGTTTCTATTTTGGGTTGATATTCTTCTTTATTCTATCGCTAGACCCTTCTTTATGACTAGAAACTCCATTTTAGACAAGTTGGGACACCAGTGCGCAGTTGGTTATTTGTAGATAGAAAGTATAGTGGCAATGGATGTTATTGAGAACGGCTTTGTTTGTATCAGGGTGAAATTCCACAGTACCTATTTTTTCTACATCATGGCAGAAAAGTAGTTCGTCTCGTCCCATAAAAATGGTTTTTCATGGTCAAGAATGAAAATGCTCTGCACCAAACAATAGATGTAAACATAAATCATCGAATGCTTTTCCATGCTAATCCACGACGTTGCAGAAATTAAATAATATGAATCTGACTAATTTCAAATTGGAATCATATACCTATAATCTCTCTAATTTGAATAGTTGGTAAAACCTTTCCAAAAGTAGACTTCTTCCTCTTCTTCCTTTTGCACACCACAATTCATTTTGCAATGATTGTGGAAAGATGACAATTGAGTGAATTGAGTCATATGCATCATTTTACTTAAAATGGTTTACAGGCACCGGATTCTTTTGTGTGTTTTGTGGTTTACTATAATGTTAGCATTAGGGGATAGGAGCAGCGATAGGTTATGATGCTGGTCACTATAAATTTATTCATGGGCTTCGCCATTCAAATCCAAACCGGCATAAATCAAGAGTCAATACAGCAAACAAACCACAAGGAAGGTCTAGGTGGACTCCAAAGTATCAAACAATTAATGGATTTATTTAGAGAGGGGAGAATTCATGATGCTGATGATTCTACTAATTATAGAGCTTTGGAGAGAGGCGGGGATTTAAAAGGACTTTTATTGGGTCCGACTTCGGGGAGACGAAGCTCCGGGCCTGGGCCTGGACCGTCTCAATTGGTGCATCTGCTGGGACCGCAAGATCGAAGCCGTGGATCACACGTGCGAGCACCAAATGGATGACTTGGAGAGCTAACGAGATCCCCGGGCACGATCGCCTGCCCGACCCAAAGGGAATGTACTCAAAGTGCTGGCCCCTGGGCTCTACACCCTCATGGCTTGTGAGGAACCTCTCGGGTCGAAACTCAAGTGGGTCGGACCACACGCGCGGGTCCTGGTGCAGCTTCCAAATGTTGACCATGACTCGTGTGCCAGCAGGGACATGGTAGCCGTTGATCTTGCAATCTTGCATGGCCTCACGGGCCACAATGGCTGAATCGTCCTGGCCGAGGCGTAGGGCCTCCTTGGCGATGGCTTGGAGGTAGATTAGGTTATTGATATCGGATTCGTCCACGTTGCGGTCCTTGCCAACGTGGATGTCCAGCTCTTCTTGAGCCTTCTTTAACACATGTGGGCTAGTCACGACCAAGGCAATGGCTCTAGCCAGGTTGACCGATGTCGCTTCTGTCCCACCAAGGATGAGAGCCTGCAAACCAGAGACAAATTCACGTCATTTTTTATTAAAAAATCACAAGTTCCATGAAAATCTTGCTATGCCATCTTCACTTGGAGCTAATTTTTTCCGATTTAGAATTTGGATCCCCAGAATTTTAAGGTTGGAACAACTTCTATTGAAGTGATTTGAGGATATAACACAGGAGGAGATTGAAATGCATCTTGATCGCTGCTCTCATTATCATTATCTGGACCCCAATAAGGTGGAGTTCAAAACGTCTATATATACAATGAGATGCACATATAAGAGACACAAAGAGGGGATCCGGACTCAATATTTTCATACTAGACCTTACTTTCTACTTTTATTTAATTATTCCTAATGTACCACCATGATCAATCTTAAAAGTGTGGCCAAGAAACCATATATACCATGCAAGTTGCCTTGATGATCGTATCACTATCATAGCCGGACATCTGGCCATCCTCCGTGATCGATAACATCACGTCCATGAAATCTTCATCCCACCCATCTCCCTCAGCCAAAGATCTCCTTCTGCGATGCTCTTTGATCCACTCTACAAGGAGAGAGTCAAGTTCCTTGGCAGTAGCCTTCATGGAGCGCATGTGCCCCTGAAAATCAAACCACTTAAGCAAAGGAATCACATCAGACACAACAAATACCCCCAACAGAAAAAAGAATCTACTGATTGCAGTTCGAAACCTCCTAGCTTCACTATTATCATCATCCCCATGATCAGAATCCTCGTCAAAACATCGCTTGCCCACAACCATCCTAGCCATTATGTCGAGGGTCAGATCGCCGCACCATTGCTTCAAGTCAATGGGTACCGCAGATCTACCGTTCATCAACCAGATTCTATGCAAGTTCTTCACACGCATATTGATCTCAGTGGCTCGTACGTGCTTCAGGGAGTCTAGCCGGGCATTGGAGAGGATCTGCAGCATGACTATCTTGCGCAGCTCGCGCCAATATGGCCCATAAGGAGCGAACCCGAACATTGCATAGTTGTAGGCCATGTGCTCAGCTGCTGCTGTCCTGGGTCGAGTCGATAGGGCCTTGTCATTTATGGTGAAGCAGTCCTTCACTGCTTCCCAGCTGCTCACCACAAGCATTCTTCGCGTGCCAATCCTGAGCATGAAAATAGGCCCATACCGATCAGCCATGGCCCCTAGCTTTTGCAAGATCGGCTCCTTGCTCAACAACAGCAAATGGAGGTGACCGATTACCGGCCAGCGGCCCGCAGGCTCCGGCGGCCCAGGTCTCATGTTCCTGTAGTTGTTTGCCCTTGTTTTCACCATATGGTAGATGATAAGCAAGACAGAAAACCAAGCAATAGTTTGCAGGAGAGGAAGAAATTCCATAGCAAAGCTGGGGCAATATTGTCTCACATATTCTGTGTAGTTTCATCTGAAGTCTGAACACATTTTTATACAATGGTTGCTAGGCATTTGTCATTTTATTTTTGAGGGTCCTGGGCCAGTATGTATCATTTGTGGTTCAGTGGTTTCTATTTTGGGTTCATATTCTTCTTGATTCTATCGCTAGAGCCTTTATAATGACCAAACACTCCATTTTAGACAAGCTTGCAGTTGAGATGGATCATGGATGTTATTGAGAAGGCCTTGTTTGTATGAGGCTGAAATTTCACAGCACTCATTTGTCTACAGCATGGCAGAAAAGTGGCTCATGCCTCCTCCCATAGAACTGGTTTTTCATGGTCTTAAGAAAAATAGTTTAATTCTTTGTATCTCTTTCTGCATGAAAATGCTCTGCATCAAAGAATAGATGGCAAACATAAATCATCAAATGCCTTTCCATGCTAATCCTCGACATTGCAGAATTGTAATATGATGGTAACAAGTATGACCCAACCCAAACCCGACTTGTTTAGTGATAGGTTGAGATGTCAACCAAACCTAAATTTGTGATTGGGGTACGTCGAAACAATTTAAATTGGTTTGGCTTGGATGGGTTGAATAGCATCTATCTCATTATTAAGCTGAACCCCACCCATTCATTAATCAAGCCACCAAATGACTAATTACTGGGCTGGGTTGATTGGCCTTGTTAGAAATCACCAACATTGGAGCTATATGTTCATGCCTTGTCATTCTCCACTAAAACAAAGCGCAAACCGAAAGCTAATTTTAAGCAACTGCAAAAAGAGTTCTGCTATTACTAGCTAATCGACAAGGTTCCATCCAGGTCTCATATGCTGCTTTCAGTGCTTTGAGTTTCTGACTGCCTTAATCCCAACTCAATCGAAAAATGTGGGTTTAAATTTCCTTTCTCCTTATCAGATTCTTATAAACTCATTTCTCCAAATAGGGATATTTCTGCTTGGAAAAACATTACATTGATATTCCTTGGTAGTGGTTGGTTGTGACCCAAATTTAGAAAAGCTAGGTCATGGGTTTGGTAAATTACTTGAAATATTGTTTTACAAGTCCTATGTACTTCAATACCATGCAGAATGATATGTACTCAACTTTATTTGCGTTTAAAATGAAAGATAAAAAGATAGAACGCATAAGGAAATAAATCGAAACAGATTCATATACATTTGTAGTATGGACAGTAAGTTTATATTCTTCTGGGGTAAATCTCAAAAAGGTATAAAACTTTTGGTTAATTATCAAAAGAGCATATGAAGATCTTAATATTAAAACAAGTATAAAAGTTTTTCACAATTTTTTCAATCAAGTCCTCTCCGTAAAAAAAATTTGAGAGACAACAAAAGTACTCTTATTTTATTTTTCCAAATCTCCCTTTAATAAATCATTTAAGGGAAATGATCAAGTCCAACACAATGACCTAGTGCGGCCTGTATCTAATACCTTTATTATGCATGGATGGTCAAAGAAAGGGATTATGAAAAGATACCATTTTTCTTATAACACATGGTATCTCCCACCCAGCCTAGCC
Source organism: Umbellularia californica (assembly GCA_028538565.1). Classification (NCBI taxonomy): domain Eukaryota; kingdom Viridiplantae; phylum Streptophyta; class Magnoliopsida; order Laurales; family Lauraceae; genus Umbellularia; species Umbellularia californica. The sequence goes on along the minus strand of JAPQWN010000008.1, from coordinate 12,456,212 downwards.
CATGAGCATGAGGGACACTAAATTTTGGACAGCCGATAAAAAATACCATTAGAAGATTAATTGAGCTTTAAGGAAAATGTGGGGAGTAAAGATATGAGAAGAATAACATGAAATCAATAATTGGATAGGGATGTAGTGTTGGAAAAAGATACGATAGATATTGAGAAATTTTTTGGATCAGTTGATATATTTGGATTTATGAGAGTGAAGGAGAAATTACAAGGGTAAATTATGGAGAAAACTCTTGGTATGGTGTTATAAAGTCTCCAGTACACAGCATTAATGTTTAAGGCCTACAATCCCTTGCGCATGGGACTAATTCAGGCGGTGGTCCCAAGCACGTGACATCAGTTTTTTTATGACTCATTTGCCTGTCTAACCATTTAAATGGGCAGTGGTCCCTACGCATGTGACATCAAATTTTTTATGACTCATTTACCCTTTTACCATTTAAATGGGTGTTATGCAATTTAAATCTGAGTTTTAGCTCCAACTCACCATCTTTCTCGGATTATTTTCCAATTTAAACGTAGTAAGATGAGTTTTTGATCAAATTTTAAGTTTTAAATTGGAGGAAATGACAATTGATGGAATTTTGCCTAGAATAGCTTGCTTGGTGTTGCTTTTTTTGTATCCTCTTCCCTCATTTGGGTGCTTTTGGCTGTCACATACATATACAACTCAGATAAATTTGATATCAAACTCATCACAGTCCAAAGCAAAGTCAAATAAAATTATAACAAATTTATTTAAATTCACTTCAAACACAGATAATTTCATATTAGATGCTGATAAATTTTATTCAAAGCTAGATAAATCCAAACTAAATCTAGTCATACCAAACCAAATCTAGTTAAATAATCTCATATCAAAGTGACATAACTTGTTTTCAAACTAGCTATAATTTCAAATACAGATAAATTCATATAAACTCACGCCAAAGTTAAATAAGTTCCATTAAAGTTAGATAAATTCACAACAAACTCAGATAAATTCACTTAATTCTTATTAAAGTCAAATTAATTTAAAGCAAATACAAGTAAATTCATATCAAACTTAGAAAAATTCATACTAAACATAGATAACATCATGCCAAAGTCAGATAACATTATGCCAAAGTCAAATAACACATATAAAACACTTGTTTTCAAACTCGCTATGATTTCAAACACAGATAAATTCATATACACTCACGCCGAAGTTAGATAAGTTCCTATCAAAGTTAGATAAATTCACAGCAAACTGAGATAAATTCACTTAATCCGTATCAAACTCAGATTAATTCAAAGCAAACACAAATAAATTTATATCAAACTTAGAAAAATTCATACCAAACACAGATAACATCATGCCAAAGTCAGATAACACATGCAAAACACTTGTTTTCAAATTGGCTATGATTTCAAACACAGATAAATTCATATAAACTCATATAAACTCACGCCAAAGTTAGATAAGTTCCCATCGAAGTTTGATAAATTCACAATAAACTCAGATAAATTCACTTAATTCGTATCAAGCTCAGATTAATTCAAAGCAAACACAAATAAATTCATATCAAACTTAAAAAAATTCATACCAAACATAGATAATATCATGCCAAAGTCAGATAACATTATGCCAAAATCAGATAATACATACAAAACACTTATTTTCAAACTGGCTATGATTTCAAACACGAATAAATTCGTATACGCTCACACTAAAGTTAGATAAGTTCCCATCAAAGTTAGATAAATTCACAGCAAACTCAGATAAATTCACTTAATTCGTATCAAACTCAGATTAATTCAAAGCAAAAACAAATAAATTCATATCAAACTTAGAAAAATTCATACCAAACACAGATAACACCATGCCAAAGTCAGATAACACATACAAAACTTAGATAAATTCACAATAAACTAAGAAAAACTCATTTAAAACCAATTTGAATACATTTTAAAGTTAAATAAAATCATGTGAAATCTAGTTTATTTCATATCAAACTCCTTATTTCATAAGAAACTCAGATAAACTCAGTAAAAACTCAGAGAAAATCGTTTCAAAGTCACATAACTTCATTTGAAATCTTGTTTAATTGATAACAAACATAGTTAAACTGAAATCAAAATCAGAAAAATCATGTAATATACAGATAAATTGATTTAAAGTCATGTTTAATTGATCATAGACTAAGATAACTTCACATGAAGCTTAGATAAATACATGTCAAAGTCAAATAATTTCATATCAAGCTCAAATAAATTCAAACCAAAACTTAGATAAACTTATGTCAAACTCAATTAAGTTTAAGTAAAGAGGATTCGGTTGTTTGAGGTCACCGATGAGTTGATTTTGCGTTTTTCTGTAGTTTCCTTCATCTTCGCTTTCAAAATCTTTATTTTGCTGGATTTTGGAGTGTATGACGGAATATTTTAAAGCGATGCGTGTTTGGTAACATATAGAGTATATAAAGAGAGGGCATTTTTGTCTTTCTGACTCATTTAATGTTAAAAGGGGACCGCTGTCTTTATGAGAAAATGACTTGGACCACATGCTATGAAACGTACTGTTGAGGGACCTGACGCCAAATGCCCCAAATTGCAAAGTTTAATTAGATGAAAGATTTTAGGATAAGGCTATTGTTCTATTCCCACCAATAGAAAGAAGACATATGTCATTGGCACGTCAAAGCAGTGTCTATTTTTTATGTATGTTCTTCTGAAAGAAAAAATCTCTAAAGCTGACACGGCACCCGAGAAAGAGAGCGCCTTTTATATATATATATATATATATATATATATATATATAAGGAAATTCTCAAAAACTCCCATATCTCAAAAGGGGAGTTTCTGTCACTATCTATTAGCCAATGATTTAAGAAAATCTACAAAATATCCACAGTCTTAGGAGAATATTTAGTAGAGAAAATAGATAAATATACCATTGATGACACGTGTCACACTTTCATTGGCTAAAAGAGGGGCCTTTTTTGTGAAAAATGCCCGAGGAGTTTTGTAGCGTCACACACACACACACACACACTCTAGCAACAAACGCGCGTGCTAAGCCTGGGCCAAAAATAAAATATATTAAAATTTTAAGAATTATTTTAAAATATTATTAAGATAAAATAAGTTCAAAAAAAGGAAATTTTTTATTTTTGAATATTAGAATCTCTTAACATGCAATGAAAATAAATATAAAATGAAGTAAACTTACATAACATAAGGAGCTTTGAATTTAAAGGCATTGATGATTACACAAGTATAAATGTATGTCTATATAAGGGCAGCTCTCCTAAGCTAAAGCTTAGGTTAAGGTAAGCTCAAGTTTATCGTGGGGCCCACTTGGCGACCCACATGGGAGTGGTGATGGGGGGATTTCAAGGAGTCCCTGGGACCCTTCTCTTTGTAAAAAATTAGTCTCAGCCATGGTTTCTACCGCCTCCATCTAGCCCCAAAAGTTTAATGGCTAACAATCCATTCAGATCGGTACATAGTCGATCCAACGGTCCAGTAAATCCGGATATGGCCAAATGCTAGTGGACATATGTAATTTAGGGAGGTCGTGTGTTTGGTCCATTTGGATGGACCAAGGGTGAGCCCCACAAGCGTAAGCTCGCAGAATTAAATGAAGAGGTATGGTGCCCGGGCTCAAAAAATATAATAAAATATGAGATTCTTTTCTAAGATATTATTGGAAAAGAATAGATTTTATAGAAATAAATAAGTAGTTTATATTTATTATATATATATATAACTTTAATTAAAAAAAATAACTTGGTGGGATCATATGATGTAACATCTAATGGTGGGCCTCATATCCTAATTCCTTCAAGGTACGTCCAATTCGACAGTGGGACTTTACTGATGTGTCATTCCAAGGATCTTTAGTGGGGTCAAATGATGTAACATCTAAAGATAGGCCCATATCCAAATATCTAGGCGTGTCCAAGTGAACATTTGGATAGTGGTCCCTTGTTGATGTGGTGTTCCAATGAGCATTGGTAGGGTCACATGATGTAATATTTAAAAGTGGGCCTCTTATCCTAATTCATTAAGGTGCATCATGTTGTGTTTACAGGTGACATCGTCTACATCAATTATTAAAGGCAGGTCTCATATCAACCCTTATACTATTTCATGTATATATAATTAGAAATGAAATGTATTCTTAACATGTATTTTTAATTACAAATATAATTGATCATTAGAGTCCATTATTTTCTGTTCGTTGAACGTTGGATTCCACTTTGTAATTAACAGTCTAGATTATGAAACTAATGGTCTTGATACAACTCCATATTGGTTGGTCCTTATTGTTGGGTGTTCCATCATCTGTGCCGTTAGTTTGATGTGCCAAGCTGGATGGTGGTGCTTTTTGAAGGTATCTATCAATCGGGAGATCAACGCGGTCCCCACAAATTCATCTGTTGTTTCTACTTTTTGTGGATGATTGATCTATTCTCATATCATTATAATTTATTCCTGTCCATTTTCTCTGACTGCCAACACCATGAAAGTGGGCCCAATATACCTCTATTAAATAAAGTTGATTCTAATCTTGTAAGAAAAATGAGATAATGTTTACTTTAAAATGGGAGTGATCCAGATTTTAGGGAGAACAAATCCAAGGAGTTTTGTTGCTAGAAATAGTAGTGTGATCTAGATTTAAGGGATTAGATTTAAAATTATAACTATTCCTATGATTAAGGGAGGAGATTTGTTTAGGTTGAGATTTGAAGGGAGTAGACTTGTTTGGGAGGAGTGTAGTGGCCCACATTAAACTCAAAGTTCTGTGTGATTTTATAAGTAGTTTTATGAAAGGATAATTTATGGGTGTTGATGTAGCACTCCTCACAGCCCTCATCATCATTTGCTTTAATATATATAATATAAAGTTTGGGATAAAATTCCGTAAGCTCACACTTGTGGGGCCCACCCTTGGAGAGATCAAACACATAACCTCCCTAAATTTCACGTGTCAACCAACTTTCGATCAAATCTGAATTTACTAAACTGTTGAATCGATTGTGTACCGATCCGAATAGATTAATAAACATTAAACTTTGCGCCCCCCCCCATATAGGTCCCCAGGTGGACCCCACCCCACTACACAGTTGAGCTTACCTTATCCTAAGCTTGAGCTTAGGAGAACTGCCCCATATATATATATATATATATATATATATATATATATATATATATATATATAAGAGGGGCTCTCTTGGGCTCTCTTAAGTTGAAATCGCTTGCAAAATCATCCCCATCATAAACTGCCTCAAATCATCATCTCCAAAATCAAAATAAATCAAATTAGAATTAGATTTTCCAATTTCATCATGCCCAAAACAGAGATATTACACTTTGATTTGTGCGACCAACACTAAGAAGATTCATATTGCAGTGGATCGAACCTGTCAAGTAAATGGATAGTAAAAGGTGAATAAATTGAAACTCGACAAAAGAATAAGGTTTTTTTTTTAGTAAAAAGAATAACAAATAAAGAGATCAATTCTTGGGATCGTAATTATTTACAATGCTTAAATCACACACTCATGAATGTTTATTTGGCACCCTAATTTGTATCCATCTGTGTGAAATTATTTATTTGTAGATATGCTCGGATTTGGTGATTTAAGGCTTAGGGATTGGTTTAGAATTTGGGGATTTAGGGTTTGGAATTAGAATTAGAATTTGGGAATTAAGGGGTTTAGATTTAGGTGTAAATTGATTTGGATTATACTAAATATGGGGAGAGAGAGGGAGAGAGATCGTGTTCGATTATTTATGGTTATTTGGAGTGAGAGATGGTGAAGAAGCGTGGTCTTGAACTACGAACTTTTTGTCAGATTGAGTTAGATCCAATTGATGCTCTTTCTCAAACTAAGAAAAATCAAAACCCAAGATTTGAGATTTTACAAGAAGCAAACTAAAATTAAAAACTTCACATGTGATCTACTTCCACATTTGCAGTTTGGAGTATTAGAGAAATGCTTCCAAGTGACGACATCACGACCTGGTTAACGAAAATCTATGAGGAGAAGTTGTTTTACACAGGGATAAACGATGATGAGTTTGATTGATGCGAAGAGATCTCAATAAAAAAGAGAGAGTGTTTTCTCTCCGTTTCCATCGGTGAAAGTTTAGACATTTGTATATGTTGGGCGGGGAACATTCATGTGCATCTATCCCTCACCATAAGGTGATGGCACTTTCCCTTTTTGCACATGAAGACAAGAAAGTGTACCTCAATCTATGTACTTAAAAATTCACTTTTGTACTTGAAAAATATCATTTATGGAAGTGTCCCTCACCTTATGGTGAGGGATAGATGCACATGAATATTCTCCTATGTTGGGCAATTGTTTAAACATATGCAGGGCATTGTACTGGGCCCACTAGACTCTTAGGAAATTTCAAAATCCGACCTGTGCGACCGCTCAAGATCATCAAAACTCAAGTCCGCCCCTGCACGGTCATCCCATGACAAATTTCTGGTTTCTGATTTCAAAATCGCCTTGGGATTGACATAGATCAAGTCGGGTTCCTAATAGGTGATTTTTTCTTTCTCTATAAAATTGAGGCAAGATTATCTTATGTTAGATGATAATCAAACAAATGAATAAAGATTAATATGCTCAGCTTTCCACTATCTGTGCCACTGTAGTTTTGTATCAAAGAGATTGATTGAGAAATATGTAAGTAGAGATAAACAGGGCAGGAAGAGTCAAGCACACTCAAAACTCAATCTTGTCTCAGACTCTCAAACCCGGCTCTGAGTAAAAGTCCCAAAACCTACACACTCCCTAAACCAGTAAACCCAATCAACTCACTACCAAAGGCCACACCATCAACATCACAAATACTACCCACTGCAAGATCACTTCTTTTTCTCCGCATCCATACATGATCCATGTAACACCACCGAACTCTCTTTCTGGCCATTCAAACATTTGACTTTGAACATGAAACGACCCCTTCTTTTTTCTCTGATGGACACCAATTCAATGATTAGGATAATCCATTCATCACAATTCACCACAACATTAGATACTTCTTCCACCGCCGGGAGACGACCATCCTTCAATTATTAATCTCCTTGAATAAAGCAGAACAAGACAATGACAGGTAAAGAATATTAGTAGCTATAAGCATGTTTGTAAACAGGCCCCCAAGTCCCAATGTGTTGAATATGACACCACAAAGTCTTCCACTACCACCAATCCAACGGTACAAGCATCAGCATCAGGCAATTGGCAGAGACTGGGAGAGAGAGATAGAAAAAGGCAATTGTCAGGTGTCAATGAGAGAGGACCACATGTTTTCCATTGTGCATTTTATATTTCCCGCATCTCATCTCTAAACATGGCCCACCACTCCTCATATTCTATCATTTCAATATCTCCCAAATCCATTCCAACCCTCTTATTTTCGTTTTTATATGTGTGAAAGAATATCTCTCCTATGTGCCTTTATAAAAATATATATGCAATGGCACATGATAAGCGTTGGGAGTGATGTTTCACCTAAAATACTGAAGAAATGTCCACTAGAAAAGACACATTCCTTTTGAGGCCTCGTGGGTAGGGTGGTGTTCAGCTAGCACTGTAAAATTCCTGCCCATGTGTGCACTGTGTGAGATGAGATCCAATCCAAGCAGTCCATTGATGAGGCTTGAAATGACATTTATATTTTTGCATTAGTTTCTTAAAATTTACAGATATCTGCCAAATCAATCTAGAGTCTGGATCAAAGTACAAAGTGTGGAGCAAGAGCAGAAAATTTTAAATAATTTTACGTCCGAAAGGCCTATACAATATAGTGTTTGTGGGTTCATAAATAATTAATTAATTAGCACAAATATATCTTATCCATATATTGAACTATCAGACGTGGAGAAAGAAATTTAACTTTATAATTTGATCACATAAAATAGACAATAATTAATAAGTCAAAAAAAGTCTCTTCATTCAAAAGATAAATGTCAAGTTTACAGGAAAAAGAAAATGCACAAAAGACTAAAAAATTTATGCGATTCGTGCTATATTTAGTGGAACCGCACTCTGAGGACGGATTCGCTTCGAAAAAACCGATCTGCATTTTCAGAATAGGAGCGAGAAAAGTCGAGAGAAGGTTCCTGGAACTAAGGTCCGGATCCCCTGACTCGTCTATTACACATTCTTATTGTTTTCTTGTTTAGGATGTGTGGAACTCACCTTGTGGCCCCACGTATTGATGATCTGAACCATTTAAATTAAATTCGATCTCCTTCTGTGGCACTCCGATGTCTTACTTTAATTGGACTTGACCCCACCTTAAGATCAAACACACGATTGATATCAATCAAGTGTTCAGTCTTATTATGGGATCAAATCTTTTTAAAGTAAAATATGAGGATATATGATTGAAGGGATTCGCATTCAATCGAGTTCAAATAATCAATAGGTGGGCCCCACATTGAGTTCCACATGTTCCGCACAAGGGAAAGAGTGTAATATACCAGGTATTCGGACTACATCAGTCTATATCTATCAAAAAGCACGATTTATGGACCCAATCTAGAAACCCAAGAAATAGAGAGATCCGAATCTAGATGTGCCCAATTTTGATGCAGTGGCTTTAATTATATGCTAATTTTGTTATATGAGTATCTGATATTTTGACCCTTTGTCAGTCCAAAAGCCCTTAAAGTTTTGGGATCCACTTGATAAAGAGCCATGCTATTTGTCCCGAGTTTTACACCCGGGGCATGTCCCGGCTCCCCATGGGGTGGGGGCAAAAACGTCTCCCCCCCCCCCCCCCCCTCTTTGGAGTCAGGACATGTCCGGGAGAAAAATCCGGGAAAAGTAGACTTTTTGCTTAATAAATTAGAAAGGCAAGTTGGAAGAAAGAAATAGTGGTCCCCAACTAAAATTCCTCGTTTCAACTGCGACCTTTCAAACGCACTCACACGGATAAGTACGCTTGGGTCCGGTCTGGCTGGATTGACCGTAGTAAAAGTATGTGACTTAAAAGAGACGCACATGAGACATGTTTTTAAGATTGAGATTCATCCTCGGGAAACAGCGAAATAATCAAGATTTGTCATTTACCAATTGAGTCCTTTTGCAACTTCGTTAAATTTCGTGCAAGTTTCTCTCACCATTCAGTCTTGGATTAGGCCTAATGAGGTTGGTGACATTGAATTGAGACGACCCATTTCATGTAAGCATGTGAATTGTGATTTGAAAAAAAAAAAAAAAGTCCCAATCTTGTATGACTTTTGTATGTCATACTCAAGTTTTAATTAAGAGGAGGCAGATTTAGAGGCAAATTGATTATTTGTCTTTAGTTCAGCGATAAGCACGTGAGTGCGTATGTCCTAATTTCCAATATTAAAAAGAAGAAAGAAAGAATAAAAAAATAAAAATATTTTAAAAAATTATATTTGTATAGTGATCTACTTGTTACATGTTCAACTATTAATTAATTTTAAGTCGTCCACTATAATGTATGGGTTTGCTTTCCATGTCTTGTATTCAAAATGGTTAAATTTATTAGAAGTGCATTTGTATGGGTTTAGTAGGTGTTACTTGAGGCATTACTTCTATTACATCAAAAACCTCTAGTGATAAAAAAAAAAAAAATTCAAGTCAAATAAACACAAAAGAGTAGCCTTTTCAAATGACACCTTAGTAAAATAACCAACCCACATTGAATCATGATAGAACTATTCATTTTAGGGATTTTTGTAGGGTATGTACCTAGATTAAAAAAAGGGAGAATTTAAAAAAAGTCCTCAAATCAAAACTTTTTAAACTAGTTCCTAAGTTTTTTAGGAAGTTTTCGATTAAGGACATCTATCTATTTAAAGTTATTTTTCAGCAACTTTTTTCCTATTTTTTTTAAATACCCAATTTACCCTTCATTATAATAAAACTCTCATTCACTGCCTCTATATTCTCCTCATTTCCCTCACCGGTGTACTCACAGTGATGAAGGACACCCAATATTCCCACAGCGATTGATTGCATGTAGTGGCTAGCAAAACCATTTCATGGCTTTAAATGAAGGGTAATTTGGGTATTTTCAAAATATTGAGAGAAAAAATTACCAAAAAACACCTTTAAATGGCCGGATGTCCTTAATTGAAAATTTATTGAAAAGTTTAGAGACTAATTTGAAAATTTTCAAACTTGTATCTTTTTTTTAAAATAAGGTCAAAACTTAATGCCATGTTTGAAATTTTCCCTTATAAAAAGAAAAAGGGAACTATTGTGAAATTGAGATTTTGGTCACAACCCATACTTTAGGTTAGAATTTTGGTAAGTGGGCGGGCGGGCGGGCCTACTTAAGAATCTCTTAATGAAACCTTTTTTTATTAGTAGTTGTTGCTATCTACACAGTGCTTTTAGTGTCTACCTCAAGCGTCACTCGCGAGAAAAAGACTTCCCCACAGCTAAACGCAACAGTTGCCACTAACTATGGCAATATGTCACGATTAGAAGAACCAGAAGATTGAGGTTTAATAAAGAAAGGATATAAAATCCTGATTCCCGAGTGCTGGTATGGTAGCGTCTGTGGCTCCTATAAGCTCTCCTTTTTCCTTTCTTTTTCCACTTTGGCGCCGTCTCTCTCTCCCACGATTGGCCGTTTGAAAATTTCATACTCACATTCTCTCTCTCTCATGTGTACTCGTCTCTTTCCCAAATCTCCCAAACCCTAGATGCTCGTGCTTTCTCTCCTTCTCCTCCTCTGCAATTCCTTCAGTAGCTCGTCTCTCCCTCCTTGAAAGTAGCCGAATTAGGGCTCATTAGGGAGAGATTTCTCGATTTCTCGCTTCGCCTTGTCGAATTAGGGCAAAAGAAGCGATCTTTTTTTTTTTTTCTTCCTGGAATGGGGACGAATCCGATTTCGGATTACGATTGGATTGATGAGGTTGGTGGGACTGATGGTGATTTGCGTTGGACTCTCGATGGTTTTGGTGATCTCCCAAATCCGTGGTATGGGATCTTTTTTTTTTTTTGGGTTGATGGAGTTTGTTAGATTGCATTTTGTTCTGATGGGAGATTTGTCGTTGCAGTGTGGACATAGGTGATCCGTACAAGGATTTTTGCGTTCTTGAGCAAGGGGATGCGAGGAAAAGGTAAAGATCTTATCTTTCTTTGTTTCTTTCTTTCTTGGTTGCTTTTTCATTTTTTTTTTTTTTTTGAACACTTGTTGTCTTGATTTTGGAAAGTTTAAGTACTTTTGAGTTGTCTGATTGGTGAGTGAATGGAAGGATACTTGTTCACATCACATTGGCGTATGAACTTCAAAGGGTGCGTTTGGATTACCGTATAAGGGCTGGTGGGAGGTGGATCTGGATGGATTTGTTTTTGCACAAAAGTCATTAGTTACTACATTTCATATTGTGCGAAACTCCCAATATTGATATGGAGTGGGCGTGAAAAAAAAAAATGTTCTGCTACCTTTCTGGCTCATGTTTTCAGTTTAATCCAATCACACAGTGAAATGGATGGTAATCTACTTTTTCAAAGTACATCTATTTGCAATTTTGGGCACATCTGGTATTCTAAATGAACTCCAAAGTAGATTTTCTCCAATAAATATAATTGGGTCTTTTTTTTTTTTTTTTTTTTTCATCTATGGGTGCCTGTTTTGGGGACTAGTTACCAGAAAAATATGAAATAAAATATGCCTATTTCTTAATTTTTTAATCTGTTGTTGCTTCCAGACTCAACTTTATGAATATATATTTCTTTTCTTTGCAACAATCATCAATTTTGAATCATCTATTGTTAAATTGAAGAATTTGATAGGCTTTTCATCTTAAGGACAGCTTAGATTTTTTTTTTCTAGGGTGGTCAATAAACATTTGTGCTTAAATGCAGAACATGCTGTAGCCCCAAATTTTTTTTTTGTAAAAGCCATGTGGAATTCACTTTTACTGCTCTATTTTTTTTTTTTTTTTTTTTTTGGGTGTGGGCGCGGGGGTGAGGGGTGGGGGGGATGTCAAGGAAGTGATGCTTCAACCTTAGTACCGGGGTTTGATCCCAGGCTGTTTGTGAAACTAGTATGCCTTGCCAGTTGACATTGAACCATTAATCTACTATGCTATGCCAAAGTAGTACTATTTCTGATTTTATAGTATAGCTCAAAACAGAGGATTTTTAGCTACTTTTGGCGCGAGAACTTGGGCCAAAATAGGTATCCTACAGATTTCTGCAAAGTTTTCCAGGATTCTTAGCTTTGGTTCTGAGCTAATTCAAGATACGAATGGAAAGTCTTTTTGTTCTAAACTTTACATGCTTTTCTTTGGGTGTAAATATTGCACCTCTGTCCCTGCAAAAGGAAATCAGTACGTAGCCTTTTGAACGCTGTCCATGGAAGTAGGTCCCTTAATGTGCCTTACCAATGTACTGGTTTCAATTTTGGGTATTTGCAAGCTTTGCGTATCCTTTTTAAATGTCAGGCTGACTTGAAGCTGTAACCAGCAAACTTCCTGTTCCTTCTTATGTTTCTTGGATTAATGCATCAACAGTACTGCGTTGAATGAATGTTAAAGGAGCCCAAGTACCTTAATGCTATGATGGTCATGTTTTTAGACATTTCAGGCTGTGACCTAGTTGGTTTTCTTAATGATCCAATGATTGTCTCAAAGAAGATGATAAGATGAGGGCTTTCAGAACAGTTACACAGCTAGGTTGCACATTCATCTTATCCATATGTTACACACGAACTACTTGGCCTCAACATCCATGTAACATCCAGATAAATAATTACTTTCCATCCATGGTGTTGATCCTTAGTGTGGTTGTAAGGTGCTTTGTGTTGCAAGTTGCAACATTTGAGCTCAACCCATCTTACCTTGAGTAACGATAAAGTTAATGCCACTCATTCGTTCATATAAATAATGCACAAATACTCTATACTCTATAGTCTATTGTTATTTTTTTTTACCATAACTGTTAAATGATATATACTATGAAGTGGCTTTACTTGTGGATTTATGAAGCATCTGAAATGTCAATAGTTTGAGAGGCTTTTTTTCTGTTTTTTTTTTTTTTTTTTTTTTTTTTTCACTTCTATCTTTGCCTGTGTATGATATTCTTTGATCAACATTTTCTGCAGGGCAAGAGATGAATCAGCTACAGCTCCCAAATCTAAAGCATGTCGGGAGAAGATGCGCAGGGAAAGATTGAATGATAGGCACTCTCTCTCTCTCTCTCTCTCTCTCTCTCTCTCTCTCTCTCTCAAGTCTGTATGTATGTATGTATATCTATATTATGTATGTATTTATATTTATATATATATGTTTCTCAATATGGTTAGAGATATTATATTTAATAACACTCATGCATGCATTAGATCTGTATTAGGCTGTGATGAACAGATATATTTATTTGAAGTTTGAATGTTTTCATCTATTTATTAAATTGCCAGATGCTTGATTTGCCTTGATGAACTTTAGGTTTGTGGAATTGAGTTCTGTTCTGGAACCTGGGAGGCCTCCTAAGTCAGACAAAGCTATGATATTAAGTGATGCTGCTCGCGTGTTGGTACAGTTGAGAAGTGAGGCACAGCAGCTCAAGGAAACAAATGAAAAACTTCAGGAAACAATTAAGGATCTGAAGGTCTGCTATCTCCTAATGCTCATACGTTGTTTCTCCCCTTCAAAAATATGGAAACGGACCTTATTAAGACATAAAAATTAATTGAACTGAATTGACACTGCTATATTTCAAATTACTGGTATTTAGCGCTAACTGCTTATGCTTTTCCATCATCTGACTGCCTTTTTGTTTTGATTTTGAAGTCACAGATTATAAATATTGGCCTGTTTGTATATGTTTTTTTTTCCCGTTGCAGTCTCTCTGATATGTTGGAGCTCTAATCCCAATAATATTAGTTGTCAAATTTTCTTTTTCGTCAAAAACTGCCCAATTAAGAATTTCTCTATTCTGAGTTCTGTAAAGTTCAGGAGATTTTGTCGTTTCATCTTAAAAGTTGGGAAGTTTCCACTGCATGACTTTTGATGCTGTGGCATTTCATTGCGTTTGTATTCACAGGCAGAGAAAAACGAGCTCCGAGAAGAGAAGACCAAACTTAAGGCAGACAAGGAGAGGCTGGAGCAGCACATGAAAGCTATAACAATGCCGCCGCCAGCATACATGCCCCACCTGGCTCCATTCCATGCGGCTGCTGCAGCTGCCTTTGCTGCTCAAGGTCAAGCTGCAGTTAACAAAACTGCAATGTACCCTGGTTATCCAGGTGTCGCTATGTGGCAGTGGGCGCCTCCTGCGGACGTGGACACCTCACAAGACCACAAATTGCAGTCTCCCGCTGCATAATCTTGAAAATGCATCCCTAAAATGCCCCACCATGATCTGTTATTCGGTGACCAACATCTAGTTTCTAATTATTTATTGAAATAATTGATCATGTTACTGTCATTATTAACATGCCTGCGCTGGGAAAACACTGGTGTATCTCAGTCCTTTTGGTAAAAATATGTAAGCTTATCTTTGGATATTCTCTATTCTAGATGTAGCTTGTAGTCCTAGTAGGAATTTTGCTTTAAGCTCACATTCAGATGCTCTTTACTGATCTTCTTATAGAGAAAGTGAGAATTAATCAACCAGAAATTGGATTCTTCATTATCTACTGATCTGGTCACCTTTTCCATTGGATGCTTATCGTAATTCTGCAATTATGTAGGAAGATGTGCTTGCTCCTTGCAGGTGTAGGATTTTTTGGTGGTCTCTTCTGTGTGGGTCAATGAGGTTGATATGAAACATTTTCTGCTTTGCCTCTAGCTAGTACCCACTCTGCATGTCCCTTTGTTTTTTTGAGTGAGGTGATCCAAGATCTCATCTCAAGCATGTTGATTTGTATGGAAACCATCTGATGGGCCATCAAATAGCACTAGCACATTAACCCGTGCCGAGCAAAGGTATGTCCACTCACTACATTTGTAGAAATAAATGTAAATTAAATATAAAGTATTTATATAAATTAAAAGATGGATGATTTTCCTGTGCGCACTATGCACTGTGCATTGCCGCCGTTCAGAGGGTTCCCACCTTTGGTGACAGTTTGGATGCCTGTGTGGCTGGAGAAGAATTTTCTTGAGCTAAGTTCAAAGTAGAGTGATATAAGAATAATTTAATTACTTTGAAAGATCTATTCAGAAGGTGCCTGATATATCACCAATTACTTGCCATGGTGTATAATTATATGACTTCAATTTCAACCTCTTAAGTCTTAATTCCACTTGAACATTGGACATACTATTACTATACAGGTTGTGGGTCTAAGAATCATGACCTATATTTCAATGAGTTAGACATGTACTGAACCCTAATTTCGCTTCAAATCATTAACAGTATGATTCTAATGGATTTGTTTTTTTTTTTTTTTTTTTTTTGTTTAGTGGGGTTTTGACGGTAATATGCATGGCCGCATGGGTATCTTTTTGCATGGGTCTTTGGTAAGCTGGGTCAATTAAAATTCCAAACTCTAGTTTATACATGGGTGCATAATGTAGTTCAATAGATAACAACCACCTTACCATGATACTCTATACACTATTATTTCATATTAATTAATTATAGAAAGTTCATAAATTGAGAATTAAACTTTTTTTTTTGAGAAAATGAATTATTTCTTATATAGTTAAGTAAGAAAATTACAAATTTATGACCCACTAATTAATTTACAAATATGTTTGGAAGGATTAGACTTTAGAAAGTCTATAAAATGAGTTTTTTAGAACTAATTTCAAAGAATCACAAATTTATTGTGGTTAGACTAAAATAACAGTTATGCATGATGACAATCATGAATTTTGTTGTGGTGAGACAAAATCCCATTTATACATGCATGCTTTACAAATGATGCACACTATACAAAATACATCTACCTTTCTTCTTTACATGAAAATATATTTGGAGATTCTTTAAAATAGTTGGATAACAAATAAATTTTAAAAAATATTAGAAAATTATTGAGATATCGGAAGAAAACTAAAAAAGGTAAATTTTATATTTTGAAATGTCTTTTCATTTGAATATGATAGTCTTTTTTATTCAGTATTACTTAATTAAGAATATGAATACAATATATTATCCTATAATTAATGCACAAAATTTGTAATGGCTAAATAAAAGTAACAAATTGTTTCTCTAACTCAATTTGTTCAAATTATAATGTCGACAAAATTAGTTTTCATTTAAAGTTTAATGATGAAGATCAGCTGAAGGAATTAGTTTTAGCTCTTTATTTGATTTTACTTGAAATTAGGAAAGTTTAAAAACTCGAAATAAGAACTAGATGAGGATTAAAATAAAACTTCAACAATTGTAAATTTATTATCAAGATTTAATTTGATAAGTTGAGGTGAAGACACATGAAACTAGATAAATGAGTTGTAAAGACTCCTTTGGAAAAGCTCACTAAATGGTACGTTTTAATCCTTTTTTATAGGTAGTTGGCTTTCCCGTCAAAAGAACTTTTAAATCAAATTTGGAATTTTCAACCCTGTCACGCTTTCACTAAGATTGGAAGTATATTCTGCGCTAGAACTGTTGTTGTTATAAAATTCATCTGTTACTGTGTTTTCAGAATCCTTTCTTCATCAAGAGCAATTTAAGCTTATATTAAAGCCTACTACTATCAAAGCTTACTACTAGCATGCAGCAACAGTCACCACTAAATTTTTTGTATTTTTTATTTTGACCCTCGAATTGTTAAAAAAAATTTTTAATAATTTTCATTGGGCCCCCTCTAGTACCATTTTCTGGGTCCACCCCTGTACAGCAACAATGAAAAAAACATAGAAAAGTCAAAAGATGAGTTCTTTTTGTTGGTTGCTTGTTTTGTGATCATGTTTTGATTGTTTGTATGTGGTTGATCTATTTCTTTTTTTTTTTTTTTCTCATAATTTTTTGGTTTCACCGTATTTTACCTAATTGGAGCTCTGACTAAGCCCTTATTAATGTTTTTATAATAATAATAATAATAATTTTCTCTTCTTATTACGAGAATACTAATTATGTTGATATGGAAAACATAGTTTGAACTATTAGATCACTCATAAAAAGTAGAGGCCCAACTTTTGATTGGATGAAGCAGACCATGCAATTCCATTTGCTTGATCTTAACTATCTAAATTCGTTACTTAGCAATTATCATAGCTCGAATGAGTCTTGATGCAACACTAATTGTTGAATTTTAAGACTTTGGATTGTAGGAATGCATATAATTTAAATTTTATTATAATATTTTAAAAGAATATTGTATATTAAACTGTAACATGTTGCATTCAGCGTATTAATTTGCTCCTTTTCATTTAAATTTCAAATTATTGACACTCAAGTTTGGATACGAGTTTTGGCCCTCCACCGCATATTATTTATAATTATTTTTTCTGTAGCTAGCAAAAACGGAACATCCTGAGAATTAAAAAAAAAAAAAAAAGGCAAGGGATGTAAGTTTAAATCCTCTTAGGTACATTTTTCTTAGGGAGTTAAAAAAAAAAAAAAAAAACCTATAAAGAATCACACTAAATGCTAATTAGTGTTAGGAATTTGAATTTTTTCTAAAAAAGGATAATCAGATTAGATTGACAAAAAGTGTCCTAATATTCTCTGTGTAATTTATCCGAACCTTTCTTCTTAAACTCTTTCTTCCTCTCTTTTTATAAGTTTTCAGGATGAGAAAAATGATTTTATTATAATTACGCACCAACAAAGCATGTTACATTATTCATTGGTCATTCATTAATGTCGTAAAGAGAATGCATCACGAAGAATGCTGTGGATAAAATTGTTAGACGTTATTTATTAATAGTTAGTGGTTAGAAGATTTATTAGAAATTATGTATGAGTGGTTAGTAAGGTAGATTATCCTTATATAAGGATAAGTTAGTCGACATTTGCTTTATATATGTATACTCTTTTATAAATAAAATTTATAACATCTTCTCTTGTATTAGGTGATGTTGTTATTGAAGTGTACAATTGAAGCATTTGAACCATAATTGAACCATTTGAACTGCAAAAGATCTAATCCAGTGGACCACCGGGCAAGACTCAAAAAAAGAAGTCATGAAGATCAATTTAAAAAAAAAATTATGTAATTTATCTTTTAGAGATCAAAGGGTTCACCATCACAGAATCTAAATGCTAGAGATTAAAGTATGAGTTGTTATACTATTTGTTAAGGATATTATGAGTTGTGAGTAATGTATATTATTCTTTATCTTATAATAAATTTAGCTCATATTTGCTTTATATATGTAAACCCTTTCGTTAATCAAACTTACCGTGATTTTATAAAAACAGAAGATCAATAAGAATCATAGAGAGCCTGTTTCAGCTTGGCCCGGCCCAATTGACTAAATGAGTGGGTTTGGGCCTGGCTTTTATTGCCCATGTTGGGCTCGAGCCTATCTTTCAAAAATTAGGCTAGGTCTGATTTGCCTCAACCCAACCCATGAACACTCCTAATGCCAATGTATCAAGCTGCAATCACATGGGAAAAGGAAAACTAAGCCTCACTCAATTCGATATTACCGGGCACTTTTTGTCTGGAAAAAATCCATAAAATCTTATTATCCCATTTTGAAGAAATTTCAAGTTTCTATAACTAATTGGCATAGAGTAGGGTTCTTTATGATTTTTTTTGGTAAAAATACGTTTTTATTATAATAATATTTTAAAACAAAAGGCTTTGAGTACAGGAATTTTGATGTGTGGAATTTTTGCTTTGCCACGTGAATTCTATTAGATGTCAAGAGCCAAGGAATACAGTTGATGATAAAAATTGATAAACCATTGCTCTAAATAAACATGGTGGATTATTGCTTTTGAATTGAATGATAAATAAACATTTGCTTAATTGCTTTGCGCTACAATATCTCTACGGATAAATGATAATACATTCAAGATTGTTTTTGGATTCGTGTTTTTTAGACCCCGGGAACTCATCTAACTCGCCTTTAAATCTATTCACATTCATTCATTTGTAACAATTGTCATCTCGTGGATCAAGCAAATGATCTATGAAGATCCAAATGTGTCCCGATCTTTCCTCTGGCAACCTCCTCTGGTGCCTATTTGGTTAAAGGCAATTCTAACAAAGAATTGGACTTGTTGAAAATTTCTAACATGAATTGACATCTCATGCTTTGGGCATTCTAAATACTCTATTTGATGCAAAACTTTAGAATTCTAGACCACATGAAAAGTCACTTTTAGACTTATAAATTCAAAGAATTCATCATGCTTAGGTGGCAATACAAAACATATTGCTTTAATATATATATATATATATATATAAGCAGACTCTCCTAAATTGAAGCTTAACTTATCCTAAGCTAAAATAGTGCTGGCCACAAATCAAAATTGATTATATCTGTTTTTTGCATGATGGAATTGAAAAATCCAGTTCTGATTGGATTTATCTTGATTTTGGAGACGATCATCATGCAAAAAACAACGATAATTGACTCTGATTTGTGGGACCAGCATTATTCCAGCTTAGGATAAGCTAAGCTTCAGCTCAAGAGAGCTACTCTATATATACATATACATAAATATATATATATATATATATAATGTGACGGCTCCCTTAAGTTGTATATATAAGCAGCGCTCTCTTAAGTTGTAGCTTAACTTATCGTAAGTCAGAATAGTGTTGGTCCCACAAATCAAAGTTGATTATATCTATTTTTTATATGATGGAACTGGAAAATCCAGTTTTGGTTAGATTTATCTTGATTTTGGAGACGATCATCATATAAAAAACAGCATAATCGACTTTGATTTGTGGGACCAGCCCTATTTCAACTTAGGATAAACTAAGCTGCAGCTCAGGAGAGTTGGCCTATAAATATATACACACACACATGCATACATGACACTCTTAATCATTCTCTCAAGTTATGGCGGGACCAACTTTTACTAAAGTGAACTTCGGAGAAATCCATGAAAAGAGAGGTGTTTATTTTGAGTGTTTTAGTATTCAATAGGTAGACCTTGCCATATAGTTTCAAACAAGGGACCCGACTCCTAAATTTCACTATATAATTTACACCTTCACTGATCACCTTATCATGACTTCACTGATCACCTTATCATGACTTGGTAAAATGCCACCCTCTCAACTATCCACGCCATTTGCAACTTTGTGACCTATTAAACAATCACAACTAACCATTAAACAATTTTAATTTATTAATTGTGGGTGTATTGATTTAATTATTTTGTGTGGTTTGAATTCATTATTGTAAGCCCTAGTATGTCCATATTTTAATTGCACTTGCAAAATTTTGAGTTTTTAAGTGATCAGTAATTAATCAATAAAAATAAAATATTATCGGCCAACCATCACTTGTCTCCAAGAAAATTTTGGCTTGACCAATGGATATAAGGTGCGGCGAGGTGTGAAGGATGTGAGTTGGAGATGCAGAAGGACTTTGACTTCCCTATTAGGTATTGAGAGAAACAAACAGCGCCCCCCCCCCCCCCCCCCAAAACGAAAACAAACAGGCCTAGATAAATATAGATATAAATATAGAGAATGATATACTTTGAAGCCCTTAAATCATGTACCCAATAATATAATGAGCCTTTTTTTTCCTGGACGCACCTGGGGTGCTCTATGCAGGCATGAAAAACCACGAGCCATGAACTTCTACTCTTTCACAAATGGAGACTCAGATGCAACTCAAAAACCTGTGGGGGTGACCAGTCGAGCAACTCAGCCAGAATGGTCTGAGTTTTGGTCTGATTCGATCAAATTTTGCCTGACTCGCTCCCCTTCTAAGTCGAGTCAGATGAACTGCACTGCCCCCATTTGTAACCAGGATATTGGGCTCACACGAAGCACAACATTTCAGTAGTCCAAACAGTCATTTTGCACTCAGCCAGCTGCCAATAATTGCAAGACAACGCACGGCCATTTGTACACTAAATTACTCAGCTGCCAATAATTGCAAGACAACGCACGGCCATTTGTACACTAAATTACATTGGAGTTGAATACATGGGGTGTTTAGGATTTACGACTGACCACGACTTAACAAAAAATTTTTTTTTTTTTCAATGAAATAAAATCAGAAGAAAGATGATATACAGGGATCCACACTCGAATTAGTCGAGAGTCGGCTTTGATACCATTTGTAAGGTGTAAGTTCTACATATAACCTCATCTACTTTATTCTTTATAGTCGATGTGGGACTCCGGGACATCACACCTATCTAGGGTAAAAATAAGGGCAAATTAGCCAAAAGTCCTTAAGCACGGTTTTCTAAGGCATTAAGGACAACCACTTTTTCTCTAATGTCTATAGTCCAGACAACTGGAGATACTTTAGTGAGAGGTCCCTAATATGCCACGTCATGTATTTTCATGACTAATTTGCCCCATTCAACTGTGCCAGAAAACTCCTTCCTTCTTCTTCTCTCATTTTCCATTTTCCATTCCTTTCCATAGTTGCAGAATATCGTTGCAGAGCACCTTCCGTCACCACCATGACTTCCGATTATCTCTTTCATTTCTTCAAATATAGACACAGTTTTACTTTATCTTGCTCTTTCATCTGAAGTTTCTTCCAAATCTCTCTTTCTCTCTACAACTGATTTGAAAGAGAACATTTTGTATTTTTTCTTGTTTCTTCCCTCTCTTTTCTCGATTGGATTGTGGTCATCAAGTGTTTTTGTTTTGGATTTTGATTTTTATTAGAATCTGATTTTCCGTATTCTAACTTTTGGTGTCGCCGAGCTCAGATAAATTTCCCAGAATCTTTGATAAACTGGACAGAAACTCAGATAAATTTGTTGAAGTTCTGCCAGAAACTCAGATAAATTTATCTGAGTTTTGGCAAATTTATCTGAGTTTCTGGCACAACTCAGATAAATTTATCTGAGTTTCTGGCAGAACTCAGACAAATTTATCTGAGTTTTGAAGAACTTTTCTGAGTTTCAAACAAATAGCTATGTGAAGTGGTGCCATCCGATGACCCACATCCATCTCTCCTTTCTTATTGCAGTGGTTGTGATTTATGATTCGCGTTTTCTTTCTCTACCAGTAGACAGAAGGAGAAGAAGGAGCAGGAGCAGGGAACTATGGGAGAAACCAAACATGTTATGGTTGTTGTATTTACAAGGTATCCTGTGTCCTAATTTCAAGAAAGCCCAAGCCAGTCAATCTGTAAGTGGTTTTAACATGTGAAAGGATGGTCCAGGACCACAGTCCACCGGCTACATATCTGATCATAACCATGGTTTAAACAGTGAGAAGACTGCCTTAGAAGACTGATAAATTTATCTGAGTTTTATCTGAGTTTTGAAAACTCAGATAAATTTGTTTGAGTTTTGCTTTTGCTGATATGTACAAGGGCGTTTTTGTCCTTTTTAGTTACAAGAGGACTGCTGTCAGTATGATAAAGTATTGTGGACCGCTTGCAATAAAAATCACAGTTGAAGGACCTCCGCACAAATGCCCCAGGTAAAAATAAAGGGGTGTGGTCCACCAGCTGATAAAACTCGGACCATTTGTTCCTGAGACGCATAAGTAGTCGTTCCGTTAACGTTTCGATCAGAAGCCGTTACGCGCCGATTAATAGGCGAGGAAATACAAGGCCCTTGTTTGTTTTATGATTTAATTGGCGAGGAAATACAAGGCCCTTGTTTGTTTTATGATTTATCCATCGTCGCCCTCTTCTCTCTCTCTCTCTCTCTCTCTCTCTCTCTCTCGTTTTTGTAGCTTTTTATGCTCATTATTAGAGGTACTCTTTCTTGCTTGCAATTGCAAATGAATCTGATTTTTTGCATTTTTCTATGAACTCTCACTGCAATTGGAATTTGATTGTATTAAGTATGCTTTGGTAGGAAAAGAAAGACACTATCTTTTGAATTTTTAGAGCTGTACAATTTCACCCCCTCTAGAATTATATGGAGAGATTTGATAGGTGCTGTATAATTAGAATACAATCTATGGGTAATTTAGAAGCTGACTAGAGGAACATGAACATCACTCCACTAATTAAAACTGCTTAGGCAGATCATGATAAAATGAATACATTCTATATTTTTCTTGATAGGTTCATGATAAGAATCTGTTTTACTGGAGACCATCTTTTTCATAAATGACAATTTGGGGGTTTTTTCAAGTTTAAAATGGGTTCTGAGTGTAATTTGTTATTGTTGGTGTAGATAGTTTAACTTGAAAAAATTGTGAGCAAAATTTTCTGTGTGATTGTTGTAACTTTATATGTTTGGTTGATTTCTGCAAACTCAACATAGAGGAATTTTGATTGGTAGGACATGACAAGCGTTGTATCTAGTCATCCCTATTATGCATCAACATTGCAAGCACATGGAAGTTGTTTCAAAGGCAAGTTTACTAAGATGTTGTCTTTAGAGTATTCGGGGCTTTCTTTTCCTTCTGGAAGAGCATTGTATGCTCAAGGGGAGAGCCTTACCGCATTCCATGGAAAGGGTGCATATTCTCGGCTGGTGTTATCGAAAGCATTAATTAATGATGACTTGGATCCAGCCGATGGAGCAGATGAAAACCAAGATGGGGAGTCTTCTCAGAGTGATACAGGAGGGGTAAGAACAACCCGTGTTCTCTCTTGTTGTCTTCTCAATTTAAGAATATGTTTGTTTTGATCTTCCTGTTGTTATGCACAGTTGGCTGGTTGAGGATGCAATTATCTGTCAGTTGGGTTTGAGCTTAAATTTCTTTTGTGTATTTCTCAAGACACCCAAATGTACTCTTTTAAAGTGTTCAGTGTGCATAACTTTACCCCAAATTTCTGTTGTATCCTATATTAGTTTTTACCATATCAAAAGATGTGATCATATAGACGGATATACCGATTCTTAAATTCTATTATTATTTTAAAGTTACCTATTCAAGCTCTTCGCAAATGGGCATGATTCCATAAGAGATCTCAGGCTAATCTTTGATTTAGTGGATTGTATGTTCTTAAACATTTTTGCTATGTGCTGTTATTAAATGTGGCAGGAATTCTTTGTACACCTGTTGACTCATTTTTACCATGAAAAAGTTCTTATTCATGATAATTTTCCATTTACAGTTCAATAGTTTAAGTCTATAAGAATGGAAATGGTATTAGCTTCTTTTTATGTCCTTGATATATGCTGAGACTCATATGGATTTCTAAAAATAATTATATGAAATGATGCCTTTTGCCAGGCATTGGAAAAGAATACAAGTTCTTTGAATTTGGTCTTATTATCTGTCATTTTTCCTTGCAGATAAATAATGATTTGTTTCGTAAGGATTTGGAAAGAATGGTTGGAAATGATGATTCGAAGTTTACAGGGGTGGATCTTGCAACACTAATCAGGAACAAATATGGGAGGTCTTATGATGTCCAACTTATAAAGAAGGTATTCATTGTTATGTGATATTTTTGCCCTTAAAAACATTTGCATTTAAGTTAACACTGATGCTCTTCTCTTCTGACATCTTATATAGCACTTGCTAGTAAATAATCAAAATCAGGACTAATTTATTGATGCTCCTTATCATGGGACAAGTTACTGATCATAATCGGTAACCATTTCCATGCAGGGTTTTTTTTTTTTTTTTTTTCTCTTTATTAAGATGTGTGGTTGTCATTTTTGAGGTCACAAGTCCAATCATGACATGCTGTCAAAGTATCTTAATTATTTGGTTATTCTGAATGGGTACTGCGATCATCTAGTCACCAACAAATAGATGTCTATGACTGCTTATATTGTTGATTCTAGCTCCAAAACTATCTGCCATGCTTTCTAATGGAATGAAAAAAATCCCGCTTTAGGAGGTTAGAGATGGTTTTCTTTTTTAAGGATGGCCAGCAAGCCCACAAGGTTTGAGTGTCTGATGTGGGAGCATTATTTGATTAGCAAATTCTTTTTTTCACTCTTGGAGCAATGTGCATGTGATTTGAGAAGAAAATATAAAATTTAATCTTGAGCTTTTATTATGGTGATGCCACCATTTGCAACTTACTTCCTATTAAAATTGCATTCAATGATAATATATGTTACACAGTTGGTTTGAGGATTTGTATACAATAATTGATTTTTGTGTTGTGATCTGATCAATTAGCAATTTAATGACCTGCGACCAAATCCTTATCCTTTTTAGTTTTTACCATAAGCGTTATTCTATCCAATGCAGCAGGTTCATTTATGTTATTTCAAACTTCATGTTTTCAACTTCCTTTATGCAGGAGTTCTTGGGAAGAAACCTCTTGGCAATGAATGTCATGTGGAAGTACATGGAACAGGTAATTAGACTGCCCTATTAATTTGTGCTGAAGTAGATGAACATAGGTACAATATCAGACCTTACTGCATGATCATTCATACAGAGTGGGAGACTGGTTCTCATTCATGGACAGTCAGATATCATTATATTCATCTATGCTTCTTGTTTTGGGTAGACCTTCTTTCATATTTCAGTTGAGTTTTATAAAAAGTTAAACATTTAGATTACATTAAGTTGTTCTATTTTTCTTGAGAAAATATGTAGTTCGTCTGGCCATATTATTTAACATTTGACACTTATTCTGGTGTCATGTCCCATTCAGTGCCTTAAGTTTGATCTTCAAGATTTCGTATAGAGAACAAAAGTACACGAGAAATGTCGCATTTCATGTAACCAAGGCAGGAAAAATGAATTGTTTACAGTAAAACATTATATGTGCTTTCTCTCATATAAAAAAATGTTAAAGAAGTAATGGTTTCACCATATCATCATCATAAATAGAGCCTTATCCCATCAATATGGGTTCAGTTAAAAGATATCTACTTGAAAACTCCCAAAATGAAAGTAGTTTTTCATAAGATCTTAAGGAAGGATGTAAACAGAGACACAGTCTTAAATCCCCACATGACAAGAACACTCCCAACCTAGAGAAAGTGCTGGTATGTTGGGTATGTGTCTGTTGGAAATAGCTGTTAAGAGAAACCCATAAGTTATTCTTTTTAATTGTATTTTTGTGTGATTTTTGTTATATTTATTAATGTGTGTATAGAGCGCCACCTGTGGGGACCATCACTTGTATTACATCAATGTAAATCTAAGATCTTGTAATATATTCTTAGATCGGGAAATCACCCAAATCAAGAGGGTAATTATCCCAATCAAGGGGATATGATTTTACTGTCTATATATATTATCCCAGTCAAGAGGGTAATTACGTCAGATTCACTGTCTATATATATATATATATATATATATTCATGCTAGTATCTATATAAGATTTGATTTTAAAATATAGTGCTTAAGTGTCAGTTCAGTTCCTACACCTCATCCGTGTTGAACACAAGCAGACATGCCCACTCAAATACCAGTGTTAAAAGTGGACATCAACTCGTATATCTGTGTTAAATAGGAATATCTGCATAAGAAACCATCTGTTCTCGCCATGACACTTCATAATCAGGGAATTAGTCATGCTTGATTAGCCTTTTACTTGAAATTATCATTGTTAGCTTGCACCAACAAATAAAAAAAACAAGAAGAAATGAAGGACTTATAGCTCTTTTATGTCTAGAAAGAAATAATTTGACCTGGAACCCCAGTCCGTACAACAATCCTGGTATCTCATTTTGGGGGGCAAGACCCGTTTTGTCCTTGGAGTGCATAAGAATGAATCTTATATATGCATGCCATTGGGTTGTATTAATCATTTCCACCTTTGTCAGTGTTAACAATAAATGGGTATGAAATTGAAGTCTAATGAGAGAAGTTGCTTTAAAGAACATCATGAGAGAGAAAAAAACCATAGTGATTCTCCCCTACAGTGGATTTCATTATCTTGGCAGGGACATATTCCTGCCATTACATATGAGAAACTGCTCATTTACATCTCATTTATTGCCTTGGCATGGGCTCATTGAACTCAATGTGGCCATTTAGAAGTTAGGGAGACTTAATTGTCAATCAACATTAGGTCTTTCAACACTATCATGATAGAGAAGACTCTAAAAGATAGTATTCAAGTGTTTCCTTAGTGAAGCTGTAGGTCATCTGGTTACATGGGTGTGAGAGTTTGAGTCCCTCTTATAGCAAAAAGAAGAAGAAGAAGAAGACGAAGAAGTCTTCCCATATTAAAAATCATCATACTATTACCGATTCAAGTTCAATACTATAGAATTTCTTTATTTTTTGCATTGATCTCTTCATGTTCTTTTACTTGAAGGATGTACCTATTTACATGTAGATATCTTGTTCAGAGATCCTTTCCACTGACCGAAGAAGAATATCTACTGAGGCTTGATGATGTGGCAAACACATTGAAATGTTGGGGTGCTGTCTCACATATTCGGAATAGCCTTGCAAAATTGAAAGAGCGGCCCCGAATAGGAAAGGTAAAGGTTTGAGTTTGCAAGCATGATGCATGTACTGCAGATTGTCCCCTTTGCCAAGAAACATTTTTCTTGTATTTTAGAACTGGATCTATCTTCCCTCACATAAAGAACCATACTTGGCATCATGCAATGCAATAATAAATTTCTTTTCCCCATTATTTTGTTAATAATCATCAAAGTGGATGTTGCAATTTGAATTCATATTGCGAGAATGAACTACCCAAAGAACATTGCAAGAAGTCTGAGCCACAGCTGTCCTTTCATTAACTCAAAATTCTATGAACATTATGATTTTTGGGATCTAAAAATTGGGTTTTTCATCTTCCCGTTGAAAACCCTAGTTCCTTTAATGTCTTCTGAGCACAGATTTTCAAACTTTAGGAAGGCCTATACATATTGCAGATTAACTGACTCGATCATTTGAAACTTTTATTCCCACTTGCTCTTACTTTCAAGCAAGGAAATCAATACGTGGCGATTCAATGATATTGGACTGCTGGAAGACACCGAAATCTACTTACTGAAGTTGCTGTGTATTCTCTTGTTAGATAATTGCTATAATAGTAATGATCTAGTCACATCCTGTCACTGCATTATGGTGTGGTAGGCCTTTTCAGGCTTACCTGAATGTGTGGAAATCTTTGTGGTCGGGTGTAAAGGGGGTATCACAGATTGGGGTTGGTGAAATTTCAGCCAAATTGGATCACTGTAGCCATGCATTCTTGAGGCTGCAAAATGGGCTGGTGGACCCATCATTTTTAATCATGTGTTTCCAAGGCCTCTAAATCAACATGGAACCAGTGACTCAATTTAAGTGAACTTGTCCCCCAATTCCAATCCATGATGTCCATTTGCATCTCTTGTACACTCATGAATTTTGATGCATCCAGGTGGGTCCCACAAGGCCTGGCTCTTGGTTGAACATCACACCTTTTTGAGTAATAAAGCTGAAAATTCCAAATTGATCATCAGATAGGTGCCTTTGGGGACCTCTACAAATTATGTACCTATATTTTCAGAAATATGCATGATAGGCACGACCTTTCGCAGGTGCGTTAGCAATATTTTAGCTGCTGTTATAAGCTTTTCATGTACTTTATAATATATGTGCATATCATATATGTTTTGCAACATTACCAGACCTTTCACATATTTTATATATGATTCATATTTATCCATTTCCATTTTCTAATAGGCTTCAATAACATGGGCATGATATGAGATGCTTGCAGCCTCCTCACTGCTAACATGAACTTTTCACTATCTATGTGTGATACCTCTTAACCGGCTCAAAGGTCTCTAATTGATGACATCCTACCTATTTCAGATTTTTAATATCTCCACTGAATGTCACATTGATCTTACTTCTTATTATTTTCCTCCTCTCGTTTGTTATTCCATTGATTTATACCATTATCTCTGTCATAAAAGCTTGTTAAAAGCATTCAAATTATCATGGAGAAAGGATGGGGAAATTAATGTTTTTCTTTTGAAATTGTTTTCTCTTTGCACAGGCTGTTAGCATTTTTATCGACATGGATGAAACTGGGGGTCGTGCAAATGAATGGATTTACAAGTAAAAGAAAAAAGTCACTGGATTAGTAGCTGTGTTCCTTTACAGAGGCATTTCTTTCATTTCAGTTTCTAGTGAGAGACTGGTATTTCAACAAATCATACTCAATGGAAAGCTACATAAAGGAAAGCAGTGCTCCCTTTCTCTTGTTTACCACTTCTCGTTTTTATCTATGATCTAAGCTCTTCAATATGGGGATCGTGCCAACGAATCGATTTACAAGAAATTAAAGTCATTGGATCATTAGTGTTGTTCCCTTCGCAGAGGCATCTCTTTTATTTCAGCTTCTAATGAAAACCCATATTCCAACAAATCATACATGTCTCAATGGAAAGCTACATGAAAGAAAAGCAGTGTTCCTTTGTCTCAAAGTTCTTCAATATATGTGCTGTTGTTGTAAATTCTCAAGAGGAAAACTTGTTTATGTGAAAGGCAACTTCCTTTTTATCCTCCTCTTATTC
The DNA here is from genome assembly GCA_028538565.1 of Umbellularia californica. Classification (NCBI taxonomy): domain Eukaryota; kingdom Viridiplantae; phylum Streptophyta; class Magnoliopsida; order Laurales; family Lauraceae; genus Umbellularia; species Umbellularia californica. The sequence goes on along the minus strand of JAPQWN010000008.1, from coordinate 12,426,808 downwards.
TGTCAGTTCTACTTATTATTATTGTTCTTATTTCTTAATTAGATAATATTAATGCCAACTGGTTTGAAAGATCCAGAACTACATTATCCACTAGCATGATAATAACAGGAAATATGATTTCACTTCTGAATGCTGAAAGATAAAAGCCAAAGAGTAGCAAAAAATACCAGACATCAAAAGATAATCTTGTCGATATTGCACAAATGTACATCTTCTAATAAGATTTTATCTGATGGGCCATATCATGGATGACTATCTTTATACACCAAAAATCACGCATGAGATCCTGGGCAGAGAGATTACCAGGAAAAATCTATTCAATGGTCAACATTCACTAGGTTAGGATTAATCAACTACTGTGATTTTAGGGTCTGGTTGGTCCACTAGAGGGCCCAGCATGTGAAAGGTATGGATTATCAGTCTACATTTGGATGCCAAAAGGCAGACGCTTTTAGGTTTAATGGTATTGATGCTTCTATATTAGATACTGAGGCATATCAGGTGCAAATGGCTCTTGTTTGCCAATGCCATATATCAAGAGGTGATAATATTTAGGATGAGCATTTATCTTCATCACCACCAACACCATCATCATTATTTTTATTGTTATTATCATCATCAGCATCATTATTGCCACTGCTAGTTTTGCGATAAATCTTCAATTGTTGAAATGATGAGTGAGATTTTATTAATAAAAAAATTTAAGCAAACAATATGTGGAATATACAAGATAATTGAAGCCTTATTCTATTTACTTGGGTTCAATTTCATGACTTCCATATTTCGACTCTTAACTCTATTTGAAGCAATGTTCTCAGTTACTCCATATTCCATTATGTTTTTCCTCACTGCTTCATCAATGTTGTTATTTGATTCCTCCTCCTAGTTCCTTTAACTGAAAACCCTTTTACAGTCGAACAAGGGTGTTTCAATCCTTCTATTTTTGTACCCAAACCATTTCACACTTCCATCATTTCAACTTCATGTACTTTGCCTCTTCTCATTTCTTCATTGTCCAACATTCAATTCCTTACAAAGGAAGTCTAATTGTTGTCTTATACGCCATATGTTGTGTCTCGGGCATCTCAGCATGTGCTGGTCCCAAGCTTGAAAAAGAAGGAAGTATGGCATCTTAGGACAATTGGCAATAAAAACATTGAACTAAATTTTGTGTAATTCTTTTTATTGAAGTACCACTTGACCTACTCCTTATTACAGGGAAAAGTCTACAGCTGATGAAGATTTAATGAGATGAAGGTGTGAAGCATCTGACACTTGGAATTGGCAATGAATTACTTCATACTACTACCTTAAAAACAACCTTTTATCTAAATTGTGGAGCTGCTACTACTGCCACCTAAAATGGCAGTGAAGCAACTTGCCTGCACATGTATACTGGCTTTCACCTGCATAAGGTTTTGGTATGTTACAAGCAGCAGCAACATAGCATGGCAATTTTTGTTAATACATAGGAGGAATTAATGGGTCCCCTTGCATCAGGTTATCTGCATATCTTCATGGACATTATTCAGAAGTTGGGTGGTCAGATACCAGTCTGAATGGACCTATTCTCGGATGACTATTGTTCTAAAAACTTTCCAAACCAGAACATTCAAGCAATCCAGTATTTGGCCTTCCATTGTCGTCGCTAGTGGAGTAGTTGGACATAGACAACACTTTTACTGACCAATTGTGCTGTTATATAAACTTTCTATTCCTTGTTGCATACAAGTGGTCCATATTACCCCTGTGATTCAATTTTGTATTGGTTAACAAATGCTTTGGGTTGGTATCCTCCACAGGTAGTACTGACAACGTAGCTTGATCCCACCATTCAGGCATTTGTCCTCAGTGAATGTCATATGCGGTTATCACAGCTTCCAGGTGTGTGGCTGCTGCACTTCTTTAGCATGTGACTCTACTGGACTCACAGCCGTGCAAGCAAACCAATCCAGATCTTTTAGATTATGGAATATTTTGCGGATGGAACTTGGTTTGAAAACAGACATCGATCAGAAGATCTTTACCAAGTATGCCTCTTGAAGGCCATTAGATTTTGACCGTTGACTATTTCTTCCCTGGGTGCTTTTTGGATCTTTCTAATGTTGCCCTTCACCCACGGTACCTGCAACTCTGGTTCCCTGTTGTTTTGATAAAGAACAGGAAGACTGCAACTACCAGATAATGCAGGCTATCAAAAACACATGAATGATTTTTTTACTCACAAATGAGTTATCTGCACTCAGTTTACAAAGACCCAAAGGGACCCTTAACATCCTTTGCTAATCACCAAATGGATAATTCAGTTAGACAAATCAGCAATCATTTCAGGCTACGCAACATTGACAATTCAGATTTTCCTAACTGATGTGCGCGGCTCCAAATGCGTGATCGAAAGCGCTATGCATGCAAAACAGATGTCCTTTGACCCTGTTTGGATGCTCAGAACTTTGTTGCCTGCATTCAGTTTACCTATTTACATGTAAATTTGTTTGCTTGTAATTGGTTACGACAAAGAACAAAACAACTGTAACTTATCGGAAATTCAGATTACCAAATGCATGAACCCTTGTTTGTGTGTTAAACCAAGTTACCTGCACTTCAGTCACAGAGATCGAGCAGGGTGGCCCTTTAGAAGATATAACAGCAATGCTGTGAAGGTTGAACATGGAAAGCTCTTGGAGTGCTGTGCTCTAGTGTTGTATGAATTTATACTATTAGGAGAGGCTCTGGACCAAATCCGTGGATGCATTTAAGTGGTGGCATGAGTTAAAAAGATGTGCCACATTTTCTAACATCTACCTTGCTATCTAAAGACCATCTACTTCATCTAAAGAGACCCACTAAAAGATTTCTATTGTTGGAAACTAGGAGATATGATTCCTATAAAATTTCCCAACAGGAAAGTCTGCTCATTGTACCCCAGCTTTTGCAAATGCATCTCTCTCTCTCTGTTTAGTTCTTAGGGGTACCAGACATGCAATTATGAAACTCTAAATGTATTATTATTCTTTAAGTTAAACCAGTCAACATAGCTTCAGGTGAGACATTAGCTACTCCTAACCATTCTCAGTTTTAAACTTTTGGTAGCCACCACATCTCCAGAATGGATTTCTTCCTGCTCTTGGGCCTATTTCATTGATGCAACTATGAAAGAAAATTACAAGTATTAAATATGTTTTTCCTGCATTCACCATAGCTTTGATTAACATACACATTGTATTTCTTCTTCATAATTACTAATTACAAACAAGTGTCTATAGAAGGTAATTAAACTAACTGGAGATGTGCCTGCTCAGTGCGAGCCAAGAGAGCCTCTATCGCTGAATTCTTCTCTTGGGTGTCTCTAAATTTAGCTCTCCTTCCATGGCCTGTATGATGATTGTTACTTCTTTCATTAGCCACTAGAAGAGTAATATAAGTAAATATCACAGAGATATGTTCTTTTAGTTAGCTTAATGGCATTCATGAGTTTATTTTAATTGAAAAAAAAAAAAAAAAAAAACTCTAAATTGTTTATGAGAAAAAGGTGTTGTCCTTAAAACTGTTACTTCCAGTAATGCCAAGATGAGAGAATGTATTAATTTTTGAGAGTTTATATAGGCATGTCTTTTTGGACATCTACCTGGTAAAATCCACTTGAAGTCCAAATCCCGCAGCTTCTTCACGCTTTTCAGTTGCTCAGGAACTGTTGCCATACAAAAAACATTAGTACACTGAAATAAGTCATTGGCTCATCTTTCAATTGAAGCAAGCCTTTTTAGCAAAGCTAAGAGCATTTTGTTCGGAAATAAAGAACAAAAGATACAATCAAACCACACAAATTTACGTGTTCCCTCGATCTTGAGGTAGGTCCACGGATCACACCGATTCCACTATGCTCAAAGGCAGAAGATGAGAACACAAGATACAACTACTCTGGCGGCTATACTAGTTGGATCCGCGACAGTGGACCTGAGTTAACAGTCTAACTCGGTTGAAATCAGGCTCCACACATAACACATTTGTCACTTCTGTTTAGCTAAAACTATTGGCGATTATATATTTATACTCATGGCACACATGGAAGTCTTAACTGTTCAATTGTGGTATACCATGGATGTGTCAGACTCAGCCCAGAACTCTTACTGAACAAAAACAATCTAACGCTTAATCCGAATGATTTTTTAGACTAAAAATAAGCATGGTAAACTGATGTTTTGACTTTTTTTTCTTTTTGATAGGTAGCATAGATTCATTGATGAAATAACAAAGTGCAACCAAAATGAGTTATTAAGAACTGCAAACAGTACAAGGGACCTATACAAAAGTTAGAAAACACATAGAAATCCCTACACTCAGTGGAAAATATAACATAGTAACTAGTGACTGAAGAATAGTTTTATATCTTTTTTCCCACTCCCATGTTTAGCCAATTCATCTACCCAAGTTCTCCAATTCGTATGAACTTTACATTGTACAATGTACAGTCCATCATTGATTATTAATTTCAAGAGGTGTACTAAATCTTTGCGTAGTTTCACATGTACCAGCTTAGAGAATTCATGATTTGTCCAAATAGTGCAGCCATTAGACATCAACATATAGGTAGTTCTCCAATCAGTGCCCAAATCTGTTTAGTCCATTTATTTGGTGTGGATCATTTCAGAGCTCTCTCTCTCTCTCTCTCATCTATAAATCATGTAGATGTGTAACTCACAAGATAAATGGACCAGCCAGATTTTAGGCTAGGTCATCTACACAGGGTAGGCATTCCTTCTCGCTGATAGAATGATATGTACATGTGACATCAAGCATATGGACCTATATGTGAAGGCTTGTCGGGTTTGTATCAACTTGGCAAAGTTCATTGAGATGGTATACCTGAATACCAGTTGTAGTCTTCGAAAATCGACAGTCCAATAGAATCCTCATATGCACTATTGCCAATATGATCGCCAACAAACAAAACTTTCAGCGGCTTGTACAACAAACAGATGCATCCCTTCCAAAAAAAATTTCCGTAGTTAGACATCTGATGATAATTAAATGTAGATAGCAGGACTGTGCAGTTACTCTAATGCATGCTTATAAGCTGGAGTTTGGTATGCTGCCACATCCTTACATCTCTCATTCTCGCTGTGTATGCCTTTATGATGATAGTACACGTGATTATTTCTTTTAGTATATTCTAAAGTACGTAGACAATCAACCTTAATTCTAAGTAGAAGAATACTTATAGTTGGACTACTCATATTATGTTTTCAGATTCCTCAGTCAATTAGGAATACAAAATTTGGTGATTAAAGATGAAATGTATGATCTGCAAAACATAATTTTGAAACTCACTTCTGTGTGACCTGGAGTATGTATAATCTCAAAGTCAGAGCCAAGACTCCAAGGACCACTGCCACTCAGTTGTGTCTCAACATCAGCAGTAGAAGGTTGTATCTGGGAAGAAATTAAGTTAGAAATGTAGCATTTATATCAAAGTGAGAAAGTTAGAAATAGAGCATTTTGGATGGATTCTCTTCTTTCAGAAACTGCATTGCCAAGTGTCATTTCCAGCCCAAATCACCATTTATTCAATTTCTAGCCCAAGTAAAAGCTATACAGGAAGATTATATACTGCTCATTTACAGATTCTCCACAAATCTTGACAACATAAAATTCAAAAAGTTTTGTAGAACCTCACATCCATTGAATGCATAATTCTTTCACAGTTTAGCCGCTTCGCCCACTTATCCTGATCTGCTATATCATCCCTGATTACCAGAAAGATTAAAATCTCTTAATAAATGCATGCTATGACAGGAGGATGACCTTAACTTGAATCAAGTTTTGGTCTAAATTGACATACTTGTGGGTCAGAAACAGGTAGCGTGCTCCCCCGAGCATATCGATGTTGCGTGCAAGCCTTTCTTTATAACTTGGACTGCACAGGAATAAAGTTCTATAATCAATTTACCAGGGAAAATATGAAGGGAGCATAAATCATCCTTAGAAAATTCTTTCCATTAGAAAATTCTTTTTTCCTATCAGTTTTGTTTTAGGACTCTGCCTCTTTCACCAACTCTTCTTCAGTTTATTCTAAACAAACCCTGCTGAAGATATCCACATGAAGACAATTAAAGTGGATCTTTAAGATCACTAGTACCAACTTGGAAAATGTCTGAGATCAGGGCCATCCATCAGGTAGAAATAGGATCATGCATTCCAAGAACTGAGTTAAATTCTAATTACAGTTGTTTTGTTCTTTTTCATGACTGAGAATTACACATAACTTGATCACAAGGCAACCGAGTTTCAAGGACAGAAAGTTGGAACACAGACTTAACTATATATCTTCCATAACTAAGCAAAATTCTTAACCAAAAATTGTTGTTACTCTGGAAAACTTGCTGCTGAATTTTAAATTACCTGTCAACAAGTATGTTTCCTTGTGGATGAACAATGAGATAGGAAGTTCCACCATACGATTTTTTGGAATGATAGCCACAGTGATAAACACCCTGAAATGATTCAAACAAATAGAGATTTTTAAGTGAACTAGCTGTCCTGGACACACCATTCATCAACCAATGCTCATTCCACCATGTAAGAATGAAAACATCTTGCTAGTGCCATGCCTGCAATATGATTACATGAGCAAGGTGATAAAGTTTCTTTCTAATGAGTTTAGCAGGGATATCTAGGGAGCTGAGGAAATAAATTATATAAAAATGGACAGCTTCAGGATTTATTGGTGGGGCAGGTTGTGCTGACATATTATAGAGGTGGGTAGGTGGCAATTCCAGGCCTAACTGGCCAACCCGACCTGGGTCCAGCCTAGTAGTTCAAGCCTCAGGGTCAGGATTGACATTTTTTTATCTCACATAATAAACAGGTCAAGTTTAGGTTGACCATATAGACTATATGCATTATATTCAATCCACCAGCCCAAGCTGAATCCCACCAAATCTGACTTTTTCTATTTTTGTACTTAAAACCATCCAAGGTTTCAATATTTGGGTTGATATTTCCAACCAGTCTAATAAACAGGTCGAGCTCAATTTGGGCACAAACTAGGGATACAACTTCGGTTGGCCTAACTTGAACCAGCATGAACCAAGCTCAACCCAAAAGTGAAATTTGGGTTGAGCTTGTTCAGGTGTAGGAGGTTTGGATACCAAATTCAACCTAGGTACTCAACTTATATAATTTCTTCATCATCATCAAAACCTTATCTCAACGATATTGGGGTCGACAACTTATATAATTGAATATAAATATATATTATATAATAAGTAGGGCTCTCCTAAGCTGAAACTTAACTTATCCTAAGCTGGAATAGTGCCGGTCCCACATATCAAAATTGATTATATCTATTTTTTGCATAATGGAACTGAAAGATCCAGTTCTAATTGGATTTATCTTGATTTTGGAGACTATCATCATACAAAAAACAATGATAATCGACTTCGGTTTGTTGACCAGCACTGTTTCAGCTTTGGATAAGCTAAGTTTTAGCTCAGGAGAGCTGACCCCCTTATATAATCCCCATCATGATAGGCCCCATGAGCTGGACTGTAAAGGCACATATATGGTCTTGTCGTAGGTGAAAATCCTCCCAATTTGAATTTGTCCAGTGGCCTATCGATCTTATCCCCACAACAAATAATTACGCAACACTGAATCACTGATTGCCAACCCCACAACTATAACATAGAGAGAAAGACAACAAAATACTGAGAACGGTTAGGAGGAGAAGAGGAATATGAAGATACCGGAAGTGTCTCCTCATCAATTGGAAGAGGAAATGTCTTTTGCACTTCCAAAATATCCTTTGGAGGTTTCTCAGTATGAATTGAACTTGTTGGGCAGCATAGCAAGGCCTGCAAAAATCAATCCACAGCTAATTTCATTTATGAACCTTTCAAAAACTCAAACCAGTCACTAGACTTAATACCCATCCAGGTCACTCACTTGAAGAGCTTTGAGCCTTTCTTCCTCAGTATTTGGCTGTTCAAAAACAGCAGATTGCTCATCTACTCTTGTGAATGTTTTCTGCAAACCCATCAACCCCACAAAGTCATTTAACAAGATAACCTCAAACGATCATGATTCAACCGAGTCTGGGCCATCCAAAGGCCATATCAATAAAATAAATGAATACTAAGAGTATGTTTGATTGAATCTGATTACCGGAGCCATCCAACGGCAGACATCACAATCTATGCATCTGTGATCTGAAGAAGCAAAAATTTAAGAATCTCAGCTCTTCATCTGCACCCTTAGATTCAGAAGATGAAATCGAGAAGATAATAACAAGTGTTTGTTACCAACGAAGAATTCTCCCTCAGCATTCTGGGGTCGCCTTGCGTGACCTTTCTTAAGGGGTTGAACGCCTGTTACGCTGGCTCTCACCGGCACCACGTTTCGGCCGATATCTCTCCCATGGCCCTTGTGCCGGGCACGAAACGGGCTTCCGATCCGATATTTCGGATCGACGAGGGCGTCTCTTGCGGCCAAGCTGCCTTGCATTCTTGGAGTAGACTGCACAAAGCTGTGGCTTCTATAATTAATATAAATTTATAGGCAACAGCTGCAGGATAAGAAGCAAAAAAAATAATAGAAGAATCATGGGTGGGGCCCACATGCTGTGATCTGACCGCTGAAATAAGGTTCTCAACTTGATCCGGAGCCAGTGATTTTTGTGGCCATGTTCGAATTTGTAAATGTGGACCCCACTGTGATGGTGTTTTTTTTCTTCTTTTTGAGTGAGAGAAGAAAGTGACTGAAATGGTGTGGAGTAGAAAGGTGTCCCATTTATCTCTTGCATGCTTGTCATGACTCAGAAGATCTTATCGGTTGTTATTCATAGTCATACATTGCCTGCTGACTGCTTTGTGTAATCCTCAGTTTTTCCTTCTCTTGTTCTTCTTTTCTCCACTCTAGAAGAATCCTAATGTAGTGCCAACTTGTGTTAGCCACACGGCACCTGTGTATACACTCATTGAGTTCTCAACTCTAAGATCCCCACACCCTTCCCCCAAGCAGTGGACCCACGAAAGGCCACCTATTGGAAATCCAAGCAACTCAAAATAAACACAATCATAATTATGAGCCGTGTTTGAAATTTTCAGATGATTTTCACAGATTTCTCAAGAACTGTTGCAGCTTTAAGATACGAAGCTGTAAGTCTTAAGGCTTATCATAAGTATGAGAATATCGAATTGTTCGAATCATAAATTGGATGCTCCACCGAATTCTAAAAATTAGATTTGTAAATTGGGTTTTGGACATCTTCACAAATTATGCAAGATCTATGAAGATTTGAGATAATTAGCTTAAGGGTATTACGGTTTAGTAGTTCGATAACCAAGTTGAATGATTTGGATTCTAAATATGGAGCTTAGTTGAATTTAAAAAAAAAAAAAAAACACTAATAACAGTTGGTGGAATTTAATCCTGTGAAATAAAAATATGTAGGTGTGAAATGACTTTATGTACACACTAGTTTTAGAACAAAAATAAATATAATAATAGATAACTATTACACATGTGAATCATTTACATATGCAAATGAGTGTAAAGAAAATAACTTTTAATTTTATTTTTTTTTACATGTAAGTATCACCAAGATGTAACCATATTAGGGCTATTCATGGCTCGGGTTGGGCCGGGCCTAGCCAGGCTGAGGCATATCGAAGCCAGCCCTGATTTTGGCCTGATTTTAGAAGCACAGTCCCATATTTGGCACAAGCTCGACTTGGGCTGTAACACTAAGTGTTAGGGCTAAGCCCGGCCATTTAATTAATCGAGCTAGCTCGGGTTGAAATGGGCTTGTTTATTATTTGTACAGAGTTTCTAGCAATTGTTTGGACAAACTAATAAACTATCACTAAATTACAAGCACTACCTATTCAGACTGAGGTTTCTACCACCTAATCCAAGCCTGGCCTAAGTAATAAGAAAAAGTCTACTTGTCCCGGGATTTTCACCCGGGACAAGCCCGACTCCACATGGGAGGGGCAGGGGCAAATGACTTTTTTGCCCCTCCCATGTGGAGTCGGGATAGGTCCCGGGTGAAAAACCCGGGACAAGTAGCATGTCCCAAGTATTAATACCTTCTTCAATTATCATGCACATGGGTAGGCCCCTTAGAGGGGCAACTTTTCTTATAAAATACAGTCTGCCTAAAGTAAGATGTTGAAATTTCTTCACAATGAGACTGCCTAAAGTAAGATGTTGAAATTTCTTCACAATGAGACTGCACCACGTCACTGATTCAAGTAACCCAGTGCAATGATTAAAAACAAGAGAGGTTTTTACGATTTATAAATAGGCCCATATATTTTATTTTAATACTTTTTATGTCTCCTAAATCAGTAGTCTCAATAGAATGGACAACCATCACGAGATTTGTATTGAACTCTTATAATAATGATATTTCTACCCTTGCATCCATTAAACAAATATAAATGTTATTATTTATGAAAACACCATTATTTGTCCCAAGTCCCCATGGTCTCTCTCTCTATGACATTTATTCATCCACATGAAGCCAGATTATGTATTTAAAACTTTCATCAATAAAGCGGCAGGTCACGCATGGATTGGATCGGTTGTAATCAATTATAGACACAGATGCTAATTGTTATTATAATTGATTTAGATTTGATGAAATGAACCCTTTATTGATAAAAATGGATTTATGTAGGGTTATTTTCTCCATTTAAATGTATGTTTTATAGTAACTACTAATATTACAAACTTTAGAAAAAAAATAAGTTCAAGCTTTTAAAATTATGACTATTAAGGATAAAGAGATGGGCAAGTGTCATTTCACTATAAGAACTAATTATGGGGGTCAAAAGGCTACTAAATTTGAAGACAAAGAAGGTATTAAAATGATAAAAAAAAAAAAAAAGGTGCTTATTTATAAATACCAAAATCATAAGAGCCTATTTACAAATTCTAAAAACCGTAGTTGGATATATAAAAAAACTCAAAAAAAAAGAGGGGGGGGGGGCCAATGATATGTGGTCCTTCAAGATGCACATGTGGTTAACTTTGGTGGGGGGGGGGGGGGGGGGGGGGGGGGGGACAATGATATGTGGTCCTTCAAGATGCACATGTGGTTAACTTTGGTCCACACATTGATTTCTAGTAGAGGATCCATGTCCCATAACCACTATTGTTTTCTTCATTCAAACAGCTAGTAATTAAAGCGAAAGTCTACAAATTGCTACTGAAAAAAACAATGGTGTTTCTGGCCCTATCTAATATCCAATAAGAGAGAGACTTTGGGCTCCTATTAAAATAAGGAAAAAAGATAACCATTTCAGCTACTCTTTAATTACGTTTTCTATATCAGGCTATTAATGTTACAATGCATACCGAATTTTATCGGGTAAATTTTGGTGATACACCGTAGATTGTGAGGAAACTTATTTTGAGCAGTCTGGACTTCTAGTAGGTTGCCCCTTAATGAACGCAAACCTCAAGAATAAATATCTAGAATGATTAAATTCAGTTGTTCATTCAAAAGCTCTTGATTTGATGAGCATCACAATCAAATGAAGTTTTAAGTTTGGACTTATGCTCAATCATACGTCGAAACTATGTGTCAATTCACTGCACATTTTTCTCCCTCGGCTTAAATGTGATCATTGACTATGGCGTATAGCTACAATGTCTAGTCTTTTAGCTGTGAAATATGAATTGCAATCCATTGATCTAAGTCACATTTTCCTGCATTAGTAAGCTTATAATAATCAAGATATAATTATAAGGGGCATTTAGGTGGAGGTCCCTCAACTGTGATTTTTATTACAAATGGTCAACAATACTTTATCGTATTGACAACAGTCCTCTTGTAACTAAAAAAGACAAAAACGCCCTTGTACACGTCAGCAAAAGCAAAACTCAAACAAATTTATCTGAGTTTTCAAAACTCAGATAAATTTATCAATCTTCTGAGACAGTCTTCTCACTGTTTAAACCATGGTTATGATCAGATGTGTAGCCTGTGGACTGTGGTCCTGGACCATCCTTTCACATGCTAAAACCACTTATAGATTGACTGACTTGGGCTTTCTTGAAATTAGGACACATGATACCTTGTGAATACAACAACTAGAACTTGGTTGTGAGAGTAGAAGAGAACAGTCAAAACCCACATTACACAGCAATCAAGTTTCTCTATCAAGGTGGCCAAACTGACATCATGACTGTTGATATAGCTCAGGTATGATATGAAGGTTAATAGGTTATAGTATTAAAAAACAAAATCAGTGTTATCTAATGCTTAAACCTTATAGTTTCTGCTTTATCACTTCCACAATACCAGAACATGTTTGGTTTCTCCCATAGTTCCCTGCTCCCGCTCCTTTTTCTCCTTCCGTCAGCTGGCAGAGAAAGAAAATGCGAATCATAAATCACAACCACTGCAATAAGAAAGGAGAGATGGATGTGGGTCGTCGAATGACACTACTTCACTTAGCTATTTGTTTGAAACTCAGAAAAGTTCTTCAAATTTCAGATAAATTTGTCTGAATTCTGCCAAAAACTCAGATAAATTTGCTATAACTCAGACAAATTTATCTAAGTTTCTGGCAGAACTCAGACAAATTTATCTGAGTTTTTGTCCAGTTTATCAGAGTTTCTGGGAAATTTATCTGAGCTCGGCGACACCAAAAGTCAAAATACGGAAAATCAGATTCTAATAAAAATCGAAATCCAAAACAAGAACACTTGATGACCACAATCTAATCAAGAAAAGAGAGGGGGGAAACAAGAAAAAAAACAAAATGCTCTCTTTCAAATCAATTGTAAAGAGAAAGAGAGTTTTGGAAGAGATTTTAGATGAAAGAGTAAGATAATGTAAAACTGTTTCTATCTTTGAAGAAATGAAAGAGAGAGAATCGAAAGTCATAGTAGAGACGGAAGATGCTCTGCAACAATACTCTGCAACCATGGAAAGGAACGGAAAATGGAAAATGAAAGAGAAGAAGAAGGAAGGAGTTCTCTGGCACAACAGAGAAGAAGAGATAACTTGGTCTAAGAATGAGGGTTGAAAGGGGCAAATAAGCCATGAAAATATATGACGTGGCATATTAGGGACCTCTCACTAAAATATCTCCAGCTGTCTGGACTATAGACATTAGAGAAAAAGTAGTTGTCCTTGGTGCCTTAGAAAACTGTGCTTAGGGACTGTTGGCTAATTTACCCTAATTATAAACTACTCCTAAAAGTTATTGTTGTATAATCTCTGCTTTATCTATTATTTTGATATGATGGCAGTGAAAATGATGATGCAACGGGATCTCTATAATATCTACTATGGATATGACAGTACAACACCCACCAATGAAAGGTAGCCAAGTATTTAAAAAAAAAGGCATTTAAGGTCACATTTGACAACTAAATTCCTCAATCCTCACCAATTGTTTTCCTGAATGCTTGAAAAATGCACATGTGGCAACTGAGGATTAGAGCAAGTGGAAATCCTTATTTTTTAAGATTTTCAGTTTCGACCCTCTCCACAAGATTTGGAAATTCTCAATTTTGTGGATTTATATACTCACACCAATTTTTCTAAACTATGCATACTGGTTTGCTGCATTTGCACCTACATCAATAATGCAAAATCCTTAGCTATACAAATTCTCAATGAGGAATTTTCAAATGTACGAATTCTTCATATTCTTTACCTAGTAACAAATGTGCCCTTCACGTTGGTGCAAGGCAACCAAATTGTGGTAGGATTTAAATTAATTTGGCTGAGCCTACCATTGTCAAATTTGAGCTCGCCTTAAATACTAATCCAGCCAAGCCAGGGCTAAATCTATTTTATTACAAACTCGAGCTCAAGCTTGATAAGAAACCACAAGCCAAGCTAAGTCAAGCTTAAGTTTGGATTGACACGTATATCAAGCTTATGTTCTAACTCAAGCTTAGATATTTTTGTACCATTTATCATGTGTATTTTCTTAAAAAATAAAAACAAATTACAATCACCTATGAAAGTACCCATTTAAAGCTCTCATCAGTTGAAAAATGGTCTTATTCAATGAAAATGAGTCACATACTTGATACTAATGTGTAGTACTTGTTCAAAAGCATAAGAAATCAAGTGGTTTAGGTGAGCTCCTTCTCAAGGTTAGGCCAATCCAAACAGGGCACGATTGTCATGTGTGCTGCTCAATATCAGAGCCGACTCGTGATAGGCTTATGTGGTCGATCTATAATACCAAAGCCATCCTATATGCCAGATAAGAAGGTTTAGTTGGGTTTGTTAGAAGTTGAATTTTTTAGATTAGAAACTACAACCTTAGGAACAAGGTCACATTACCATTATGTAACTCTGTGGATGAGGAAATACAGGTTTCTTCCGAAGGGGTGGTTGGACTTCGGTTTCCTCTCTCACGAGGAATAAAATATTTAAAATTGATGATGCACAAATTGACTTCGCACACCACCGGTCAAGTGATTGGTACTAAATGCAGTAATTAAAGTAGAGAGAGAAGACAAGAAGTATAGTGGTTCGGTCAGTATGACCTACGTCCACTTCTAAATGGCTGAGATCGCCGGATATTTGATTATTTCAAGTGTACAGGGAGAGCAGAGAGTACAAGCTTTGAGAGAGAGAGGAGAGTTGTGCTCAGGTGTCTGTATCATGCCCCCCCCAAGTGTTGGTGGGGGTTATAATTTATAGTCGCCCCCTAACAGGTTGGGGTGACTTTACAGCAACTAAGTAACTATTTTGATGGATCTCACGGATTCTTCTCAACGGGTGAGGTGGTTGAAGTGCTCACCACGAGACTCAGTAAAAGATGAGGTGAGGGTTAACTTTTTCCAAGGCGGTGAGGGTGAGGCTCTCAGATGCTCTCTCGATGACGTGGCCAAATTGATGAGTTTTATTGGGCCTGGACCTTATTGGGCCTGCTGGGTCTTTATAAATTTGAGCTCGGGTTATGGATTGGGCCACTTGGGTCTGACCCATCATTTGGCCCCCAATGCCCTGTGTCCAATGGAACTTGGAGAGGAGGGCATTCGTCTGAATTTTCGGCTGAGTTCACAACTACAAAAACTTCGGGAGGCCAAAACATCTGTTTTTAGGCCTTTTTTGGACTTTTAAAAATATCAATCACAGCCAAAGGCTGTGTGTCTTGTAGGGCTCGCCGAGAGCTTCGATTTGATATTTTATAAGCCTCATTTGGAGTTACGGACCAAAATTTACGGTCAAAATAGCGAATAGGCGCGCTGGCACACGGTTTTGGGCGAGCAGCAGCTTCTGGGCGAGCCTGGGGCTGCCTTGGGCGTCTTGGGCAAGCAGGAGGTGCTGGGCGCCTGGGAGGTACTGGGTGCCTGGGAGGTCTAAGTGCCCCTGGTCTGGGCGCCCCTAGGCTGGACGCCACCTGTGCTGCTGCTGCAAGCGTGGGCTTCGCTGCCAAGGGGCTGGTCGCTGCCTGCGTGGGCGCCAAGGGGCCACAGCCAGCGATGGCGCCAAGGGGCTGGGCTCCGCCAGCATGAGCACTGATTAGCTGGGCGCCCCAGGCAATGATGGGCTGGGCGCCCCAGGCTCCGAAGGCGCTGTCCACCGTGGGCGAGCAGCTCGTGTGCTGTCCAGGATGCCAATTTGAGCAATGGCGAGCAGATTGGGAGCAAGCCTGGGCGTGCAGGAGCTGGGACTGCTGGGCGCTTGGGGTACTGGCCTGGGCGCTGATCTAGGCATTGCTTTGGGTGGCTAGGCAACTGGTTTGGGCAGCCAGGCAACTGGTTTGGGCAGCCAGGCAGCTGGTCACGTTGATCTAATGTAGTCCCACGGGTTGCAGATGACCTGAGTTTCAAGATCCTGCCTAGAGATGTTGAAAACAATGTTATTCCAAACATTAAAATGTTTAACATGATTACCTGGAGAGAGGCTACTTGCGCGAGAGCAAAGATAGAGTTTGAGGATTGCTCGTGAGAGAGCTACACCTTTTGAGATCGAGCTTTTGGCGACCCATGAGAGAGTTGCTAAGCTGGAGATAGGCTGCCTGCTTGAGAGAAGTGCAGAGACCAAGCTTTTGGCGACTCGCGAGAGAGAGCCGCTCAGTTGGAGATATAGGCTGCCTGCTTGGGAGCAGTGTAGAGGCCAAGTTTTTTTGGCGACCCGCGAGAGGGCCGCTAAGCTGGAGATAGGCTGCCTGTTTGATAACAGTGCAGAGGCCAAGCTTTTTGCGACCCGCGAGAGAGCCGCTAAGCTGTATATATACGTTGCCTGTTTGAGAACAGTGCAGAGGCGGGTCAAGCTTTTGGCGATCCGTGAGATGATTCACCCCGCCTGAACCTGTTGATTTCCTCAGCATTCATATATTTTTGAGCTTTTGCCAATAGCTCTGGCATGCTCTTTGGTGGTCGCTTCATTACTGAAAAGAGGAAGTTTGACGACCGGAGGCCTCCTAGGAAGGCGGTCATGCTGACCTTATCATCGGGCCCTTCGACCTGAAGGACTTCCTCGTTAAAACGAGTGAGGTAGCTCCTCAGGCTCTCCTCTTGATCATGTTTTATGTTGAGCAGATGGGTGGCAGGCTTTTGTTGGTGGAGTCCACCAATAAACTGTGCCACAAATATTCTGCTCAGTTCGGCGAAGGAGCCTATGGAGGCTAGGGAGAGATTGGCAAACCATTGTCGAGCGGAACCCTTCAATGTGGTTGGGAATGCCCTACACATAATCTCGTCGGAGACATTATGCAGCTGCATTAGAGTTTTGTAAGTTTCCATGTGGTCTAGTGGATCCTTCGTTCCGTCAAAAGTCTCCATGGATGGCATTTTGAACTTCCAAGGAAGTGGGTAGTTCACGACATCGGGTTTGAATGGTGTATCCGTTCGCCTTACTAGGTAGTCCACTGTCTTAGGTCCCTGTGCCTTCATGGCGTTGAAGACATCACCCAGCTGATTTTGCATTTCTCTGATTTTCTCGTCCGAGCGATTGGGGGCTCCCCTGGACTAATCATGGAAATGACTCCCATCCTCCATACTTTGGTTTTCACTCTCACCCTCTTGGAAACGAGGATCCTCCCCATGAGAAGCAGAAGGAGGAGGTGGGGGCCCTCCATGATGGGCTCCCCCCGGAGGTGGGGGTCCTTCATGATAGGCTCCTTCCTGAGGGGCGCCCAAGGGGACTCCAAAAGGGGCGCCCAGACCTGCATGGGCGCCCAGATGGGGAGCACCCCGGCGTGGAGCTCCTGGATGCCCTGGGCGCGGAGCTCCTTGCGGTCCTCCAAGCGGTACTCCTCCTAGTTGTGCTCCTCTTTGCTCGGCGAGCATGAGTTGCAGGATCTGCTGGTTTTGGGTCACCAGTTGCTGCATGGTCTCCAACATTTGTCAAGGGATGGGAGCAGGAGCATTTGGGATATGATCGGTAGGTGGAGGAGCATCCTCGCCCTCTCGTGAGGGATTATCCTCAGGTCGATTCATCAATCTAGTGGTGATCACCATAAGTTTAACAGAGGAAGTCTTTTGAAGTGAGAACTTTAGTCGTTCCCACAGACGGCGCCAAACTGATGATGCACAAATTGACTTCGCACACCACCTGTCAAGTGATTGGTAATAAATGCAGTAATTAAAGTAGAGAGAGAAGACGAGAAATATAGTGGTTCAATCAGTATGACCTACGTCCACTTCTGAATGGCTGAGGTCGCCGGATAATTGATTATTTCAAGTGTGCAGGGAGAGCAAAGAGTACAAGCTTTCAGAGGGAGAGGAGAGTTGTACTCAGGTGTCTGTCTCATGCCCCCCAAGTGTTGGTGGGGCTTACAATTTATAGTCGCCCCCTAACAGGTTGGAGCGACTTTACAGCAACTAAGTAACTATTTCGATGAATCTCACGGATTCTTCTCAACGGGTGAGGTGGTTGAGGTGCTCTCCACGAGACTCGGTAAAAGATGAGGTGAGAGTTGACTTTTTCCAAGGCGATGAGGGTGAGGCTCCCGGATGCTCTCTCGATGACGTGGCCGAATTGATGAGTTTTATTGGGCCTGCTGGATCTTTATAAATTTGAGCTCAGGTTATGGATTGGGCCACTTGGGTCTGACCCATCAAAAATCTTAGGATTTATGGAGAGATTTTATCATACCAAACAAAGAAATATGGTATAGAAAGAAAATGGAAGTTTCCCTTCCCTAAAAACTCAAACTTGCTCAAATGTGACCAGAAGGGTGGCATTTCCACCTTTCAGATAACCACAAAGTCCTTGCAATCAAACATAGAACTCAAAAAACACTTTGATTTGCTTTGATTAGACGGCTAATTACTTTTCACTTCTTTATTCTATGGCTTTGCGGATTCCTCATCTGTCTTTTATTTAATTAAAATCTGCCTCAGTTTATAACCCCCAATTCACAACCATTGCGTTTGATGAGACAGTAGAAAAGTGTTTTAACTGATGCCATCTTTTACAAATAGCTAATCCATCAAATGGGGTCATCTTTTACTTGATTTGGCCAGTGCCTTATATGCCTTGTTTTCATTTCATTGGGCTACCTCCAATGGTTAAGAAACTTGTGTACACTAGATTTACATAAGCAGCTGATAGTTCCAATACTCCGTCGATAAACTGAGACCCCCTGAATTTCACGGCACCGATCGTGATTATCTCACCCGTCTATATGTAGAAATATTCGCAAGAGAACATAACCTCATGTCCATATCCCCCATGTGCCTCCCAATGTACTTGGGAGTAAAATGTGTGGAAATATCTTTCAAATAAAAAACTTAAAAAAACAAAACCACCATGAGACTAACCAATGGAATTTCTCTAAACCGTTCGAAATAAATGTCATCTGCATGAGTGATATCCACTAAATTTTTACTTTTATAAGAGTTGGTCTTACCGTAAGAGTGGGCATATGACTAGTAATGTGAACTTGCATAATTTTATGAAATATTTATAATGTGCATTAACCATATTACTAGTCGTGTGCTCAATCTTATGGTGGAATTAACTCCTAGTGAAATAAAATTTGAGGGCATATCATTAACACGGTTTTTTTTTATTATTTGAGCAGTTTAAATTTCTATAGGTGGGTTGGATTTACATTCACGGCAAGTGAGAGGGACTGAGGGAGACACCCAGACTCGCTCATATTAGTCAACTGGGTCAGGTCTAAGTTGCATCAAGTTGGAATTTAATATAGAATGGACCCAGCGTGACAAACAATCATTTTGGTCTAATTTGATTTTTCTTTAGTTCCACCAACCTTTCCTGCCCCTTCCAAGTCCCAATCGACAGGTCCATCCCTCACATTTTCCCCACCCTGTTTAAAACAAGAGAAGTGAAAGATGAACCCCCACACCAGCTAACCTGATTTCACTAATATGGACTCACCTTTCTTTATTGCAAATGAGTCAAATCATATGCATACAAACTCAAATTTCCCTCCAGTTAGAAACATACTTTAGTAATCAATGTTGTGATTTTTATCATCGTAAAAATCTGTACCAGACATAATATTAAGACAATCTCAAGTTTTGCGTTTTTTATATAGGAAAAATCATTAAAATAAAATTAAAAAACTTCAAATTTGGAAATAAGCATATACCAAAGTACTGTAGTAAATGTTTTTATATAATCGGTAAAAAAATGACAAAAAGGAAGAACATGAGAATAAAGAACTTCCAAAAGATAAAAGGAAAGAGATAGGTTAATGTAACTCAGGTAAGATCTTACTAACAATTGCTCAATGTTGATGGTGATAGGTATTCTACTATTTCCTTATTTTTAAAATAGGAATAGAAACATGAAAGATTGAATGTGTAACTCACCCAACATGACCCTTTTGGGGAAGATTTGGCGGAGATTCTAATTGTGTTTGGTCATTGGTGTGCACTACATATAGATGATGACTTTTGTGCACGTGCGCGAGCAAGTGAGAAACATGCAATCGAATAATTATACCACACAAGAAAGACATGGATGATTTTAGGTGGTTTAGAGAGGATTTTATGTGGTTCAGCGATTTGCCTACATCCACGACAAGAAAGAGTACCAATTTATATCTTGACTCTCTTTAGAGTCTAGGGTCACAAATTACATTGTATATATAATATCTAAAACAGAGGAGTTTCTGGATGAATCCATGTTAACTTTTGTGGTTAGTTGTTAAATTATTTTATACTCTTTTGCATTGAGATAATTACAAATCAAAGAAGATTCTACAGGCTGTACAAGATAACCATTACAAAAGAATATATAGGAAAGGATGAGGTGGAGAGGATAACAATCACTCGGTTACAGTTGTTGGAGAGTTACAACTGTGAAGAGATATTGTGGGCCTGAATACAGGCAGACCCAATGGGTTGAACGGAATGCTCTTTATCAATATCCACTTTCTTTTCCTACAAGAAAGCCCAAAATACAATTACCAAAATACCAATGACCTTGAACCTGGCCATTTGCCAGCCCAATGAATGAATCTGTTAAACCCGGATCATAAGACAAAAACCCAACAATGACCAACCAATGGTAAGAATGTGCAAGTTTGTGGCACCAACATGTTTGATTCCGACTGAATACTGCTTCAGACCCCTTGTATGAAAGTTGACGAGTCCGGATCCTTGAGTGTCTCCCTCACGCTTCCGGCAAGTAGAAGGAATGGAATTCCATAATGGAGCTCATCTAAATGCCCTATCAGTGTATTGATGCCCTCAACTTTTACCCTAACAGGAGTAGATCCCAATACAAAATTGATCATATGATTAATTATATGCTTACGAATGTGACAAGTGAATATGATCAACATACACTAGATTGTATAAATCACATTAACCAAATGCTCAATTTCACAGCATGAGGAATTTTTATTGAGATGAAATTTTACAATATTAAGGGGATAAGGAGCTGTTTCATTTTGAGCCGTTCAAACTTTCAATAATTGGGCTCCATTGCAAAGTTCAACTCTTTTCACTCGTAGGAAGCGTGAGGTTGACACTCATGAATCAATCAATTTCTGGGTGGATAGGTTTCCCCGCATCTAATGTACCACTGATCCAACTTAACTTAAATAATAATAATAATAATAATAAAAACAGCTTGGACACAAATCAGGCCTTCCTAATCATCAAAATGGTCTAACATCTCCGACGAAAAATTGAGCATAACACTGGGCCCCATTAAACAGATCTACCCCACTTGATACTGGACAGCACTGATTTAAGGTCAATAGCACTCCAGATAGGCACTGCTTGACAAGGCACAGGTCCCACACTCATGTGCTTGGATAGGTGTACATGGGCATCTATTCGTACTTCAATATGTCCCACTTCGTCCGAGCATATATAGAAGGTATTAAAGCTGATAATAGCCCTAGAAGAGCTAAAAAAATATATATTTACCACAAATCTATTTGATCTATGCGATATTCTAGGGATGTGGGATATCCCAGAATCAGAAGCGGGGAAAACTTGAATGGGACCTTTTTTTTATTTTTTTTATAAGAATGTAGGATATCCCAGGACTTGAATAGCCCTAAAAACCCCCAATCCTCCCATGTCTTACATGTCCAAATGGGCATGTTGGGTCCAATTCTAGGACCCACATCTGATTAGAGGTTGGCTCCTTGAAATGAACCATAACCAAAATATAATGTAGATTTAAGAAATAATATATTATAACAATATAATCTTATAATATTTAGGCAAAGTCAGGTCCATCATCATAGTAATTGGGTCTGTTGGGTCCTGTACCTAGAGTAACCCAACCCAATTTTTCATTGCCGAGTTACAAATGACTGGGCTCTGAAAATAACACAACTGGCCAGCTCTCAGCCCAACATACTATCAAAAATAGAATTAATCTGCTATGGTTGGTGTCCCCACAGGAGGAGGGCCCACTTCCATCGTCATAAACAATCAATCATCTTTGGCACCTGGCTTAGATCATGGATTGAAAATTATCAGGCGGTGGGAAGGAGTCAAAATTGACGGCGAGAATAAGTTTGAATCTGTGAAAGCGACGGCCACCTACTCATTCCACCTGCAAATGAATTAATAAATGCTAGGGCTTCCTAATTTTCTAACAATACTCTAACACGCCAACCTAAACTGAGCTTTCATCTCCATATAATGATATTGTGTACACCTCTCAATGTAAATTAAAATTGCATGTATGATAGAGAAAGTGATATATACTCTTGAATTGATTATATATTTGAATAAAACTCTTTATTTTTCTGCCTAATTTGAATAATTAAATTAGGCAAAGGTGGAAGCCACGGCTATCACAAAAGTAAGGTGAGACCTTTTGGTATTAGTGGTCCTTACGGACCTTACCTCTAGCTTCAAATTATTGAAACTTCTTTTATTTTTCAATTTAAAGACCTACGTGAATTTTTGCAAAGACAAGTCAAAAAGGATACGATGGAAATACCTTCCTTCATAGAAATCAATCACTAGCCCCGTTTATTTACTAGAATTCCTTATAAGAATCCAGACTATCTGGGAATTCATGTAAGGAATTCAGAATTCCTGTAAGGAATTCAGAATTCCTGTAATGAATTCTATGTTTTATTACCAGAATTCCTGGTAATTCGAAATTCCATGCATTTGAAATTCCAAAAAAACTAAGCATTTGAAATTCCAAAAAACTCAGCATTTGAAAAACCACTTTAACAAAGAGGATTTGAAAATCTCACTTAGTACAAGAATTCCAGGAGAAGGACGACGGCATTCCGAAAGCTCAGGTAAGAATTCAGGCCATAAATGAAATAACAAATTTAGAATTTCAGAATTTGACAGCATTTCAAATACTAGCACTTGAAATTCCCACACAACCACCAGACATGAATTCTAATAAAGAAACGAGCCCTAAACATCAATGCGAGCGAGATAAGACACCCTTCCCGTTGAATATCTTGTGTTTCTCGCTATTTCAAATTTCAACTATAAAGGAACTACACCTAATATTTGATAACTGGTTGTTGGATCATAGGGAGAGAAGACTTTCTTGTAAGTTCAGGAAGTGATTTCCCCTTATTAGGGCAAAATCAAAATTTTATGTTTGAAAACAGAACAGAGCTTCTATTTTTAAAATTTTGTATCTATTCTTTTATTAAAATCTTTTCCTTATTTTTCCTTACTTTGTGACTTTTCTACTTCTTCCTTTTACTTGCAGGAATTCCCTTGCACAGTTGCACTCCAATGGTCACATCCAGTTACCCTTAGAAGAATAGTCTGTTTGGTAGGTTGTAGGAGGCATGCAGCCAAAGCCCAAATCAATGAATATCCACCCATTTGGTTGTTGCAGATAAACCTACCCACCCAACCCAATAATGCAATTAAAGTAAGTCTTAATGAGTTGTACCTCACCACCGCTCTGTGGGCCTAATTTCGCAAAAAGGGTCAACATCTAACTGTATCAGTAAAAACCTAAATGTAATCTGATTACCATTGTAATTAGCAAGCCTACTTCTTAACACCAAATATTTTGAAGACCATACACTGAAGAATTGAAGAATGAAAGAAACACATTAAAATAAAAATTCAGGAAATCAAAATACATGGAATCTAATTTCTCAATCTGCACTATCAAACACAAAACACGCATATTTACAAATTCCCATTTTGTATTTCGGTCAGTAACTTTCCTGTATACCCTTTTACAACTTTTTACTTTGAATTTCACCTTCCCCTTCCCTTTTCCCATATTGTAACCTTCTTTTTTTTCTTATTTAGATTTTTGCAAATATTTCACAATTCACGGAGAAGCACGGAAACTCTTCAAAAGCGTATTTCTCGTACACAAGACCGCGCGGAAGAATCCGTTAACGCCGTTTAATAGCGACTCCAAACCGTCGGAAAACTCTTCTGTAACCTTTTGCAGCTCCTTAACGGCGTCAGTTAACCTCTCCGTCTTCCCTTCTTCTCCCGCCACGTCGTCGCTGCTGACGTCAACCAGCGCTCTCACGGAGGCTTCCACTGCCTCCCTCTCGACCGCGAACCGCCCTTTCTCGCTGGAAAACCGCTTCTTTATCGACCCCAAAACCGCTGACTGCAAGTCAACGAGGGCATCCGACCACAAAAACTCCACGGAAACCGGGATCGCGACCAGATCCGCCGATCCGGACAGAATCGCAACGACGACTCCTGCGACGAAGACCGTAACGGCACCGACAGCGTAGATCGTGCGCTCGAGGACCTTCTCAACGGATGAGATCTTGCCACGTGGCGAGCTGCCAAACTTACTTGCAAGATCTTTGATCAAAGCCGCTGATTTCTCGAGAGTCAGCCTCCTGTTACTCGCCACCGGCGCGGATTCCCCCCATTCGGATAGGGACTCGCGCGCGCGACGCAGCTTCTCCGGCGCAGGAGGAGATCCGGCGGAGAGATCGAGGAGGTGGAGGGCGAAGTTGAGGAGGAGGCGGCCCTGGCGGAGCCGCTCGATCTCGGAGGAGATGGAGTTGCAGACGTCTAGGATCTTGATGCTGTCGTCTAGATAAGACGCGAGCGATTTTTCGGAAGCGGTGAGATCGGAGATTAGAGTTTCGGCATCAGCGTGGGTGGAGGAGAGGAGATCTATGGCCTTTGAGAGCCAGGAGAAGGTGGCGTAGGGCGGATCTGAGGCGGATTTCAGGGCTTTGAGGCGGTGGAGGAGGTTCTCGTCGAAGGATCGAGCACGAAGGGCTAGGGTTTTCGAGGACGGGGAAGAAGAAGGGTTCTTTTTCCCGGGGAGGCGGAAATGGAACGGGGATGCGTAACGGGGAGTTTCGGTTCTAAACATTATCGGCCGATAAGTTTCGCACCTGCTTTTCTTGGTTTTTTGTATGTGTTGTTCTCTTTCTGAACTGAGAGAGAGAGAGCAACATGTCCTGGGGATGACTTTGGGCATGATATATATCTGCTAGGGCCAACGGCCCAACGCGGATTAGACAAATGATGACTCGGTTTGGGTCTAAAATTGCTTTGAACGGTGCCCAGAGGCGTGTAGCTGTGGATCATGACTTTTGAGAATACGAATGTGACCATGACCCTTTGTGCTTGTGGTTTGTTTTTGGACTTTCGGCACCATTGAATGAGTGAACAAAATTTTCAAAAGTAAATGAAGGAATTAGTGGCTGTAATATTTAGTGGGACCATCATCATATGGGTTGCTCGTGTCTTCTTTATCTTGGTTTGCCAGAGTCTATGACTATTAGAAGGAGTAGGTCTTACAATCTTTGTGGCCGTTTGATTGGTGAAGTGGGCCTCTAAATTATGCTGTCTTTTTATATCTTTGCATTAAATTTGATTGCAAGTAGTGTTTACTCCAGCTATCAAGAAATATAAATTCCATTGGGGAGCTTTTCAATGAAGAAATTTATAGAAGATAAAATAAATTTAATTTAGTGATAATGGCTATAATGATGCAGAAGAATGAATTTATTAATGGTCCCTTATTTGAGTGTCAAATAGGTCTAATGCATTAATCTAATTACTTTGCCAATGACCTTTCACCTGATGAAATACTAAAAGTGGGTTAATGTGAATAGCCCTTTCAAGTGAAATTGTAAAAGGCACTCTAGTTTCTCCATTGGTTGAGAAAAAGGGGTCAGCTACTAAGTTGGGTAGCTCGTTTCTCACCTAATTATGCATGACTTGATTCCCATAAACCTCTTGTTAATGTAAGTGGGTTTTCTTATAATTTAGGGCATGTTATTGTAATATGTTTTCCATTAGAATTGTAATTATTTTCAAGGCCCTTGGAATTTCCTCATTTGGTGGGACATTTTATAGAGAAATGGAGAGAGGTCTTCAAGTTCTAATTTTTCACGAGCAAAAGAATATTAAGATCGATAAAAAGGAGATAAGGATGTAAACGGGTCAGTTCCAATGCGGGTCCATGGTAGGATCGAAACCAGAACCGTTAATGAGGAGATGGACCTGGAACCGAATCAAAACTGTTCAAATCAATTTCTTGGTTCTAGAGCTAGAACTGTATATGGGATGAGTCTGGGTCTGAGTGTAGGTAGATTATAGTTTGGAAAAAAAAATTATAGTTTTTAGGGAAGATTCTCGAAAATTAAGGTAATATGTCATGTCTTAGGTCTACGGGTCGGAACTAAGATGGAATTAGATCCAAATCCATTTAAGTCACGGGTAAAAGAAATATATATATATATATATATAATTCTAGACTCATTTACTTATTGGGACATAAATAAAAACTCAAACCCAAATTTTAACGAATCTAAACCTCCGGATAACCCGTGAATGGAAAGCACATTACATCCCTAAAAAAGGAGGAGGGAGAGTGATTCTAGACCCACAAAAGAAGGATTCTGCAATGGTAAAAATCCTCATTGAATTCTTTGAAATCCTTATTTAGGGTTGACATTTGAAAAACTCCAATTAATGAATTGGCATACATGTATTTGGGGCTTTGAATTGTTCCGTCAAATCGGCTGTACGCACTAGACTTGGAACTTCTAGCAACTTTGGGCAAGCCATCTATTAATTTTCCCGTGTTGTTGATTTTTCTTTTATTTGGCATAATATATTACAGGAGTGTACACGGATTGGATTGGTGCGAATTGTGCCAAATCTATCACCAATGCAATTTGAAATCCGTCACCAATTCGTGACTATTAAAATCCGATCCGATCAGTGGAGAACCGGATTGGATCGGATTAATCCGTTCAATTTAATGTTAAAAGAAAAATATCAAACATGTTGTAAAAAAATTACATTTTGACCTCTTAAATTTTTTTCTTATTTTAAATTTAGATATCTTAATTTATATTTAGACTTCTTATATTTATTTATTTATATTTAATGTCAACGGATCGGATCGGATTGAATTCGCGGAGTAAGGGTGAAATCCGCCACTGATCTGTTTCTAACGAATTATAAAATTTTCAATCCGTCACCAATACATTTACCTTCGGATCAGATAAAAATCCACGGATTTGATCGAATCAAATAGGATTTACGGATGGATGGATTTTTCGTCCAATGTTATTGGCCGACTAAAAGTGAAATCATGGATTCACGAGACAATTGGGTTACTTGAGCCTTCCAAGGCTTCGCGTTCCTAACAAGCAACAACCAGCCAAGCCCGTTCCGTTCAAATCCTGCAAGCCGAGTCGGAATCCCAATGCGATATGGTTCGTGGCATTTTCGTTGTTTTGCTGTTGCACTGGGCGGTGTAAAAGACCGCCGTATCCCTGGCAGGGCCTGTCCGGGTTGGTGTACAGGCGATTGTTGTGACTTGTGAGAAAAAAGGTTGATGCAGTGACGTCGGATCTTTGGCTCCTTGTTGGCTCGCTTTATAAAAGCAGCAAACATCCTCTTTACCTCTCTCGTTTCTCTCTTTTGGCCTTTTCCGGATTCGATTCGAGTGTGTGTGCGTGTGAGAGTGGGAAAAATGCACGAAACAGCGAAGAGGAATGGGTCCACTCCAGTCCAGACACATGTGAAGGAGGTAGAGTAATAGCAGTCTCGAGGGACACGGAATCCCATTTGGGGACGGAGGGACGAACGATCGTTGTAACCAAGTTTGACCACACAACTTGTTTTTTTTTTTTTGTATAGGAAGCCTAACGATTGAATATGTACCTGTGCAACTTGCTTTGTAGAAGCATCTACGAAAGTGGAACATGTACATCTCTCGTTCGGTCATTCCTAATGTTACCTGCTCCTCAAGCTGTCGTTGGGCTGGGTCTCCTTCCCTGGTTCAAAAATAAGATTTGAAGGGGATAAGCAGGGATGTAAATGGGTTTTCGATTCTCCGATTAATCAAAGTTTCCGACTAATTAAAAATTGGGTCCGGGTCCTTATTTAGGCCCTAATAAATAAATAGATACGGGCTCGGTTTTACTTCGGTTCGGACATGTGGATCCGAAACCTGACATTTTATCTAAATTTTCAAAAATCTTTCCTAAAAACCATATTGTTTAATATCATTTTCTACATAGATCCGGGCCCGTACCATATATGGTTTGGTTTCGGTTGCGGAGCTAAGAAACTGGTTCCGAAACGGTCCCGGGTCCGAATTCGGTTCCATCTATTCTTTAATGGTTTTGGTTCTGGGTCCACCATGGACCTGGATTGGAAACTACCCGTTTACAACCCTACCTAAGTCCTTACAAGAAGCAAGCCATGGACCCAAGCCCCAAGCTTTCACATTATATATGGACATTGTTATAAGGTCTCCCTTTGCTGAGCACCAGTGCTCACCTTATACTAATTACATATCTTTACAGGGATCCACTTGAGGATAGAACCGAGGGGTGTCTCTATTTTATGATCCACTTAGATGGATCATTTCATCGGGAGCACCAGCTGCTAAACTGAGGGTTTCCCATTATTGTATACTTTCTTTTTTCTTTTATACACACACACACACACACACACACACACATATTGGAGGAGTTGGGGCCCACTTGATGGTCCATCCGAATGGATACACACCCTGAATTTCACATGTGGTCCACTTTTGCACTCATCCAATGTAATGTACACCGTTGGATCGACTACACATCTATTCGAATGGAGTATACCCCGTTAAACTTGTAGGACTAGATGGAGATGATAGGGGTCGGGGATGGGGTTGTTTTTTATTTTGTAGATATGAAGGGTTTAGGGCGTTCTTTCAATCCCCCTAGTCCCAATGGGGCCCCACGTTGAGGCGTGCACATTGATCCAGTGCGCGAGTCGAGCACTGGATCAATACTCTACATATTGTACATATCCATATGTGTTAAAAGAGTCCAATGGGTCTATATCCTTCTGCCTAAAAGAGGAGTCCAATAAGAGATCTAGACCCTACACCTAGTTTTGACCTGGCCTCTGGGCTTGTTGGACCTTCCAAATACTTATTGCACCCGGGCTCACGTGGAAGCTAGCTTGACAAGGTCAACTGATCACCCTCACTAATCCTGCTCTCAAATGAGATTGACAACCATTAATTACCTAATTAAACCTGTGAAAGGTCCATCTTTATTTAATTCATCTGTTGATATCTGTGTGACGAACTGGCATAAGTTTCACTCCTTTTGGAATGATATACAATTTACTTGTGTAAAAGATATGCTAGTACTTTTTATGTGTGATTGAAGTTTACGGTGTATATTACCCCAACTGGCTGGCGAGGGATATCCTGGGTCATTAAAAAAAAAAAAAGCCTCGACAGGATTAAAGTTTGGATCGCTTTTTCAATTCAAGTGGGTCAGAGCAAGCAAAAGCTAGTTTGCACTGGTAAAATAAATGTGGTAATACTGTTATTCATGTTAATGACAATAGTGTAAGATCATCAATCACTTGCTATATACGTAGCAGTTTAACTGGTTATGATTGTCTGAAAACGCATCAGGAATAACCACTCTGCTTAGGTGGGCCTAATTGGCTTTGCAATCTAGGCTGTTGATCTTTTGGGCTATATAATATGCATTGGCTTTGCTTAACAAACCATGACTCTTTTTATAATAATAACATATTTAAGCTCTACGGCATGAATCCGTGTTAACAGATGCAGGCCATCCAACAAGTAACAACGACTGCCGTTTTTAAATTTGGTCATAACCAAGAAATGCAGTACTGGAGGGGTTTTTGAAAATGACACCCAAGATTTAAAATATATTCTTCTTAATCATGACATGGTGGTGACAAAAACATTGTTCTTTCTTAATTCTCATGAGCATCACATCCTTATGCATAATTTAAGCAAGAATTATGGTTAAGTCTGATAAATTTTCGTTTTCCAACCAGTCTACTTGGTGAATTTTTTATATTCCTTTTTTCCTTCATTTTGGCTGTAACATTCGAGTATAATACACCATTAAATTTATAAAATCAAGGAAATTTGATCTAAAACACTTTTTTAATTAAAAGAAGTCTCTTTCGAGGATGTTTTGAAACAATCTTTTTAACTTCGACATATTTAAAAATCAAAAGTGAATATAAAAACTACAACATTAAAGAAAAAAAAAACTCTTATAAAAACTGAATCAAGGGAAGATGGATCAAATGACTACCCAATCATAACGATAGTAATTCAAGTCTTAAGAAAATCAAGATGCATTGTGCACCCTTCGCATCTTTAATAATCCATGGTAGAGTTCATAGACTGTGAAATGTGAATTCATATATATATATTCTATGTCATAATCATTGAGTGGCTTAATTTTCTTAGGAATGTAGTAAGTACAATATTTACCTTTTCTTTTCTTTTTTTTTTTTTTATAATCTTACTTCAAGAGGATTGTTATTTAAAAAAAAAATTGCAGTAATGCCTATGTAAAAATGAAGTTCTCTTGGATGCAATTTTTTGAAGATAGAGAATGGTGGGTCATGCAGTTTGCAGCGGTATACCTATGCTAGCATAAAATTTGTTGAACTATAGAAACTCGTGCTTATAATTATTATCCACCTCAAACTGCTTCAACACCAACATGTGAACCAGACTCATCCAATAGTAGTGCTTGGCATCTTAGTGCAAGCTAATTTACAGTCATGCTACAGATAAAAGAAGAAAACACCGAACCAACACCATACCCCACGAAACTTCCAAATATACTAAGGAATCAATTTGCATTGGAAAGTTGAAAGGACTAATATTAAGAAAAGGAGGTCTTCTTGGAGTCATCACATGAAAACAAAGAAACGAATGATGCTAATCTGTTTGTAAATATGACAATTGAATGGAGTCTTTACCAACCAAGATTACCTGGACAGCTGTAAGTCCAGGCAATCTGCCGATCCAGGTAATAGTGAGCTAGATATTGGGTCATTTTTAATGAGTGTTAAATATTACATATGTTACCTCTCATTAGTTTAAATTTTATCAACATATCATATGCATTTCATTTGCTTTACACGGAGATTTTATCCTTCTATCATATTAACGGATTATAGGATTATCATGCATAAATCCGATTATTTATAGCGCATTTTTATGAAATTTCTCTTGTGTAGGTGAACCCCGCGACTACCCCAACCTTCCTGCTAGTGTCCTAAGGCAGCAAGAAGAGATGAAGAAATCTTAGTGAAGAAATCTTAGGAAGAGTTGAAGAATTCCAAAATAAAAGGAGAAGACTTTAAAGATAAAAAAAATCATTTTCTAATACTAAGGATTAGTTGATGTATTGGTTAGAGCTTTTTTTTATATAAAAAATATTCCATCCAACTCTAACCTCTCCACCAATCACAAATCAAATTGAAACAATCAATGTGAAAGCAAATGAGCCAATTCCTTGTGAAAGGAAATGAGCCAATCAAATGTCTTTAATATTTCTATAAATTGAAATGTATTTGTAAAGTGAAAAAATTCTTTTGGCAAGTTAGTCTTTTTGCAGTTTTATTTTTACTTTTATATTGTAATTAGGAGCTTCTTTGTAACTAATCTAGACAGAGTGTGTAATTGAAGATGATTAATGAAGATTTACAGCTTTTTCTTAATGATTAGTGGCTAAAGCTCTTGGATTAGTCTCTCCTTTTGAAGTTAAGTAATGTTATTAGTTCAATTACATGCACGTTTTAATTTAAATTCCATACTTGTGCCTTGATTGATTAATAGATTTTAGATCTAATTGTGATAATCTCTCTCATTTCTCATACTCCATCTCTACACTTGATGCTTGGATAATTTCAATTGATGCTTTGTACTTGAATTAAGTTTTCTCACATAGCATACTTTAGAGCCCTTATCTTTGATCTTTTATAGCTTGATTTTGATGATTTTTTGTTAGGGTAGTTAGATGATGATTTAGGATTTTGAATTTTTTATTTTCTTTACTCTGATTTTTATTGCTATATCATCCAATTCAATTAGGCAAGAGTTTGCTAATTTGATTGTAGATTTTGGAGTTGAATTAGAACATGCATTGTTTGAATTAATTACATACTTAGTGGATTTTGGATTACCTAATCTCTTCTTTTTATTGTTATTAATTTAAATCTTTACTTGATTTGTTATTTTCACTTCTAAATTGTTAGATCTACACTTCACACCACTTGTTTAAAAATCATATACATTTCACACCACATCTTTACCTTAAATCTACCATTGCCACCACAATTCTTCCACTAGTTTAGTATAATTTGTTAGATTAACTTAAATCTTGTTAATTTCATATTTTAGATTGTTTAGTTTTATTCTACATTATATTTAGTTTAATTTCATTTTTCACACATAGTTTATTAGTTTTAATTGTTCACTTCAATTGTCTATATTAGTTATATCTTAGTTCAACTCTCATTTAATTGGATTCATTGCTTCTTCCATCTTCTTTTCGTGGGATCGATAATCCGGACTCTTTAGTCCTTTGCTACTTGACGACATCGTAGTCTTGCGGTTAAGCGTTCCATATCTAACTGTCGATCAAGTTTCATATGGGTCATAATACCTAACATTCTATATTATTTTGGTTCATAACTCAATTCGTCAAAGGATTGATAACTTGATGCATAATTTAATGTCCATATGCCTACTGATTATGCGGCAATCTGTTATTGTTAATTGAATCGGTCAAGAAATCTTCACCTAGCAACTTGAATTAATTACACCATCGAAAATCCTACATGGCAATCATGCGGGACTCTATAGCAAAAAAAATCACCCAAATCAGACATACCAAAGATACATAGATATATATATATATATATATATATATAAATACATATATAAGAAAGTTTCATCAAAACAACCCTTTCAAACATGTCTATTTGAATTAAGTGTTTCCAAATATTTCCAAATTAAAGAGGAAATAAAAATTGAGTGAACGTGAACAAATATCAGCACAACATGACAATCACTGAAAAAAAAAACCCAATTGAGGGTCATATTAGTCCATGTTGAGGTCTTCAAACCTCCCATGACTGACATGCACCAAGGTAGGCCTACAATGATTCGCAAGTTTAAAGCTTGCTGCAGGCTTGCATCCCTTCAAACATTTTGTAAATGGGTTTGGCACAACTTTAGTTTCGTGAACTGCAAGAGGTAGTATAAGACCCCACACGCTACAAGGCTAATAGAATTTGTTGTATGCTAGGTTTTTTAAGAACATGCAATATTATAGATCATGGCCATGCGACTTATTGCCGTAATCCTTAGTAGGTGTTGGATGAAGTTGGCAAGAAACTCCCTCCTAATCAAACTTACCTTTAAGCAATGACTCTTGTAATGTTTTTCCAATTCAACAATCACTTGCAGTATTATAATGATACTTAGGTGGTTCTCTATAAGTTTTATGTTAAAAATGTTAACTTTGGATATATGTGTTTGAACTTTGACCAAGTTGCATCTTATTGAAGACCTTTTCAACATTGCCATGTATAAACGTGCACTATGTTTCTATTGCTTTCATTATATGAGAGTAAAAGACCATTAGTAATAAATTACAGAATTCCCTACATTGCAAAGAGGTTCTGTGCTATTGAAAATTAAAATGAAGTCAGAGGTTTAAGAACATTCCATGAGAGAGAAGAAAGCTGTTCAGATTTTCTTTCTGCCAACAAATTGATTATTTGGTGTGACACATTGTTGCTGTGAAAAAGAAAAAAATGAACTGATTTTTCTTGATAGAGAATATTTCAATTTCTTAAAGGAGAGATATGAATACATGATTCCTCTCTCCCATTAAAACATAATTTCACAAAGTAGAGATCCTATACTTACACAAAAAAGTGCATAGGAAGTATCAGTTTATGCTGGTCTTTGCGAAGGGTGCATTTTAAAGAGCTTTCACAAAGAATGGCAACTCATTTTTAGGATGTTTCGTGGTTGAGAATACTGACTCTCTTCGCCCTCCTCTGTGGAAGGTAATTGAATTTCATCAAAATAACCAAGAGACTTGGAAGACAGACAAACATCAATCAAAACCATAGAACAAAATCAATTTTTTTTTTTTTTTTTTTGAATAGTAAGTTGGATTCTATTCAAAGAACAAAATCAAGTTCAAACCAAAAGCTCGATTAATGGACAGTAGGGCTAGCGGGGCATCAAAATTAATGGCCAGCCGAGGCAAACTAATGAAAAAAAAAAAATTTGACCCATACAAATGTGTACGTACCTTTCCTATGAGTATGCAGTATATGTGGAATGATCTAAAAAGATGAGCAAGTGTAGTTATGATTTAAGGGAGATGCTCCTGTGAGAGTATCTCTCACCTTATTATGAGAGGTAAGGTGGGAGCCCTCACATTTAAGTTGTTGGCACTAAATATGGATGTGATGACCTCACCTTACCTCTCATAGTAAGGTGAGAGATGTTCTCATAATAGGAGCACCTTCCATGATTTAAAATTATACAAGAGTATAAGAAGTATGTGAATTGATTCTTTTAATTGCTTTTGGCTTGTTTTGCTTTCCAAGATTTTTTCATGAGCATGACATCATATATTGTTTTTTCTTATACGCTTGAGCAAGCTACAGAAGGTATTTCAGTATAGAAAAGATGTTGTGTCAAAGAGAGTCATCCGAATTGAGGAAAGCTCAAGGAAGGGAGTGCTCAAGAGATCTGAGCAGTTGATTGTCATGCTCTACAAAGAGTCCATTCCGGCACCCATGACTGCATATGGGGTGATCAAGATGTGGTTGATCTCTTGCAATCTAAGGAGTACTCATCGTAGCCTTAGAATTGTGTGGACTGATCCAAATAGCATTGGATCTTACCAAGTACACAATCTGGTGTTTAATGAATGTAATGCATCAGAAACAGCCAATCCAAAATTTCATTCACTAAAATATATGCTATATATCCATTGCTTATTCACATGCAGCCTGGTCATAACTTGGGGAAATAGAATTATAGGTAGTTTGAATTCTGGGATGAGGCCCTCATTAATGGTTTCACATGTGTAGCATATTGGTTGACAGTCACCATTATCATTATATGAATATAATGATCCATAACATACAATATATAATACAAAGAACTGTAACAAACATAGACTAATGTACTTTTTTTTTTTTTTTGAAAGACAAAGTTAGAATTAATTTTCTAAGAAATGGGGGATGACCCATTTAGAAAGGGAAGGCAGCCAGTAACCCCCCAAGTTTTTGTGCTTAAGTTATATCTAAAACGCCTTAAAATTCCCCAAGATCGGTGATGACAGTCATGTGTCTTAGTTGTATTGTGAATAGGCCCAACTCATGGGACTGTTTACCAAACGTCACCCACGAGCTCATTTTTAGAGTCTCCTCTTTGTTGTCAGTGTCTTTAAACTAAAACGGGGATGATATTTTCCACATCTATAAGGGTTCTCTCTCCCGCTCTTGCTTAACACTTCCACAATCCCCAAGAGAAAGGAATCCCCAAGAGAAAGGAAAGACATATTATTCAAGGTTGTCAACAAATGCCTTAAACCCACACTTGTTCCTTTGTGCATACAAGACTTTCTAAGGAAAAGGATGCTCCAACAAAACTATTTTCTTTATACAAGTGAACACATTTATGGATGTAGAGAGGGTTTTTTTTTTTTTTTTTTTTTTTTTTTTTTTTTTTTTTTAATTAGGTCCTCTTTACATACTATGCTTTTTAGAATTGACACTGTGAATTTGGACCACAGCTAAATAGTAGACTAGCTCAATTGGCCTAGGACCACGGTTTGCATCCGGAAGTTGTAGGTTCAAAACTGCACTACTACACTGGGGATATAAGGGAGTTTACCTGACTTTCCTCTGGGCCGGAGGAATTAGTCCAGCCCAAAAAGTTGGGAACTCTCCGAGAGCAAAATAACCAACAAAAACCCAAAAGAGAGAGAGAGAGAGAGAGAGAGAGAGAGAGAGAGAGAGAGAGAGAGAGAGAGAGAGAGAGAGAGAGAGATATTACCTAGTTAACTGATGGGCCCAACCTAAAAATTTAGGCATGAAGCCATTTTTTTTTTGGCCTAATAGATAATTAGTTTGGGCTTAATCATATGGGTAAAAATTCCGATACCATTAATCCCGTCTATTATATAATCCTGTGCAATGTCACGAATCATATCTTTTGCGATTTTATATTTCCGACAAATATCAAGATATTCTTAATATTGGGTTTTTAAGAATGTTACAAAAAAAATTGTTGATGAAAATAAGAATAAGTTCTAATTCATGACATAAAAATAGATAAAAAATATATAAAAGTGGAATAAAAATATAAATATTCACATATATATATACACATAATAGTTACAAATAATAATTAAAACTGATAATCAATTACTCATTATTTTTATTAATATTAACAATAAAAGAATTATTGCCATACCTTAAAAAAATTCTTTATATTAAAAAGGATAACGGGGATGAACAATATGTGTAAAGAATATATTATTTAACATATATTCCCATAATACCAACAGTAAAGTAGCGATTAATGAGCCATACAGAGTTACTTTTTTGCTCTAAATAAAAGCCTCCAAAAAAAAAAAAAAAAAAAAAAAAAAAAGAAAAGAAAAGAAAAGGCCAAGCCTTCCCTTACGAAATGAGGTTTTTCTACTACTTTCTGCATCTAAAAAGACATTAAATGTTCCTAATTAATCTTTAGTGGGGCACGGAAGAGAAAACTCAATCAAATATCATCTAAGATACATGATATCTTCTGTTCAATATCTTATTTTCTAATGATCTCCCATAACTGAATGATAAGGGGATATTGTCATTTATAAGGGGTAAATATTACCTCACAAGGAATTTTAGGTTTTGTGTTGGTTCTATAACAAGGAAAGAGTAGGAATAACACAGCCCACCTAAATCCAAACCCACTCCCAACCATCAAACCATCACAAGAAATGCATTTCCTCAACTTTCAATGGATAAGAACCCCAGCAGTCTACATATCACTATCCCTTGGTTTCTCTTCCTCATAAGCAAAGCTCCCACATGGAAGAAAAGATCCCATTTCGAGATGATGTGATGTGCCAACACCCACTTCTCCTCCTGCTGGTTCTGGGCTTGGGCTTGGTTTTCATGGACCCATTCAATATGGGTCCAGTGGGAGGCCATGAGTTTAGGCCCGTGAGGCACTCTGCGGCACCATACAAGCAAGTCATGGAGAATTGGCCCAGAGACAACCAGAGCCGATTGAGGACCGGGAAATTGGAGTTCGTCAATGAGGTCTATGGGCCTGAGTCTTTGGAGTTTGATCTTGAGGGAAGAGGGCCTTACACGGGTATGGCAGATGGGCGCATTGTGAGGTGGATGGGCCACAATATTGGATGGGAGACCTTTGCACTTGTAACAACTACCTGGTCAGTAGAAAAATTATGCTAGAATGATAAAATGTTTCTTCAAATCGATTTGTAGAACATAACAGATTTACCTAGGTAATTTCATGGGACTAAGGTGCATTGTCTCCAAATAAATTTGTAGAACATATAATACATTTGACTGGCTAGTTTGAAGGGTCTAAGGCACATTGTCTCCTAATTTGGAAACAGTCTTGTTCTGCACATTGTACAATTCTAAGGATGTTTGGCATTTTTTCTGGGCTCCATTTGGATCCTAGGAACTCATTTGCCTTTTACCTGAAACTGGTTTTGGCAAATAAAATAACAACTGTTACTTAAAGTTATCAAACACATGAATTTTCATTTACATGGAAATCAACTTACAAGCACTTGGTTTATAGAGTCAACATGGTACTAGGAGTCATGAGTTTTACTCATGAGATATGAAAAATAAATTTACATATGTAAAACTTATAAATTTACATATGCATATTACCATGTTTGTTTGGAAGCATCATTTTCACATGAGTAAATGATATGGGATTTTGTTGCTTTAGTTTTCTCACGTCTTTCTCAAAATCCATTATGATCTAAGAGACAAAACTCTACGTCTTGAGTTTTATCATTCACATGAGAGTATTGAATAGTGTGGATTATGAATCACAAAGGGGCACATCTATATATTTGGTTTTTTTTTTTTTTTTGGTGTTTTCACATATTTTCCAAAATCCAAGAAGATTTAAGACATGAGACTAATGCCTAGGCGTTTGTTAGTTCAATATTTTTTTTTTCTTTTTGAAATGTCTAGTCTGCAATTTTGGAGCCACAAGACTAAAAAAATATAAGATGGTTGATGGGTTTTAATCCCATGACCATTGTATGAGTTAATTGTACTAGGGCCTCTTTGGGCTGTCAGGTGTGTAATGGTTTCATGCTTGGAGAGGTGTGAAAATGACCCCATTTACACACCATTTTCATATCAAAATTTATGTAAACAATGGATATATGAAGTCAAGCAACTTAGAAAGTAAATGTAAAGCATGAGGAACATTTACATATGTAAATGAATGCAAACAAAACGTCCCCTTAAGAATTCTAATATATGGGCTTTGATTAAATGGGTGAAGGGTCCAAGGATGAAGAATGGAAGAAAGTGACGACCAAAATTTTCTCCCATTGTATATAAAATGTTTCACCTTACTTCACACTGTTAACATAAATCCAATCATATAAGGCAACATATAATGTTCCTTCGTAGATCTCCACCCCGGACCCTGTGCCTTTTATCAAAGCCCTTATTTCTAGAATTCATTAAAGAAGATGTCAAGGAACTGCAGACAACTGGCATTTTTTCATTATTGGGTGGTGAGATCCAAAGGACCAAATGTCTAGTCTAATGATAAATTTGGCCAACTTGGCCAGATGAGAGACATCATGCATAGGTATGGATGTTTAGGGTGTAACTTGGCTTTCAAAAGATGGATATACATATTTAGGTCGCGTTTGGCAATTAAATCCTCAGAGATTCCTCACCAGTTTTCCACAAAGGCATGGAAAATCTATGTTTCAACAATTGTAAATCCTCACCAATTTTCAGCTCCACCCCGCACCCACCCTCCCAAAAAAAAGGAATAATCCTCATTCTTGCATATTTACACAGCAATGCCATAACTATATGCATTGATATGCACCAATATCGATGTGAAATCCTCAGTGAGGAATCATTGTTCCAAGGGCCATGAGGAATGCTCTAACCTATGGATTCCTCACAGATACTTCACCTGTTACCACCCATATGCCCTTAGTATTTGTATATTTGTGAGTGAATGAGAGACATGACAGAAGAAACTCTCTCTCCCTCTCTCTCTCTCGTCCAACACAAGCATCATTGCATATTCTCTCTCTCTCTCTCTCTCTCTCTCTCTCTCGTCCAACACAAGCATTATTGCATATTTGTGTGTAAATGAGAGACACTTTATGAGTAATCTCTGTTCGTACTTAATGTCATGAGTGGAAATGGTTCTTGAAGGTCGGAGAAACTGTGTGCTAATGGTGTCGAATCAACAACCTCCAAACAAGGCAAGCATGAGCAACATTGTGGTCGTCCACTCGGCCTCAGGTTCAATAGGGAAACTGGAGATCTCTACATAGCTGATGCTTATTATGGTCTACTGGTCGTTGGTCCAAAGGGAGGAATTGCGACTCCTCTAGCAACCCATGCAGGAGGAAAGTCCATTCTCTTTGCAAATGACTTGGATATTCATAGGAATGGTTCTATCTTCTTCACTGACACCAGCATGAGATACAACAGAATGTAAGAGTTAATTGGTTTTTAGCCTCTTTTTGTTATGTGCTTACTGTTCTGATTTCTTTTACACATGGTTTTAGTGGGCAGTGGCGGACCCAGGATTTTGACTTGGGGGGGGCGGGGGCGGGGGGGGCGCTTAAGACAGTCACTTGAAAAAGTCAATGGCTATTTTGTTAGTATTTCTTAACATTAACTTTTGCAAAAGAGAAAATGTCTTGCATTTACAAAATATCGAATTACATGATCAACTAACATTCTATCATCAAAAGTCATGATCACCTAATTACAAAAGATTTTCTTTAGCAAAAAAAAAAAACCCTCAAACAAAGCTTTTACAATTGCCCTCGACGGTTCTTCATGTTTTGAAACCTTTGCATGATTGTCTCATCATCAATGCTATTAAATATATCTTTTTCAATATAGACAAGCAAACAATCATTCATCCACTCATCTTCCATTCAATTGCGCAGCCGGTTCTTCACAATTTGCATAGCAGAAAATACCCTTTCTACAGTAGCGGTGGCAATTGGTAGGGTTAACGCCAATTTCAAAAGCAAATAAACCAAAGGATATACAATGTCCTTTTTTGTTTCAATCATCTTCTGTGCAAGCCCGCTCATTCCTTTCACTTCCAAGAACTTTCTATTTGTGCGCATATCAATAATGTAAGTATCCAGCTGATTATCAAGTATCATCCGATCTGAATCTGAAAAATTATCTGGATAAAATTGAGAAAGGCGGATCAATTTCTCCTTCTTGAAAGCAGAGAATGAATTATTTGGATCCAAGCATGCCACACAAAGAAGTAACTCAGTGTTCACCTCATCGAAGCGGGAGTTAAACTCTCGAAGCTGCAGGTCAATAGCAGTGTAGAATATGTCAAAATGGTAATAATGTAGATTTGTCAATTCACTTTTACGCCGCGATCTCTCTCGCTCAACAAACAAATCATCCATATTGAGAATGCTAATTTCATGTTTGTTACAAAATGAATGAACTTGAGAGAGGAGAGAATCCCACCCATCATCTCTCATCATTTGAAACTGCTGCTTCGCTATTCTTACCAATTCCATGGCATTGACAATATCTTGATCTTTTCGCTGCAATGCCTTTGATAATTCACTAGTAATCGCCAATATATTTTTCATCATATGCATTTTAAATGCAAAATCAAAAGGCTCCAATTGAGTTAGCAAGTAACCCGCACAACCCCTTTGTTCACTTGAATGATCTTTTAAAAGAATTACAAGTACGTAAACCACAGAGGAGAACATATGAATTAAGTTAAGCAATGAGCCATAATGCAAACCCCAACGTGTATCTCCTGGCCGTTTGAGTCTAGTCTCTTGATTCAAGCCTTGTCTACTTTCAATTTCACCACTATTGAGTGCATCAACAACTTTTGCAGCCTGTATATTTGGAGCATGTCATGGCGTTTGCAAGAGGATCCAATGCAATTCAACAAATGAGAAACCAACTCAAAGAATATGCAGATTGGTTCATGTATCTTAGCAACAGCAACAAGTGTCAATTGAAGTTGATGTGCGAAGTAATGGACGTAAAATGCGGCGGGATTCTCATTTTGAATGAGCGTTTTGAGGCCGTTAAGCTTTCCTTGCATATTACTAGCCCCATCATAACCTTGCCCTCGCAAACTTGTTATGCTCAGTCTATGCTTGGAAAATATAGCTTCAATGGCCACCTTAAGTGATTGAGCAGTAGTGTTTGTGACATGTTCTATGGCTAAAAAACGCTCAATCACACATCTGTGCTTATCCACATAGCGTAAAACAACAGCCATTTGCTCTTTCATAGAGATATCACGTGATTCATCCACCAAAAGTGCAAATGGTGCATCTCCAAGCTCATAAATGATAGCTTGAGCAGTTTCAACAGCAGCTGCATTCACAATGTCTTTTTGAATTTTAGGCAAAGTCAATTTCAAGTTTTCTGGGGCATTTTCCAATACAACTCCTTTAATAGTCTTACTATGGTCAGCAAGAAATTTCAAACACTCAAGAAAGTTACCCATGTTATTTGAATTCTCAGATTCATCATGACCACGAAAAGGTAACCCTTGGCGTAAAAGAAAGCGAACGGAACTAAGTGTTGCCTTCAAGCGGATTCGATACTCTCTTCGAGCTTGATCCGATTGCTTTTCAATAACTGTCTCAATGTGTTGCTTCTGATTTAACAAATTCTGACACTTCTCGTATGCTTGATTATGAGCACTATTAGGGCCTCCCACATGATCTGCAAATCTTTCTTTTTTCTTCCAATTCTTGTATCCTTCAGTTACAAAAGCATCGGTTCGTGCTTGACCTCCAAAAAGGTAACAACATAGGCAAAACACTGCATCTTTTTCTATGCTGTACTCCATCCAACTTCCATAATCCTTAAACCAAGTAGCATTAAACCGCCTCTTCTACTGTCCAAATTGCGTATAAGGGAATTTATGGTCATGAGGCTGACAAGGGCCCTTTTGCAGATACATTCTTCTTATTTCATCCCGGTCCATAGGATGATAACTTGAGATTGGACAACGTAATCCAGGGTCTGCGGGAAGATTTTCAAAATCAACTGCTACACGACTTTTCTTCAAGGTTGTTGGTGCTTGATCATTTGTACCACTCTCTAGAGTTGAAAGCACTAGATAATCAGTTGATTTTCTTTTGAAATGATTTTCCATATCTGGTTCAAATTGATGAAGAGCATAACCAATCAAGACATTGGTTAAAGGAATATGAAAACAAGTCAATTGTGTCCTATTTCTAAATGATGAAATTTGTCAATCTCACCAAGTGGACCGAAACAAACTATTTTATATAACTTTGAAGAGTTTTAATCCAATTGCTTTTCATTAGATTTGGAAATGTCATACTTTCAATAAATCAAAACCAATATTCTCACTCAAAACAACATCAAACAAATCATAATTAAAATAAATAAATCATTATTTTGTATCAAATCTAATAAAGAGGCTCACAAATTTAAGAAAGCACACTAACTTAATATAGCAATTAGCACACACCTCATCCAAACATTTAACTTATTTTCTTCCAATCTGAACTAATGACATACAACTACAAGAATTTGAAAGGAAAATAAGCACGCACCTCAACCAGATTTGAATTTGCAAAAGGAAGGTCTCCGAGATTATCTTGTCAGTTGCCAAGCCTATTAGAGAAGGAAAATAACAGCGGAAAACAACCCACCTGAGAAACATGTGATTGAAAGTCATTTAAACAAAGACCAGCCATAATCAATAAATCATTAAGATAAATTGAAAAGTTGCTATTGTGAACTATCTTGGTCTTTATTACTGAGAACTTGTCCAATGAGGTTTGTTAACATATAATCACCATTTGTGAACTGAACATCATGATCACCATTTAAACTTTAAAGCCTACATGAGGTTTGTTAACATATGGAATAATGGAAAAGTTAGTGCAACTGTTCAAGAACAAGAATAAAAATATAAAACTAGAAGTTGGAAAAGGTAACACCCTTTTGTCCTTGTACCATGTGCTGACCATGGCAATAAGACTAGTGAACATTGGGAATCAGGTAAGATTGTTTTACATTTTATTTAAATGAAATAATTTGCCAATAAAATTTTGGGTTTCCAGGACATTGGCAATTAGATGAAACATCACCTTACAATTTTTTTTTTTAATGGAGTACTCTACCTAACAGCATTTTGGGTTTCAAGAGCACGAAAAACTAGGTAAAAATGAGTTTAGATATGGTGGGGTGGAATCTAGGAAGCTATTTGACAATGGGATTTTGGAACTTGGTTCTCGGAGGATGTGCATTTGCATTTTAACCAACTATTTTTGTGATTTGGTTTCCTCTTTGCAGACCACCGGTCCACCACAGGTAGCATCACTCCACTAGTTTGGAGTCTGGAGAGTTCCAATGGCATGCCTGTTTGGATAATGGAGACACAACACAACATCTTATTCCACTAGCCCAAGAGAATGTCATTGCCTCATTGGCAATTGGCATTGGGATTGGGTATGAGGGTATCTAACATGCAGATGCTCCAAGGAAAAACAAACATTGTTTATTTGTTTTCCAAGAAAACAAACATTGTTTCATTGTCTTCTTTTACCAAATGAGAAAGAGAGAGAGATGAGAGAGATGGGTACCTGCCCTGCCGCCCGCCGGAGTGAGGGATGGCGTCGTGCCAATGCCGGTTGCCAGCAGCCTCAAGCCTGAGATGGGGATTTTTGAGAGGGGGAGGGAAAGCAATGAGAAACAGAGAATGGGTTTGTTTACTGTTTTTAGGTTAAAGTGGAAAGGGAATGAAAGGAATCGTGGGGACTAGGGACTGGGGACTGGGGACTTAGGCAATATTTAATTGGGGGCTGGGCTTAAGGGCCCTTATGGGCTTTTTTCCAATTTGGAGGGGGCTTCAGCCCCCA
Source organism: Umbellularia californica (assembly GCA_028538565.1). NCBI lineage: Eukaryota > Viridiplantae > Streptophyta > Magnoliopsida > Laurales > Lauraceae > Umbellularia > Umbellularia californica. The sequence goes on along the minus strand of JAPQWN010000008.1, from coordinate 12,382,943 downwards.
GCCCAATGCATGTAAGTCCGCCACTGTTAGTAGGTGACTATTATGTTACACTCTCAGCAGAGATCTATATTGTTATTTGGTGTGGAAATTTCAATTAGGACTCCATTAACTCCAAAGTTTTTATTGTAATCGCACATTCTATGGTTAGATTTTTATCTAAAATGCCCTAATAACAGTCCAAAAATAGAAGGGTTGAACCGTTGACATGACTGTACTCTGTTTTTGTAATTCAGTTTCAGTTTCAGTAACCAATATAATGGCCTTGAAAAGCTGTAGAGGCCAGATTTTACAAAGAAAAAAAACTGTTTGTTAGAACTATGCTTTTACGTCATTGGTAAATGCTCGAGCTATGCTTCTTTTTATGAGATTCGTTTTCTGTCTCAAGTGTTCTTTTTTGGGATTATTGTAACAGGAACCATCACTTCATACTACTGGAAGGAGAAGCCACAGGAAGGCTGCTTAGATATGACCCTTCCTCCAAAACTACTCATATTTTGTTAGATGGTTTGGTGTTTCCAAATGGAGTACAATTATCTAGGGACCAAACCTTTCTTCTCTTCACAGAGACTACCAATTGTAGGTATGGGATCTCTCTCTCTCTCTCTCTCTCTCTCTCTACCCTATTTTAATACAAAAAGTGAGCAGCCCATTATGGGCCCACTCTTGATCCTATCTCCACAACCCATTCTAAAAGACCCAATTTGACAGCCGTCCAGACTGAAGCATCATTGGATTTTGTGCTCTCTGAGTGTTTGTGTCTGTGAGGCCAATGTGATATTTGAGCAGAGGATATGCAATAGTACAGTCAATGATGATAATTTACTGTTACCGATAAAAAAAATGATGATAAATTATTGATTTAGTTAATCTCTTTCCATGACATGTCTCAGGTTGATGAGATACTGGCTAGAGGGTCCTCGGACTGGAGAAGCGGAGGTTTTTGCAAACCTGCCAGGGTTGCCCGATAACATACGAATGAATGGGAAGGGCCAATTTTGGGTAGCAATGGACTGCTGTAGAACATCAGTTCAAGAGGTCTTCTCCCACAACCCATGGATAAAAAACATATACTTCAGATTGCCTCTAAAGATGACTATCTTAGCACGGTTCATAGGAATGAAGATGTTTTCTGTCATTTCACTCTTTAATGAGGAAGGAGAGATTCTGGAGGTCCTTGAGGATCGAAGAGGTGAAGTGATGACACTAGTAAGTGAAGTTCAAGAGATTGATGGAAAGCTATGGATTGGCACGGTAGCTCATAACCACATTGCCACTATTCCATACTCCTAAGATTAGTTGACCCCACCATGCACCATGACTTCTGGTTTACAGTTTTTCTACTCTATTAATTTCTAATTTCTGTAATATTTTGTGATCTTCGAAGTTTTCTGTGATCCATATGTTTAGCATGTAACTATGGAAAACTTGGTAGTTGTTAGCAAACCCAGATAAAGAACTGATGAGAAACACTTGTGGATTTGAGAACTTCTATTTCAAATGGAAGTATAATACATAATGCACTCTGTACAATGGAAGCATAAGCAATATGAATACCTGAAACTAGTTGAGTATTCAATTAACAATCCCTCGATTTTGGCTCCAAATTGTTTCATTCTTCAGTTGTCACAGATGTAGCTTCTTTGCGTTGTCCTGTATCCATCTCCAGCAATAATGGTGCAACATCCGGCAAGCACCCAACTGCTCTCAACTGAGAGGTTACTAAATCTAATATCATGTACATATCCTTGAATTGGATATGGGACTTGTCTGATGCAAAGAATTCATGAACAGCACCATTCAGTTCTATCCAACTGCAACCTGGTGTCTTCTCCACCCCTTTCTTTTTCATCAGCTTCCTCACATGAGCAGCTTCCTCCCACTTTTGAGACAATGAATAAATGTTAGCTAGAAGCGCATATCTACCACTATGATGTGGTTGCAACTTAATTAAGTGTTTTCCTATATGCTCGCCTAACTCAAAATCCTTGTGGATCTTACAAGCATTGACAAGAGCACCCCAGACCCCAGCACTAGGCTCCATAGGCATGTTTTTAATTAAATCCAGAGCTTCTTGTATATGCCCTGCACGACCCAGAAGATCAATCATACAACCATAGTGCATCATGTTAGGCTCAATACCATAAACTTTGCTCATGCAATCAAAGTACATTATCCCTTGATCCACCAAGCCACCATGAGTACAGGCACAAAGAACCCCTGTAAAAGTTACTGCATTGGGCTGAACCCCATTCTCTAGCATGCAAGAGAAGAGATTTAAGGACCGCAGTGAATGCCCATGCATGGCCAACCCATTTATCATGGCCGTCCAAGGGTACACATCCTTCTGAGCCAATGAATGAAAGACCATGAATGCCTCATCTATGCACCCACACTTTGCATACATGTCTATCAATGCTGTTCCAAGTATTGAATTCATTTCTAACTTATTTTTATCTATGTACAAATGAACCCATTCCCCTTTATCCAATGCCCCCATTTGGGCACATGCAGTGAGAATGCTAGCTAACGTACATTGATTTGGCTGCACTTCTTCTAGAAGCATATCTTGGAAAACCAATAAAGCTTCTGCGAACCTACTACATTGAACATAACCAGATACTAATGCGCTCCATGAAACAACATTTCTATAAGGCATTTCATCAAACACCCTTTTGGCATCAACACAATAGCCACATTTTGCATACATATCCACCAGAGCACTGCCCACATAAACATTCCAACCCACCCTCCCACACTCAATATAAGATCCATGAATACATCTTCCAAACCAAACATCACCAACCATCCCAACACTACATAGAACACTAACAACAGTTACTCTGTCAATCTCAACACCCCTCAATCTCATCTCCATAAAAGTTTCCAACCCCTCCCTCGCTCGATTGTTCCTAACACACCCATCAATCATCGCAGTCCAAGTGATCAAATCACTCTTACAAGTTTCATCAAACACCCGGCGTGCATAACCCAATTCACCGCAATTCGCATACGCTGAAATCGAAGCATTCTGCACAAACAAGTCAGAATCCAATCCAAATTTCACAGCCTGAGCATGAATCTGATTTGGGTTCCCGCCCATCGACTTCGAGAGGGCCTTGAGAAGTAAAGGGTAGCTATGTCTATTGGGAATTACGCCATTAAGGCGCATTTTAGAGAAGAAGATGAAAGATTTCTCAGGTTGAGAGCTGGTTGAAAATCCCCTTATCATGGTATTCCAGATGAAGGCATTGGGTGTCTCGATTCGATCGAAAATGAGAGAAGCATAGCCAAGATCGCCAATTTGAGAGATTGCGCAGAAATGGAGGATCTTGCTTATGGAGAAGAGGTCTTGGGAGAGGCCAGTGGTGATGAAGAGGGAGTGGAGTTGCTTGAGATGGTCCAAGGTTTTGCATTTTTGCAACCATGGGATGTAGGGGTTGTGTATGTGGGTGAGCTTGTTGATAGTTAAGCTTGCAGGCATTTAGTTACAAGGGGAAATTGTTGGAGGTACCTGTGAACATTTGATTCAATGATCTTCATATCCATACTTTGTTTTCATAGTATTGTAAGTTCTTCTTTCACGTTTGAATATCTAAAATATCCAAATTGCCCCATCTTTAAAATCCCTTATCTATTTAAACATAAATCATATCCTATGATTAGTGGGATATGCCATTAATAATAGCCAGCTACTATTTAATTGGCCACAATTAATGACAATCCATTAATGAGATTTTGAAATAAATTTAAAAAAACACAAATAAAATTCGAAAGACGCAAATAAATTTCAAAATAATGCAACTAAATTTAAAAAAAAACGCACATAAATTTCAAAAGAACACAAATAAATTTAAAAAGACAAAAACAAATTTCAAAAGACTTAAATAAAATTCAAAAGCAAATTTCAAAAAAAGCAAATACATTTGCCAAACTAAGATAAACCAATTTTCCAAATTTCAGAAAAATTTGCAAAACACTCAAGTGTTTTTCCAAGAAACAAGAACTCAGTTAAATTTATTTCGAAACACGTAAATAAAGTTCAAAATACACAAATAAAATTAAAAAACACATTTCATAAAACGCAAAGAAATTTTCCAAACAACTCAAAATGATTTGTTTAAAAACTCAATTAAAATTTTCAAAACGGAGATAGATTTGTCAACAAATTAGATAAATTTGCCAAAAACTCAGATAAATTTTTTATAAACTTATATAAAGATAAATTTGCCAAAAACTCATATGAATTTGCTAAAAACTCAGATAAATTTATCTAAGAGGCTTTTGGCGGTAGGTCCCTCATCATAAATTTATCTGAATTTTGGCAAAAATCAGATAAAACTCAGATAAATTTGTCAAGACTCAGATAAATTTATTTGAGTTTTGCCAAAAGTTCAGGTAAGTTTGTCGAATACTCAGATAAATTTATCTGAGTTTTGACAAATTTATTTGAGTTTTTATCCAGTTTATCAGAGTTTATAGAAAAAATTTCTAAGTTATTGGCAAATTTATCTAAGTTACTTAGAAACTCTGATAAATTTTTCAAAAGAAGAAGCCCGCTGCTATGTGCTAGACTTCTACTAACGGGTTAGATTCACGCGACCCAAACCAAGACTACAACCGACCCTTGTTATAGTTCCAACCAATTGCCTTCTTCCTCTTCAGTGTTTTGCAACAAAACTCTGCATGTGCCCCATCCGAATCCAAGTGCATCCTTCTCTAACGACAATGGCACGGAGACAATAGGGGAGGCAGTGTGGCGGTGACTTCCTTCTTCAAAACCAAAACCAGAGAGCATCGCTCCTACTTCTCCTTCGGCCACGGCATGGTGTGGAATGACCAGTGGGAACCCTCCTTCTCTGGTGATGCGAAGATTGGCCAGATACTCTGTCACCATTTATTTGCCCTGAAATCTGATTTGAAAAGACTAGATCGTCTTCTCCAGAGGCGATCTTCAAATGGAACTAACCTACTACAGTTCTAAGGCTCAATTGCCTTATTCCTCTTCAATGTTTTGCAACAAAACTCTGCAAGCACCCATGCTAGATCCAAGTGCGTCCTTCACCGACGAAAATGGCATAGCAATGATAGGGAAGGCAGTGCAGCGGCGAACCCTCTCTCTTTTTGTCTATTCTCTGCAAATCCGGCAGCCCTTCTCTTGGTTTCATCAAGAACGGCACTCTGCGATCTTTGTGTCCCCACTAGAGATCAATCTAATCTCCTTCTCTAGCCAGAACCATAGCAAAGTCTGGATCAACTCTATGTTCTTCGATCTATTCACTACAACAGATTCCAACCAAAATGGCTTGTAAGTCTGCTCTCCCTTTGCGTTCTCTACAATAATTCCAAAACAGAGATAAGCGATCTTCTTCGATCACCAATCGTGGCCCACCTTGAAATGAGGGGGAGAATGAAAGATTTAAAATTTTAAAATTCAAATTTTTATGCCTAAAAAGCTAAAAGGACAAATCAGTCATGAAAATGTCTGATGTGGCGTATATCCCTCTCGCCAAACTATGTACAACTGTATGGACCATAGGCCTTAGAGGAAAAGTTGTTGAACTGGATGCCTTACAAGACCAATATGAGGGACTATTGGCTAATTTACGCTTAGTTATAAGGCTTTTTGAGTGAGGCTTTCAGGTTTTCTGGTATGGTAGTTCTGATTTGTTGGGGGTGGAACAGTATAGTGTCTCACGGGGCTACTCAAAACTGTGATCCACTCTTAACAACAGCTGCTGTTTTTCTTTCATTTTCACCTCTAAATTAGTAAAATTCCTTGAATTTTCACATTGTTTGGACAATTTTAGCACTCCAATTAGAAGTTGTTCTAGACAAACAAAAGGATAATCAATTGAAATTCATTTGATTTTGTTCGGTTAAGCATTCCTCAAAATTGTCAAGAGTAAACAGTTAATGGCTGTCCAGTGTCCACCCTTGATAGGTGTTCAAGGGTTGGATTGGGCGAGAAAAATGTTACCAAGGGCCCAGACCATTCAGTTCTTCATGTTGATCCAGCCCACAGTCTGAAGGTTAGGCGTAAGCCCAGCCAACTTGTCAAATATTTTTGTGATAATACTTTGGGCCTGGCTGCGTCTCTAAAAAGGGACAGCATTGACACATTTAAGTATCAAACCAGAAAATCACACCTTGAGAAAAAGGGGTAGGTCTGTTGGCAACCCCGCAATCTCACCCGGCGGTCCAGGGATCAATCCATGTTATTCCGTTCTTCCCAAGTGTGGGGGGCTCTCCTTCTGATAATGTGGGCTTCTGCTTCCCACATGCATGGGCTCTCTTGGGTCCCAACCCCCTTTGGTAGAGCACAGAAAAAAAAAAATAGAAAATAGAAAATCATACCTGAGTTGGACCAAAATTTAAAAACACAAAGAAAATCTAGCCCATTGACAGCTGGGCTTCGGTCGAGCCCAGGCTTGCCACGTCCATGAGAACCCCTACCAAACTGGGCACTTTCTAGCTATGGCCCATCCACCTTGCAACTTGCCTTGTGATTGGTTGAGATGCCTCATATCTGTGCACATTTTTAAAATAGCCACTTACAGCAGTAAAAGGCCCTATCTATATCTCCATCTTATATCCGTCACCTCTCATTTTTATAATAATCATTTGGTAGAGTTCATTTCATCATCAATTCCTATGTATTTCCTAATGCAAAAAGATTGTTCACAGAAAGAGAAGCTTCTGTCAGCTTGGATCTTGTGGGATCAGAATGATCCCCACAACATTAGGATTAGTTTGTCCGGTTCCAGTAAATGGCCAAGAGAGTGACGTAGGGATGCAATGGTCTGAAATAGCTTAATGGGTTTCACAGATGAGTCCATGTTGGCCGTCATGGGCCTTCGCGACCCATCAGATTGTTATTACAACCCTACGGGTTGGTTATCACATCTTAATTTAGAAGTCAAATAAGGACTTTTTTTTAATGCTATTGGAGGGTTCTCAACCCTTTGGGCTGGACTAATTACTCCTGGCCCAAAGGAAAGCCAAGTAAACTCTCCTATAACCCCAGTGTGGTAGTTCAGCTTTGAACATATAACTTTTGAGTGCAAACCGTGGTCCTAAGCCAACTGAGCTACCCCTTAGGATTAATTAAGGACTTTAACAAAGGTCAATTTTGCAATCATATTTTTTCTAATGTCGAAACAGTATAACAGCCCTCGCCCGAGGGTGGGTCCCCGCGCCTATAGCTGGGTCACAAGAAAAGAAGTTTGTACCCTCCCCAACTCACACTTGCAGTGCCCTGTACATGACCTGATTTATGATGGGTTTGGGATAGTATGATACCAAACCTGCACGGTGATGGGTGTACGGGTCTGATAAGATTTGATATTACCACCAGTTACCCTCTATTTGGTCCTAGAAAAGTATTACATAGTTTAAAAAACAAATTTTCTATATTTCTATATTTACAAAGCTCCAACATTTCTTGTACCCTACTTAAGTCAAAATCTATGATCTCATAGTTGCACCTAAACCCATGAAACTACTACCAAACTGATTAATCTGATCCTTTTGCCATCCCTGTATTTAACAAGGATGGATCCAGTGAACCACCAAATTGATAATACATTTCTATGGATGATCTTGATCATTTATTTTGTTTGCTATTGATCTGATGAAGATTAGGATTTTTTCCAATCAATTTGACTTCTCCTCATGGCCTATCAGTGGACTATGGTTCACGTAAAAAACAAATTGAATATCCATGTTGAACTCAATTCACCACATTATAAGAGCAATGGAAATTTCTTTGTTTCTTAGAAGGTATGTAGCTGATAAATAGTTTCAATGTCACTCTTTAAAACGTTAAAGACCGACCTCACCTCACCTTCTCTTCCCTCCATCTACCGTGGTACAAGTAAAGATGCCAAATAAATTGAATAATAAACTTGATTGACATGATAATTTTCCTTGGAAGGAAGCACCTTTCCCTCCAAGTTGCATTGACACGGTTGACTAGGACAATAGCTTAGTAATTGGAGGTCGTGGTTTCAAACTCGTATTCTCTCCCTAAAGTCACTTGTCCGGATAAATGCCTTAACTTACCTGGTGCTTGGGAGAGGCAGGGACTTTACGTACCTAGGTAAATAGTCAGTTCTCAAATAGGCTGAACACCCTCATCTCCCAAAAAAAAAAAAAATTTTATCAAGCTTCTTAGAATTGTCTCGAGCCCCTAGGTATTCTCTACTGACCCCACCATGTCATTTTCAGATGCCAGTCCAATTTTGTTGATGGTTGGTCGAGTGCATTTTGGAAGTATTACATGATTTACTAAGTTACTTCAGAGCTTGATTTTCAAACGTCGGCGTGGAGATTTCCTCTACCCCTTCCTACTGTGCCTTGAAACAACAAGAGCACCTAGTATCCTTGAATCTATAACCATCTTTCACCTAACCTACACATTCACAATTAACCCTTGGACATTTGCCATGGTCCAAAGAGTGATGCATGCAACTACTACAATTTCATTAGGTATTATATGTAAATAAGGTTTGATGCCCGTGACTAAAAATCAAATTAGTTTTGTCATTACTTTGGCTCAATCTAATTTAAAAATGATCCAATCAAAACTAGGGGCTATGGGTATCCATCAAATCTTAACTGGTATTGTTTCCAATTTGATGTTTGTCTAATGGAATCTCCACTAATATATTAAACCACATAATACAGATTAAGAAGGTTAATTGGGTTCAAACAAAATGTGGTATAAATACCAAGATATAATCAGAGGTGTTATGGATTAATGAAACCCCATATGACAAGACTGAGGAAAAGGTCCAAATTCCATATGCATGAGCTGGAATGAATGAAGGGGAGGATATAACAAGCACCTCTAATTAAGGTGTGGTTTTCTGTTGTATTAATTCTTTTACAGGCTTCTGTGTTGGTTGCAACCCTAACATTTTGTTGTAATAGTAATAGCCAGGGAAAAACTGTTATGTAGTAGCCCAGAACATTTCTCCCATGAATTTGGGAAATTGGAAATTTCAAACTTGTACTAAGGTTGTTGGCTGCATTTATTGTTCTCAATTACATGCATCTACATTACTCACCCATAGATATGTAAAATCCTCAAGTATCCGGATCATCCGCAAAGAATCTTTTTTCCAAGAGCGGCAAGGAACCCTCACATTTATGGATGGCTCACGGATTCCTCACCCGTTACCAAATGTTCTCTTAAGGATTAAATCGCTTGTATGACCTCTGAAATTCTTCAAATTTTAAAACTTTAAGAAATGCATTTAACATTTGAAGACTTTTGGCATATTTGAGAAATTTCGAAATCCAACTTGAATTTCTTTGGCAATAAAAGAGGCCTTTTAAGGACAAAAGCCCATAGCAAAGCAGAAGATGCTCACTGTAGCGACTTTGAGGTTGTGGATTACTGCATTTAAGTCATGTTATCAAACTAAATATAAATAAAATAATAGAGGACTTAAGAATATTGCAAAGTTCCATTTGTTCCATCAGTCTCTAGTTTTGGTTTTCATGATTCACTTGTCCAGCTTTAAACTTAGTGGGTGTGCTCCAATTCATGAGAGAGTTGACTTGACTCTTGAACTCATTGAGTTCATTCTTAAGTTTCTCTAGTTAACAATTCCTATCAAAACTTTGAGGCTTTAGTAGAGCTGCATAAATACTTTTCAATATACTTTTTCAGGTGGAGCCCATTCTTCAACACTCCCCCTCATGTGAAACTCAGTCGGCGCACTTTTGGTGGCACACATTTTTTTCGCGCCAAGTTGTTCCTACGGGGATTTGAACTCATGATCGGTTGGCTCTGATACCATCTTACATTTTTCTAGTTATTGATTCCTTTCAAAACGTCGAGACTTTAGTAGAGCAGCATAAATACTTTTCAATACTCTCCCTTGTGTGGAGCCCACTCTTCAACATTGATTACTCGAGTCACAGGTCAAAACTAAAAGAAATCAGAAAAACAATAGAAAGAGAAGGAGTAGTATCCAAGCCATATATCTATAAACTTTCCAATAAGCTATTTTATGCTGCTCTCTGGGCTTCCCTTGCATTTTTTTACATTATTTCAAAAACACCCAACTGGGAACCATTCCATACAAATGACCCGTGATCAAACCAATCCTCCCAATATTTACAAATGCCTAAACAGCAATTACATCTCAAACACCAAAAAAGAAAAAAAAAAGTAATACAAAACGATCAATACATCAATAAGATAGAGAGAGAGATATATAGTATCAACAAAGCTTGCGCAAAGCCCTATTGTAGCCAGGGCTGTTGATGAACTTACTCTTCACAATCTTAGACATCTGACCCTTCATCTCTTTGCAAACCTTCTCTAGCTCTATCACCCTGCATTGCATTCTCTGTAAATTCATCTTCATCTTCTCCTTCTCCTCCGATATATCGGATGACGTCTCGGACTCTATTTCCTTGTATGTATTGTTGGGCATGTTTGGATCACAGGTGATGATCCCATTACTGTGGAGCTTGGATTTTTGAGCCATAAGGGCTTGCATGGCAATCGTAGGTGGGATCCTGGGGCTCTTGGCAAGGTCCTTGCAAGCTTCCAAGGTCAGTTTCTCATAGTTCAAGCATCTACATAGCCTCGTTCTCTCTTCTTGTGATAGAGTTGGATGGGACTGCAAAATTTACAGCCATACTTACATCAGATCAGTGTCAATTGACTCCACTAGCAAGGTTCCTACTGGCATTCGTGTGTATGTATGTGCCCATGTCTCTGTGAAATTAGGAATTAATTATATAGGCCTCAGCTATCTCGTCACCAAAAAGTTCCAGACCAGAACAAATCAGATATGGACCACCCAGGGCGAGATCCAAATTCAACCCTTTTACATATTATAGGATGCAATGGATCTCACCTAAGTTTATCACCTAGAGGGACCCCTACTCTGAAAATCTTGAATATGTACCATTTTGGACACAACGTGAACCTCACTCACTTGTTTTTTTATGGATAAAAGACATATTGGGTATAACCAATAACAACCTTAGACAGCACCAAATTTAGATATATTTACATCATATAGGATGGCAGTAGACCCCACTGAACTGATTTCCCAAGGGACCCTATTCAAAGAGAGGGTTGTTATATATCATCATGGACTGACCCAAAATTAACCCATATATGACTTAGTTATCAGAATTAATTAGAGAGTGAGATAAAGATATATATATATAGAGAGAGAGAGAGAGAATTCTAGGAAGTAACCATATGATACAAGTGTTAAAAAAAAAAACATTTGATGTAAGAAACGAGCAAGTGGTTCTTTTGCTCAGTAAAGAACGAGCAAGTAGTTAGCATTTACTGTACACTACCAGCTTTAGTGAGGCATCAAAGTGACAATTCAACTACCAGCAACCAATCATATGCATTCCATGTTAGTATTAAATGCATCCACTGCAAAAGCAGAAGGAAAGCGAATGGAAGTTTTAAGAATTTCTATCCAACCTACAGCAGACAGAAAAGCAACTGAGTAGGACATCTCATGCCCGTGTTTTCAATTTCCCCTGTAGAGGATGTACCCTAATTCCTGCCAATTTCCCAAGATACCAGCCAGCAAGGGGTAGAGTAAAATGAAATGAAATAAAATCTCAAATAAAATGGTGGAGAGGGTTAGCCGTAAAAACAAAAACATGAAATGACAAAAAAACTATTTTTAATTTTGTATAATGATAAAAAAAATGTTCTAAAAAGGCACAAAATGACAAAAAAAAATATATATATATATATACGCTCATAAACACAAAATTACAAAAATGGTGCTTTTAATCCCACCTCCATCCAACTTTTTTTTTCTTCTTTACTTGATACTCAATTTTATTTTATTTTACTCCACTAAACAAATAGGGATTTCATGTACACAATTTAAATAAATAAAATTCCGTGACTACTTATTGCATGGGATCTATTCTACCCAATTCCCATAAAAAGGTAGAGTTGCCTCTTTTTATGGTCCTTCCAACTGCAAAAGTGGAATGACCTAAACCTAAAGACAGAAGGGAAACACTACACTGCCTTAAATGATATCACATATGTTAAAATCTCTTCCTCTCAATCACCCCATCATCTAAAAATTGATTATCTACAAACCCTAAACTTGTTATTTCCTCCTGTCTTCAGGGATATAATAAGTCTTCTCTCTCTGTCTCAACTAAATTAAGTAGAATTTACAATTTTTATGAGATGGTAAAAAAATTTCATTCACTTATCCTCTATCTGTCTATCTGTAATTGAAAAAGAGATAATCGGTATTTTTATTATCTTACCTCAAGATAAATGTCTATAGCTTTGTAGATCCCATCATAGCAGTCTCTGGCAGCATCTGGCAAGCTTTCAGCTACAGCAAGGAACTTGGAGACCTTCATGGTCTGATCAGGAGAGATTTCTCTCATGTATTTATCGATCAGTCTACCAACTGTCTTCATCTTCTGCAAAGACATGCCATCCTCTTCACTGACGAAGTACCTAAGTAATCTCAATACCAGATTAACATCATAAACACCCCCATCATGCCCTGAAATCAGCAGATCATCCAAGGTGGCTTGATCAATCACCCCACCGATCAATCTCTCCAGCTGATGCCTGCACTCCTTGCTGGGCCCCACCCTAGAAACCACCCTCAGAACCCAAAACATCCCCCTACAAGAAAAGGCTGCCTTGCCCATCAAAACCACCCCATTCACTGCAGTGTCTGCAAGGCCACTATATTCAGACTTTGACTCATTAACCCCTGGCTTCTGAAGACCTGTTTTCAGGTAATGAATGAGGAATTTGGTGAGAAGAAGACTCCTGTTATCTGTCCCATAAGCACCCATTGTCTTGATTACCCTTTCAATGATCTTGGGGGACAAGTTGGTCAAGTCATCAAACCACCATGCCCTCCTAGAACAAGGCTTGATGGAATCTGGTGTCTTTGCAGAGGAAGAGGATCTAAAACCAGATCCTGTTTCAGGTGAGGAAGAGGAGGAGGAGGAAGAATTTGAGAGACCCGAGTCTGCATTTGCAGTGATTTTTGCAAGAAGGGAAGAGATGAGCTTGTGGAGGAGACCACATGTTTCAGCACATGAGAAGAAAGACTCACAGTCCTTCAAAGCTGTCAAGATATCATTCCAATTCCAATAGAATATCCCTTCAAGAAGTGTTTCTGTCTGATGAAGCAGATTGCATCTTGATAACTCCTCAGTCATCTCAAGGAAGATTGCAGCGCAATGGAGGACAGAGATGGTTGAAGGGTGGATTGGGATTCTTCCTTTGCTGTAGCAGAATCTTAAAACAAGCTCAAACCCAGATGGGCCTCCTGGGAATCCATTGATTTCTATTCCTGAATCGATGATTTGGGTTTTCTTATTTTCCTCTTTTATCATCTTTCTCAATCTTCCTGAGAATTTTGAGATGATTGTCTGCATAAAAACACAAAGAAAGAAACCCATTTACATTTTGTTGCCCAGATGGGAAGGATTAGAAGGAAAGAATGTGATTATGAAAACAAAGATTACCTGATCAACAAAGAAAGTGTGCTGCCCATCAATGTGAACTTTCAGATCACAGAGTTCTTTCATAGCTGGTTAGAAAGATGGATGGAGAGAGAGAGAGAGAGAGAGAGAGAGAGAGAGGGAGGGGACATGAACTTCGTGTATTTATACCTTCCAAGAGTATAGATGGATAAATGGGAATTCATCATCTTGCCTGTGCAACTAATTATCAACTTGCATTGCAGAAGTGGACACACTCCCTGGACCCACTTTCTCGTTGTTTTTTGTTTTCTTAACCCATCCAAGGGACTGGTATCAAATTGAGAGCTCGTGCTAATACATATCCTTCCTCAGGTGAAAAGGGAGTCCACACACTTGGAAAGAAGGCCCGCATACACGTCTTCCCACTCAAGTAGAAAAGAAGCCTGCACGCGTGGGAAGAAAGTCTACACGTAGAGAAAGAAATGATATACCTATATGGTTAAAACCCTTTAAGCATCCATTTTTTAGGAGAGTGAATTGTCTGATTGGGTTTCATTTTATGATGGCCTCTCAAAGTGGGGCCCTCCTGTTGATCCGTGACTAGGCCTCCCATGTGTCTAAGTCCAACATCATTTGCTGGAAATGAGTACGATATGATCAATTCACATAAATTATAACTATATGGACGAATATTTAGTACAATCGTTCGTTTCAATCAAGTGATATGTCTGTTTGTACAGACATTTTAAATTTGCTTTCTGAGTTTTATTTTAGTACGAGGGTATCTCTATCTGTTTTGTTTGAATATAGAAGCCCTTTGAGTTTGTTTGATCATACAGACGTATGTATGTTTGTCCTAATAAACATGTGAACTAATTAATCACGTCCAATCCGCGCATCAAATCCACTTACCACTTCATGGATAACACATATCCATATAATATTCCGATCAAAGGAACCAATGGAATAAGACTAAGATGATGGTAGTGGTCCTAGCGATGGATTTTGATTTTTTGGTACCCAACCATGGGGGTTAGGACCCGAGAGCCCACAACACGCAGGAACAGGTCGTCCATGAGTTGGAAGAGGGGTTTATCTCTACACATCCAGGTGACAATGGGATTGCCAACCAACTAAACAACCCATTGTCTTTGATCATAGTGTTTTATTTATTTATTTTTTATTTTTTTTTTCTGTGGGATGACTAGCCCCTACAAACCGAAAAGGATAGCCTGCACAAGTGAACAGAGAAACCCACCAAGTGAAAAGAGTGGCATACCCAATGATCAATCCCTAGCAACCATATATTAGCACCCTTGGAGACTTAGAAAAAAAAGGCATGGTTTCCAACCATGTTTAATGGCAAAATAGTTTCTTGTATTATTCCATGCTGGGTGGATTTGTTGTATAAGCTTCTCTAAAAAAATCTTGTTGTATAAAGATGAAAAATTGGTGTCCACATTCTGAACGTGGAGATTGGACCATCGATTATTTGGACTGAGCTTTTAGCCAACTAGGCTGAGTTCGTCAGCTATTTATTGATCCGATCGATGTATGCACCTGTGAGGTATTAATATCTAAGAGGCTTTTTTAGTTTAACTCTTCTTTTTTTTTTTTTTAATTTTTATAGTCTTTTTATTAAAAGGATCCTATATTTTTACACAATCTCAAAAAAAAAAAAAAAAAAAAAAAAAAAAAACCGGTATTTTGTATTTTTTAATTTTCAGGACTTGCCCTTCCCTTTACTTAAAAGATCGAAAGACATATTTGCCATAATACTCTCAAAAAAAAAAAAAGGTTATAAAGAGCAACTAGGACCATGTATGTCATAACCGGAAATTGTCCCCAAAACTTGGGATAGGGCCTACCAAAATTGATAGACATAATTGACCGATGACTCGGTGGAAATCGTAAACCCATCTTGTAATTTTGAACACTCCCTTTGGATGCTTTCATGCATGAGACCCACCTTCGATTAATCCAATTCATTTACACAAGTGACTTTTATTTCACACTATTTTGGACATTGTTCACCATTGGATCTTATCACAAGAAGTTTAATATGATATATAACCGTTAAACTTTGATGACTTAAAGTTCAGAGCTAAGATCATTCGATCAATCTAATATTAAATACTTTTCTAATCAAATCCAAGCCTTTTCATTCCAATGCATTTCTTGATCATAATGCATCCTAGTAGGTTCCACTAAAGTAACCTTTGATCAATCGAGTAGGTCCTACATATTGTGTAAGCTTCTTGTAATAAAATCCATAGGTGAGTAATTTCTAAACAGTGTGAAATGTAATCAATTTCATTCAAATGTCCTAATGTACACGAACAACTTGGATCGATCAAATCTAGGCCCTACATGAAAGCCTAATAAGGAGCATCAAGAATCAATAATGTAAGAAAATATTTTTTTTTTCTTTCACAAGGTTAATATAAGAAAAGTTGCTAAAGGCCTTTTAACTATATTTTTCAATTTAATTGACAAAAATACCCCCCCATTCTCAATTTTATGCATCTTCCCTTTTTCCCTAAACTTCTCTCTTTTCAAAAAGACAAACACCTCTCCTCTTTCATTTTTAACATTTTCTTGACTTTCTCTTCTCTCCAAAGATTCTAAAATTTAGGCCGTGACTATTGCACATGTGAAAGTTGAGATATCTTGTGGTGAGGTTGAGATTTTGGAAACCCAATTTCATCATTCCAGAAAGTCCAAACAACTTTGGGTTATGAATTTCATGGCCCAAAAGTGAATATAGACTTTGGCCAAAAAAATCAATAGAGGATCTCTGGAGAAGCCTACGGACGGTTCCAAACCAATCTCCACATGTGGCCCACCTGATAATTGAACCACCAACAACATTCTTGATTAAGACAGTAGGTGTTTTGCATCTGGGCAGGGGATGGAATTGGCCGTTGAAGCTTCCTATCTACTTTGTGCGCATAAAACCCACATAAGAACAAGTTAACAACAGGGTAGTTGTCTGTTGGTGACAACCTCTGAAAGTCAAGAACCCACTCTTTGGCCTTTTCTAGTAATTTTCTTGTCACATTTAGTGCCTCCATCTCCATGTTCTTGGATTTACCTGTCTTGTAGCCATGTGAGAGATGCCAAGATGCATGAATTAGGATACATATATACACATTTCAGATCTTATCTATAATGTCATCTTTCCATGAAACTACATGCATGCATATAAATAGTATATCCTTTTGAGGGAGGAACACCCACCACAAAAAACTCTCTTCTTAGGGAAATCCATGACACTTTTTATGCTTTCTATAACATTTACAACTACACTTCTTTCTCTTTCTTTGGCTTTCAATTTGCTAGCCTCAATTTTCAGGCATCCTCCAACAAACCCTTTGACTGGTGAAGTAACAAAGTATTTTTGTAAAAAAAAAAAAAAAAAGGATTTTACCTTTTGTATATCATAATGTTAGAGATGTTGATCATGTTGGTGGAGATATTTGGTTTAGTTTATTGAGATTGGATAGAGAAAGAGATGTTAGAAGAGAAATCTGAATTTTAAGTTTCCTCCCTCTGTATTCTTTCTATAAATTGTGATCATTTCCTTAATTCATAATAGTGGTTGTGAATGATTTCTATTGATCATGGGGGCCCAAGTAAATGCTCTAGGCCTGGTGGTTCTACGCTTTGAAACAGCTGGCTGGTCCTGAAAATTGTTGCAAAGTAGAAAGTTATATTTAAATCTAGGAAAAAGATATCCTGAAAGTAAATTTTGTCATTTCACCTGTCTCATTGGTTTGTTGAGGCTAAAACAATTGAGGAGTGTCTTTGTCATCCTAAAATATTCTGGGAGTATGTTTTTTAAATATAAAAACTAGAGGGTTCCATTTGTAAATCTTCTTTCTTAGTCTCCACTAGTGTCATGCATCCAGATGGCAGATGAGTAACTCTCATGCATGAGACTTTTTAGTAAAAGTGGGAGCGAAAAGGTACCTTTTGCGGTGTCGTGAGAGTGATTAGAGGGATGGAAAGACAAAGGACAACTTGGCTTTAGGGCTACACTTCACATCATATCAAAATCTTCATTGATTTCCAAACCCACTTGCATTGAAACAGGGCTGTCAAATGGGGCTCCTACAAGGGATCCGGTCCAGCCTTGCCCTAAAAAAACTTGCTGAGTGAGGGCCCTTTTTTTACCCAAAAGAGATCCGAGAGGCCGAGCTAGGATAAAATTTTTACAGGGACACAAATTTGAACGCCACGTTAGGATAAGAAATATATAAATATATATATATATATTCTATTTACTAATTATTATTTTGTAATATGGTTTTCAAGCAAGCTGTATAAGTGTTTATTAAGTTCCTCATTGGTGTGTTTCTTTCATCAACATCCATGTTTTTCATTCACATCAGCCTGATGTAAAACTAATCAGCATCATTGCAGGCAGGAACCCAGGGTAAGAAGTCTTCCTCAGTCAATCTGTGTATGATAAATTGATGACTCTGTGAGAAGGGGCGGTGACACTGTGAGAATGGGACATGCAATGGAGGATTGGGCACGTGGGCCCATCTGTTTTCATTGTTTAGATGGTTGAAATAACGTCGTGCCCATCTGTTTTCATTGTTTGCATGGTTGAAATAACGTGGACGTACCTGAAAGAAATCTGAGATTTGACATCACAATCGGCTGCTTTTTTTGACTTATTCATTCACTGGTGTGGTTCCTACTTCCTAGTTCCTACCAGTAAGACTATGATTAATTAGGTGTAGATATGATTGGATTAAACCTTGTTTAGTGTCCATGTTAGTTTGTAAGGTTATGCAAACATTGTGTCAAGCCAGCATTAATTATGTGCCCTCTAATTCACATGGGCCTTTGATGGTCCAATATATAAGGGAGCCATGCAAATAAATTCAAAAGTTTTTTTCCTTCTTTTCCAACTTCCTTTTTTTTTTTTTCAGTGAGTTAGACAACTCTGTTTTTTATTGATTCTGTCTACATAGCAATTGTATGTTGATGGATCTTGTAAATGTCTTTGGCTTTGAGATTTTGTTGTGAATCAGCATGAACTGAGAGATGAAATATACCCACATAATAAACACCCCTATGATCCAAACCAGAAATCACAACAGTGCTATTTTCAGCAGCCCACTGGAATTGGAAGGGAAATTGGAATCCTATAATTTGGTCTCTTTATGACACAAGTTACAAGGAGAATAAAGAACAGTTTCACATGCACAATCATAAAGGAACTCACTCACGGGACTATGAAATGCATTTGAAAAAAGAGAGAAAGATGATAGTTTGCACTTGTTTGTGCAAGTGCAAGAGATGAATCCTGCATTTCTACTCTTTACATAAGAAATAAAAACTTTCTCCATTAAAAAAATTTAATTTTTCTTTTTCTCTTCCGTAAAAAAAATGTGTCATATCAAACAAATTAGAATAATTTTTCTATCGACAGTGGAATCAGCTGGTCACACAAATGCACCCTAGAGGTGTAAAATTAGTTAGTGGGGTGTTCCTTTGAAAACCCAAACCACAAAATAGCTAGGTCGAACACTTTTGATTTTTTATCTTTTGAAACTATAAATCCTTTTTTGTTCAACGGAAAGAGGCCCAATTATGATTGAAAAAGGCCCTCATGCACACTTTCGCCTCTGTTTCTCATGAATGATTTGGCATTTATCCCCATTTAACATTAATAAATCTAGTCAAATACTAAATCATGATGAAGGTATACTTACAAACCATTTTAGTGTTTAGTCTTCAAATCAAGAATTAGATTGTTAATTGGTGAAATATTTGGACAATATATGATCCACATCAAACCTTTCTCTTGCCTTGTACCCCATGATTGCCATTTATCCATGCAAGATCCATAAAAAGTGTGTATCCTAATAAAGCCAACCTAAGACATTTTTTGTTTTTAATAAGAGTCTTGAGTTGCAACTGTTCTTATCCATATTGAAAATCCTTCTACTAACAATAAAACATATATAATATCATGAAGTCAAACATTTATCTTGATTTGAGAAAATGTGGGTAGTACATGTAGGGGGTCATCCATATTTCCATAAAAAAAAAAAAAAACAAATGGTAAAAACTATTTATCCAAGTAGGAGGCTTTTGGCATCATCTCATTTTACCCAACAATGACAGTTTGTCCATACTTTATAGCAACTTGTGTGCTAATCTAATTTCTTTGAATCACGAGACCCATTATTAATGGAACATAACACAAAGGTTATAATAATCTTTAAGAATTCTAATCATCCAATTACTTCAATCAAATCTCAGCTTTTGACACCGTTATTCCTTTAAAGTGATTTAAAATAATCTTTTTTCTACAGGGATTCTTTAAATATGTCTCATGGGTTGATTGGATGAGGTGAAATGGCCTAAATTTTATAGCCCTCAAACCTTCTTTTAAATAGCTGGATCGCAGCACCCCATCAACATCTGTCCTACCTATAGATCTTTCTGCAATGTGGTCAGGAGTGCAGGACTCACGGGAGTTTTTTCTTTTTGTCTTCACTCCATTTCAGGCCACCTTCAATTTATCCAACAGCTTCGGATTATCAACCTGTCATGAAATGAATGAAACCTTTGTCCCCATATCTATATAGAATCAAGCAACATCTCTTCATTGGACCAGAATATCAATCTGATGGAACATAGGGGTTAAAGCAGAAATGCAATGGCAGTCCACATTGTCAACCTCACCTAATGAATAGAAGGGTGCTATTCAGTATTGGATTGAAACAGTGTTGATGGTGTGAGTAACCAACTCATCTAACCATTGCCATATGAACAAATTTCATTCTGTTGGCTAATTCTCAATCACAAAAGTGATATTTGGGCTAATTTATTTTCTCATGAGCCCCATAATATTCCCAACGCCATGTGCCCCAGTAAACCTGATCATTGGGTTGTTATGCACAAATAGAGCTGGCGCTTTTATATGAGGGTTCAAGTACTGTGGCATTGAATAACCTTTAATCAAATGATGAAGGAAGCAATTGAAAAGTTTAAAAGCCAGTAGCTAAGCCCACCCCTGTTGACCTAAACTACTTTCAGTTAGAACTTATATATCAAGCATTTAAATTACTTTTAATATATCTTTGGTTTATCTCAGTTTTTCCAATAATAACATCTTGGTGCCAGGAATTTGGGCTCGACCCTAAAAATGAATGTCCCTCCTCCTGGCCTCAGCTGGATTTGGGCCCACCGAAATCAAGGTAAATCAAATAATGGGCCCAATTCCAGCTGGAATAAAACTTGGCTAGAGCCAGAAAAATGGGGGTGGCAGTGGCGGTGGCAGTGGCATTTATTTATTTTTATTGATTTGGACCTTACAAGTTGGCCCAATTCCCAGACGATCCTGATAAAAGACAAACTGAATATTTAAGGGAAGATAGGAATTATACATAGAAGGTGCTAATATGATGGATAAGAAGATGGACTTGGACGGTTCTCATCAATTCCCTGGTTGTGAGGGCTTGGTTCCCTACCTATTCATACAAGACATCTATCATCTATTGAACTCTATGTGAGAAAAATTGGGTTCAAAGAAAAAGTATGCCTAGAGTAGAAGCTGAAGAGATGGATAAAACAGATTCTACGACAAGGAACCTGATGGGCGCATTAGAAAACGGTGGAATGTCGCATCAGCACAGAATAAAAGGAGCTGTGGCTTTTGGCTCTCTTTCACGTGAACCCTGCCCCTTCCCTTCTTTGTCAATGGTCTCCTACACCTTTCGAGTTCCCTTCTAAAGTAACCAAAGATAATGTATGACATCAACATTGAATTTCTCCTTTATTACAATTTGTCCCTACTATTCAATATTGAATGCCCCCCACCCCTCACATGGATCCCTCATATGGGCCACACCACACACTTGAGCTTACGAGAGCTTGACCCCTCTATATATAAAGAGAGAAAGAGAAAGAGAATTGTATTCCTCTTTATTGGAAGGGATTCAAATCTAAAGTTGATTGGATCTTCCCAATGCAGGTAATCGGTAATGCAGATTAAGCATCTTTCATGGTTTCTTTAGCCCCATTTGAATCTCTAAATCTCACTTTTCTTGCATGGCTGCATGTAATTTCCATGTATAACTTTAATTGCCCGTTAACTTGTGATGCCTGAGAACAAAAACGATGGTAACTGACAGGTGACATAGAATAACCCAACACAACTGACATTTGCGTAAACCAATTTCCCTGAAGTCAGTTTATAGCTACACAAACCAAATCGGCTCTTACAGATACCTGAGTTATAGTTTCAATATGATTGTTTCATTCTTTTCCATGAGCAATTACATGTATTTAAAAAAGTAATAGCAGCTAATTAAGGGCAACAGACATTCCAAACAATAAGTTTTAGAATGAATCTAATGTTGAAATTTGATGGTGGTTTTAAACTTTAAATACTCATTATACATAGAAGGTTGGGTCTTTTTCCAGGGCTTTAAAAGGCCCATTGGGCTTCTCAGATCCAGTGTCCAGATGAATTATTTTCAAATTTCAGACTGCATGATTCAGCAAGGAATTTCACAACAATTGCAACCTTAACACTATACGTGTACAATTTTACCCAAAAAAAAAAAAACACTATACGTGTACAAGTACAACACAACAGCTTCTCATATAGATGGAATGGCCTGATCATGCATGTAACTTGAGACTTATCTGATCTAATCCAGAAAGCAATGATGTAAAAAAGATCTGGGACCTAAAATACTCAAAAATCTCTCTCCAACCTACAACTCACAATGGAACGAGTGTAAAAGCTGAGCAAACAAGGCCGAAATGCTTGAAATAAAGCCAGAAGTCCTAGAGTAGGCTCGACAGGTCCCTCCCTCTTTCCAGGGCTGTTGGGGATGACACCAAACCCAAAAAATATTCCATAGACCATTGTCATGAATCAATTCATTCTTCTTTTGAACTTCTACTGTCTACTTACAAACAAAACTGAGACCGCTGAAGCATGATTAAGAACAATCATCATCATCAGCCAACAGGAAAACACTTCCCTTTCCAGCTCTGTTATACATCGGATGAACAAACTCGTCCAAGTAAAATTACAAACTCGTAAAATTTGTCAAAAGAATAAACTGTATAAAGAATAAAATGACGAGCAAATCAAAATTGCTCTGATCCGGAAACCACGAACTTTGATTATGCACTGCAGTGGAGGGTATTTACAAGAAGAGTGCATGATGTGGTCAGATTCAGAGCAAATGAAGCAACGAGCATGGATATCACCTCAATTGTTTCACTGATTAAAAACATCAATCAAACACTCCCTTCATGGCATACGGAAGTTGCGCATGCCATCGAACCTTTCGTTGGAACTGCCAAGGTTTCGATACTCGGACCTTTGTGAGCGATTTGCCTGGGCTATTCTATAATTGCCTCTTGAGTCAATGCAGGTGGTTGTGTTAGGGGAAAAGGAGTGGCGCACATGGACCCGATGAATTCTTATATCAGAAGAGACATTGCCAGTAATTTTCACGGCCAATATCACTTCCTTGTCTCTCGTATCTTCGGACCACCAAGATTGTGGAACTCCATCCATGATGTCCTCTAGCGTATGTTTCTCCTCATGGCGCACGGAGACTTCAGCGATTTGGCCTGGGTTGATTACACCAGTTGCTGGAGTAACCTATTGAACAAAGTTTTTATAAATTGGTTAGAATAACAAAGGCTACAACAAGAAGAAAAAAAAAACACTCACAAGAACCAAAAGGATGCATAACCGTGATATAACATGAAGATATTTGTTAAAAAGAGGATATCTTAAATCCTTAATCCAAGAGTAAACATGACTACATGAGTGTCAAAATGGGGTAAGTGCCTATTACTTGAGGGTATGTAATGGAGCGCCCTAGTGGCACCCAGAAGAGGGTAGATCATCTAGTTTACGCAAGTGACATCTTTCATGTCGCCAGTTTGTACATATATTATAAAGTGAAAAGAAATTCTAAGCATCTAATGTATATACATAGACACGAGAGAAAGAAAAAATGCAACCATGCAGAAGAACAGGTAACCACATTAACCTGAAAGAAGCATTAAGAGGGCAACATATATAGCTTTCCTAGAATTCCACACACGTTAAGGTGCATATGCACCAGCCTATAGTGTATGCAAACCATATAAAGTAAATGCAGCTTACGTTTATATCAAATTAATTCCAGTAAATCCATAGTAAGTGCCACATCATAGATGGAGAATGGCCCAATAAATCACACAGATCAAGGGGCCATCTGAGGACCCAAAATCACCCAATGAATAATCCACCACTCTTAAAAGGTAGTTACTGTGACATAAGATTATTGTCTATGATGCCCATAAACGGACATGAACACGGGGATGAGGGTCCGATACACCAACTTGAAAACTTTAGGATATGGATACGGGTACGGCAATTCTAAAAATATAGATACATGTAGATATTCAATTAGAAAATTATTTTAAGTAGATTTTTTATTTTCTTTCTATTCAGTGCTCAAATATGGGAAGGCCCATTGAGTGGATCAAATTTTCAACGAGGTGGGCCTCACTAGATCACTAGCCCACTTAGAAACAAATTTGGGCCGCCTGGACAAGTAGCCCAACAGTAGGGAAAAAAATAAAAGAAAGAGGTGGGGCCATACTCCCTTTCGGCCCTTTTCAATGACTACTCCAATGTGTGAAATACGAATGGAAGGAGAGAAAGAGAAGAAGAAGAGGGAAAAGGAGAAGAAGATTGAGCTGGCATCCCACAATCACCATCAGCATCCCACCACCGACATCGCCTCTCGTGTTCAGCAGACGATAGGTACTTCTCATTCCTTTTTTCCTCATTCTAGCCCAGATCTTTCTCTCTTGTTTTTTTCTTTTTGTCTTTTTTTTTTTCCAACACATGCACAGCTCTCTCCATAGCTATGTTGTGTTTTTCTTTTCTTTTTTTTTTCCTTTTTAAGAAGATTTTGTGGTTTAGGGCATTTTCAGTCAACCCATTCTTTTGAAAATATTTTCATCTGAAATTGAGCATTTTGGTCAATTACAGACGGAATCAGCCAAAATTTTGCACCACACCCAACCGCATAGGAGAAAACCCTTCTTTTTTTTCTTAATAAAATAGGAGAAAGCCGTATCTTGAAATTTTGCACCATATCCCCAGCCGTATCTTACTGTATCCCATACTCGGATCCATATCAGACTGTATCGGTACGGGTACCATGGGTCAAATTCGTATCCGGGTATCATAGATTATTGTCATTAAGGCAAGGCACCATAAGCCTGGAACAGAAAGGCACAAGAAGAGAAGTTACCTCAAGCCATCTGGGAAAGCCAAAGGCAGCTTTTGCACAATAATGCTCGGATGCAAGTCCTTCCTTAAGTCCATCTTTGATAGACTGGCCTTCACAAACAATTTCAAACACAGCTTTCTCCTTCATACAATTGTTAGTAATTTGGAGAACAGCAGTGTCCTGGTTTTGAAGAACTATGTTTTCTGTGCTAACAGTAGTTTCTGCAACAATCCTTAGCTCTTCATATAAATTCCTGATATCCTCATTTGCAGAGATTATCTCTCCATATTCTCGTCTCTTTATCGATTCATCAACACGTGCAATATCAATGCTGAATAAGCACCTAACAGGCTTGTGATCACTGTCCGTCACATCCATGCAAGCATCGTACCTGATACAGAGAAGATTCCTTCGGTAATTATATATAAAAATCCAAATAGTCATACGAAAAACAATTCAAGTAAGAATTTTTTAGATAACGTAGATATTCCAGGGCGTTCTAATGAGCACAACAACACATGCACACACACACACACACACACACACAGAGAGAGAGAGAGAGAGAGAGAGAGAGAGAGAGAGAGGAACACACAAAAGGAAAGGCAAAAGGTCAAATGCTATCAGAGTACTTACTGTGAAATTGAACAAATTACAGGGCACGCTAAAGAGCTCTCTGCCACTGAAAAAGCACGGTTGTCACGAAACAATACTCTATCACACCAGGCAGGAATTCGCTTCTTCTCGCTTGAATCATACCCTAGAAAATAGGAGTGTAGTAAAATTTGAGCACATTCATGTAAAGGAAGAATAAACCCAGTATTCAGAATGGAGGAAATGCACAATGTTTGATCGACATTTGTTTGCCATCAAAGAACCAGTGATCATATAGATGATGGAACCTATGACATGCAATCAAAGATGATTCTATTCAGTTCTTAAAATGTGGGCTACCAGCTGTAAATTTCTATTCTTCTTTATTTTTTTAGGAATGGTGCTAGCAGCTGTAGTTGTCCACCTGCACACCACCAGTCAGACAGGTACGATCATCTGAAAGGTTAAATATTGCAGCCTGGCTTATGACCAGCAAGGGGTTTGGAATCTTTCTTGAGCTCTAAATATGTTTGGAGTCTTTCTTGAGCTCTAAATATTGGGCCAAAGATCTTTCGGTTTTTTTTTTTTTTTTTTTTTTTTTTTTTTTTTCCTTTTTGTGAACAAAAACCCCATATTAGGAATAGGATGTTCAAGAAAATAAATTTTTTTTTTTATTATATGTACTATAATCATGAGTTCACAAGCTATGATGCCCATATACAGCACCGATACGACATGGACAGGGCAGGGACAAGAATTTTACACATAAAACATGGAGCATCGGACATGATACAACATGATACATTGACCATTTTTAAGTATCCATGCATCATAGCTCAAAAGAAAATAAGCTAAAATCATGCAATTTGCAATAAGCTAAATTCATCATTTTTATCATCTTTGGGGTATAATCTAGCAACTAGTTTATTGGATAACTAGGGTTGAACACATGATCACAAATTTTCGAGATATGTTAAGATTTTTTTTAATTCTTGTTTCGAATTTCTCGTTGAGATAAATCAAACCCCCAAAAAAAAAAAAAAACCTAAAAAATGAAAGAGAAAATCCTGGCTCCGCCACTATTCGTGTTATCATGGTGCCCATTAAATGAACAGCCTAATGACCAAGAGACAGGGCACACATCCCTTTACTGGTCTAACCGGAAATACATTTGCATTTCTCTCAACCAATGATAATTATATCTCCTCAAAATGGCATGTGTTGCCTATTCCTTTGTTGTGCACTAACGAATCTCATCTGATTCATAAATTGTACATGGTAAATAATTTACCAGAAACACTGGAATTTGGTATAGAATCAGCATGACACAATTCATCTAAAACACCCATATGTGCGTCGTACCTCCTAAACCTGGTTGGTGCCTCTCAAACTTGTAAGTGGGAGGGAATTTTATGAGCCCCTCGCGCAGCCCTTGAAAGACTCTGCCAGCTTTCATTTCTGCTCTGAGCTGATCCCTTTCTCTAAGCCAGTCAAAGCATCTTTGAGAAACAAAGTCTCTCGCTTCATCATAAGATATGCTGTGAAGCCGATAATTGAAATCACCGAGAAATACTACCATGTCAGCATCAGCTAACTCAGGCTTTCCATCATCAGAGTGGGCACCAACAGCCTGTAGCTGAAGATCAAATACACCAGATAATATTGTTTCAAATAGGAATTTATGACCAGCTAATGGGAAAATAAAATACTAGTGTGTAATTAATGTTAAACTTTCAGCACTCAAATACCAATCAAAAGATTCACATACGTTTGCACCTTGAAGCAATTGGACAGCAGAGGCACCAGCTGAATCAGAGAAAAAAGGCAAAATTGCATGAGAACAAACCAGCCAGGAAAAGAAAAGGGTATACACAATGTTTGTTTTATTGCATTTGTTCAGCCTTGTAAACTGAACGTGAAGGGCCCACTATCCAATCTCCCGGACGGTCTTGTTAAATTATTGGTAGGAGATTCAGCAAAAATCTCCCTCATTAAAAAATCGTCACCGTGCTATTTTCCCTCTGAAAGCATGCACCATTGTTGTCATTATCCATTTGCAAGCCAACAATATGTGAGCTACAGACAATAGTGAATAGCCCATAAGATGAACAGGTTGTATTATGAAAAAAAAGGCCTCCTGTAACACTACTGGCTGAACGATAAGGTGGCGCTTCTCTCAAAGCTCTCAACCCAACCCCAACCCCTTCCCGTCATAAAAAATTAAAAATAAAAAAAAAATAAAAAAAAAGCAAAAAGGAAAAGAAAAAGTACATAGAGCATGCAGGAAAACATATAAGCAATTAAGGCACCATACCAGCTGATGGACCAAGTATGTTTGAAGGTCGGCTGAAGATCATTGTCCGATAAACATGATCAAAGTCAGCATTGCGGCGATTGACTGCTCCCAAATGTGCAGCAAAATGACAATTTACAAAACACATTACCCGGTCATAAACTCTCATCCTCAAACCCACTGCTCCCTGCATGGACATCCTTTAGTCCATTAGTTATAACATAAGAAACATCAAAACATGAAAAGGAAAATGCAAAAAAGATATTCTATAAAGACTCAGTAAATGGTTCTTGAAACAATGCAAAAAGATATTCTATTAAGACTCGGTAACTGGTTCTTGTAAGTTGTAACAATGCAAAAATATATTCTATTAAGACTCAGTAAATGGTTCTTGAAACAATCTTAGGACTACAGCGCGTTTAGGAAATAAATGTTACCATGTACAAGAAGAGCTGTACTGTAAGTCTCAAGATGTATTTACCAGAAACTGCTCGTGGACCCCAACACATTTACTTTTGTAATACCCATCATTCCGCACCGGAACACATGGAACTTGATGAACGTTTCCATCCATAATATCAATGTCCAATGTCTAGTCTATGATTCCACGAATGCAATAATGCACACATATATGCATGATGTTTTTCCACAATGGAAGTCACTGTTTCAGTGTTTGTTGTTCTGTATCATGTTTTCTACCTAGCAACCACTTGTTGAGCAGATTATCAGTTGTTTGAGTAGATGTGGTAACCATCCATAATTCCCACGCTTTAGGTGAGTGGACATGCTTCTTCTTTTCCAGCACATTAAAAAAAAAAGAAAAGAAAAGAAAAGAAAACTCTATTCTTGTTCTATGGACTGCATACTTCACACAGGTGTGCTGTCAAATGATTTGGGTTTCCCTATTTGCAAAGCAGCCATCTTAGTAAAGAGTAAATAGCATGTTGTTTCAGGACTCAGGCACTTCAATTTAAACTGGATCTAGTAAGAGCCACCTGTGTTACTTCCATGCATTAAGGATTTAAGGTACAGACTCGATTTGCATCTCAGACAGTACTGTTCTGGTCAAGTATCAGGATTTGGGTGGAACTGAGAGCAGTTATGATTGCTTTCCAATGGGCAGGAGAATGCTTTTAAGCATGGAAGATGCAGATTATAAATAAATCTCACCTTGTTTCCAATTGCACGCCCAAATCCACACGGTACTGCTGCAGCATCAACATCCCCAATATGTGGTCTAACATTCTTTTTGGCCCTGGAAAAGAGTAATCAACTCTCATTCAATCAGATAAAATGCATCTGATAAGAACAGAAATCTCAAAAGAAACAAAGAAAACAACCTGAACGTTCAGTATGTATGTATGCAGGTTCTCAGAAAACTGGAAAGGGAGGAAACCCCACTAATACTTACCATACAGATATAAGCAAACCTGCCAACTGCCTAGATCCTACACGGTCAAAAGTTGTTCCTTCATCTAAAGTCCTCCCCATAGCATCCAACCACCATTGCCCATTTGCACTTCCCTCAAGTCCTACCTACAGTCGGTTGCTAAACAGGTATAAGTGCAACCATGTTACAGATATCAAGATAAATTTCAGTTAAAGGTTATGATTACAAGAATAACTAATAACCTTGGTAAGCGTAGAGAGTTGCAGATCTAAAGCACTATGGCCATTTTGAGAATACATATAGATGTGAAACATTGTGATCATATGGCTCGGAAATGAAAAAAGGGGTGTGTGCGTGTGTGCGCGTCCATGCGAGAGATAGAGAGAGTTAAAGGCCCTTTTTGGTTAAACGTCAACTGATAACTTTCTCCAAATAATCAAAGAATCATGCCCATTAGTGTTCGTTTGCCCTCTACACATGGGATAGGAAAATAGGTGTTACATATGTGAAATACATTACCTTGTTTGTCAAAATCACCATTTTCACATGAGTAAATGAGCACACCTAATGGTTTTAGATGTGTTACGATTTTTTTTTATTTTATGTTTTTCACAAGCGTTGGAAGAGCTACTTCTACAAGTTATTTAACGAAAGCAGTAGTAGTGACATACAATTGGGACAGCTTACCATTTCTAGGGAAGAATCGAATCATATGTTCTATAGGAGAATCAGTAGGGAAGAAGTTAAAGAAGTATTGAAAAGGATGAAGAATGGGAAAGCGGTTGGACCAGATGGTATCCCTATTGAGGTCTGGAGGTGCTTGGGGGATAATGGCATAAATTGGTTGACAAAACTTTTTAATGTAGTGCTAAAGAGCAAGAAGATGCCTGATGCATGGAGGAAAAGTATTCTTATACCCATATACAAGAACAAAGGAGATATTCAGAACTGTGCGAACTACCGCGGGATTAAATTGATGAGCCATACGATGAAATTATGGGAGAGAGTTATTGAGAGAAGACTAAGAAGAACAACAAACATTTCAGATAATCAATTTGGTTTCATGCCTGGGAGATCAACCATGGAGGCTATCTTTCTCTTGAGGAGGTTAATGGGACAGTATAGAGAAGGCCAGAAAGATTTACATATGGTGTTCATTGACTTGGAGAAGGCCTATGACCGGGTTCCTAGGGAGATTCTATGGGGAGTACTGGGAAAGAAAAGAGTGTGTGTCGCATATATTGAGGCGATAAAGGATATGTATGATAGAGCCGTGACATCTATAAGGACGACTGGCGGAGAGACTAAGGAGTTTCCTATCACGATTGGTCTACACCAAGGCTCAGCGTTAAGCCCGTACTTGTTTGCCCTAGTTATCGATGAGATTACAAGACATATTCAGGATGAGGTGCCGTGGTGTATGCTATTTGCAGATGACATTGTTTTAGTAGATGAGACGAGAGAAGGAGTGAATGCTAAACTAGAAGTATGGCGGAAAACGTTAGAGACAAAAGGGTTTAGGCTAAGTCGATGCAAGACGGAATATATGGAGTGCAAGTTTAGCCAAAGTAGGACACTTGGTAACATAAAAGTAAGTTTAGGCACACAAAAGATTGTAGAGAAAGAAAACTTTAGGTACCTTGGATCGATGGTGCAACAGGATGGAGGGATTGATACTGATGTAAGTCACAGGATTCAGGCCGGGTGGACCAAATGGAGGAGTGCTTCGGGGGTCTTGTGTGATCGGAAAGTCCCCCTCAGGGTTAAAGGAAAG
This sequence comes from Umbellularia californica, assembly GCA_028538565.1. Taxonomy (NCBI): domain Eukaryota; kingdom Viridiplantae; phylum Streptophyta; class Magnoliopsida; order Laurales; family Lauraceae; genus Umbellularia; species Umbellularia californica. Next base: position 12,352,137 of record JAPQWN010000008.1, on the reverse strand, counting down.
TATTATAAGGTGGCGGTAAGACCAGCATTGTTATATGGATCAGAGTGTTGGGCAGTAAAGCATAATCATGTTAAGAAGATGGAAGTTGCGGAGATGAGAATGCTAAGATGGATGTGCGGGATCACAATGAGAGATAGGATTAGGAATGAGGAGATTAGGGGCAAAGTAGGAATAGCACCGATTGGAGATAAAATGAGAGAAAATCGACTAAGATGGTTTGGCCATGTTAGAAGGCGTCCAATGGAAGCACCTGTTAAAAGGTGTGAAGGCATAGAGAGTGCCAGGAGTAGGAGAGGGAGAGGGAGACCCAAGAGAAGTTGGAAAGAAACTATTAAACATGACCTTGCCTACATGGATCTAACGGAGGACATGGCCCTAAACAGATTTGATTGGCGTCGTCAAATCCATATAGCCGACCCCACCTAGTGGGAAAAGGCTTGGTTTGGTTTGGTTTGGTTTATGTTTTTCACAAATTTCTAAAAACTCATAAAGATTTAAGATATGAAACTAAACATCCTAACGGTTATCATTAATCTTAGAATATTAAACAGTTCAGACCATGAATTGAGGGACCACAGAAGAGTAGAAAATTAGATCTATTTGGCGCTGGCATCACTATATGGTTGGCAAGCAGTTTGTCATACAGTCTGACCATGAGACACTCAAGCATGTAAACTCTTAACAAAAATGGGTGCTCACCGTGTCAATTGGAGCTAGCATCTTCTGTAGTTCTCCTTTCTTATCTGAGACAAGGTCCACAAGGACAATCAGGTTGCCCAGTCATGCATACTATGGTTATTAATGTCAATCACTTTCCTAGGATTTGAACAGATACGAAGCAAGTGTGCTGAAGCTAAGGATTTCTATGATTTTTATGTGGCCATTCTTAGTGGAAAGCATGCAAGACATCTGCATTTCAGCATTTATGGTGCCTATTTATTCCATGAACATGTTGTGAGAGCATTACATGTTGATGGCTGTAATGGCCACTTGGGTTGTGATGAGACCATAGCACTATTTGGAGAAACATACTATTGGCCCCATCTAAATCGTGCGGTGCAGAGATTTGCAAGTTATGCGAAGTTTGTCAGCATGCTAGGGGACAAAAGAGAAACAATAGGTTGGATCAACCACTACAGTCCCACTGCTTCATGGGAAGATCTCAACATAGACTTCGTTCTAGGTTTGCTGAAGATCTCGGTAAAGTGCATTCAGTATTCTTGGTATAACTACATTGATTGTATAAAATTGTTCATTTGATGCAATGTTTAACTAAAGCAGACACCTTCAAAATTGCTCTATTATTTTCCCAAAGTAATAATTTGTCTCCATGACCTCTCAAAGACAATTGTGTCAGGACTCAGATCGTGATACCAAGTTTCATGAGATTTTTTTGAAAGACTCTTTGGATAGCAATGAAGACTAAGCTTCAGCTTTTTAGTGCCTACCACACTCAGACTGATGGACAAACACAAGTAGTAAATGCACCTTAGGCAACTTATATAGTGTCATGTCTGAGATCATATTGTTGACGACCACTTTTAGAGAACAGTGTATTTTGTGTCATTTCAACACTTGGTAGGTTTATAAATACCTCCTCTCCCCTCATTTCTCAACACTCATCTACTCTCTCTCTCTCTCTCTCTCTCTCTAAGCTCTCTCTAAGACACCAAAAGCTCTCTTTAAGATTTCAAAGGCTAAGAAGATTGTGGGTAACAAAGACTACTGAAGGAGCTCTCTCTCTCTCTCTCTCTCTCTCTCTAAGAACTTCTCTATAGCCCTTTCTCTCTCTTCAAGGTATTTATTAATTTAAATTTCAGATTTTATTTAGTATATACATAGTAATTTATATAATAAGTCTCATCTTCTCCCCTTTCTTATATAAATTATCACAACAAACACAAAATGATTGGACCATCATGACAGTTCAACTTAGACTTAAGCCTAAATGATTCAAATGTTGAAATTTTGGGTCTAAATCAGGATCAGGAGGTAGAAAGCACTCCTAAATCTGTCGTCCAACGTTCTTCAGCCAAAAAGGAAAGAAAATGACTTCTGGAGTTTGGCAATATTTTAAATTAATTGAGATTAATGATCCCACTAGAAACATAGTGGAAAAGGATCAATGCCTATTTTGTAAAGAACTTTACAATTGTAAGTCATTGGGTGACACTGGCCACCTTAATAGACATGTGCCTGTGTATATGCCCAAACATACCGGAGAATATGTCAATCCATCCGGCTGCAGGGGATAGTGGCATTCAAACTCAACTGTCTCAAAGTTCTTCATCTGATAGTTTAGCAGTTTCTAATTAAAACCCTGCTAATGCTAGATACCAACTTGTAGAATTTATTGTAATTAATCAATTACCATTTCTACTTGCTGAGAATGAATCTTTAGAAGAAGTTGTGAATTAATTATTAACCCCTTTATTTAAAAAGATTTCTATAAATACTACCAGAAATGATGCAGTAAGACTGTTTAAAAAAGAAAGAGAGAATTTAAAAACTGCTTTTCAAAACATAAATGGAAAAATAGGATTAGCTTTGAATTTATGGAACCCCAAACAAAATGTTGGGTACATTTCAGTGTCTACACATTATATTGATAATGACTAGATTATGCAGAAAAGAATGATTTCATTCTCTTCAGTTGAATTTCCACAAATTGGTGCTGGGATAGGGCCTACTATCCTAGAAAAAAATAATAGAGTATAATATTGAAAATAAAATAATTTCTATAACTTGAGATAATTACAGCTCCAACAATAGCGCTATTGATATACTAAAATCTATGCTCCCACTTAATATAAATGAGGTTATATTTCACAATAGATGTCATAATAGATGTGCATGTCACATCTTAAATCTTATAGTACAAGATGGCTTAAAATTTATTAAGCATATCATAGAAGTGATTAAATATATTATAGGTTGCATTTTTTCATCTCCTTCAAGAAAAAAAAATTGGAAGAAAATATGTAGAATATGTAGAAGTCTTAATAAAAATCCCAAAAAAATACAACCAGATGTAAAATATAGGTGAAATTTTATTTATCAAATGTTAAGAGAAACTTGCAATTATAAAGTTGTAGTTAATCAATACTAAGCTTTATATTTATCACATGCAGATACTTCAATAGAAGAAGAAAATTGGCAAATTCTAGAAATAATAAAATATTTTTTTAGAATTTTTTTATGATGCAACCTTATTTTTTTCTAGGGTATATTATCCCACCTCAACTAAAGTTTTGAACCTCTTTTATGAAATTAGTCTTACTTTTGAAAAATATAGAAATATAGAGTCTTTCAAGGATGTGTACAGCAATGGAAATTAAGTTTTCACAATACTAGAGAAATGCTCCATTAACATTTTGTTTAGCCTCTGTATTAGATCCTAGGGTAAAATTAGTAGGTGTACAAACTTTACTTGAAGCAATAAATAATAATATGAATGCTACTAATGTAAATAATATTTCTATAATCAAATCTTATTTAAAACAACTTTTTATGGAATAATCTACCCAAATGGGTAGACTCGAAACACCATCTACCTGTCTTGGCACCTGTCCTGGCCCTCCTCAATCACAGGGAAGGAAAAATAAAGTTGTATGGAATCTTCTTATGAGCTCTTGAGACGGCAATTCCTCTACTTTTGGATCTAGCCAAGTTGTAAATGAATTAATGGTGTATCTACAAATTGGTCCAGTTGAAGTCCCAGAAGATGACACCGGTTTCGACCTTTTGGCCTGGTGGAAAGCAAGTGAAAATAAATTTCCTGTGCTTTCCGCTATGGCCCGTGATTTACTAATAGTTTCAGTGTCTACAGTTGCATTAGAGCGAGCTTTTAGTGCAGGCGAGTGACTTATTGACAACAGGAGGACGATGCTATCGGAAGAAAGGAAATATGCATGTGCCTGTGAGACTGGTTAGAGAAAGAAAGACTTGATGGCAGAAGAAGAAATAGAATACTTTTCAGCATTAAAAATATCATAGTATGAAAAATCATCTTAGTTGTAATTTTTGTAAAATTTAATTCAAGTCAGAAACTATCGTCATAGTTGTTGTAAACTTTATTTTCAAGAAATTGTCATACTAGTATTTTTTTTATTTATTTTTAGAGGATTTTACGGGAAAATTCCTTGTAGGTGGCCATTGCACGAAAAAGTCCCTCCTAGCTCGGGCAACACAAACGGGGCTCGTCTCTAATGGTCTCTCCCCATCTATTCCTCGTCCAAGTCCTCTATTACCGTCTTCTCTATTCACTGTCACAGATCACCTGGGTCTGAGGTTCTTCATCTAGGCTAGCCACAATTAAACTATCGACACAATGCCTTAATATACAACAAAGCCTCTGAGATCCTTGAAATTACTTGCAAGCTTGAATCTGTATTAGGCATTATTGAAGCTTATAAGAAAGAAGGTTCTTCGGTTTCAATCAAGGCATTCAAGGTGATTTTGAATCTCTGCCGGAAAGCAAAACTCCACAATGAGGCATTGAAGATTCTGAAGAAGATGAAGGAAGTCGGTTCAACACCTCTTCAAATAATGTTGTCATTCATCTCTTTGGTGAGAAGAATGAGATAGATGTTTCCAAATGTTTGATAAATGAGAGGGTGTCGATTGGGCTTTACCGTAACATGATCACATGCATCGCAATGATCAAGGGATTTTGCAATTCCAATCATTTGGATGATGCACATGCGGTTTTTTGTGATATGCAGAATCATGGGTGTTCTCCTAATGTGGTAGTTTATTGTGCATTGCTCGATGAGGCATGCAAGAGCGAGAGCCGAGGGATGCGTTGGACCTATTAGATGAAATGGAGAGAGATAAGAATGATTGCTCCAAACCAAATGCGGTTACATACACATCCTTGATACAGAACTTGTGCGAGAAGGGCAAGCTAAGGAGGCATTGGGTGTTTTGGATCGGATGAGGGAGGACGCTTTGTGACCGTGAACGGAGAAGATGGTAATGGAGGACTTGGACAAGGAAGAGATGGGGAGTGGCTCAGAGACGAGCGACACTAGCGCCGCTCCTCTCAAGTTGCAGCCAACTAACGGCACGGCCCTTTTGTGGGAGAATACAAGGCACAATAACCCCAGGGAATCGAATACTCGACCTCCCGCTCTGATACCATGTTAACGACCACTTTAACGCTTTTGCTGATAGAGAACGGCTATCATAATTCACAACACATAATATGCAAAAGTTAGATGGTGAACCTCACCATGTAGATAACGTGACCCAAAAGTTCAGGTAGTCTACACATTTACAATGCATACATCGTTACAAAAAACTCTTAGGCACAAAATAATATTTGAGTATGAATGCCCTATCATGGACTCTCCCTATCTTGAAGACATGTTATCCAACCAATGTGCTCCACCTATTGGATGTAGTACTTGTGTGCCGCACTGGCACATGTGGTGTTGTGAAGATGAGCATATTAGTGTAGCAATATTTTTTCTGAGCAGGGTTTGTAGTACACTGCGGTGGTCATTCATTATTGTTACCCTTAGAACGGCATCAAAAATAGTACTGGAGGAACTACATCAGAAATGGCAGGTTATATGGATGTAGCAGGTAAAAATTTTACTTCTAGATGCATAAAACCCACTTAAAATTACATGATGACAGCATCAAATGAAAAAAAAAAAAGAGAGAATGTCTGAGAAATCTTACAGATTCTTTTGCAGCTGCCATAGCAAGAAAACCCGCACCCATTTCTACTTCTTGCAACCCAGCAATGACCATGTCAGACTCAAATGCTACAGAACCTACCCATGATATGAGTGAGTCAGGTGATGCTCTTTCTTGTCCAACATTCCATGTGCCCACCAGTATTTTCACCTGTTCATATTTTGTATATAGCAATTCTTTGCTTGACAACTCTGCTCGCACGATGTTATCAATGGGCCCAGGAGAAGCCAAGCTCCATCCACGAATACCACCATGATTAGCCAACGTAAAGACATAACCACACCCAACAGTCATCCTTATAACTGGACAGCTGTGAGCAACCCATCCACCTAGAAGATTACCCTCTAGATCCAGTATCTGAATAATGCCACTAATGTAGCCTACCCATAATCTGGTCCCAAAAGTGCAAAAGCAGCGAACAGCAGATGAATGATACTGGAACTCTTGTAACCGATTTCCATTTCCATCCCACTGAACAATTAAGCCATTTCCACACCCGGTCCAGATTGTTCCGTCAACCGATGCAATCAGTGCTTCAGTTCTTCGATTATCATCCCCCAAAACTCCCTTAGTTGCAGCTCGACGGACAGCATCAGCAGCTCCCATCAGAGCATTACGAGAGCGTTGAAAAAAACTCTTGGAACCATGAGATTTTTCCTTCTTCGACGTTGAAACAAATTTTGTCTTCATCTCATCTTCGGTAGAATTATCTGATGAGGAAGAGACATCAATACGGTTTTCAACCTGACCATCCAGACCAAAAACTTTAAGAAGTTCCTTCTTCCGAGCATCCCTGTGGAACAGCACCAATTGCTAGATCCCCTTATTATGATTAGATGCAAGCATGGATATGGAAGAAATAAACCAACTGGGAAAAGAAACTAGGCCTCATTAAGAAGGTATCACAAGATTCTCAATGCAGAAAAAAAAAGATTTTCCTATTGAAACAACAAATGTACAGGAAACGCCTACCTTTGCGCAATCTAGGCAAATTAAGCCGCTCATCTGATGGGCTCCATCTTTTGAAAGGCCTTGCCCTAGACTCTCCCTCATTTATGATCCTAGTTATCCAATTGTGGCTTGGAAGGCAATGGCCCACCTTTAATGAGGGAAAAAACCAAACAGTTAGGACCATACAATGAGGGAGATTCTCAGGTTATTCTTATCCACAATGGGGCATCAAATGAACAGTTTGACACTCAAAACTGGGGACAACACGGTACAAGCTTGTAGGGCCAAGAAATTGGTCTGGTTAAATATTGTATATTTCATCTTCAATACCCATGTCAATGTTCTTCCTAGAATGTACCAAGTAATATCAACCGCAGAGAAGATGAGATGAAAAGCAAAGATATACTGATACATACCACAATGCAAAGGAAAGGTTCCAAGCACTCCACACTTTTGCTCTAGAATTGTCAGACAACAAATATTTTACATCTGAAGACGGTAACTGAGACACGCCATTCACAGTGACCAGGTTTCTGAGGTCAATACATGCTCTCTCCATTTTTAAAGCAGCCATGTGCCTCTCTTCAGCTGTTTGATTGAGAGATTTTTCAACAAATTCCCAAGGCCAGACCTTAATAACACCACCTTCAGCACCTGACCAAAGGTCACCTGGATTTCACATGTACAATGAAGAAAGAAAATGGAAGATGAAAATGAGTTCTCTGATGCAATAGTAATATAACCTCGAGCAAAGGCCCTTCAATTAATAATGCAGGCCTATGTTAACAGACAGGTGTTAATTTCAAATATGAGGAACTATTGGGTCCCTTGCATCATAAGATATACAATATCATGAGGCTTCCATTTCTCCTAGTGGGGCCTATAGTTGTAACATAGATCATTGCTGCTATAAGCCCCACTGTGGATGGGAGAAACTGATGGACTTCTTTCAAGTTAGAAGATCTCCAACTTTTGATTTACAGCTGATGGGTAGAGATGAGGATGAAGATAGATTAACAACAGCTGAGAAAAAGAGTCCTAACATTGGATGGATATTCTAATCTGGAGTATTTTAAAAAATTTATATAATACATTTAGCCAATCAAAAAAGTGTTTTAAAATCATAATACTATAGGCCCTACTTCTACTTGTATTGAATGGATGTATCAGATTGTTACAAGTCTTGAAGCATCAAGTGTTAAATGGGTCAGTGCTAAAATGGGTAAGTGGAACTCAGCCCATATTAAATAAAGCCCAACTTGTGGGACAAATCTTCTCACGTGTGTAAAGATATGTATCTTTTATTTTTGCCTTATTAGGAGATATGATCAGATTGTAATTAGATTAGAAAGGCTATAATCTAGATAATTACTACAATCTTGGTAACTTGTATAGCAACTATATTTCTATATAAAGGAGCATCGTGACCCTCAAAGGGATCATCGAATTCACAAAATATCTTCTTTCTTCTTCCCTTACTGGTTCTGACATGTTATCAGAGCCCTAAACTCTATACAGAGTTCTTTTTTGAGTGATCTACTTCATCTTCCAAGTATTGGAAGTCGTCCAGTATCTTCAGTAATCAAGAAATCTTCATCCACTATTCTGATCAGGGTCTAATCATACGCGGCCCACCCTAGATCCACACTGTTGCATCTGGATATTGCAACCATTCTGGTCGTCTGGCTCTTCCGGTATTTGTGGACATTTTTTGAGGATTTTTAGCATCACAGAGGTTGGATTTCTACCCATTCTAGAGAAATTTCAATTTCTACAGCATATTTTCATCACAGCTGTCCAAATTTTTGGATTTCGCTCTGTTTGGTGAGCAATCTGGCTTGTTTGGTGCGAATTTTTATCCTTCATTACTCTATGATCTCTGATTAATCAAAAAACACATCAGTTGTTGGCTACACTCCATTCTTTATTGAATTTCATAAAAAAAATTGTGTTTTTTCAAGTGCTGTCTTCTTTGCTTGATCATTTACAAATATTAGCAGTCTTCTCACAGCTGGTCAGCATTTCTTCTCAGTTTGGTCTAAGAACAGTTGGATTTGGTTGACAAGTTTCCTGATTACTGACATGGAAAAGCATGATATTGCTTTGATCAAATTTAATGGAAAAAAGTATACTTCTTGGTCCAATCAATTTCAAGTTTATCTTGAAGGAAAGGAAATGTGGGGACTTGTTTCAAAATTAGATCCACGCCCTAAGGAAGATGAGAAAAAAATACTCTCATGGCATACAAAGGATGCCAAGATAAAAACCTGGATTCTTGGTTCCGTTGAACCACAATATATCCTGAACCTTAAACCTTACAAGACCTCTAAGGAGATGTGGGAATATCTGAAACAGGTATATCACCTAGGGAACTCTGCCCATCAATACCAACTTGAGCTAGAGATTGCTCAGTATTCCAAAGGCACTTCTTCCATCCAGGACTACTATACAGGTTTTCTCAATCTATGAGCAGAATATGATGAAATCAAATACCTCAATGTTTCTGAGGCAGCTTTTTCTGAGATTCAAAAATTGTAGGCAACTTCTCATAGAGACCAATTCCTCATGAAATTGAGATCTAAATATGAGATTATTCGTTCCAATCTGATGAGCAGAGTTCCATCTCCATCCCTAAATGAGTGTCTTAATGAACTCCTGCGAGAGGAACAAAGCCAACTCACTCAGCATGTTCTCAAGCAACAATCCCCAGGAAACCCTTTTGATGTCGCATATGCTGCCACTGTCAGTCACACTCCTGGTGTTTCTCATGATCCAGGAGGGACCGTTCATCATACTACTTATGCTACTAAAGGACAACCTCCTACAAAAGATCTCAGCAAAATCCAATGCTTTGGCTACAAGAGTTATGGACACTATGCCTCACAGTGCAAGACCAAGTTTTGTAATTACTGCAAATCAAATGGTCATGTTATTAATGAATGCAAACAGTGGCCACAAAATCGTACTCCACGAGCATATCATGTCAATACTGCAAATGCTACTACTTCCAATGATAGTCCTTCAGCACCGGTCATGCCTTCACCACCTCCTGCCTCAAATACTGCTCCCCAGATCACTCCTGAGCTTATTCAACAAATGATCATAAATGCCTTCTCTGCACTTAGCATTTCAGGTAACCACCAATCCTCTTCCTCTCTATGGTTTATTGATTCTGGAGCTTCCAATCACATGACCTCCTCCACCACTCATCTCTCCAGCATGCAACCATACAATGAAAATTTGCAAGTCCATACTGCAGATGGTCAAAAGATTCCTATTACAGCTACTGGTGATATTATTCATTCATTACCTCTCACAAATGTCTTTATATCTCCTCATCTAACTACAAACCTTCTGTCTGTTGGACAATTGATTGATGATAATTGTAATGTTTCATTTTCTCGCTCTGGTTGTGTTGTGCAGGATCGAGTGTCGGGGATGGTGAACGCGAAGGGGCCTAAGTGTGGACGCTTGTTTCCTATTGTCATGTCTTCCTCTCAAAATAAACAGATTTCTGCTTTTCCTTGTTTTTCTCCTCAAGATGTTTGGAGGCTCTGGCATAATAGATTAGGCCATCCTCATTCAAAATTGTTATCTTTAATATTGAACACTGGTAGTATTAATGAAAATAAAATTTCTTTTAGTCACATTTCTGATGAGTGTTCAATTTGCAAACTTAACTCCGCCTATGTTGGGGTATCCTTGACATAGCCGGTCCCAAGCCCGGACAAAGGAGGAGGGTTGTGCGTTAGGTAGCCGACAGCCAGCACAATACTCAGTCGGATTTCTTTATGGATTTGAGACCTAATGATATTTCGTTGGGGCGTCCCCTACTTAGCGACGCGCTGTATAGTCCGAGTACAGTGATAAGTGAGCAAGGACCGCTGCATCGGCGCCCGGGTGCAGTGCTAAATAGGCAAGGGTCCCCACACTTTATTGGACGAGTGCGGGGGGTAAGGAAGCTAGCCCAAAATAGAAGGCTGAGATTAGGTACTTGGAACATTGGGAGCCTAACTGGGAAACTTATGGAAGTGGTGGATACAATGGAAAGGAGACGAATCGCAATTGCCTGCTTGCAAGAGACAAGGTGGATGGGACAGAAAGCTAAAGAGATCGAGAGGACTGGGTATAAGTTATGGTATACGGGACTTAATAGAGCGAGGAATGGGGTTGGCATAGTAGTGAGCAAGGACTTAAAGGAAGATATAGTTAATGTAAAGCGTTGTGGAGATAGGATTATTGCAATTAAGTTAGTGTTAGGAGAAGAGATAGTGAACGTAATTAGTGCTTATGCCCCCCAGGTGGGCTTAGGAGATGGACATAAGGAGAAGTTTTGGGAAGATTTGGAAGGAGTGCTACTAGAGATACCCCAAGGCGAGATGGTCTTCATAGGAGGAGATTTGAATGGCCATGTAGGACGCGACGTAGATGGATATATAGGAGTACATGGGGGACTTGGATACGGTAATAGAAATGAAGAAGGGAAGGATATTTTGGACTTTTCAGTGGCTTATGATCTCATGGTGACTAACACCTTTTTTAGGAAGAGAGAGGAGCATTTGGTGACTTATAAGAGTGGCTCCTCAAGGACACAGATTGACTTCTTCTTAATTAGGAAAAGAGACCGCTTAGCTTGTAAAGATTGCAAGGTGATACCGGGGGAGAGCTTGACTTCCCAACATAGGTTGTTGATCATAGATGTGCAGCTACAAAGGTGGACTACAAAAAAGAAGTTGTATAGAAAGGTGATAAGCAACTAGCATTTAGGGATAGAGTACTAGAGGAAGACGTTTGGGCGATAAATGAGAGTGCAAATAATATGTGGGATAAGGTAGCAGAGTGTATTAGGAGGGTAGGGAAAGAAGTCTTAGGAGAATCCAAAGGGGGTGCCCCGGCACAGAAGGAGGCATGGTGGTGGAGCAAGGCCATTCAAGACAAGATAAGAGTTAAAAGAGAGAGTTTTAAAACTTGGCAAAGGGATCGAAATGCAGCAAACTTGGAAAAGTATAAAGAAGCAAAAAGAGAAACCAAAAAGGCAGTTAGTGAGGCCAAGGCAAAGGCATTTGAGGAGCTATATAGGCGACTTGACACTAAGGAAGGCGAAAGAGAGATATTCAAGCTTGCTAAAGCCAGAGATAGGCGGACCAAGGACTTAAACCAAGTTAAATGCATTAAGGATGAGGATGAAAAGGTATTAGTAAAGGACGATGAGATAAAGGAGCGTTGGAAGAGCTACTTCTACAAGTTATTTAACGAAAGCAGTAGTAGTGACATACAATTGGGACAGCTTACCATTTCTAGGGAAGAATCGAATCATATGTTCTATAGGAGAATCAGTAGGGAAGAAGTTAAAGAAGTATTGAAAAGGATGAAGAATGGGAAAGCGGTTGGGCCAGATGGTATCCCTATTGAGGTCTGGAGGTGCTTGGGGGAGAATGGCATAAATTGGTTGACAAAACTTTTTAATGTAGTGCTAAAGAGCAAGAAGATGCCTGATGCATGGAGGAAAAGTATTCTTATACCCATATACAAGAACAAAGGAGATATTCAGAACTGTGCGAACTACCGCGGGATTAAATTGATGAGCCATACGATGAAATTATGGGAGAGAGTTATTGAGAGAAGACTAAGAAGAACAACAAACATTTCAGATAATCAATTTGGTTTCATGCCCGGGAGATCAACCATGGAGGCTATCTTTCTCCTGAGGAGGTTAATGGAACAGTATAGAGAAGGCCAGAAAGATTTACATATGGTGTTCATTGACTTGGAGAAGGCCTATGACCGGGTTCCTAGGGAGATTCTATGGGGAGTACTGGAAAAGAAAAGAGTGTGTGTCGCATATATTGAGGCGATAAAGGATATGTATGATAGAGCCGTGACATCTATAAGGACGACTGGCGGAGAGACTAAGGAGTTTCCTATCACGATTGGTCTACACCAAGGCTCAGCGTTAAGCCCGTACTTATTTGCCCTAGTTATCGATGAGATTACAAGATATATTCAGGATGAGGTGCCGTGGTGTATGCTATTTGCAGATGACATTGTTTTAGTAGATGAGACGAGAGAAGGAGTGAATGCTAAGCTAGAAGTATGGCGGAAAACGTTAGAGACAAAAGGGTTTAGGCTAAGTCGATGCAAGACGGAATATATGGAGTGCAAGTTTAGCCAAAGTAGGACACTTGGTAACATAAAAGTAAGTTTAGGCACACAAAAGATTGTAGAGAAAGAAAACTTTAGGTACCTTGGATCGATGGTGCAACAGGATGGAGGGATTGATACTGATGTAAGTCACAGGATTCAGGCCGGGTGGACCAAATGGAGGAGTGCTTCGGGGGTCTTGTGTGATCGGAAAGTCCCCCTCAAGGTTAAAGGAAAGTATTATAAGGTGGCGGTAAGACCAGCATTGTTATATGGATCAGAGTGTTGGGCAGTAAAGCATAATCATGTTAAGAAGATGGAAGTTGCGGAGATGAGAATGCTAAGATGGATGTGCGGGATCACAAGGAGAGATAGGATTAGGAATGAGGAGATTAGGGGCAAAGTAGGAATAGCACCGATTGGAGATAAAATGAGAGAAAATCGACTAAGATGGTTTGGCCATGTTAGAAGGCGTCCAATGGAAGCACCTGTTAAAAGGTGTGAAGGCATAGAGATTGCCAGGAGTAGGAGAGGGAGAGGGAGACCCAAGAGAAGTTGGAAAGAAACTATTAAACATGACCTTGCCTACATGGATCTAACGGAGGACATGGCCCTAAACAGATTTGATTGGCGTCGTCAAATCCATATAGCCGACCCCACCTAGTGGGAAAAGGCTTGGTTTGGTTTGGTTTGGTTTGGTTTGGTTCAATTTGCAAACTTGGAAAAAGCAAAGTCCTTCCATTTTCTTCCAAATCTACTTGACTTCAAATTGCTTTGACATTATTCATAGTGATGTCTGGGGGATTACTCCTGTAATTTCTCACACACATTTCAAATATTTTGTCACATTTATTGATGATCATAGTAGATTCACATGGGTATATTTTTTGCATTCTAAATCTGAAGTCTTTGATGCTTTCCAAAAATTTATGGCTTATATTGAAAATCAGCTTTCTACTCGCATAAAAATTCTTCAATCCGACTCCAGAGGGGAATATATGTCCCACCAGTTTCAAACTTATTTGCAAAACCACGCGATTTTATAGCAGCGATCATGCCCTTACACTCCTCAACAGAATAGAGTGGCTGAACGAAAAAACAGACATTTTCTCGATACTGTTTGTTCACTTCTCTTAGAATCAGCCGTTCCAGCAAAATTTTGGCCCGAAGCTTTAGCCACTGCGGTTCACTTAATCAATCGCTTACCATCTCATCGCCTCGCCAATCAAACACCATATTTTCGTCTCTTTCATACAAATCCTACTTATACCCACTTGCGTATTTTTTGATGTGCGTGTTTTGTTCATCTTCCTCCTACTGAACGCACAAAATTAACTGCTCAATCAGTTAAATGTGCGTTTCTTGGCTATGCATCTCACCAAAAAGGATATATCTGTTATGATCCTGTGCTTAAACGCCTTCGCATCTCCCGAAATGTCACGTTTTTTGAAAATCAACGTTTTTTTTTCTACTCATTCCTCGCCTTCCCCTTCTTTTTCTCATCTAACTGCTTTTTCTGACACAATATCGTCTCCACTCATTGTTTATGAACGACGTCGTCAAAAGGATGCTTCATTACTGCCTCCCCCTCTGGATCCCTCACCGGCACCTGATCTTGCCCCCACTTCATTACATACTGCCTCATCTTCAGTTCAGCTTCGACGCTCTACTCATCTCTCCAAGCCTCCAGACAAATATGAGTTCACTCACACATCCTTGCTTGCTACCCTCTCCTCCATTGCTATCCCTACTTCTTACTCACAGGTAGTGAAGCATGACTGTTGGCAAAAGGCTATGCATGAAGAATTAACTGCATTGCAGGATAATCATACCTGGAATATTGTTTCATGTCCCTCATCTGCAAAACCTATCAGCTGCAAATGAGTTTTCTCGGTCAAACTCAAGGCCGATGGCTCATTGGATCGATATAAAGCACGGTTAGTCGCATTGGGCAACCGGCAGGAATATGGCATCGATTATGAAGAAACATTTACTCCAGTTGCAAAAATGACAACAATCTGTACTGTTCTTGCCTTTGCAACTTCTCACTCATGGCCTCTTTACCAATTTGATGTCAAAAATGCCTTCCTTTATGGTGATCTCAAGGAAGAAGTCTATATGCGCCTTCCCCAAGGGATTACGGGTGCCTCATAAGGAGATTGCGTGCGCTTACGATGCTCTCTATATAGTCTTAAGCAGGCTCCGCGCGCTTGGTTTGAAAATTTTAGGGATGCTCTCCTTCAGTTTCAGTTCACTCAAAGTGCCTCTGATCCTTCTAAGTTTCTTCATCGCTCCTCAAATGGGATTACTGTCCTCTTGGTTTACGTTGATGATATTATCATCTCTGGGATAGATTTTGGCATGATCACCCAACTACAAGCATCCTTACATGAATCTTTTCATATGAAAGATTTAGGGCCGCTCACATACTTCTTAGGCCTTGAGGTTCATCGGTCAAAGAAAAGTCTCATCCTCGATCAACACAAATATGCTATGGACCTTATTGAGATGGCTGGTCTTCAAAACTCAACTCCTGTTGATACACCTGTTGAGACCAATCTTCAGCTCACAGTAGATTCAGGTGATCTTCTTCCTGATGCCACAATGTATCGTCATTTAGTTGGTAGCTTGATCTACTTGACTATCACTGGACCCGATATCTCCTATGCGGTGAATCTGGTTAGTCAGTTCATGACTCAACCACGCCATCTCCATCTTGTTGTTGTCCGTCGCATTCTTCGGTATGTTTTACATACACCATCTCGTGGCCTTTTCTTTCCCGTGGGCAATTCAATTTCTCTCATTGTTTACTCCGATTCTGACTGTGCTGGATGCCCTGATAGTCGACGATCTACCACGAGCTGGTGCATGTTCTTGGGGGACTCATTGATTTCCTGGAAGTGTAAGAAACAAGATAAAGTCTCCAAATCATCCACAGAAGCAAAATATCGTGCTATGTCTGCCGCCACGTCTGAGATTGTCTGGCTTCGGGGCCTCCTCTCTGAGCTTGGCTTTCCTCAATTTGGTCCTACACCTTTATATGCCGACAACACAAGTGCCATCCGAATTACTGAAAATCCTATCTTCCATGAATGCACCAAACATATTGAAGTGGCTTGTCATTACATACGTGATGAATTTGTGCGTAAAGGTATTACTCTCCCTCATGTTCCTACTGGGCTTCAAATCACAGATATATTTACTAAGGGATTTCCTCGGCCACGACACCAGTTCTTAGTTGGCAAATTGATGCTAGTTGATTCACCCGCATCAATTTGAGGGGGGTGTTAAATGGGTCAGTAGGACTCAGCCCATATTAAATAAAGCCCAACTTGTGAGACAAATCTTCTCACGTGTGTAAAGATATGTATCTTTTATTTTTACCTTATTAGGAGATATGATCAGATTGTAATTGGCTGTAATCTAGATAATTACTACAATCTTGGTAACTTATATAGCAACTATATTTCTATATAAAGGAGCATCGTGACCCTCAAAGGGATCATCGAATTCACAGAATATCTTCTTTCTTCTTCCCTTACTGGTTCTGACATCAAGAAGCGTTTAATTCTTCATCAAAGAAAAGAGGCAGAGGTAAAGATTTTCTCAAAGTAATGTACAATAAGAAACTGAACAGAAAAATAACAAAATAATATTGGAACATCATCTGAAACAAACGTTTATCAAGGACAGAGGATAGAAGAATGGTTCTGAAAAGTTCAAAATATATATATATATATATATATATATATATATATATATATGGTGCACTAATTTGTAAGACTACACAATCAAAGACGCCTTCTTAAAAATCCCATTTTTTATACAAAGCAACTATTCCATTCTTCACAAGAGGGAAATTTGTTGATACTTATTGATCCCCAAAAGAAATGTTGACAAATGACAACTGAATGTAGAATTAAAACACACAGAAAGAAACAAAAACTAATGATAGTTCGTTGAATTTGTATACAGTGCATTTCAACCAAATCAATATTCAAGAATCCATTTCTTAATCATCACAATATGCAAAAAAGAAACCACTAGTTGTTTGCTTGTTATGTTATGATGTTAGGAGTCAAAACTTATAACCCAAATTGTCGCTGTATACAATAATCAATCCACAAGGAACAAAATTAAATGAAAGAATTGTATGTTGGGGGTGCTGCATACAATAAAAATTAGAACTTTGGACATTTTCATCCACTTCTTGTCTCAACTACGATTTTCACCTCATCCAAACAGATCCTAGGGGCGATAAATCTCATATATCCCACAACTCAACATCCTCCTTTCTCGCCCATCAGATGAATTCATGCTCCCAAGTATCTAATTCAATTCAAACTCAAATTGTAAATTCATAACAAAAGAATGTTATATTTGATGTTCATTTGAAAATTCACCTTTTAATCTTCCTTTTTAATGTATTCAATTCCTACGGCCTAATACAAACAAACAAGCTAAATGAAAGAAATGAAAGAACTGAATGTTAATGGAATTCATACCATAGGCAGATATCACAATTGCCAGAACCGGACCGCGGTGAGCATGCCACGCAAACGCTTCACGAAAGGGCCCCCCTTCAGGATTCTGATCCATCATCCACGACCGGATCTTCCCGTCCCGGTGGCCGGTCCACACCAACCGATTCCCGGCATCCACAACCATACACATTGTAGGCGACACATGTGCCGACTCCCAGAACGGCGCCGTATCTTCATCCCCTCTCCGCCCAGTGCCATTACCGCTGGCACCAAAGCCGGGCCGGAAGGCCTCAGAGAATTCCCAGTACCGGAGGCCGCACTCGAAGCCGGCCCAGATCTGGCGGTCAGTGCAGGCGATGGTGCGGACAAAGGAGCCAGCCTGCGTCTCGCGGAGGGGGTGTGGGCGGAGCTCGAGCGGCGGCGGGCGGCCGGGGTGGACGGCGGCGCGGAGGGGGACCTTGAAGATGCCGGTGCCGCCCCCTGCGCCTGAGAATTCGGGGAGGGGTCCGCGGCGGTCGGAGCCGTCGTGGTCAGAGGTGGGGGAAGCGAGGAAGTGGTTGACGAACTCGGGGCGGTGGTGGCGGGAGGCGGAGGAGTCGTCCTCGTGGAGGAGGCGGGGGTCTGGGATGGCGCGGGAGATGCAGGCTTCGTCGAGGCTGTGCTTGCGCACGCTGTTCCGATGGTGGGTCATCTCGTGCCGGGCTGCTGTGGGGCCCAGCTGCTGGCTGTAGGAGTGAAGCTTGTTGCGACGTGGAGGCATGGCGGTGAGGCTCGCAAGGCAGTCATCCATCTCGTCTTCATCTTCCTTGTTGCTCCGCTCATCCATGGCTTCTCTCTCTCTCTCTCTCTCTCTCTCTCTCTCTCTCTCTGTGCCTGTCCACGACCTGTTCGACGTTTTTCCTCTGAGAATTCAACTCAATGGAATGAAGCTATCCATCCTTTCCTCTCTCTTTCTCTCTCGTTCAATGCCTACGTTATGTTTGGCATTTTTCCTCTCTTTCTTTCTCTATGGATCTCTGTGGTGTGTTTATGATGCTGAGAGAAGAAGTGGAAGGGAGGTGGAGAAGGGCGTTGTGGTGCGCGTGCGCGCGTGGAGGAGGTTTGTTTGGGGAATTGATTGGGAAGGATGATTTTGGAAATGGAGAGAGCCGAAGAGGAAGGCGAGTAGAGTTGAGAGGTTGCGGACAGAAATGACGGAGAGATGGGTGGGAACGAGAATGACTTTCCCATGTCTGGTGGTCTCAATTGTCATGAAACGTGTCCTCTTCTCCTTAAACTCTCCTCTTCTCTCCACTTTGAGCAGAGAGACAGGAGGAGGAGGAGGGAGGGGGAGTGTCCTAGTGGGCCTGCTGGCCTGTTCATGGGCTAGTTGCTTTTGGGTCATTACATGTTGAGGTGGCAATGTGTCGAGAGTTCTGGTTCGTGTTGGTAAGTGTTAAAAGGTTCAAACTAAACTAGCCTGTTTATTAATTGGCTCGAATATGTTCACCCGCACACAATTTGAAAGTTTTTTTTTTTTTTTTTTTTGAGAATTTTAAATTTTAAATTTTATCAATCCGACCCTTTTAAGTTTTTTTGGTAACCTAGTCAAGGAGGCCTAAGAGAGAGCCCGCGCACACACAGAAATGGGAAGAAAGCCCACACAGATGGAAAGAAGTGGCGTACTCAAGATTCAAACTCTAGACAGTCAGATGAGAACTGCTGCTACTAATCAGAGTGAAGTAAGTAGCCGTTCTTCAATCTGAACCTGTAGTTGAAAATAGAGTGATGATCGGATTGGGAGGTCACAATGCAGTTAATTGAGTTTAGTTAGATTAGCAAGGTGAATGCTAGAAAGTAACCATTACACAACCCAACTATATTATCAACCGCTTTTACAAAAAAAAAAAAAAAAAAACCCCTATATTATTATGAATCGAGTAAGAGATGGCCACCTTTATTTACAGAACCCAGAATAACGGATTGAGTTTTGATGTTAGTTGAGTAGTTATGTACGTGATGGAATCTCACATGCCCCACCATTACCATCCTGCCCATGACCAATCAATGAGTTCTACGTACTTATGGTCCATACCTTGCGTGACATCTGCATTGTGGGGTCCACTACTCTTATAGGTCCAAATTCTCTGCATCCCAATTGATGATGGGAAGAGAAATATTGGATAGCCCAGTGGTAAGGGGGACCATCTCACCTCCCGTAAGTGCTAGGGATCGACCTCTACCACCGGAAAGGTATAGTTGGAACTGTCATGAAGCACTCGAGCAAAGCACTATCGCGGAAGTATTATAGGTGGAACATGCTAAGGAAGTGTTGAGGAGTGGGCTCCATCTGAGGGGGAATAATACAAAGTACAAAGGTTTTGATATGAATGGTTAGCTGAAGAAATTTTAAATGATATCAGAGCCAGCCGATTGCGAGTTCAGGTTCCAAAATGAACGACTAGAGCAACAATAAAAATGCGTGCAGTTACAAGTGACTGGGTTCCACCTTAGCGGGACTGGGCTCCACCCGATGGGGAGTATTGAAAAGTACTTATATTGCCTTGAGATTTTGGTACGAATGGTTAGCTGAATAATTGAAGAAATTTAAGAGGATGACCCCTCGGTTGATGGATTTGGCTAATTTCAACTTTGATTGACTAGAAGCTTGGACGGTTTCTAACTTTCCATGATATTTTATTAATTATGGAGATTTATAGTCTCCTCTCTTGATAGTTCAATCACGGGACAGGCGGCTACGTCCTTACTTTGAGTTTGAGGTGGTAATGTCAACCCAAACCCTGAAATCTCCGGCAGAGATATAAAAATGGACCCCCTGAATGGATGAAAACTGATATGGATCCAATGTTGGAACCCCCTCCTAAGTGTCCATTGTGGCCTTTTGTATAAATTTGCTTATTATGGGTACAAGTCCTGCAAAGTGGACCCAATTCAAGTAACAGACCTAATTTGGTAATTTAGGTTTGGGTCCAGTACAGAACCGACCCAACCCAACTCTAACACCTTTCCATCCTACCAGGCTACCACCAACCAGGGCTCCACCAAAATGCCCAGTGTGTCTAACCAGTGAGGAGGGCAGCACTCAATTAACACCCCAACCTGAAGCGTCTAGCATGTGGACCTTCCAAGCCTAGCTTTCTCCTGAGACTGCACACCAAGTTAAATCCCACACTGGTTAGACACCAAGTTAACTTTCACCAAAAAAGTTAAATCCCACACCATTTAAACAAGCGAAGAGTCACTTGAGATTACAATGAAGTCTGTAGGCACTAAGAATGCTTGATAACCACAGCAAAGGGCCCATTTGGGCCTCGGAACACTTTGTTTTAAAGCTCCCTGTTTGTCTTTTTTTTTTTTTTTTTGCTTAGAATACATGTTCAAATTAGCTCCACCGAAAAATTATTAAAGAGTTGAGGGATGAAGGATGTTAGAAGAGGGGTGGACATAAGGTAGTGATGCAGATGTAAAGTTGGCTTTCCTAGGATTTGAATAACTAGGGTGATGGGTAAGTAATCATTTTCCATCTTCCCTTATTCATTTTTCATTAGAAGAAAGGTTATTTGATGGTTATTTTTGGATATTTTACTTCATTTTTTATTTAACCACTTACAAAAATACAATACTAGGATTTGAATCAGTATGGTGAAAGCAGGGAATATATTTCCTATCTTCCCTCGATTCCCAGTAAAGGGAAGATTATTTTATAATAATTTTTGGACATTCACCTTTGATTCTTCATTTTTAATCACATGCAAAAATAGTCTCAAAATCTATAGGAATTCAAGTATTCAACCCGCACAATTGTGTAAACTCTGAAATCTACTTGTGTCAATCACCAACTACCCTAACTCTGCATTCTTCCGTAAACCTTCTAGTCTCTTAATTCTTTAGAAACATGAAGACTTTTATTGGCCTCAATTTAAAAAAAAAAAAAAAAAAATCCATGGGCCATCTGAAAATGCTCAACTGTGCCACCTGTATTCCTTTTCATAGGCTATCCTCCTTAACAATGAATGTGGCCAATCACCAAAACATGACATGTTGTCGCTTTCCCATAGCAGATGTAAATCGAAGAGATTGTTTGGTGATCCATGCCCCTAGTGTGATAAGTCACACAATGGATAGAACTTGGAAAAAAAAAAACTACCGGACAATTCATACCTTCTGAGAGAAATCCTGTAAACAATATTAAAGAAAAAGGGATGTTTGTTCACATGGAAGAAAATCAAGGCCTACAGTTAGGATCTTTTAACCTACAACATTTTGTGGGACATACCCCATTTTCAGAGTTGCTACAGAGAAGACAATCAAATTAACCTAGCCCTAAGCATAGGGCCCTTGAAAGGGAATTCAATGTGGACCATTGAACTTTTACTACAACAATCAAACTTCTGCAACTTATGGCCAACCGAATGAACACTATGAATAATTTTTGGGCCAGTGAATCCACACAGGGATGGCTGACCCTGCATTCTATCTGCTAGACAGCACACGAACCAATAGAACTAAAAATGGTCTATGCTGAGAAGACCAGATAACCGCATGGATAAAAAAAACAACACAACCTTATAAATATATCATACAAGAAAAATAAAAGAAAGAAAGAACGCAGGAGCAAAACACCATCTCAGCCATCCAAGGCTCTTGAAAGAGAAAACCGAATATAATAAAATAATAATGCCGAGGAGGCCCAAAACTGGCAACAAACGCACCCACACCCACACCCACACCCACACCCACACCCACACCCGTGCACTACACATGCCTAGGCAGCAGCTGTAGTACATAAAATACAACGCATCCGAAAAACACCAGACTGAACATTATTATCATCATCGTCCCCATCGTCATCATAATCTGAGGCCTGGACACCTCTTCTAGCACCAACACTTGAATTGGATTCTGTGAGGCAGGTGGTGTGATATGCATGACAACAGAAAAATACAATGACAGAAAGGTTTTGGATTGACAAAGGATCAAAGCAAATGCAACACTTTCCGCCACCCCTTGTCCTTGAATTGACCACTGTTTTTGTGTTTGGCACTCTTTCAGTAACCTGAGCAGCTCTGCCATCATCCCTCTTTGGGCGTGCTTCCTCTTTTACACTGCCTAAAAGTACCGCATGCCGGGCCTCCTTATAGTATTTCACCAGAAGGTTTACACAGTCGGCCTGTTGGTTTAACACGGGAAACATGAACAAGTTTCTTTCATGGATGAGGATGTTCTTATTTTAAAAGTAAACTTTATAGGAGGTATGCATGGCGTAATGAAATAGTGAAATGCAGGAGTACCTTGAGGATATCATTGCATCCATGTCTGAGAGATGTTTCAGTACGGTAATCTGTGATAATTTTGACAAGGCGGTCCCTGAGCCTGCGATAGAGAGAAGACAGCAAAAATGAGCATATTAAAGAAAAAGATTTGCACATTGTATTAGTTACCATCAGCCCTGATATATTAATAATGGAATAGTACATTGAAAAACTTGCTAATCAGATAATCTTAACCATTCAATCCATTAAACTTGGGTCATCAGAAGGCTAGATCCTCTGAACAGCTTCCGACCCAACCTCCCATGGAACAGATCTATCCCTCGTTGGACCTGCATACAACTGGACTTGCAAATAAATCGCTGGATCCGGGCCTTATTATGGTATCTGTTTCCTTTTAAGGCCCAACCAAAGTCCACACCATAACCAATTCAAGCAAATAACACTTGATAACAGTTCTGCTTCCAACCTGGCCCTTTGAGTCCCAACTGAAAGTGGAAGATATTCAAAAACAATACATCCACTGATAAAGGTAACCAGATCATCATCAACAGGGTTACTACTATTAATTACAACACCAACTGATACAAGGCACGTTTTAAGAAAAATTCCATTCCATTTCAGAGTGCAGTCAGAACAACATAAGTTATGGTCTAGGTTCCCTTCTAGCAACAAGGGAATCACCCAGATCTGAGAGCACGGATTGGGAGCAACAATGCTGATGACAGACGAAGACCAGCTCAAGACCTCCTCTCCGCAACCAAAGCTTTACTTTAATTCAGTCAATCAAGTTTTCATGGTTCTTACAAAGCCTCCTCAAGATGCTGAAGGTCTTTGGCTCTGAGTTGCCAGTAAAAATACCAGATTTTAATGGATTTAAATACATTCATTTGTGAATCTTTAGCTAATGCTGGATACTCTCGCATGACAGTGGACTATGGATGAAGGTTAGTTTTTCTTCCGCACGGATTTTTGTAATGCTATCATCTTAAAACTTATGTCTTTGTTCCAGCTTAATGATAGTCTCCATTTCCTAACCCGAAAAATAAGTATCATGGTTGAAAGATTCCAGAAAAGGCTAGGCAGGAGGGGATGTAACAACACTATCACAAGGTCTTACCTACTCCTCACCCTCAATGTTAGTACATGTGTAAACCTTATAGGATTTCTTGTTCCCAACATGAAAAACATTAAAATCATCTTCTTTTTTCAGTAATTGAACACAAGATCCAATAAGACAAGCAAGTAGAAAATAAAAATCGACATAGAGCTATACCTATCGCTCAACCAAAATGAACATGTGGCCCATGGCCCATGGGTGTTGCCAAGACCATTTTGACAGGTCCCACCTTGTATGGAGGATGTTCCAAATAGACTTACAGATTGAAATATCCTCGTCACCCAACCTGTGACCTCTAGATGGTTCCCAGCTGTTTTCTTAACCATCAAGTTGACGGGCAAATTTCAATTGCTAGATCTTTTAGGTATTGCATAGACCAATTGCAGTAGGACCTGTCAGATCAATGGGCTGGAGCACCATCATGGGACCCATTCATAAAGAGCAGTCGGTCAGAACACTTTCGTGCCCTAATGTGTCTATAATTTGACTTAATGCAAGACTATAAAATCATATTACAGTAAGTGGTCATACCAGATAACTGTATTTTCAATCCGCAAAAGCATATTTAGAATTCACCTTTTATTCAGTTTTATTTTTTTTCGAATCAAAGGATTTTACTAATATATTCATCATTGTAATGCCGTGCTATCATAAAATGGGGTTCCCCTCTCTTGAGCAGCGGTCCTTGTGGGGGCCCAAGGGCTGGGGGCCACCTGGGGATGGGGCCAGGGGGATCTCTCCAACCCCCACCCAAAAACAAAAAGGGTACCACATGGCCCTGTGTATGGTGACGGAGGCTTGGACCATCCTAACCACTTGATCAGTGGCCCGCAAGTTTTCAACATCCAAATGAGCACACAGTCAATCCAATTGTTCAACCCATTCAGATGGGTGCCCAACTTGGGATTGGAGACTCTCAGGGAGGTCCCTGTTTTATGGTCCCCTCAGATGGATCGTAAGGTGGGCCCACTATGTGCGGTGCTTCCAATAACGCGAGCACCAGTTGCAGCAAAGCTTTTCCCATAGGGTCCAATCCCCCTCTGCCGAGCACCAGTCCTTGTGGGGCTCACCTTGGGAATTAGGATAAGTTTGGTCCAATTTAGCAGTTGAGTCTGATGGATATATTTATAAATAAATAAATAAATAAAACACTATTTATCCTCTTCATCAGATCCCATATTCTTTTATTCAGTTCACCATACTGACCTGGGTATCCGTAATCCATTAGGTACCATATTAACAATATAGAGTGGATCAAGATTACCAACAGTGTGCTCCAACAATACGCCCACCTGCTCATTGTGGAAAGCATGAAATTTGATGAACACTCAAATTTGAAGATGAATGGTATAAGTATGAAAAGATGTGAATTTGCTTAAATGGTGTACCATTTCGGGTTTGCGGAGACACTGTTTAATAAGTTCTTCCCAAAGTTCTTCATCATGTTGCATAGTCACAAACTCTATAGCCTGTATATAGTTGAAATGCTTAGATGTCAATCTCCAACTTCAATTCGTAGGTTAAATGAAAAAAAAATTAGAACCAAAAAGAAGGCTTCAACATGAGAAACCACTTTTGGAAATGAAGATGAAAGAAACAAATGGCCATACCTCTGCTATATCCTCTAACTTATTTATGATAACAGCCAGTGCTTGCTTTGTATTTCCCATCCTTCCAAGGATGAAGACCTGCTCCCTTAAAAGATTTCTTTTTACGCAAATATCATACGCCTGAGGATTAAAGCCCAAGATTCATTTCATTGCTATACAAAGAGAAATAAATGGCAGTAGAAAACAATGAAGGAAAAATGGTAAACCTTGTCAAGTTTATAATGCTGACTACTACGCAGAAAAGGAAGCAGCATCCGCGGTTCAAAGTCTGCATAGAGCTCTACCTATCATGGTCCAATAATAAGAAAAATAAATGAGGTCTTTGGATGTAAAAGAAAATGCAAATCTCCTTACGATGAAATGAAAATGTGCAAACCTGAATTATACACAAAACTAAGCAATAATAGCTACATCAAATTGTCTTCAAATCTTTCAGTTACCATTAAGAAGATAAATAAGAGTTTCAGGAGTTCATCATGATTGTTGAGCATAAGGTGGCAGCAGTGATGAGAAAAAAGAAAAGAAAATGACCTGCAAATCATGAAATTCCTTTCCAGCATTTGGGCTCACTTCAAATAGTGAGTGCAGATACAAATGCAAGAAATATTTGTGATCGCACTTTTTACTGGCACCCAATAGTTGTGAAACTACTTCAGATGGAGCAATTAAGTCCCTGTGATGGATCAATAGTGAAATTGCTCGTTTACAATCCAATATCATCAGTTGGACAACCTGTAAAATGGACAAGTACAATAAAATAAATTCAAGAAATCGTCCAATATGTTCCAAAATAATCTGAATGAAAGATAAAGAGCAAAAAAATTAAGTGGTGATAGCCATAACAATCAGTGACTTCAAAATCTGAAATTATTCGACGTTATTGAGCCTACACTGCAGTGTCAGTACAGGAATAAAGCTTTCCATACAACTTCTTGCAGCTTGGGAGAAAGTTAAGGCTGGTAGTAGAAACCAAATGCTGCAGATCCCAACACAAATGGCTTTGGAACAAGATCCTGTACAGATCTTCCAATACCACAAGCCTTAATGAATTGGATCATTTTGTGATAACCTAATATACAATAGAACTGCATTTGCATGCATTGCGTCATTGGTAGAGGCATGCATTCCATAGGGAAAACTAAAACTAGGCTTTGAGCACTTATCACCTATGATGTCCAGATACGAATATGGATATGGACACTGATACGGGGCTTGGGGATACGATTCCTCACTTTTGAAAATCTAGGACACTGATATGGATACGAGTGTTCCTAATTTGTTTTTAGATCACTTTTGAATCAATAAGATTATCATTATTTTCGCCGCTTTCTATCATTTTTTTATAGTGAGACGTAAAAATATTAAAAGAACTATATGAAATAATGGATTTTATAAATAGGATATGTTAAACTTGT
This sequence comes from Umbellularia californica, assembly GCA_028538565.1. NCBI lineage: Eukaryota > Viridiplantae > Streptophyta > Magnoliopsida > Laurales > Lauraceae > Umbellularia > Umbellularia californica. The sequence continues at coordinate 12,325,440 of JAPQWN010000008.1, read as the reverse complement.
TCTCTAGAAATATCGGTGCAATATCAAGTACCAATACAAGTGCCGTGCCGATCTGATACAGATACGTTGGGTTTGTACAAGTATCCGGGTATCATACCTAATCACCCCAATGGTATGACATTACCTCAGCAGCTCAGCCAGTTGAGCCGTAACCCCAAAAAAATACTCTGTAAAGTTTCCCAACCAAAATAAATCAGTTTGCTTTGCTGAAACACCATTCTCATCAAGAATAGTGGGAATGATATCGTGTGCACCACCATTACAATAAAACCGTCACAAAAACAGTGGTTGCATTTAGCAAATTGCAGCTGTAAATTGTAATCAGTGTGCAAAGCTTTCAAACAAGAATATATTGTCCTTCAGAGCATTAATTGGTCAAGGCACTTTTTTCTGATTTTATATATATAAATATTATATACATATATATATATATATATATATTGTATGATTTTTCAATCAGAACCTTCACCTGAGTAGGTAGTAATATACCTTGTCTTGAATGGCATCATGTAAACTATGTTTTTCAATGAATTCAAATATCTCAGGCTTCATCAGCTGAAAAAGAAAAGGAAAAGTAAAGCCAATCAAGGTTCGAATAAGGAAATATCAACACATAAGCATAAAAAGAATAAGCTACTGCTTTCAAAATCAATGATTAAAATGTCTTACATCAGTATATAATGCAAGGGCCTTCTCATACTGTGTATTGATTACATACAACTCAGCTAGTGCCTGTTAAGTGATTTATCATAGTTAGAAAAGAAAAGGGCAGACAGAAAAAATTAAGAAATGTCTACTGTAAGACAAACGTAACCTACCTCTTTCAAACTATCAGTCATAGAAGAAGTACTAAGCTGGGGTTCAACGGCGGAAATAACAGGCAAGGCAGAGTATATCACTTGTGGCCAAGATTTGACAGTTGACAGAAGTTCCTTGTGAAATGCTGGATTAGTTGCTAGAGCTACAAGAGCAACCTGCATCATAATAAAGAAAACTTCATACTAGAAAAATAAGTCCCTACTTAGATTAGCATATCTGAGAAAAATGCTAAAACAAAGTAGCCTAATTTAGAGACCTCATAAGCAGTATCTCGAAGCCTAGGATTTTCTGTTGGTATATATGGAACCAACACAGTGAGCTGGCGGAGATGAGCAAAGTGGAAAACCCATCTGCGGAGAAAGATCCAGTTATTCACAAGATAACACTGACAATTTATTTTAAAAAAAATATATCACCATCATACCTCTCCCATGCTGAGGCAGATCCACGCAATAACTTGGGACACAACGATGCAGCTTCAGCATACTTCCTCTCCAAAATTAAATGATCAAGGTACCTTGAACCCACCTTAAAACATAAAGGAAAAGAAGATTTAAATGAAACCATTGAATAACATACAACATACTTCCTCATTTAGTGCAAGCTTGATAATTGCTCATACAACATACTGCCTGATTTAGTATAAACTTGATCATTATTCATGGCATAAAGAACATAAGGTAGAAAAGGCACATATATTTGCAGCTGAAATAGTTTTTAGACTTCAAATATCAAAACAATAATAGTGACTTTGGATGTGATACAACTGAATGAGCAACCGCAACCTGCCCAATTACCATAACAAGGGTTTTTTCCTAATGCAAATGATGAAAACCGCAGCTAATATAACTTGAGTAAAGACAGATGACAAAAGAAATACAGATTCTTCATCCATTTTATTGTAATACTACTGCAATTCACTATTTGCATGCATTATCCTTATAGCAACAAAATACACCATAAGCATGAGGCAAACATTTATTTTCACACTTTTATTACTAGTGACACTTATTGGCACATCCACGTGCATCTTTTCTTCAGCTAGTTGCTTTCAAGCAAAAACCTAACAATTAGCAAAGATACTAATGACTTCACCATACCTCATCAAGAAGTTCAGTACGTCCTTGTCCTGCTTCAACTGCAGCCAATGCCTTCTCATGCCATCCATGTTGAAGAAGCCAAGTAATATGATCTTCAGCATCCCTAACAATAGGAAATCATTACGAAAAGTAGTTTCACCTCTGCATACACTCTTACAAATAGTCGTTCACATTTACATAGTTTAAGGGGCAACCCTAAATGCCCTATAGAAACGAAGCATATATGTATTTACAAAACAAAGACTAGATGTAATGTATGCTTGTAGGTGGTGAAAATCGAATTGGTTGTACCTTAAAAATTATCTAAGCAATTATGAGTCATGTCAACATTAAAAAATTAACAATTTCGACACATCCAATACTAACCTGGGCTTTGCAATGACTACATCCTTAGGAGATACAATGTAGTACAAAGGCTCATCACCAGCAGCCCACTGACCACCTGCATAGCTGCTTCCTACATGCAAGCAAAGAAGCAATTACAATACCCTCATAACATCATAGTTTGATTTTATAATTATATCTGAGAGAAACAATACCTGTAAAAGGAGCATGAGCGAGTGAATAATCCTTCGCAGTGTAATGCTCAAAGCCATGTACAGGAAGAGCATCTGTTGTGAGTTCATCATTTTTCCAAGTGACTATACGTACTTCTGGCCTCTGTGCAGTTCCCTGCTCAAATACTGACAGCCCATTAAAGAGCAATAACTAGTACAGCACCTTTCTCCCATATAAAAATGCCTCACACATGCATACCCGACTGACATGTCATGGAAAGTAAACACAATCTTTTCCAGACTCTCATTTTGGCAATATAGTACATTGCATTCAAGAACTTCCTGACAAAATTACTCCTAGAAAGGACTCATTAACAACTCATTATTTTGGAGCACAAACTGGATGCGACTAGACTTTCTTCCTATTTGTCAAATAAGAAAACTGACTATTTCTTTCATTCATAAAAAAAAATTAATTAGGGACTAACTTCCCAGTGGATACAGAACTGTTCATTAAAATTGCTGAGAATGACTTTCTTGATAAAAATTAAATCACAGAGATGTTCGTTGGAATTGTTGAGAATGACTTTTCTTGATAAAAATGAAATCACTTAAGTACTACATTAATGGAGGGATGATTGAGAAAATTTTCAAATCCCCAAGCCAAGTGGCTTCATCATTCAAGGATGTAAATGGGCTCATAAGCATGGAGGAATTAGGTTTAGCACTCAGACTTGTCAGCGAAGAAAAACACTAACTTGATTGATTGAATCGAGAAAAGAATGCATCCTTAGATAGTGAGTTTGCACGTTCTCTCTTGCCTGCACTTCAAGTTCTACAACTTAAATAAAATTACAATGAGTTTCTAAATATTACTTAAAAAACTCTTATTAAAGATAAATGAGTTGGAATAAAGAAATCTGAAAACAATAACTAGGAAGTAGATTGTGGAAGATATTACTGGACTTATGAATTAAGCATGTGCAAGATTCTCATTTATCATGAATTAAGCACATGGGAAGATTTCACAACTTAAGTGAAACACCCATCATGTTCGTAGACCATGGACCCTGTGACTTATAGTAAAAGATGATGGGCTCTTGGACTACATATATGGAACAATAAGTTGCAACCCTTGATAGTTGATACTAATACATCGATTCTACCTACCTTTATATTGTATGTATTATTATTTTTAAGAATCATTTCGGCTTCATCATCATCGAGACATTATCCCTAGGAAAAAAAAAAAAAAAACTCTCATCTCCCTCCCTCCCTTGTGTGACTACATGTGTGAGAATCAAAATCAGAAAATCCCATGTGTCCAAAGTCTAAACGTATGCGAGAATCAAAATGAGAAAATCACTCATCCCAGAACAAGCTACAAGTGGGTATTTTTGGTATCAGAGGAGGTCATGGAAAGACAAGAAATTCAAAGCAAAGAATCACAACTGACCAGTATAGATCCAGCCATCCAGCCAATTCTTTTGATTATCAAATGGATCTTATTGGTGAGATTTCACAGAGCACAGGGATGGTTGGATTTAAACGTGAAGATAGAAAGGCAAGCCCAAGCATGGGAAATGTGGGATTCAGCATACAGATCAAACAATTGAGCAAATATTCCCCAAGAATTTCTTCATAAAACTAGCATGAGAAAGAAAGAAGGGAATGCAACCTTTTATATATAGGGAATCAGGTGGCCAACCAGCCTTAGTTTTCCTCTATTGTACTGTGTGACAATTTAGTTTCAAGAAGGAAACTCGTTACACCTTATTCCTCTAGCAAAAACAAAATCTAGATTCTTAAGCTTTCTACAGTATCTCCTAAGATTTTGGAAAGATAACCAAAATATATGTATATATATTTACTATTTCACTACCATGTGGGCCCAAAGAGACATGCTCTACTTTTAAAAAATCATGGGTCCGACTTCTCGATTGCACCAAGAGGGGTGCAAGAAAATCCGAAAGCCCTACCCCTTGGACCACATATACACGTGAAGCCCAAGTGGGACTAGTGCCTGTTGGGCCTGTCACCCAATGAACCCATGGCCACTGTCCAGTCCACTTGAAATATGGGCTACACATGGATCTGGCCTGCAGCAGGCGCATATGCATGGTGTTGCCATTGGTTGTATAGCTCACCAACATATGGACCTAGCAATGATGTAAATGGCTCACACTGTCAGGAGGGAGACAGGAAAAAAATTTCCTGAACTATGAAATTGACATCTACCAACAAACTTCAAAGTTGCAATGTCACCAAAAGTTTGGGATGGGGTCTTTGAATAACTGCCTCAGAGCTCAAGATCTATTAACTGTGATAGCTCAAGGTGCAAGAAATCAAGACTCTTGATGGTTGAAATGGCCCATAACCTATCCAATCAGGAGAATCCTTGATTTTTATCAGGTATTGACCCTGAAAATTCTTATTGGTCGAGAGACATGCATAAACAGATTAAGAAGTTAAAAGTATCCCAAAATCCTTTCAAAGTATGGTGTTGAAGTTCAAAGTAAAGAGACCACAAAAAGATAGAAACCCTGTCCCGTCAGTAGCAAGTTGAAAATTGTTACATTTGTTAAAAACATTTAGAACATTATTGATTTTGAGATGTTCTTATATGTTGTTATCACATCAATGTAGAGTCTCAAAATTCAGAGTCACTAACAGGTTCATTATATTATTTGAGAGATTGCAAAATATTAGAAGAAATTCCACCTGAAATGCAACTAGCGCACCATTAGTCGTTGGTTAGAATGAAATTTTGGTCTCTGTTACACTATAATCTTTCAATGGCATTTCTGTTTTTTACTTCTATTTGGGTCTTTTCTACTTTTGCTTCCATTACAAATAAAAGTACAGTACCATTTGTCTAAGAAAAAGTACAAGGATAAAATAACATCGAATTGGGATGCCACCATGAAAAAGAATAAACATATACATCAAAAGAATCCACATAACATCAATGCATGGCGATGAGGATCACTTTTGTTCTTTATGGTGATATGACTCAGTGGAATACCGGGGATACATACAGGAATAAGTAACAACATAATCAAGAGATACCTGACGAGATGGAATAGTGCTACTGAACTTCTCTCCATTCTCTTCCTCAGGAATATAAGCTAAAATAACTAATGAATCACCATATGGAGCAATTCCTGAAATGAAATAGCTGGTCTGGAATGATGCCACTATATCCACATGCTTTGCACTAGATATGTTGAGGGTTCTTTGTGCTCCATTGACCCTCCCATTGGCCCCTCCAGTTACATTTGCCCTAATCGCAGCAATTTTAACAGATGTTCCCCATCCAATGACCAAGAGAGTATCATCCTAAATGTCACAAATATAGCTAGCAACTGAGCATCACAATTTAGAAAATTACTGAGCTGACAAGAAACAAACTCAAGTTTGCTCAAAACTCAATTTTAATAAAATTTTCTCAAAACATGTACTCGTTGAGTTGGGAATCACTAAACAAAGTAGTTGAGTTGACGACTTTCAAGTCATGTTTTGAAGATGCTGAACTATGGTAAGTGTGCAGCTCAGTGATCATGACATATAATTCTTTTACCGACCTGCCAAACTAGGTGAGGGAGCAAGAGCTCAGGACGCGGACTTCCTCGTGGTCTCTCAATGAAAGTGATGCGTTGATCATTTGCCATGTCATAAACTTTCACACCTGCATCATTAGCCCACGCGACGAGACTTGTTCTCCACTTCACAGCATGTATTGGACCTTCACCAGAGTGTAGAACCTGTAAGGAGAACACTTTAGCCATCGTAAACATAAATAAATTTAAATTATGAAGGCACATGCACATCCAGACCACACTGAACACAGTACCATTAGGATAGGTCAAGGGTTTGGAAAGGCATAATGAAGATGGGCGATTGCTCAAATAAGGAGGAAAAAACTTCTTGGAGAACAGGTTGCTTTTCGGGGTCGAGTCCTTTTTTTGGGGAGATCATTGCCTCCTCAGGGACGACACACTCGCAAAACAATTTTTGAGATTATGGAGGATTGCCAAGTGTAAGGGGGCATTAGTGAAAGATTCTATATGGAGAATCTCTGACTTCACTCATGGAGATTCTAGCTATAGTAAGTTTTCAGTTATAAGGCAATATCTAAGAATTTGGGCTCCAGATTCCTTCAAGCAAAAGCATTCCTATTCTCCTCATTTCCCCACATAAAGTTGCTTTCCATTGGTTTTTTTATTCATTGATCCTTCCATGCATAAAATCGTTTCACGAGACAGCTTCGGCAAACAAAACTCCACTCTAGATAGTCTCAAAGAAATGCTTTGTACAAGTATTATACATGTTGGTCAAAGGAGGAATGCCATTTGCTCCCTCCCTCCCTCCCTTATAAGAGAGTTTCTACAAGGGTAGTTAGATACTCCTTTTGTAGGATGCAAAAGGGCCTTGTGGAGGCTCTCTTTCTTCATATTTTTGCGGGTTACTCAATTCTAAAGTGAAAAGTTTTGACAACATTTCATTTATAATCCTTTTCAAGGTCGGAGGGTGGACCATGTGTTCAAAAGGGTTTAAAGACCTAAACATTGAGATATTTTGTTTAACTAGGAAGCTTGCATGGGGTTTCGGAAGAGAACGGAGAGTAGGAAGACCGTATGGAAACCTCTGCCATCCAGTTCTCTGAAATTTAGGGGAACCGGGGCTAGCAGCTATTGGGGGCATTCTCTACAATGAAGTCGGAGAGGTGCATATCTCCTTTTTCTTATCCAATTGGGATGAGAGATTCAAAGAAAGAGAAATTATGGGCTATTAGAGAAGTGTTGAAATCTGTCCTCTTTCTCAGGCCCTATCATTGTGGAAAGTAACTCTTTCTCAGCTATTAGTTGTGTCTCTTCGAATAGTGGAGGTTCTTGGAAAGTTCATTTTGTTCTCAATGAGATAAAGGTCTGTTCATTCCTTCAACTGAAGTTTATTCATATGGGTAGGGAAAATAACAAGATGACTGATGTTGTAGCAAAACAAGGAATAGATAGACTTTCCTCTCATGTCGCCACTCTTACATGAATCGTGAATCTCTTTGTTCAGCTACTTTTTCCTGTTGTTTAAAGTCAACGGTATAGTTCTCTTGCACCATCTCTCTCTCATTTATTCTATGTTCTATTCCTTTTTCTGCTAATAAAACTTTGTTGTTGCCACTTGCCAATCAAAAAAAAAAGTGGGGCCCCTCCAAATTTTGTAGTGCTTCGTGGTGGATAATGAACATGGCTGAGGTGGTAATGGATCTAGCTCCTTTAGGCCAAGCTTCATGTAATCATGTTCATCCCAATGCCAGTGTGGAAGCAGATATTTAAGCAAAACAATGGCCTCGGCAGAATGCAGTGACTTTGGTAATGTAGTCTCCTTCCGCTTTGACTGGTTTATCAACATCTGCCTGCAGGTAGTTGAGTCTGTACATTTTGTATCAAGGTGCTAGAGGGTGACAAGAGTGTCCCCGTTTTCTCGGCCCTCGCCCGATCAATCCCTCTCATCATTATACCGCTCTTGTACTGTATAGTTTCTTTCTTAATAAAATCACTACCATTGAAGTAAATATATTCAAGGAAAAATTGCATGTATATATTATGATCGCACCTTACTTCTTTTTTCATTTAATGGTATATTTTATTGAACAAAGAAGGATAGAACAAAAGCGATGTCCTGAAAAGCGAAAAAGAAAAACAAGAAACCAAAAAACAACATCGAAAAGGAAAAAAATAGACCCCAAAAGGCCCCAAAAAGGAAGAAGAAACCGCCCCAACAATTAAGAGGAAACCAGGTCCCTCCAATTAAGCAAAATGGTCTCTGACCGCACCTTACTTTGATTTATTCAATTCTTAGCAATCTCTCCAAAATAAAATAATGGACACTGGATACCAGGAAAACCATACAAACCTGGTCACGATATCCTAGCCATTTCTTTGAATTTAGAAAAAGATGACCAGCTAAACCTCCAGCAACAAATCTTCGTGATGATTTTCTTGAATATTCAGGGTCTAAAGCAATAGCCTTCATTGGGCGATGATACTCGAATTTCATTTTCTCATCAGTAAAAAGACTGCTTATAACAACAAATCCATCATCAGAGCAACTTGCTACATATTCACCTTCTACATCAAAGCTAAGGTCATTGACAGTAGCCGTGTGAGCGGAGTACTCCTTAACCTGTATAGAGGCAACCAAGTACTTATGACATTGATTCCAAATTACAAGTTAATTTTCTTATTATAAATGGAAGTCATAAATAATAAATGACAACAATAGCAATAGTCTCAGTCCATCATCTCGAAGTTCTTTACAAACATAGTCATCCATACAAGAAATATGAAATCCAAAGTTAGAGAGAGAGAGAGAGAGAGAGAGAGAGTTTCCACCATCATACCATTTAGTAAAGCAAAGTTTAATAATTCCAGAAGAATAAAGGAAAGTCCTTTCATGCATATGGATCATTGTGAACCTAATAAATTATAATATAGAAGTATACATATTGGTGTAACCTATATTTCTCAGATATGAGTGGTCATGTGTACACATGCATAAACTGAAAGATCCAAATAAGCAAGAGAGGAGTTTAGAATGAAACAGTCTGTATGGCATGCTTTCGAAAATGACCGATGCAGAGCAAATTGGCCAATATGTATTGGTTTTTCACTGGCAGATATGAAGCATTAGTGTGATACATGTATCACGCATATATAGGCAGGGACACCAATAGAGCCAAAGCGTATCAGCCAATACTACGGATCAGGCACATAGAAAAACTTAAAAAAGTCTTGATCACACCACCTTCTACACAACATCAAGCACCTATATCACTGGGCCAGATACTACATGTTTATAAACAAATTATTAATTTGTGGAAACCAGCATCAGCTGTTTTGTTTAAAGTCATGGACCACTTTATAATAAACAATCCCTACATAAAGACCTGCCCCACTTGAATTGCACTAATACTAGTTTGACAATTATCCAGACATTTGTCATCTTGGATTTTATTTTAAAAAAATTTGCACAATATGTAGCCATTAAGCTTCTACGAGCTAGCATTAAGGGCTCAGATCATTTAATGAGCCTGATATGGAGGAACTCCATAATCCATTGCTAACCTATCCATCTCCATATCCCTCAATGACCAAGCATTCAAGTGGTGGACCCCGCAAGAAGTGGGTGTTTTTCAAGGAAAAATGCCTAGGCGGAGTCTAATGTGGCTCAAGAGACAAAGGCACAGACTATATTGTTTAGAGTTTTACACATAAGATCCATCGTCATTGATTCACCACATTACTGACTATTGATTCATGAGTGACATAATTGATCAATTACAACCCCCCAACCTTCTCTCTTCTCAAAAGAAAATAGGGAAAAAAACAGAGAATTACATTAATCTGAGAATGATAATTTTCTTATAAGAAACAAAAAGTGGTGCATGGTTACTAAAAACATTTTCATACTGAAAACACTCGATCAACAAAGTCATGCACCAAAGCAAGAGTAACATAAAGTTTACAGCTGATTGTGTTTGGAAAAGAAGTAAGAAAATTACTCTCCTCTCAAGTGTTGAAAAACACCGAATCTGTCACATTGGAGGGTAAGGACCGATACACACTCAAAATGAGAAAATACAAATTCTACGAGTTAACATTTTTCTAAATTTTTCATATTTTTTACCCTTCTCTAAATCAAAATGATACATGCTGTTGCATGTCACTGATATGGCCAATATATCAGCCTTTCAAAAAACCAATATGGTGTCTGGAAAAGATACTTGAAACCATGGTGTATGGAATGAAGTAATCTTCCTTAGACCATGTGGACACATCGCATAGACTTAAAACACGATGGAATGAAAGTGCAGTGTGTCAAGTATAATAAAATTAACTCTATTAGCATTTGAAACAAATATTGCATCTCATTGAACCTTTCTTTTTTCTGAAAGGTTGTCTCATCTAACTTTGTACATAAAGTGATGCAAATATAAGACATTCACAGTATACAACACATTGATTGCTTCATGGGCTAAAATCCTTTTTCTGAATGGTAACATGACTCAAAACCCACAATCTTGTGGTTTTGGCACTGAGCACCTTCCGACTGTGCTACAGGTTCTCATCCACATTTAAGCAAACCTTAAAAGAGTTAAAGAAACAAAGATAAGCAGAACCCTTTTGGTTGCAAAGGAGAAGCCACGACATCTGTAAGATCCTTAATGGACAGTGCAACCTTCAAATAAAGGATATATAATTAGTAAAGAGGACCCCTTTACGCAAGTTTTCAGGATTATTTTGAACTCTAGTTTATGCTCTGTAACTTTTTCTAACTGTGGATGATTGCCTCTGATAGTAGATATGTGAAGCCTCACAATCTTCCAAGTATATTGGTCATGTACTGCAGTACTAAGTTAATATTAAACAAAAAAAAACAAAAAAGAACACCAGTGGTGAAAACTGATGAAGTTGGTAGGCAGTGCATGCAATTGATAGGAGATCTAGAAATGAGATAAAATGATATAGAGTTCTTGAGATTGTAACATGAGAGATTCATTTAGTGTCCATAGGAATTAAGTGCTCTAAAAATGTCCCCACTTCCACTTTGTTGAGCTCCTAAATTCAAATTTTCTTGAGAACGCTAATCTGATATGAACCCTGTCATCTCTTAGGCCATTTGGCAGAGTATTCTTGGAATGAAAGCATTGATGAATATTGTCATTTGTAAGAATGAAACTTCTCTCTTTTACATAAAATTCATACTGGAATTTTACGATGGTCATCTAAGATGGGTCGTTATGGATGGGAACCACAATTTTAGGTCCCACCAATGCATGGGCCCCACCATGCACATGCCTTCATAATTGGAGTATGCGGGTTGAGATGCAAAGGCCTAACATACACACATGTTATAGGATAGGGATGCACACATCATCATGAGCATGCCCCAGCAAGACAAGTTCATGGGTGGGGAATGAGGATGGCACTCATCTTCCGGATGGGCACCACCACCACCATGCATATGTTCATGGGTGGCACCACACACAAATCACTGCAGGTGGTGCTGCACAAACCTCTACACTTGGGCCCCGCCATGCACACAAGATGGAGGCCACCAGTCGAGAACCAAATGCACGCACTGGCCCCAAGAAGTGGAATTTTAGGATAGGTAGCTCAGTTGGCCTAAGACCACGGTTTGCTCTTGGAGGATGAGGGTTCGAACCAGCGCTACCACAGTGGGGCCACAGGGGATTTATCCGACTTCCCCTAGGCCCGTAGGAATTAGTCCGGCCCAAAGGCCTTGGGACAACCCCGTTTTCAAAAAAAAAGTGAAATTTTAGAAAACATTTTCTCATCATTGAATACACAGAAAGAGCATTTTTTTGAGGGATTCTGGGATGTTGCCATTCTTGGGAGTGCAAGAATGAGAGCACTCTGTCTGGGATCAGAACATAACCCCCAACCCACCATACTATATATATATATATAAAATCATTTAAAAAAAAAACAATCTCCCAAAATGGCCCATTTGAAGGCAACCAAGGTAGCAGTACCATCTATTCCCTGATAACGAACCTAACCACTAGGAAAAAAAAAATAGTTTCAATTCACTTTCAGGAGTTCCTACCATCTCCGAACTTGACTCCCCGACGATACACCAAAAAGTATGACCCTTTGCAACCACATGCCTCATATACCAAAATCCCATACTGAGTTATCGATAAAGATCATCTCTTTCGCATTTCATGACTATTACAACCTCATATACATTGCAACTCAGCAGCAGCTGACCTAAACCTAACAGGAAACTTCTTTTCCTAAAAAAAATGTCACAGATGATTCAAACGCATTGCATCCACAAATCATTCACAAAATAACAATAATTCAGACTCATCATATCAAAAGACATCACTAAATAAGCACACACACACACACACAAAAAAAAAATGAAGAGCAGGATCACGATCCAACACAACAAAAATCCCAAGTTCCCAAACTCATCTACTTTCAAATTTCAAATAAATAAAAAAAACAACACAATCATGAACAGGAACGATCCTCCAAAGAAATCGGAAAAGGCATCAGATTTAGGGTTTCATGAAAAGGAAAGGCTTGAGTTGGAGAAGATCGGGAATACCTGATTGCCTTGGAAATCGAGGATGTGGACGGTGCCGTCGTGAGTGCCGAGGGCGATCATCCGCTCGGCGACGGAGATGCAGGAGGCGGCGTCGTTGGAGAGAAGAGAAGGTATACTTCCTCCCATCCTCTGGTATTTCAGCCTCGGCTCGTCTTCTTCTTCCTCCACCTCCTCCTCTTCTTCCTCTTCTTCGTCCTCGTCTTCTTCTTCTTCTTCTCTTTCGTCGTCTCCTTCGACGCCATTTTCAGTGGTATTCCTTACCATTTTCGCGCTCTCTCTCTCTCTCTCTCGCTTTCGCTTCTTCTGAGTTCTTCTTTTCTCCGATGCAAGATCTGTTGGCGTCTCTAGGGACCAGAGGAGTTTGGGAAGGCGATTTTAGACCGCGAGCTGGCGAGTAATCGCCATTGGAGGGACGTGTAAAGTTATGGGAAATGAAATGATGCTCTTGGGAGCACAGAGAAGTATTTCGGAACTTGTCAAGTTACGGTCCCAAACGGAACTCGGGTTGGCCAAGATGGTGGAACCCACTGAATTGTGAAGTGTGTTTGTGGGTTAGCCGGGAGTTGTCAATTATAAGGCCAAACCGAAATGCACATGGACCAAGATGTTGAATAGTGGAATTTGGGGCAGGGTTGCTGGGTTAGGCTGGGCTAACTCTGGATTTTGAAATCCATGTGGAATTTGGTATGGTGCGTTAAAAAGGTGTTTAGAATATAGGAGATATTGCTCCACCTGAGATTCATCGTAAGAGGTCAAAGTTAAAGTATTTTCCTCGGCAATTTCTTTGGATCGTGCGGTATCACACATATCATATATTGTACAATATCCTACGGTCATACGATATCACATGCATCATTCTGTACAATATCTAAGGATAGTGCGATATTTAAAATATGATATCGTAGGGTTATGCGATATCGCACTATTATCATACAAACATTATGCGGGGATTATGGAGTTCTCCCAAATTTGTGGAGGATGGCCACCTGAGTTTTGCCTCAGGTACAAGGTTTATATATTATAGGTCGTGCGGTATCGCACATATCATATTGTGTGATATCATAAGGTCGTGCAATATCACACGCATCATTCTATACAATATCCAAGGGTAGTGCCATATTGCAAATACGATATCTTAGCCCTGTGCGATATCGCACTATTATCGTACAAACATTTATGCGCGAATTATGGAGTTCTCCCAAATTCCAGGGCGATGGCCACCCAAGTGTTGCCTCAGGTACATGGTTTATTTATTGTGGGCGGTTTATATATTGTGGGCATGTTCATATAATGTTGTGGAAGAGAAAACTCCTTTTCCTCTTTATGTGGAAATGGAGTTCTGAATATAGGTTTGGACTCCCCTTCTGGCTCATGCAGGATAAAAATGCTGGCTTTGATTGATTTTTCTTTAATGAAATGGACCGCACCAAATAACTAAAAAGTGGATTGAAAAAAGGTTTATGCTCTTGCGAAAATGGATGTCCCATGTAATAAAAGCATATTTATTTTTTAAAACTTTTATACCCTTCAAAAAGAAAATCAAACCAAAAAATCGGGTGCTTGACCCAACTCAAATTGCATTGCACTAGGTTCGAGTTTGTGTTATTGCTTTTTTTTGCAAAAATAAGGAGGAAAATAAAATATTTATTTGAAAAAAAAATTTATATCTTTCGGTACAAGTGCTTTTCTAAGAGGAAAGAAAAGCACTAGAAATAGTGAAATTCTTTATTATTTTTCAAAAAAGATATTTTCATGAAAGGGATGGAAAAATAAAATTATACAGAAAAGCAAAACTCTATGGATGCTCTACAAACGTGCCCCGGGCAAAAGTGCAAGTTGGAATTGGATCCAATTTGTTTAGGTTTCCTTTGAACATACTCCGATGTTGGTTTTACACATACATTATTTTAGTTATGCTAGTGCTGGTTCTGACTTCTGAAGCATTGCCCTACCTGAACCGGCCACCCACTCGAGTTGGAACTCCAAGTGTACTGGGCTAGAAATCAATTCATTATACCTGTCCTATTCAAGTAATGATAACAAAACATGAATCAATTATGTAGTCTTAAATGCAAAATGATGGCCTCATTTGACATAAGTGACACCTACAGCCCCAACACCAAGTCATTACAAATGTAAAAGTGCCCATTGTTGACCATGTTCGATCTGAAATCAAGTAACCAAGCTCAACCATTTACAAACAGGCCAGTGGCTTGGTTTTATTTTTCTCTCTAATATACTGTATAAAATATAATAACTACTTTTCTTATATGCGGATCCTATTTAAAATTTTTTAAATATATGAAATACTCTCATCTTACCATGAGAGATATGATGGAGGCCCTCACCTTAAAGTTGTTGGCATTTGATATGGATGCAAGAGCCTCACCACATCTCTCATAATATAATGAGATGCTCTCCATATAAATATAGTATATAAGTGTATAAAATAATATTAAAATGTGAACGATTGCAGCTAAGGCATTGGTTGACCCAAGAAATTCTCTTCTTTTTTTTTTTTCCGAGGTTGGTTTTTATTTAGGGTAGACGATTAATCAAGAAAAAGGGGTAGGGATACATTAACAAAAGTATTACTGGTAAATCTAAGAATGTATAATATATTAAAAAAAAAAAAAAGGAGATGCTAATGTGAGAGATATCTATCACCTTAAATCAGAGATTGGGTGGGAGCCCTCACATCCATATCCAATGCCAACAATTTAAATGTGAGAGCTCTACCCTTATCTCTCATATAAGGTGAAAGATATCTCTCATAAGAGTATCTCCCTTAAAAAAAAAAAAGACAAAATAGAAAAACAAAATTTACGAAGTCAAACCAACATGATTGGTATAAGGTTTTGATGATAATGATAATTATAAAGTATAATATAAAAATCAAACTAGTTGGGTCAAATCAAATAGACTATAGCTCAAACTCAAATTCTAAAGTAACCAAGCCAGCTTGAACCAACATGGTTTTCGTCAGTTGGTTGGCACTGCCGGATGCCATGTGGAATGTGGCTACCTAAGGATTGATCCTCAGGTACACTGCTCTTCCCAAATTTGTGGACTTTTCTTCTCATTTGCGTGAGCTCTCCTTCCCACTTAGGTAGGCTACTTTGGGATGGAGCCCTCCCGGGTAGGGTACCACATAAATAATAAAATAAGCTCGCTTGAATTAATCTTGATTAGTACATGTTACTCTCCTTACCATCTTCATAATTTAAATTTAAACCTCAGCAGTCACTTTGATAAATTGCCTTTCAACTGCTGCTTAAGGGCCAGTTTGACAACTCTACTGATAGGAAGTAAAGTTGATTTTGAAGAAAGAATAAAATATAAGTGGGTTATGATGGTATTTTGTTTTTAGTTGTCGGTTATGGATTCTTTTTTACTTTTTGTATGGGAAAATGGAGTTATTTTGTATTTTAGTGGATAAAGGTAATTGTTTTTTGACTTTTTTTTAGAAAGATGGAGGGAGATTTGAGTTAAAGTGCTTTTAATGTGACATCTTGTCTGAAAAATGGAGGCTTTACTTGACTTCTACTATATTAGTAAAGTGCCAAACTTTGATAAATGGCTTGATTGAGCAAAGTAACCAGAGTCTAAAAATATTTTGAGATACACCATATTATTTCTTTATCAGTAGACTGACGTCTTTTATTTAGTCTTCTCATTTGCAGTGTATTAGAGAGTCTGATAAATTTGTTTAACTCAATGTTACTATGGGTGGAAAAATCATTTATTGGAGTTGGAATTGACAAATATGTGCATTAAGAAACCCTTTCATGCTTTTTAATTGACATTAGTAGGCAAGAAGAAAGTGACATGTTGTGCCCATGATGACATCATGAAAGCTTTGATTGAGGACCATCCATTAAAGATTAGCTACGGTGTATTGCTTTGATTGAGAAATAATTCACTGATATGTGATACGGGAAAATTCATCAGCCTTGTGGGCCCTCTTTCGCTGGGGCTACTTGCTTAGGCAAAAAAAAAAGAAAAAATTCAACTTATTGGGTGCGTGGAGGAGGCAGAAACTCTTACGTTTCAAAAAAAATATATTACCGGTTCTTGAAAAGGTTGGATGTCTTCGTCCGTAAAATTAAATAAATAAATAAATAAATGCAATTAGAGTGGACCTTCATAATCATCTGCAGTGTCGCTAGGCCAATTTCAAAAATAAACTACAGCAGGATAAAATCCTCATAGCAAAATGTATGATTAGTTTTATTTAGTTTTAAAGACAGCCATGTGATGAATCCAAGCATATACCCCTTACCCCACCAAGGTGGAGCTTAAACACCATTGTCGACCAGAAAATGAAGAGCAGTGCCTGTGAGAGATTTGCACTATAGAGCTCAAAAGATACCCATGGGTCCCTCCAACCAAAGAAGAAAGGGAAGGGCCCTGGAAGAAAGTGTTCCACAGTGTACTGAAGTGATCCTACTTATTAACACATAGTCAATGTTTCTAATCTTTACGCATTTATGTATAACAAACAAGAGAATGGAACAAATCCAGATAATTCACAATCACACCTCACCTGCTTTCCGTCTATTCTTCTGTTCTCTTTCTTTTATTCGTTTTCTATCTTTTGGGGGTTGGAACTTGGAAGTGGACTCATTTTTAGGTCGGTAGGCAAGGTTTTTATAATATGTGGCCTGATTTCTGGGATAAAGATGACGTTGCATTTCACACCGTCCACGCGGACCACGCTACCGAAGTGAGTGGAGGATGTTGAATTGACGGTTGAGATTAATCAATTAAATGACGGTATGGACAATCAATTATAATTCGTCTGATGGCAGATGGGTGGGAAAATCCAAAATAGATCATGTGGGATTTTATGACGAGTAGATTCTTCGAGGAAAACATCCAACCACTCCTCTTTTGGTGATATATGTATATATATATATGGAAAATATTCAAGTGCATACATCCCTTTCCATTTGTGGTGAGGTACATCCCTTTTGGGGAAGTTTCAAGTCAAGTGCATCCATCCATTCTCATTTGTGGTGAGGTACATCCCTTTTGGGGAAGTTTCAAGTACAAAAAAGAGGTACAAAAGAGAAGTGCACTTCTCTTTTGTACTTGGAACTTCCTCAAAAGGAGTATCCTTCGCCACAAATGGTGAGGGATGGATGCACTTGAAGATCCCCCGTCAATATATATATATATATATATATATATGGGAAGTGCTCCTATGAGAGACACTCTCACAACTTTATAAGAGATGGGTGGGGCCCTTGCATTTAAGTTGGTTTATATATAGGGAAGTGCTCCTATGAGAGACACTCTCACAAACTTTATGAGAGATGGGTGAGGGCCCTCACTTCCATATCCACTCTCACCAACTTAAATGTAAGGACCCCCAACTTAAATGTGAGGGCCCCCACTCATCTCTCATAAAGTTGGTGAGAGTGTCTCTCATAGAAGCACTTCCCATATATATATATATATATATATGAGCAGGGCTCTCCTAAGTTGCAGCTTAGTTTATCCTAAGCTGGAATATGGCTGGTCTCGCAAATTAAACTTGATTATATCTGTTTTTTGCATAATGGAATTGAAAAATCAAATTCTGATTGGATTTATCTTGATTTAAGAGATGATCATCATCCAAAAAACAGCATAATCGACTTTGATTTTGTGGGACCAGCCCTGTTTCAGCTTAGGATAAGCTAAGTTGCAGCTTAGGAGAGCTGGCTCCTATATATATATTAAAAAAAAAACATTTTCCTTGAAATAAATGGTTTGAGAGGATAGCAATGCAAGATTTTTCTCTCGGGAAAATAGGAATTTGACACGTGAAATGCGGAGTCCTCTTGCTGCACAAGTAAATCATTCGACATATTTAGAAAGCATCCTGATTGAGGCTTGAAAATGCTTAGGAAAAGTTGGAGAGATTTTGCTAACTAGATTCTTCAATAAAATATTAATGATAAAGAAGATGCTAGATGCATGGAGAAGAAGTGTTGTAGTACCTATTTATAAGAACAAGAGATATATATATAATTATATTTACTATCATGAAATTAAACTTACATACTATGAAGCTATGTGATAGAGTAATGGAGTAAAAACTTAGAAATAATATCAAGATATCTTAAAATCAATTTGGTTTTATCCATGGAGGTCAACGATGGAAGCTTTTTTTCCACTTAGGCAATTAATGAAAAAATATCAAGCAAGGAAGAAAAATCTACATATGATTTTCATCGATCTAGAAAAGGACTACCTCAGGGTACCTAAAGATTTAATTTGGTGGGTTTAAAATAAAAGGGATATTCCAAGAGGTTATATTGAAATTATTAAAAACATCTTTCAAGATAGATTAAAATGGAGAAACATAATTGTATAGCCGATCCCAACATAATTGGGACAAGGCTTTGATGATGATGATGATAATTAGATTGATCATTTCTCTACTCTTATGTTTTTTTTTCCCCTTAAAAATCTTTATTTGTGTTTTGATCACCTTTGGAGGTGAGGCCAATTTTGACTTGGTTGAAATCAATTTAGGCCGCAGTGAATCACATGATATCCATGATTTTGAGCTGTTTAAATTTTGAAGGTGGAACATTACTTATGGGTGGATCTACAAGGTTGATGTTTAATTTATACCCTCTTGAGAGTTGAGATCCAAATTATGGGAAGAGACGTTCAATTGGCATGCAAGAATTTATCTCCCCACATAGGAAAAAAAAATTCCTAAAGTACCCCTCCTCCTTCCTCCCTCCTCCGTATCTCCCCTCCCCCCCTTCCCAGTTGCCGGCCGGGAGGGAGACTAACCAGCAGCCCCGCCCGGTAGATCCCGACGCAAGCTCCAGCCAGCCAGTCCCCCCACCCCCCGGCCATTTTCTCTCCCTCTTCCTCTCTCTCCGTTCCTCTTTTTCTCTCCCTCCCACCGATTCCCTCTCCCCTCTTCCCTTGCCCACAAACCCCACCCCCTCCTCCCATCTAGCCCACTTCACACCTTTCTTTTCTTCTTCTTCCTCTTTTCTTCCTTTTCTTCTCTCTGCCTAATCCCTCTGGTGGGGCTGCCGACTAGTCTCCCTCCCAGCCAGCGACCGGGAGGGTGGGAGGAGAGAGGGATGAGGGCGGAGTGGGGGAGGGAGGAGGGGGCTTTAGGTGTATTTAAAAAATATATATATATATATATGTGTGGGAAGAGTATTTTTTGCTATGCCAATAGAAGCTCCCTTTGGGAATTTTGTTGGGTTGTGTCTTTACAGTCAGTGCCCCACATTGCTTTTTCCTTTTTTCTTTTGTTGCTAGAGGCCCAACATTGCATTTAAAGGCCGCTCCATGAATTGAAAAGAAGCTATTCTATCCTCTCCGTTGGGAGAAAAAAATCTCACTCATGTGCAAGGTGTATGAATGTGGAGTGTGGACCATGGCCAATACCTTTTTGAGAGTTGGTTAAAAAGGGACATTTGAAAGAAGCCGTTTTGCTTCAATCATGTGGGGGACCCATTTCATGACACGCACGTGCTTTTATGGTCCACTTGTGGAAAAACTTAGAAAAGATGAAGGATAAAAAAGCAACGGCCATGAGAAAATCTCAGCCATTGGTTTTCCTCCTGGATGGAACACTAGGAATGCTTGATTTGATGTAGATAATAGGTAGAGAAGAAAGTGGACAAAACTGTTCTGAGCTGGTAACAATTTTTCCCCTTTACTTCCTCTTCCTCTTCTTTACCAGTGGTTTAGCAAAGGGAGAGGACCCAGAGGTTAACAGAGTCTCTATTAATGCACAAGAATTTTAAGAAATGTATTTAGAAAATACATAGAGATTGATTACTTAGGAATTCAAGGTCAAATGGGCTCCTCGGAAAAATTATCAAAGAGGTCTAGAGAAGAATATGTGGTGATGGGTGCAGGGTATAATGTACTCATGTAAAACTCAATCCTCACTTGCCAAATATTAGAATTAGGGCGGTGGATGGATAGACATTTTCCACCTCCCCTCCGTTCATTTATTTTGCATGAGAGGGGAGATAATTTGATAATCGTTTTTGGAAATTTACAATTGTTTATTTATTTTGAACCATTTTTAGAAATATAAGTTTCACAATTCCTGCATATTAAATTAAATGAAACAAACATGCCCTAATTATTCTCCTCCTTGAAAAAAATAAATTAAGGAAAGATGAAAAGTAATACATAACCATGACTTTAGTAAATTAAATCCTAGCAAATTCAGTTTCACATATACATCACTTTATATCCTCACCCTTCACATCTTTAATAATATCTTTAACAACTCTTTGTTGGAGCTCATTCCACCGTGGATTCTTAGGAATCTAATTCCATGCAAATGGACCAATCCAGGAGATGCAGGATGAGACCATTTTACGGTCTTGATTTATTATGAAGATATACAGGTCTAGTATGGACTAAACCTAAATACTCATTTGTTCAAGTATATGATGATATCAAGTACATAATTAGTATACATATTTGTGGGATCATTTTTTTATATATAACTAGAGGGAACGGCGTAAAACACAAATTTTATTAATCACTAGTGGAGCGTTGTACGTGCAATGCATGTGCACCGAACACACAGTTTTACTAAGAAAATCTTTAAAAAATAAAGTTCTTAAAAAATTCAGTAGAAGCTTCGATACATTTAAAAATAAAATTTCAACAGAAAATGAGTGATTGTAAATTGCAAGGCCGTGCAATGTCCAAATACAGCTGACACTACTTTTTTTTCTATACATTTGAAAATAATAAATAATGATATAGTGAGAAAAATGAGATCTCAAAAGACAATCGATATGGAATTTATATAACTTTTTGAGGATATAAATCACATATTTCTAGATATTTTATCATGAATGTGTACAAAGAAATTTCAATTTACTTTATTTAACATGTCAGGTAGACTTATCAGTTTCCTGGTAGACTTGATCTGCTAAAATTGGAGTCCAGTCGAAAGCATAGTCAAATTGATAACCTATAATTTTATAAAAGATAAAAATAAAAACTAAGAACCAGATGAGTTTACTGTTCTAACCAATTACCATAAACATGATATGTTCACTACAAAATTAGATTCTATTTAATTATATCTTACCTAAGGACATCAGAATAACAAAACTGATATGCTAGTTTTAGTTTTAACTTACAAAGAAGAATAACATCTCACACCAACCGTCAAGAATAATGAAGTAATCCAGCTTGTCCTCAAGTGACAGGGATCAACAATGGTGGAACTGTTATATGAACTATGACGGGTAAGATTTGCATAGTACTTGTTGATCAATATTAGTATTTAACATGTGCTTTGTTTTGTTTTATAAGACAGACCACTATCAGGTAAAAAGAGGCAACACCTCTCAAGAGTCAGCATCTTCTTTTGCTTGTTACAAGTGCTATATTTTATACCCGGTAAGAAAAAGGTAATACAATGTAATCATAAAAAGTTCAGTTAAATGGAAGCTCACAAATAGAGATATCCATAGGGAAAAAATACCAAAAACCAAAAAACTACAAATACAAATCTGCCAAAACAATTGGACTTTCCTTTTAAGAAATACATAAGAATATAACTCAGGTATTCTAGATCAACTCTTCTATTCTGTTTTGTATAGAGGATGGGAGTGCTAATCAAAGTAAGAAAAATTCGAAACGAACAAAGACAAACTAAATTTGTTGCAGCTCAGCATCAAATACTTATTTTAGTTGTTTACACTTAAAATAACCACTTCATTCATTGACTCTGAAGTTAGTAGTAACGCTAGTATAACAAGTAGTTTCTATGAGATTCTCGTTTTCCTTTTAAGGAAATGCATTATATTTTTATTGAAATATATGAAAAGAAGAAGAGGAACAACAAGAAGAAGAAGCTTGCAATGATGAAAGAAATAAATGTGTTAGAAAATGACCAAAGGTTTTCAATTTAAGCCTCATGAGTAAAAGCAATAATAAATAAATATATTTATGCCCTTGAAATGACCTTTTATAATTAAAAAAAATCACAAAAGTTGTATATTAAGAAACTAAAAATTGTACTGAACAACAATAATTTTACTATAGCAATCTATAAGACCTACCACTAAATTACATTTATGGAATTATCATTAGCAATCACTAATATCAGAAGAGAACCAATATTTACTCTTCCAACAGGGGTATAAATCAAGATCAATACAACTACTATGTCATATTGAAAACTCAATTATTCTAACTAAATAAAATACAAACACATGAAGCAAAAGGAAAAATAATATTTAAATTTTTTTAATAGTAACTTTCATTAAAAGAGAGAAAAGGACAGGGCAGACATAAAATGAGTTTAAGTTTGTACATTTTACTTTTTTATTTATGATATTTTGTTAGTTGCTACTTTTTTCTAAAAAAGAAAAAGAAAAAACTAAACATAAAGCAATAATGCAAACGAAGTATCTGTATATATAGAATGTGCTTATAAGTTTTGGAGGTCCCTATACCTTTTTCAAAGGCCATAATAAATAATATACAACTGAAGGAACATCAAATTACAAATAATTAAGGTTAGTGTACGAAATATTAAAGGGCTAATATTTAAAAAATAATAACAAAGGGTTACATCCGTACAAAGAAAATAATCTCATATCTTCTGGAAACCTTCCGGAACCCTCTGATGTTCTTAACTTTCAAATTTCAAATACAAATATCAGTCAAGTATCTTTTAGTTCCACTAAAAAATAAAAATAAAAATAAATAAATAAATAGAAATTATTTGCACAATTAGCATTGTTTCAGATAAAAAAAAAAAGAAAGAAGATAATGTTAATTCTCTCGTGTGTAGTCAATTTGGTATTTGAATTATAACACTATCACTAATTAGCCACCAACAACAATAACAAAAGGAGCAAGCTAGCTAATACCTTTTGTCGTGACTTTTAAACTAATGGTGAAGTATTTAAAGTCCCCACAAAATTGTAAGTATATATTGAACACCAAAAGGTAGTAAGTAAAATACACTTTATTCATTTTCTTTTGATCCATTATAAAAGAAACTATTCATTTTCTCTTTTATTTTCATCCCATCTTAGTTTAAGGTTTATTATTGAAAAAGCATATGACATTTAAGTTTTCAGAGTTAAAAGGTAGTATGTACACCATGAACCACATAATGGAGTAAATAGTGCATAGTTAAAATCTTTTGTTTTTCCCACCTTGGCTTAGTTTATTAACCAGGGTGGACAAAATAGTGCCAAGAAAGACTAAAAAAACTTTCTGAATGATAAAATTTGAAATATTTTTCCTTTGAAATGATTCTTTAGTTGCACCATATCTCACAATTAATTTTACAAAAGACAGAAAAAAAATTGAATACAAATTTGGAAATTAGTGAACAAAATGGTTCAATGAGAACTACGAATGAATGCTTATTGGTTTTATCCCACTCTTGAGGGGTTTGGAAGGTGACGATTGAAGAGGCATTGGTCTAAAACGTAAGAATTTAACCAACATAAACTAAAATAGGAAAAATAAACAAAATAAAATATCAGATTCCTATACAAATATGGATTAAGTTTTTGGCCTTTTAAATATTAGCACGTGTACTGCTTTAAAAAAGCCTTTCCCCTTTGACTCTATGGAGAAAGAAAACAGATTCTGACAGATAATGGAAAGCTTTTCCATGCCTCATAGCATCGTCCTTTTAGTTATTGTCTACTTTGCTTTTCTCAACCGGGACTTTCTGTTTGATTTTTTCATTTTTCTATCTTACATAACAAAACAGTATCAATTTTACATTTTAACTGCTATGCACAAATTCATATTCCAAGCATAGAGTGAGAACTAAATACAAAGTCTACTATAAGGAAAAATGAAACACGCACAATTTGGAAGCCTGCATTTAAGATTCAAGAAATAAAACAGACATAAAATTAAAACTATCAGAGCACGAAGGTTATCAATGGGCCTAGCTTTGGCCCAAACAGGAATGAGAAAGAAAAAACCAACTCTTCATCATTATTTTCTTAATTCTAGTTGCACCCATTTTTCCTAGAATGAAGATTTTATTGCAACATTAAAAAAATTGAAGAAGAAGACACAATCAACCAATAATAATTTCAGTAGACAGTGCTCACTTACATGTATGAAAACTCCCTCCATTCCAAAAGAAGCTAAGAATCAATGAAGAATCTGTTAAAATATCAGTTCTTTCTTACACAATTATTCACAGAGGAAAAACCTCATACCCACAAAATTCCCTACATTGAAAATCTTGTAGTATCTGAATAAGAAGAATGTTAAAAGAAAATTGAAAAAAGAAATGGGAAAAAAAAACATTTGAGATATTGATTTGAGATAGATTCCAATCTTATCCATATTTTCCTTTTATTTTTTCCACCACTTAAAAAAAAACAAAGAAATAAAAAAAAAATTACTCGATTTATTGGAATGTATTAAGACGAAATTTTATTACATTTAAAATATCAGCATCTACTCAATATAAGAGATTAAAAAAAACTATTAGGACCGTGTGTGTCAAGCTTGGTCTGTATCCGAGTTCATTTGGGTATAGTAGGGGGGTAGTTAGCAATTTTCTAGAGAATCGAGAGAGCCTTTTCGTAAATTTAGATTTTTGAGATTATGGTACCATTGGGTAGATATTTTTAATTCTTAAACTTTAGTCTTCTAAATCATCTTGATCAAGATCCTTAAAACCCCTCTAAATCCAAGTCTGAACCCAGGTCTATTTTAGACAAATTGGGAAATTCCCATTATGTCCCCATCTTTATCTATATATAAAATACATATACATAATAAATATATATAAGGGTGGGCCCGACAACTTGCATTTTATTGGGCATGTGTGTAGTGAAAAAAGTACATCATCTTTCTCTCTTTTTTAGACATTTTATAAGAGTAGAAATTTGAAAATTCCCATTATGTCCCATCTTTATCCATATATAAAATATCTATACATAAAAAATATATAAGGGTGGGCCCCACAACTTGCATTTTATTGGGCATGTGTGTAGTGAAAAAAGTACATCATATTTCTCTCTTTTATAAGAGTGTGTGTATGTATATATATAAAGTTGGTGAGAGTGTCTCTCATAGGAGCACTTCCCATATATATATATATATTGATAGTATAGATATAGATATAGATATAGATATAGATATAGATATAGATAGACAATCGGGTCAATTCAAGTGGGCCACATAGTGGTGTAGAGAAAAACATAGAGCAGGTCATTTATTCTTTTTTATAAGGGTAGTTGATAAATAGAGTAAGTGGGCCCCATGGTGGTGTAGAGAAAATCTGTTGACATGACATGCAGCATGTGGGCCCTACGGTGGTGTAGATGAACTACCCTTGTAAAAGGGAAGATAAGAAGGTCATGGTCAAGCAGGTCATTTCTTCAAGTGGGTCCCATGGTGGTGTAATGAAAAAATTGAGCAACTTCTTCTCTTTTATAAGGGTAGATAGAAGAAAAAAAGGTCATTTCTTTAAGTGGGTCCCATGGTGGTGTAGTGAAAAAATTGAGCAACTTCTTCTCTTTTATAAGGGTAGATAGAAGAAGAAAAGGTAATTTCTTCAAGTGGGCCCCATAATGGTGTAGTGAAAAAATTGAGCAACTTATTCTCTTTTATAAGGGCATAAAACATGTCATTTCTTCAAGTGGACCCCATAGTGGTGTAGTGAAAAATTTGAGCAACTTCTTCTCTTTTATAAGGGTAAAAAAAATAGGTCATTTCTTCAAGTGGGCCTCATAGTGGTGTAGTGAAAAATTTGAGCAACTTCTTCTCTTTTATAAGGGTAAAATAAAATAGGTCATTTCTTCAAGTGGGCCCTATAGTGGTGTAGTGAAAAAATTGAGCAACTTCTTCTCTTTTATAAGGGAAAAAACATAGGTCATTTCTTCAAGTGGGCCCTATAGTGGTGTAGTGAAAAAATTGAGCAACTTCTTCTCTTTTATAAGGGCAGATTTATTATAAGGGTAGATATAGAAAACATAGGTCATTTCTTCAAGTGGGCCCTATAGTGGTGTAGTGAAAAAATTGAGCAACTTCTTCTCTTTTATAAGGGTTCTTTTACTCTTTTATAAGGGTAAAATAAAATAGGTCATTTCTTCAAGTGGGCCCTATAGTGGTGTAGTGAAAAAATTGAGCAACTTCTTCTCTTTTATAAGGGAAAACATAGGTCATTTCTTCAAGCGGGCCCTACAGTGGTGTAGTGAAAAAATTGAGCAACTTCTTCTCTTTTATAAGGGTAGATATAGAAAACATAGGTCATTTCTTCAAGTGGGCCCTATAGTGGTGTAGTGAAAAAATTGAGCAACTTCTTCTCTTTTTTTAAGGGTTCTTTTATTCTTTTATAACGGTAAAATAAAATAGGTCATTTCTTCAAGTGGGCCCTATAGTGGTGTAGTGAAAAAATTGAGCAACTTCTTCTCTTTTATAAGGTAAAACATAGGTCATTTCTTCAAGTGGGCCCTACAGTGGTGTAGTGAAAAAATTGAGCAACTTCTTCTCTTTTATAAGGGTAGATTCAAGTGGGCCTCATAGTGGTGTAGTGAAAAATTTGAGCAACTTCTTCTCTTTTATAAGGGTAAAATAAAATAGGTCATTTCTTCAAGTGGGCCCTATAGTGGTGTAGTGAAAAAATTGAGCAACTTCTTCTCTTTTATAAGGAAAAAAACATAGGTCATTTCTTCAAGTGGGCCCTATAGTGGTGTAGTGAAAAAATTGAGCAACTTCTTCTCTTTTATAAGGGCAGATTTATTATAAGGGTAGATATAGAAAACATAGGTCATTTCTTCAAGTGGGCCCTATAGTGGTGTAGTGAAAAAATTGAGCAACTTCTTCTCTTTTATAAGGGTTCTTTTACTCTTTTATAAGGGTAAAATAAAATAGGTCATTTCTTCAAGTGGGCCCTATAGTGGTGTAGTGAAAAAATTGAGCAACTTCTTCTCTTTTATAAGGGAAAACATAGGTCATTTCTTCAAGCGGGCCCTACAGTGGTGTAGTGAAAAAATTGAGCAACTTCTTCTCTTTTATAAGGGTAGATATAGAAAACATAGGTCATTTCTTCAAGTGGGCCCTATAGTGGTGTAGTGAAAAAATTGAGCAACTTCTTCTCTTTTTTTAAGGGTTCTTTTATTCTTTTATAACGGTAAAATAAAATAGGTCATTTCTTCAAGTGGGCCCTATAGTGGTGTAGTGAAAAAATTGAGCAACTTCTTCTCTTTTATAAGGTAAAACATAGGTCATTTCTTCAAGTGGGCCCTACAGTGGTGTAGTGAAAAAATTGAGCAACTTCTTCTCTTTTATAAGGGTAGATTTATAAGGGTAGATATAGAAAACATAGGTCATTTCTTCAAGTGGGCCCTATAGTGGTGTAGTGAAAAAATTGAGCAACTTCTTCTCTTTTATAAAGGTAATTTATGTTGTTCACTGATCATTTGGAGACATGCTAATCATGGAGTTAGGGTTTGAAAAGGCATCACCATGAATTAGCATTGGGCAAAAAAAGCATCATCAAGGTAAGTCGAACCTTCATAGAAATAACCTTAAAACTAATTTTTCATTCTGGCGTCTATTCCAATCCTTCAAATCTAACCAACAGGGTAACTTTTTCTTAGCAGTAATCTACTCTGCAGATTTTTTTCAATATAGCTTGATCAACAGTCATTTGACATAAAGCAAAGATATGATACGAGATTTGTTCAAATATTATTTGGATTGAGGAAGAGTACAATCAATAATTCGGTCCAAGAAAGTGGAAACAACGAAAAGATAGATCGACATGTCTGGGTACAATATGATTTTCTCTGAAAAGTTTGATGCAAGAACATCCTATGTTGTTTTTTTTTTTTTGAAAGTTGGACTATTGGTCCTGGGCCTCTTTATTTACTGGAATTCATAGAATTCCTACATAGAGAGTTTTGAAAATACGAAACATGGTGAAACTTCTGAATATTTTATATTACTTGAGTATCCAAAAATTCCATCAAAAGCAACTTGACTGGAATTATTGAAATTGCAAAGGTCATTTGAAGCCTTTTAAGTGATTGGGATTTTAAAATACTTGTAAAAAAACATAACATAAAAGTGAAGGTACAACACCACTCAACTAAGAGCTATGTAGGCTCGAGAAATAAAAACAAAAATCATCATTTACTTGTGTAAGTATATGCACAAATGTGAATGTGTCTTTTATTTATTTTATTTTTCTATTCACAAGCATTTTATATTGGTTTTACCTAACTTTTAGATTTAGCATATTTAATATGATTTTATCTGAGCAGGTGTTTGTTTTTGAATTGAAGTTCACTTTGTGAAAATATTTATATTATTTTTTAGAGACAATTTTTTTTAAAAAAAAACTATGCGGGTTAGATGCAATTTTATATAAATATAAACTTTTTTCACAAAAATAGTCGTATTATATTAGTGTATTATTCATAGATGCATGTACAGTTTTTTAAAAACAGGTTTCAGTCGCAGTGAGAATGCACGAATCCAAAGAATTTCAAAGAGTGAAATACACAAATTGACCTACCATTAAGCCCTGCCAACATCCCATGCGTTCATTTTCTTTGGGAATCATTACATTTAGTCTCTCTCACCTGTGCTGCTCCTGTTGCCAGTAAAACTCAGTCAAAAGACAATGAAAATATTGAACTTAGGTAGCGTTTGGTCTGCTGTAATGAATGTCGGAATGGAATGATCATTCCAACGAAATGATCATTATAGTGTTTGGTTCGCACAAAAGTGGCGGAATGACCATTACCTCCGAAATCACCATCCTTTTAAGTAAAGGAATGACCATTCCACTGGGGAGGCAGAGGAATGGCCATTCCATTCCTTTATGTTTTTTGGTTGAGACCGAAATGCCCTAGACAAGAGTATTTTATAATAATATAATATTTATAATATTAATATAATATTAATATAATTATTATATTAAATATAATTATAATATTTATAAATAATATATTATATAATAATATAATTATAAATTTATATTATTTATTAATATAATTATAATAATAATTAATATAATAATATTATTGATATAATATACACAAATATTACTAATAATATTTATTAATATTGTATTAATGTATATTATTAATATTAACAAGGCCATTCCATTCCAGAGTTCTAACAAGGGTATTTTGGTTAGTTTTATGTAAATTCTATTCCATTCCAGACATCATTCCAGTATACCAAACACAAGAACATGAATCCAGAGTTCTATTACTGGGTTGATTCCTCATGGTACCAAACGCTGGAATAGAAATGACTATTCCTGCCTTATTTCATTCCAAACTCATTCAGCTCTCCATTCCATTCCTGTCTAAAACCATTCCAGCGAACCAAACGCTACCTAAGAACTATTGATCCAATAAGAAACTGCGACATCTTGTCTAGCAGCAGAATAGTGCAGGTGCAACACCATCATCACAGAATGGGAGAGGAATTGCATAACTTATTTGGTATGTAGGTTGGACCAATTGGTACTGCCAAATAAAAGTCCATGGATTGACCATATGTTGAAAATCAACTTTATCAGATTGCTAACATCTGATCAAAGAGGTAATATTGCAATCTGTTAACATCTGATCATAGGGTCTGAAGCTAGCAAAAGGATATTTTTTTTTTTTTTTTAAACATCCAATCTGCTAACCATCTGGGGGGCCTTACTCCAATCTCCTTACTACCTGGCTGCTTCTGCCAAGGTGGACCTGAAACACTGGAATTGATTGGGACTTCAAAAGTGGCTCCTGCTAGGTGGAATTTGCAGGTAAAGCACAGAAGGATTAAAAAGAAGAAGAAGAAGAAGAAGAAGAAGAAGGGCACAGAAAGCCTGATTGCCTGTTTGGATCCTTGAAATTTGCTGCTCTGCACTCAGGTCAATAACTACATTTACCTGTATTTGTGGTTGTTGCATGGAATGAAATAGCAGTAGATTCCAAATAACCCAGTATATCCAAAAGCAGGAACTGTACTCAAATTTTGCAAATCCAAATAGGCCCCAAAGCGAATCATTAGGGAAGATGGATACATTGAAAGCCGAGTCATGAGACCATTAAAGCATTTGGAACTTGAAATGCAATTAAAATCAAGAGGTAAATTTTTAACATGCTCTTTTGCAATCCCATGAACACTGCTATTTACAAAAATGAGGGGGGTACACTAATGAATCCATGTAACTTGAAATTAAGAGGCCATTAAACATAAATACAGGCAATTTACAGTTAATCCAGCATATTTAAGGTAACTTTTGTTGTACTCGAAAGAGTTATGATGAAATGCTTGCCGTGGTCAGTTTTTCTTGAAGATTCGCAACACGTGCCTGCGTGTGAGAAGTGAGATATCAATCAGATCGATTGGGAAGAAGTGACAATCATAAATAGCACAAAAATGGTAAAATGCACCTGCCTTTTGTTGTGCCTCCGAATTTGCAAATCATTAGGAAGTCAAAGAAAATATAAACAAGCACAAATTGGCAATGAATTCTAATCCACAACTATGAAAACGACATTCTTAACCCCCTTTTTTGGCAAAAGTATGAGGCCCAGTAACCTAGTCATAATCATGATACAAAGCCCTGTACAACCATTTAACAAATATCATTCTCAGCAATTTTCCATCTTGGGAAATTGTCATAGAAGTTTCCCAAGTATGGGAATCTCCGGAAATAAAGGGAAAAACTTTACTGAAAATTTTGGGCTTTCCATGTCCGAGAACAGCTGACTACCCCTGAAAATTCTTTGCACGTGTGTGTGTTTCAAATTGTTTGTTGCAGCCTACTTTTTTCCCTCTTGCAAAGAGACTATTGGAAAAGACATGAAAAAGATAATAAGTTTTCCCATTCCCAGCTGCTTCTATGGTACTAAAAGCTTATTATCCAGTTAGACGAACTGCAAGGGATCCTACCTTCTCAAAATGCCAAATTCCACCGAATCGAATCCCGAATTGTTTGAATAAAATGGGACAGGGTTCGAAGGCAAAGTGAGGATCAGGTAACTATGCACCAAATGTTCCACCCCACGGTTCCCAACTTGTGGACCATGACCCATAAAGGTGACATGTTGGCCCCATATGTTCACGACAGATCTTTTTCTGCTATATTGGGGGCTTGAACTCAAGCATTCTCACTCACACATTCACGCCCTTAACCAGTTGAGCAACAGCCAAGGGACTGTATTCATGCCTGATCTTCACCACCACACCGATGATATCCTTCCTGATATTAAGACATTATTTTCTTTCTATCTAGAGTCTTGCTCCGTTAGGTTATTGTAATTATGTCAAACTATCCTACTCTTACTTGCTGTGCATTTGCTGACCATTATTTGATTATTGTGTATTCACAATGGGAAAAGGAAAAAAAAAAGCATGAGGAACAAAAATGCATACATAGATTGCTTTTAATTTAATGATGAAACAGTATTAGAGATTGAATTGAACCTTGAAAGATTTGGAACGGCGGATGGATGGATCTACAGATAAAGCATGTGAATATGCATTTTCAGCTTCACCAAATTCATCCATGGCCAAGAAAGCATCTCCTTGACAAATATAAGCCTGTGTAAACACGTCGAGATCTCTAGGGTTAGCATGGAACATCCGCAATCTCATGACAAGTTTCCACGTGTTTGACACGAATGTGCTACGACAAGCCTTTTTCAACATGGATAATATAAATATCATTTTTAATCTTTGACCTGGTATATTTTGAAATTATCTATCCCTTCCAAGAAACTGACCACCTATTGCAAAAACAACCACTCATTTATATAGCCTTCTGTTTTTTTTTAATAAGGAATTGCATGTTATCAAAGCCAAAAGCACAACCAAGATCACCAGATAGCAGTATTAACAAGATGGGTAGCTGATGCAAGCTAGCTTGCTGATATTTGTACAGGTAAAACAAGAAAATGATGCTACTAAGTTCACGGTAAAACATAGCATTACGCTCCTTGGGAGAAAGAAGGGAAGAAATTTAGATTCTTAAAAGATGTAAATAGGAAGAAATCAAATAATGAACTCTTCATAGAACAGTAGATAATCAAGTCTTCTTGAATGATGCAGACATCCCATATAAACACGCACATTTCAGCAGGCATAAACAAGAAGTTGGAAAGGGGGGAAATCCTACTTGTGATGGACCAAATATATTTCAACAATAAAAGCGAAGGTACTATATTACTTAGCACTAGCTCATCAGCATATGTGTGTCACGCGTGCATGGGTGTTCTTACCTGAGGATATTGTAGACATAAACATCCATTCACACAAGCACAAGTATCTTACCTGAGAATATGAGGGAGCAATTCTTGAAGCTTCTTTGGCATCTTCAAGAGCACTAGAATAATTGCCTAATGCTAGTCTTACAGCACACCTGAGAAAGGAAAAATGTATCAGATGTATGGATCAACTGTCGAATTCTAGAGCCTGTGCTGCAGTGGAAGTTGCTCGCTATAGCAACCTTATGGTTGTGTGTTAAAGTAAAGTAAAAAAAAAAAAAAAAAAGGAATCCTAGAAGGGAAAGGTAGAAGAAAAAATATTCTTCTAGCTTCAGGAATTGACTGCAATCTCCTACTTTGATAAGAGGGTATCCCTGAAGATAAGAAAAATAAACTAAAACAGGGAAACAGTAACCACTCATGAAAAAAAGATGTATCTGCTTTTTAAAAGATAGCATTGAGCCCAATTACCAAATGATGGTTATGCACCAGAACAATAGTGTATGGTGAAGGCAGAGTCAGATAACTAGCATTATTTTAGAAGGCAGAACCACAAAGTAGTCAGCCCCATGGACATTAGATGATGCAGCAGAAGAAATATTGGACCTAGAAACTTTACTTCAAGCTTCCTTCCATCACATCAAGAGAGAAGCCAATTCTGCCGCTGACAAGCTTGCCAAGGCGGCAGTTATGAGGCGGAGTTTACTTGTTTCTAAGTTGGAAGATCTTTCTTAATGATCTTTTCAGCCAGGGGCGGAATTTGAAGGAGGGGAGGGGAGGGGGGGGGGGGGGGGGGGGGGGTGGGTGTGTGTGTTCTCGTCTTTGGCCACCCCACTGTTGATGGATGGCCCCTCCACTTAGGAATATAGTTAAAATAACTTTGATTCTTAAAAGTAGGAAACAGAATCATAGCTGATTTTGGAAAAAAATAGAATGAAGAAGCAAATGAAAAGAAGGAAAGAAAAGTAGAGGAAGGAAAGAAACACAAATGAGAAAGGAATGATGGAGAAGATTTTGTAACCTGTCTAACTTGCCTACCTAAGATCGTGATTGAAGAGTGTCTAACTTGCCTCCTAAGATCGTGATTGAAGAGAGGTAGACAAGAGACTAGGTTAGAGATTTTGGATAAAAGATTCAAGTTGCAGAACCCATGTGCTACATCTACAAGAAGGGAAGAAGAATCCTGCCCGTCTAAACTTTATTTGTTTACATTGGGTAGATGTACTATTTCACCACATGCCACTCTGTATTTTTAATCAAGGGCGTTCATATTGAAATCTAACCCACTCAAAATTAAGTTCTCTTTGTGTTCTACTATTACATAAAATTTTAATTCCATTAGAGTTTTATCCATTGTGGATAAAGAAATGTAGTTAGATTTTTGAGTTTTGATTATTATTGTCCGTGTCAAAATAAATCCAATTGAAGAAATTTATTTTAAGGATATAAAAACTAGTGGGACCATGCTTTTAAACGGTATAGATTTTAAAATTGGTCCCGCTCGTACATAGCTGTCAATGAGCATACTTTGCTAATCAAAATTAATGATCCATGACATCACTTTGAGTGCTACTTGATAAGTGCTGTGACTGGATTTCTTAGATTATGATTTGTTCAAATAATAGACATTAAATATATAATATAAATTTTAGGCTTGGGTATTCATGCAATATTATTCGTTTATGTTATAGTAATGATTTGACTGTCATTTGCTTTTCCATTTATTGTAGTTTTTGTTTTTATAAATAAAATTTTAGAATTTTTATATTTTTAACTTTTATTATTTTTTTCTAGGAGTGTTGACCATAGTTAACTCATCTACTATCGATGCATTTTTTAAGAGAAAAATGCTCAAAATCTAGAGGATAAAACAATATTACCCTCTGGTCCCAATACTTCATCTCATTAATCGCATCCAAGATTTCAACTCAATGAAAGAATGTGGAGTATGGCTTCAATATTTTATTTATTATGTATTATATTACTAAATTTTACAATATTATTTTAACATATTTTTTATTTTGCCACCCCCCCCCCCCCCCACCCCCCCCCCCCACAAAAGAGAGAAATCCTGGTTCCGCCCCTGTTTTCAGCACAGCTTTTTAACTTTGTATATCAGTGACCCATCCTCTTGCTGTTTAGCCTTTACAGTATATTCCTACTATATAGTATAAGTATTCATTTATAACAAATTTATCATTGAAAAATATTTAGAAAGTCCTATGGACATTACAGCATTTAAAAAGAAAACGAAAACACTATTAGTAAAAACTACACAATATTCGGTATGAACTTTGAGAAGAAAGAAAGCATGCAATGTTTGGATCAAAATTGAGTACCTCTCACTGTGATTGGTCCCCCATTCTTACAGTATCCTTTGGAACTAATTCCAGCAAGTGTATGACAATCATATACCCTTAATTGGCGTGATTTCAATCATATCTCCTTAACTTGGGTGTCATCCTCATTTCTACATATTACAAATCAAATACAGTGCTCCCTCGTACCAGCCATATATTACAGATACAAATATTGCATGCTTTCTTTCTTGTCGAACTCTACAAAGACAATCACGTTTATAATTAGACAACTGCAGCTAAACAAAGAGGTGTTCCAGTCATTTCCTTGAATTCACTATAATTGCCATTCTTGATAAGCACATACAGGTTTGAGTTCCACATACCTGCATTTATGAATAATATGCAGACCTCCAGAAGGTTTAAGATCAATGGCCTGCAACCATAACAAAATTATCGTTGTTATAACCTATTTATATCAGTTCACCCAACACCTTTTGAATTATCAGTAATCATTTTAACCAAAAAAGACATGTCCTTATTTTCGCAGAGTGAATCATGCAGGTTGACATCACATGACCACTACAATGCTGGTGGACCACAGTAATGCATGTGTAATGACAACATACAAATTCATCAGCATGCTACTAAAAAAAAAAAAAGACGCTTACTATTACCATATTTAATATTAGTTTAAAGAATCCTCCCACCTGTAAGAGGTGTGCATTATTTCCATTGCAATCTTGTGGAAGTGGAACTATAAAATGGAATTGTGGAACCATATCAATTGCGGCATAATTAAAGATTTGGTGCACTCCAAATCACAGTGAAGCAGTAAACCTATGAACACTAGGACACATGGCTACTCCATGCCATTGGCACTGAGCATACCACTAAGTCCAATCCTCTCTCTTCACAGGCAACAATGCAACGCTGATACCGATCAGAGGATCCATCAGATCAATGTTTTAAAAATAGACGGTTTGAAGAAAGTACTAAGGCCCAATCCTCAAAATGAAACATCCATTCAGTAGGCCCTAGTACACTTGATCATTTCCCATATCACATAATCTGCAGTCAATACATCCAAAACACAGGAAATCATGACATGTTCTGCCCTAAATAGCTTTTTTACCGACCTGAACCACACAAGATAGTAAATTAGGAAGAAAAACATTCCGTTTCAAAGAAATTCATTTGAATTCCCGGCAAACACACACAAAGCTAATCTTACCAACATTCAAAGTAATCAAACAATCAACAAAAAAACACACAAAATTATAGCACTTATCAATCAATCAATGTATAGTAGTATGCTCTTCGATAAGAATACTAGTCTACTTCCACGGCGATTCAGAATTCAATCAAGCAAAACAATCAGAGAACAGATCCTTGACCTGAGAGAGCAAAACCTCAGCTTCAGAGTAATTCCCCTTTTCCAATTCCCCCTCCCCGTTCTTCCTCAGCGCGAGCGCCTCGAGATTCTTCGATGGATCCCATCCGCCGCCGCAGAGGCTCGCCATCAGCTCGGAGGCTCGGGCAACGGTGCCGCAGTGGCCGAAGAAGGCCGCCCCCGGCAAGACGACGAGGTTGGGGCCGGCGCCGCACCTGCCGAGGCATCCGCAGGATTTCACGGTGACGTCCGGCGGTGCTAGGTCGGAGAGGGTTTCTAGGGTTTGTCTGGACCCCAATCTGCTGCAGCTTTTGTTCACGCAAACCCTAATTTCGATCTCAGACTTTATGAGCGAGCGGGTTTTCGAAGGAGATTTGGAAAATGAGGGTTTTAGAGAAGGAGATTTGGGATATAGAGGTTTTAGAGATGGAGGTGCGAGCAGGGGGTGGAAAGCGTGGCTCGCTGCAGCTGTTGCTGCTATTGTCGTCATCTCTCATCTGTTTGGACTAAAAAACTCGCAGTTGATCTTT
Source organism: Umbellularia californica (assembly GCA_028538565.1). Classification (NCBI taxonomy): domain Eukaryota; kingdom Viridiplantae; phylum Streptophyta; class Magnoliopsida; order Laurales; family Lauraceae; genus Umbellularia; species Umbellularia californica. Next base: position 12,288,445 of record JAPQWN010000008.1, on the reverse strand, counting down.
CTAGGCTTCTTCGGAGTAGATAGTGTGACCGACCGTTATCCGTTGGCCGAAGGAAGTTTTGTTATAAAATGCTGGGGATACACTAAAGTGCACTCAAGATTGCGGTTGCAAACAAGTATCTAATTCTTTCCTTGTGCGGAAATTTTGATCCGTAAAAAGCGAGTTTCAAACTTAAAATCTTATTTTAGGTTACGATAATATGAATCGGTGATAAATGGGTTTTGAACCATTTTAGGTTCCGATTTAGGTTCCGATTTATGAATCGTAAAAATGTTTTGATTTTGAACCATATTGGATCCGAATTTTTATATCGGAACCGGGTCTGAAACCAACAAAACAGATTTCGAGTCAAAATTGGATTAGGAACCGGAACTGTTATTTAGAAACGGGTCCAAGTTCGGGTCCAATATAGTTCTGATTCGGAACCGTCCCGTTTGCAAATCCTAGTCTAGTTCGGAGAATTTGTAGTTAAGAAGTGGGGTCCTACAGCAGTGATTAGAACCATTGGTGCAAAGGAAGTCATGGTAGTTGAGAGTGAGATGTTCAATAAACTCCAAGATTCAGGGATGGTCTTTGCTGCATGCTGAGCACTATCTTAATGGCTCAAGTGTGTGATATAGAGGGGCACATGAGTGAGTATATAAAGTCTCCAGTTAAAAAAGCTAGTATTAGACTTATTTTTGAATTTAAGAGAAATTCAGGTCCTATTCTTTATTCAAACATAGGATCCAAAACATTTAGATTCAGTCTGCACTCCTGTATTTTCAAACTCCAAGATCGAGATCAAAGATGATTACATTCACATATTCAAAGTATAAACAGATTTTAGTGGCCAAGATAGTTTGAGTCATATTGATACGTAAGAGTCTACTTGGCTTTAATTATATATCATTTATTAGCCCCTCTTTTATGTTTAAAAAAATTATTTTGAAACTCGTTTTGTGATCAATTATATGAATGTATTCCATATCTTTTTTCAGATGATAAGGATATAGATCTGTTTTGTTTGTTTAGTTGATGTCTGATAAGAAATGGATATGAACGAATAGGACTTGTTGAATTTGGATCCATCTATGAAGACGGTTTCATGTTAGAATTCACCATGGTTCCACCCTGGGTCATCCTACAAGTAGGCCTGTCAATTTGGCCCTGAGAAAGGGGGCCCGGCCCTCAAAAAGCCCTTAAAATGAGGGCTTTTGTTTCCAATAAAAAGCCCTAGGGCTGGGCTTGGACAATTTTTTCTAGGCCCTGAGATTTGAGGGCCAGGCTTGGACAGTACTAGCCAGGCCTAGCCCTGGCCCTGGCCCTCTTACTTTTATTTATTTTATATATAATATATACATATATATAAATATATACTAAAATGCCCTTACCATAGTCACTTTGTAGCAATATGGGAGATATGAAGGCAATTTCATACCCACTTATCTATTAAAAAATGTCCTAAAAACCCATACATACATACTTGGTTCATTTCATCTATATTTAATTATTTAAGTTATGTATTCTACTTAATACATAATCAATAAGTGTTGCACAATTGCTTCTAATCCCTTTCTTTTAGTTTTATTGCTTCTTATTTAGGCATTTTATATTATTTTTATAAATTATTGTTAGTGAAAAGGGAGTGTACTTATTTCTATTAATAATGATACACTTTTTCCTCTATAGAGTTGCTTGGGATGTCAACCAATTCATAGATTTAATTTGTATGTACATGGAACTTTAAGGATAGAGAGTGATCCAAACATCCTTTTAATTAGATAATTATAACTCTCAATTCTTAAAAGTCTAAACTAATAATATGTTTTAAGTACATTTATTTTTGTGACTGAAATCCAAGAATGCGTGATAGTTACATTAGTGTTTAATTAAAAATAATGTCAATTGAAAAAAGGTATGTGGATGTAAATGGTTTAAAACTCTCAAAGATAAGACACTGCTGAAATGATTTTATTTCTAGAACTTCATAAGAAAGTCATATTAAAGGTGTTAAATAGATGATACTCTTTAACAATTTTCCTTTTTTGTCAAAATAAATAAAATCATATGTTTAAAACCTAACCCAAGTCACCAAAGCATATATGACTTTATCCGATAAAAGAAAGTTTTTAGAGATTACTTATATTCTCCCGATATTTTCTTAACGGTTCATTTGCAATTGAAATTAGACAAGCTAACGGATGTTTTTTTGATGGTTTATTTGCAATTGAGGTTAGACAAGATAACGCTCGATCACACTTAGATTTTGGTAACAATATTAAAAAAAGTAGTTTTTTTTTATTTTGAAGCCCTGAGCCCTGCCCCGGCCCGGCCCTAGCCCTTGAGGGTTGGGTAAGGGCTTGAATAGTGAAAGCCCTTCGAGGGCTTCGGCCCGGCTCTGCATATATTGAGGGTAAGGCTAGGACAACCCCAAGCCTGGCCAGCCCGGCCCTTTGACAGCCCTACCTACAAGTGGGTGTGGTTTGTACCATGGCCTTGCCCATAATTGGATGGGTTTTTAAAGAAACTGATTGGATCAAGCTGGTGATGTTTGGCTCAATACTTGTCAGGGTAAGTAGACCACTGAACTACAATCTACGTTGGCTCGGATACCAATTTGCACCCTACTAGGGAATCTCTCGATTTGAGATTAAGAAGATCCAGACTCGAGTGCATCGATTAGTCGGCCGGAACCTGGCAGCTATATCGTCTCCAACAGGTTCGCAGAGAGAGAAGGACCAGACATGAAGTAAAATCAAGTGAAACCATTGCACAAATAAAGATTCATATCATACTTACTCAAGATAGAACTAGACAAAGTTTAACGGAATGAATTGATTAGGCTACTGGTGGAAAGAATACAGGACCAGGGATCCATCCCATTGTAGCCCGCCTCGCTAGGAGGCAATTCTCGGTCGGAACTAAACTTGTTCGGCACACAAAGCCCAGCTGGAACCGCATTCCGCTCACTTGGTCTTCTTATCATGGGGTACACGAAAAAGAAATAGGAATGTGGTGAGGCTAGTGGTGCCAGCCATTCCCCAACCAGCCATCCGAGTGCCATGCCGGGTTGGATTATTGTCCACAACTGGTATGCCAACATCAAGTTGAGTGTGGTAGCCAGAACCCATATGGGGCCTTTAACCTCTCCTTCTTTGAGTCCTGAGGCAACTTCTCGAAATAGAATGTGTAAGTTAAGACTAGTGGTGCCAGTCATTCCCCACACCAGCCATCCGAGTGCCATGCCCGGTTCGATTATCGTCCAGATCTGGTATGCCAACATCAACTTGAGTGTGGTATCCAGAACCCACATGGGGACCTTTACCTTCTCCTTCTTTGAGTCCTGAGGCAACTTTTCGAATACATTTACGCACCAGAAGAAGATCATGAGAAATCAAACTGTCATGGGTTGGATTATTGGCCAGGTCAGGCACACAATCATCAAGTTGAGTGAGGTAGCCAGGACCATACAGGGACCTTCAACCTTCCTCGTTCTTCGAGTCCTCAAGCAACTTTTGGAACACACTTCCGTACGCACCAGAAGAAGACCATGAGAAATCAAACTGTCATGGATGTGAAATCTGTTAGTTTTATTGTCTCAATCCATTAGATGAAGAATATATTGAGTAATTTCTTTTTTTATTTATCAATATATTCTTACTTTCCTTTCATGAGATGAATGGTGATTTATTACTTGTTTGCACATAACTAATACGAATGACATAATGGTTTATGAGTTGAACCGGGTTCCATTAGTATATTAGATGTGATATATGTGTATGGATGAGATCCACACACGGAAAATATATGTCACAAATCTTATACTTAAAAGTTCTTCGCAACCAGTGATGAGACTGGGCATCTCATATAATAAGGTTGCAACACTTTGATCACTATGGGATAGTGTGATTTGTCTCGATCATCAGAATGGAAGATTCTGGATCAATGTGCTGGTACATTGGAAGTATTGAAGGACCATAAGAAGCACCTTAAGAATACTGTCTTTACTTTAAGGTCTGCTCTCATAATTCCTTATCAATAGGCTCTCAATCATGAGACATTAATGAATTCAAGTTTCTACCTATTCATTTGCTTTGAGTCACCAATGAGTGAGGCCAATTGTAGGTCAACACCTCGGTGATTTGGGTGAGTGGTAGTAGAGCTGTGAGAACATTTAATGGTCAAGATGGAATCTATCCTGATTATCCCCTTGTGCCAATTAATGGATTTATCATTGGTAAGTGCGCACCCATTCCGATTAAGAGTTAATTGGATAGGTACCAATCGATCATTATAATTAATTGGGGCTCAAGGATAATAAGATATGGATCTAATTTGGTGGACAGATCCAATTGATCCATGGATATAGATGGAGGGGCCTACTTGTGGTCATAGGGAAGTTTAGGGTCTTCTATGTAATTTATTCCTAAGACTGGAGTTCAATTGCATTTATATAGTGGAGTTATTTGCAATTAACTGTGGGTCCGGATTGCACATGAGATGTGGGATCGCGTGTCCCAGTTGGAGTCAGTTTTCTAAGGAATCCCTAGTGGTCCCCACACTGGCCCAAGTATTTGATAGATACTAATTCTAGTAGAACTCTAGATGGAAAGGAATTAGAGAATTACTATTTCTATTTGAAGTGAGACTTCTAATAGTGGTAATAGTAAGCTACTAATTATTAATGGAAGTAGGACTTCTATTTTAATTAGAAAGAGAATGTTACTAATTAATGGAAGTAGGACTTCTATTTTAATTAGAAAGAGAAGGTTACTAATTAATGGAAGTAGGACTTCTATTTTAATTAGAAAGAGAGGAGTTACAAGAGGCTATAAAAAAAGGGAAGCACCCCCCTTTGGACGTCCAATGCATCATTGTGCAAAAGTTGTGCAAGGCAATCTCTCTCTCTCTCTTCTCCTCTCTTGTGCAAGTTGTTGCACATCTCTTCTACTTCCTTCCCTAGTTGTTCTCTAGTAGTTTTCTTTAGGAGATCACACTTATCTCCTTGAGAAAAGAAATCTGATAAGGGACATAGTGTGGAAGACAATTGGGTCTTGGAGATCTTGATTTGATTTGCGAAAGAGTTCGACATCAAAGAAAGTAACAACTTCTCCATTAGGGCACAACCGAGCTTCGAAGGTATAATCTACTTCCTTGCATGTTGTAGATTTATTTGAAACTTTTATGTTGCTAATTCTATTTTCTAGAAAGATGTTATACTGATCTTGATATGTGAGATTGAGGGTTTGCATCCTGGATTGGGTTTCTGGCCTTATGGATACTTGATCCCTGAGTCAAGTGGGTCAAAAGTTTTTTAAAATCTATCCACGAGGCCCACCTACTTCCAACAAAATCAAACTCAAATTCCCCGTCCTTGATTTTGGTTTCCTGGGGATAAAAACCCAGCTCCAAATTCTACTACATACATCTGATTGGCTTTTTTATCTTCAACACGGTAGGTGCAATTGTAAGAATGCGCCAAGACATCCTGGCGGGTACTTCTACAATCTCAATCTTTGTGTTTCTCATGATCTTCTTCTGGTGCTTAATTGAGTTGGAGAAGTTGCCTGGGGACTCAAAGAACACGTAGACGTTGAAGGTCCCTACATGGGTCCTGGCTACCACACTCAACTTGATGTTTGCATATTGGTTCTGAATGATTATTCAACTGGGTGAGGCGTTGGGATGGTTGGTGTGGGGAATGGCCGGCACCACTAGTCTCATCATATTCTATTTCTTCTTTGTCTTTGTTGATTAGAAGACTAGTTAGGTCAGAGGAGTGGAGTGGGATTCCAGGGTGAATGTGATCGTGGGGATTTGCACTATGGGGAGACTGGAATCCCATTCCTCCATCCTAACTAGTCTTCTAATCACCGAAGACAGAAGAAATACAATGTGATGAGACTAGTGGTGTCGGCCATTCCCCACACCAACCATCACAATGCCACACCGGGTCATACCATTGTATAGACCAGACATGGTACGCAAATACCAAGTTGAGAGTTGTAGTCGGGACCATATGGCAACCTTCAAATAGGATGTCAAACGGGCCGGCCCGCCAGGAAAAAACCCTGGCCCAGCACGGCCTGCTGCGGGCCGGGCTGAAGCGGGCTGGAGGGGGCCGGGCCGGGCTGAAGCGGGCTGGAGGGGGCCGGGCCGTGCCGGGCCAGGCGGGCCTGCACTGTTTTTTTCCCTTTTTTTTTCAGTATTAAAAAAAAAAGAATAAAATAAAAACTTATATGTCTTTCAAGAAGTGAAATGAAAAGTTGGCAAATGGTAGTGTAATTACTTTATTTGTCTTTTAAGAAGTAAAATATTTAGATTCTGATAAAGTAAAAGTAAACTTTTTTATTACTAAAACTTTGTTTTTCCATGTGTTGTGAACAATCAAACATAGTTCATTAAAAAAATTCGGGTGATTGAAATTATTTAACTACAGATTTTTAATACTTTGTGATGCTCTACAATAAGGCTTCAAAAGGATTTTATGAGCTCAACACTGTAAATTCATCAGTGATTGTAACAAAAAATAAAAATAAAAATCATCAGTGAAACTATTTGTTTATAATTACCATCCTTTATGTTTGTTAGTATAGAATACATAGAAATTGAGTTCATATAGAAAGAGTCAAAGACACAGTTAGTGTAAGAGAGAACCATTTGGATTTTAACTGACATTATCTAGTTATAGCCACTGTATTTTTAATAATGAGATAGTTAAAAATTAATGGATTTTCTTTACAGTGGCTATTGAATTATCAAATAAGTAAAAAATTTTAACATCACACAATCACGGAGAATGACAAAGATATTTAAGTGGTTCGGTCAAACTCGACCTACTCCACTGATAAGAGAGAACCATTTGGATCTTAACTTCTTGAAGGTTTCTAAATAGGATTACCTTCAAAACCTTACAAACTTTTTAGAAAATAAAAATAAAAAAGAATGAAAAACTTATAAATTTAAAAATTACAATGAATGAAAAAGTAAAAAATCAGATGTGTAGTCCACTAATGTACTCTGCTGGATCGTAATCTTCCATTGATGTCAACTCTTGCTTCCTCTTATCTGCCAAATACCAGTCTCGTAGGCAAACACAACACTCCACCTTTTCTTCAGTCAGATTGGTTTTTTTGTCATCCACCACACGTTCACCTGCACTAAAAGCCTGTTTTGATGCTACAGAAGACATTGGAATAGTCAATAGATCACGAGCCATGGCGGCTAACACTGGATAAACGCTTTCTTGTTGCTTCCACCAAGCTAAAATGTCAAAACTAGATGCATCCTGCACCCGTATTACACTGACGTCAAGGTACGATGATAACTCCGTCACAGTGTTACTTGAGCTTGAGCTGGATGCCATGCCCGTAGACAGGGAAGAATACCACACATCCCACTCACCAACACCTGTTTCCTGGACTTCTGAATGGCCCATACTACGCCCAGTTGTACCCATTTTCTCACAATAAAATTGAAAAAGTGCTTGTAAATTTGCCATAATATTTGAAAAAATATTTAAATCTATATAATTCATGTTTTTATTTCTTCCATCAATAAAAAAACTGTACACCACTTAATTTTAACCTAGGATCAAATACGGCAGCTAAAGAAAATGTCATTGGAGCCT